>CM077793.1:28028731-29499981 GCA_039737535.1 Lagodon rhomboides | reverse complement strand
TCTGATGCAACATGTAATCTGCAAAGTAACTAGTAACTAAAGTTATCAAATACATTTAGTGGATAATAGTTGCTTCCACGTGCAGCAGAGTGGAAGTAAAACATAGCAAGTAAAGTACAAGTATGTACAAAAGTACAGTACCGGCCCGACCGATTAATCCAGAGTGTCAGTATTTGAGTTGAAAGAGAGTCAGTCATCAGTTGTTTTACAGTTTGGACCTTTAAGGTTGAAAGAAATTGTCAGAAATAAAAAATAAAGTGCTTCTCACTAATAATAAAACACTGATGAACGGAGCTTTAACATCTTTTAACCTCGGAGGTTCAGGCTGCAGCAGACAGAGGTCACCTTGATGACGCTGCAAATTAAACTGTGCAGTTTGCAAATCCAGAGCATCTAATTTCAAGTTGGAGCTTGAGTGATGTTTTTCATGCTGCACCCTGCAAACGCTGGAGGACAGAACGCGGCGGTTTTAATATTAAAAAGGTCGATCAACGGCGGCCGTCAGGAGGAGACACGTCTAATCTTTCCGCCATTTGATCCACGACGAGGGAGCTTTGCTCAGACGTTTGTTTTTGTGGGGCTCGCAGCATTAGCATACTAAAGCCCATTTGCAGACGGAACAACTAAATTCAGCTGTGCACAAGTATTTCCTGAATGTCTCTATGAATAAAATCGTCCACCACATTACCATCGCAGTAGACTTGCAAAGCAGTGGAATTCTGGCCACATAAAGTTACCATTATAGAGCCGAGGATCTCTCTCATCCTCGTTTGATGGAGAAAAATAACATGAACCCGTTCGCCACAATGCCGCAGCAGACGGGCTACTGTAGGGCCGCGCATGTCAGTCTTCATTTTACAGTAGCGCGACCGGAGGCCTCCCTATCGCTCGCTCGTCGTTAAAAACTACCTGCCCTGTTAAATAAAAAATAAATACATCCCTCAAACAATGACTCAAACATTCCTCGCAATTTCCTCCTCGCTCGTAACAGAAGCCCTATTAGAAAATGTGACTTTCTTTTCTCAGACAAAATAAAATAAATAAATAAATAAATAAAAGCCACACGCTGCACAAGCACTTAAAAAGTCAAGTGTTGGACGCTGGTGGCAGCGAGCGGTGACCTAACATGATGACATCATCTTAATTTGACAGTTGCCCCATTTAATGTGGAAACGATTAAAGAGGAAGACAAAGAGGGATTTCACCCATTACCCATTAAAGTTAACCACCAAATTACATGGGATTTTATAGGCCATAAATAAGAAAATGCTGCTGGATTTTGCCCTCCTCGAGCCACTGTCGAACCTCCCCTGTGAGTGTGTGTTGTGTGCGCCTGCCAAGCTCAGGGGGAGAGTCTTCGCCACGGGACTCACCCCCGACTCGCCGCTGTAGACGCCCGGCGTGCACACGGTACACGCAGTTCGCGGCGGCTTGGACACACGTACGCTCACATTCGCTTTCAGCATATTGAGCTTAATTCAAGCCTATCGAGTTACGGTCCTCTCCTCGCCAGCCACCTCTGGCAGGGATCGTGGCAACAGTGCCTAACCGTCGAATGCTGTAATTCCTGGAAAGCAGCGGGCAAAAGCTTCTTACAGTTTATTATCTCACGCAGCTCCCCCCTCTCATCCGTCCGTGCAGCCATCGCAGCACAGGATCTCTCAGCACTTTCACCGTCGCGGCACACTCATCCACTCCACCATTTGGTTGCGATTTACTACCAAAGAAGTTTACAGCAAATTGTTCCTTCCTCTCCTTCTTTTTTTCTCTTCATCTCCTTCTTCCCCTCTGGATTCCCTTTTTCCCCCTCCATTGTGATCTGTATTATGGCATTTCATTGTGTTTTGTTTGTTTCCTCGCGACTCCTTTCATCTCTCAGTCTGTCTGGCCTCATATCATTTTTAAAGTGGACCCAAATGCTTTCCCTGGCACTTGCCAGCGTGCGCTTCCAGTAAGTCTGAGACATAAATCGAATATTTGAAAAAAGACAAATAAATACAAGTGTAAATAGCCTCTTGGAAATGGCCTTAGCAACTTCTGTGTATAATTAGGCTGTCGTTTGTGTGTGTGCCTGTGAGTCTCTGTGTTAGAGAGAGAGAGAGAGAGAGAGGGGGAGGGAGGGAGGGAAGATGCAAGATGTTAGCAATTGTGTTTGTGCGTCTCCATTAGTGCCGCGAGTGACTAAATGCCCTTTTTAACCAACGTGTGAAATGTTCCTGGTGGGGCTGGAAATGACTTGGCGCCCCCGAGGTGACGGTAAAAGGGTCTTTTCCGCGTCGGACGCCCCCCCACGCCCTCCGGCAGGAACAACATTTTGACCGACGAAAACACCGCGACGCGGCTGGAATTTATCTTATGGCTCAGCCGTCTCACTGATTCACTGCCGTCTGGCTACGGTTCCAGATGAGCTTCCAGGAACACAAGAGAACGAGGGATAGAAAAAAAGACGGGAGAGGAAGAATGACATAGTTGGCATTGTGGAAGATGATTCAGAGAAACCAATAGATGTCTGCCATCTGTGAATGTCATAATCACGATGAGATGATGGGGCAACCCCTCTGTTTTTCCCTCTGTTGTTTGCTTGAGCGCACGTATGTGTACGTGTGTGTGTTCAATCATGCACCAGAGTGTGTATTATGCCAGCGTCGCCAGTGAGTTGGCGTATTTGTCGTGTTTATGTGTGGGTATTGTGTCTGGACTGAGCGGTCATTGTATTCCAGACATGTGGTATATTCGGTCCTGAGTGATTCACTCCTACCAGCATCTGTTGTCTACCTCTGCAGACTCTGAGAGGTCTGATTAACACCACACAACTGACCCACCCGGAACTGACCGGATCTGACCGGATCCGACCACACCTCCAGAAATAAACCAGAGACAACAGGACGGAACCAAGACACGGGAAGCAATCATCCACACTAACAAATAAAAAGGCAGCAGAACAAACAGCATTTTTTACTGGTGTGAGACTCAAGTTTTCTAACCTCGACTGTGAACCAATCATTTTTTTCCTTTTTTAAACGCTCACAGCTGATCTCCGGGGTCTCCCCGCTGTGAACTTCAGGTGACAGATGACTCATCGACCACAGTCACATGTCCGCTGATGTCACGCTCGGGGCGGGAAGCTCAAACTGCTGAGATAATGTTACGCTAAAACAACTCTCACCTCCTTTAAATCACCTTCCTGTTCGCCACAAGCAACGTCGAGGCTTTAAACTGCACTGTGACTTTTATTCTTTCGTCTTTCCTATTTCTTAACTTGTTTTTAATGTATTTTAATGTCATTTTTATGCCTCTGTAAAGCACTTTGAGTTGCCTCGAGTCTGATTTGCGCTACACAAATAAACTTGCCTGACCCTGCAGGTTGTCTGTATTGCACTCTTTCATTTCCACTTCTGAATCATTCAACATATTTACTCCATATACCGAGACACACATCTTTGTTTTACATTAGTTCTGGTCTATTTTTTTTTCAGTCGCTGATTAATCAGGAAGTGAACAATTTGTCAGATTCCGAACGTTAGTAGAAAAACAGCAGTGTGATACTTGAGCTTCCCAACCTGTGTCATCGGATTGGATTTTGTTTTTGCCTTTTTTTTTTTTTTTTAACGCTCGTGTGCTTCCAGAGGTGCTCCGGAGAGGCGAGCCAGGGCGTGTCTTTCCCTGATTGGCCGGAGCTGATGACTCACACACCTGCAGCACATTTGGTTCAATCAGCGGCAGCTTATGAACCCCGGTCTTCACTCCGCTCGCTGCCAGATTGTTTCGTCAGCCCGGACGTGATAAATGGTCCACCAGTTAGCAGACGGTCTCTCTCTAGAGCTTCTCTTGTTTCTTGTGTGTTTGCCTCGCTTCCTTCCTCGCCGGTGAGCGAACCTCAACTGGATCCAGAACCTCTGCCACTCCGTGACCCGGCACCTCTGCCTCCAGCCTCCTCAAACATCAAGGCCGCCAACCTGAGCCTCAGCCCACGTTTATACGTAGCAGGGTATTTAGAGAAACGAATATTTCCCCCCCTTCGTTTTCAAAAAAGTTGTCATTTACATCAACCCGCATAAATACGCCGTCGAGCGCCATTATAACTCTGCCAAACCTCTGGGCGGCAGTGTAGGGAGAAGGATAAAGCCATGCAAGCCAATCACAATCCTCAGAATCAACAACAACGAATAACACGAGAGACTTCCTGTTCCTTTCAAAACAACGCTCACATGACGTTAAGCATTTTCTGGCGCATAGCCTAATGAGCGTGAGAACCTAAAACCCCGTTTCTCCCAGTTGACACGACAACACATAACCGGAGAATTTTTCAGAAATAATCGTTTTCTGTGATAAAAACTGGGTTTTCGTGTAAATGAGAGGCCAAACCTCCCTTCGTGTGAACGGGGCTTCAGTCCTCCTCCACCACTGACCTTCAGCAGTGTTTCCCTCCGTCTTGGTGTCCGCTTTTGGGTTGTACTAATATCTAGTAGTGTGACAGAATGGCCAGATTATTCTGTTACGCTTTGTAGTTGTTAATAGTTCATTTGGCCCGTTCATTAGTTACGTATGTCTGTTGCTTAGCGCATAAAACCGTAGGTTAATTGATCTGCTACTGGTCCGTCTAAAACCAGGATTTCAAGCCACACTGCTCTTGAATGCAACTGTTTTTTTTACCATGTTGTTGTTGTTTGTCTGTGTAGATTCTGTTTTTATTGACGTGTGGCAACGGCTGAAGAATTTAAATAAAGACTGAGCGGATGGAAATTGAATTTATAAAGCTACTGTGTGTGTTTGCTGTTCATTTTCAGGAAGAAGAAAAAGAACATTATGTCCCCCTTCTGCAATTTTCTGTTTGGTAATTGGAGATAAATCTCAGATTCTCCGTTGTGCAATCCCAAGATTCAATTTCGGTCGACAGTTGCGATGCCAATTTCAACTTTCCCAGAATGCCACTCCCAGAGACAAAGGGAAAACAGGTTTCCCCCCTATTTTCAAGCTGTAATCGTCATTTCACTGAAGCCATTAAATCATTTTCTTTGTCACATTATAGTTAAGGCCTCAGTAAGCTTTAAAACAAAGTGCCGAACAGCGATCTGAAAGCTCCTCGCTGTCAATGTGTCCGACAATTTTGTAATTTTCCGAAAAACAAGGCAATCCGACAACCACTTCAGTCGCTGCTCGGGCAGGTATGAAGAGGAGCGAGAGCAAAGAAGGGATCTGAAGTTCCCTCTCCACTCCTTCATTCATTATTCATGTGACAACTTCGGTCAGTTATTTGTGCGAGTGTGCACAATGGAGAACGCCTCCGGAGTTTGCACCATCATCATTTGTACAATTTATCGTGTCTGGACCACAAAGACATGCTTAATGACACAGAAGTTTGGGAAAACTGAGCATGGAGACGCTGGGATGCAGCTGCTGAGAAGATGTTTTCGCTCTGCCACTCATAACACATTTGCCTTTAGACATGGTCAGACGACACCAGTTTGTTTTTCAGGCATACTGAACCCTTTGTCGTTCTATAAATAGTCAAATCGGGCCACAAATAGCGTCTTTGTGTACCCCGACTGAGGAGTGAACAGGCTATTGTTCGTGACAGATGTTTTATAATATCCCCCTGCTTTTGTGTGTTTTATCATATCTTAGTGAGAAGCCTCTCTGTTTTCCGATTTGCTCCCATTTGCTGTGTTAATTTAACTGTTGCTGTGGTTGGCTGTTAATACAAACCCAACACTTCCTTCATCTGTTTCACGTTAAAACCCCTTCCAGTGGTTGGGACACGTAATCCCTTCCCTTCCCTGGAGTGCTTTTATTGTGAAATATCTTTGGGAAAGGTTGAGTTAACAGCAGATTAACATGAGGACAGAATGGCGAGGGCGAAGTTGGAATGAATGAAAGTGAGTGAAAACAACTTTCTGCTGAAGAAAAGGAGAGTGGCGTAAGACAGGATTCTTTCTGTCGCAACGACGGGTTTAATATTGTGGAAATATAGGTTTTTGTGGCGTTGACAGTGACAGGAAATGGAATGAGAGAGAGATCGGCTTCTGTTAAAGATGCTATCAAGTAAACATAAGTTGTCGAGCAAGCGTCTATTTCACCGACACGTAAGCAATCAGCGTTGCTACACGTCGTTGACTGCACGATATGTATAACATCTAATAGCGACAAAACAAATGTGTCCCTTTTATCTTATTATATTACACTCTTAGAAATAAAAGTTCTAAGTAGAACCGTATATGGTTCTTCAGCTTGTCCTCATAGGAGAACCCTTTTTGGCTCCAGGTAGAACCTTTTATAAAGGTGGAGGGTTCTACCTAGAACCCAACATAAAGGGTTATACCAGTGGCGGCTGCTGGTCTTTCAAGGAGGGGAAGCTCATTTTTCCGGCCTACATCATAAATGTGTTTGTTTATTTATTATATATATTATTATTATTCAGGACACCTGAAAAGACCTGTTACTTTTCCCCACCTTTTGCACTAAATCAATCTTAGGAGCTGACCTGCCCTGCTGTTTAACTCTAACAACATTCATATTATCTGCCATGATGTGCACCTTGCTAATGCTAGCAGCTGGAGCTGCTGCACCAGGCTACTGTGAAGTGTGACCGCCTGTGAGTGTGAGTGATCGTGACAAAGTCGCTGGGGATCGGTAAAGTCTCCGGATCAGTTCAGAACAACGGAATGAAAAACTTGGAAAATGCTCCGGTGGATGTTTATTCTTCAAGATCGCTGATTCGCTCATTTAGCTGTCAATCAAAAAAGGATTCCGCCTCAGACAGCTCATCCAATCATCATGCAGAAGCCGAGCGTCCGGGCCAGCCCACTGCCCCATAGACCCCCAGAGAAGCTGAGCTTCCGATGGGCGGGACAAAGCCCAGCATTTATCCAATGACCGTCTGGTTTCGCTGCAGTGGAACAACCCGCTCTACGCTTCCCCATTGAAGTCAGTAGAAGCTGAGCGTCCGACTGTGGAAAGCGCTGTGGCGCTGCGGGGATGAATGAGAAGGAAGTTGCGCCGGTTACCTGTGATAAGTAGCTGATTCTGAACAAAAGATGAAGGCTTTCTAGCGCGTATTTAGTCAATGAAATGTACACACAGCAGTACATATTTCACCACTTTTTTTCTTTTTTTTGGTGACATTTGACATTTTAGGGGAAGCTGAGCTTCCCTTGCAGTCTTAGAGCAATCGCCACTGGGTTATACCTAGAACTGTGAGTGTAAGGTTCCACCCAGAACCCCCCATGAGAGGTTCTACAAAGAACCCATACAGGATCTTATACCCATGCTTTCAACAATCCCTGAAGACCTCTTTCTCCAAAAAAGGGTTCTCTGGATCAAAATAGTTCTTACTGGAACCATTAGTGTTACCAAGAACCCTTTTAAAACCCTTTATTCAGGAAAGGGTTTTTAAAGGGTTCTCTGGATCAAAATGGTTCTTACTGGAACCATTAGTGTTACCAAGAACCCTTTTAAAACCCTTTATTCAGGAAAGTGGTTTTTAAAGGGTTCTCTGGATCAAAATGGTTCTTACTGGAACCGTTAAGTGTTTCCAAGAACCCTTTTAGAACCCTTTATTCAGGAAAGGGTTTTTAAAGGGTTCTCTGGATCAAAATGGTTCTTACTGGAACCGTTAGTGTTACCAAGAACCCTTGAAAAACTGTTTCTTCAGGGAAAGGGTTTTTCAGAAGCAAATGGTTCCAGGTAGAACCTCAGCCCTTGTAGAAGAACCCTTTTGGAACCCTTATTTCTAAGAGTGTACATTTCACGTTCACACGTTGCCCTCGACAGCATCCAACCAGTCTGTTCCAAAGCCTGCAGCTGTCTTCATCGCTTATAAGAGCTCACATTTCACTGTATTTAATCGTCGTTACGCTGATGATGCCGTCTTATTGTTGAAGGTTAGTGATTCTCAATGATAAGTCTGCAAACCCAGGCTGCAAAAGATGTGTTAACTGTATTGCATTATGATGAAATCTTTACTCGTGTGGACCCCGTGAAGAAAATGGGGATGCAACTAATAACCAGAATGGCACTCAGTAGAGCGCATACCTCCGCCAAAGCCCAACAGTCCCCCCTTTAATTCAATCGAGCCTAATCCAATATCAAATAAACATATTTTAATCGGTTAGATCTGGATTTTTATTGGATCCACATCAAGTTGTTCTTACTCATAGATACCAGCTGCCTAAATATGCTGGACCTTTTTCAGAAAGATGAAACGAAAATGTGGGAAAACACCAGATCTCGCAATATCAAAGAAAGTTAGAAGAAAAGTCTACGTTGGGCGGAGACTCATCCTCCACCCGGGACTAACGGAAATCTGTTGAGTAGTTTTTGTGTAATCCTGCTGACAAACTAACCAGCAAAAGGAAACACAACCAGTCAGCCTGATAGCGTCATCAACGTCAGTTCACTTTTCCCGCCTAAATCACTTTCATTCAACTTTCATTCATTCACTCCACAGCCTCCTCCTCCTCCTCCGCCTCCTCCTCCTGCTCCTCCTCCTCCTCCTCCTCTACTTTTCAGTGAGTTGGGAGACTTCCCTCGTCCGACACATTTACATTTTTATGAATGGAGGGAGACGGTATCTGAAAATAATCTTTACATGTTTTTAATTTACGGAGCAGATCCTGTAAAGTGGGCTCGGTCTTGGTCACAGTCCCCCCTCCCGGCCTCCACGAGACCACATCTTGCCAAATTGTCGGTCCCCACATTCAAAAAAAAAAAAAAAGCAGGAGACCCCCTGTCGCGAGGTGACCGACACATCAACACGGCCACTCACGGAGATGCTCCCTCAGTCAGCTGCTTCCATGGGATCTGGTGAAAAAACAGTCACAAGCCCACGCAGATGCGAGTCCTTTTAGGAGGCCGTGAAAAAAAGGCAGCAGTATTTATCCCACTTGTGGCTTTTTTTCAGGACCGGAGGAACAATGCCGTCTTTATGGTGTGGTTTTATCTCTCTCCAGGCCGCAGCCAAGAATGGTTGCTGTCTTGTGATGGCCACTGCATAAATCAGTTTTTTGGTGCTCTCTCTTGGCAATGTTGCCCGGCTAAGAGTTAAGATAAGAGAAGGACGAGGGGAGAGAGAGAGATGGGCTGAGGTCATGAAGACAGAAGTATTTTATGGAACGAGGAGGAAACACGAGGACAGAAAAGTCACAGGAAGGAGCAGACGGACCCGGCTGTTTAACACTCTGTACATTGTGTGCTTTTAAGAACAACTCATCCCTTCCAACCACCTAAGCTCCTTTTGAATAACTTACCATAAATAGAGGTTTTTCATTAAAGGAGGGGGGGAGTTTCATTGCATGAGCCTGTGAATGAGGCGGAATGAGGTGTTCCTCCAGATTACAACTCCTCAACTTGGTCTTTGAGGATTAGAGGGAGTACAATGGAGTATAGAGGAGTCAGCCAGGGTGGGTGCTGTGCAGATAAGTATTCAAAGGGGAATCAGCGGAGGGGCAGATGGAAACAGCATGTTTTCCTGCCCATGTATTTTCTAGAGAGCCTCTCCAAAAACCCCCGAAAAGCTGAATATTACCGTCTGAATATGTGAACAGAGACGTTTAACTCGGCTAAGGAGATTACTTTTCTAAACGACGTTAAGTGGCTCAGTCAACAATTCAGACATTTTTTTTCCTCCCGTAGTGACTCAGATAATAGCCTGCCGATTAACATCCAAAGAAGGGGAGCTAAACAAAGCGCATTTATCAGATTCATTCACAGAAAACGCGGATCATGAGTTGTGCGCATGCTTATGGTCGGTACACACACACACACACACCAACGCGGGCCTCCTTGATGCCTCGGTAACCCTTCATTACGGCTGGAAAACACAGGCAAAGCGAGGAGACAGGCCGTGCTTTGTTAAGCTGCCGAGGGAGTTAAGTGATGCTGCCGAGCGTGTGTGCTCAGCGGATTAGTCTTAACCGTCTTTGGCGTTGATGAGATTTATCATAAAGGCGTAATGTCATAACCATATCATCAACACAATGGCTCCCTCAGCCAATGATTAAAGGAGATTTGGTGCGCCGGGATCTTTTGAAGTCTCAGACGAGGTACGGCGAACACTGAAACATTATCCTCGACGCGAGTGAGACAGAAATACACCGAGTTCACAAGCTGTCGAAGAAAACAATAGAAAGAGGGAAAGGTATGAATGGTGACCGGGCGGGTTTCCTCCCGCGGAGGTGCATTCCCCAATCAGCCTCCGCGTCGCGTGTGTGCGTCCGTTTACGCGTCTGTTTGATGTTATGTCAGCAAAAAAAATGTGACGTACACACAGCTGTATTGACAGCGGCGTTATCGCAACAAGGAAACAACAGATCCTTTGTGAACATGTGTGTTTACGCGAGGTAGAGAGAGTTCTCTTGGCAGGCAGGCTCTCTAATCCCGGCGCTTCCTCTCTCTCTCCACCTATAATATGGCCGCATATCCGTTCGCCGGGCTACAGACGGGGAGAGAGAGAGGAATCTGCAGATGCGGAGGAGAGGGCGATCAGAGGGCGCGTAATTGAAAACACACAGAGAGCGCTGATTCAGAGAGCCTCGCTACCAAGGGAAGGTGCAGTGTGTGTGTGTGTGTGTGTGTGTGTGTGTGGAGAGAGTGAAAGCCCTGATGAACAAAGGTTTGCGTTGCGAAAGAGACAAACTCACTCTGCGTGACATCTGACGAAATACTTTCATTGTTTCACCCTGCCCCGAAAACAAGTATCGAGTATCGCGGCCTGGAGCGCCAAAAAAAAAAGAGACGCTGTTTCGGGAGAGACCCTGCCTCATTAACAAAAAAATATACACACTCCTAACGAGTCACTTCACGTGATATCCCACACGTTTGGCACTGAGCTGAGATGATTCCAAAAAAAAAACCACCTTTCACTAATCTCCCCCGATATGACTGGAATCTCATCTGTGGTCTGTGTTGTTTTGAGATGGATACGCTGAGAAAAATTCCTCGTTTTTTACTTAAAAAACACGACAGAAGTGAAAAGAAAAACTGGAAATAATTATCTCCCTCCGAGCCGAGTGGATCGAGAAGGAACCCGATGCTCTAAGGTGAGCGTCAGCACATTCTGCGTGAACCCTATTTGTGCTTTGGCGTCTTTTTTAACACCAATTCACCGGCGGCAGAGAAGAGAAAGCGGCCGTTTGAAGACTGTTTATCCGTCTGAAAAAAAAAAAGGGTAAAACAATGTAACCCTGTGCGAGCTACTTACTTGGAAGCATCCCGAGGCCCTCTTGGAAAGATTTAGTGCTCGGAGAAAATGCGATTTTATACCGGGGAGAACTTGAGGTTTTTTTTTTTTCTTTTTCAACCAAAGGTCTAAAAAATATGCTCCCGGCATTCTCGAGCCACGAGGATGAAAAGCTATCGGAGCGGGGAGCTAATTTAAATCGAAAGATCTGCGGCTATATGGGTGAATTCTATACCACCCGTATCACGTTTCAAATGACTCCAGTGCTTGAGTGCAATTCGGGCGTTCGGGATTGTTTGATTGTTTGGGGCTGTCTGGGCTCTCAGTCATGTGGCAGTGCTCCTCGGGACACGGGCCAAACTCATAGCATATGTTGGAAGGGTATGACAGGAGTTCAGTGAGTATGTGTTTTTGAAGTGTACACACACAGACACCCACACACTGTGAAATGGCCTTTGTTTGAACGATATGTTTTTGGCAAGCATTCACACACATTCATGAATAATGAATGTGTGTGTGTGCGTTACACAATGACTCGCACACACACTCACTTTCACACAGCTTCCCCGTGTGTGTGTGTGTGTGTGTTTTACACATACCTAAGCGCACGCTAGATTCAGCAAATAAACACAAACACCGAGGGTAATTTGTGCTGATTTTTGAGCTCGCCTTCCGTAACCTTTGAATCGAAAAGGTCAAAGATGTTTGATAAGGTCGATCGAGGTGCCAGATATCTGTGTGTGTGTGTGTGTGTGCAGACTTCTGCCAGACACACAGCCATGTAAGGTAATTCACCCATCCTGGATGTGTGTGTTTTTTTCTGCACATTAATATCTCAGACATCTGTGCATGTCTGGTGTTTCTGCGCTGGCAGCCTCTCCAAAGTTTTGCCACGGACCCCGCGACACGATCAAAAACATATTTGTGCCAACCTTATCTTAAGAGTGGCTTTTATCCGCCATGCTGACTGCTGCTCTGGTATTTTTCTGTTTCTCATTCTCTCGCTCCCTCCCTCCTTTCCTCCTCTTTTCCCTCCATCACCGGTCTCAAGGATTTCCTCTATTATTCACTTGTTTTTCCCCCCCTTTTTCCCTCTGCTTGCCCCCTCGCACTCTCGCTCGCCCCTTTCTTCTTCTTCTTACACCCCGGTTCGATTCAGGATGTGCCAGTCCGGGTGGCGAGGACGGAGCTCCCCAGACCCTGGAGGGGTATTGGAGCCCGTAGGAACACTGGTCTCCGCCTCTCCATGCGTCGGCATTGTGAGCGTGGGCTAATTGTTAGAGCGAGGCCTCAAAGAGGGAGGACAAAAGGTCACGATGGGTCACTTTGGCGTCCTGACATGAAAGGAGCTCCCAGTTTCAATGAGGATTAACCAAAAATTCCATTGACTGCAACACTATGGGAGCTGCCAGCATCTTATACATGTGAATTCCCCACCCATATAAAAGTGTCCTCACTCCTCTCCTCTTCCTTTCTCCTCGCCTCACCTCGAGCACACACACACACACACATTCGCACAACATCCAGGGAGTTAAATTAGTTCAGTGCCGGCAGCGCTAACGGTCAAACCCTGCCCCCTGACCCGCCGGGTGCCTTTCATTGAGTCCGCTGTGTGTGTGTTTGTGTGTGTGCGTGTTTGTTTGTGAGCGCGTGTGAGGGGAATTAAAGTGTCTGTGTGGCCAAAGGCAGATTAAGGGCCCCACGGCAGAGCTCATTTAGAGGTTAATGTGTCAGTGAATGGACTGGCTGTGCCAAGCCACGACGGTGCTACGAGGTGAGATCCCCGGGACACCGGAGCGTTACTACACCCCTCGCGCGCTCCGTCATGGAGAATGATAAACCGGGATCAAAATACAGGCTTTTGTCTCGCGCCAAATGATGACACTAAGTGCGAATAATGGAGAGAATGAGAGTGAGTGAATGAAAGGGATGACAGGATGAAGGGGCTGCTGAACCGTGGCTGTGTGCCTTTGTGACCTTAAGGCTCCGACACAATATACATTCACTCACTTCCAATCACCCTCCCTTCTTCTTTACATGAGGCCGGCGGCGGGGTGCTGCTTGACCGGCTTGGCACCCACTTCATGTCATGGGCAGCGCTTAATAGCCACATTCCTGCCTGCGGTGAAGCTCTCATGTGCCCGTGTGCATCCAGCAGGTCGCTACGACAGGAGCGAGGTCATTATTATCTGTCCCCACGTCACGACGCCCAGGCGTGAACTTCAAACACGTTCCTCTGACTCGATGGGTCGATCATGCAGAGCCGAGCCCCATTCAGGTCCACTCCCTCTGAGCTCTACTGTTCATGACATGTTTGTGGTGTGAAAGAATAAGTTATAGCACCTGATCAGAGCGCAGACTGATGACAGATCCTCTCATCAGAGACATAAAAGGCTGCAGAGTCATCTCGCTGCTTCACCGTGGGTCATATATTTCTTATAAATGAGCAGTGTGAATTTTTGAACCTTTGTTTTTATCATGCGTCACCGGTGCTATTTCAACTTGCGAAATGTAATTATTCTGAGCAATTTTGAATCATAATATCTTCTCTATCTGGTAATGACTCATTCATACCATAGCTATTATAATTTTCAACATTTGGCAGCGTTACGTAAGAGCGAGGGGAGGAACCCCAGAGGGCCACTCAGGCCTTCAGAAGAGCGGCGCTCTAAATGCCACAGATGTTAGCTTTCACTAATCTTATAACAGTAATAGATTGTTTGATTCAAAATTTCCGTGAAAATCGGAATAAAATCTGGACGAAATCTTCGCTAAGACTGTTGACCTAAAGCCTCCGGGGAGCCTCTGCTCACATGTGTGTCAGTGATTCTGACTGCAGGCTTTCCCAAAAAAAAAACCCCCCCAAAAAAACGTGCTGGCCGGTGGAAAAAAGAAAACACCGGCTATCAAAAGGAAAACAAAGATTTCCCATTAAAGTCGTCTCTGTCGCAGGCCAACGGCAAAAGTTCTGGGAAATAAGCTGGTAGTCATGATTCAGTGGCCAACGCCACATCAGATACGGAAGCATCCGCGGCCCGCCGTGTTAGTCGGTTACGGTCGCACGTGGGCTATGCGTAAGCAGCCGTGATAATGAAGATGATAATGCGCTTTCATTTTCATGCCAGAGAGCCGTTGTTTACGGCATACCAGCGTGCAGAGTCACAGAAAATGGGGAAATGTGTTCCTCTCTGATATGGTGATGGACAGGAGTGATACTGTGCCCCCTTTGTGCACTCCCCCGGCTGTGTCGGGTGCAGAGATAGGGAATGGGGCCCAGTGAATCCGTGGCACAAGGGCAAGCATGCGGGCACAGAGGGTGAAAGGAAAGGGGGCGGTGCGTTTATTTCATCTTTAAAGATGGAGCACGGCGATAATCGCGGCCGGGCCTTTGATTACTGACATTCTCGCGGTGCTGTCTGTGCATGATGTATTGTCACATACGTTACTTACCGTGAATTGGAACGCTGCCCTCGCGGCGCCCTCAGCGCCCCACTCATGCAGCTATGCAGGACCTCTGACATATTTATTGGTGCTTTTTTTCGCAGACGTGATCCTTTTATGATCCTAATTGCCGTCTGTATCGCTTTATTTAATATCCTTCAATCTGTCCACACCGGTCTGTCGTCCAGTCCACCGCAGACTGTCGGCGAAAATAAGACCAGATGAGCCGTTGACGCAACACAGAGGCACTACTCAAAAAGAATATTGGTATTGGATTCAAAATAACTTTTAAATGACTTTATCACGTCTTATCTTGAGCCGTGACATTAACGAACCGGAGACGGGACACACCTCTAAAAGTGCTAAGAGTCCGGAGGGAAGATTTTATTGAGCCGACGCGGCAGAGAGATAAAAAGAATAAGAGTGAGCATGACTGAAGAAACACAGATTGAAAGAAAAGAATGGCAGAGACAGACACATGCACATACAGCACACACACACACACACACACACACACACACACACACACACACACACACCGATCCCCAGAAGGACAAACAGCTTTTGTTTCTGTCATGCGAGGCTCGGAGAGGCAGAGAGAGGCTTTATTGGAAAAAGGGCTGTGGTGTTTTCCTCTCCAAAATCACCAGGGCTCATTAGAGAAGACATTTCAGAGCTGGAAAGGACCACATGACACATCACACTTCAGACAGCTGACCTATTTACGGGGTGACTTGTAGCATATCTATAAAACACATTACAGCCCCGTCACCAGGGACCCGGTCCATACAATCGGGGGGAAAATATGAACTAATCATCTTCTGAGGTTACTCACGGGGGAAGGGGAGGAGGGGGATCATTTAGCTGTCAGAGAGAAAATAACAGGAGCGCCGCTCGCACACATCAAACACACTTCGAGTTCAAGTGACGCACACATTCGCACCCACTCAGACCGTGCACCGTGTGTCGTCTGAATGTTCGATACAGCCGTGCACTTTATATATATATGTGTGTGTTTGTACGAGTCTGCTCACAGTCGTCTCCTCACCGCCACAAGCTTCCAGTCCTGCGCTGATGGCTTCCATGTGTTGTGCATCAGTGGTGAGAATTACCTTTTCCATGGTAGAGGAAGGGCAACCCGACACAGTGGCATCCCCCAAAAATACGTCTGCTTCTGCGAAAAAAGCCACCAAAGAAAAAGAAACCGTAAACCATTCGGCGCGATGAGGTCATACATTTTCTAGTATGGGTTACCCCAAGCGGGAAACACAATATTGCTGTGGATCATACGAGTCTGTCAGCATTTCTGCCGTCGCGCTAAACACCGTTACTCAAAGCCGACTCTTTCCCCTTTGGGTCGGCTACAAGAAAAACACTTCAAATTCCTTTTCAAACACTCTCTCATTTAAACAATACGGCTGGTCACATTCTATTTTTTCTTACTGTCAACAAATCTACAAAAAGACTAAAACCAACAGTGTGTTTGTTCGTCTCTACATACTTTCCAAGTGACCCGGCTACGCTCTCAGCCCCGAGCCCGCTGGTTCCTACTGAACTCATAGTCATTTAAAAATGCCTCACGAATATGTATAAATAACTACCTGAAACACCTGAGCACTGTGGTGTTTAGCAGACGCCAACAGGTGTAAATTGTGCCTTTGTTTGGCGTCAATGTCACTCTTTAGTGTCCGTGTGCTAACTGCAAAGCCTTCCTACCAGAAATCCTTTCAGACACATGGTTAACGTTGTGAAAAGCAAAATATCTATATATATATGATAAATATCAGCGTAAAATATCTTTACTGGTTTAAATTAGAGCCAATAAATGGACCTGATGATGTGAAGCTGCAGGATCTTCGCACTCTGATGCAGTAGGTGGCAGCGTGCTTCTCTAAAGTTGGTTTGCAATTGAAGAAGAAGAAGAAGAAGAAGAAGAAGAAGACTTGACTAGACTACTGGTTATCTTATCAGAAGCGGCCGTTAGAAGCAGGTAATCATCGGTTAACGGTACACTCTTAGAAATAAAAGTTCTAAGTAGAACCATATAAGGTTCTTCAGCTTGTCCTCACAGGAGAACCCTTTTTGGCTCCAGGTAGAACCTTTTATAAAGGTGGAGGGTTCTACCTAGACCCCAACATAAAGGGTTATACCTAGAACTATGTGTGTAAGGTTCCACCCAGAACCCCCCATGAGAGGTTCTACAAAGAACCCATACAGGATCTTATACCCATGCTTTCAACAATCCCTGAAGAACTCTTTCTCCAAAAAAGGGTTCTCTGGATCAAACTGGTTCTTACTGAAACCGTTAGTGTTACCAAGAACCCTTTTAAAACCCTTTATTCAGGAAAGGGTTTTTAAAGGGTTCTCTGGATCAAAATGGTTCTTACTGGAACCGTTAGTGTTACCAAGAACCCTTTTAAAACCCTTTATTCAGGAAAGGGTTTTTAAAGGGTTCTCTGGATCAAAATGGTTCTTACTGGAACCGTTAGTGTTACCAAGGACCCTTTTAGAACCCTTTATTCAGGAAAGGGTTTTTAAAGGGTTCTCTGGATCAAAATGGTTCTTACTGGAACCGTTAGTGTTACCAAGAACCCTTTTAGAACCCTTTATTCAGGAAAGGGTTTTTAAAGGGTTCTCTGGATCAAAATGGTTCTTGCTGGAACCGTTAGTGTTACCAAGAACCCTTTTAAAACCCTTTATTCAGGAAAGGGTTTTTAAAGGGTTCTCTGGATCAAAATGGTTCTTACTGGAACCGTTAGTGTTACCAAGGACCCTTTTAAAACCATTTATTCAGGAAAGGGTTTTTAAAGGGTTCTCTGGATCAAAATGGTTCTTACTGGAACCGTTAGTGTTACCAAGAACCCTTTTAAAACCCTTTATTCAGGAAAGGGTTTTTAAAGGGTTCTCTGGATCAAAATGGTTCTTACTGGAACCGTTAATGTTACCAAGAACCTTTTTAAAACCCTTTATTCAGGAAAGGGTTTTTAAAGGGTTCTCTGGATCAAAATGGTTCTTACTGGAACCGTTAGTGTTACCAAGAACCCTTTTAAAACCCTTTATTCAGGAAAGGGTTTTTAAAGGGTTCTCTGGATCAAACTAGTTCTTACTGGAACCGTTAGTGTCACCAAGAACCCTTTTAGAACCCTTTATTCAGGAAAGGGTTTTTAAAGGGTTCTCTGGATCAAAATGGTTCTTACTGGAACCGTTAGTGTTACCAAGAACCCTTTTAGAACCCTTTATTCAGGAAAGGGTTTTTAAAGGGTTCTCTGGATCAAAATGGTTCTTGCTGGAACCGTTAGTGTTACCAAGAACCCTTTTAAAACCCTTTATTCAGGAAAGGGTTTTTAAAGGGTTCTCTGGATCAAAATGGTTCTCACTGAAACCGTTAGTGTTACCAAGAACCCTTTTAAAACCCTTTATTCAGGAAAGGGTTTTCAAAGGGTTCTCTGGATCAAAATGGTTCTTACTGGAACCGTTAGTGTCACCAAGAACCCTTTTAGAACCCTTTATTCAGGAAAGGGTTTTTAAAGGGTTCTCTGGATCAAAATGGTTCTTACTGGAACCGTTAGTGTTACCAAGGACCCTTTTAAAACCCTTTATTCAGGAAAGGGTTTTTCAGAAGCAAATGGTTCCAGGTAGAACCTCAGCCCTTGTAGAAGAACCCTTTTGGAACCCTTATTTCTAAGACTGTATCGACTGAATTTGAAATGATTATTCCAACGAGAAAAAAACAAATGTTTCTAAAAGGAATGTTTACTTCGTTCCTCGTTGTCACGTTACAATCTAAAAATGTGTTGCCCTCCATGTTCATGTGCATCAGTATTTCTCGAGGTGCTGCATCAGCTGACTGTTAAATTCATTGTCTGTTGAGGTGTACGTAAGTGAAACAGCAGCATCCTCTAACAGCTTCTGTCGCGGTGCCCTTGAGTAATAACCTCGGCCCGTGTTTGCTCCAGTGGAGCAGCTCAGCGGAGGCAGTAAAACAGCGGCGTCGAATCAGTCGGGTCCCACGTGTGAATACGTGTAACCGTGTAAAAGCGAGGCAGGGTGTTGTCCATAAAAGGCGAAGGCACGATCGCTCAGCCCATCCTCAGACAAATAAAGTTCTTTCATGTCATCGTTATTCAGCGCGTGAGAATATTTATCTACATACGTGCCCTCTGCGTTCCCACAGCACAGGAGCAGGTACTATATGTTCCTATCTCCCCCTTGTATCAGCAGTGAAACTCCATCTCTTCCTCCGCGTCTCGTTCCCACCTATCCAGTTCAGTCCAGTTGTGTTTTGAAAGGGTGGTTATATTCGCTGTTATTGTATGATTTCACAGAACCTCTCCTCCCAGCCTTTGAAGCGGGGAAGAGCTGACCGAAGCTGAGTGATCCCTGCTGTAAGCCCCAGTCTGGGCAAGACCTGAGTCAGTCCCACCACCAGGACTCTTCCCTCTCTCTCGCTCGCTCTCTCATAACCAATCACATTCTTCCTGCTCCATGCGACTGGAACAAATCTATGTCAGCTCAACAGATTTTTTCGGGGCACTTTTTGAGGTGCACACGAGGTCGCCTGCCCCGTTCACGTTGACCCGCGGGGTGTTTGTCCTAGCGGAGGAGGCCTTTTCTTTTTTTTTTGAAAAATAAACAAGAGGACAAGAGGCTTGTGAAGCGGTGAGGAAAACAACCATTACCCAAAGGCGTCGTGGACATCAAGTGCTGAATGAGAGCTGTCCAGAGGTAGGGCTCGCTGGGTAAATAAGCAAAAGCGGGGATACTATCTGCCGCGGCGTGGACATCGCTGAAAGGGGGTAACAGAAAAAACATAAATAAACTTCACCTGACTCTGTACTGACCTCCTTTTGTTGGAGCGCTACCACTGGGCTGGAGGTGTTGGGTTTCCCCTCGGCTAGAATCTCTCTCAGTTCTCTTTTCACACTATAATTAAAGCCTCTCCTCCCATATAAAGCCTTAATGGTACAGCGAGTACTTCAGTCGCCCTTTTCCCACCCCGTCAGCGACCTGAGATACCCGAAAAACAATAGCGCGTGTGTTTATAAGGCCGTGCAGCTGCGAGGGAATGGCGTATAAGTTCAACAAAAGCAACAGGATTGCAAAACGCCGTGTTTACTCTTTCCGCCCACTCGTCTTGGCTGTTCAGCTCCTATACTCTTTCGAGGATTTGGCAGCGGTGCCGGCGGGCCTTTCCAGCGCAACCTCGAACGGTCCGGCGACCTTCGACTGATGAGCTCCCGCATGATTTAGATCTCGCTGCAGACGTAGCATGTTGAAGTGCATTTTCTCCTCGTTTCAACTCCCTCGTCCTTAAATTATTTACTTTTTCCCCTCCCTGTGTTTATCCGGCATCAGGGCTCACCAGAAAAAACTTCCCCCCTCTTCCCCTCTGCGACTGTGATTTAAGTCCGTTTATGAAAGAGTGAAATGTGAAAGAGCTTGCCTTTAGGGAATAGGAAACAATTAGTCTAAGGCTGTGTTTTTGTTGGTCCTAATTAACACCACAGTTAATGGCCTCACAAAGGCTTTATTTTCTGCAAAAGACAAAAAAGCTGTTATTCCGTCGATGCCCACATGACCTTGTAAACAAACAAAGAGCTACAAAAGCCGAGGCGACCTTTCATTCCCGCCCGACCCCGCAACATGCCTGACATCGGAGCGCTGATGATCTTCGAGTGACGGCTGAATGAGGTTATTTTACCGTTTTACCGCTCGTAAGTACCAAACTGCGCCTCCCGCTCGCAAACGATTGTTGTGATTCTAGGAACCGGGGGATATCAGTGCAGGCCAATTGGCCCTGCACAGACACGCACATCTAGCCCGGCGAGGAAGAGCCCTGGCCTTTGCCGCTGCTATAATGTCGTGGCTCACTGGGTCACCATGAGCTCCTAATGACCCAAACAAATACATCCTCTATCCCTGTGCGCTTCATCCGCCTGCTTTTGCTCTTCCCCCCCTGTTGATTCGTGCCATCGCATGTGCCAGTGTTGATAGGGGATGTTTCTGAGCAATTACCAACAATTAAGGATGTCAAACGCTTGCTCCATTTGCACAAGAATGTTTTTTATAATCGTGTTAGCGGCCGAGCATGAGAAGGCTTTTGTCACAAGAAGACTGGCTGAGGTACCTTGATGATGATTTTACTGTTTTTTTTATCATTTAAACTTGAATATTTGAGTGATTATTTAATCAGAGACCAGACATTTTACTGTAACACCGGTTGGTTTAGTCATTAAGTGGGAGGACGTTTCCAGTATCATCTCTCCCTCAGACGTCATATTGCAGCTTGTCTTGGCCCGTTACTATGAAAATACTGTAACTGATAATGAAAACATCGTAACTCAGGCTCAGGAATTCACTACAAATTCCTCCTACGATCTAAGAAATGACACGCACAGTTTTATGTGAAAACGCTGACCTATGATCTGTCTATTTAGTTTAGACGAATTTATTTGGATGATGCGGAGAGAGAGGATCACACACAGCTAAAGCAGGAGTTATCTCCATTGTGGCCCTTGATGTAAATATGAAGATATATGTGTCGTCGATAAAACCACAATGTTTTCTTTGACTGAATGAGACCCGACAAGAACCAGCATACGAATAACATGGCAAATATCTGAAGTAAAGTATCAACGCAACGTTATATCTGTGAATCTAACAGAGAATGATGTTAGGTGATGTAGAGTATAGACCGTATTCACACAGCGGCCATTTTCCTCTGTCGTCACGCTCAGGGTGGGATGCTTAAACTGCTGAGCTGTAGGTTGAAAGCTGTATGAAGGCAGGGAAACAGGGAATCACCGCTTCCTGGGAGGGACGAATTGAAAGTGAAACAACATATTTGATGATCTGCTAGCTAACATGAGCATTCAACAATGTCCTAGCCAACATTATTCTTTTATTACATTCAATCGGTTTTACTTTCAGGCTTAAAAAAATGTTATATAACACTCGGCAGTAACGATAGCTAGGAGGAGGTTGAATGCTAATGTTAGCCTTTAGCTAACAGTTATTGGGTCAGCAGTGGAACATTTTGTGCCTTTGAGCGTGACACCAGAGGAAAAAAAGCCACATTAAATGTTCCGTAAAGGGCAAGAAAGTCCTTATTTGGAGGAAGTTCTGGGTTGAACAGACTGTGTTCATGTTCAGGGTGCAACCAAAAGTCAACAATGACTTATGGTACCTATTTTATTGACCCAGACCGTGATCTTTTTTACACACAATCCCACAAGATCACACTGGAATAACACCCAGACAGTTCCCTCTGGATGATGTGGAGAGAGAGGATCACACACAGCTATGGCAGGAGTTATCTCCATTGTGGCCCTTGATGTATATATGAAGATATATGTGTCGTCGATAAAACCACAACGTTTTCTTTGACTGAATGAGACCCGACAAGAACCAAGCTACCGCCTGAAGAGAGGCGGTTTGGGTCGGTCGGGTGGATGGAAGGCGGACGAAGTCAACGACTGTCCAAGGTTTGCACCCAGTCTGTAAGAACAGATATTTTTCTGTGCGTAAATCAGGAAATATTGGCAAAATTTGTGTACATGAACACTGATTAACCAAATTAAACACATGCTGAGTGTCACTGATCATCACATGCTGTCTGAATGTTTTACTATCCTGTGAATATTCTCATTCATCCAGGTCATAGTTATCTCAAGGAAATTGAATCGAATGCAACTGGATTTGGTTTTTTGTCTTGAAGACGTTTCACCTCTCATCCGAGAGGCTTCATCAGTTCCTGCTCGCTTGACTAGGCTGAGACTAGTCCAACTAGCCGGTGTGGAGGTCCAGCTATTTAACCTCTTAGGAGGCGGTCAAGCGAGCAGGAACTGATGAAGCCTCTTGGATGAGAGGTGAAACGTCTTCAAGACAAAAAAAACAAATCCAGTTGCATTCGATTCAATTAGTAAAGATATTTTAAGTTTCTGCAAAATATGTGATTAAATGGACAAATACTTGAACATTAATCTGATCAGTGACTGATATTAGACGCCAAAGTGTGCCGTTACATCTTGATGAAGTGTGCTGTCAGTACTGTTGGCGAATCCTGAAGCGATAATGTCGAAATACTCTGTACCGCTGATATGCAATGTGTTATATTGGCTCTGTCGGTCGTGATCTACCTCTCACTCTTCCATCCCTGTTTCTTCTTCTTCGTATTGGAAGGTTTTCTGCTCGCTGGTCGTCCAAACGCTGCTGCTGCTGCTGCTATTTCAGAGGAGCGAGAGCCAAGTGAAGCAACTCACCCACAATCCCACGTGCACACACACACACACACACACACACACACACACACACACACTCAGACCTGCTCTTACATATATAGATAACCTGTCGTACGCGGACGCCGACTTGGCCACACACATGCATCGCAGGAACCCACTCACCTTAACTGGCAGCACTGCGAGTTCCCCCTGCGGAGCACGCACATTGTTGGCGGGTGGAGGAGCTGAAGGAGTCAGGGCAGACGTGCTCTGGCCCCATCTCCAGTCTCCTTCAATATTTCATAAGGAACCTTTCTCCCGTCCCCTGGAGCCCAGCGGCCCTTTCCCCCGCATGCAGCTTCAATTCTTTATTCCTCCGCTGCGAACAGCTGTCACTCGTCTCCCGACAGGAAATAAAGGAAGTTCCACAAACACTTCTGCATACTTTTACTAAACTATTTGCCCTGATCATTCATTTCCTCTGGGCTTCCAGCGGCGCTGCGCTCCGTGCCGCCGTGGGAGTCAGATAAACTGATCCGATTCGTTGTTTGGCCTCGTAGCGATGAACGGCGAGGCGGTAAACATGGAACAGTGAGTTTCTGCTTCATGCAGGATTCATGTCATTCCAGGTTAATGGGTGAAACTGTTTAAAAATTTGATTTTGTGCACAGAGGCCTCTGTTAGGAACCTGTCGAGGGCAGTTATGCCGTTCAATTGCACCGTATACATGTTTATTTGGCAATATAATCTGAACTGTATTTTATATTTGTGTAAACAAAGTCTCTAAGACAAAGCTGTACATCTGTGAAAAGTGTGGAGAGGCTGTGGGACGAACCAGCGTACGAATAACACGGCAAATATCTTAAGTAAAGTATCAACGTAACATTATATGTGTCAGGTGATGTAGAAGATAGATCGTATTCACACAGCGGCCATTTTTCCTTTATCGTCAAGTTCAGGGTGGGACGCTTAAGTGGCTGAGCTGTAGGTTGAAAGCTGAATGAAGGCAGGGAAACAAAGGGAATCGCCGCTTCCTGACTGATGAGTGACTGAAAAGATCATCAATAGTGAAAATCTGGAGGGACGAACTGAAAGTAAAACAACATATTTGATGATCTGCTAGCTAACATGAGCATTCAACGACGTCCTAGCTCACATTATTGTTTGATTATATTCAATCGGTTTTACTTTCAGGCTTAAAAAAATGTGTCCAAGGTTTGCGTTTCTTATCGTTTGACACAACACTCGGCAGAAACGATAGCTAGGAGGAGGTTGAATGCTAATGTTAGCCTGTAGCTAGCAGTTATTGGGTCAGCAGTGGAACATTTTGTGCCTTTGAGCTTGACACCAGAGGAAAAAAAGCCACATTAAATCTTCCGTAAAGGTCAAGAAAGTCCTTATTTGGAGGAAGTTCTGGGTTGAACGGGCTGTGTTCATGTTCAGGGTGCAACCAAAAGTCAACAATGACTTACGGTACCTATTTTATTGTCACGTACGTAACTGAACACACTCACTTTGACCCAGACCGTGATCTTTTTTACACACAATCCCACAAGATCACACTGGAATAACACCCAGACAGTTCCCCTCCGTCACTCAGTAAAAAGCAGCTCACACTATGCTGGGAAATATGAACAAACATATAAAAAAAAACACACTTAACACAGATGGGAAAACCTACCAGGAAAAAGTCAGGGTCCCGCCAGAATACTCCCACAAAGTATAGTGTCTGTCTTTGTTGTGGTAATTTATGAGTTTTCCCTCTTTTTTCTGTGATTCTAAGCAATGATGTCAAACAGCTCCATCTTAAAACGAGGCCAGAATTAGCGTCCAGTCTACAGGAGATGTTGACGGAGGAGAAGCTGATGAAGCCGATGATGATAAGTTAAAGGTGCAGGCAGTAATAGAAATGTGTCTTTTGCCGTGGACGTGGCTCATGTTAAAAAAAAGCACATTTACTTCTTTCTTAACCCCAAACTTTGTTATCGTGATGAGATTTTAGTCAGATATAAAAAAGAAAGATAAAAAAGTAAGACATAAGATGTTTTTATTCTGGGCAGTAAGCCACCAATCTGCCGTCCTTTTGGTGGCTCGCTCCGCGGATTTAGACAGGAGGCGGCAAATTGGTGGTCTGTTTTGTTCCGCCAATTTTGCCCCTCGGAGGGTAACGTTACACTTATTTGCGCCTCCATTGCTGTAAATCCGAGGCGGCAATGTGGCGGCAAATGCTGAGATGGGCGGAGGTGTGGATGACGTGCACTGCTGCGCACCCACAGCCGGGAGTTTTAAAACCAGGAAACAGCTGATCACAGCAGTCAGTTCGTCACTTCATCCACGAAGATGAGCAGCTGGAAAGCCGCTGAGATCCGGGAGATGCTAGCGTCTCCTCGCTCTCTGTAGCTGTCTTGGTTGTCCGCTTGTTGTTGTAGCGGCGAGCTAATAGCGGTCGCTACTTTCAAATTAAAAGCCCCCCGCTAAGAACCCAGTTCTAAACTCCGATGGGGTGCAATGTAAAGCTCTTATTTTGAAGACAAATTCGACCTGCTTCTCTTCACGCCCAACTTCCTGCTTCACGTCACGTCACATGTTGACGCCTACCAGAGGAGGAAAAGTGGAGGCTTTTTGGAAAAGGAGGAATATTACACCTCCCTTTTAGATAGACAAGGCGGCACATTTGCATTTATTGAAAACCAAAGGAAAGAATCTATAAAAACAAAGTTGCTGAATGCACAGTTACCTTTAATATCTGTGTGTGTGTGTGTGTGTGTGTGTGTGTGTGTGTAACAGATAGCCGTGTGCACTCAGGCGAGCAGCCATGTGCTCCGAGAGCGTCCACGCCGATGTTAAAAGTGAAACCGTGCACTTGCCTTACAGGGAGCAGCAGAGTGACTCAGCACTTTGTCCTCTCAGCTGGAAGGTTCTGGGTTTGAAGCCCCGGCTGTTTCTGTGCGGAGGGTCGGTCCGCCTCGATTTCGTTTTTCCCCGCCCTCCAGACTGAAGACACGCAAGATCAGGCGGGACTGACGAGTGTGCAGTTTGAGTGAGAATGTGAGTTCGACCTGGCAGCCCGGTTACCAAATACATGGTAATGGCTCCAGCATGGCTGTGATAATTCCTCCCACCGAAGGGAAGCCACTTATCACACATTCTGTGAAATAGAAAGTTGTTTTATTTACTGACAGAGAGGCGAGAAAGCAGTATATTTATGGTGTACTTTGACAAACATCTAATGGTTCGAAAATTGCTGTATGGTTTTGGCAGCCGACGGAAAGATCATGACATCCGGGCTGAAGTGAAATGTCAGCAGACATAATTCACTTGATGCATAAACAGCCTCCACTGGCCTCTGTCTAATTATTCAAATGATTTTTACAAGCCGTCATCAGTATGTTTGTGTTTCTGACAGCTCCCTCTGTTTTGTGACAGGACCGGAGCTTTTAATTAAGTGTGTCGGGCAGCGATTTATAGGGAGTTATGCTTTTTCTTTCTTTTTTTTTTGTCAAAACTGCACAATGAGATGTTTTGACCACCAGAGAGCAGGAAGACGTCAAAACCGAAAACTGTGGAAGGAAGCTCATCAGGTTCAAACGGCTAACTGATTAGCGTCACGCCAACTTATCAATACAAGCTGTATTTAATCACCTTGAAGCTCAAAATGCCCAGTTTCTCCTTAAAGGGATATTCCGGTGTAAGTTTAATCCATGGTCTAACACACCGTGACACTGAGTAAGACTCCCCTCGAGAGGTCAAGTTAGCTGACCGCTAGCTTAGCTAGTTTTAGCAACCTCAGAAAAGACCGCACGATAACAATACACTGCAGCTTATGTCTCCAACTAGAAACCGCCATCAAAAAGCCACAATTAATGGTGAGAACAGCAGCAAACTTCAGCAACAGTACATGTACAGTCCCAGCACACAGTACGAAACATCAAACATCTGCTAGCTTCTGCTGGATTTGTATTAAAAACACAGCACAACTCACCCTCTCCTCCAGCAGCCTGCCTGTGTGGGGAAGCCCTGACGAGTCGATTACCGAGTGCAGTAGATTTCCGCAGCTCAACGATGAAAATGTCTGATTATTACTCCATTGAACGTTCCCTTATTTTCCCTGTCAGCTCTCAGGTAATAAGAACTGAGCATTCCATGGAGTAATAATCAGACATTTTCATCCTTGAGCTGTGGAAATCTACTGCACTCGGTAATCGACTCGTCAGGGCTTCCAAACACAGGCAGGCTGCTGGAGGAGAGGGTGAGTTGTGCTGTGTTATTAATCACAAATCCAGCAAAGCTAGCAGATGTTTGATGCTTCGTACTGTGTGCTGGGACTGTACATGTACTGTTGCTGAAGTTTGCTGCTGTTCTCACCATTAATTGTGGCTTTTTGATGGCGGTTTCTAGTTGGAGACATAAGCTGCAGTGTATTGTTATCGTGTCTTTTCTGAGGTTGCTAAAACTAGCTAAGCTAGCGGTCAGCTAACTTGACCTCTCGAGGGGAGTCTTACTCGATGTCACAGTTGTAGACCATAGAATATCCCTTTAAAACATCCATGTTCACAAAGACGACGCTCTCTTGATCCTAACTCACATGTGACCGAACTAACCAATCAGAAGCCAGACGGGGCTAAAAGGAGGTTCGGCTCATTCTTAAAACTGTAAATATTTACTAAATTAACTCAAGTATATGACATAATTACAAACCCAGTGAACTGTACAGAATGTTTTCTCTGTAAGACGGATCTTTCCGCTTACGTCTTTTGCACAAAGCACAACGCACATCTTCAGGAAATGCTATCAGATGGAGCCCGTCTGCGTATTTGTCATCGTTATGTATTCCTCCGGCCTGTCTCCTCGGGGCTTCCTCTCCTTTGAGGCAGATGGAGGGGGATGAGACGCAGATACGCCGCCCCGTCGAGGTCCTGATCACAGAGATGACGGAGCGAGACAATCAAAGATAAGAGAATAAAACAGATGAGCAGATGAAAGGAGGTAATCGCCGAGTCACCAGCTGAATCGCTCATTAGATCAAGACCGCAGTTGCAGAAACGCCCCGGCGTTATGAGACGAACCGAATGTGTTTCCCATCCAACTTTTCTCTCCGCGTTTGGCGCCACTCATTGTGATCCGTCCCCTCGCACTCTCGGTGACCAACGCATTTCCACGAGCTTCACACGGGCCAAGTGACAGTAACAAGGCACAACTTGCGGCTACCGGAGCGCTCCGTGACGTAGGGAGGCATTCATTACGCTGTCACTGTCTGTCAGTCACGGCGCTCCTGACACTCCGGGCTCTGTCTTACTCAATGTGGGCAACAAGCCTAATTGTTTTAAGTCAGCGTCTGTGGTTACAATCTATCTGGAATTTGAACTCACGGAGTGACAGGGTCGCGAGATAAGATGTAGTGCGCTTGTAAATAACAAATACCATTGGTCTCAAAATGAGGGATGAGGTGACTGGTGACTGTGCGGCGAAAGGAGAAGGGAAGGGGGGGTGGGGGAAGCGATGGTTCAACGTCAGGGCCCTCTTCGCTCTGGAGTAAAACCTCCGTCTGCTCTGCTGCTGCGGGGGAACACGAGTCCACTTCTGCTGAGACGGGCCAGATTCACAGAAACTCTCACAGGGCGAAGGGGATGGGTAAGTGAAAAAGCAAGCAGGGAGGGAGAATAAAACTGCAGGCGCAGAGAGGATAAAGAAGTTTTAGGGGGAGAGGGATTGATTTCATAAACCCTTTACCCCCTACCCCGACCCGGTGCAACCCTTCAAGGTTAGCTCTGTCCATCTGGCATGCGGACTATATAGGCCAGAAGGAAGGAAGCGGCGTGGGGAAAGGAGGATGAGAGCGAGATACCTTTCCCCGCTCGGCTATTATTCTTTGTTAACCAGTTTTTAGCACTGCTCAGCCTCTCCGGTGGTTTTCATTAAGAAAGGAATCACCTTGGTTTTGCCAGGACCCCTAATCAAAACCAGACGCGTTGGAGTTTTTAATTGAAGCAAGCTGGACCTCCACGTTGTACACAACTGGCTTAATGTGACAACTTATCCCATCACTACAACAGTGTTTCCCAACGGGCCGGGGAGAAAAACATCCCCTCATTGAGGGAAATCTAGGGGGTTTGTTAATATCCCTTCTGATTTCAGAGGGCTGTTATTGTTGAAACGACTCCAGACTGCTATTTACTACCACATCAGCCTCTCCTCCTGCGTTACATTACTCGCATCGTGTTTTTCAGCCCCGTCTCTTCCTCCCCTCGGTTAATGTTATGACCATTAGTACAGCACCGTGGCGGCATGTGTCTGGTTCTGGCTGTTTTTCGAAGCCGAGCGGAGCTTGGCAGTGGGAGAGCGAGGAACACATTGTGTGACTGTGTGTCCAGCGCTAGCCAGCTCTCTGGGCAGGGGAGCTTGCTTTTAGCTGAAAGAAAACAAGAGTCTGAATGAAAACGACAAGCTCAGAGCTGAGGATGTTTTTTTAGCTACAGCCAAAGCACCAGTTCCAGTTCTTGCTGTAACCCTGCCATAAAGATAGTGTTTCATTGAGCTTTCAGTCTTTATATAACCAAGGCCACTACTGAGGTTTGCTTTTTTTTTTCTTCTTCTTTCCCCTCACATGTTGACAGTTCAGCTGAACCAAAAAATTGCAAAAAGGGGACAGATAATCTACCTGCTTCCTTCTCTTCTCCCTGCCCCCCTTTCGCCTAATCTCCAGAGAGTGTTTGGATTACTTTGAAAAACAATATTAATAATTTGGAAATGTGGCTCCTCCGGCTCCTGCTGCGTGCTTTTCTTTCTTTGCTCATTTCCTTCTCAAAGCTCCCTTGATGTGGGGCTTGTTGTGCCGTTTTTCAGAGGAGTGTGAGACCTCTGCGAGTTATTACCCCGGCCCCTCACCGTACACCCTCGCTAACCTCGGAACTAAATACACCTGAATTACGTTTCAGCGCCACGAAACTTCCCACACGAGACGATAACTATCTCCGAGCGAGAAAGAGATGTGACATGGAATGATGTCGGTCTGATATGTAAATTCCGGCGGGCGAGCGTATGTGTGCCGAATGTGCGCAAATCAACGTAAGGAACATGTCAGCGGCCCGCAAATCGCTTCCCACCCAGGCAGATTTACACGGGGCAAGTCGACGAACTGACAGAAAACCAAAGTCACCAAAGCCACGACCACAGGCATGAGCAGTATCCTCCGAGGGACGGAGATAAGAGGGAGGAAGTGAGGGAGAACAGCGAAGCCTCCGTATCAGTCAGGATTCAGTGTAATTATCGATCGTGAATCAAAGAGGCAGCCCTCCGTGTCATCAAAAAAGCTTTCATCTGTTTGCCATTGATGCGTTAGCGTTTAATCTCTCCTCCCATCCATCACCCCTTTATGTCGTCACCCCCGGCTCGAACATATCAATCTGCGCTGGAGATGATTTGTTTTGTTTTTGATAGCGAGACAACCATTGACTGGTAACTAACCGGATAATTCTCAAAGGAAAACAAACACAAAATGATGTGAAATACAGGAAGGTGGGGGGAGTCGGGTGTGTGATATGTTCCAGGGGACACGCTCAGGGGGGTTACCTGCCTCGATGTTAGCGTGGATGCGTGGTGGTCAGCTTCTCGGCGAGGTTGTCTCCGAGTGAGGAGCACCTCCCAGTCAACACCGACGAAGTGACAGCGAGCTAGTTCTGATCCCGCTTTAGTTTGTGAGAGCCGTCCAGGAACAGCGCCAGCCTTCGAAGCAACTTTCTTAGTGGTCGAACCGTGTAATTACAACGTCACGTGATGCACTGGGGCCCCAAAAAACATTTTCTCCCATAAGCTTACATTGCGAGTCACACAATCCCCCGTAAAATTATTTATTTCACTGTCATAATTTTTTGGCCTTTATAGATAGAACAGCTGAAGATATGACAGGAAACAGGATGAGAGAGAGGGGGAGCGACATGCAGCAAAGGGTCCCCAGGCTGGGACTCGAACCCGGGTCCGCTGCAGCGAGGACTTAGCCTCTGTACATGGGACGCCCGCGCTACCAAGTGAGCTAAACGGCGCCCCCACTATCATAATTTGAGCCATTCGGTTTCGATAACATTTGGAAAGAGCCTCAAGATGAAATAATTGTATAGTTAGCCAGTCGCTAAACCGGAAGTTGGCTAACTTGTCTTTACAGACCCTTCAACGTGGGTGAACAGGGTCATTTTCTACCTGGGACTGAGCAGCTATCGTAGAAATGAATGGGGTTCCACCTCCGACACTGTATCCAGATTTCCCGTCTGGCTTTTAGCCACACTCCCCTCCAGGGGTCATCCCCATGTTACCCGGGTCCTATGTTCCCCAAGCGGGGAACCTTTTTAGAAAAAAGGTCTTCTGTTCCCCGTTTTTCCCAAAAATGGACCTATGTTCCCCTGTAGCAATACATACATAGGATAGGAGCATAGGACCCTTTTTCTGAAAAAGGGTCCTCGGTTAGGGTTAGGGTTAGCATTAGGGTTAGCCCGTAGGCCGTAGGCTTTAACAGTAAAAGATAAAGTAACTCATACAAAGAGGGGAACATAGGACCCGGGGAACATAGACACGCTCCCTTCCTCTCACAGCGAACAGCGACAGGGTTTTTTTTGCAGCAAGCCTTCCTTCAAACATCACAGTCGGATGTTTGTTTTTTATGTTTTGGAGCTGTATGCGATTTTGTTTGATTGTTTTTGATTTTTAGCACGGTGGATGCACCTGTGCAGGGACAGCAGGTTGACGAGGGGGATGCATTTCGGTCATTTTGCTAACACTGAGACCTCAGACCTCAGTGAAGCTGTTAGTGGACTGTGTGCTGAGTTGCTAGCTAACCTACAGACGTGCTTGATTGATCCACATACCCTCGGTTACCTTTTTATGCCCACTTCCTCTCCTCCCTCCCTTTGTGCTGCGGTGCAGCTGTGTGTGAGTGATGGAGGGAGAGATGGAGGGATGGAGGGAGGCCCGGAGGAGGAGCGGCTCTGATTATTAGTAAGACAGAGAGAGAACTAAGGGCTTCAGTATGTCTCATAGCATTTCAAGTGGGACGGAGTGAGTCTGAGAAGCCAATTTAGTCAGCCACAAGGAGAGAGTGTTTGCATTTACAGATTGTTATTCCAACCCCCCACGCTCACTAGCATCCCGAGAAACCTTCCTCGCTCTCCTTTGTACACACTCAGTTCCTTTCCCCAGGTCAGCTGCTGCGTGTGTGTGACCAGAAACGAGGACGTTCGGTTCGTGATTCACCCGGAGAACTTCTCTGGAAGCCGCACATGTGGGGAAATATTTAATAATACCTCCATGTTTTATGATGATTAGCATAGCATGCAAGTGGATGATCCTTCAAGGCTAGAAGGTATTTAAGTAGTCAAAGCAGCTGAAATATTGCAAACTCTCACTCGGTGAGTCATTCGAAACAGGCGAATACTCCACATGCTTGGTACCACACACACAGTCCTCGTAGCCTCCGGCCCGCCAGATGACAACAGACACTTTCTCCCCTCACGGTCCGCGATGTTCCGAGTGTGTGTGCGTGCGTTTGGCTTTCAAAACATCCCGTCACTGGTTTCTTCAGGGATGGGAGGGGAGGAAGATGACACAGACGGTGATGAGAGGAGAGGAGGGGTCCCCCGCCATAACTCCCACGACATCATCCGGCGGTCCGCTCCAGCGCGGCACCGTGGGACCTTCTCAGCGCCAGAGCGAGACTTCAGCGCCAAAACGACGAGCGCGGGACTGCGACCGACGGTGATAAGTGCCATAATGGACACGAGCGGTTTGATGTGCGTCCAGATTCGTCCGCAGTCTGGTGAGATTTCGATCAAAACAGGGAGTGGCGGAGGAGAGCCGTTGATGGCCGTGGCCTCCCTGTGAAGCGGATAGACTCAAAACAAATAAATCCTAATATAATCCGAGTTGTGGTCGGACACAGCATGAGGAGACTTTTGATCTACCCCTGAAATAAAACACTACCGTACATCTGCCTCAGCGAATGATCAAACCCCTCTTTCGAAAAAGTTGACCGCGTGCCAAAAACATCACGCCGACCGCAAAAAACGCCTTGTCAGTTTTTGGATCTCGGGGGCTATCCATAGTGGAAAAAAGAAAGCAGTCGGGACAGCGTGCAGATGAACAACCTCTCGTGACATGAAACACCCTGCTTAAATGTAGTGAATACGTCTTGTTAGCCTAGATTCCTTCTGCGGCTAGAGAGACCCTTGCTAACTCGGAGCTGTTAAAACAAACAGGGAGGTCCCTGAGCACAGCGCTTTGGACAAAGGTTAAAGCAATATCCCCCAGCACTATTCATTTCGGAGAATCCATCCCACTCACGGCTTTGATCCTCTCTCTCTCACTCTCTGCCCCTCTTTTTTCTCTCTCTCTTTTCCTACCCCGAGCTGGTGAGGAGGTGGATGTGTGTGCGAGCGTGCGATGGGAAGCGAGAGAGTTCAGCAGCGAATTCCTCGAAAACATCATCTCACCCGACGGCCCCGTCGGCGCCCGTGCGGCACCACGGGATCTTCCAGCGCCGAGGAAAAAAAAAAGCCCGGAGCGCCGTACCCGCGATGATGAAGTGCAGAACAGGCGTGAACGGTTTGATCTGCACCCTGATTTCCAGGGTGTGTGTGTGTGTGTGTGTGTGAAGCTCAGCTGCTGAAGGCCCCAGAGGAAAGCCTATCCCTCAGGCTGTTTACCTCCACCAGAGCTGTTTACTTGACCCCTGATGATTTAGATGCATAACCAAATAAAAACAGCCAGGGAGGTTCAAACAGCCAGTGACGCATAAAGGGTGCACGAGGTGGGACAGCGCTGTGTTCGATGATGGCTCGCAGCTGGACCTCCCCGCGTCACCTACAGCATCAGAGATGAACTGAACCGGCTACTCGTGATCTTCAGGCCCCCCTTGTTTTTCCAACAACTCGAGAACTACTTGAGCCTTTTATAAATCTTAAAAAAAACACATAATTCTTAACGTGTTGCGTGGAAGCCCGTGGGCGCCGGCCAAAAAGTTAATTTCATTGAAGTTCAGCGCTCATGGGAGCAGGACCGTGATTCATAAATTTTACCCTTTTTGTAAACCAGCGCAATCTTCCCGTATGTGTGTACATACGATGATGGTGTGTGTACCAGCCCCTGGGGTGGATTCGATCTTATTTCAACATTGTGAACATTTGGCCATTTGTACAACGTTGTTTATGTTTTGACAGGAGGAGCATTGTTGTGTAGCAACGGATCCATTTACATAATTTCTCGATGTTGTAAGCACTTACATAATGCCCCCATTCATTTGGATTGAATCGCAGCTCCCTTCAAGGCCCCTGGACCTGCAGACACACACCCCATAACGCTTCGCTCAGGTCCGCGGGCTCGCACAGCTTCTCACACGTTCAACATGTGAACACGTCGTTCCTCAGTCTGGTGGGGTGAGATGTTTTTATTTGGAGGAAACGGCTGCCGAGGAGAAGAAAAGACAGAAGTATCAAGAAGAGATTCTGAAATGCTGAAAAGAAGATTCACAGATTTTACAACTGAGATTCCACAAAATACTGGGAAGCTGTGTGTTATCTTAATAAAAACATTGATTCCACCGGGCTCGTCTCTGTTACCTGGTGTGTCCGACACCGTTTTGTTCCGTCCTCCACGTGACTTCAGATCCCACCTGAGAGCGTCAGGCTTGATGATGCTGATTTGCTCACATTGTGATTATTTCATCATTTCCCCTCCACTTTATGTTTCTACTGTGGCTGAGTAGGTTACGTAGTTAAATTTCTTTAGTTATTAGTCCGTTTTAAGAATGTTTATTGTTACAATTTCCCACTTTTTACAGTGTTGTAGATCCTGAGTCGGTACACACTCAGTACGTTTACATGCAGCAAGAAATTCGAAATTCTTATCGTATCAGACCTAGTTCGGACTTTTAAAATGCATGTAAACACCTTAGTCCGACCTACTTCCGACCTATTTCGGACCACAACGGACATCTCAAAATCGGATAAGAACACCTAGATAATTCGTTCACTGTCGGCATATTAACGCCATGGAGGCTCGGCTATCGTATCGTATCGTATCGTATCGTATCGTATTTTTGCATTCAAAGGTCATTCGAAAACATGACTTCAACGACACACTTCTGGACGTTGTTCTTTTTATGTGCATTATCAGGAGGAAAATAATGCCCATAATGTTCGCTACTGTAGTGTCGTCCAGCTCCTCGTACGCCATCTTTGTTTGAATGCCGTCAGATTGTTTGTTGCTGCTGATAAGTAGAGGTCAACCGGAAGTGGCTCTTTGTCGAGAGGGCTACAGCGCCACATAGCGTACGGAGTCAGACATGCTCCGGACACTTCTCCGATTCTCTGAACGGCATGTATACTCAGACCAGCGATCTGGTCTCATGCATGTCATTATCTGATACGATAAGACTTTCGAATTTCTTGCTGCATGTAAACGTACTGAGTGTTTTATTTTGAAAATCGACCAGATGTACAATGCCGTTCTGTTGTCTAACTTCCTGTCCGGCTCATTTGTTTGTTCTGTGCAGGATGATGCAGCTGAGGTCCATTTCCATAAATAATAGACTCGAGATGCTGCTGAAATGCACCTTTCCACAGCCGGTGGAAACACGAGCATCGTCTCGTATCTTACGGCGGCTGAGACGGACCCGGTGGAATCTGGGGGTCAGCCTCTCGAAAAGTGCCTCATTCAAACCCAATCGTGATTCTATCACCTGTTACCAATAAATCTATTTACCTGTGAACGGTCAACAACTTTCAGTCCAGTCGCCTGTCGTTTCCAAAAGGGAGTCCCAAAAGTTGACGTGCATAAAAACACGGCATATCACGTTCACATTATATATGTCACAGCAGGCGGAGGGGAAGGTGTTGGGCTTTATTACACGAAACAGGCGCCGCGTATCGTGTCACACCGCTGGATACCGCTGGCGACTACACCGGGTGTCTTTTAAGGAGACCTGCGAGCATTGCCAGCTGGTTTAATGGCTGTTTTTTAAGGAGCCTTGGATAGTTTTCCAGCGGTGGACGACCAGAACCAGCTATGTTTCACACTATGTTTCACGGGGAAGTCAGACCACCTCCATCCGTGATGCTTTCTGAACCCTCACCAAGTGTTTTTTGTGCCTGGACGTAAACAGAGCATCAGCACAGAGAAGTAGAAAATTCAACCTAAACAAAAGCTGCAACGTCCAGTCTTTACATATCTGCGGTTCTGCAAACACACAAGGCTATCACTGAATTTGGTGACTTTCCAGGTGTTTTGTTTGCCCCAAACTAAACATATATTTACAGAAATAAATGCTGTTGATGAGGTAAAACATGAAATAGTTTGTCTTTGTACTGTTTATGTTCTACACAGAAGCCGAACTGTCTTTAGAATCAGGGTTGTATATTTCAAAACTCATCATTCATTAGAAAATCATTAGAAACGGACACAAGCACGACTCCCGGAGTGTCTGATAAAGTGTACACAGCCTCGTGTTATGATCACGTGACGTACGGTGCTGTGTGGACTCAACTCAGCCGAGGGAGCGCACGCCTAATTTAGTTGTGGTGACTATACGGCATCGAGGGGAAACATGTCAGAGGGTAGAGTTTAGGGTGATGATGTCATCCCGTTCAAGCACAGATCACTTATATACATTTGACCGCACACACACACACACACACACACACACACACACACACACCCGGTCATGTCGGAGTGCAAATCCTTTTACTTCTGTACTCTGTTAATGAGCCTCGGCTATGAACTGATTTGTGGTCAGTGCTTTTTGCCGTACGCAACGACACTGGGGGGAGAAGACGCTGTGATACACGTGAGATTAATCTTTTGTTTCGCAGATTTGAAGCGTTGGCTCCTAAAAAACATCTCAGCTCCGACGAAGCCAACGCGAGAGACGTGTTTATTAGTCCGTCTCCGGCCGTGAAGCTGTTCGCTCCACGTGGCGTTTTGTTTACACGCCGCGCCGAGCCATCGATTGAGGTTCGTCGTGATTGGCCGTTGGTGTTTTTTCGTGTGCCAAATTGAAATGGAGTGGAAACCGCACCCACTGTGCCCTGTGATAGAGCGCGACGGTGGGAAGAGTGGGTTCGCTCTGGAAATTCCACTGAATCACAGAACACAAATTTGCCTCGCACGAAAACGAGACAATTACTGAGCGATGGATTTCTTTATTTACTTGAGGCGGTGGTAATTAAACGTTTCCCTCCCAGCGTTGAGGGCAAAGATCAAGGTGAGGACAGGTTTTGGAAATGGAAATGGAATCGCTCAATAAACAATCATCTCCACCAGCGCTGCGAACACGCAGAGCAGCCCGACTTGACCAGTCACTCGTTTTTTTCCACATCACACCCCCCGCGGCCTCGAGATGAAGTTATATCTTAAAGGAGGTGTACGACATCAGCTGCAGCAGCACGCATAGCCTCCCTCCGCAACACACACCCCTGACACAGATGTATAAATCCAGCTTTACACTCATCCTGCTAACAGGCCTCAGCTGTGGTGAAGCCGCTCGAAATAGACGAAGGGAAAAGGACAAGAAACGAGGAAGAAGAGGAATAAGACGCGTAGTTACAGATGCATTTACCAGCTCTGCCTCACTCTGATAGTAACCCGCCATCAAAAATTATCAGCCAACCGTAGCAGGTGGCTAAATTTGGACGTGCGTGCGGCGGACAGTGACACATTGAGAAGCCATCTTCAGGACAGACGTCAGGTGGAGGAGACGAGCGGCGAAGCCTCGTAATCTCCCGACCTCACAGAAAACACTCCTCGCGTGGTAAGGTGACGAAAACGATGTGAAAGTTGAAATACGGTCCACGCTCGGCTGTTTTCTAACGTGGCGATTGAAATACGAGCGCGGTGGAGGAGCCGCTGAAACGGTTTCGAGCTTTAAGTGCGTGGAGCTGTGTTCCATGACCGAGCGTACAGCTGAGTCCTGTGTAAAACGTGTCTGACATCACTCGCCGAGTGGCTTTTCCATCTCACAATCTGAGCGCCTGTTTTATTTGGAGAATGTGATAGTCTCGCACTCTATTTTGCCTCCACACACTCACTCTTTTATACCGTAATGTGCAATCACACAAACACGCGCCGCCCTCGCGCACGCACTCACACACACAGCGAGCGCTCGCAGACAGGGCGAGTGAGTGATATTCCTGGTGTGGTTGAAGGGTGGAGTGGGAAACAGTGGACCAAACCTGGTTTAAAGTTAGAATCATGTTGCCATATGAAAATGATCTCATTTCTAAATCGAGGGAAACCCTGATGGATGCTTTGGAGCACAATGCAGCGGCAGCAGGGCACGCGTGATAATAATCTCATAACACTGAGTGATATGATTTTACAGAGTCTTGGCGAGGAGGGGGACGCCGCATGATGTCAGCTGGTCCGCCGATCGCACGATGTTGACGGATCTGAGCGAGGGGGCTGCTATCAGGGAACGTATATGTCCTCCCGACGTCGCAGTATGGATGTCCCTCGGCTGTATGATGAAGGAAGGAACATCTTTGTAATGGCTGTCGTGGAATAAACCGAGAGTAATCAGGCAGATTACTTGGCTCTATATCGGCTCGGCCTTGCCAGCGGTGCGGCTTTTGTGCTGGTAAATATTTGCTGTGAGTTGAGTAGCATGGCATCGGCACATCACAGGGACATTCTGTGTTTCCCAAACATTAGGCCGGTGACGTCAGGGGGCCCTAATGATGTTTAACAAGCCCACCCAGTCCAGCATCACCCCATAAACAACCCTGATATACCCTTAGTCCCCTGTCCAACTACTTTGGAGCACAATAGAGCCCAACACCCACTTAACCTGGCCGTCCTCCACGTTACTTTAAGGTAACAAAAACAGACACTCCGCTCGGCGCAACCTTTCGTAACCTCGTCCCCGACGTTCCCACCTTCGCCAGGTTTGCAGGGCGAGGGTCTGTTCAGCGTTGGCCTACTGAGGGACGTGACCCAGCTGTTTTGATGTGGGGGGGAAACCCTGTTTGGTAATTACAAAAGAAGAAGAGGAAGAAGAAGAAAAACAAAAACGACGGACTGACTGGAAAACCCATAACATCACCACTCCGAAAGTGAGAAAAAAGAGAGAGCGCGGACACACCTTCAAGCCGAGCGGAGGAAGAGGAGGAAGAAGAGGAGGAGGAGGAGGAGGATGGAAAAGTGACAGTAAAAAGTCATAATTTGTGACTGATTAGCAACCGTTTCCAATTAGAACAGCAGAGGACAGGAAAACCAGAGGGAGGGAGGGACGGGGTCGGTGGGGTTCATTTCCATCCGGCAAGCCTCAAAACACACACACACACACACACACACACACACACACACACACACACACACACACAAACAAGAGCTCTCGCATGGAGCAGAGTTTTCCAGCAGGAGCCCAATTTGTGTTTGGGCTCACTTACACTATTATATTGGTCCAGTATGATCTCAGCTCAGACTGAGGCTAAATGTCTGTGTCTGTCTGTTTGTAGGTGGGATTTCGTGTTTGTGTGTGTGTGTGTGTGTGTGTGCCTGCGTTTACGTGCACGTGTGCGAGCATGCATGCACGCAAAAAAAAACGCGGATGTGTGATAACCTCCGTGTTTGCATGTGCGGTGGCGGCGGGCATGCATATCTGCGAGCATGTGTGTGGTGTGTGTGTGTGTGTGTGTGTGTGTGTGTGTGTGTGCGTGGGGGCTGCCAGCGTGTCTGACAGGAGAGCAGAGGTCATGCTAAGGTTGGGATGAAGTCAGAATGTAATTATGCTTCAATGAACCAAAGGGGAAGTAATAAAGACCAGCTGCATGTTGTGTGACTCTTAAAGTTCCACTTAAAGCGAGCTGCACATTCTCCGTGCTCTCCCGCGCTGTGCTGAGAAGGGGAATACGCGGTATGTTAATGCTCCTGCCTCGAAAAAGGGATCCAAGGAGAGTTTAGAAAAATACACACACGCAGGCGCGCACACACACACACACACACACACACACACACATGCAGACGTTATTAAAAAGCACAGTGTCAGCAGCAAATAAAGAGATAATAAAAATGGGCAAAATATTTCCTCTCACATTCTAATGGGGCGGGGTTGCCAAGGTGACCTGGCGTGCAGCCAGGGACGGAGATGGTCACCGAGTGCATATATGGGAGGAAAAAAGGGGGTAGGAAAGGGAGGGCGACACACCAGGTGGTTTTACTCGGGTGATCCAGTCTCGACTGCCTGCGTCAAAAAAAAAAAAAAAAAAAGAAGGGAAAAGGGAAGAAAAAACATCGACTGGCCCGTCAAAAACAAGAGGGAAAAAAGGGAGAACTTTATCTTCCCCTGAACGAGCCTCCCTCTTTTCTCTCTCCTTCCTGTGATTTTTCCCTCTCTTTTTTCTTCTCTCCCTCTCTGTTTCACTTATATCCTAAATCGTTCTCATTCTCTCTCCCTCTCTCTTCTCGCTCCCTCTCATCATCCTCTCCCCATCTGTCTCACTCAGACATGTTTTCCAGGGCCTGCCATCCTTAGATACCGTATCCACCAACAGTAGCCCGCCAGTGCCGAGCGGAGAGCCCCCGGGGGAAGGTGGAGAGCTGGTGGGGGGGGGGGAGAGGGCCTCCGGGGAAGGCCTGCTGGGTACGGGGTGATACGGGTGAGTTGGAGGGGAGGTCATAAACCCTCCTACCTGATAACCACAGCGGCTCGATCTGGAGACGCGTGAAAGGAGAAAACACACGAGCCAAACAAAAGACGAGGAGACAAACGTGTCGGGAGGCGAAAGTATCTGGATTGTAAGAAATAATAATAGTAACTTTTCAACCAGATCATAAACAACCTGAGAGATGAACGTTTAACCGAATAAGAACAAGAAGTCAGAACTAAAGATGGCGTAGCTTCCCTGTTTGAGCCGTTATAACCTCCAACGAGGGGTCCAAAAGTCCGAGACCACCAGTCAAAATACTGTGCAACTGTTCTGAAAGTAATATGCAAGGTTTTCAGAACATCTTCATATTTTTGCTGACTCATGTTATCCCAGCATGATTAGCTTCTTGTGAGGGATCAGGGGACTGTGGAGGGATGTCCACGACAGTCAGGACTCCTTGGTCTTTCATGGTCTTCTAGTCGTTCTTTCTTTGAGCGTTGAGGTGTGTTTGAGCTCATTATCCTTCTTCAGGATGGATCCTTCTCCACACAGATGCAAAACCATAGTTTTCTTCTCCTGGGTCAGGGCCGAGTCAGTTCTGTGCAGGTGTCCAAGAACACTTCCTGACTTGAATATTCCCTCCATGTTTCCCTGTGGATTTTCTCTCCTTACATACACACTTCTGTTCCTGCCATACATCTCGAACTTGGGACTTTTTCCATTCGTCCACCTGCGAAATCTTGGTGTTTCTTTGCCCGCCTCAAACGCCAGGCCTTGTTTCCTGCTTCAGAAACTGCTATCAGTCAAACTTTCTCATTATTTCCAAGTTTACGTGACAATATCAGATATTTTGTCTCAGAATTTTGGACCCGACTGTCTGTTCCGACACTGATTATATGTGAAAGGAACTTGTTTTTGGATTCAATCAGAACCAGAAATACTTCACCGATCCCAGAGGGAAAGCCGATACGTTGCACTTGCTGCCTCTAGAATAGAAATATCACACTATAGAGCGATTTAAAGAGAAGACGATACGTTTTAAGAGTGAGTTAAATGAAATATGCGAGTAATGAAATGTAAAAAATTGGCATTGAACTACAATACGTACCAATTTTATATATTTATTTACATTTAGAGATAGAATTGCTACTAGAAATAGAGATGTAAGTTGCTATAAGTAAAGTATAGATAATAGATAAACAAAACAAGTTCCATATGGCTGTACATTATATGTATATATACACTCTAATTAAAGGGAATTACAGTGAGCACACTTGGATGTATTGTTCTCATAAGTCATTTCTTCGAATGATTTAGAGGTTTATAACATCAGTGTATAAGAACCCATGATGTGTGCTAATTTCTCTTATCATTAAACATGAACACGACTCCTTAAGGTGGCCTCGACCGAGGTCACACACACGCTCTTAACGTTGTTGTGTAAAGGGGTCCTCGTTGTGCCCGGCTTATGGAGTCCCGTGAAAGTATTTATGAGTTATCGGGAACTTATATGAAGGCGAGCGAGAGAGGCACAGCTTGGCTCTTGCGGCTCAGCTCGCTGTGGGGAGAGAGAGAAGAAAAAAAAAAATTCACAAGCTTCCCGAGAAAAACAAGCCGGACTTTATCAGGGAAAGTACAAGTCACTGGGACCTGATGTGGCAACTGGAGGCTGCTGTCAGAGGGGAGCAACGTTAACAGATACTCAGCAGTCACCAGTCATCCCCGAAACATGTGGTTCCTGTAAAAACAACCCCCCTCCTCCCCCTCACCTCCACCACCACCTCCACCACTATCCAGTCACACTGCCCAATCGACAGGGAGCCAGAGATGTGTTTTTTCCTGACGGTGTCCCCCGCGGGCCCTGATGTATGCGTGAGCGAGGGTTGTGTGTTCGAGAAGACAGCGGTTGTTTTTTGGTGTCAAGGTCGGCAAACCGCAACGGCGCGACTGGTATTGATTTAGAGATTGATTGGGGCTTGTTTTTTTTTTCTCTCAGACGAGTGTTTGGTGCCCGTCCCCGTCCAACTTAGTTGTTAAATGGGAAAGTCTAAACATTTACATTATGGTTTTGATTTTTTGTCAGGCATTTTTTTTTTTCCTTTTGTCCGCGATGCCTTTTACGGAAAGACACGGGATGACTGGAAATGAGGGGGGATGGCATGCAAACGAAAAAGGTCGTACGTGGGACTCTCGGCCAACGGACCCACCAGGATGATAACTCAATAAACATTTTTTGTTTCTGTCTTTTAGATGTTAATTGTAACAGAATTATATAACTTCGGCCAAATTCGCTCGGTTTACAAGCAACCGACCCCACTCGGCGCCTCTTGTGTATCACCATTACTTTCTTTTAAACACGACTGCCGTTTGGAAGATTTTCCCACATTCCTGAAATGCTCCTCCGATCAAAAAAAAATGTAGTAGTCATAGTAAAAGTCAGCTGAAAATAACCCTTCATGCTTTTATTGGCCACAAAAGCAATAAATGCATCCGTTTGCATGAAAATATAAGGAACATGAGTTGAGTCGAACACGACCGAGAAGAAGAAGAGCGTCAGACGTTTCAACAAGTGCCCCAAAAAAACATGTTTTGAAGCAACGGAGGCCTCCATCAACTGAAGTAATGGTGACAGGTGCAAAGGAGGACGTCAGTCGATGTTATTATAAGCGACAGAGTCTGTGCGGGGAGGAGAGGTGGGCGGCGGATGGACAGATAGAGAGAGACAGCTGTTTGTTTCCTGTTTCAGACCAACAGTCATGGTTGGGTTTTTTTTTTTATAAGCATGACCATAGTTTGTTTCATAACCACGACCAAGTGTTTATTATTGTAACCATGATGGAGGTCCCCGAAAAAAAAGACTCATTCCAACCCAAACCATCAGTGTGAGAAGAGAGGAAGCGCTCGGATCAGATCCAGTAACGAGTAAAAGTATTAAAATTTCTACTTAAAGGTCCACTGTGTAGTGTTTTAAGTAATTTATTACCTCAAATCAGCGTCTTCATTCATAAATAAGTCCTCATTGGTGTAAAATGATCTCTGCCAACAATCTCACTTCTCCTCCTGAGGGAAGAATCACTTCTCTGTATTTCCATAGGACGGGCGAGCTCTACGGAGGCTTCCATGTCCTTCCGCTCTATAAAAAACGATGAGCTGGTGAGAGGGACAAAAAGCTCTACGTGGTACAGATAAGGCTAAAGGCGTTTTCACTCAGAGCCAGCGTGACTGTGGAACGGAGAAGGAGCTTAGCCAGACGCGCTCGTCAGCTGCAGTTTGAAGTCTGTTTGAAATAATGTACCTCATCACCCGAAACTAAACTTGATGAAGTGCTGTTTGAAGACACGTTGTTGTCACAGCTTCTTGAATCTTGACACATCCCGCCTGCCGTAGTTCCAACAGAAAATCCTCTTCCCGTTTAACATTGGGGCTTATGGGGCAGTTGCTGGAGTTTGTGTCGGTTAGACGCAGATAATTCAAAAACCGTACATCCTCCCGATAAAGTGGACACGTTGCCAGACAGAAGACAAGTGTGGCTACGTTCTTGGAAAATATCACTATTGTAGTGTGAAATCTGTGGCTAGGATCGTCATCTAAAGAAACATTTTCGGAGAGTTTTTTTCAGGCTCCCCCACTCTGCCAGTTGGTGCTGCGCGAACATTCCGCAATACACACACATTGAAAATCCTGAATTTTTCTGAGTTTTTTCGAAATCACTCACGATCGATTAAGGGTCACCGTTCAAAAACTAAACATCGTAGAAAGAAAGTTCAAATACAACTCAAATAGATAAGACTTGTGCCTACATTTTAAAGTTTGAATGGTGTCTCTAGGTCAAAGTATGCCAGAGCAGGAGATGTTTGAAAAACGTCGATGATTTTGCGACTTTTTTGACCCCGTCCCATTCATTCCTTATGGGAAGGTTTTCATACGGAGGCTTCCATGTCCTTCCGCTCTATAAAAAACGATGAACTGGTGAGAGGGACAAAAAGCTCTACGTGGTACAGATAAGGCTAAAGGCGTTTTCACTCAGAGCCAGCGTGACTGTGGAACGGAGAAGGAGCTTAGCCAGACGCGCTCGTCAGCTGCAGTTTGAAGTCTGTTTGAAATAACGTACCTCATCACCCGAAACTAAACTCGATGAAGTGCTGTTTGAAGACACGTTGTTGTCACAGCTTCTTGAATCTTGACACATCCCGCCTGCCGTAGTTCCAACAGGTTGCAACGCACGTTGGAAATGCGAGGCGCTAGAGAGCAGCATTCGTTTGAATGCAGAATAACATTTAACCACTAGATGGGAGAAATAATTCCACAGTGTGTCTTTAAGGGAAACTATTTAGGTATTTTTCAACCTGGACCTCTGACGCACCAGATGGTTTGATACACAGAGCTAGAAAAAGTGTTTGAAAATCAGCGCCCCTTCACAAAAAATACTTCGCCGGTGATTGGACGAGCCATCTGTCTGTCAAGCGTTCAATCAATCAGTTCCACAGTTAATAATAAATAAGTTAATAAATCAAACGAAGACCCCTGAGTGCCATTCTCACCTGTTTTTTTAATCACTTGTTGGACAAAATGTAAAGTAACGCGGGGAAACGTAACCTGGATGTTGTCGTTAGACGTAAATGGTTTGGTATTCACCGAAGGGTTTCAGTTCCTGCTGGAGGATTTGGGCGTGACTGTAGTCCTGAATACATTTTGAAGGTCATTCCAAAAATTCGTGCATCAGGAAGGAGAATTTGTCAAGGCTGGAGGAAGGTGACCAGGTCTCAGTAGCGGCAGCATGAACTCAGCAACTCTCATGTCCGTGATTTTTTTTTATCTCCATTTTAACCTCCGACACGGCGCCGAGCGGGGACCAACAGTGGCATGCCAGAAAAATCACAAAAATAAAATCCATACTCTTGGCAGCGGTGTTAGATTTTTGCAGCTTCTTGAAAGTACGTGACCGTTCAGAGCCGCTCGGACCGGTAAACACATCCTTTTGGAAAACCCAACACCTCTCCTCACAATAGATCTGTATTGGAAAAAAAAACAATCCTGGAAAGCCAAACAACAGACACACAGCTCCTGAAAAACACATCAGGCTTAAAAAAACCAACACACATCCTGTCTCTTATTTAAACCTCGCTGACCCGGCGGCTGATGAAAGTACATCCCGAATAACAGGCAGGTTGGTGTCAGGGTTGGCATCCTGGAGAGCGTGCCCAGAGAGCGAGAGGGGGAGAGCGGACGCAGCTGGGGCCAAGGTGGGCCTCTGACCCCTGGGCCACCCTATACCAAAGACATGTCTGCGAAGAGGAAATCCTCTTTAATAGCCACAGGAAATCAGACCGTCTGAGAAAAAAAAAAAAAAAAGCCTTCATGCACGAAGAGCTCTTTCAGACTGACAACGGCGATGAGATCACCGCGGTGAAGAAGCTCAGGTGTCGTCCATCAAAAGAAGCTGGTGCTGCTCGAAACCAGAAACATGTAAATGCACAACAGGTAAAATACCTTTCAGAGTTCACCGTGTGCAAACTTACAAGCACTCAGAGGGCGAGAAGGCTTTGAGCAGTGCATATTTCATATATCTTTACCTGCAGCCTGCAGCAGCACACCCACAACAATGCAGCCCCTTACATTGTGTTGCCATGGTGCCATTGTTGCACCCTAAAGGCCACCGTACAGTCTACTCTTTCAAAAGTGCAGGCCGTATAACAGTGGAGATTATTCTGTTCACCCAGATTTTCATAACCTTCCGACCACTTTGCGACTGCCTTTTCTGTCGACAAAAGTCAGTTACTTTTAGAGAGACAACAGGATGTTTTGCAGCTATTTTTAAAAAAAACATTGGGCCACAAAACGGTATTTTATTTCTAACCCTAACCAAATGATTTTTGTGCCCAAACCTTGAGCCAAAGACTCGATGCCTACATAGTAGACTTGTAGGTCTCGAGACCACTTTTCCGTGGTCTTGGTATTGTTACGGCCTCGGCGGTCTTTGGTCTCGGGCCTCTTGGTCTCGCAATGTCTTGGACTGGCCGAGCGGTCTCGAAGGGATTTGTAACCTATAATATCCAGGCAGGCACAGTTTTCTTTTTTTTTTTTCATATCATGCCCCCTTCAAGCACCAATCAGATGCATTTTGTGACACAGACGGCGTTGGCGCTCGTCCTCTCACACTCATGCACTGTCTCTGTATTATTGTGCCTGTAGTTGAAATAATACAATCTCATATTTATACTAAGCAGCTGAACCCAGTATGGTGCTTAGGTTCTACAACTCATGCAAAATGGCAAAAAAATAGTCTTTTTTTGGTCTCGGTCTCGAGCTGAACTAGTCTTGGTCTTGGTCTTGATACTCTCTGGTCTTGGTAGTGTCTTGGTCTCGGTTTAGGCGGTCTTGACTACAAGTCTACTACATAGTCGTATACAACTATAATTTGCATCATTTAGAAATTAATTAATACCTTTGGTGTTGTTTATCAGAGCCTCTCGCGTCTGCTGTGGTTCCAACGAGATCTCCGGTCCATCGTAGCCCTTAGAGAAGCTTTACAATCCTGTCTGGAACTCCTGTGTCTTTTTGGGGACTTTGTACAAAAACATTACTAGCCATTAAAAAAAAACATTGCTCCAGATGCTAAATTCCACATTTGATTTCCCATCATGCCTCGGGAGAGTCTTTCAACCAGTCAAGAGGTTTGTGATCGACTTGTCCCAACATACATACAACAGACCTGATGATGACACGATTCCTGCAAAAGTGAAACCATCAAGATTAGTTTGAGACACGTACAACTTACCTTTCTCGACAAAGGGGACGATGCATTGTCCGAGATTGTCGCTCATGCTCCTGGTGATGAAATATGCAAGGACACACCGAGGCAGGAGACACGGAGGGCTGGACAGTCAGCCGGGTTCGTACAGTAAGGAACCGCAGACACACGAGACCTGACAAGACCCGAAACTGAGGCTACAAATGTTTTTTCGAACTTCTACCCAGATGCTGAGAAACAGTCGTAACTTCAACATCCACACGTCCTCACATACACTATCCATTTGCTCTATATCACACAAACACATTCAGTCTAATATACAAACGGATTAAAACATACACATCGGCTAATAATCCCCTTCCTCCTCAACCTAACGGGCCACATTAATCAAGCGTACCCCGTGTGTAAAAACACGCTGCCATTAACAAAAATCAGATCCAAAAAACGTATTTAACAAATGGAGCATGTGCACAGTGTTTGTATCAGCGCCTCGTTTCAATCCGACCCTCGCAGCTGAGATGTGTTTCACTGCATACATTAAAAATGCTCTCTGTATAAACGTGTTAGTGTTCTGCTTGATAAATGGACGCCCGGCTGAGTGGTGGTCCACAACACGGCAGAGTTAAGATGGGGACACGGGAGCGACCGAGGCCCGAAAACCAAACACCGAAAAAACCCCAGAGAGTCCCCCAACTCCACTATAAACCCTGTCAAAGATCTGTTTGAGGAGTTGTGTGTGTGTGTGTGTGTGTGTGTGTGTGTGTACGTGTGTGTGTCCCGCCCCACATTTTGCAAAGCCCTGCCAAACACAGATCCATGTAAGGTCATTAGCCCACCTCGGACGTCTCTGCTTTGTGTCTTAATGGCAACTTCCCAAACACTCAGCTCCTCTCTGCCAGGGCTTCCCACAACTCACACAAACTCACGCAGATACACACACACATGCTACACAGACGCACACACACACACACACACACACACACACACGTACAAACAGAATACAACCTGGCTGCCATGTAGTGTAGGAGGCCCGGAGGAGCCCAGACGTCGGTCTATAAATAGTGGCCGCTGTGATTGTGCGGTGCCCGGGGTGAGGAGAAGTTATTGGAACTGACTTTTATCCAGTTGTTGGCATTATTTCCTCGACTGTAGCTGAATTATCTCAAATGCAGCTTTACCATGATAGCTTTTTATTGTTATTAATATGGAATTATTCGACTGTGCAATCTTTAAGTCCTGCGTCCGAGCCTCGGCTGTCAGGGCTGAAACTAAAAACCTTCGTCTGTTTGTTAATCATGTAATAGATCTATGTGTTTTTCTTTAATGGAGCATTTTTTTTTATATGAAACCACACTGCATATGTGTTCAGGCGTTTACTCTTTTAAATTGCGTGCGGCACGTACGCCAAAGTCCAATTTTGCATGCGGGCGATGCGTCACTTCTTTCCCGTTTAGATCAGCGGAAAAAAACGCGTGTCCGCAACACCGCAATTAATAAAATGTCAGGTGATAGAGTGTGAAGAGCGAGAAAGCCACACGAGGAGGGTTGATCGCTGAGTCACACAAACAAACACTAACCCGAAGTGACCGGGTGACACGTCAAGCGCATAACGTCAAGAACTTTTCCTAAACCGAACTAACCGTGACGAGAAAAGGTCCGCTGACGATGGTTGGTGACACCTGGTAATGGGACAGGTTGGCGTATCGACCTCGACGGAAAGATTGAACTTTGGCGTTTGCACAGCGCGTAATTTGAAAGAGCCGTGTCGCATAAATGAGTCCAGTGGCCACATAGCACACGACCTGCACATGTTGCACAAAGAAACTCAAAGATCTAGCAGCTAACACGTTCTCAGGAATCGGTAGCGACTCCATGAAATTGGTGCCTTTTCAACTTTGAAAAGTTAAAATTTAAATTATATTTAATTGCTATTTTTTCAGTAGCCAGGAATTAAAGACAGTTTAAAATGACAAGAAATTATATTGTGCCATCTCAGCTATGGAATTTCATATTTTATAACTGTTTTAGTCAAGTCCTGTTACTGGAAAGGTAACAGGGTTGACAGTAACAGGGTTGACCATTTCAAGCTAATTTGCCCATTGCTAGCTAAAACAAATGTTAGCTAAAGCACATGCTATGTACTTTGAAAGGAAATTACATGTACATATTGATTATATTATGAGAAATAAATAATTGTTTGGATTTATATGTTAAAAAATGGTAACAGGGTTGACGTTGTATGCTTGTCCCCCTGGTTCAACCTTGAAAAAACATCAAAAATAGCACATCAGAGATGAGCAAAACTTACTTGTCACTGAGCTGTTAGCATCCTGGTTCAGAGATGATGCAACCTCCTGTAAATCATGTCAAATCTGGAATGTACCGTTATTTTGATAGGGTTTTTTGGTTAGGGTAACAGGGTTGACATAAAATTAGGGGACACCGATAAATTGGTAAATATTTATTACAATTAATATATATTTTTACCAAAAACACTGTTTCACAATAAGATCATACTTAAAACAATATGTAAATGTGAACATTTTAACATTTTGCCAACATTTTACAAATTAAAAGTCCTGCTGACGTACAACAACAACAACAGTGAGGGACAGGCCAAAAACCTCACCCTCATCAGCTTAAAAATCATTTTTATTATTTAAAATAATATTTAATTGATTTTAATTTGATGTTTTATTGAGGAGAGAAGACATGGTAATGTTATATTTTCAAATTACATCTTTGTTTGTTGTTACTGTAATTTTATGACTGATAATTTCTTGGGGACACAAAAGGCACCGATTTCATGGAATGACCCTAAAATACTCAACGTGCATTCGTCAGCTAACGAGAAACTGCAACGGGAGAATAACGTCGCTCTGTGTCGAATATGTGCGTCAGGCTTCGTGTCGTGATGGCCAAGTTTGATTCACAGCAGGGCTGTTCGAGTTCGACTGTGCACTAACTCCACTTCAATAGCACACAAACGTCTTGCAGACATTGGCGCAAATCACATCGGGAAGACGTAGCGTGGGGAGCATTTGCTAATTGGGGAAAACCAAAAGACCGAGGCCAACGTCTGCGATCCGTATGTGCGCTATCTGAGCAGAAGAACAAGCCAGATGCTTCCGCCTTAAAGTCCGACGCTGACAAAAGCTTTCGCCCTTCTCTGGTTTACGTGGCTTTTATGTTGCTGGGAAACACTGGACAAGGGAGTTGACCAGTCGCGCCTTTGATGCCTTCTCGACTTGCCTTTTTTTCGGCCGTCAGATCTTCAGGAGCACACGACCTCGGGGGAATACATGAGCCGTGTGTGATACCGCGCTGACCATTCGGTTCGTCTTACCCCGCCGCCAAACAGCCTCGAATACTCAGAGGAGTCGAGCGAGAAAAAAAGAAACAGGACAAGAGTTTGGACAGGTCTTTGTGTGCGGCTTAAGATCTGCGTGTCCTCACAGTAATGGGGTCCTGTAACACATCTCCCTCCCATTCACTCCGCTTGTAATGTAGTAGGAAGCTCGCCACGTCACTATCGATAAGACAATCTGCTCTGAATAACCGAGATAGACGGAGATGAGATCACTTTCTGCGGAGGCTGTGGGAAGGTTTTTTGCTCTTATTTGGAATCAGACCCATCGAGACGGGAGCCTGCTGTTCCCCCTGAAATTCCTCAACGTTCACACCTACGTCCCCGCGTGGAGCTCTTTCCATTTTTCCCTCCACGTCAGAAAACGGGACACCGGTTGCGTCACGCGCGTACTGAATCATCGCTGTTTGTGTTTCGGCAAAAAGTGATTGTGCTCTGACCCGTCTAAGGTCACTCAGTGGGAGATTATCCTTGATATAGAAAATTCAACCCGCTAATCCAGCGGTTCTTAACAGCATACCTTTGCAATGAAACCAAATGGCAAAGTTGTTTTCGAGCGTTGCTTGTTTTAGAGCGCGCCGTTCTACACTCATCACCTGCAGTGAATTTATTAGACCCCTCCGCGGATGAGGTCAGCGCGTTTAAGGCGAGTGATATGCTGCTGTGTATTTTAGTAACTGAAATACACACACACACACTGTATTTCTCTGTGTCTGACACACACACACACACACACACACACACACACACACACACAGGATGACTCAGGCCGGCAGAATGTGTTTGCTGCCTCGCTCGGCTCTCGTCGGGAAGCACCAGACATGAGATAACATGGATCCAATGATGACTGTCTGTCTGACCGAAGGAAAACGACCCCCTGGGATGAGTCCTGTTACCTACTCCGTGGCACACACACACACACACACACACACACACACACACACACTTGGCATAAACACGGCAGCGCACAAACAACCCCCACCCAGCTCCATGACATCGTCCGTCTAATACCAAACAATCACATGAGGCGGCGGCGGCGGCGTGCGGGTGATCCCTCGCATATGGTCGAGTGGAAATTTACACACGCCATCCATTCAGTGACTTAGCTGTTTATCTATGATTAATCAAGGCACTACATCCTGTCACCCGCCTACAAAGCAAGTCATACATCTGCAGGCTAATGGCCCAGCGCGGCATTGTGTAATGTTTAATGTCTGCTCCGGGAGATTTATAGATATATGTATGTATGAAAAGGGAAAGGCGTATGAAAGTGGATCCCATGAAGAAGAGCGCCGAGTTTCATGAACAAGACGCCAGACAAGAAGTTATATATCTGTTCTTATATATTATATAATATCTGTGAAGATATCTTGGAACGCTTTGCTGTTCGATGACACGACTCAGATCACAGAAAGAGATTGGGTTTCACCTCAGAAGGACCCTCAGCCGCCCCACATACATGAAGACACAGCGGGGCTTCAAAGCTTCGGTGAGAATTACCCACAAATATTTGACGCTTCGACGTCGGGGAGGGGACACACAACATCCGGTCAGTACTCACATCGGATGTCACGAGCCGAACATTTGCATCAAATCAGACAAAAACTAGAACTAATATGTTCTGTATTTGACGGTAAACAAACAGCTTTATAAGATGGTTTTTGTTTTATTTTGCACCATGGTTTTGTTTGTAATGTGTTGGAAAATGAGAGAGACTGAGGTCAGACAGTGACGTGACTTTAAATGGTCTGATCTGACGCATTATGTAACCGGTAACAAGGAACCGTGTGGCTGTGAATTACAAACTCCTCCGGACTCCGGAGAAAACATTCAGGCTGATCAGACTTCACGATATTTGTCACCATGTCGGATTACGTGTCTGTCCGTTCACGATGAGTTCATAGGTCATCATGGAGGCGGGACAGGAAATTGTCAATCATGGCTACTGAAGCCGGCATAGCTAACAAGCGAGTTACTCACCGGGTTGCTGAAGTGCCTCCGCTATCCCTTGAGGAAACATCAAAAAGGCAGAGGTAGTGTCGCCACAACTCACAACACGAACCGTTCCTCTACGTACATATACGTTTACATGTACGCGTCACAGCATTCTGTCATCCTATTGGTCAACGTCAAGGAACACGTCGTAGGAGAAGACACAAAAACCTTCGTCATGGTGCTGTGGAGCGTCCCAGATGCAACATCACTGTTCTTCAGTCATGTCACACCACACATCTGTTGTCATTCCCGACGTTCATAATTGGGCCACAACAATCGGCCTGAATTGGTTCAATCCCGTCATCAGAGACGCTACAGTATTTGTTTCTAACTTTATTTCACAGTTTTATGGTGATGAGCAGAAAGTCTCAGGAAGTCCCGAGATCCGGCAATGATTTGAAAAAAGACGTCACTGACCACTTCAGACAGTAGCACGTTTAGCTTAGCGGCTACAGTCTTCTCACATCAATTTGGTTTCTCGGTCATCTGTAGACTTGAGTTACTCTGGAGGAGCTGTTTGAAACCAGTTTTCTTTCAGTTGTGTTTTTTAAGTTTTAAAACAACTCGAAAAAGAACTTTACCTGACTTTTCATGCACATGCGGGTGAGTAGATTGTGACCCTTACATTTCTAATTTCATGATCTTGTATAATAGTGTGTAAGAGTGTATCCTATTTGGTTTCTATTTGGAGTATAAATCTGTATAGTGTATTTTAGGTCTCATAAGAGATGAATCCAGGTGTACCGAATGGTTTATAATTAGCGTACAACTCTCTAAAGAACAATTAATTTCTAGTTTTTGTCTAATTTGTAAGCGTACGGCTCGTTACGTCTCATTAGTGTTCTCCGTAATAAAGTGCGACCACAGCTTTTGGTCCCAATGCATCACGAGTTAATACGTACTTTAATACACAAGCACCTGTGTTCCTACATCACACACACACACTGTACAACCCCTATATATGGAAGTATCCCATTACAGATGTATCCATGTTATTTTACCCCTTTGCCATTTCCCCTCGCCGGCCAAACACAACACGGGTTTGGAAAGTGCACATGGATCGATTCCCATCATTGCCATAGTGGCCATTTTCATAGCATTAGATTTTTCCAGAGTGGAGAACTCGTGTTTGTTTTTACAGCTACTGTCAAACATTCAGCCGCCCTGCAACCTGATTCATACCGCCGAACCTGACAGAGCTCCTTTGTATCGTAAAGCTGTAAATAGACCTACACACTACACACACACTACACACACACACTGACGACACACCTGAACCTGTGGAAATGTACATTCTGGTGCATCGATGACAGACTGCGAAGGCATCTCCTCAAACACACAAGCACTCTGACGCTCCTGACAGTAAGCCGGTCGCTTTACATCAGAGTTTCCTCCGGTTGGGAAATAATAAGTCGCCTTTAACAGGCACAAAAGGGAAACAGTAAGAGAGAGAGAGAGAGAGAACGATGGAGTGAGTAAGATGGAGAAAGAGAGAGAGAGAGAGAGAGCAGCCACCGTGGCCACTCACACAAAGAGTGTGTTTGAGCGCCAGCGTTGCAGATGGAGCAAGTGAGTGCGCAATAACAACGCTGATGACTGATATTTCTTTAACACTGGAGCCTATTCCTCCGCATGGAAAAGAGCAGAAGAGGAGGAGGAGGAGGAGGAGGAGGGTAGGAAGAAAAAAAGCACTGTATTCACCTGATGCCAGACCATAACATTATGACCCAATCCCTGTTATATTTACTGGTGGGGAACACTCGGTGGTGCAGGAAGCAGCTATAACATTGTTTTTCCCTCCTGTTAAAAAAGCCTCTGTTCTAGTAAAACTTTGGGGGGCTTCGAACCCACAGCTCCCCTCGATCTGCTTCCAGAGGGGAAAGCTGAGTCACCTGAGCCCGCCTCTGCCCTCCGGCTCTCTCCATCTATCTCGCCATCTTTCTTTCTTTCTCTTTGCTTCCATTCTCTCCATCTCTTCCCTCTCTTCTCTCTCTCGCTGCCTTTGGAGGTAACCGCAGAGTACAGAGAAGCCGAGCCAAAGAAATGAAGGAGAAAAAAAAGGGGCATTTTTATTGCAAATGTACTAACTGTAATGGATCCATAATGTAACCCGCAGGAGAATCTGCTTTCACACACTGCGCTGCTGTTAAATGGGCCAGAGATGTATATACATATACACTGAAACACAAGCCGGGGTCTATTGTAATTTTGCCCAGATAGTGCTGTTATGTAAGGAGGTTTTTAAAGACTCGGGGACTGACAGAGAGAGAGAGAGAGAGAGAGAGGTCAAAGAAATACAATAGAGTCGCTCTTTTATGAGTCATTTAGTGGGTCATGGGCTGCCTTCTCAAGATGTCATCAACACAACAGAGGGATCTTTCACACACACACACAAACAGATATTATGTTACAGGAACAACAACCCGAGAACAGAAGGGGAAAGCAGGCCACGATCATAACAAGGCCGAGGCAAGATGGATCTGTTGTTGTCTGGATGAGGACATCGCACAGCAAACTTTTTAATTACAAATAGATTAGACCGCTGTGATGTTGTTGTGTGGTCTCTGTGTAAACTCCCTCAATATTTTGTTTTGAGACTTGCGTGTATTGCTTCCCCGTTGTTTGTCTTCAGGAGACCCAGGAATCTCTCTCTGAAATGAGGGCCAGCCCTGCTTTGTATACAGGAACAGAGAGGCGGGGAGGCGGCGGCGAGGAGGGGGGGGAGAGGGACGGTGGTCTCTCTGCACTCGGGGCCCGACGGTGCATCCCAAAACTGCAGCTTTTCGGGGCGGCGAGACTTGCCAGGATGTTACACCGAGAGCGCACTTAAGCGTTGAGTAAGGCGCCAACACCAGTTCCAGTCACTTCAGAACCACAGATGAAGTGTCAGACAGGAAACACGGCGTGCAACATTAACGGGGCATCAGCCCCTCCCCCCCCCGCCGCCCCGTTCCCTCGGACTGCCTTTGACTCGGGTCCAGCTCCCAGGGCTGTGGGCTGATGTTATTATTGTTGTTTTTCGTGCTGAGAACAGGAGTTCCAGCCAAAACGGACTCCTGTTACAATAACAAGACCTGGAGGGCCCCTGCTCGGCTTTATTGGTACAGGGGAGCACCAACAACGATGTCTGTGGACAATCAACAACCAATTTGCTAAGGGGCGGGATGGGAGATGAGCCAGAGACTGTTCTTTCTCTTTGTCTCTCCTCGGGGGCGCTGAGTCTCTGTCACTGTTCGACAACCTTCGCTGCTCCCTCCCCTCCCGTGTGTCATCGACTCCCGCGATCAGCCATATGGAAATGTTACAGGCTATTTAACATGTACGGTGAGAACATTATGGCCCATCTCGGTTCTATAAAAAGGTGCATGTAGGGAAACATGTAAATGTGGGACGCTCCCCACTGCACCACACATGCATGCTCCTCAAGGTCACGGTTTGATGTATCGACAGTAGAGAAAAGGAAATTAATACGAAATGCAAAGGAGGAGATAACTTCATGAGTATGTGCTGGAATGCATGTGCAGAAATCACAAATTTACATTTATCTGTACGGCAGACGCCGTCCGTCCTTCGACCGTCAGTCTGGACACGGAAAAAACTCAAAAAGAAAAAGAATTAACAGGGAGAAAGGAAGCAACTTCAGGTCGATGAGGTAAGACGAACCTTTTATTGATCCCGTACCAGAGTAATTTAGTTGTTTCACCAGTTCAAGCAGAAGCAGGAGGGAAACTAGAAATGGCACAAACCTCAGCCAAGACCAAACAGTGGCGCATTAGTGACGCATTATTCCAACATCGTAAAAAAAAAAAAAACAACATCTCTGGTCACCGATGAGAAGATGTGATTCACATTAACAGCATATTTCACCAGAATCTGTAATAATGGCTTTCAACTGAGGTTTCTTGGTCAGACGTTAAAACGTCACGCTCCTATTTGCACATTAGGATAATGGACATTTACGACCTGGTTAACGCTCGCGGGCTCCCTGAGAAATCGACAAAAATGTGTAAAAATGCCCTATCTTGCTGTGTTTAAGAGGGTGGAAAAAGCTCCTGGATGTGTCGCCGTATCGTCCACATCCACACAGAAAGTTCACGGGGTCTATTCTGGGACGAGACCCATCGACCGCCACAGTTTCGTGGAAGTGCGTCGGGAAGTTTTTGTGTAATCCTGGTGACAAACCAACAAACCAAACCGACCAACAAACGAGACGTGGACAGAAACGTTACCTCCTGACTGAAACGAGGCAAAGCAAGACAATAAAATAGGAAAAAAACCTTTCAAATTTACAGACATGATGGATCACTGCAACAAAAAAAAGGTAAGAAGACCATAGAAGAATAGTAAAAAGAGCAAAACAGTGGAGAACCTTTCCTCCACGATCGACACGTCATGCAGTATTGCCAGATCAGATTGACAGTTTCCAGCCCAATCACATCTTAAGCCTAATTTTTACTACTGCGTAAAGTGCTGTACGTAGGTCGCGGAGAGCCCTCTACGTAGTCGGAGAGTCTGTCGGAGAGCCTCTCCGTCGTCTCCGGCGGCACGAAATAATTTTTTTAAGTGTCCGTCACTCCGTCAAGCGACAACGGAGACGGCAAGGGCTACGAATGGTCAGCAGTCCTGCAGCTCGTAGCATTTCGGCGATGACGGCAAGGGCTACGATTGGAAATTGCATTGCGTATCCGGGACCACGACGGAGAACTATGAGGGCTCGACGGGTCTCCGTGGTTACGCAGTTGGATAGCGCATTACGCAGTTGCAGAAGTGTAACGCTGCCTTTAGAACCTGCCCAATCCAATAAAAACCAGCCCAAACCACGAAGTTGCCAGACACCCGCGTAAACCCGTAAAATCATAACACATGCAATAGAAAACACATCACCAGAGCTTCATATCTGCATCAAATGACCACACATAAATAATAGATAAATAGTTTTTTTTGCAAATTGCAACCAACAAGAGCGCAGTAAATCAATTTTATTCACCCGCCCAATGTATTTTCTTCCCACCTGACGTAAACAAAAGTAGCCCAATTGTGCGGAAAACCGCCCGATCTGGCAACACTGACGTCAAATCTAAATATTTAAGGACTCATAGCTGGATCGAGAGAATAAAAATGTCATCAGCTGTCACGCTCCCACAGGCCTTGTCCTGCAACACGCTCTTACGCGGATACGTAACTGTGACGGTAGCTACGATACGCGCGAGCTCTCCGCCAACGCGGTCGACAAAGGGGTTACTGATGCCGAGGGGGCGAGAGGACGGAGGAACCCCTCAGACCTCGCGATGCCCCCACATACTGGGGAAAGCCCGCTCATTCCATCCAAACTATTTACATAACTCCGCCGAGAAAATTGGGCCGTTCGCAGTTAGCTTTTCCATGTGCGGCGCACAGTAGAGACGCTGTTCGGATAATTGTCCTCTTACACGGAGCGGGCGAGGGGCAAACGCGGTACAGTATTTACAGTGAGAAAATAAAGACGGGAGGGACGGCGGCGAGAGGGAGAGGCGAGGAAAAATAGGGAGGGAAAGTGAAAGAGAGAGAAAGAGAAAACTGCTGATCAGGAAAGAGAGAGTGGGGTTCCTCGGATATTCCCCCAACACAAACACATCCACTGTTGATTTTTGTCATTTTCTTGGCTCGGTGAAGTACAGTAGTTGGCAGAACAGCGAGCTCTCTGATGGTTTGTATGACTGGCTGTCATGGTCTTAGAGGTGGCTTCCCGCTGCCTCAGCGTATGCCCCCTCCCTCCCTCGGTGGTGACCCTTCCTCTCTTCTACCTACTCGCTCTCTCGTTCACTCGTCTGCTATTTTTTACTCTCTCCCCTCCGATCCAGTTGAAAAAACAAATCGACCTGGGCTCGGCCGCGCTGCCTGCTACACCTACTGCCCAGCTGGCATCCATTGTTCGCAATTAGTTCCAAGGCATGTGTTTGACAGCCTGCGTACTTGTATACGTGCAAACTCGCTTGTGCATATTTGCAGGCGGGCGGGCGGGCGGGCGCAACGCGGATTCAAATGTGTGCATTTATTTTTTATTTTTTTTAAATAAAATAAGGCAGCCTGGGAAAAAGGAGAAAAAGAAAAAAAAGGGTCTGAGCAAGTCCAATTATTAAGAACAATCCATCAATATGCAAAGCGAGTCCTGGAGCAGGCTCAGCAGAAAAACATGGCAAAGAAAAAAAAGTGAAAGCAGAAAAAAATGTGGTTCTTACGAGGAGGGAGAGAGAGAAAAATCTGTCTTTACAATCCCCCTGTTTCGGCTTGCCAACTTTCTGCTGGCTGTTGGTAGTGCGGAAATGAGAGCGTGCTAGATTCTCCCCTCCCGAGAATAACACAAACCCCTCAAAGCTCAAATCAAACACACAATCCACGTCACAGGAAACCATTTTGAAGCGTAAAACCTCCCAATGGGAGCTCCATTTGAATGCTGCGGGTATGCTGCTGCCTTGCTCGCCCCCTGTGCCTCCCCCCTCTCGCTCTCCCCCCCCTCCTCCCCTCCTCTCTCAAGGCTTCAACCACAACCTAACCCGAACCACACCACCTCTCAGACGACAAGACTCCCTTTCTCTCGCTCCCTGTCCATTTCCCCTTTTATTCCTTCCTTTCCCTTTTTTTTTTCTTTGTTGTTCTTCATCGCCTCCTTCTCTCTCTCTCTCCCTGTCTCCCTGCTATCAAGATAGATAGATAGAAACGTTGGACGTGGAAACAGACACAGTTTAATCAGGTTAAGGGTCAGCGCTCTCTGTTCAAGTGCTCGACTGACCTCTCCTGCCACCAGCAGCCCCTCCTCCTCCTCCTCCATCTCAAAACCTCAAGCGCAACCTCCCGTACCCCCCATCCTTCTCTAGAAAAACCACGTCTTCCTCCGTCCCCTCACCCCTTTTCCCTCCTCCTCCTCCTCCTCCTCCTCCTCCTCGCCTGGCAATTGAAACGCAGGGGTCAGGAGGGCATATAGGAGGCAATCACAGTAGTTTGTTTTGGCTCTCTCGCCCCCACACCGAGTCCTTGGCTGTGCGGGGAGCGATGCCGCCACCTTGCCTGCTCGCTGCCTGGGAAACAAACACATCCTTAATCACCCTGGCCCCGTATCCGCCAAGGCCACACTAGTCGAGCCCCGTCTGACAAGCGAGGGCCAGAGGAGTTGGACTCCGTCTGATGAACTCAGGCCATACGAGTCAAGCTCCGTCTACTGAACCCAGGCCACATTAGCAGCAGCCAGACAGTCAAATCCAGGTCGCACTAGCTGATTACCCTTTGTTGAACCGGAGCCAGCGAGGACATACTCTTTAAGCTCGACTCAGGCCGCTCTAATCAAGCCCTGATGGTCAAACCCAGGCTGAGGGGGAAGTGGAACCCCGTCGAGGCCACAGAAGTCCTGCAGCGCTGCCTGAAATCGGTCCAGAAAAAAGGCTGATCTATCTTTGGCTTTGCTGAGCGGTTCTGTCATTATGTTGGCTAAGCGTTGCCTAACAGTGGGATCCTCTGACGTAAGCACTGCGCAGCTGAGGGCTGGCAGCGAGGCGAGATGCAAGACAGGAGAAAGGACGTTTTTTTAAACGGGAGCCAGCCATTTAGACCAGAAATGAGTTGCGCAGTCGTAGCCATCCCTTCCTAATCCCCCCCAAAAACCATAACCTATAGCCTCTAAATCTCACTCTATTTTTCTCTCTCCGTGTCCGTCCATCCGTCTCTCGCCACTGCACGTTCTCGCATACTTTCCGAAACTACCTCATCCGAACCCCTCTTCCCTTTTCTCTCACACCTCCTTTTGTACATTAAGTCACAAACCACGCAGCTCGGGAGCAACAAAATCGAACGTATTCAAGTCTGAGAATGTGTTTGTGTGTTAACAACGGGGGTACTAAAACCCAGGCGGCGTTTGTGCAGCTCCCCCCTCCACCCGAACTAGTGTCTGTTTGACAATGAGAGCCAAGGCGGGGCCTCCGATCTGTGTTGTACTGTAAACCACAGCATTCTCAGACCTCTCCCCTTTGGGATATCTTATTAGCATGTACTGCGTTATCCCTATGCACACATACACACCACCGCCGCCGCCGCCACCGCCACACCCACCCACGCTACGCTCCGTCTCCATCGGGATGTCGGACAATTAACCTCAGTGTTCTCCTCCCTAAAGAGATTAGTGACCCCGCTTCGATTGTGCGTGATGAGAAGAGACTTGTGTTAAAGTACAGGAGGATTTCATCACTCGTCGTTCCCATGCTCTCTCTTCCGTCCACCTATGAACCGCGTTTCATGTCGGAGCGACCCCGCGGGCATGGCGCCGAGCAGCGATAGACCCGCGCTGATCCCTCGTCCAGCCCACCGTGCAGCCGGGCGGCAGCTGGAGCCGGCGAGCAGGTACACGGAGCGCTGAGACCGGCCGGGACTTCCAGGAAGTTCAGCATCAGGGATCAGTCTGTGTTATTGACTTGGCACAGCCTCCAGCCAGTACGATTCCACTAGCGAGGGGTTCACTGGCTGCACAAGTGCACATATGTGTATGTGTGCAGAACAGGGCTCGGCGCTCTGTAGTCCAGATGGGTGGCCGTGTCCCAGTTGATTTGTGTTATTCTGTTATGACAATTGAACTCATTTGAACCATTCATACTTCTCTTTCTCTCTCTTTCTCTCTCGGAAACACACACATACTGCCTCACCAGCCCGACTCGCCTCTCGTCCCCTTCTGCTTCTTCTTCTTCTTCTTCTTCTTCTTACGTACGTTTTCGCCGTTATTAAGTTGTTTAAAATGCAAATGTGTGTGCTGAACAGCTGGCGGGAGTCGGGGGACCACCCAGCCGGGAGAGGAGCATTGTGTTGATAGCAGATAAGCTGAAGTGGAGTGTCGGGAGAAATTCTTCCCCTCTTTTCAGACAGACGGTCGTGCGTAAGCCCTCGCAAACCCCATGCCACAAAAAAACAATGGCGGATGGCTCCTCCCCTACTGGGTCACCACAAACAAATCTCCCGAGTGCAAACACAGATCAAAGCGCCTGCCACCACTCGTTTGGTGACGAAGGCTGGCATGTGCCATCTTCCATTGTCAGGACTTCTAATTGATCCTAATTGATGTTGTGACAGGCGGAGAGGGGAAGGATCTCCGGAGGACGACGGAGTTGGAAAACAGCATTCAGCTTTTATTAAGCGGCGGCGCTGTTGAAGAAACCAGAATACGACATGGCTGGCTTTTTACTGATTGATCCTTTGTGTTGGCCGGAAAGCAAACGGAGGAGCATGGAAGCAATAAGATGGTTCACGCAAACCAGACCGGGACAAGATGTTGACAAATTCTACAAACAAACAGTGGTGGGAGAATCGGTCGGATCTCTAACGAAAGTGGAAACACCACAATAAAAGGTTCATATTCGTATTTATATATTAGCTCGTGCTTATTAGGACGCTGTTTTAAAACCACATAATGAGTCAATTAGTGACGTATTATGGACTCGCGTGATGTTTATATCTACAAAGTCACCAGAAACTAGCTTTCAATTAGAGTTAATGGAATAAAAAGGGCAAATAAGTGACAAAGAATTCCACTAAAGTAACATTTTAAGGTCTTCTGTTTCTGTTTTTTGCTATTTTAATCTTCAACTTTACTACATTTTAGTGACAAAAATAGATTTTTTTTATTGACTTTTTGATTTCACATAGAAAACATGAAATTATCTTGTTAAATATGATGCATTGTTATAGATTTAAAGGTGCAGTATGTAAGAATTTTAGCAAAGAACAACGACGATAACAACATAATGAGTCAATTAGTGACGTATTATGTACTTGCGTGATGTTTATATCTACAAAGTCACCAGAAACTAGCTTTCAATTAGAGTTAATGGAATAAAAAGGGCCAATAAGTAACTAAAGTAACATTTTCAGGTCTTCTGTTTCTGTTTTTTGCTATTTTTATCTTCAACTTTACTACATTTTAGTGACAAAAATAGATTTTTTTTAATTGACTGTATGTATCTGACAGTTGACACGAGATTTCAGGTTGAAAACATGAGATTATCTAAGATAATCTCATGTTTTCAACGTGAAATCTCTTTGTTTTAGATTTAAAGGTGCAGTATGTAAGAATTTTAGCAAAGAACAACGACGATAACAACACGGACATGATGTGAAGAAGCAAGAATATAAGCAAGAATATTGGTTAACCTCTCTGCAACACGACACGTTAACGTCTTTGACATGACGTCAAAGACGTTAACGTGTCGTGTTGCAGAGAGGTTAACCAGCGAACCCCTCGCCCGTCCTTCACGACCCTCCGGACCTTTAAACTACATCCTTAAAGTGCCAAAATAAAAAAAGAGGGGGTTGTTTTGTGTGTGTCTGTGTCCAATCGTGTCCTCACACACTTCTTTACTCTCACAAACACACTCAATTAAATCTGTTTAAAGAAAAATACATCTTACTGATGACATTTCCGCAATTTTACTTAAGTATTTTTACAGCATGGTAGGTCTACTTTTACGTCAGGAAAGGATCTGAGTACTTCCCCACCTCTGTACACAAGTACAAGTACCTCAAAACTGCATTAAAGGGATAGTTCGGGTTTTTTGAAGTGGGGTCATATAAAGTACATATCTATAGTCGGTCTGTTCCGTACCGTAGAGAGCCGCTCCAGCCCAGACGCTCAGCTTTGTGCTGCAGTGAACGGAGACGAGATGCAAACCGAATTTTAACCACCTAAAACAAGGCCCACCTAAAAAAATCTATATCAGTTCAAGTGTACGTTGTATAGAGAAAATTCACACCGCTTTACATCGCCGTCAGATCGCCTGTTCTTTTGGCACTACATTTTCTCAACCGTAGAACCTCCGTATCCCTACGTTAGGGATACGGAGGTTCAAACTGAAACATCGTGCACACAACATCGTTTTCAAAAAAGTTGTCATTTACATCAACCTGCATAAATACGTCCTCGAGCGTCATTATAACTCTGCCAAACCTCTGGGCGGCAGTGAAGGGAGAAGGATAAAGCCATGCAAGCCAATCAGAATCCTCCGAATCAACAACAACGAATAACACGAGCGACTTCCTGTTCCTTTCAAAACAACGCTCGCATGACGTTAAGCATTTTCTGGCGCATAGCCTAATGAGCGTGAGAAGCTAAAACCCCGTTTCTCCCAGCTGACACGACAACACATAACCGGAGTTTTCCAAATTCTCCACTTTGCCCGGAGTTTTAGAATAATCGTTTTCTGTGATAAAAACGGGGTTTTCGTGTAAATGAGAGGCCAAACCGCCTGGAAATATCTGCGTTTTCCCTTCGTGTAAACGGGGCTTGAGGCTGCGCTGATCGGCAACTACGGTACGGAACAGACCGACTATAGATATGCACTTTATATGACCTCACTTCAAAAAACCCGAACTATCCCTTTAAGCACGGTCAAAATAGAGATGACGTCAAAGAACTGAACATCACGGCCGGACTCATTTTAAGCTGCTATTTTAAGAAATGTAAGTTATATGTGTTGTTGATTCTTTCAAGGCCGACTCTCCGTTTTCAGATTTTTTTTACAAAAAGCTCAAAACTTACACAGAAATCTTGCTGACGATAGAAGCTCATCCTACCTTCCTAATTAAAACAAAAATATAAAAACGTGTTGACTCATAAAGCCCAGCCTACCGACTCTTTGTAATCCGAGCAACAATAAACAGGCGCTCCACATGTTTTCTACAGTGTCCTCCTTCGGTTGTTGCTGCTGGCTCCCAGCCAACAAGTGTATAGATGTGAGTACAGTATGACTGCGTATACGCACCGAGGGGCCACATCAGGGGACGTTTTTTTTTTACGTATGTGTGAGCGGTTTACAGTGAAGCGTGAGCGCGAGGGTTCACGTGTGTGCGTGTGTCGGCGGCGCGTGTGCACGTCGCGAGTTCTTGGAAAAACGGAAGATGTTGGCTTTTTCTCTTTCTTTTTTTTTTTTTATGTAAGGGTACATACTGTACATAGACTCACACACACATGCACACATACATACACACACACACACACACACACACACACTTATGGGGTGACAGAGTACACTGGCTGAGCTCAGATGAACCAATGGCAACCTGGGGAAGCAGGAATGTGTATGGCGCTGGTCCAAGAGAGGCCGTCAGAATCCTCAGCAGGCAACCCCGGTTGTCTTAGTGAAAACAAGTGTGAGTGTGTGGGAGTGTGTGCGTCCGCGCAAGAGGCTGGTAGGGGCGGTAATTGTGTAACTATATGAGTGTGTGTAATTTTACAGACAGTTGGCGATGAATTGTGTGAATGTATGCAACAAAGCCCTCGCTTTAAAACCTTCTTTTGTCCCGAGCTGAAGCACGACTACGACGTATACGAAGCTCTCCTTTTTCTTTTTCTCACGCGACAAGCGAGTACTTTATCAGCGGCGTTGCTCGATCTGAGTTCGACAGCGACGGGCTGCAGCGCCGCATCTGTAGGTGAAAGGTTCCCCTGCAAGCGGGCAGATACTACAGCCAGCAGGGAGGAGATCTGCCCCCCCGGGGGAGGCTGTAGAGAGTCAGCGAGGACACTCACTATACGGCCACTCATCCCTCTAATCCCAAAAATACAGCATGATGTCATGCAGATTCCAAGTGTGGACTGCAGTAGCAGAAACAGGGTCATGTGTGCACTTGACTAATGCACAACCGGGCAAGAAGAAGGGAGGGAGAGAGAGAGAGGAGTAAGGAGGGAAGAGGAGGCGAGTGAAGGGCTGTTTAAAATATTCAACCCCCCTTCCATTAACTAACCGTGTACGGATGGGAACACGACCTGCACTGTACATCTCATGAGAGAGAGAGAGATGGTGCACTGTGGGAGTGGACCTCTTTCATCCAGTAGCCCTCGAATCCAGCTCAGCATTTTCTCAGTGATGTCATCTCTTTTTCACTCTCACTTCACCCTCTTCACTTTCTCCCTCACCTCCATCTGCTCTCTCGCTCCATCCCCTTCCCCGGGCTTTCTGCCGTCTCGCACGCACATGCTCGCATTCCCCTCTCCTTCCCTCTGCACTTTACACGACGTGCGGTGCATTACAATATACGACGCATCTCGTTCGGCACACACAGATCCCTATAAATCTGCCCGCAGTCATCCCGAGTTCAGCCGAGAGAGAGGATGTTTCGGGGGGGGGAGAGCTCGCATACCGCTCCATCCTCTCCGGTTCCTTTCACACTCCGGCCACACAGCATCATCTGACAGGCGGGGAGAACACTGTGTTAACAAACATGGAAATGGCTGCCAGCTGCATGGACAGGGCCGGACAGGGGAGGAGGAGGAGGAGGAGGAGGGGGGGGACGCGTTGTGCATGCAGCTTTTTATTGGGTATGAAGAGAAGGGAGACGCATGGGGAGAACATGGACGAGTATGTAGCTCGGGTCTTTGAAGCTATACAGCAGTCATTATTTTTTACAGCGGTGGAGTCGTCGGTGCAGAATATTTACAGTGCAGACAGGTATGGTGAAGAGAAAGTGAGGGGAAATTAACACAAAACACTTGCATGAGGGAATAATTTGCACTTTGCTTCGTGACTGTGAGGCGGCGGCGATAAACTGCGGCTCCTCCTTCGACGATTTAATCCAGTAATTGTGTGACATTGTGCGTCCTGGTCTGGGAAATTAAGATGCCAATCCAAAAGACAGAAGGAATAGAAGGAGTTACCTGGATCACCTGTTCAGCATCTTCTGGATCTGACATCGAGGACATCTGAGCGCACTGGAGAGTCAGCAAATCAGTTCAAAGGTGGTTAGATAAATACGTCATACAGATATCATCAAGCTCTCAAAGTCAATCGAGGAAGTTTTCCTTCTTTGTGTAACGCGGTGAGCCGGGGTCACCTGACAAGTCTTAAGGTAAACGAAGCATTCTGAGGTCGAACGCGCGTTCTCGTCTGCAAAAGTGAAAACAGTCGTCTGTTAAAGCTCGCGTCCAAAACACTACGCAATTCTGGCCGCTCTCCTCCCAGATGTTATCGCTTATAACCGAAAGTCTATCCTTATTTAGCTCACGTTACATTTTTATTCATTAGAATAATATCCCCAAATTATCTTGTCAGCAAAATTATCATCACGGGGTCAAAAAAAAAATAAATCAAATCACATCGTCTCCATTTGACTTCCAGTAGAGTATAAGTGATTGCGAGAAAAACAATACTTCCCGAAACATTTTAATCACTCGTAGGCCAGACTGTCGAGAGACTATCGAGTTACATCGTGTGTCTCCGTCTCGTTGACTGCGACTGTCGATGACTTCATTTGTTTTCTCGAGGCCCACGGATGATTTTTTTCTGTTGTTTTTCTTATAATCGGTTAATAAGCTGTGCTTGTGTACTTGTTTTTCGTGGAGCCGAAATGACTAAGAGACATTTCATCCGTGTGGGCAACAGATGAGTGTGCCTCAATCTGTCTCCGGAGTATAAAATCTGTCATCTCTCCGCATCGTAGCGGCGTCCAAAATGTGTCTCGAACACGACATATCCACAACTGTCAGCAGGCCTTAAACAGAGTAATAACACGACCTCAGCGCCAGTTTAATGATATCAGAGATGGCTGCGGTATGTACGTAGAGGCGTGTATATACCTGAAGGCATGGGGTTTCCCTGTGACAGTAACTAGGAGAAGAACAAGGACGAGTTTTTTTTTCTTTCTTGGCAAACGCCGAAACTTGATTTCCCAACTTTCGTGTGGGGTCTGCTCGGGCCAAGAAGAGCGCGAGAACAGGAATTTGTTCTCTCTCTCTCTCTGTTGGTTTAGCAGCTGTTTCTCTGGAGGACCCGACTGGGCAACAGAGACAGAAGGAGGGAGAGAGGAAAATTTATTAAAAAAAAGTGAGAGTGAGTCGGACAGAAAAGAAATGGAGTGGCTGTGTAACAGGATGCTTGTTATGTTCCAAATCAGATTGCTTTATAGCGACGCAGGGGGCGAGTGGTTCCAGGCAGCAGACAATGGGCCAACAGGATCAATATTGACATTCTCCTTAGTGATAGCTGAGTTGGCTGGGTGAGGTCAGGGGCTGGACCTTCGTATTAGCCAGCCAGCATTAGTGGTCACGGCTGGGGGACACTTACTGTAACCTTGGCCTCTCAGCATAATGGAGGGTCTGAGCGAGCCCAGGAGAGGTCCCTCCCCTTTATGGGCCTTATTACCGTAAGAGAGCTCAGTCCTCTGGTGGCCCGATTCAAACACAGATCATTACTTTGTCAAAACAGCTACCAGACCACGCTGGCGCGCGAGAGGGCCAGCTTGTGTGGTTGAACAACGTCTCGAAGTGCCAGCTGTTGAGCGCAGCAGCCGTGGGAGATGAGGCGAGGAGAACACAAGAAAAAAAGTCGAGCAGCAGAGCACTTTTGGACAAGTGACCGTTTATTAGTCCTCATTCCAGCAGCACTTTACAATTAGACAGATTCACTGGCAAGTCCCGCGCAAACACACAAACACCGGGTAAAATCCTCTCTCTCTCGAGGGTTATGGCAAGAGGTGCTACCACAAAATAATAAAACACTCCGGCAAATTCCATATCGTTGCTTTGCTGAAACAACATCTCAATTGTTGTTTACCTAAAGTGGTCAATTAATCCAAAGGCAAACTCATAAAAGAGGATGTGGGTCGTCCAGGTGGTCTGATCCAGCTGGCCGAGTGTCAGGGCTACTAGGGATACCACAATGTACCACTCCTCAGCGTGGTCACACGAAGAGGAGAGTGTGGGAGACGGTCATTAGGGGAGGAGAGGACGCTCCTAAAGGAAAGAGAGGAGGAGGTGCTGAGGAAGAGGAGGAGGAACGAGGAGATGGAGGTGGAATAGGACGGGAGTGGGAGGGGTGAAGAAGCGGAGGTCATCCGAGGTGATGGAGATTCTGTGCGGTGGGCTGGTTTCATGAAAGATGGAGTCGGGCCACTCTCCTCCTCCTCCTGTGATTCTGTTCTGGCTCGAGTTACTGGACTCGAGCCTCGCAAACACACTCACACACACACACACACACACACCAAACACACACACCAAACACATGTCTCCAGTCTCTCTCACACACATGCTCATTCTTCTTTACTACACAGAAATAGAAGTGACATCACAACAGTCGCGTCGTAAATCAATACATGTTCCCAATGAAACACCCACGCACACACATAACGAGCACAGAGTTCCCGGTCAGTGGGTTGTCTCACAGTCCGAACCACTCCGTGACCCCTCCTCTCCTGGGGTCAGGTTTCTGCTTCTGCTTCTCGTCCTCTAAGAACTTCTCCTGCATCTCTTCCACGGAGCCCTCCGCCGCGGTCCGGTCTTTTTCCGGGAAGATGTCTGGGAAGGTGAACGTCTGGCCCTGTGCCTGGGGTTCGATGGAAAAGAAAAAGACAAAGATAAGCAAAAAAATAAGCCTCTTGGTTCCTGCTCAAGAATAACAGCAATTATTAGAACATTTTCTACTTAAAGTCACCTCAGAAACTAATTTATTTTTTGCTTCGACAACAACATTATCCCTTTCCTCGCAGAGACCAGAAGTGAGATACTGATTTGGAATTCAGGACACCCTTTCTGCCTCTTTACTCCTCTTCCAGTTACACAAACGCCCTCTTTTCTCTCTCTGGCATTCAATTTCTCCAACTCTCTCCCACATTTAATCTCTCATCTCTCTCCATTTCTCTGGTCTTGATTTATTCAGAGGGAAAGGATGGTATCCATTATTTATTCCATACCAACCCATCTCTGGCCGTGGCTAATGCATCACTGGCCCAACAGTAGTCTGTGTCAGGCCCACCGTAGAGTACAGTACAGCACACACACACACACACACACACACACACACACACGCATGCATGCTTGCACGCCCACACACAAAAAAATAACAGGTCAGTGGGTGCAGGCATGCACACATATCCATAGCCGATCCCTCTCAGCCTCTCCCATGGACACCTGGCAACAAGAATGCACTGTTATCAGTCTCAACTGGAGCCAAATCACTGCTGTCCTCAAACGACTCAACTTCATACAGAAGATCGGAACTGAAGATGAAACTGCACCAACAAGTGTTTCGATTTTAAACAAGCTGCTGATCCTGACACAAGTTTAATAAAAAAAAAAACAGCTTCCACTTCATAATGACAAATGCCATTATGCAACTCAAAACCTATTTCATACGGAGGCCAGACACTATAAAATGCCTCCAAAACAATTGTCCATCAACTATTCTGTTTAAATATGTGAAATATTTTGTTTGGGGTCAGTGTGTAGGCGTTAAGGAATGGTCTGGCTCTGATGTGAACGTTACTTTGTCTGCCTCCAACCCCCAAAATACCAAGACAAACATGCATATAATTACCACATAGCATGGTTTAATTCCCAAAGGGGGGAGACAACATGAACCTCGCTCAGCCGAAGATGCAGAATGGAGCCGGCCGAGATAACACACAGCAGGAGTGTCGGGCGTCGTTACCGTGTGTTTGGACTCGTGGTGCAAAATGTGGGCGCTCAGGTGCATGTGTGCATGTGTTTGGTGTTTGGCTGGTGAGGTAAGAACCAGGTAAAAGACAATATACATGAGTTATTTGCTTCAGCTTGTAAAAACAGTGGCTGGCTGGTAAGAGCTTCATCAGGCACATAAGTTATGAGATGCCGACATTATTTAGCATTTTCAGTTTAACCGTGTTTAAAAAGCAAACAGATTTTTACTGTGCAGCTTTATGTCGCCATGAATCCTGAATTTGTCGTATGAGACGACTCTGTAGTCTCATACGAGCTTATAATATACTTTTGATTGGCACTATAACTACTGATTATCGTATTATCAAATCACAAATGACGTACATGAAAGCAGAAAATCCTCACATTTCAAAAAGATGGAATCAGAAACATTTTTGCTTAAAAAAGGACTGAAACGATTAATCAATTCATCATCGTATAATCCATAATTATCAGCTCTACTTCCGATGACAGACAGTGAAAAGAAAATCAGGCATGAAATACTAATGAGAAGCTGATCATGATAGAGTCTCTCGTGTAAATTAAAAACGATTATTAACAGTTTAAGTACACGATGCTCATGCTGGAAATTATTTATATCCAATTTCCATTTAGATTTTTGCAGAATTTAAGCTAAGAAACCTGTCTCGTGTTTATTTCTAAATAAACCCAGAAAAAATGAGCTGAATGTCGTCCATCTTCCACCAGTATTTCTACCTCGGTGTCTAATCTTAAAGCTTTCAATCAAGACACCCTGGTGGCGAGAGACAACTCAGCCTACGAAGATTCGCTGAAGTAATTGCATTGAGATATGTTTATGTATGTATACTACAGTCAAGTCTGACATGTCCGATCTGACAACACTGGCATGACCAGGCACCTAGCAACAACCAAAACACAACTATTATGGAAACTACTATTTTGGTTACGATACTTTACACAGACTTGAATTCATGTTTCTCTCTAAAACCTGGCCATTTGAGTCTAAACTCTCTGATACCAGCTTTGAGGAGCAGCTACAGCAAAACATGCACAACCTTCAATCAACCGAAAAGCAACCCTGCTCTTGTGTTCTTGTCTTGTGGCAACGCCTGGATTGCAAACTACACAAGCGTAGATGCAGGAGGAGAGACAGGAGTGCAGATCCAGGCAGGAGCAGAGAGCTGCCAAACTCTGGAGAGGAACCTGGAGACCGACGGCCATGCCAAGAGTCTTCGTGTCTCTCTGCCATCGAGGAACGCAGCATCCAGGACACAAACACTGGACCAGGCCGAGGCAAGTCTGATGCAGGAGTACGAGGATGAGGAGGAGGGAGAAACATGGGGGTAGATGATGTGAGGAAGTGACTGGGTTAGGAGGAAGAGGAAAGCAGGGGTGACGGAGGGAGGAAGGGGTCTACCACAGCGCTGTAAACACCAGACCCGGCAACGGGATGAACAATGAAGCAGCGAGCCAAACAAGACTTCATCAGACTTGAACTAAACGTTGTCGCATGACAATTCCCAGTTAGACGGCGCACCGCTGGACACCTTGTGTATACACATGGCGAAGATTAATACCGACCTCGGAGAGTGCGATTCACAAAAACAACAAAGCCCCGAGATTGAAATCAACAAAGCTCTGAGACTCGTTAAACACGTCTTATTGTTGGCAGCAGGCCGCACCCTGCGTGTGTGTGTGTGTGCGAGCGAACGCGTGTGTCAAGCGTCTGCTGGACACATTTCCGCAGTGAGAGAAAGTTCTGGCAGCGAGAATTCGTATTTTTGTTTGAAATATATACATCGCAACACAGCAGAGGCCGAGTCCACGTCCCCGCCGTTTCTACGCGCTCCGAGCCAAAACGATCGTTTTCTGTTGTCTGTCTGCCTCTGTCTGCTTGTGTATTTGTGTGTGTGTGTGTACGTGTGTGTGTGTGTGTGTATGAGTGCGTACTGAGTGATTTATGGAGAAGACGGCGGCCTGGCCAAAACGACTAAAGTGGAGAAAGACAGTCAGGCATTATGTGCCTACAATGCTTCCTAGACGACAAATTGAATGCGTGAATATTTTCCCTCCCTTTGCCATCATCTTCACCGCGCTCCCAATTGAATCAAGCTGCCATCCAGGAATACTGGAACGAGGCCTCCTGAGCTAGCGATGTAAACACACTCTTCTTACGCACATGAACAACCCATTACACACACAGTTTCCCTCTCAATGGGAAAAGAAGGAGAAAAACAGTGAGGGGGTGAAGAGGGAAAAGGGAAATGTTGTCATTGACTCACGACCAACCCGTCTCACTTTCCCCATCTGTGTGCATGTGTGTGTTTCCTAATTAAGCTCTAATTCAATGTCTTGTTCTCTTACAAAACGTGTGTATTTACTAGAGGTGTGGAAATTTCTCGATTATAAGATGCATCGATGCAGAGACAGAGCATCATCGAGAGTCAACAGCTTACGTTGATTGTTGATTGTTCGGCCTCAGCCGGACAATAAAGTTACGTCGAAACATTGGTCCCATGCTTTGAATTGTGGGCTGACGTTAGGCTAATGTTACTTCTGTCAGAGATCATCTGCGAGTGATAAATAAAACCTCACCTTGTAATTTTTAAAACGGACATCTCGGGGCACATGTTGGCTTTTATGACCTTGCTGGGAAGAACGAACTGGACGAGACCCGATAGAATTACTAATCGCGTTAGCCGTTTTCACCTGAAGCTAACGTCCGCAGCCATAAATAATAACCGCTACGGCAAGCCCAGCTAATCAGCCGAGATCTGAGGAGGCGCTGTCAACTTTGCCGTCCAGCTCTGAGAGAGGTGAGCCAATAAACACCTCGTCTGAAAGCTGCCGTGTGAAAACAATACGTACAGTGAAGATTCACACCTCTAGTATTCACAGCGTGAGTCAGATTTGTGGTTTTAACTGTGTAACTGGGGACACAACCGCCAAAGTAAGGACAACACTCAGTGTCCTCGTATTGTTTTCACAGCGGTTACACTCAGAAAGTGCTTAAAGTTGTCGAAAGCCTCCAGGACACAAATGCGCCTCTGTGACAAAGTCATACACAAACCTTAGTAATCCTGTTTGCAGCCCCAGAGGGATGGAAGGAAAGACGAGAGTGAAAAGAGAGAAGACCAAGGCAGGGGATGGAAAGAGAGACACACAAAGGACAACTGTATTCTATCTGATTGACCTTTGCTTCTGATCTGTGACAAACTGAGCATGCAGTCATAACTCAAAAACAGCCGCAAGGAGGAGGAGGAGGGGGGGAAGAAGTCCTGGTGTGTGTTTGTCTGTGTAATAATTTCCCCTTAAGAGCAGCAAAAAAAAATGGAAGAATGTTGAAAGAACGGACAAATGTGTGTCCAGCGAGCCTGGAATGCATGTGAAATCAATACAGGGAGAAAATGTGAAGGGGTCGCCTCTTTTATTATTCATAAGCTTCGAGATTTAAGTATGAAATATAAAAGCCGAAGTTGTTCTGGCTTGATGTGTTAAAATGTCTTTGATGAAAACAGGAAGGTGGCTTGAATAGAACATTATGGAACGGTCGGCGACGAGAGGACACAAAAGGCTGATTCAACCTGCCGCTCTGAGAGTTAAAACATACGGGACACGACCGGACTGGAACCGGACCAGGACCAGCTGCAGGACCAGACATGTGACAGATGAGATACACATCAGCGTTTAAATGCCACTGAATGGGCTGCACAGTAAGCGCCGAGCAAGAACTATGTTACAAATCCAGAAATAAAACACAAAAGGAGGCTTTCAAAGATGATTACTCAACCCCATTGTAGTAGGTCTGATTTCATTTTCCAATATCCTCGATCCGCAGAATAGCCTTAATGGTATCAGGTTTTATGTCCTCTGGAATGAAATAAGTTTGGAGCAACATTTTATTACTTTGAAGACTGTTTAACAGCTGTAAAACTACTCTCGGGGTCAAACGGCGACTTCCATTCAGATAATCTGGACAACTTAAGAATTGAATCCATCAGAAAAGGCATTCTAACCGCGCTTTTACTACCCGAGATCAGCCTTTAGTTTGTGTTCTCTTAAAAGCTTGAGCACCTAGAGTTATTGTGGTGCTAAATAAGATGTGACTGAGGGGGGTGGGGGCCAACTACACTGACTTCTTGGATGACCACACTTAACCGAATTAAAGAACAGAGGAGCTTCTCAATGTGGTCACGGAGACTGAAAGGGCTTTAAGTGGTCTTAAAATGTGAAACTGAACCATTCACACTGGCCCTCAGAGGCTGTTGGACAAACTACATATCCCCCCCCCCCTTTTTTTTTTTTTATTTGATGAGGAACAATCCAGAAGGCGCTGGATGATAGAGCCATTCACAAAGCAGTCAATAAAAACACAAAAAATTACAAAAAAAATCAACCAGATGTTGGCGGTTGCCGTTCGAGTATGGCCAGATCTGAGGCGCACGCTGAAACGGAGAGGTGTTGACGACGCGATGGGAAATCTCATGAGGCTGTGGCTCATGCGGCTGCGGTGGCACTGTGGTGGGGTAAACTGTGGCAAAGCTCGGAGACATCTTGAGTACTGGTGTGTGTGTGTGTGTGTGTGTGTGTGTGTGTGTGTGTGTGTGTGGCAGAGAGAGAGAGAGAGAGACAGAGAGGTGTTCACATTGTGGTAGAATCTATTTTGACCGCACGGTAGGAGAGCCTGGCAGACTACTGAAGGAGAGACCACAGTGATGAGGTTACCAGAATTAGAGCTGAGGGCAACCCCCTGTTGAGTATATGGGATAAGAGTGTGTGTGTGTGTGTGCGTGTGTGTGTGTTTGCGCGCGTGTGTAAACCCTGTTTATTAGGGGAAACAGTGAACGAGCAGGCATAATGCTCGATTTTCAACAACACGTGCAGACACACACATCAACACCTGAAGCTGCGAGAGCCGCCACGTCTCGCTGTCGGTCAGAACCAGCGTCACTTGACCGGTCGAAGGAGGTCAATGTGCCTTGCTCAACAGCAAGAGCATTTACTACACTTTCCAAACGGGACCCAGTAGCCTCACTGTGGATTTTTTTTACACAAGGTGTGATCACACCTTTTTTCTTTTGGTCTCGAACACCAAACCAAACTTTGTTTTGCATTTTTTCTCCGTAGTTCATTTAAGTTCACACTGGCCAATTACAAGTGATCCGGGGCTTGTAAACGAAAGTCAGATGGACTCACAAGTAGCTTGTTTATTGGACAGGGTTTTGGCAACCTGTTATCCTGTAAGATTACAGATTTTGGCAGCCAAAGAGCACGAGAGTAAAAAAACAAATCTGATTCCAGTTCCTTTAGGTTCGTCTAAGTACTGTGAACTTGTCTGTGCTTTTTTGACATAATTTAGCATCTCTGGTCTATATAACAGATAAGAAGCAAGAAGCTGACTGCAGTGATCTTTATAGGCTGTGGTTTGCCCTCGGTTCATTTTGTTATGCTCGGCTTTGCAAGCATGAGTAACTGCTGACTATCCGATGTCAACATCCGTCTCACTGTACTCATAAAATCATATGAAAAACTGAGCAAACAGTGAACAACATGTTTATGAGAATGTTTTTTGGGCCGTTTCCTGTAGCTAGTTCAGATTACATTCTCTGTTTTAACAAATTGGACCCCTGTCGGCTTGGAAATGGACCCATCAGGTTTGCCTTGAATTATATTCTTCCCGGACTTAAACAAAACGGAGGACTCTGGACGCAATACTTTTCCCCACTTTCTTGGCACAAAGTTATGATGCATGTTGAAGTTAAAGGTGCATCCATCCGTCTCTGTTCAAGCCACTCTTGGCAATGAGATGGAAAAAGACACTGAAGTTAAAGATGTTCAAAAAGTAAAGTCTACTGGCTGTGATCATCTGCTTGTATTATTATATTCAAACACATTTGTGGTGCCCAAATTATTATTATTATTATCATTATTATTAAGGATTTCAGCAAGCTGTATTTCAAATCTAACAAAATTACTTACTGAGTTTGGTCTCAGGAAATAAATAAGAGCAAACACAGCTCTTTTCTTCGAACACCAGTTTGATATATGCATCATATTTCAATGAAAGATGCTTAGAAAGTAATTTGTAAACATCTAAATCTTGTAGAGTACAGTGGTAACTGGCCTTGTATGTGTTGTTTCAGGATCCATTGATCACCCTGAACAGCAGTGATGGGAAGCCACGGAGTGATGGCACTTCAGTTAATGTCCAGATGGATGGGCACAAAATGATAATTCATGTTCATTAGCATGTTACATTAAATGGAGTCACAGTTGGAGTTTGTATTCCCTGAAAGATACTGAAAACTGGTTCTCAGTCCAGCCCTTTGAGGTCTTGCATCATTCTTCTTTTGGACACTTCAAAATGTCTGGCAGTTGTCATGTTTTACACTTTACATTTTTGTCTCTTTTCTTGATGGCTTGTTCTTTCAAGTTTTAAGGTTTGAATATATGAATTTGTGTGCACTTGTTCGGGTATCTACAGGTCTTGAAAAGCAAAGTTCTATTTTAAAATAATTTTACAAGGTATTTTCTTGCTTGTTGTAGACAGTAATGTTGGTTGGAGACACCTATTGACTAAAACAACTGTTTGGACAGTGGATTGTGTTGCAGGAGGCTGTTCCGTTTGTGTAGTTTCAAAGGTCTTACAGTCTTTTAACTTGAAACCCTGCAATGTCCATGTTTTCCACAGAATGTATAATAATAATGTGTCTTAACAGCTGGCAATGAAATAAAAAAGAGTGTCAATACAAACTACAAAATACTTGTTTTTCAACGTACCCATAATGATTTGATTTAAAATGCTCAAACAACCATTTATTCTGAAAAATTACTGAAGAACGATTTAAAATAGGTTCTTTAGTGAACCAGTTGGGTCCACAAAGAACTTTCTTGAAAATGGTTCCTTAAAGATAACCTGACTCTCGCCAGATGCATTTCGTTCCGCCTAGCTCCACTCACATCTGGGATTGCTCCCGTTGGGAGGGATTTCAGCACCAGATTTTATGGTCGAGCCAATCAGGACCGCCGGGCGGGAGTTTCATAGATGTGACGTAGCGGAGAAGCGACTGTTTTGATTCAGACAACAATGGCGGCTCGCATCGAGGAAGCAAGCGTCAACATTGATGCTGCTATTTCATCCGTGTCGTCCAATCTACCCAATATTTTGTCGTTAAAAGAACGTCGCTCTCATCAACGTCACAGGTCGGTTTCGATGTGAGTGGTTGAAGTAGCACGTCAATAAAGATGACAGACAAGTGGTTTATCCAATCATATGCAAGGATTTTTGATAAGGCCCAGCCTTCTGAAACACATCTCCAATGGAGCGATCCCAGATGGATGAGTGGAGCGAGGCGGAACGAAATTCATCTGGCGAGAGTCAGGTCACCTTAAAGAACCTATTTCTTCTAAAGTTCTTTGATGGTTCTTTGAGGCACCTTTGGGGGTTCTTTAAAGAACCGTTTGCAGGAAAAGGTTCTTTGTGGAACTAAAAATGGTTCTTCTATGGCATCACTCCGAAGAACCATTTTTGGTTCCAGTTAGCACCTTTATTTTTCTGTGTGTATCATTCAGCCCCGTTGTCATAAATGTAAAGTCGTGGTCATATTGTATTACAGTGGTGCCACGTTATGCTAATAAACCCAGAGTATCGACTCCCCCTCTGAAATGCTGAAAAACGAGAAACCTGGGTTTGCACTAAAGTATTTAGTAGTATTTAAGTGCCCTAAAAAAAGCCTTATAGCGACTATCTGTCCAAACATGCTCGGTGTGAACACACTCCAACTGTTGATCTTCTCTATCCGTCCACCCATCCATCTCTACCCTACAGAGAGTCCTGTGCCCATATTGTTGACCTCTGCTCTTTAGTTTCACAGCCTGGTATTGCATTATGTCTACGTGTTTTTTTTCCCCTCATCTGCAATCACAGAAAGAAACAGTCAAAGAAAACTGGGAGAGGCAGGAAGGATGATGGAAGAGGGCAGAAGAGGAGAAGAGATGTAGCCTGAAGATTGTAAACAGCTCTTGCTGCCAGGCCCCTGGGTGGGCCACACATTCACTCTCACTTTATCTTATTGACACACAAACACATGCACGCATGCACACAAACACACACAAACACACACATAATACTCTGCCCCTCTGTCCAGACCTCCTGGTACAAACCATTCCAGGAACAGAGAGGCGAGAGACAGACATGGAGATAGAGCGAGGAGACGGGCGGGGGGGGAAGGAGTAACGAAAGTCAATATCTAAACTGAACAAAACTGAACTGTTGTGAGGTGAGAATGATTCAGTAGAAAGATACTTTTTAAGAGATGGAAATGAAACAAATCTACATAACATTTAATCTTTGTTCACCGAGGTAACATAGAGTCAGGTGAAGAACTCAGAACTGTTGAGACGACATGAGAGCACGTACAAAAAAACAGCTGAGAGGAAAAGGCAGAGTGAAAACTTCTCCCTCTGCAAAGACAGATTTAGTGGCAGCGAGAGTAGACCACTAACCAATAGCATCCTGCTGCGGGTTGGTTCGGGGTCATGACCCTGGCCCTCCCTCCAATTACAATGACATCTCCTCCACAGCCCGGCAACAGCCGAATAACTTGGTCAGCTTTGGCTTGCAGCAGTGTATATTTGTGTGCATCTCCATGTCATTCATATTAACGGCCGTGACAAAATGACGGTTCCCATGACGGAGACAAACACTGTTTTGGACAATGTTTACAGACAATGTTTGGTGAGCACAGATGTATACCTGCACATGGAAATGCAAACTGCTTGCCGTATGCATAAAACTACTTGTTATTTTTACACTTTTTTGGACTGCCATGTCGTCAGATTAGTATTAAATAAAGTTATAAACACAGTGTCAACCAGTGCAAGACATTCTGCTGCAAGATCATTGATTAGTTTTGTAGTTACAGCCTTGCACATAGGAATATCCTAATCACTTCAACACGGTGAATCATTATTTCATTATTATCATTTTTCTTTATTCTTTATTCAGACATTACATCTGAAGAGTAACGGGATGAGACAGGGGATTACACGCTGGGTCGCAGGTCAGATTCGAACCCAGGGCTGCTGTAGTGTGGTGTGTTTTTTGCAGTGCATTGGTATTTGGTGTTACCCGGAACCTTATCTGAGTACCGAGGTTATTTCAGATTTGTTTATTGGCAGTCAGAGAAAGTTGGCCTGGAGCATCAGTGCATGCTTTAATACCTGGAATGGAAGATAATTAATGTGCAGATTTTTATGACAGATATGAACAATAAAGCGATTCTTAATGTGGACAAAAGTACCGAGGCGTCGAGATGCGTATAGGCTCGTATTGTGTGGTATCTCCGGCCGAGTGTGCACGTGCTTAGGTGGGACAAAGAGTAGGAGGGAGGCAGGTTGGTGGAAAAGCTGCTCCGGTGTCAACTGAGAGCACTTTAAGATCTGTCACAGAGACCCTCTGACACACAAGTGCAGGGCCTCCAGTGATACATACGCAAATACTTCTGCCCAGAGACAAACAGGGGGTGTGAGGGAGAAAGTGTGCACGTGTGTGTGTGCGTGGTAGTTTTCATGTCTGGGCATGTCTGCTCCCAGCCTGCTACTGGAGACATTGAACCCTGGTAACAGAGCTCTCAGGAAAAGATCATCACCATCTAAGTACACACTCAGCCACCCACGGAGACGTTTACATCCATCTGGTCATGAACTGGTCAACGACGACAACAACAATAACACTGACGGCAGCAGCCAGGAATAACACAATCGTATCTGTCCATATTAGCAATAATGGGTGACAAGCGGTGAGTCATGGGGGCTTTCTGTCACCCACCCAACCCCTGGACATTAAAGCCAAATCACACCTAAACCTTGGCCGTCTCAGCTATCCACCCCCATATCAAATACACACACACAAACAGCTGTTCACTGTCATTATCCCCTCCATCTATGTCATTCACCCCCTACAACCCCCACGATGTACCCCATTTCTCTCCCCAACGCATGTAAACAACCCTCACGTACCCTCCCCCCCAATCTTAAGCATCCCTTCCATCTACCCCGCCCCCTCTCGGCCAGACCCAACAATCTAGGCTACCAAACACACACACACAGTGAGTGTTAGACCCTTCCTCAAAAACACACGCACACACACAGGCTCACCCCTACATGCACATGCAACATAAACATCCAGGCAATGCCCCTGCCCCCTTCTCAACCCTGAGGAATGCGGGGACCAGCTGTTGGAGAAAATAAAAAACGAGGAAGCATACCAAAACAGGAAATGCATCAGCAGGGGCCTATCAGAGGGCTTTATCAGGCCAGTGGCAGCCCCGCTGAGAACCTGGGTGGCGCCATATGCTGATTGGCTGATCAAAGTGGCAGCTGTGTCATTACAGGTCAGGAGGTCAGGGGTAATCAAGAAAGGTTACGAGCATGCGCACTCGTGCATGTGTGTGTTGCCATGGCTATCTAAATGAGGGGAACTTGGAGGAAATGTGGGAGGAAATGCAGACAGAGATAGTGAGAATCAATCGACAAAAGGAAAGATGGAGAAAGAGATGTAGAGAGAAAGAAAGACTAAATCTCTGTCCCACTCGTCTCTCTTCTGCTTCTCTTAATAAAAACCAACAGTAAACATTCGCCATGGCCACACATCAGCAGCACAGTCGTGTCATTAAAGGGTGTATCATCGGAACTGAATTGGCCGTTAAGAGCGAAACGTGTGAGAAAGAAAACAACGGAGAGCTTCGACCGAAGCCATTCAAAAAAAGGTTTGCGTGTGAGAATCCAAACCGGATGGTTAAGACCCTGCTCGGTTCTCTATAATTCATGTTCTCTCTCCACTGAGCTCTTATGAAACCTACACGTACACACACACACACACTCGCACACAGCCACACACACACACACACACACACAGGATTTTACTTCGGAGTGAATTTTCCAAATCAGGAGACACATAGAAAGATGGTGGGGGCCTTTCAGCGAAGCTTGATTGCCAGGAAAAGCTTCTGCTTTTATTAGGCTCACCACCAGCATACTCGCACGTGTGTGCGCACACACACGGTATATACGTACACACACTAATTAGTGTATCAGGACTTTCTTTCCTTCCGACGATTTATTCGCCTAGAATGCTGACAGATACATTTAGGTGGAAGAGGGGCTGCATGACTCCGGATAGAAGGAGAATCATGAGCTTCTCCCTTTGAACTGATGCTACAGTTTTCTCTTCCTATATCTAGTAAATCATTTGATAAAAATGTTGCCTCTGTAATGTGACAGTGCCTATAAGAGCTCAGCAAGCATGATGATGTCATGGTTCTGGACTAAATAAGGCTTTCTGGTACATCTGGCCTCGAGAACTTCATCATATTTTGACTGTCATCATCGTCATCAAGTTAGACACAACAGAATATGACCCATTATCATGTGTGAGTACAGTACAGAAAGATGTTTGTAGAAAATCAGCTTTGTTTGCTTTGTTAGACAATAGCTGTGATTTCTGAAATATCACTATTAATACCCCAACAAATGGTTAAAGAAAATCCAAAAGATACGAACTTGAACTAACTGATCATTTTCTTATTTCATAAAGGATAAATTTATCCAAAATACATTTCATCTATGCGACTCCATGCCAGTGGAAATACGGTTGAAGTTTTGTAGTCCATAAAACATTTCTGGAGCTTCACAGCAAAACAGCGTTGAAGTATTCTCCAGAACGACTGAAGTAGATGGAAACTTGTTTCAAAACCTAAAAAAAGACAACTGAAAACAAAAAAACAACAACATAAAAAGGCTCCATTGAGCTGGTCCGGTGGAATGAAAGTCTCCAAGATCCCAAATTGATTTCAAAAGTAAATAACATCTTTTAAAATCATTTTCAGATCTCAGAAGGTTTTCAGAGACTTGGATTACGCTGGACGGACTGTATGGAGCTATTTTTATGTGTTTCTTAATGTCGTCATTGTTACGTTTTAAAACAAGCCCCCTTCTACTTCTGTTGTTCAGGAGAATACTGCAACGCTGTTTTGCTGTGAAGCTCCAGAAATGTTTTGTGGACGAGGAAACTTCACCCGATTTTCCATCGGAATGAGAGCGAGAAGATAACGACTGAATGTTTATTTTGGGTGACCTCATCCTTTAAAGCTTCTGGTCGGATGCTCTGATATATAGTGGTTAAACACAATAAGGGGGATGCCCTTTGCTGTGAAAAGTAGAGTTTCAAATTTCACAGATAGCTGCATTGTCCACTTCCCCTTATCTTCACTGGTGTGCTCGCTTAGAATTACAGTGAGAAATACAGTGTTTCCTGCACGCTGGGCTACTGGAAAGCAGCCTAGCATACAGGAGAGACAGCGTCATGTAAGAAACACTAGCGGTATGAACTGAATGGCCATTGTAAATTTGATGTATCATCCAGGCTCTGTGTGGAAAGGGAAAAAATGAGACAGTCAGAGGAGAAGAGAGCACAGGGAGAAAAGTGGCAGAAGTTAAAAATGTTAATTGGCGTGATAAGCAAGGGTGAGGCAGCACAGGGAAAGGGAAGGAAGCAGAGCGGCACACAGACAGACGAGGCTGTGCGAGGAAAGCCTGTGTTTGCGTGACAAGGTGGAAAGGAGGAAGAGGGAGGGAAGGGAGAGTGGGAGCCATCATGATCCAAATAGTTGAAAATAATAAAATTCCACACAGATAAGCAAGATTTCCCCCTCTGTGCGACCGCCTGATTCAGCACCTCCAGCTCCAGAGAGCCGGGGCTCAGAGCGGAGCACAGGAACGGGAGGAGGGGAGGTGGAGGGAGGGGGGGTCACGGGGGTTTGCAGCCCCCCATCCTGTACCCCTCTCCACCACCACCACCACCACCACCACCCTCTCTCAGACCAGCCAGATACACACAGTCACATAAATACACTGAACCCTAGAGGGTCTATTGTTAAGCAACAAGGAGTCAATAACAGATCGGAGGATGGGAGGCAGTGAAGAGAAGCTGTGCAGCAAAACGTTGCCATCTAGTGTCAGTCAAACAGAGAGGGGAGAGCCAGACTTGGCCACAGCTTCCCTCTCATAATCACTCTCAATACAGCTGTTTCTTTCTCTCTCCCTCCTTTTCAGCTGTGTCACAACTCCTCCATGTTTGCCACTCAGTCTCTCCCTCTGTTTGTTTGTCTCTCCCTCTCTCTCTCTCGTTCTCTCTCTCGCTCACTCCTCTTTAACTGCGAGCGAGGCCTTCCCCGTGGATCGAGCGGGGGTGGAGAAAGCGACAGAAAGAAACACGGGAAATGAGCAATTTGAATGAAGCTACCACTTATTCTACAACTGTTGGTCCAACCCCATATCTTGTTTTGTTCTGTGGTCGTCGGGTCGGGACATTGCTTCGGGGCAACGAGCAATGTGACTGGTGCAACTGGTTTGCGTCAATGCTGTCAGTGTCCGAGACCCCGGAGAGAAACCATGACACCATATTTACGGCTTTTTTATGAAAACCTGGCCGGCAGACACAAAAACAAACAGTCACGCGGAGCTACTTGTGGCATGTGAGAAAGATCACAAGGCTTTTAATACATTCAAACGTACCGACATGAACAGAAGAACTGCTCAGACAAAAAGACCAGACAAATGTTCAAGACCTCATCAGAAAGATTTGTTAATTTCAGGGCTCGACTTCTAGACAAAATGACTGCAAAACACAATGAACATGAAATTTTAATGTATAATTGCATTTACAAAAAAACATCTAAGATACATGTAGATGGGTTTAGGCTGTCCTCTCCTAGATCGTGACCACTACGATACTGGTATGGACATATTTGTTTAAGATAATAATGCAGAAAAAATGCTTGGGGGCTAATTATTTAAGTCCAAATTGGAGCTAACAGCTAAATATCCAAACATATCTGTGTGCTCGATAACATAAAAGGGATCGTCGCCAAAAATATATATGTATGTCTTCTGTGTATACACGTATAAAGGCCGATATATCAACTCTCTCATATTGGTATTTGTCAGCTTTAGTCACTACTATCAAGTCGGTGACATCACCGGTGAATGTGTAAACAAAACTAGGGGCTCACTTCATGACAACTAAAGGTCGGCATCGTGACAACACCTCTGACCATCTGTCCGCCTGCTCTCCCTCCTGCTGCAGAGTTATCACTCATCGTCTACTTTTACTCATTCGCTCTTACGCAGACTCTCTTCTGACTGTATGAAGTGAGCTTTTGTCTGCTGAATGGAGCTCGTGTGGGATTTGTGCAACCACACCCCGCAAAAGGACAGACTGACAACAATGCGTACGGACTCCCAGCGAGGCCAGATAACTCTCGATACACACGGGCGTCTTATCTCGGTGTGATTTTATTAGGTGTATACACAGTGTCAAACAACAGCGGACTTTTTATGCTAAATGGTTGCAAGCATCTCACAGGTGCCTGGAGGTGCCATGCGGTGCCCAACACATAAAGAAAACAAACTCCTGCTCCTCCCTTCTGACCTCTGAAAACAACTCCAGGAAAATGTCTGAGATTCCTTTCTTTACACGGATACATAACAGGCTTTCAGGGAAATGATGGAGAACCTTTTCTTAAAAGCTAAAAACTGGTCAATTACAAAATAAAGTTAGGAAAATGTTCCAAATGTAATTTGCTAAATGTTTTCCAAACTCTTCCCTTTAAAACTATTGAGGTTAAACCACAAGACTGCAAGAGAAATTAAATAAAATCAAAGTTATTTTTCAGAATCCTGTAAGAACTGTTAAAATACAGCATGTTGTCAAACAATCTGAGCAGCTGCAGACAATCTGCTGGGTGGAAATCATTACTTTTATAGCATGGATTTGACATTTACAGAACAATGTGGCACTAAACTCGATCATTCAGAAATGCTGAGACTGGTCAGGCATCCCATTCATATATTCACAGCGTCACCCTCCGGGAGCTTTCAACATGCACTCTGAGCACTCAGCCCACTGAAGTGCTGCGGCTGGCACCAGCCAGCAAAGCTCGCTTGCAAACTAGCTGCCACTCCAAAGAGAGAAAATAACTCCTCCCCTGACCAAAACTCACCACAGCCTTTTCATTTACATGCCAGGCAGAGAGTACTTTATCGTAAATGTTTGACTGACAATAATGTTGCCGAATGATGACTGAAAACATTCAAAACTGACTATAATTTCAGGACTGGAGTGCTTTCTCTTTTATTAAAAGCACCGAGTTGGATTTACAAAGGTTTCAAATGAAGGCAAGGTTTAACTGGAAATGGTGGCACAGTGCGCTTGAGCTGTGAGATGGGCCAAGAGAATTTAATGAGGGTAAACCACAGGGTCTGACATGCATTATGAACATGATCGGCTGCAAAAGAGCCTCCTTTTCTACCGAGCACATTCAAGCCAACTTTGAAAAAGACCATTTGCTGCAAAAAAAACCTGCAGGTTTTCCTGATAATAAAGGTGACGTGACCTGCCCGCGTATTCTTAAAAACCAGAGGAAAATGTTATTCCACAAAGATATACTGAACCACATGTGAAATCTAATTACACCTACTGTACATGAAGTAATGTCTACAACAGAGGTCAAGAAGTGCACTGCAGAGTTTTCCAACATTTACGGCGTCAAATAGACGCAACTGTGTGAGCCGACTGCGAAAATGTGAAACAAGTGTTACCCCAAACGTAGCGTCTAGCGTTAGCTCTTTTACGCTCAGCTAGTCCTTCCTAGCGGTGCATGAAGGCAGTCTGACTTTATAGTTTAATGGATGTGCAGCCAGAACTAAAAGCAGTCTGATAGACTCAAGATTTTTCATTTTCTACTGCTGTTTTTGTCGCCCCACCACCAGCGCCGTACACACACGGCCTCTTCCCCCTCCCCCTGATCGCTTTGCCCCGTCTCTGGACCTCCCCGCTCTGGCATGACTCCATCATGCCCTTAGTCACCTCTCCTGTGTGAGCCCCTCACACACACATACACACTTTCCCACACGCAGTGCACATTTCACACATGCAGACGTTATCTCCTCCCTCCCCCCTCTCCCCCGTTACTGGGGTCCCCCCTAAGCCTGAGGAAAATGGCCGTCACGGAACCCCGCTAACGGGAGGCCTCCCCCCAACCACAAACCAAGAGTAAGGAATGAGGGAGAGGGAGCAAACGTATTACTGCTGCAATATTAGCTGATGGAGGGAGCAGGGGGGAGAGAGAGAGATGGGGTAGAGGGAAGGATGAGGGTAGAATGGGGGGGACCGCGGTGTGAGCATCGACCCACAGAACACTCTCCCACATGTGGAGTCAATTAGGAACAATCTTGTTTTCTACCCACCGCTGCAAAAGAAAGGAGGGTTTTCTGGGGCTCTGTGTGTGTGTGTGTGTGTGTGTGTGTGTGTGTGTGTGTGTGTGTGTGTGTGTGTGTGAGCGAGGTAGGAAAGGGAGTTGAGGGAGCATGTTTTTCTGAAGAACCTGAAAGAAGGAATAGGCTGGCTATTCGGTTCTATATCAAGACATTTTAAGCACAAAGTCTGCATCTCTTGCGTCTTTCTTGCCCCGCTGTTCACCGTCAAATGAGCATGACTTCGACTACAGAGCGAATGACACTCAAGGAAAAACAGCAGTCCTCTAGGGCTCGGCGTGCATGAATGATGCAAACATGTCACCGTGTGTGTGCTGTTCCGCATCCTCACACCTATCATCGTCGTGTGCATCTGGTGAGACAGAAGCATCACTGCTGACTCCGCTGGGAATTCCAGACGCACACAAAATCACAGGCCACTTCCTTGGTGTCAGACGAGAGGAAGTCTCCCCTTTTAAAAGATTCATGGCTGCTGCAAGTATGTATCCTCTTTCAAATTGTCGTGTTTAGACAATTTTCATTATTCATCCGTTTCAAGATTGATGGCTCCCAGTCGGGTGGGCGGCGCGGCGTAAACAAGCGTCTACACCGCTGCTGATTTATCTGGGCAAGATCAAAACGGCAGGCACAAAACAAAGGGCTCTTGCTTTTCACGTCTGCATCAAAGACGCATTAAAACACTGACTTTTTTGGCTTCTTTCGGGGGAGGTTTGTCTGATCTCAAAGAAGAACAGACTTCAAACACTGGCGAGGAGCACAGGGAATGGGCCTTCCTGACCCACGGCTCACCTCAAACACAGGTGTGAAGGCAACGGCCGTGATGCAATGAGGGAGTCTGGGCTGACACACCAACGGCGGGAGCGTCCCTTCAAACTACACACATGATCGCTCACATCCCATCCGTGGCACAACACACAAGCACAAAAAGTAGAGCTACACCAGATGATAACCATATCTCAATATTTCCTGTAATAAGTCTGGCATGTAACCAAAGACGACCTTTCGCCCTCAGACCCGGCAAGAACGCAGACTGCTGCTTTCTCCAGAGGGCAGCCAGAGTGTGTGAACCGCACGGGAGAGAGATGCGAGGTAGAGCCGTGTGATTTGTGTTAGTCTAGGTATGTGTGTGCACGAGAGGCTTCTCTCATGAGAACAGGGAATAACATTTGAAATGGCAGATAAAGTTCGCTCATGTTCATCCTTGCTCACCTTCAAAAGCCGCCTGCCCTTAAGGGCTCTATGGGGGAACATCGACTTACCCGTCTCACTTCTCTAAACCCCCTTCATGACACAAAAACTGAAGGCTCGAGGGCCCCAATATGCCCTTGCCCCTAGGTATTGTGTTTAATAGTGCAGCCTCGACAATTAGAAAAACACAACACAGCAGGGCGAGATAGAGAGAGAGACAGAGAGAGAGGGAGAAAGTTATTGTGGAGAGGTCTCCACCTCCCACTGTGTACTGGAATGGAGTCAATGAGCTAATGCTACTCAAACAACACAGCAACAAGGAAAGACTGAGAGTAGGAGTCTGAGCGTGTGTGTGTGTATATGTGTGTGTTTATATCTTCTCACCAGCTGAACGTAGGCTACTTTGTAGTCAGGCTTCTTAACCTTCTGGCTTAGGTGATTCCTCTTCTTATTGGAGCCTGAAAAACAAAAAACGACAGCAGACGTTGAGTCGCTTGGCAAACAGGAATGACTAAACATGAGCACGCTGGCTACGAGACAGCAGACAGCACGACACAGTGACGATGATGATATCGTTTATGAATCTGGTGCGAGCAGGGTTGGGCAATGTGACGATAAACCGTGAAGACGATGGAAATTTGTTAACTGGTAGAGAGACGGTGCTATACGGTGGGAAATGTTGCTAATGAGTGAGTAAAAATGCCTTTGTGTTTGTCAATGAAATGACTTCCTCAACTTGAAAGCCATCACTGGATGAGACAAGTACGGACTCCAACATTTGATTTAACACTTCACTAGTAAATCACTATTAGCTGCAATAAATTAATTAAAGGATTTAAAGGATCATTTTTCATTGTTTTCTGATGATGCCATTTTTGAGATGCCATAGTCCACCCCTGAGTGACAATCAGCCAAAGACTGAAGCACTATCCTGACATCTATTTCCCTGCACAGCAATCATCACATTATGTTTCATTCCTATCCGGACAACAGATATTTTGCTATACATTTTCTCCCTGTAGAACAGAGTGAAGAGAACTGAGCCTTCTGACTGCGGAAGGCAATTTAACCTCTTCCCCAGCTGGAGATGATGATGACATCATCCTCTCTCCTGTCAGACCTATCACAGTCTGGAAGATAAGGGACTCTGGGAGATGCAGCGTGTGTGTGTTTGTGTGTGTGTGTGTGTGGAATTCAAAAAATCAAAGGTCATTTTTACTAAACTCACAGGCACTTCACACAGGTAAATCTACATCTTTGCGTTACAATGTAAACCCAACTGATGGATAATGACGAGAACATCAAACGGTTCATCTCTAATCTCAACGAGACCCCGGTGGTCAAGTCAACAGGCCCTCTGAGTAACGGCCGTTGCCATGGGAACGGTTTATGACATGAAAAACAAGGGAAACATTCCGCTGTAATGAGTCATGTGTGTGTCTGTGTGTGTGTGTGTCTGTGTGTGTGTGTGTGTGTGTGTGTGTGTGTTTGTGTGTGTGGTACGTATAGCTAGTAATCCCTGAGCCAGGCAGCCCACTGCTCAGGGAAAGCCCTGAGCAGGGTTGTAAACCCCCCCACACACACCCCCCCCAACCTCCACGCCTCCCTGGCTAACTGAAGGCCCCTGTGTGTGTGTGTGTGTGTGTGTGTGTGTGTGTGTGTGTGTGTGTGTGTGTGTGTGTGTGGTAGACAGAGGTAACGAAGAGTGTGTGCCTTTGTATGTGTGCGTTTGTGATTGTTGAGGGAATCCACCGGGAAATGCTGTGACGTTTTAAAGAGCAAGGTAAGGCACTGACCTGTCCCCCACATATGAAACACACACACACACACACACACTCTCGTACACCTTGAGAAAGATACAAAGTGTGCTTCTCTTCGTTCACATGGCCCTTTTCCTAACACATACAGACGCACAGACAAAGCTTTCATACAACACTCGCAAACGCAAGCACAATTTCTCCCACTTTGAGATTGCGGTTTGGCAGCCAGCTATCATGTTACAAATCCCAGGCCAGAGGGGTAACCATGGCAACTTCTTCCAAAATACCCCTGCCGCCCATGGAGGAAAGAAAGGGTCGTTTTTTTTTTTGCGCCCCTCGCTCTCTTTTGCCGGTTCCCATCTTTACGCTGCCAATGGAGTGGAACTCCTGACGCAGAGAGGGATACCTTCTCTGACGCACCTCGGGATCACCAGGGGCCCCGAACCACCCTTTCTTCTCTATCCTGCTCTGTCCCCCCCAACAGCCCACCGCTTTCCTTCCACCCACCCTCCCGAGGGGCTTTCCTTTTCCCCCAGCTTTTAATGACACAACCCTAATAAACAGCGTTAATGGGTCCTCCACACTGTAGGCCAGGCTATACTAGGCGCCTCTCTCCTCCTCCCGCCCCTCCACGTCTCCTAACCAGTTTCTCCTCCAGAGGTAGAGGGGGTTCCTCGTGGCCCTTCAGGCGCAGCGTAGAGGGGGCTCGTGCCTCGTTCCTCAGCATATCTCGAACTCAAAGCTACCCACACGTCCTCGCCTTCTGTTCTTCCATGAACTTGCAAAATCCGAGACTTGTAGGGATCACAATCACTCCATGTTCACTTGAGCCGTGTACTCCCCCCAATAAAAAGTCAAGAGGATTATTACGTCAATGATATAAGACTGTTGGCTCGATGATCATCCTTGACGAGGGGTCAGGACGGGATCGGGCACTTAGGTCCTTGAACTTGCAAGTTTGTAAGTGAATAGCATGTGTTTGTGTGGAGGGAGCGTGGGGTGTCCTGGGACAGCTGGAGGCTGGAATGCTGCAGCAGCAGATTGTCAGATAAGCAGCTGTGTGTGTTAGGGGGAAAGGAGAGCCAGGCACGCCAACCACTACCACAACTAGCCGCTGGAAAACACTCCCGCTGCTGCATGTCAATGGGAACATCGCAAGCTGAAATTGCTAATAGCTGCTAACCAACTTTTACGGTCTCCTACACAGAACCAATTTGGTTTTATGCCTCCAAAACAAAAAATCATCTTTCTGTGAATTCCAGCACGCCGTAACCAAAATTCACTGGCTACTGGGATGGCTGTAACCTTGAGGATTATACAACCTTGGACGCTGAATTTTGCACAACAAATGAGCTGAGAAATGAGTGCAACATACTGAGCATGTGGATGGATAGTGACACGGGCAGATACTTTTTCTGTTGTAGTTTTTCGTCACTGGAATCTATTGTAACAGGAATATCATATCAAATTTGATTGACATGCAAAATGTTTTGAATAAATATCCTTTTTGTCATCGAGTTATCAAATAACTATTTATACACTTTACAATGTTGTTTAGCACACTGTGGATGAGTTTAGCATGTGTGTGTGTGTGTGTGTGTGTGTGACCATTTGCTCGATTTACTCGTAACAGCTGCAGTACAACTTTAGGATTTTAATTTGGATGAACTGTTTGTGGCTTGGCATTGCATACCATGAATCAAGCGTTTTCACCACTGCTTTAACACCCTCCCTCCCTCTCAACTCACTCTGGTTTATGTCTTTACATACTGTACATTGTACACCAGCAACACAGACAAATAATCAACACGATGGCACAGCCCTCTGCAGGGGTTAATGTTTATGCCAGTTATTTAATCCACTTCAAGTCTGCTTGCTTACATACGATTGCTCTTGCAGGGGTTGATGCAGTATAATTATTCCATGGGAGTCACTCCAAGTTCTTTACATGCAACAGCGCTCTGCATGTGCTTGTGCAAAGTCATGAAGACACTCACCGAACTGTATCCTGGTGCGGACTGCTCCCACAGGAACGTCATAGATCTTCTCCAGGTAGTTCTTCACGTCACACTTGGTCATTCTGTCCAAGCGTGTCCAGAACAGACGGAGACGAGACGAAAAGGGAGGGAGAAAGAGAGAAAGGAGAACAGGGGTTATGTAAGGCATCCAGCATCAGCGTTCACGTTGGGTAATGTGTGAACCAGAAGGGAGTGATGGGAGACGTCTGAGGGCTTGTGGGGTTACATGCTCACTGTTCATCACATAACACCACATTCACTACAATTGACACAGGCATATAAATGATACAGCCTGTTTCCACACTACATTCCCATAAACTCTGCTGTTATATTACCTACTGTAACGGACAGACACTCCCCTATGAACCCATATTCAGCTTTTCTCTGGACCATAAAGTGGAGAGAAGAGAAATGTGAGTGTCAGTGTTCATCCAATTAGCTGTCTGCATGTATTGATCGCGCCCGGTGAAACCCTACACAGGAAGTGGGCCTGGCACCAACTGATCCGGTGGGCCAGCCCAGCTAAAGCTAGCCCACTGGGCAGCATTTGGAACGGATTTCTCCGACCAGAGGAAGAAAGGCTTTTAACGGCTAATCAATCTCACCAATTGGATTAGCCTGGTAGAGAGCACTTCCCAAATGCGTCTGACAAAGTGCTTAATAGCGACGCTGTGGTCTGGCATGAGTGCCTCGGATATGGCGTCTTCTATCACCTCATATGTTTCTTCGATAGAAAAGGATCATGTAATATCCCCTATTTTTCAGAGTAAACAGCACGATACCTCGAGCTGCTGTAACAATATTAGGCAAGGCAAACATTTGCATGAGAAAATCCCATCTGTGAACACAAAGACTCTTTGTACCTAAGAATGATGTCATATATGTTTCCGTGCAGTACAAACAATTGCCTTTTCCTCTATAACACGCTAAATTTTGGCAAAGCTGACACCGATGTGGACCTAGAACACTTCCATTTGACCTGCTAAGTTCTGTTTATCGAGAGTGGTAAGCTTGCATTTACGATACTTCAGTAACTATTTCCACATTTGATTCCACCATTACCGCAAGTAGGATGGTGTGATGTGGTAACTATTGGGTATGATTGGGATTTTCAACTAAACATCAACTCCAGACAGCTGCATTTGAGAGGCCCTCTCAGAGCCAGAACTGGTCCAGGTACAAACAGGGTGTTAGGGTTGGAGTTTCTACATCTTGGTGTGAAAAAAAGGTGAAAACAAACTCGCTAGGGCCTCATCAGGACTATTCATCTCATTTTCCTAAGTCGAGAGGAGAGAGATGTGTCTCCAAAGATGTGGCATGCAGATGCACCTTTCTGCTCTATTTGCACCAACCTCCCCCTATAACCCCCGTCTCGCAGTGTGTGTGCCAGAGGGCAGTGAAGCAGAGCGCAGTGACCGGGGTACTTGAGATCAAGAGAGGAAGAAAGAGAGAGTGATTGCACTGTGAGACAGGTTTTCCTAGAAAGCAGGGGCAGGCAACTGGAAGGGAGGAAAGTGGCTTGGGGACTGCGAGGTCTCTTCTGGATCATTAGCAGGGGGAACACTGATCCTGATTAATGAGGAACATTTCCCTATCCAATTCCATCTGCTTTTACCACTCCAATTATCAAGCCGCCACTTACATACATACATAGTCATGCCAGTAACTCTGCACAAGATGCCCATGCATGTACACGTATACTAGGACTGAATAAGCATCACAAAAAGTTTAAACTTTAGGAGAATACAGATGAACATGATTAATTTATAAACATCAGTAATAAGGAATATGTTGAAAATGTTACAAAAACATAAATTATGTCTACATAAAGGGAGTCACGATTTTGAGTGTAAGTCGGATATCGATCAAGTTGACTTCTAGATCTCGACCTTCGGAAACAAAAGTTGGAATCGAAGATTTAGCTAAAAACTCAGTGTCACGTCCGGCAGGTGTGCCAAGAGGGAAAAAAAAACCCAGACACACACATCATGTTGTAGAGCGGCGAGTGGATTCACATTGGATCCGTCATTGCGGCGAAAAACACAGGTTTTCCCATTTATTTTAATGAGGGTAGTCTGTTTTGGCTGCAGCGGTGCGTGCCGAAAAAGTTGAGACGCAGTCAAGCTTTGGGAGAAATGCAGCCCGACGTCATGTTGCGGTGGCCAATCACATAAGCTGGCGATCAGACTACGACTGAAGCCACAGTGGCGGGTAAAGTAATGTGTTGTGCGTATTCACTCAGTTTGGCTTTGTGCACCAGTTTAAAACACATCTGTGGATGCCAGCGATTGCTGTAGGACCGGCATGTTTAACCTCCTGTGGCAGAGATCTGACTGGAGATCATAAGCAGAGTAGAATGGATCAGTAGGGGCAGGGCATGGATAAAAACTACAGAGGGAACACAATAGACATTTCTCCGTGTAAGTTAGGCATTAAGTTTCACTTTCACTTCGGTTCGGTTCAGTTTTGTGCCCAAATTTAAAACACACAGTAATGACTTTACTGTTATTTTGAGTCCGTCGTTGAGGACAAACAATCCCAAGTAGGACCAACATGCTAGTAGCAGAACAACATAGCAGCTTCGCCTTTTGTCAAACTGGGGGTTCACAACAAGTCACACACACGGACCATGGAGTGACACTCCCACACCGCCGAACCAGTTACAAAAAAGAGTCACTAGATGCCAGATACCCTCGATGACTTCTCTTCTTTTGTTAACAGTTAGTTTCCAATTGACTGGTAAGACAAGTTATTCCTTCATTTATACTGTTAATAAATTATTCACATTTGACAATAAGGCCTTAGTGTGGTACATTGCAAAAAATAGTGGAGATATCACTCATGACAACATGTAGACCATCTCTTGAAATAATCATGGCATAAAACCAATCATTGCAGACTAAACTAGTCTAAAAATGTTATAGCCATCTGTGCTAAAATAAAAAAAAAAAGAAAATTTGAGAATTGAATCTTCATAAAATCAAAAATCTAAGTCTAATCTATAAGTATGAAATTTAATTTATATACCGGATGTATATAGTTTATATATATAATTCATAGGTATGTATGTATATATAGATTCACTGTGAATGGATCCACACACAAAAACTGAAAACTAGATTTACAGTAGTTACATTAGATAGCCGTTTTTTCCTCTGACCTGGGTCGATAATGACTCCCATTTCAGCTACAAACTGGAATCCATTCTAAGATAAAGCCTTGGGCTGAAAGCGGAGGAGAAAATGTCAAGTTAAGCTTGTACATAAACAAGGCTAAACTTAGACAAAGGGCGTGGTGTCTCCAATAGTGATGCAGGCAGCATCTGATCATCATCCCAGTATAAACACCCATCTGACTCCACAAGCTAACCTTTCACACTTCTGCCTCACAGGAAGAATGAAAACCTGTCTTCAGCAACTGCCAAGGCTAAAGGCATCGTTCCTCAGCAACTGGTATATATTTATACGCAAACACACATGCTACAAAGATTCCTCACCCAAGATGATGAAAGAACTCCAAACACAAAACCTAGAAGGGCATCGGATGACGCAGGCGATGGATAAGGTTCAATTATGGTGCGTTGTTGCCGAGCAGTTTTTTTAAACAGGCACACTGGCATTACTGTCAGAAAACAATTGAAAAAGTTATATTGTTCCGAGCTGTTCACAGGGAGGTGAAGAAGACAGACATAAGACCTAAAATTTGGTATCAAGTGGTGCTAAAACAAACAGGTCACTGAAGGGATGCAGGCATGGATGATGAATCAGGGTAAACTTGTGACATAGTTGTTTGGTAGCGATAATATAGCAGACTCATTCGCCTGCAGATTATGACACACACCTCTGTCAGATGCTCTCAAATGTAATCCTTTCTCTGCAATGAATCTACGCTCCTGGATATTTACTATTCTCAAATGTGGGCTGACTCACACTGAGCCAAGAAATATGTGAGTATCAGTTCCATTCCAGTAGTTTTAGACGGTCCATTTACACCTGTGCCACAAAAGTATATGCAAGAAGTAGGTGAAAGGGCACATTTGGAAAAGTGCAAGACAGGACTGAGACAGCTTTGACTGTCTTTGACAATAAGTATAATGAATGTATTCAGAAAGCTCAGAGAGTGCATGTCACTCGTCCATTTACTGGTGCTAAAAGGAACCTCTGCCAGGTGAATGGATATTGCCTCTGTTGCACATAAAGAATGCCCTATACAGCCACACACTCACAATGACCTTCAACTATGAATTATAATCAACATACACTGACTAAAAAAAATGTAACCAGTCTGGATTTTTGGATGAATAATGTTGATGAGTTGGGAAAGGACGTGTACCACGAAACTGCAACATCCCCAAGTTCGATAACAATTGCAAAAAGTATTCACTAAGAAAGAAATCAGCAACCAGGACTGCAGTTAAGTCCTGAATATGACTTACACAACGAAATACTGCATTCATTAACTTTTACATACTTTCAATTTCATCCCATTTATCTCCCAACTAATATCTTGCTCGGAAGAAAATGGAAGATAATGGAAAAATGATTACATATTGAAGTTCCGAGTATAGATCAAGTATTTCATAAGAGTGTTTATAAAGTATCTTACTCAACATGTACCACTCTGACTCAAAAGACCAACTCATGACAAGTACAATGTAGTGGGTACAGCTTTCAATGAGATAGATTTTTTTTGCAATGAAGAATCAAGATATTGTTAAATATCTATGTATGCAGACGACTCAGCAATATGTATAGCAGCATCCTCAACCAATAATTTGTTCGGCTTGTTAGTTAGGGTCAGGGTTCCTGCTTTACACAGGGAATTACAGTCGGTGGTGGAATGTTTTGTAAATACCGAAATTATCCTAAATGTTTCACCTGGTTTAGACAAGACTTTGTAAGGACACTGACGAAATATCGACAATGTGACCAATATCATGGGACTAGACTTTAAAGGCTCCATACAGGATAAATTATTATGAGATAGTCACTCAATTGTCGTGTTTTAGTGGTGCACATTACACACAAAAATAGAAAAAGCAAGGTTCAATGTGAAAATAAACCCTTGAGGAGTTGTACCTCAAGACCTAAGCCAAGTTCCCGTGACTTGCTTACCACCTGCTGATTAGCCCAGAGTTAGCGACAACTTCTTTGGCCTAGGCTCACTCAAGGTGGACAGAACTTAAAGGTAGACCAGCTTTTCTCATTTTAGTGACCAGCCGCTTCTCCAACCATGACCCCCCCCCCCCCCAAAAAAAAAGACACTTGGGCCCAAAAGCTTTTCTGGTGGAAATCCTGTGTATTACCACGTTAGTGCTGCTGCTGTGCCCAGTGTATTGCTGCCACCTGCAGGTCTGGCCCATAACGGCCTATTTTCACACAGCAGACATGCAGATGTAGCCCCTTTCATCAGGTTAACAACAAGGAGTTGGTTTAGCGGCAGGAATGTGGAGTATTGAATAAATGTTATGTGAAAAACTATGTTTATCTGGTAGTTTATTTTCATCTTTGTGTTGGTTTAGTGGTCATCATGGTGAGTCATGTTTCAAAAATGATGTGTGTACTCCACTGGGTAAACTGTGCAACAGTGCTTGTAAATTAGTAATCGCTACAACAACATTTGATCCAAGGAATGGGGGTGTTGCTGTTGTCATGTCCTCCTTGTTCTAAGATGAACTTTACTTTGTATAGGAATGATTCACTGACCATCATGCTTCTTGTGGCTACCATGAATCCTCCTTGGAAAGGCTGCTTGTTTTAGCAACTTCACTTGGCAAACCACTGGAAAGCTTTTAATGTGGCTCCTTGTTTGATAGAAACTGGGCTGCATCTACATTTGGGCTTTTTATGGTGCCTTTTTGGTTGGCAGATCAACTTGAAGTATTACAAGGGAATGGAAAAGAAGAGGAGCAGCCACACATAGAAGTGATGCAGAGTTGCAAGCGACAGGCACTTACTGCAGTTTGGAGGAACCTCAATCCTTCAGCACATCATCAACTTTGTTCCCCCCTTTTCCTGTATGTAAGTTGCCTTATGTTGTACTGAAAAACATTTACAGAAACGGTGGCTGCCAAGCTCCTATTAAAGCTGACACTGATGTTAATTTGTTGACAGAATTCGCTGTCTGAATTGCTCTTGCATCAGCTAGTACTTTAAAATGATTTCATGGTACAAGTGGAAAACAGCAGAGGAGCAGTGTACACTAAGGCAGACCCTTAAATCTCATGATTGGAACGTGATCGGATCTGCCTGACCACATCTGGACGTAGGAAAACACTGTGTTTGAATCTTAGCTAGATGTAAATGCAATCTGTACAACTTGCCGGCATCTGTACAAAACATAACATTAATATAAATGTGTTTTAGCTATCAGAGGATAGAGCTGATAAAATTTTGAGCGAGCTAGTGAGAGGAATGAAAGCAACGCGCTTCTAATTACTGATTATACGTGTATTCTGTGCATGGTGACAAAAGATAGTTATAGTTATTTTACAGAACTGCGTGAAAAAGACACAATAGGGGTGGGATGACAAATACTTAAGAATTTTGGACGCTACCTCAAATAACTCATGCACAGTGAAGATAGAGAAAATGCAATAAAATTACCAGTTAGTTACCAGATAGTAGGGTTTGGCTGATAGACCATGCCATCGCCCATCACTAATAGCTGACTTCTGAGCCCTATACCATTAAAAAGCTAGCCAGCAAACAGCACAAAATGTTTTGTGTCACATGAGAGAACATATAACAAGTTTGTTATAGTTTATAGGTTAACACACAGCTGAACTGTCTCTCTGACACATTAACGTATGTTATAATAAGCCTCTCAGACTTTATTTTGTGTAACCTTCATTAAACAAGCTGTAGGGTAAACATCCAAGGTACACTAAACAGTGCGTACACACACACACACACAGAGCACAACATCAAAGTACATTGTGTCAGAGCGGCTTAGTGGTGAGAATGAAACAGGAGAGTTGTTTTCTGTGCAGATGAAAGGCAAAAGAAAGCCGCTCCTCATTGTAAGTCTGCCCCATTGTCAGGTTTGAGTCGAGATACACACACTCACTACTTTAACCCTCCCATCTACACAGACAATACATGCACAGAAGTTGCTCAACACTAAGTATCAAGATCATAATAGCAGACTTTGTTTAGAGGGAAAGCCATTGAGGAACCTGAGACTTAGGGAGAGAAGAGACAGTTGAGAAGTTGAGAGTATAAGAGCAGCGTGTGAAGGATTAGATTTATTGTTCAGGTTTTTGGTCTGACAATAGAACAGAAATAGATCAAAGAACAGGTCACCAGGAGTCACTAAACTCCTTACAGAGAGACAGGTCAGTAAGGACCCGACAGCTAGCTGCATTCCTCTACAGGCTCACTAAATGACTTCGGATGACATAAACTGGGGTTAATTAGCGTGAAAAATAACCCAGTTTCCAACTTGAGCCATGTGTTGCCATGAAGTGGATCAGGCGAACATAACCAGAGTGATTGCCATGGCGGTCATACCATTGTTTGATCCAGAAGGTACTGAAGAGTATTCGAAGTGGAAAGACAATGTGAGATGTTGTGTAACATTATGCCCATGTCTGGAGCGAGACAGCGGCATGGTCTGGTTTCATAGTTATTAGACAGCATCGTAGCATGAAATGTGACTGAGTGGCAGTGAAAACAAAGTTCAGCATTGTGATCTTTTCTTTGTGTGTGTGTGTGTGTGTGTATGTGTGTGTGTGCGTCAGCGGCTGGCCTCTAGCCATGCCAGGTGAGGCCCAAGAGGTGTGTGTGTGTGGGTGTCAACCTAGAAATTTGATGATGTTCCTTCTGGAGCGGAGAGGAAATACTAACATAGCACAAAAGGTTTGAGAACAATCAAAAAGACAAACAAATACTTCCCTCCAGCAGGTAGAAAGAGAATTACACGAACACGGGCCAGGTGTCTCAAACAACAAGTGCCAAAGAGGGATTGGTTTTGGACGCGTTGCAAAGCGTTTAATAAAAGCACAATAAACAACAGAGTCCAGGGTGGGACGGAGGGAGAGGATGGAGAAAGACATGCGCAGATCATAGCGAGCGAGCGATTCGGCAAACAAGCGAGAACACAAGAGAAAAAGCGATAGAGAATAAAACAGACAACCACTGATATCCAGCTCCCAGGTGTCATTGAGATAAAGGCCACCTTGTATTATTGCCCTGAGAACGCCAACATGACCACTTCTCATTAACAGCTGCTTGGCACAACAACTTACCCAGACTAACACAACCTACCCTCGAGCGTCATAACTACAACAGCTTTCACTGCCGTAATGACTCAGACTCATCAATAAGATGACAGTTGGAGTGATATTTGGTTCGTGTCACTGTTTCTCAACGTCTGTCCAGTTACTACATGGTGTATATGAAAAGTTAAAAAAAAAATAACAGTGTTTCAAGAGCACACTGAGGCCCAGCAGCATATCAATCAGCCATGCACCTCTCCCAGGCATCAAAGACTCCAAGAAAAAAAAAAAACCTTACACACCCTTATAAACACACACGCACCCTGCACTTACCCACTTTTGTGCATATATACACAAAGACACACACCATTCTCACAAACTGACTCGCCCACACTGACAAACGTGCACAGAGACACACACGCACACACACAATTACATAAGCACCCTAGGAGTTTGGCAGAGAAGAGGCAAAAATCAGAGTGGGAGGCCAGGCACCTGGATGAACAGATTATGGTCTAAACCCCACCAGAGACACATAGATGATCTGCCTCAAACTTCAATTTTTCTCCCGAGTGTGGGTTCTGGCCCTCTCATCGCCTGAGGAGCACTGCTAACCTCAGTGACCTTGGCTTGCGGAGCTTGGCAAAATCAGCTCATCACTTTTAAGTGCTGACTGGTGAGGACCTCCTGTTGCGTTTTATGACAGAATATGTGTTGTCCAAACTCATCAAATTGACTCATCGTGAGACAAAAAAACAACACGCCAAAGATTAGGATGCAGTAAAGTTGTATTATATATAGCATACTCCATTGGACACACGTTTTGAATCAAGAACAATTTACTTTCCTTATTGCGGTATGTATCAGTATTGGCTCCTCGAGGGGATTAGAGTTTGACCAAGCACCTCCACTGCAGCGCCAAACAAAAGCACTTTTGACCTCAGCTCCCACCCCGCTGACCATGTCAGACTTTCACAAGTCATCACCACAACTGAGCTCATTAAAGACAGCCATAAGGTGATATGAACTCTCAAAACTGTTGAGGACGGAGATATCTGTTCATGAGGCTGTGACGCCACCTGGAGGCCGTCTTTTGCAACTCCAGCTGCATAATACTGGTCCAGAAATGCTGCTACGCTGCCAGTAAAAACAAGTCATTGCAGACTGAAATGTGAAACATATGTTCATTATATAATACTTCTGAGTGGTACTAAACTACTACTATAGTCTGACAAAAAGTAATTACCTAATATAACATTAAGGCCAAACTAAATAAATATAATTTTGCAGTTTTATAAAAGTACAATTTACAGCTTAGCATTGTTATATTTTTACTCTTAAGGAGCATTATAAATAATTTATGATGTAAGAGCCACAAATTCACCTTTGGAACTATTCATAGGTTTCACAGCATAAGGAGCTGCTATTGTGGCCAGTAGCAGTAACAAGTGAAGTTGTACTGTAGTATGTAATGTATGGCTCTATGGAGACCGGAGAAAAGATACTGTGAAGGTCAAAACTTTGCAACAAGTAATAACTAATAACAACGGACATTATTATTAGATATGAAGTGTGGGGTTTAAGTGTGACGGAAAAGTGCAGACTGAAAAACTGTACACTGAAAATCAACGACAGAGGTTATTAGAAGGTGATAGTTGTGAAGTGCTAAACTAAGAACCAATTTTAAAAAGGTAGGATTAAGCATTGACCAGACAATTCAATTATTAGATTATTCATATGCTCTTTTATACACATTCATCGAAAAGATAAGCCTTTACTTCATTCCATATCTCCAGTTCGTACTATACAACCACTAATAGAATAGTACTATATGTGACAAACATGAAAATGTGTTATTAGGCTTCAGCAGAGCTTGATGACGAGCTCATCATTTGAATGAGGTGTGTTAAAGCAGGGAAACATCTAAAACATGCAGAGTAGGGGGCCCCCAGAAAAACACTGATCTAAGGAGGTGGATGTATGAACAAACACACTGCTGAAATCACTTTAAATCGGAAATTGGTAATGGGAGGATCTGTAAGCAAAAACTTACTCCATTGGGATGCGAAACTGGGCAGTGTCAGGAGGCTGCTCTTTTCCCGGCCTCACCAGCGTCAGGAACCAGTTGGGTCTGAAGATCCTCAGCTGAGGGTTACCCAGCTGGTAGAGAGGGTATCTGTGAGGAGAGATGAACAGTTGAGATAAACAATATCAGTCTCTGACACCCTGTAATGTTTCATACAATCACATTGACAATTCGGAAGATATTAAAGCCGCACGTGTGATCAGGCAGAATTGTGTAGTGCAGTTTTTAGTTTTAGATGCTATAGTCATCTGTTGACAAAGTTGATAAAGGCAAAGACGAGGGGAAAAAGCTCTGTGTCAAAAGAGAGCTTTGTAATGAAAACACTGGAATTTAAATCACCCAAGCCAGAGGCCATCAGTCCTACTATTATTCACCAGCTAGACAAAAACTCGTGTGCTTTCAGTGCCGGACAGGAAGAGAAGAGAGTTTATCAGAACTTTTTCACTTTCATCAGATTACCTGGTTCCATTAATTGCTTTTTTATAACGTCTCTGATCTGCTGCTTTTGTTTTTAGCCCTGTGACAATACAGTGTTCCCAGATATGAGCAAAGTTACATTCACCTGGAATTATCCTATAACCTCGTTTTGAGCCTGCCAAGCAAGAAATGTGTACCTTCGCCAAAGACTTCAAGTTATTGCAAAAAGATCATTGACAAATTGGGAGTTAATGCTGACACGATATGGGGAATACAATATAATTGCTATATGTAGCGTTACAGTATAAAATCTGTACAGCATATGACAAACATTATCTTTAGAGCTTGGTTGAATTACTCAAAACAATGAATATGTCCTGATGCAGTGTATGTTTACAGACAAACTGAGTTATTTCACTATCTACCGATCATTATCAGCTACACTACAACCTGTCATAGCAACGTACATAGTTACAGCGCTACGACACTAGCTGCATGTTAACGGCAGTTTGTTTGTAGCATAGCTAGCCACCGCTGGCTATGTTCGTGTCGTATAACATCATTTAACAGTGAGTTGTAGAGTTAAACAGTAACAACGCGCACCGACAGAAGTGTATAATAAGTGAAAACAACGTTTACCAAAGGCTACATTCACACATGCTGGCTAACTAAGAGGCGGATACGTGCTAACGTTAGCTGTGTTTGCTAGCTTCCCAAATCACCAGAACAGCGGAATAACAAAGATACAGTCTCTAGTTGAGGCGTCGTTTCGGGGGTATTTACGCCTAGAAATGAAAAGAAAAGGCTCGACACTCACAGTAGTCTTGTTACAGGCATCGCTGGAGCGGTTTGTTGTGAACCATAAGCTACCAGCTAGCTGTTTTGTAGTCTTTTCAAGGTTGTCAAACGCTGTGCTGCACGTGCGTGGATGTGCTTCCGGTAGCACTCGCACGGCGCAGGCGCACTGGAGTTTGCTCCATGCCCTTGAAGAACTGTTCACAGCCCAGAGGCATCCATTTACATACATGGACTCCAGTGTCCACTGTAGGTATTTATAACATGAGTGATATATTTTGTCCATGAAATCTCAATGGTAAGGTAGCAATGGAGCATTTAAAATCTGAGTAACTACCAAGGCGTATCCTGTTATAAAGGCAGGTTGCAATAAATCAGAGGACAGTGGCTAAAAATATAGGACAGGAGCACAGTAGTTTCTCACTAGTCTGATAATATCTAACTATTAGGTTATATTTAAAGGTATGCCACCAATTGGTCTTTGTTAATCACAAGATTTAAGTTAAACCTTCTTACCAGTATGAAACAGTTAGTGGTAGTAAGAACACAGTGAGCAGACAAGACTGATAATGATGCGGTGGCTATAAGTCAACCCAGTGCCAATCAAGTAAATCTCATTAATTCACCCTCATTTTTGAAAAATTGGTCAAAGTACTCTGAGTTGAGTGTTTCATGGACCGTCGATCTCATCTCATTTTGTTTGCACACTTTTAATATTAATCCTGAATTTTAATTTAATCTTGCAATTTGAAAAATAGTATTTTATACATTTTGCACATACAGAATATGGACATATTTGCCTTCACTTCACGAGTGGAAAGAATTCAGACATTGACACATTGTTTGTTTTTATTATAGCTGGATTGATACTGTATCAATAGACATTTAGTGCCTTGTCATGCAGAATATTCAATTGACACGTGTCACTTAAAAAAATCAGTAAAATCCCATTTCCCTTTAAGTAGATGTTTCCCATTTGGACCAACTGCTTTGATTTCCTCGTTGGACAACAACAGAGTTCACATACTTAAAAATGGCTGTCTGTTTTGGGAATGCCATTGCTGTTTTCTCAGGGCACATGTGACGAGACAGCAGAGGGAGACCTCGTACCACGTCTCCTGCAGACCCTGTGCCCCAGAGTCTGACCTGACCTCACACCCACTACGGTGTGCCTGCGGCGGGGGTAAGAATGATTGAAGGCCCCCTGAGTGGAACATGAGTCCCTGGCTCAGCTGGTTCAGACCTGGCAGGAAATGGACCACACTGACAGCCAGGGAGGGAAGTTTCCATCAGTTAAGATGCCACGGAGTGTGTGTATGTGTGCGGATGGCAGTTAGGCATTTGATTATTATGCAGTTGTTGTAATGTTTACCAGTTGGCGCAGGTATTTATCAAACGCTGTCAGAATGTCCTGCCATCCCTGCAGTTGTACAGCTGAGTTTTGAGCCACTTTCTTGGATATTCTCTACCACAAGTTCACTGGTTGTTTACTTGTTTGTTGCTTTGGAACGAGGTTCGTCTGACAGCTGATATGAGAGTGTACTGGAGATTCATAGAGGTGCTGAGGTAAAAGGCTCGAAAGGTTTCTTTCAAAGCATATACTGTAATGTGCTCTGGCCACTGCATATTAAAACATTAAAACATTAGATTGTTCAATTAGATCAATTATTAACTTAAATTGAATTCCATTAGCTCCAAAATCCATGATTCAATCATCACAGAGAGTGTTTTCGTAAGAAGGCAATTTGCAAATTGATCCAGTGATATTGTTTTATTTATGCATGGCACCGGTGGTTTCTGACTTAATTGTAAACTTGGTAAAAATGCTTGAATCATGAATGCGTACTCTTTCAATTCATGATTTGGTTTCATTTCTGTAGGTGTTTGCATCCAAAGATGCAAAAAGGTAAAAGGACCTTTCTAGGAATAAAAACAAGTTAGACATTAGCAGCGTAAAAACCAAATGCACCGTGCAAACGTACAACACTAGTTATCAACCAGGCCAATCACGCAACAGCTCCTTCAGCTTCAGATTTTCACTATCCATCATCTTTTCAGTTGCTGATTAATCGGGAAGTGGTGGAATGATAATTTGATTATCTCAGCATTCAAGCTTTCTAACCTGAGCATGACGTCACAGGAAAAGGCCAAATATGGCAAATATTTTTAAAATAAACTAATATTTATTCAACTTAAACACACAGGGGCCTGAAAAGGCTCTGTGGTGATGTGTTTGTGATGACATGGTTTGTTAATAGGGGGCTCCTTAATGCATCAATGCATTAATAATAATAATAATAATAAATTTTATTTATAACGCACTTTACATCAACTGAATGACGTCAAAGTGCTACAATGCACATAAAAAAAGAATAAAAACAACATAAAAGACTTTAAAAGTAGCAGAGTAAGCATTAATATAGCAGTTTTATCCATAGGCTTTTCTCAAAACATGAGTTTTAAGGCCTTTTTTTTAAAAGAGTCCACAGTCTGTGGAGCCCTTAGATGGACAGGGAGTGCATTCCTCAGACTTGGTGCAGCTGAACAGAAGGCGGTCGCATAGTTCGAAGCCTTGTCCTCAGAGGCTGGAGGAGGTTGGCTTGTCCAGAGCGGAGATGGCGTGAGGAGGAATGAGGGGTGATAAGTTCTTTGAGGTATAGGGGGGCAGTGCCATGGAGGCATTAATAGATACTCGCATTAGCAAACAGCCAAACGTGATTGTAGTCCTTGGTTTGCAGGAATGATCATTTAGAAGAAGAAAAACGTGTTGTTTTTTCAGTGTACGATGGATTATCGATCGCTTACTGTACATACGTACCTTGCTAAAAGGCTTTTGTTTGTATGTGTGTGTGAGTATAGTTGATTGCCTCGTGACCCTTGCCTCGCTCTGGGTGCTGTAGCTGCACTCATTACCTCGGTCGGGGTGCCAGTGATTAGCGAAGGCTCCATCCAGTGCAGATCAGGGCAGGTCTAAGGGGAGCGGAGGGGGCCAGCAACATGAACCGACGCAACCTTGAGCCAAAGGTCCGGTCTCACACTGTTATCCAACTCTGCCATTTATAGATGCGATTCAAGCCTGTTTGTTAATGCACACAGTTGGGCTCTTTGATGGAAAATAAAAGTTAACTATATGATCTAATTTCACTGGTTGCCATAAGCGTACAAACCTGATTAATGAGGTTTTATTGCTTTTTCAAATGACCGGGGCGAAGGCCTGCGAGAGCTCTGCGGCTCTCATTACTTTTTTTAAATTTGCTCTTTGTGAAAATGAATGTTTGTTTTGTTTTGTTTTTTCTTCTTATGGTTCAGTTTTGCAGAAGTCATATTCTGGTTAATGGCTTGGCCACTTAACTGCCTGGCCTTTACGGCTACAGTACTTAGTGTGGGACACGCACTCGCACTGATACGAGCGTGCACACACACACACACACACACACACACACACACGTACACACACACACACACGTAAGGTTAATTTGAATTCCATCAGCAGTCAATTATTAATCATTTTAATTCAGGCACGCAGCAGTGCCCACTGTATATTTGTTACCAAATGAGACTTCACTCACACTATTCTTGTGTGTGTGTGTGAGAGCAGGGGGAGAGAGAGAGAAGTGGAATGAAGGTTCAGGTCTGGGGCAGTGGAAAGTGGCTGTTTGTGTCACAGTACAAAAAGGAAGAAAGTGAGGGAGGAGGAGGAGGAGGAGGAGGAGGGAGAGCTCTAACAGCAGAGGTGGATAGACGGAAACAGTTCGGTCTACAGCGGGCTTGTCCCCGCCAAGAGCGGGCGCTGGGGCCGCATGGAAACTTTCCCCCTCCGACTCTCAGCCAGCCGGAGGAGAAGTTGTCGGTATTGAATATCCTCGAGAAGAAAAAAGGGAAACGGTAAATTGAAGATCCAGACGTGAAGATGGAAAAGTTTGTCAGTTCAAGTGAATAGTTTTGTGTGTAATGGCACTCGCTGTTTTTAGTGATTCCCTCCGAGGCCACTTCATCCTTCCATGAAGAATAGACCATCCCGATAATCTGATTCAATTTCCCAAGTAGTTGACAAGTTGAGTTTTTATATAATGCTTCATGTGCAAAAACACCCAATCCAATGATCGTATCAACATCAGCAGCAGCAGCAGCACCTTAACGTATCACATAGAGCTGCAGAGAAGTGGATGAAGAGCAGGTACAGGAACAACGATGAGAGAGATCTTTGAGTTCAGATCCGGATCAACAGTGGGCCGTGTGCTTCTGCTGTCGCAGGCGAGGCTCACACAGTAGGCTCGGGCTTCAGTATGTTATGTGTGTAATGTCCCACGGTCAGGGATGAGGCCGAAATGTGCCGCGGGAGCCAATTATCATTTTTGGCAGCAGTTGTTTGTAAAACCATTCTCATCTTACGTTGACAATCTGTAGCAGATGTTTCGTACGAGACCGTCGGCCCCAGTGGCTTGTTGTCTATCAGGGGTCAAGTCAGACAGTACATATTAGCGTGCTAACATGCTAAACCAAGATGTTGAACAGAACCTGCTATACATTAAGGCTCAAAAGCTTAGAGTTCAATAGGCGAGGGACAGACTTTGGTATCGGTCGGTATGGGAAACCTTTGTTTCCATTTGTAGTCCGAGTAATATTGACCGAGCTCATTTGATCGGGCTTTGGTTGTCATGGCCATTGGCCAAAATACCTAGTCTGACGAGGAATTAGCTTCCTACCTCTGGTCATACCTTGGTCATGCCTGTGTGGTTCTCTGGTTAAGCTGAGAGATGTTGAGATGAGACTCAGCTGACCGTCTCCCTCTTAGGTAACATTAAAGGGCCATTGTTCTGAGGAAGACATGAGCAGTGTGTGACTGATTGAGCCGGCTTCATCATGAGGTCTGAAACTGCTGTTCTGTTGTTCACCCGACGGTACAGAAGTCAAGACATTGTGAGAGTTTGCAGAGGACGTGCTGCGTGAAGTACACAGAGTCTGTAGTTCTTCAGAGAATAAGCAACTCGGTCGGTTGGTTTGACGGTTTGTCGGCTGCATTACACAAAAACTACTGAACAAATTTCCACAAAACTTGGATGAAGGATGGGTCTCGGCCCAGAATAGACCATGTTACCTTTTGGTGCAGAGCTGGATAAAGAGACAGATCGAAGAGGAGTTGATCGATACAGAGCAGGGAATTCAAGGTATGGATGGGAAAAAACCACCTTCACCAACAGACTGATCACGAACCTGCCCGGCTACACGGTGCCAAACCCCCTCAGTCTTATCAATAAACAAGAGAAGTGACTAATAGACAACATTTATGCTGATTCTGATTACTTTCACTGTGTTTAAACTGTATTCATTTGCAGTTTTTTGGTGTTTTTTACAGTGTTAAAAGTGTATTTGGCCCGTGAGAAGCACCTGAGTGATGCCAATTTAATGTTAAGACATTTCCGATCATTGTAACGTTGACCTTTCTCAGGGCTGAACGAAGTAAGTAAGTCTGCTCGACACACAGAGCATAAAAACCATTAGCCCCTCTGCCCCCCCACCTAATTAAACCCTCGCCTCTTTGCCTTCAACACTAAATGAGCGGTCAGAGCTAGTGGCCAGTTCAGGTCAGATTCCTCTGTTTTTTCAGGTCCCATGTTCACACTCTCGGAGGGAGCGGGTGCATGCCACGCAGCAGTCCTCCGCCTATTAATAGCAGCGAGGGATGGAGTCGGGGGGCAATCTGGATGGCGAGTAAATTTAGACCCTCCCCCCTGGATGTTCCGTTGATGTCATGAGCCTGACCTCTGACCCGGGAGCCTCGCTGCCGCAAGACAAACGTTGAACTTGAATTTCAGGGGGGCTTGAACGTGAGCGTGCACACAGGAAACACATGCAAACACTTATCGATCTGTGGAACATGGACATGCAACAACAACAAAAAAATGCAGCTTCTTTGTCCGTCGTTCTCAAACAAGTGGCGCAGAGCGTTCGATTCCTGCAGGAAACACAGTAACGACAGGGTCATGTGTCTCGTTCCGCCGCTCCGACATCCAACGCTGATTTCCAGAGATTTTGATATCGACTACAGTTGCGATGGGGCGATTAGGTAGAGTGCTCACACAGGTTCCCACAGCCTTATCCAGTGTCTCTGCCCCTGCCAGAGTTATGCGAAACGGGGGACGGGGGCAACTGATCTTCAAGGTATGTCAGCCGACACCCTCGGGATATCTTGTGCGCTGCACCGTGGAAGACCTTAACCTACAAACACAACAATATTGTTCAAGTCATGACTCCTCTTGTCTTATTTTTGGGTCGATGATAAAGTTGTTGGTGGATACCAGTAGAGCCACGACCGTGTTACAGTAAGAACCGTGTTGAAATAAACGGGCGGCGAATTAAGACGAGTCAACGTGATCCGGATACAGTTTCAGGTTACGACAAAGACTTCTGGAAGGGCTGAAGGTGAATTGTGTTGTCTTGTGCGTCCACACGTGTCGGAGCACAAACAAGCGCGAGTGCAAACAGACGTCCGCCTAATATACTATGTTGACATTATAACTGCAGACACAATAGACGTTGACAGTGCGAATGCCAACAAATGCCACCTTCGACCAATCACGCCACCGGCAGCTACCCTTGAGGCACTCGTAAACAACATTCCTGCCCTCAGATGTCTTCTGCGCAGCACATGAGCCACATTAAACCTCACACAACTTACATCTTCATACATCACTTCAATCCAACGTTTGATGAGATTCCCTTAAAGCACGAGTCATTAAAAGACCCAAATGTGTCAGTAAAACCTGAAATATATCCGAGAAAAATCTCTGTTGGCCGTTAAAGTTTGGATGCTGCCCGTTCACTGAGCTGGTGCTGCACCCTGATTGGTCCTGTGTGGTGTCACTGCAATCAATATTTATTCTACCTGTTCAGTCTCCTTTCAGCTGTAGCATCTCTTTGGTTTCACATTTCTTCCAGGGTTGTGAGATAATGAATCTTTTTGAAACCAGTGTCGTAATATTGGTAAAAGCAAAATAAAGCAGAAAACTATAAGCAGGAACTTGTGTGTTTGAGTGCTACAGACTTTTTTTTTTTTGCACATTTATTCTAGATTTGTTATCCAGACAGAATTTACTGTAAATTCCAGGAGGAGTACTGGAGTAATGGAGTAATCCTCCACTGGCCCTGCAGCTTCAGACGGGATGTTTGCTGGACGACAGGTGGCTCATTTCTGAGCAAAACTGTCAGTACAAACTGTTCGGAGCCATTTTTATCCTGCAGATCTTCAAACCCGAGTCATTTCCTCAATCCTGGGACGAGTGGAGTAATTACTTATCGCTGAAAGTGTACCGTCCAGCCTCCAGGTCAATTTGGCGACCACACGCATTTAATCAGCGCTGGTGCTTTCAAAATAAATGTCGGACGTCACTCGTTCGCTCTCCATTAGAATATGAAGCACCACAAAGATCAGATGTGGATAAGGCGAGGCGAACTTCGCCATGCCCAACTGACGCTCCCGGCCCGTCCGCCGAACCGCCGGATGACAAGTCTCCACAGTCTTTACGCACGGAGAGCGCACGGGGAGTTTTGCGAGCACGCGTGGGGGGGTCCTCGTGGCCTCCTCGCCCTGGCGGGGCAGCTCCAAGACTCAGCCAAACCCTCCTGATCCCCCATTTCCCTCGCTCTACCTTTCCTCTGAAGAAACAACCCGGCGTTACGTCAGAAAGTGCAGGGCAAGCAAGACAGCGTCTTAGGAGCTATTCGTAGGCATTGCTGCCAAACCCGGCTTGGGGCTGCTCACGAGCTCACTGCAGCCAATGCAAGTTACAAATCCAACTCTTTTAAACCAGCAGCAGTATGTGGTAAGTCCATTATTCATTCATACTGTTACATTTTGCACGCTGGGATTGTTTCTTTCTCACAGCTTTCTTCACATGACAGGTCTCTGTTGCTGGCACAGATTGCGCAAAAAAAAAAACCTCACCAGTGTGAAACGGTGTAAAGATAAAGAGTAGGCTGGTTTCACCCTGTAGCCTCACTGAAAAAAAACACACCATGACATGATGAAGCAGCAGAGGTTTTTGACGCACAGAGATTTCTGCAGCATTTTTTGCGTTTGATACTTTGCTGATCTCCAAAAGAAAAGAGAGAGAGAGAGGAAGGAAAAAAAAAAAAAGAAAACATGCCCCACGCTCGAAATAGGAACCCCAGCCCCATCCCAGAGGTAACATGGGACACGGGATTGAAGGAGATGAACGAGACCTGGAAGGGAGCTATAGCGTGTCTCGGGGTGGCCGTCTTCTTTGTCATGACCATCGGGATCATATACTGGCAAGTGGTGGACCAGCCCAACAAGAACTGGATCCTCAGGGGGACTTTTAGCGGACTGATCTGGGAGAGAAGGACCCACTCGCTGGTCATACAGACCCTGGCGGAGGACAAGACCTATGTGGAGATCGACGTGGGGAACGTGGGGAACCCCGACATCGAGGTGCCCTTCGTGAGGAACCTGTGCTGGCTCAACAAGACGGAGTTCTGCTATACGTGGGACTCTGTGGCCGAGGTGAAGATCTCGCTGGAGGTGAACGAGGAGACGGAGACGGAGTGCTACAGCATGAACTGGGCGCCGGTGCACTGTCATGTGGAGCTGAAGGTAGGAGTTCTGCACCAAACACATCCCAAAAATTAAAATGTAATTTTACTGAGGTGTGATGTGCAAAGAAAAAGCAGTTGTGCACTCGGAGCTTCCTCAATTTGCTCTTAATCAGAGTTAATTGGCACGTGATTACGCACGGCTGGTGCGACTTTGGCACCACGGGGCCCCTGTTCACTTTAAAAACTTGAATCAGACTTTTATCATTAAAATCAGTCACAAAAAGTGTTTTTTTTTTCATACTGGTGATTAAAAGAAACGTCTATTGAATCACAAACAAGTGGAATCATCTTTTTTGTGTATAAATCAATGCCATAAATCATTTTTTGCTCATATGATTGAGTTAAAAAATGCTCTAATTTAATTATAATGTAATTATATTTTTAATTTCTCATCTGATGATGCTGTAAAGCCCCTCGGCTCGGGATTAAACTGCACCGGTGCTTCGTCACACTTGTCACGCTTCTTTACACGCACGGTACTTACTGTACTTTCCCCCCTCGGCTTAATTATCAAAGGCATTCAACTATTGGGATGTTTGGGGAGGTTAATCTGTCCCCACTGGAACATTCCTCGCCATAACTCCCCCTGTCATGTGGCGCGACCGCTCACAGAAAATCTTTCCAAACTTTAAGTCGCTTAAACTTTATTTTTCCTCGTTTAAAAAAAAAAAAAGAGAGAGAGAGAAATCCGTGCCCGGTGCTTCTCAGGTGACCACTTGGCACCTGTTCTGAAACTCTTTATCCGAGCCCCGGATTTGCTGACGTGAAATAAACGAGCTGTGCGCATTTGTCACCCGCGCGTAAAGACGCGTTGAGCCAAGAGACGAGATTTGTCTCAGAAAACACTCCCGTCATTCAATCCTTCCTTTTCTGAGGTGGTGTCACGCAGCAGCCATCACATTCTGATCTGTGCTCTGCATTTCTATTAGATGAATCTGTCCTCTAAGACATCAGATGTGTTTAAATTCACCTTGTAGACACTCCAAAATGAAATGTGCATTCTTCATTTCATCATTTATCTGCTTTTTCAAATAATCCTCACCCTTACCCTTAACATCAGTGGTAGTTTAGATGTGTTTGTGATAAACTAGAAAACTAGAAACCAGAATGGCACTCAGTATAAAGCACAGTCTCACTCTAATTCAATCGAGCCTAATCCGATATCAACCTCGATAGCCCCGTACCGCTTTCACATTTCAACCCGCCCGTAACATCTTAACCACAACTGAAGCTCACCAGACCGAGGATAGATCATCACCACTCGAAGATCGATGTGTTATTCCCTGAGAAATTAATAAAAATGTTTAAAAATGATGCACCAAAAGTTAATGTTGTCTGTTCTCGGGGCCGAGACTCATCCTCCCTCCGAGTTTCATGGAAATCTGTCGAGTTGTTTTTGTGTAATCCTGCTGACAAACCAACCAACTGTAGGTAACAAAGGAAACTTGCATATTAGAGTCTTTTAATTCTTAGTTTTTATAAATGTTCTGGTCAGCATACATTCTTAGATTCGTAGTTTTCAGACTTGTTCTTTTCCTCTTTCTTCACCAGTTTTGTTTCTCTGTGTGTGTTTGTGTCAGGACTGTTTCTCCATGACCAACGTGTCCTGGTACGGCGGTGCCAGCGTCCGCGGTCAGACCTGGCCTATCAACGATCAGAACGCCACCACGCAGCCCTTCACCGTGAGCGACCTGAAGGACAACCCCTCCGGCTTCGGCTCCGCCCTGGAACGCTACTTCCTGGGCTCGTCAGGTAAGAGTGAATCGTTGAGTGTGTCAGCTGAGATTTACTCTTAATGGAGGCAAAAGTGGAGCCGTGGCTGCTCCTCACACCGAGGTCAGTGATCTTTAAAAATGACACGGGGTCAGCTGTTCTTTCCACACTTGCCGTCAGCGCAGGGTTAGCACAAGGCCTCGAGAAATCTGACCCCACATCAGCGGGTATACAATGTGTGGCTTGAATCCCAGGGCGCGAGGGAAGCCCTGTGGATGTTGTTGTGTTTTCCTGCCGCCACCCCCTCGTGTTTGTTTGTGTTCGAGCTGAGAAAAATGGTCCGACCGCCTCCAGAAACCATCATCCCCCAGAACTCACACTGGACGGGACGGCCGTCCCCACAAATAGAGCGAAACCCAACGCTGTCTGCGGCATCCCGGTTAATTAATTCAGAGATTAGACTACAAAGGGAAGTCGGCCACCTTTAGCATCTTAAATTAACTCTTAGGGATACCGAGGTAATTGCCCTTTGTTTCTATTAAAAGGGCAGGTTGGATGAGGGCCCTGCTGACTCTTATAACTCACCAGGTTATTTTGGGGGTGTTAGATTTTATCCTGGGGGCAAAGGGGGGAGGCAGGGGGCCACTGGCGGATGTGAATGGTTAATGTAGCTGATGAGGAATGTGTGGTGTGTGTGTAGATGTGTGTGGCAGCGGGGTACAGCGTGAGTTTGCCCTCGAGTTGTCTTTGGAGTCGGGGCGAACAACAAACCTTCATTCTTGAAAAAAATCGAACATAAATGTGATATTGTTTGGATCAGGGTGCGACACAAACAATCCTCCAGTATGACTTCATTGTTTGTTAGCAGTGATCTCACACACACACTCATTCACATACCAACAGAAACAAATGCAGCCACACACATGTCGGGTCACATGACTTAAAATCCCCTTTTTTTCCACCTTTATGAGAGGACGGCGGGTAATCGTCAGTCAAAAACCCCTTTTGTTTCTCGCACCACACACGGATGAGACGAGCTCCCGACGAGAACAACTGTTTGAACGTTGCCGAGCGACCGCCTCGCAGACACACACTGTACATAGACCCAAACATAGCAAACTGATGCTCAGCAATGACAGCGATGCCTGCTGGAGCGTATACGTACATCTGACAGCAGATGTGTTTTTGTTTGGCTGTTACGTCACGCGACGAGCTCGATGTCTGCCTCCAAGAAAAATCACAGTTGAAGATGAATTTTAAATTTTTACTTTACTACTTTGTATCAGCAGAAATTATTTCTGAGGGAGCGACAGGAATATATTTTCCCTAAATTTAGATCCAATATACAACAAATTTTTCTCCTTGTAGTTACATATCACACTGATATATGTTGACACAGGCATGTGTTTGAAATTAGTGTCATCTTTATATGTCTTGAAATATATATTTAATAATAATAATGCACTATATATTGCCAAATAAACCAATTATTGCTGTTTTTCCTACACTGTTAAAAGTATAACCAGATGTTAAAAGCAAAATATATTTAAAGTATCAGACTTTTAAATACATGTCTCTATATATTACTAAAATGTGTGTTTATTTATTCATATTTTGTTATATATTCTTCAAGCAGAATGACAACATTGAGGCCAAAGCATAGTAACTATAATTTCTGATTTATGACTAAAATGTAGCTGTTTTAAATGTTTTTATCTTAAAGAAAAAGCATTTTAAGAATTGCACACACAAAGACAGAGTTCATCTTTTTTCAGTATTTTTAGCGTCATATTTTAAATAATTTGTTGTGATTTTTAAAGTAATTTAATTGCTTGAAAAAGACATATTTATTAAGAGCACTGCTCCACCTGTAATGCATGAAGCTGGACAAAAACCTTTTATGTTATTTTTCTCAGTTTCATAGTTTGCGTGTTTATAAATATAAAGTCTGTTTGTTGACATTGATCAGATGCTTTTGTCCAAAGCGACTTACAGTAATTCATACATACATTCATACACTGATGGCGATGGCTGTAGACCAGCACATCAGGAGCAGTTTAGGGTTCAGTATCTTGCCCAAGGACACTTCTACACACAGACCAGGGGAATCGAACCAGCAACCTTCCGAATAACAAGACGCTGGCTCTGCCCCTGAGCCCACAGCCGCCCAGGAGATGTGCAGCGGGTCTGATTCGTGCCTCATGCCTGCAGCTCACAAGTTAAAAACTGAAGTGACCTCACGTCGTAAGGCTGTCGTGCTGCAGCCTTTTTGGCCAACGTGTCGAGGACATGTCATGTTTTTGGAACGTTGCGCACCCACAGTTGTGAAACACGCTGCACACGCTAACAATCACATGGTGCACTGCTGTTTTTGTTTTACACCAAGACCGACACCCAGACGGACATGTGCCGCTCATACGTAACCGTCTGCTCGTCTCGTTTTATAATCGTGATTCATTTTTAACCAGTAGACACATCTGGATGTAGAACATGAGTGATTCCCACAACGCTTCTTTGATTGTCCAGTTTTCAGTTTCTTCGTTTGGTGCAATGTGCGTTACGACTACGCACATCAGATCAAGTGTTCATCATCGAAGCAGCACAAGTATCTCTACATCAGGACCTTCGTTTTCTCTCCTCACCTTCACCCGAAACATCAGAATATCAGCCTTCATTTGCCGTCTTCTTCCAACAGAACTCGTACCTGATGCGTCACATTTTTAATCTGCGAAACATGAGTGCGGCTGCGACAGGCGGCGCGATGTGGTCGAGTCATAACTGTGTTATTGTCGTGGTTAATAGTGGCAGGACAGGAAACGATTTAAACGTCCGCAGCTATGTGCGGATAGTAAACAAGATCATTATGTAACTGTGAGTTTATGCAACCGTGTGAAGGATTATTGATTCATTCAGAGTTCTGGCAGCGAGACGTTATTATTTCTGCATGTAAAGCCACCAAATCATAATTGAATGCAGACCTAAAAAAAAAAAACACTTCCAGCATGTAAAATAAAACCGACATAGAAAAAAATGAATTATTATGTAATTTATAACCATATTTTGTTTTAACCGTGCTGCTTCCAAGTATACTTGCACAGGAATCAAAGCAAATGACTCTCAATAGGGCCACAAACTTGACCTCTCAGCCAATAAGACCAGTGTCTGCTCAGGTTTGAACTCTCAGCACATGAAGAACAAGAAGAAGAACCGTGTTTTAACTTTACGTTGTGGTTTCATCCTGTTTCTAGACGTAGCTGCTACGCTCACACGATGCACCTTCTTCAGACCTTCAGCGTCCGTAATCGTCGGTACAGCTCAGAGTTCGACTCTCACGAGAAAAACCCGCCGCGCCTCTCCTGCGCTGAGCTCCAGTCGGCCGGAAAAAGCACTGCGGCGTGTTTGTTTCCCTCAAAACAGATCCGCGGAAAGGCAGAACTCCAGCGGTAATAAAAAAGAGCAAAGGAGTCGCCACATGTCTTGACCATTTTGGTGAATTTTTCATTCATAATTAATGGACTGACAAATCTGTCTTTCGGTGTCAGGCGGCGCTTCGTCAGCATTTTCTCTTTTCCCTCTGGAAAACAAACAATGCTGCAGTTTTAGTGCTGCGTGCAGTTTTATTATAATATCGGGCTTCACAGCTGCGTGAACCCGCTGACCGTTAGGGCAATATTTTCGTTGTACATGCGAGCCGTTGTGTGTGTGTGCGTGGGACCTGTCCTCGCCGCCTCTAGTTAGTCACGGGGCGCATTGTGAATGTGGTCGGCAACATGGAGCTGTGACTGACATTACCAACTTAAGAAGACTCCTGGGGGGGTGACGGCTAAAGAGCAGGAGAGAGAGTGACCGAGCGACTGAACAACAGTGTAGAGAACCGAACAGAGAAGCAAAGAGGACGGTGGAAAAAGTGAATATAAGAATATGTATTTGTAACATAATTAAGCCTGTGATAATAACAATAAAAACAAGGTTTGTCTCTTGACATTAATATATCAAGTTGTGAATTAGTCACATTAGTCATTTTGATTTTTTTCCCTAACAAGCTGTATGTAAGTGGCTCAACAAATTTTCCAACACACTATTTGCTTGTTGTATTTACTCTGCTCCAACTGCGCCCCGCCCCGTGTGGTGCATTCTGGGTACTTCTGGGTATTATGCCTTATTATAACCTTTCCTCTAGTGCAACTCTCACACAATTTGCTGAGTGTACTTATGGTTTCCAGGGAATTCACCCTCTTAATTTTGTTGTTGTCATTTTTTTCTAGCACCATGAGGCAAAAATGTCATGTAATCTTTATATTGGACAGATTGACCAACACGTAGATCACATACTTGATTTAAGTGGCTCACCGTGACAAAAATATAATGTGTTTTATCTACTGAGAAAAATAAGGCAACTTTTTGCATCATTTTATCATGTAGATGAAACAAGAGTTGTCTTTGTATGTACAACATTAATCTTGCAAGTCATGTTAACTTACTTTTGCAAACAAAGTAAATTCGGTTGTGTTAAGTTGACTTTACTTGCAAAATTAATGTTGTACAAACAAAGACTACTCTTGTTTGATCTACGGGATAAAATGATGCATAAAGTTGCCTTACTTTTTTTTTAAGTAGATCAAGCCCTGTATTTTTATCAGTGGAGGTGGAAAAGCGAAGCAGAGCGACGGGAGAGGAGATATATGTGCGACTGTGCAGGAGAGTGACATTTGAGAGTGTTGCCAACTGGAGGAACTTGTCATAGCCCCACCTGTCTTTATCCGTACCAAAACAACTGGCCTACTAAGAACAGATTAGATCTCAGCGCAGCCACATCCCGCGTTGAAAACATAAGAAGGGGACTCTCTGGGAGAAGTTGTCCCGGAGCTTTAAGGGGGCTTATTCCTCAACTGGAGGTCTGGATGATACGACCTGTACGGGGTGTTTTTTTTAGTGAGGAAATGTAGGCAGAGATCGTCTTTGGATGATTGTGCAGATACGTACTTACTGCACGTGGTCGAGTCACGTGACGGGACTGACAGGGAATCTGTGTCCAACTGTTCAGACCCATAGAAACATATTAGTATTTGAAATAAAGGTATTTAAACAGTTTAATTTATAGATAGATCAGCTACAATTTATTCGTTTTTCCTATCAAGTTATAGTGATTTAAGTCTAGATGATAACACTTTATAATAACCATCATCTGTAAATGGAATAAATTTACACATTAATATTTAATTAAACTTTTAGTTATTTCACTCTTAACACATGATTAAATCCTTTTTTTCTGTTGTAAAGATGCAACTGAGGTTTATAAACGTCTACAGTTGCTTTATAAATTATTTCTAATATAGTAATGAAGCATTTTATTGTTTGTTACGAGTTAAATAACTATTTAAAATTTGAATTAACCATAAATTTGCGATTTATTTAAGGTCCATAAGGTCCTGTGTCGAGAATGAGACTCAACTTTCTGACCAATTGGACCTTTAATGATGGTAAAAACAAAATTAACATGGCCGTCAGCAGGTTTATTAATTAATAGTTTAATAATTAAATGATGAGCTTCAGTTATCACAACACACTGGTCGTTATGATGTGAGGACATTATTGAATAAATAGAAAAAGAGAAACACAAGTTGTTTTCACTGCAGGGATCTGAAATGTTTAAGTAGTTTAAATGATATTTTACCCTCTCTTGTAGTTTTTATACGTGAGGGTAGAAAATAAGAGTGGAAAACGTCTCTGATTATTTTATCTCGGGTGTTTTTTATCCTCGCAGGGCCTCATTCTTTCAGATACCGTATGTTTACACGACACAGATATAACTTTGGCCCTCGTCACCGTCTCATCCTCACAAATAAGAGCCGGTAGAGATCCTGTTTGTTTTCACAGCAGGCCGCTGTAATAAATGACAGCGTGATAATAACTCTTTGACTTCGACTCTCTCGCAGACTGAATCCAATAAAAGTTAATTTATCTGCTGTTCCTTTTTTTTTTTTTTTTCTCCGCGCCGGCCTTCACAGAGTCGACGTCAGAGATCAGAATCAGATATAATTCTGCGAGACGTGCAGGACTTGACGTGACTCCAAGTTATTAGACCACCTCTATAGATGCAGTTTGTGCACATGTGGATAAACACGAACTCCTTCTCTCGCTCTTTATATCTCTGATCTCACTATTGTCCATTTCAGCAGTCATTTTTCTCCCCTTTCAGCTCAGCGTCTATTTTATTTCTCTCTCTCTGACTCAGTCTTTCCGTGCGGGATCCAAAGAAACGTTACTTCGCTGCTCGTTTGTTGTCGGGTCTCTCGGAGGGGAAGCGGCCAAGCTCAACAGACAGATAGGGATGAAAGTTATGGAGCTGTCACGGGTTTTGATTTTTTTTTTTCTTCTTTCAGATACTTAATCAGCTTTTACTTGAAACAACAGAGCCTTCTAACGACGAGGATGAGAACAGGACGTAGAAACGTATTTCTGTTACGGCACGTAACGCGCGAGACAAAATGTGTCTGTTATCTGACGATCTGAGTCCAAGAAATCCACGGAGAGAAGTTGTGAAAGTGCAAAAAAAAGGGTAATTAACAAGAATAATGATCACCAAAGGTCAGGTCATATGAAATTCTTCCTTTTCTCTCCACTCTGAATGCTGTTGTGCAATTTTAAAACAAGGTATAAGTTGTTTTTGCAAGCAAAGATGGCCGCCATCTTGAAGAAATGGTGATGTTTGGGATGTGCGATATGAAGGAATCTCACATCCAGATAACAACACTTATCATAGTCATAATAAAGCACAGTTTCTAGAAACAACAACGTGATTATAGACACGACTAAATTAACGATAGAGCGTAATGTGAATCGGTTGACGTCACATCTCGCGGCCCCGGAGGAGTTAAAGCTCGTCCTCTGCTCGCCTGTGGTTCGGTTTTTCTTTAGCGTTCTGCAGAGCCAACACGACTGAGTCATACGTATACAGAAGTTAATGCTCCAACTATCCAGCTCCGCATGTAGAAGGAAAAACAAGCTGGCGCAAATCACTCCCGCGTTACTCAATAGGTCGTCGGGAGGTCCCTCGGCAGCTGCCCCGAGGCCTCGACTCTCCCGGACAAGTCTGAGGTGAAACACTTTCACAATGACTCACTTAGCCAGCTGAAGCTTTGTTAAAAGCAAGCTGTCATCTCCCGTACGAGGAGGCTACTGTATGAAAAATCAGCCGCAGCATTTTCCACAGTCGTAATACTTTCCATCAGGGACAGTAGAGGATCGGAGGATTGATACGTATCGGCTCGTTCGATCAGTCTCTCAGGTCGGATCTGTTTCCTTCCCCTTAAATACCGAACTACCTTTTTTTTTACAGATGTGCTGGAAAAATCCTCGATTTTTTCAACAAGCATTTTGCTTCAAAATCCACCGTCAACACTCTGACTTCACCGGCTGACGCTGAGGCGAAGGAAATAAGCGAGAGGGAGAGAAAGAAGCTAAATAATTTTATATTACTTCAAAGTATTCGAACGCTGGATCTTCTTGTCCGATCATTTTTACAACAGAACACAGCGTCTCACACTTGAAACAATAAAACTGATTGATGAGAGAAATAGAGCAGAGCAAGTCTCTCTGGTGTTTCATTATTTTTTCAATAAATGGAATTGGAAATTTACTACCATGGCAAGATCCCAGTTTTGTGGCCATCAATTTCTTGAGGGTTGGGCACGGAAACCAAGTTTCCATTGTTAAGGAAATGCATGCCTGAACACACACTCTCGCACGCACACACACACACACACACACACAGTCAGCATTTGAATACATCTTTTATAAGCCCGCTCAGGTCTGTAAGTGTGCACAGGTGTCATAAATAACAGTATAAATATGACAGGTAAAAGAGCGCGGGCCCATCTGGTCGGCAGCGGCGGGGAGTCGGGCCGCCAGCCGCTCTCCGAGGCCCCTAGACGCCACATTAAAAACCCTCCTGATCCATCAGGAAGGTGCCTGGGGTCGCCTCCGCTGCCACCTCCAACCGTCGGGCTCAGACGGAGCGAGAGGAAGTGCAGCACCTTTATGGGTCCTATAAGTCCCGCTCTGTTTTTCTTGGAAGTCTACGGTTTCCCGTTAAAGAAAGTGTGCGTGAATGCGTGCGAGGAGGGTGGCTTGATTTGTGTGTTTTCACCCAACAGCTGTAAAACTGAGGCTTCGAATCTGCCCAATAAACTTCATTCACTTTTTTTTTTGTTCACCTCTGCCTATCTGCCGCTTTTGAAGGTGAGCGGATACGCTCGGTCAGGCGTATAATTTAGCTTTTGAGAGCTAGTGGAAAATATTTCAGGGGAAGCTTGGAGTGTTTAAGGAATTGTTCTAAAAATAGGGTCCCCCCCCCCTCCTCCTCCTCGCTTCCCCTTCAACTCCTGGGCACCCCACATTGGCTGTAACTCAAGGCCTCGAACCTGCTTCACTTTCTTTAAATAACACTTATTGATTCCTGCTCCCGTCTGCAGAGCTCTGCACCGATATAAGCGTAAGAGAAATGCATACGGCTTCGTGCTGTTTAAACACACGAGACAAGATTCGGTATATTTAACGTTCAAAACTGCATGTTTAGCCGAAAAGACAGGATAAAGGGTCCAGCTGTTTTTTTTTGACCGGATTGTCCCAGTTCCTTGAGGCCCCTGCGGTTGTCATTTCCCATAAAAATTAAATATGACTCCAGAAGTCGTGCTTGCAAACTCCACTTTCCGTCCCGTGTGCACTTTGGGGAAGCAGACAGTTTGCAGCCTGCTGTATCTGCACATCATTCTGCAGGAGCGCTCGGTGTCTGGTGCGCTCCGGTCGCCGCTATTTCCACTGCCTGCATTCCTTTTCCATCCTTCCATAAAGCTATAACATTTTCTCCTCTGCCCCACTTTCTCACTCCGCTGTATAGGCGCAGGGTCTCGTGGCACCTTTCGCTTTATTAGAGAGTTAATTTAAGCCTTTTTTTATCCCTCGCGGTGACGTGTTTCCCTTCAAATATCGACATTAACCTGCCATTATGAATCTATAACAAGCAGTTAGGAGGTGACCTAATACCTTGCGAGAGGCAGCTGAGGAGTTACCAGTATCTCTTTGACATTATCCGTTGCAAACACGTGAGAATTACCCCGAGGTTGAGGGCTCTCCGCTGGGCTTTATGCAGCACTTGAATGCTGATCTCCGAAACTATTAATCTGATTATAAACTGGTACATGAGTATCCTGCCTGCTCCTGGTTCCTGCCTGCATAAGAACAGTAAGCCCATTGAAACTAGAGAGGGCGGCCGGAGCGAGCCAAGTTCTCAGCCCGGGTTCTCAGACTTGTCTGAGGACTTGCACCTTTAATCGGTTCACCGATCGGCTCCAAATCTCCACGTTTTTGCTACTTTGAGGAGATTGTGCAAGAACTTAAAGGGAGTCTGGGTCGGTTGGTTACGGGTCGGGTTCTGCCGTCTGACCTGAGATGGGTCAGACCGGCAGCAGAGACGGGACAGGAAGGTAGTTAAAGCTGAGAGGGAGAAGGTGGGAGTCAGGACGGGTGAGAAGTGGTGAGGATATGGGGTCGGGGTAACCTGAGAGGGACGAGGCATTCCTCGCAGGGCAGCTACATCTGCAGACACAATTATCTGCTTCACATAATTTTATCATTTCACACGGCCGCTGAAAGAGCGTATATACGTACAGTAGGAGAGAAAACTTGAAACTAGAAAGCTTGAGTCGACTTATTTAATCACAGGAGCTGTTTTTTTAACTTCGTCCCCAGAGAGGAACGTTTAAATTAAATTAACAAAATTAATTAAAACAGAAAGTCAACTTAAAAAAGTGCACTGTAATCAGAAGAGAAAGATCTTCATCGACTTTTTATGCCTAAACAAACTAAACAAACTGACCTTAAAGACTTTTTTTTATTATAACTATTATTTATAATTAAAACAAATTTTCATACTGTTTTACTTTGTTTATATGTGGCGGACCCCGCCACCTTTTAGCTTCAAATAGTGTTCTGACGACCTAATTTTCCTTGTTTATTCAGTTATGTAAAAATAATATTGTTAATATTGTTATTACCTAATTAATATTGTAAAATTTCTACTCCAAAACTACATACTGGCCCTTTAAATATCAGTGATGTACAGTAAATATCTAACCGAGGAGTCTGGTGTTTCAAATAATGCGTATCGAATCGATGTGCACAGATTCCAGAAGTCATGTGAAATCCATCATGAAAACTAGATGCTTAACGAGGAAAAGCTCTCAGACGTCGGCCAGTGTGGCGGCTCACCGAGGAGTTATTTTTAAATATAGAACGAAATGTTGAATAAGAGTGTTTGAAAAGAAAAGTCTGAGTTTTGTCCCGAAGCTGGCACGAAGATATCGTGCCGGCCTGAATCCTGCAGCGGGTCGTGTGTGCTACTTTCTAATAATAAGCTGATTTACAAAGTCTTTGGGATAAAATGATTTTAATCTCCGCTGTTTTGGGAGTTTTTTTGTTTCCTCCTCTGAGTCGGCGGGCTGATCGTGGCCCCTCGCCGCCGCCAGGTGACCATCACTGACCTCACCACATCTCAGTGTAACTTACCTACTCAGAAGTTCCCAGCAGTCTCAGGGTAAACTCATCTAACCACATACTGCCATATCTCATTCTCGGGGGGTGTTTTTCTCACATCTGAGCGGAGCGATATCAGCTGACGCAGCCCACAACTCTCCGTCCGTCACGCTCGTCCCGGTCTCAGTAACACTCGCGCACTATGTCATATCAGAGGAATCTGCAGCGCATCGTCTCGCCTCGATATCTGCTTGAAGTGAAACGTTATATTATCAGCGTATCTCGATTCTCTGAAGCGACGGTTCTGAGTTTCTGACAAGTGTGATGTAATGAGCTAATGTCCTGCGCCCTCTCTGTGCTTCCCACCGTGCAGGTGTTGCAGTGCTCGTGTCCCCTGATATCCCCCTGCAGCTCGGCGTGGACACCAGGCAGCAGTTCTGCCTGCAGTCGCTGCCCAGCATGGAGCGCCTCCCGCTGCAGTACACCGTGTGCGTGGCCCGCGACGTGAAAGCTGCCCACCAGGAGGCCGTGCAGCAGCTCTCCCAGCACAGCAGGGAGCTGCCCAACATGAAGGCACTGTGGTTAGTTCGGTTTAGATTCACATTAGCGGAGATGAGGAGGGTGGTGACGTTGTGGGTGTTTAGGGAGCCGTGGATTCAAACCCCGTCCAGGTTTTTTCCCTCACGATCCCTCCCGTGTGTCCTACAGGCTGCCCTTCTGGAAGCTGCTCGCCAATGTGGATTCAGGGCAGAAGGTGGAGAGGGAGCTGAGGACCTTCTCCAATCGTCTGAAGAGACACCAGCTGGGGGAGGGAGTCATCAGCCTCAATGAACATTCCACCACCCTCCTCTCCGATATGGTACGTGCTCCTCACTTCATCCTGTACTGAGCCGTAACCGTCGTTAAATCACCAGCCACAGCATCTCCAGCAGACAGGAGTGGCTTTTTGAGGCACAAACCTGAAAAGAGGGATCGTAGTTCGATGTTAGATTGAAGCAGAGCGAAGGTGGCCGTCATGTAGCTGAAAAACACGAAGCTCCAAGTTCATCCTACTGTGTGAAAAAGAAAAAACTACATAAAATCCTATCCTTGACTTCCTTGACGGCCTCCCAAAAACAATCAAAGCGCAAAAACAACAAAGAAATCCACCAAAGTAACATCACATATTTTTGAACAAATGTGCAACAAAACTCAAAAAGTAACCATCGATTCATATTCCCTTAACGATCTCCTCCACACATGTATTAAAACAGACATAACAAATGTGTCTGACATGTTTTGTGGAAAAGAGAAAGTGTGATTTTCACATTAAAATCTGTAAAATGTCTCCCATTCCTCGCCCCTCGTTAAAAAATCTGTTTCAGATGTTACCTGCTCTCCTGCCTCTTCTTACCTTAACGGGTAACTCCGACATTTTTACACATTAAAGTGTGTTTACAGGTCTGTGAAACACGTAGTATGAAGCCTTTTGTGGCTCCAGAGGAAGCTGCATGTAATCTGATAAATTGCCTCCAGTGATGTCACTCAGTGGCTAAGTTGCATTGTGGGTAATGTAAGAAACCAGGTATTAAAAAACAGTCCACTGGACTTAGTTCGAAAACAAATGATCCAGAGATACTGTTTGTTATTCCACACATTCTCCTTCCTTTTCAGAACCTGATGCCTACATTACCCACAATGCAACTTAGCCACTGAGTGACATCACTGGAGGCAACTTTCAAGAGTTAATTTGGTGGAGTTGCCCTTTGAAGCACAGATTTTCAATTAAGCACTTTAGACAGTTATATTTTTACAGTTTCATCTTCTACCATTTACTTTTTTATCCATCCTCCTCTTCATTCAGCCCGTTCTCGCACCACGTGGTCGTAGACTCTCATAATCCTCCTCCTCCTCTTCAGCCATCTGGGCCGCGAGGTGCCGGAGAGGGTTCATTGGTCAGAGGCTCAGAACCGGTCAAGGATAGAGATGAAAGAGTTTTCTTAAGTGGATCTCCAGAGTGTTGGAGACGGGCGGGGAAGCGAAGGAGGGAGGAGGACAGGTTCACCGAAATGTCACAACGCAGGAAAAAAAAGATGGTTTAAGGGCTTTGCCTTCATGTTGAACGGTTTGTTTCCCAGAGTGCAGATCACACTACCTTCAAAACTTGTAAATGTGATTAATTAATGCTCACCTAATATGTTTCAGGTGTTTTAAACCTAGGTTTTGGTCCATAACTAGTGTGGGACAGGTGATATCCCTCTATTCTCTGCATGCTGATGATTCTCTCACATTTATTCGGTTACTTTCCTCGAGTGTTATTGGGAGCAGCCGGGAAACGGCACCAGGACCACAGTGAAGTGGATCTAAGTCAATAACTGGTGATATTCCATTACAAAACAAATATAGCCGAGAGAAGACAAACAGAGATCTCAGGTTGCTCCGAGTGTGGTGACTGCGGGATGAGCGAAAGAATCGAGTGTGTTGAGATTGTGAGGGATCTGAGCCAAGACCAACTCGAGTGGGTTGATCCCGACACCAGCTCGACGCTGTGATCCGACCCGGACCGGGCAACAGAAGAGGAGGCAGTTCAGGCATCTCATTATTAACATACACTTACAGTAGGCTCCCATCGCAAGTTCAGACGGTGTGAAAGGATAAAAGGAGGGTGGGGCGAATGGAAAGAACGACACGCGTCGGTCGATGGATGCCGTTTGGTGAACAAGAGTTTCCTTTAGCCACAATCTCAAGTTTTCTGGTACATCAAAGATATTAAACACCAGCTCTTGTTGGCTCCACATCGCCCAGCTTCCCCGTCTGTAAGTACCATAAAGAATCGGCCAGGCGTACAGTGCCGCATGGAAACATTACGGAGCTTGAAGTCGCCCGTGAACGGCTCTACAGAAGTGCGACTGGCAACAATGAACCTCTGTAAAAACGTCTCTTTCACTCCGGTTTTACAAGAATTTCTTAAATTACTTTCTCTTACAGTTTCCAAATTAGTTTGGCTGCCGTCGGAAAATCTGGGTCAAAAATTAGTTTGCTGTAAAAAAAAAAATATTCCTGTGACACTAAATAATGCAGCTTTTCACAAAGAAACTACCTTACTGTGGGTTCTGGACCTCTTTGTGTCCGGTTTTGGCTTTTTGACAATTAGTCGGATTTACATTCAAATTCAGGGGACAGTAGAGAGACACTCAGTAGAGCGCATACCTCTGCCAAGGCCCTAAAGTCTCCTGTAATAAAATATACTTAAAGGTCCAATTTATAAGATAGTTAAGCAAGTAAAAACTGACACTTTGGGTTGGTAGGTTGGTCCAGGCACCAACGAACACGTCAGTATTTGACGAGTTGGAAATGAGACTCAACGATCAGCTATCTCACAGATTGGACTTTTACATTTTGTGAGATCCGGCATCAAACTGCAGCGATTTGATATTAACCACCTTAAATACGCCTGTTTTTTTCATCAACATCCACGCATCATTCCCTGGAGGAATTAACCAAACTCTCCTATCTCCTAAATCCCTACGTTCAAGAAAAAAATCCTTGATCTGTCTCGTTATCCATCGAAGTTTAGTGGAAATCTGTTCAGTAGTTTTTCTGTAATCCTGCCGACAAACCAACCAACCAACCACCAGACACGGGTGAAAACATAACGTCTTTGTCAGAGGTAAAAGGAAAAGATCACGACAAAATAACATTCTTCGACGTTACATAACGTGTCCTAATCCACCCTTTCTTTCCCACAGCAGGTTCACCTCCAGAGGTCGATCTGTGTATTCTTAAAAGGTTTTGTTCCGCCGTTATGTAATCTGAAATCTCTGCCTGACTTTACCGTGTAAATTCCAAAGGATTATGATGTATGTTAGCGGTCCTGACAGAAGGTCACGCAACGTCTCTCGACTGGTTTTCGTTGCCCACATGGAGAGATCAGCGTGTCCAAATATAAACATTATCCATGAGTGCATCGTGTTATTAGGGGAGGCTGAGACGAGGGGTGTTCAGTTGGTTGCAATCTCGGACCTCACTTCCAGATGTCCTACACACTGGACCTTTTAACTGATGCATGTTTTATCTGTCTCTGTCTCTACCAGGACCATGACTACCTCTACAGCAGGAGAAGGGGGATGTCCAAGAGACTGACCAGGGACCTCCCGCTTGTCAAGCTTCTTAACATTTCCATCACCCTGTCCCCTTTCCTGGGCGTGGGCACCACGCAGTTCCACACCTCCCTCATGGACGGCACTGAGACCTACTGGCTCAGTCTCCCCTCAGCCCCTCAGGGACAGCTGGTAAGACTTCAGCGCCTCTGTATGTTCACTTTTGGTTTCATTCTGGTTGTTGTTGGGCCCATTCACCAGAAACATGTCCCTTGTCTGCAACACTGAACTTTCCTCGACTTCGCTCTCTCTAAAAAGAAACCAGACACAGAACTTTTTCCGCAGCCTGTTCTCCATTCACTTGTTGCGGTTTGATAAAAAGCAGAGCAGTGTGAACACCCGAACATCTTAAGGCTCCATGATTCACTCACTGAAAAACCAAAATAGAAAACGATAGTAGTGTAAAATGAACCCTGTCCTTCAGATCCCCGTGATGAGTCAGTGGCGAGGCATGTTCTGCGTAAAGCTGAACATCACCAACCCGGGAGCGGTGAGCTGGTTCCTGGACAGAGTGGGATCCCTGCAGGCCCATCTGGGGATGGAGTACGTCACGCTGGAGGGCGGCGAAGGGAATCTGTTTGAGGAGCAAGGCCTGCGGTCGCCACACGCTCTCTCCGGAGACAAGTACATCAGCATGCTGGCCGACCTGGCGGCGAGGATAGGAGACTCCACCATCGTGACGGCGGGGACACGGTAATCTCAAACATCTCGTCTTCGTTCCTTTGTTCAATCAACTGTAATTTTACCCAACACCAAGAGTGTGATGACGCTTATTGTGGCCCTGTTTGTGTCTCAGGTCGAGCCACAAGCCTCTGTTTGTGAGGATGACCCCGTTGCAGTCCGACTGGAGCCCGATGGGCCTGAAGGGCATCATTCCCTCCCTGCTGCACCACACTCTGCTGGGATACAACTTCCTCATTCCTGATGCAGTAGGTAATACCACAGCCGATGGGTCACTTTCCTCACCTTCTAATAGTGCTTCTTAATACTTCATATGTACACTTGATCTGTATTCCTGCAATATTTCATATTCCTGTGAGCCGGTCGAACAGCTGACGTCACTCGGACTCTCATGAAACATCGGTGACTGTCACATTTATGATCGTATACGCCAAAACAATACCACAGTGTCCAAAAAACAGACAAAAAGAATATTTTCAGACCTTCATGTCTACAGCTAAATGTACTGACAGCAGAATAAATCATTACCGTTCAATCGTTTGGGATTTCAGTCCAAAGTGATATGACCTAAATACACGAACGTCAAACTTTTGGTGATCCCAACACCAGAGTTCATGGAAAATTGGCAGTGTTGAATCGTCTTGAGGCCGGGACACACATTAGGGTTTGTTGAGCTGATTATGAATACGATTTGCATGTGGCGACCGATGGCTCCAAGTTGGACCGGGTCCGTTCCACTCTGGGTCAGTCGGTGATTACAGTTGTCGGATAAAATCAGACGGGATATGTTAAGACTCTTCAGAGTCAGTCGCTGAAAGTTGTTCTTCAAGATTTTGATATTTGCGTCTGACTTTGGCGACTGTTGACATTGCTTTTATGCACCATGACTGAAGTTGACTTGAATCACCTCCGGTTCCCTCTTGCCTTTTCAAAGCAAACTGCGATGCAATTGGTGCAAGTAGAGCAAGCTGCTGGTTGTTTTGGTATCAGTGTGACGAGCGGCACTCTCACAGGATTTGCAGGGTTGTCTTCTGCCTGAACACGTTACTAACGACCAGAAATGAATGTGTTGTTGAGTGTGTTAACTTGTTCGTAAAGTTTGTGCATCTCCTTGACTGTCTTCTTCTTCTTCTCTCCTTCTCCCTCCAGGTGGCTCTTTATCCGGAGACCTGGTCACAGATGAGGAGTTGTTCATCCGTTGGCTGGAGATTACAGCCTTCCTCCCTGTTATCAGCTTCCACACGCCGCCCTGGGTCTGCGGAGAGGACCGGGTGGGTACACATCCAGAATTTGATTTAAAAAAACACACCAAACAGTCTTGTATCCACAGCAACTCCTTCCTCTTTGGTGCACCTTGGCCTACCATCTGTGTGATCCACATTAGATGTAATTACAACAGCAACACCATTCTTTCCAGGCCTGATAACATTTTAAAGTGAAGAGATCAGGTGTGGTGATGCGTGAGTGCTGCCAGTTAGACGTTGTCAAAGGGAGTGGGAGATTATCTCGCCTTCTAGTTTATGAAAAGAGGCAGGAGAAAGGAGGGTTTATTGACCCAGCGGCCTCTCTGAAAAAGTTCCCACCGGTTCGTCCGAAGAGACGTAGTCTATCAAAACTCAAGACCTGGCTCTCCACCCAGCGGGAGGGGAGGGACAACCTGTTCCTCTCCGCTGGAAATCAGGAATGTACCGTTCACCGTACGCGTCGGGAAAATAAAGCCAACCGTCTCGGAGAGCTCGGTGACAGATATCGATACTCTTCACGGACAGAAAAGCACTTGCTGCGTCTCCGGAGGGCGAGGCCGTTTCCCCCCGCTGTCCTTCCCCCCCTTTTCCCTCTCGGCCCTCTCCCCGACATCACCTGTGGTTAGGAGACCATCTGTTCTGAATTACGATCCTTCCTCGAGATTTACGGCTCACTCTTGAGAGCCACTTCAGCAGGAATGATAATGAATTTGAGGACAAGTCTTGGAAAAGTACTTTATTGTGGCAATTAAGATTTCCATGAGTAATTGACAAGTGTGACAAGAGTGGGAGTGATCCACTGCTTTCCACTGGGAAGAGGACCGGGCCAGCAGAATATATTGGTTGTGACTTGTGTTGCGTGACAAAGATAAAAATAGGCCTTTTGGACAGCTAGACGTTTGACAGCAGCAATGTTTTCCATTTTGGTCTCTCGCATGGCCTTCAACTTATAAACTGGGTTAAAGTGAGACTGAGGAAATCTGAGAGGAGAATGGGCCGCTGCGTTACACATGATGAATGAGTCTTTTTTTATTTTATTTTACTGTAGTTTAAATGTGGCACACCTTTTCTTTTCCTGGATGTGTGATACTTCAGTCAGTCACAGACAGGTCACAGCAGCAGCAGCAGCCGCACTGGAAATCAAATAGCAAGAAAAACCGCAAACCCACACACATGCCTGGCTTCTCAATTAGAGAAAGATCCACTCAAACCCAGGGCTGCGACTTCAAGCTCATTCCTACAAATGTTCCCAATCCCAACTCGTAAAAATACATTTTTTATAGATGCGGTCAAGCTTTTGTTTTTGTCATGGGACACTGACGAGGATGTGACCCTTCCAGGAATGCTGAAGTCGTTTTGGCCAGAGGGGGAGACAGGAGGAAAGACTTGGACACTGCTGAAAACCACCGAGTCAACAACGAGCTGCTCTTCTGGTTCTGTCTGCGTGTCTCGGTGCAGAGATGGCACAAACGTCTTTCGCAGACCTCATTGTCAATATTATTCTTGTCCAGAAATCCTTGTGGCAGATGATTTAGTTAAGGAAATGGCTTTTTTTTGTTGTTGGTTTCAGTTTCTCAATTGGTCTCGATTTCCTGGCTGGACATTAATTAAATGTGGTTCAGAATAAAGCTCCACAAAAGAACAGACTTTAAATTAACTTCTTAACGAGCTAACCTTTAATATAATGTCAAGATCGGATGGTTCATGGAAAAAAAAAACTATGAAAATACAGGATTATGCAGACTTCCTCTGAGAGCTAGTTCCAAATTGTTCGTTTGCCTCCAGGCTCAGTGAAATAATTCTATTGATGGCATGTTTTCCGCACAGTTACAATGGCGTCAAGCTTGTGCGTCTCTGCTGCTGGAAACTAGCAACTTGACGAGCCAATTCCAAGAAGAAAACTTCTTGGGAAGAGGGCAGGCAAACAATTCTTGGCAGGTGATTGGACGGACCATCGCAGGCTAACTTCAACCAATCAGTTCAACAGTAGGAGAGAGCAACCACCAGCAGAGCCAGATGGCAAATCAAATTCTCGCCAAAGCCAGTCGGGATGAAACCGAAAACATCCTTTCCATTGAGAAAAGCCTTTGGTTCCATTCTTTGCACTACACTCTTAGAAATAAAAGTTCTAAGTAGAACCATATAAGGTTCTTCGGCTTGTCCTCATAGGAGAACCATTTTTGGCTCCAGGTAGAACCTATTATAAAGGTTCCACCTGGAACCCTTTTGGAGGGTTCTACCTAGAAGCCAACATAAAGGGTTATACCTAGAACTGTGTGTGCAAGGTTCCACCCAGAACCCCCCATGAGAGGTTCTACAAAGAACCCATACAGGATCTTATACCCATGCTTTCAACAATCCCTGAAGAACTCTTTCTCCAAAAAAGGGTTCTCTGGATCAAAATGGTTCTTACTGGAACTGTTAGTGTTACCAAAAACCCTTTTAAAACCGTTTCTTTGGGAAAGGGTTTTCCAGAAGCAAATGGTTCCAGGTAGAACCTCAGCCCTTGTAGAAGAACCCTTTTGGAACCTTTATTTCCTGAGTGTACTTTTAATGAAATAAACTCCAGTTCTGTTATATCTGATGCTACAGTAGCCTCAACAGTCGCTTCTCTCGCTGGTTGACACCAAGGATGTTGCATTAAATCAAGACACAGTGTTGGAGGCGTTGCCCCATTAATTCGTATTAAAGCTGCTCATTGGTGCTTTAAAGCCTAAAAAAGCTCGACTTCCTGGGTATGAAAACACCCAGATCTTCAAGATTGTCTGGCGTGCGCACTAGAGACTTCCACGGACCGAGCCGACTGAAACATGGGCTTTAATTTAAACGAGTGCCAACGCTTCCAAGATACGACGGGCTCGGCACTTTATTCCACACAGAAAACTGCTCAGGAATCAAGAATTGGATCTCTAATAATCACTCTATTATCTTCTTCTCTCTATTTGTGGCTCGTAGGTGCTGAACCTGACTCGGACCTACATAGCAAAGCACCAGAGGGATGTGGTCCCACTGATAGAGAAGTATGCAGAGGAGTGGCGGATGACGGGAAACCCCATCTACCGGCCGATGTGGTGGCTCAGTCCCAGCGACCCCGTGACCTTCACCATCGATGACCAGTTCCTCATCGGAGACGAGGTGACTTAATGATGTTCTGATGCGAAGGGATCGAGTATCCCCCTCCGTTCGCATCCGATACACTTGGCATCCGATAGCGCATGAATCAGGGCTGTAACCTGATGTCTCGCTAATTGAGAGTGACATCTGAATTTTTTTTGACCATGTGTTTTCCAGGTCCTGGTGGCACCGGTGGTGGAGAAGGGGGCAGTGCAGAGGGACGTTTATTTACCTGACGGGGGCTTCCAGTGGCAGGACAGCCAGAACGCCCAGGTGTTCGACGGGGGCACGTTCCTGCAGGACTACCCGGTGCCCTTGGATGCGGTGGCCGTTTTCTTACGGAGAAGCTGAGTCACGTGACCGATCCACCGAGTCACCCGACTGATCCTGTTACTGTTTTGAATCAAATTCTTCTTTTTTTTTTTTTTTAAATACTCGTGCTGTTCTCAACTTGCACTTTTCCACTAAAGACCATTGACCCGGTCTCGAGGCCCCGCCTTGAGATGACATGTAGAAAGATTTTTTTTTTATACTTGCACTTTACAGTTCAAAATGATTTGTGTTTTTTTTTTTTTTTGTGACGTTTTTCTTTTCTTCCTTTTTTAAAAAAATGTTAATTGGTTTTACCTCTCGGCTGATTTGTTTCCGGACTTTTTGATCTGTTCTTCTTCTTCTTTCTTTTTTTTTTTTTTTTTTCCGTACGCAAGTTCCGGAGAAATCTGTGTGTTTACATGCTGCATTTCGACAGTCTTTAAGTTTTTTTTTTAGCTGCTGCTGGCTCTCTTGATAAGGAGGAACAAAGCAAGCCCCTCGTTTGCTTAAAAAAAAAAGAATCTGAAACTCTCAAGAAGACCAAATGAAGATATCGAAGGACAAAGGAAAAATGTTTGAAAAGGTTTTTTTTTTTGTTTTCGAGGGAAAACGCTTATCGGGAGGTAGTTAGCTCACAGAAAGCTTCGTACCGAGACCGACGCACCGTGGTACCGTATGTCTTGCTCACTCATCGGAAAGGCTTTTACTTGAACTTATCCGGCCGACGGGCCGACGTTTTATGAATGTACCTCAAGTTATGGTTTTTTCACTACTTCACAGAGTCATCAGACACACAACAACCCATCACCCCTTAGCACTTATTCTTTAGTGGTTTAACCTAATTTATCAACTTACCACTCTGTCGGACACGTCTGAATGTCCCTTAGTACTGTAGGCCTGATGAACACGAGGCCAAGCCACTGTAATATATGGCTTTATATGATGTCGCCTTCTTACTAACCTGCTGTAGTAACGGCTTTTTAAATGGGCTGCTTGTTTTTTTTTTAATTTTTTTTGTCTGATGTTGTGTTGATATGTTATTTCATCTTCATGGGTGCCAAATTAAGTTTGAAGGAAAGCCTCGTGGATGAAACTGATTTTTGGATGGATAGTACGACGTGTTTGGAAATACACGTGCTCGCTTTTTTTGCGAAGTTAAGTGAGAAGACTGACGCAGCTCTCGTTGTCTGTATGGTTAAATATCAACCCACTACAAGCCGATGTTAGCTAGCATGATCTTGTTTGTTTTTGGCTAGCTAGCGTGACTCAAAGCTAGCTTAATCCAGTTTTGAGTCACGCTAGCTAGCCAAAACAAACAAGATCTGTGTACTAGCAACTCTTAATCTCACAGATTCTTAAATTATATCTTGTTTGTTTAAACTAAAGTGTGAAAATGATGATTATGTCTAAGGCTAAGCTAACGTCTCCTAGCTGTCGGCTTCGTATTTACCATACGTATACGAGAGTTGTATTCATCCACTTGTCTAATTCTTGGCAAAAAAGAGGCTACGTGTGTTTTTCAAAATGTCAAACTATTCCGCTAATAGTGACGACGTGGGAGGAAAGAGGACTACAGAACCCAGAATTCACGAATACGACATAAGCTAGCCTTCGTAAATGTCCGTTGCAACCATCTTGGATTTATTAGTAATAGCTGAAAGCATGACCTGACGTTTAGAGGGGGCAGTGGCCACGTGACGTAAACCCTAACCCTAGTCACATCCACTTCCATTGCTTTGCTTTAGCTCAGTAGCATTAGGCTACGTATATAGGAGATTCTTTTTATTATTATTATTTGGCTTGAACCCTGATATGCTTTAAGCAAATGATGTGTAAATGAGATAACTGATTTTCTTTTTTTGTGATTATACTCATAAAACTAGCCCGCGGACACGTGTAAACCACCTTTTGCACCATGATGCATTGCTCTATGTGCAGTTAGTTAGTCTTGATTTGTTCTTCACGAGACGATCTTAAAACCCGGCCAGCAGTGATGATACAACACTTTACTACTAAATTGATTGTGTAACTTTGATCTATCAAGTTTACTGTATCAACTCAAACACTCAGGTCTACCGAAGCTTATCAAATCACCAAATGTCTTAGCGCAACGCAGTAATGTTGTGAACACATTGACGTCTTAATCTCTCCCGGAGCTGAATGTACAATGGACAAACTGTGATTTTCCCAACCGAGCCCTTCGTGCGAGGACGGGGAGCTTTTTCTAGCTCCCGTTCTTCTAATGCTTTTTAAGGAATGCTGTGGTACGTATGTGTTATTCCGTCCCTCTACAGACTGAGCGAACCATGTGCTTAATATGCCACTCTTAAATCTGGACGACGCGACGTTGTCTGGATTATTGCAGTATCAGCAATGTACATATTACGATGACTGTGCCATTACAAGTGTTTTTTTTCTCTTCTGTAAATCAGAGAACTTAGAACGACAAGGTTACAATAAAGTTTACATTTTCTTACTTCACCTCTTTGAGTTATTTAGCCTTTTTTTCAGGTTTGGTAACCGATCGGCTTCTGTAAGCTGGCGGCTAACGTTAGCCTTCAAAGTTAAGTGAGAAGACTGACGCAGCTCTCGTTGTCTGTATGGTTAAATATCAACCCACATGTTAGCTAGCATGATCTTGTTTGTTTTTGGCTAGCTAGCGTGACTCAAAGCTAGCTTAATCCAGTTTTGAGTCACGCTAGCTAGTCAAAACAAACAAGATCTGCGTACTAGCAACTCTAAACCTCACAGATTCTTAAATTATATCTTGTTTGTTTAAACTTAAGTGTGAAAATGATGATAAGGTCTAAGGCTAAGCTAACGTCTCTTAACTGTCAGCTCCGTATTTACCATACGTATACGAGATTTGTATTCATCTACTTGTCTTCAGCCACGATACGATACGATGAGGAAATATCGACACACATCTTAGAAGTGAAACACACAAGATGTAATAAAACAGTAATGTTAGCTTTCGGTTATCAAATGTGTTGTTTTACCTTGAAATATTGCCAAATGTGCCTCCGGATTTTCACTTTTTCATCATCTCTTCAGTTGCTGATCAATCGGGAAGCTGTGAAATAAAAGTTTATGTGACTTGTAACCTGGAAAACAGCAGCGTGACATTATCCCAGCATTCAGGTTTGCACAATGGCGGAAAAGTGTACAAGGTGTAAATGTTTAGAAGGAACATATGATGGATTTGATCGTCTAAATTACCAGTTTGAACTCGTGGTATTTGTTTCGTGCGTGTCCGTGTCCGCCTGCACGTGTTCATGTTCCCGTGTGTGTGTGTGTGTGTGCGTGGTTCGTGTCATTAACACTCCTTCTCCTCGTGTCAAGAAAAAGTCTACATCTATATATCCGCGCAGCAATGCTGACGACTAATTCCATTTAAACCTAATAAAAGTTATTTATAGCTCCGGCGAGCAGGCGGTGGGAGAGGTTTCCCAGGGGAATCACATTCGTCTGAACCTCAGCTGTAGCTTCTCCTCCGCACCTCCTTCTGCCCGCTGCCCCTTGGCTGAGCTCCACCGTGGGGCCCCCGGACCCGGCTCCTTTAGCGCAAGTTAGACAGGTGCAGCTGGCCGCAAACGAAAACGCCCCGAGCTCGCCCTCTCCTTCACGTCCTCGCCTCGATCGCTTGGATTCACATGACATAAAAATAAATAAATAAATCTGGGCGCAGTTCTCAGCCAGATTAAAATTCACAAGACATTCTCGGTGAGGCTCGATGGTTTGTGAGGTGATGAAGTTACAGCGACGGAGGCTGGAGGTTAAGAGAGCCACGCCGCAAAACCTTAAGTGACCTTCATCATTTCTGTGGTTGTTGTGGACGTTGACGCAGTTTAATTTAATACTTTATTTCCAGAATTCAACATAAACATAATTTCCCCCCCTAAATCTCCTCATGAGATCGATCCTGTATTCTGAAAGGCGAAGCTCCCACTGCGAGGTCCACTTTGATGGGAAATCACGTCACAATAACTCGACTCCTTCCAGAAATGCTGCGGTCGAAGACATCCACCCTTAAACTAACATTTAGCAGCAGGACACCGCGGTCCAATTATTTTTTTCCCCCATTCACTAAATCAAAAAAATGTAACATTCAACCCAATTAGTTTCGGGGGGCATTATGTAAGTCGCCCGTCAGCGCAGGGAAAAACAAACTGTCCTGCCAAAACCCGAATCAAGAATGACACGAATGATCCGCATACGGTAGCTGCGATGACGACAGCGCTGCCCTCCACTGTTAACAGCTACCGGTGATTAGCACCGGGGCAAAATGGGAACATCCCCGCTGCCGCGTGAATGATTAGCTTATAAAACAGGATAGGCGACGTTGGCTCGCAACCCCTCGTCTTTGAGGGTGCTGTGGAGCAAGTGGCACATGAATTAAAACCGGTGACAAGCAGAGGCCGCAGATCTCTCCCAAAGTCTACTTTTAGAAAGTGCAAGTCAAGGTTTTAGGTTTCAGCGTCTAGCTCCTGAGTGAATGGGTTTTCCAGCTTGCCAATTAGGTGTACAATCTAAAGGCTCGTTGTCCAGAAGCCAGCCGGCTGCAGACGTTTGGTTAATGCCGTATGGATTTCTCATAATTCGCCTGCACGTCTTTGGGGTTTTTGAGTGTCTGAATAAAGAAGATGATGCCGTTCTCCTTGGCGATCAAAAAAAACAACTGTCTGAATGCACAAGAGCCAGGAAACCCTTCATGATTCCTGATAAAAGACATTAAAATAAAGATAAACAACGGTCTGGCTTTGAAAGCGATTCTTTTTCCCCCTTATGAAGCCACATTGCAGGTTCCCAGAGAAGATGAGGAGAAAGCAGACCTCAGGAATGCAAGTCTTGAAATGCTAGCCTGCTATCGGAAGCCCCGGGGAAGGGTGAAATCGGGGCGGGTGTACCATTGTGGAGGTGTGTGTGTGTGTGTGAGAGAAAATAAGGCTGTGCACAAGTGGTAGGCAGCAACAAGAAGGACGCTGTCACATGTAATCACTTCCTGCACATGCCCTCCTCGGGAATCTGTCGCCTCACGATGCCTTTAAGCGTCTTCCGTTTAATTCGAGTTAATAGGTGAATATACTCGGAGCAGTCCCGGCGGAGGGACTTATTAATACCCTCAAAGATGGAGCCGGCTCGCGGGGTGGCATCCACTTGAGCCCGACCACCTGGCCAGATGGCAGGCGGGCAGCTTCCCCTTCGATTAAGTAAACACTGAGCCGAGGAAGGAAAGATCTCATTTTCACACCGGACCGGTTTCAGGAGGTTTACAGATTGTCAGAGCTAAGAAAAACTCCACGCATGTGAGAGCTGAGCAGCCCGACGTAAACACGTGCCGAACCGAACCGAGGTGTACATGACACGACCTTTGTGTTCGACTGAGGCCGTTGACACTTTCTCACTGAACTAAAGCAGAACATCATAATAAAACCAAGCCAACCACCTGCTGAATGCTTTAATTACAACAGCAACTAACATCTATCTCAGCCAAAGAACCTAAACTAACCAAGAATCATCACATCTGAATTGTTTGGCCCTGATTATTTCATGCTCACATTTGAAGACGTGATTGTTTCGTTTCAAATAAAGAAAGGTTTTTCGGGTGAGTGGTTGTGGGAAATCAGGACCTGCAGGCCAAAGTCGGCCCAACAAAAGGGTTGATTTGACCGACCATGGCTAAAAATAATAAAAAATATAATATAAATCTCTGCTTATGTGCTTTTGTGTAAGTTAAAATGGTCTAAGATCAATTAATATGTAATATTTCTAATAATCTGAGCACAGCGGGCAGAATGGCACCTTGTGGTCCTGACAAGAGTTGAAAATTAAGCATTTTTCAAGGAGTATATTTGAATTGACCTTGAAAACACAACTGATAAATTTAAGAATTACCCTCTAGATCACGTATGAACCCTGACGATGGAGCTCACGTGTTTGGTTTTCAGAGAAATGTTTCTACAACTACAGGATGGATTGCCACGACATTGTTTACACACACTCACGTCGCCCTCAAGGTGAATTGTACTGAGTAAGTTTTTGTTCCCTTAATATCTCCTCTAGCGCCATCGTCAGGTCAAAATCGAGGTGCTTGAATTTTGTGCTCAGGGCTCGTTTTGGGATGTTTACAGGCTTTTTATGTTTTCATTATTCTTGTTGACACAGCCGGACATCTTCAACAGCTCGTCTTTGTCCAATCAACAAACAAACAACCCAAATATATTCTGGAAAACAGCAAATCTTCACGTATAAGAAGCTAAAACCAGAAAAATAATCACATTTTTGCTTGAAAAAAGGTTCAAATATTAGTTTTCTGTCAGTGGATTCATCTATTAATTGACTAATCTTTTCATATTTATCCAACATTTGATTGTCCTGGTGTTAAAGACACTCATGGTAAAAGATGACATACTCACATGTGATACAGCTGTATGACATTCACTTTATTGTTAAAACTTGTTTTGGTATATCAGCTGCTTGTCTTTTTACACATCTTTAAATTAAAGGCAAAGATATACAGCTTCATCCTCAAACACCATGCAGCAGTGTAAACATGAGGTCTACCGTGATAAAAAGGTCATACAACTACAACTTACTGGCAAAAGTCTGTGTCCAAAGAAAAAAATTAAAATAAAAGTCAAATAAAACAGAAGGAAGCTTTCTGTCAGTTTCACTTCTTTGAATCAGCAGAGCTCAGCTAGTGTGCATCGATCGCTGCATTCAGCTGGTAAAAATGCATGTTTGTTTCATGAAGAGGTGAAAACATGGAAAAAAATAAATAATATGAACTGACAACATATACATAATAACAGAAATGTGTTCCTACACATGACGGCCCCTCTTTATCTGCACTTCTCAAACATTAATCCAAGCGATAAAAATAGTTTCCTACTGTACCGGAGAGACGTTAACGACCTGTTAAGCGGTTCTGCACCTCATCGACAACTGCAACATGCTGAAACTAACAACTTGACAAGTTTGCTCATAAACGTTTTTACAATTCATCTTGATCTGACAAAAAATAGGCTACCAAGGCAGTCAGGTATTGGTTAGCTAGAACTAAAAATGGACAGTAATGGAGTGCACGACAGAGTAAAATTACAGTTTACCCACTCTTTTTTTAAAAGAAAAAAAAAAAAAGTCAGTGTCAGTCAAACACAAGTGTCCTGCCGATCGCTTACTTCCACAGCAAACTTCATGTTATCCTACCCGCCAAGCTCACCGGGGTCACATGGCGTCGTACTGCAACTCAGTTTTCTTCTACTGTTGCACATGTACGCGCCAACATAAGCACTCATCTTCCAACGCCGCAGCCAGCACTCTCAAGATACCAAGTTAGTAAAACCTGAGTATGAAAAACGATAAAAACACGCACACAAACATGATCTGCCTTCGTCGCTGCTTCAAGAAATCACGGCAGATGAAATGAAACAAATACGCCGGCTGTGCACTCGAGTCCGAAAGGCAATGAGGATCCACTGATTTAGACGGTGGCAGCAGCAGGATCACACTGACAGAGATCCACTTTCCAAAGATGAATATTTGTAATTCCTGTAATAACATATCAACCGTTTTACTCATTCAGGCCTCCGCGGTGTGAGATTACCAGACACAAGTGAATCACACCCAGTGGTAGTTTAAATAATGAGGCTCCAGTCCTTCAGCTGAAATTAAACGGACGTCAAGCAACATGCAATTCGTAAATGATATTCAACATCGAGTTTGCTGCTTTGGCCACTTAAAACATGACTGATTTTTCTACAGTGGAACAAAAACTAGTAAAACATTGCACCATCTCTCAACTTCAAACGTGACAAAAATATTGGATGATGCTCCTGAACGATCCTTCAGCTGAAATGTCTCTGGCCGTGGTAAACCGGATTTGATCTCAAGACTACGGTGGCTCTAATTTCTCCTCCCTTTTTACATTAGTGGGTCACTAAGGCACCGGTGCGTACAGTCCTGTGGATAAAAACTTTGATCTACCTGTAGCCAAAACCACCTGAATCTCACCTTGCCTATACATACAGTACACATAAGCGCCTCGCACACATATTGACAGCAATTGTAAATGCTGGATTACCATGACCTGGATGACTGAGAACCTTTCGTCAACATATTGACAGCAGTGTTTCTCCAAATACCTCTCAATCATCCTTATTTCTGGAACATCAATTAACTTAAAAAATAACCCCAAACCCAACATTTTGATTCTGTACAAGCTTCAGGAAGCATATATGTTTCGCAAAACACAACTTCTTGTGTTCATTCCACCCGTGGAGAGGACAATCACTTGGTTTTCTTGTCGAGCTGGAAGAGATCCAGTATGTCCAGCATGGCCTGCTTGATGTTGGTGCCAAAACGGTGGGAGTCCTGGAATAAAGCAAAAAGTGGTCAACAGTCTCCTCATTAGGGGATGGAAATAAATAATCTAGATTGTCTGAAAAAAACGTAAAAACTACGTCAACTTACGGTTTCTGGGCTTGAGTGTTTGCTGGAGATGTGGAAGTTGATGAGGTTCTCACCAACAATGATGTAGGAGACACCATAACCATCATCAGCCACCTTGAGACAGAAGAGGAAACTATTAAACAACAGGTGAACATTATACAAATATTTATGATTGATGGACTCGTCTATAAAAGGACACAAATTGCATGACTCTGTTGCCAGTTGCAAGAACACTGCACAACCGTCTTCTCTTTATCGTTGTAAAATCATTGTGGAAACCGATGGATAACTTACCGGACCAAATCCACCTCCAGAGGACACATACTCAGGGTGTTTGACCAGGTCAAACAGCTCAACCTGCTGCAGAGGAGTCTGACTTGTGGACAGCCTCCACGGCTCAGACAAGACCTAAACATAGAAAGGTAACAGTCAGAATTATTAGATACTCCGTGATAAGTTACTGGGGGGAAAAAGAGAAGTGACATGTCACACAATGATGAGAGAACGGTGGAGAAAAATGTTCCGTTCATGCACTTTTTGTTGTTCATAAACTTTCAGGGCAGAAATCCCAACAAGCCGTAACAACACCTCATACCTCCTTGAGGAAGGCCGAGTCCTCTCCCAGGTATTTGGACACCACATAGAGACAGAAGAGATGCCGGTCGATGCCCTGTCCTGTCATTGCCAGGCGGTACATATTTTGATGTTTCTCTGCTGCCTGTTTGAGCAACTTGAGACGCTCTTCCGTCTGCGTCGGACAGAGAGAGAGAGAGAGAGAAACATGACAAAGTGTCATTAAGAGTAGCACTGTAATCAGAGGTGCGGTGCGTTGCTGTTGTTAAGCCCTTACTGTCTCATCTCTGATCATGGAACGAACAAAGGCACAAGTCTCCATGGTGCAGGAGCGCACGGTTTCTGTTCGGCCCTCGCGGAACAAGCGTGTCATGGAGGCTTCGTATGTCAGGCAGAACTTCCCTTTGTCCTGATGAGAGACAGGATGGATCAGCATCAAAAAGAGTCATTCTGATTGAATTGTTAATGAGTCAACAGAACAGATTCCTGACATGTTGAGAATGAAGATCAGAAATCTAAACTTTGTATTTTCAGATAAAAACACAGCCTTTAACTAAAGCTGAACAACGTTTTGATGTAGTCATTCATCGACAGTCTTCAATGTATGTTGGCTGGCAAGCTGTGACTGCCCTCTGCTGGAATTTAAGAGGAGTGTAACTTGACTGTATCCATTATTATAATCACAAGTAAAGCATGCACAGGACATTACATGGTAAATAAATAAATGCTTCAAAGACTTGTTAAGGCATCAAATTTTGTTGAGAAACCAGTGAGATGTTGGTCCTTACCCTGTAGTGGGCCAGCTGCAGGGCGATCTGGATGAAGGCATCAGGGCTAGTGCGGCACTTCTTAATCAGACCCTTGCCGAAGTCGTTGAAGGGGAAAATGTGGGAGTCCACGTCGTCAGCCAGCGACTCAGCGACTTTCAGAGAGCTATGGATGACCTCCTGGCACTGAAAGAGGTGACAGAGTCATTACAGACTGAGCTGATGACAACATATTTCATATTTTAACAGTATTAATAAAATGCTTATTCGTGGCAGTTATTGAACTGTAACATTATAAATATCCAACAGCCCTTTCTCTACATCTTTGATACTAGAATATAAAATAATAACACTGGTGCACATAGGTCAAGCGACCAGCAGAGGGAGGCCAATTCCTGAATATCAAATTTTAGGTTTCAGCCTCAGTGTGTTAGACCTTTTGAAGCACGACCCGGCCCTTACCTCAGCAGGGATGTCCCACTGCAGCCTCTGAGGTCCTGGCAGGTTGGGGTGGGGCTCCCCTCGGCAGTGACCTTCCTCACCATATCCCAGTTTAATAGGGTCCATGGACAGCACATGCTGTAACAAAGACTCAAGGCTTAGCATGACATTTCTTCAGTGCTATCTGTCTTAGTTCAGACTGCTGAGATAGTTAAATGTATTCCTTTATCCAAAAGATAAATTCATAATTAAAACCTGGTTTCATGCACAAACTTCATTACACAGAAACTACAGACGTACCTCCCACAGATGGCCAACGATTGGAGCATCTGCCCAGGAATGCTCTGCGTTCAGTCCCATTGTACCATTCTTGAAAACTATGAGGTTAAAGGATTTGTCAAACCACCTGGTTGAAAACAAAGAATAACCACAATCAGTCAATGTGTAAATCAACTTGGGGCACTTCTTATAATCAGAAACAATATACAGACGTTATCTGTCCCACCTGTCGTAGCACTTTCCATGAAGCAGCGACTTTGCGTAACTGTCCAGGGACTTGACCGGGTTGTTTTCATCGTACCGCTGCTCGGTGTCATCGAGCGTTACACAGAAGGCTGCCTTCTCAATAGCGTCCAGAGCTTGCTTGTTCTTACCGCGGCTGAAGTAGGTTTCACGTGCTTTGGCCCAGGGGGTCCTGCAGAATGTCAAAGGCAGATGTGAGACAACGTCTGGAAGGAGTCACTTCTAAGAAATGCATACAAGTTTCTCCTCCGAGAGAAAAACATCATATGAAGGAAGGAGTTGCATGCATTTTTGTGGTCACTGTCACACTGTCTACTTTCAAAACACTAAAAGACAATCATAGCGCCTGACCAAAACATCTTTCTTTCACAGATAAATAATCAAGTAACATTGACCCTGACCTAAACATTATCTTGGCCCATATTATGTGCATGTTTGTCTTCTGATAAGTAACAGGACATCACAGTCTAGATATGCCACAGATGTGTTTGACGTAATTTAGAAACAGTGCTGCCCATCATATAATTTGTCCACGGTCCAGTTTTTGAAAACTGAATATCAAATGATATAATATCTGAATTTCTAATAACTTATGAAATTAGGATATCTGTATTTTATGGGTGTGTCTTCAGTGTAACAGCGGCCTCATCGATGCCAGCTGCAGCTTGCTCCGTAATGCCACCCACCTTTCCCCTGCAGTGAGCGCAGCTAGTTTCTCCTCTCCTGGCAGGGGCTCCGACTTGTCTGCCAAGATCCTCTCCATCTGCTGCTCTATCTCCCGTGGCAACAGCAGCCGCCCGTCATAAAACATCCACACCTTGAAATAGCGTCCCTTATGGAACACGGCTATGTGTTTGCTCTCGTTCATGTGCTGGAGGTTGTCTGGGAGGGAAGGACCAATGGTAAAGAGACCAAAGAGAAAAACAGAAGGAAAAAAAAAAAAGAAAGAAATGGAGAAGCGTTTGGGGAGATTAGTTGGTATGAGCTTCAGTTTATAAAGGTTAATAATTTAAAGCTTTATATAAAAAAGTGAAAAAGAAGGCAGCAGGTCGAATGAATGAAGTTTGGATAGGACAGCATTTCAATCCTGGGAACAACAGAAGTGATTAGTAACCACTTCTTGGTCCCAGAAGTAAAATGGTGTGATACCCACAACATGCAGGAGATGTGAACATCCTTCTTCTTACTGAGTTATATTCATTTGAAGGGCAAAAAAACAACTGAATTCAAAGTGAAACTATTCGATGGGAGGGACTATCCAGTTCAAAAACTAAAGCAGCTTGAAATGGGAGTGCAGGAAGTGAGATGAAAAGGGAAAGTAATTTTGGAACAGGGCAGTGGTTTGGAGTACAATGACCTGTGGCGATGTTTGTTTGAACATCACTGTGCAACAACCGAGAGAAACCAAATCATAAACATCATCCGCCTCTTTGATACAAAGTCATGACATTGTGTTGGTGATGCCGAGTGTTCAAACAAGCATCGCCCCTTGTTATAGGCGAGACAAAGGAGAGGATGCTAGGAACAACCCCCGAGAACAACAACAGCCTCACATCCAGGTAAAACTTAGCCTCCTGTGTTTCCTCTTACACCTCCAGCCACTGATAGCTCATTGTTATCATCAACACTATTTACTTTAAACAAACTTTTACTAAACGCTCCACTGAAACATTAACTATGACCTGTGTAGTTCTGTCTAGAAGCAACCCTTATATAACCTATTAAAACCTGACAGAAGAACTCATATCATGACATTTGTAGTGATCCATAAAAGTATAAATTCTATTTAATTTAAATAAACATAAATCTCAGTACTCAGTAACAACTGAAAAACGTCATCGAAAACGTACGCATTTAGGAGTCTCTGGGTAAAAAGCGCTAATTAATCCAATTAAATTATTCCTAATTAACTTCTGTCCTCACAGCCGGTCAGTTTAAAGCAGTCTATCAGGGCCCCACATGTCTGATGACTCATGAAAGTACCTACATTTTAACAAAGTAAAACAGCAGAGTGGCTGCCTGCCTTCTCAGAGGTCATTGTTATTTTTAGATGCATGCCAAAGAGCACCACTCAGATGATAAGGTGTTAATAGCTTTTAAAACCTCCAAAGCTTTATGGAACACATTCTGAACTGTATGTGAAATAAGAAACATCAATGAACTTTATAACTATGTATATATTCATTTATATATATCTCTTTATGTATTCAGGCACGTCACTGTTTGATATTTTCATGGCTTATCTTAACACTTGCGCAGTTTTGCCTTCTCAAACTCAAACATTAGATTTGAGTCACATGCAAATTAGTCCTTGAATGTGCACAGACCAGCACACATGCATTATTAATCCATGGAGGTCAGATAATTTTTAATTCAAACAAATGGACAAAATGCCCCAAGGAAAAGTACAGTAGTAGTAGTGTGGAGGAGGCGGCACTGCTACAGACTCTACCTGTGTCTACACCTGGGACACGACTGGTGTTGAACATACGCTCGTATTGGGATGAGCACATGGGAATAGTGTGTAGGAGCATGAGCTGAAACGCAAAAGGGGAGAGTCAAACACAGAGAGATGACAAACTAATTCACTAAAATCCCCAGAGAGCAGCGGCAGACAGACACCTACGGGGGACAGGAGCATGGATGGAGTACAGAGGGAGTGATGTGGATTGGTATGGTAAGCAGTTTCAAGGAGCAGAAGGGACCTCAGGGAGATAGAAATGAGCAGGATCCAGAAACCAGTGGTCTGCTATCTCAATGCCACCAGCAAAGCCCTGATATTCTCAGTCGGATTGGTACTCAAATGTAGATACTTTAAGATTTGAAATATGTTTATCTCCCAAATAAATGCCTACATAATAACGTTAATGGATGGATGGATTCAGGGCTGTGCTGTTGAGAATGAGTCTAGAAGTCAGGGGTTTCTGATTGCCGTTGCCATGGCGATAGCTAGGGTCATAGGGTACGGAGGGGGTCAGAGGACACGGTGGAGATGTGCCCTCCTCTTACCTGTCTCCAAACCAGGGGTGCGGGTCGTGTTAAACATCCGCTCCCACTGAGCCGAACACAGAGGAACCTTGTTTGCCAGCAAGTATATCTAACGCAGCGTCCGACACAGCGAAGGGACAAAACAGTAGAACAGAGACAACTGAATGTGAGTGTGTAACAGAGGGAGTTCATGCACTGGTGTGTGTAAAAAAAAAATGTATACAATCAGTCTCTGGAAGAGATAAATGTGTGTTTATGCAACATGTTGTGGAATGTGTGTCAGGATTGTGCAAATGTAAAAAGAATTTGGACCTAAAGGTAGAGTCAGCGATTCTAATCCAATATACTGTTTTTTTTTCAAAGTCAGCGATTATCTTCTCACGGTCCACTAGCTGACCTTTCTGTTTGTGTGCTGAAAAAAAGAAAGTCTAGTATTCGTACACAGCCCTGGCTCTGTAAATGGAACACATTCAAAGAGGGTTTTTGGGAACCAGTTGCACTCGGACATATGTCTCTTCCTTTGCTTCTGCTGGCTGCTCTTCCTCTTCCACGAGGAAATAAGGCTACACCAATGATAGTATGAAATGTCAATAATATCTGAGATATAACCTTGGTTTGAAAATGTTTCACTTCTTCTTTCCCTAAGAATTACACGTCTTTACTTGTGTAACGTTACTTGTTGACGCCAACGTACCCTCGGGCAGCAGACACGCCGGATTCTGCCATATTTCTCTTTTGGTCATCTAGCCCAACTTTTGAGGTTGTTACCTTTTGCAATGTGCGTCCATGAATTTAGGGAGCAGAACTTCTGAAGGAGCACAGAAGGGAGGGGTGTATTTGCTTGGCTGGAATCGCTAACTCCACCTTTATGCATCATGCAGGAAAAGGACGAACAAGGGAGCGGGAATGACACTTGCGTGTGTCAGTAAAATCACCAGCATTCATTAAGCCTTATTCACTAAGCCTTCAGAAAATGCTTGTGATCTCGCTTTGCCAGTAATCAAAGCAGTACTTCCAATATAAAAAGCAAAAAAGCGCAGTGCGTAGCTCATTTCGAGGTCAGTGTTAGACATAGTGAGCTGAACACAATATCTGGTGTCATCAAGGTTGTGGATAATACAAACAGGGTTGTGAAAGATAAGAAGCTTTCCTTGTAAACTATAAAGACATACTCACTAAGATAACAGTTATGAATCAACAAATCATAAATAAGAAAGTTAAATATTTACATGGGATTGATGTGATTAAATAAGAACTAATTTAGTTTATATGACAGCTTGTATAACGGCTGTGGAGTGACCAAAGTTCAAAATCCTTTCAAGAGTCAAAACAAAGAGACAGAGGAGCTCCGTACTCACAGGTTTGATCTGTGCTCTGTCCAGTTTCCTCCTGTAGAGCATGATAGCATGGATGGCATTACCTGCCCGAGCAGCCTGGACGGAGGTGGGGAACACATACAGGAAGTCCTGGAAAGAAAAAACACAAAAACATTTAGAGTAATAAATCAATAATCAGTAAGATTTCATCCAACATGTCACACCGCCCTGGAAAACACAAGGTCATAAGACGCGACTTGCAAATGGAAAACAGATGATCACCCTGAACACAATGTCACTGTGTGATCCACCCATAAATTCTTTGTTGCTGTTTTGATCCAGGACTGTATGTACACACACAGTACATGACATGTCCAAGTCTGCCAAATCTTGTTCCACTGACCCCGTACCAGAGCTATCTCCACTGACAGCAGTGTTCATAGTGATAAGACAGACTACTGTCTCACTCATTTAGACAAAAGATTTGGGAACTGTGCGTTTGTGTCAGAATCCCTCTTATAGGCAGTGAGTGGTGAAGAGTCCACGATCACAAATCTGACAAAGATTTAGAGCAATTAAGCTGCTCACACATCATAATACAGTCTAAGCCAGCCAAGATACTAAAAGATCTCAAGACTGGAAGACTTCACAGGGTTGCACCAGTCTAATTCTTAAACAGCACATTCAAGGGCTTTCTAAAAACATTCCAGGACTAATTCACTTAAATTAGAGGACCCAACACAGCATCATTTGCTGATCAGATCAACCTTAGCTACTGTTACAACACTGAGAATTTTTATGATGAAAACTAGAAGGCTTTACAGAAGCTCACAGACCATAATCAAAAGGAGATAGAGGATTAATGGTGCTGCTGTGTTACAGTGATTGCAGGGAACTGCAGGAGACACACAGGCAAACAACAGAACATGAATGATTTACTAATATCAATTAAAAGAAATATCGAAAGATACTTCCTCATGTAAAAAGTTGAGAAGACAATTTAGGAAGTTCACTTGTATGAGGAAATTATAGCTGCACGGTTGCAATATAAAGTTTTTGTTACAGACACAATTCTTTTTCAGCATGTGTACGACAATCATTCACAATCTAGTCTTAGACGTTGTATTTGGCTGCTCAAGAACTCACGTTACTATGTGTCACTTAACGTATTATATATCAAACACACCGCAGTTTATGTGCCACACAGGTTACTCTGCAGCTCTGGTGACACATTCTTTCAAGATTACATATTAACAGTTAATAATTAAAAAGGCAATCAATCACGACCTAAATGGAGAAGCTTATTGCTTATCTTTGAATAAAGGCTGAGCCATTATCAGGCAGTCAGGTAGACATCTTACCATGGCATAATAGTTGCTGTTGACCATTATGGGCCCCCGGCCTCTGAGGTAAATGTATTCCTCCCACCAGTCACTGACCTGTGCGATATGACGAGAAGGAGAGGTGAAAGGAACAGAGGGTGACACTATTAGTCCAAAACCGTGGCAAAAGAGCAAAAAGGGAAAAGGAGAGGAATTCATTCCAACTCACATAGTTGGAGGCCCACCAGGACTTGAGTTTGAGGTACCACTGCAGTCTGGGTCCCAGGTTCTTCTCAAAGTCTTTAGCCAAGCCCTTCATTCGTTCATACCGCTCTTCATCCATCAGTGGGTGCACTGACTCCAGGTACTGTCAACACAGAGAAATGCATAGTCACAAAGAGTGACGCAAAGGGTCATCGGTTTTAAACAAGGGGGGGATTAGATAGACTAGAGAAACCAGTTATCTATTCTTTCTGCCCTGAGAGATAATGACAGGCGGGCTGGAAGCCTGCTGTCGTGGCTTTGTATTGGGAAACACGGTCAAGGGACAGAAGGTGACCTGGGGAAATTGAGACAAGCCAAAACCTGCACTCCATTTTGTTTGTACTGCTTATTCAACTGGCTATTCTTTATTTGAGTCACACTGAAATGCCATGAGAGGTTTAAATTACCCTTCTGCAGGTGTCCTTGATAGTGGGGACAGGCAGCCGTGGCAGAGAGTTCTGGAAACTGTAGAGCATCGGCTTCCGGCCAGAGAACACCTTCACCAATACCTGGAGATGCAGAATAGACGAGGGAGAGGAAGGGCGTTACATTTTGCATTTCACCTGGAGCACCTGAGGTTTGTGAGACAAAGTGGATACAGCTTACTGCTTACAGGAGTAGCTTACACATTGTACAAGAATTGTTTTTTAATTAGAATATTAAATATATTAAATGTTTGTTTCAACTGTCGTCTCTCATACATCTGGCTCCCGTAAGTTCTGACCATGTTCTCCGTGTGCGATGGAAAAAACACAGTCTTTACTTGTGTGGAAAAGAATCGCAGGATAACATTCCTGTATGACTCAGCTCTGAAGTGAATTAAACAGAAGAGCACATTCATTGTCTCACCATCCACACACGAGTAGACCAGGACACAGAGCCATGGCGTGCACGCATCCAGCCGTGCCACGACAGCAGGCCCTTTAGGACATTCCTCATAATCATGATTATGGTGACCCACAGGCCCGTGCCCACCAGAACTCCTCCGACTATCTTCTGGCTGTCTGTAGACATGTACTGACTGTGGAACGAGACAAAGAGAGAAGGAAAGACGGAGACAATTAATTTCATGCAGCAGCTGTCAGACTTCCAAAGTCAACAGAGTCACATTTAATTATGACTGATAACAATGCATGCGATATAGCTTGACAGGGTGAGACACACACACACAAAGCCTGACCGATTGTAGCCAGTGCATTTTATAAACTTAAGAAGTGACATGGCTTTTCTTCAAAATGTGTCAAACAGGTGCCTTATCCTTACACAACATATGTACTTCTGTTGTGAAAAATGTGACATTTGTGGAGGTAATAACTTAGAACTGAAAACTATCGACACAGTCATAAATATTGTTCTTGACTTGAGGGAAAATCCCCAGTACTGTTGATAACAGAGGAATTTACATCCATGGCGGGAAGCGTTTGTTTTATAATACTGAACATGATCAACATTGTTATCAGAATATAAAGATGAGGTGTGGTGGACAGTTGGAGCAGAATGAAGCAGAACTTTGTCACTACCACTGGAGTTGCCACTTAAGGAGGCAAAGAGAAACATGTTTTCTCGTAAATACTTCAGGCATGTGCGTGACTGCATAAAGGTCGTACAAGTGGGAAGACAAATGTCGGATGCATTCCACCTCCACAACTACGTATTTGTCAAGATGGGGCATTTTCAGGGATTTTTTTTTCTTCTTTAAATTGGAGTTAATAGCTTCTTCCATGCCTTCTACCCTTTCTAGCCAAAGTCCTGCTACAGGAAACAGGCCAATCAGCATTATGTTTGTTCAGTGCCTTCCTCTCTACCACACACAAATTAATATGGTGGTCAACGTGAAAACAGGTCTTCTGTGTTCCATGTTGTTGAAGAAGGACAATAATGGAGGGATTTTGAATGTTTGAATGTGCGCTTAGAGAAAACAAACAAACATGCTAACACTGTGCCATACTCCTGTGGCCTTACCTGATGGGTACGTGTTGGCCCAGTTTGGCAATCAACCCCAGAGAGGGATCCAACTGATGATATCTATTGTAGGACATGTAGGACCCAACCACTACCATGAACCCACCAGGGCTTCCAGGGTACACACCAGTCATTACCCCATTCTGTGCAAAGGTAAACCAAATACAGGGTTAGAAAGGTTAACTGAGTCACCAAGAGCAAAGAATCTGAAAAGATATCTTTCATAAAATCACAACACAACGATTTGGTTCCTACTGACATCTGTAAAATATTATTAATTATAGAGAGAAAATTAGGAATGAGTGAAAATGCCAGCAGGTCTCTGGGTTTGATCGACTTTGTATGAACTTTTTGTAAACAGACAACTAGGCCAAAGGCTAGGAACACAAAGAACAAACAGGAAGGTTACTGTAACTCCTGACTCATTGTGTGGGAGAGGGTGACCTTCCAGTGTGATATAGTACACAACGCAGTTACAGTAACTCTGTCAGAGCTCAGCACATTTACCCTCATACTATGCAGGAGCCCTTTGGACTTTGCCCTCCCATGTGCCTGACACTTCTCACCTTGAAGCGAATGAACCTTTTCTTCCAGGAGTGGAGGCCAGAGAGGTAGATCTGGCGTAGGGCCTCGTGGCACAGCTGGAGGTCAATGCCATCAGGAGTGACGGTGAACTGGAAGGCCACCGCCTGGTGAGCTTCTGCCATGGTGGCTACTACAGTATAGGGTCACTGAGGACAAGAAAAGATGATCAAGTTAGTGAATATTGCAAGAGAGTTCATATCAAACATCACATAACAAGACTTCAAGAATGATCAGATCACACCAACAATGAAAAATAACCACATCTTGAAGGCTGTAACAGATTGTTGTCAGGCACACATCAGAACAACCTTTCTTATTCCTCGAAAACACTGCAGGCTTACCTTATTTACAAGGTTAAATCCGTTTAAGCTCTTTCTAGGGAGACAGCCAGTGAGTTAACGCCGAGTTAGATGAATGACTACATTGTCACTCAGTATATATGTTCAGAGGCAAAATTGTGACAGAGCTAAAACATGAAAACATATGCGCTGAATGAGCAGCTGCTTCAAATTACTGTACAGGACATCCCTCGTCGTGCTGCTGCCATTACTGTAGATTTGTGTGCCCTTTCTTATTTATTGTAGCCCAACTCCATGTGTTAGATGGTCTCTGTATCATCTTGACTTTCATGCTGCCTCAGATCTAAGGATAGTGGTTATTTTTAAGTCTAGCCAAATACACAGCTGTAGGTAAATCATTTGACTCTGTCTCAAAGAGCTACTAGTGTCTGCCGTTTGCGCCCTTTCTAAAACAAAGTCATGTGAGCTGGCACCAAAATCTACGGTTACTTATAAAAACTAAACTTCAGATATCAGAGTACAAAGCTTCCAACCCAAACTGACAACATTTTGTTGTTGTCCTACATAAGAAATGCTTGGCAACAATGATTATTATCTATTGGCATGTAATGACTAATGGTATGTCATAAAAAACAGCTTGATAGGCGTGTTTTTGTGTGTGGTTACTAGCTACTGGTACTACTGAACTGGTAGGACAGGTGTGGCATCCTTTACTACGAGTTAAACTGCTGCCAAGACAACTATTTAATTCTCAACTGGGCCTCCATTTGTTTTACATTTGTAAAGTGAGCTACTAAATGACAAATTCAATTTTTGAATTACATTCTTTTTAATCTGAAGTTGTAAGTGAGTAAAGAGGAGAAGAGAGTGTGGAGATAAAGGAAAGCTTGGTGGAAACTGATATCTTCCCCCACGTTGGGTAGTGGAAGAGTTCTTGTTACAAAATCTTGTCTTCATGGGAGCCCTTGGGAATAACGTTTGATCAAAGGCGAGTCGGGTCTAAAGCTCATATTTTGGCAAGTGGTTCTGGCTAATGCGTACCTTACCTGGTATTTAAGACTGCAGATTTCTTGTTTACCTTATCCTCTATAATTGGGCAAATAACAAGTCTACTAATCTTGAGATTTCTCCATGGTCTTAGAGGCTTCATTTAAAAATTACATTAGTTAAGCCTTTATTTCACCATCACCAGACTAGCAGTAATTTGAACTGCAGACCACCACCTGGATGAAGAAACTCTAGCTGTGGCATTCAGAGGGAGCTGCTGTCGCCACACAAACGTACACATAAGGTACCCAGGATGTAGCCAATCAGAGGCAGAGTAGGGTGGGTCAGGCCGAGCAAGGTAGTGTGATCTAAAATAACGCTGCTGACTGATTGCAGTGTATATATTTTATATAACGCCTGCTACATACTAATATCTGCACTATTTACACTGTACATACTTTGCACTTTACTGCTTTTTTCTTGCACTTCCGGTTAGATGCTAACTGCATTTTATTGTCTCTGTATTTGTACTGTGCACAATGACAATAAAGTTGAATCTAATCTAATCTAATCTGATTTAATAGTAACATAAGTAACGGAAGTAAGGGCTTGACTCCAAACCAGGCGTGTCTGGCAGTGCAGGGGTGTTTTCTATGGGAGAGAGTAACTCCCTTTGGGTTTTTCCACTTTGCAGACTTTTTTACACAAAAATACTACATAACTGAACAATAAAGGAAAAGCAAAACCCACCAAAACCACAATGTGACCTCTTTTTAGCTTGGCATCCCATGGTTATACTCTGCTGTATACGGATTTCACTGGCTCTCTTTTTCTCTACGACTACAGGAAGCTACTCTGCTTGGTTTCTAAAAAGCAATGCCTTTTCTCTTTGCAGGGTCCATTTTTTATTTCATTCAACAGGAACACTCTAGAAGCAGGACACGTCGTTTCTACGTTTCCAGACCTCGGAAGGAGCATCCACAGAGCAGCATTTCAGCAGCGAGTCCCCTCCCCCCAGCTACTTTCCCACATCACATGATCCACCCTGTGCTGCAGAAACTAGGGGAAAGGTCGCAGCGCTCTGCCGCTTAGATACCGGTCAAAACTGGCAACATAGTCCTTAACAACCTTCGTATGCCGGCATGCGTATTCAGCTGTGGGCGCAACGAAGCCACCGAAAACACAACGTTTGTTTTGGGTGTCGTATAATCGGCCATTTTCCGTTTTTTCTACATTTTAAAAGCATATGCACACCACTTGTCTTTACGTTCATCAATCATGCCAACCACCCCCCAGCTCTCGTGAACTTAACGTTGCGTTTCTGTATATTGTGAAACTGACCGCAAACGAGACACATCATCCATCACATAAAGCCTTTTTCAGTCATCATTACTAAACACCACAACGTGAGAGGCAAAGTCACTCTCCACAAATGTAGGCTGCATGTTGTGTTTTTTTTTGGTATTATATCAAGTATCCTGCCCACGTGGTGTGTGGGAAATGGGGTCACTAGTGTGCAACCCCCTCCCCCGGTGTGGATCACCTACATGATTATTTATTTATTTATTTATGAAAATAATCAGCACTTTCAGCCACGTCTAAATGAACAGGTGTACGCTCGTGATGCCCCAACAGAAGAGGACACCGTGACAAGCCAGCTTTTACTGACCTTCACTGGCAGGTGACATTCACATGCACACATCTACCTTTCTAAATGTCTCTTTAGCTGCTGTCACACATCACAGGCCACTGCCAGGTACACACACACATACTACCTTGAATTAATACTGAATAACATTACTGTGAACGTGTTGCATCAGAGTTGCCAGGTTTGGTCGACCATGGATGACCTTTACCTGGACTTTTGCCTACATTCATGTCATCAACAAACAGTCAGGAGTGCCAACTAGGCTCGTTCACCACAAGATCACAACACAGTAAAGTGAGCAGGTTAAATGTTTTGAGCAGGTAGTCAGTGGAGGCCTCTTTAACATGTATTTTACCACCAAACCAAGAGTACCTATGGTTATGAGTCAACAGACTTCCCCTCGAGATTAAGTTTCGACTTTCACAAGTCATAATTCACCTGCAAACTTAATTTCTGACGGCTACAAGGCCACACGAGCCTCACAGTAGTGTCAACGCAAAGGTAAGGAAATCTACTGCGCGCTACGTCATGTAAACACCGCACAGCTCTGCGCTGTACGCCGACAAGGAAATGCAACAAACTGACATTAACTGCGCACAGATCGCGACAGTTTCCATCTGCTTTCTGTCCAGGTTGTTGTTGTTGTTTTGTTTTTTTCAAAACCTCTGCAGTTACATTTGCACAGCCGCTTTCAAACCCACAGACAGAGAGTCAAAACTAAACTGAAACACGCTCTGAAAGAAGGAGCTTTTTTACTCACCAGCCCTTCGGATCAGTCTAGAGACAGCAGAGCTTTCCGATCTGACGAGGATGTGACACGGCTCGGCTGTCGGCGCGGACTGCTTATACACACTGCATGAATGGGAGCACAGACGTGTAGACAAAGCCTGCCCCTTTTGGTGACATACTGAACACGTCCTGGTGATACACAGCGCCCTCCAGAGGTCTGCTGAGCCATAGAAAGGGTTGTTTGAGGTCAGCAGGTGAAGTGGTGGTGCTGAAAATGGCTTCAGGGACAGTCTGTAGCCAGAACGCAATGTGCCCAGTTGTTCAGGGGATGGACACAATCTGTACAATGTAATGTAGTCCAATAGAAGTGGGCAATATGGATAAACTCCTCCTTTATCATGGTATATAGTATATAGTATAATATATACCATAGAAGTAGACACAATCCAGCCATATACTAGGTTATAGGTCTGGATCGATAATCGATTAAATGATTAACAATCAAACAGCATCAATGCAAAGTGAAAAATGAATTCATGTCGCCACCATCGTTAAGATACGCCTTTATTTTCATATTCCCATGGCACGTCCGTGTCACCGTTTCTGTCCATGCGCAACTCCTTTCTAAACATTGATTTTTTTTAAATTTTATTAAAGAGAACAGATTGTTTTCCATTTAAATGTCTGGAACCATTTACAAAATAATATTTCCACTGAAGAGTTAAGGGAAAAAATCTTCAAATCATATTTTAGTTTCTTTTTGTGAGACATAGTCTTGTTTAATCACAATATGACATATATCATAAAAGTAGGGCTGCACAATGAATCACGATATAATCCAAATCACAAAATGGCTCATTGCAACATCCAAATCACAAGAAGCTAATTTTAATGAAGGTAAAATGTGTGACAAAACAGCATTATAATGAAGTACTGTAGTGCTGCAGAGATGCCTTAGAGCGCAAATCTTGTTCTCCGGATGTAAGAAAACCTGTCTGATTGGTGCAGAAACCAACAATTGCTACATCATGATGACTTTAATCATTTGGCTTTAAGTTAAATAAAAATGTGGATGCATAATGATGATTCATCATTTGATTACCTAAAAACAGTATAAACATGCAGGGGAACAACTTGTTGGCAATCACACTGTAAATGTCAGAACTTACATGTCAGCCACAAGTAAAACAGGTATTTTCACTTGGCTGATTAGACCTTTATTATCTCATGGCAGGACAGGTGTTGCTAATGAGCAGCATCCCAGTCAAAGATTCCAGCAAACCAGTATGTTCAGTACTAGGGCTCGTGAACTGACATACCTATGCCGCCATCTTTAATTTTAAAAATTACTTCCCCTTCCTCTGCCAGGGGCCCACATTAGTCTGATGAGGGTGTGGTCAGAGAAGGCAAAACAGTCATTTCAAAACCAGTGGAAAAAAAGCTACACAAGACTAAATAAACTTCGGACACAGGGTGGCACTGTTGCTCACTCTAGCAGCTCACTGGACAATCCTCATGCACAGGAAATTCAAGTTACAGATTTTAATTTTGTATTAAACTTCACTGTATTCTGTGGTTTGTTATTTACAGCAATTTGACTTAACAACAAGACAAGGGGTGTTTGTCAGAAGGACACATTTCCATGATGAAAAGTGCACTACTGTAAAAGCCAAGTGACCAGGAAGAGTGTGATAATACATTTCTGCAGTTAGGATATATTTTCAACTGCTAATTGGCAGCAAAAGTTGTTAATGCTCCCTGTTTCATTTCAAGGATTTTAAAGTAATTTGTACTGGCATGCACATTTTCCATGTGTATCTGCCCCTGAATATGCCCAATGTTTTATTTTTCAACCCCAGAACCTAAAAGTGTGTGACCTTGCCATGATAATCACAACATAATCATCTAAAGATATTGCCTTTTTTTAATTCCTCCTTTTTACAACCTGGTGCGGCTCAACAAACTGAGCCGCTGAGTGACATCACTGGAGGCAGTTTATCAGATTGCACGCAGCTTCCTCTTGAGCCACAAACAGCTCTGTTGGCTGTTACTTTTTCACATACGCAGCAGCACACCCCAAAACTTGTTAAAACACAATGTGTAAAATTGGCAGAGTTAAACTAAGAAAAGTCAGAAAAAGTAATGAGCATTTTGTGTTACAAAAATATATGTTGTATTTGTTTATCCCCCAGGTGTGGGAGCAACTGAGACAAAGAGAGACAAGTTCAATAACGACACATTAGACACAATAATAGATAATGTATTAAATAGTCTAGTTATAATTCATTTATTAATTTATTACCAAATCTGACTTCTCTGATGTCTCTACTTCTCACTCACTCTTAGGTACACATTTGGTTACATTTCACTGCAGCAATGTGGAGAAATCTCACCTCAAAATCACCTCCAAAATGAATAAACTCTATTTACAGTATCCTGACCTTTGACCTTACATCAAATCAATTCCTTCATAGGTTAGTTCATCCATTGGTACCACTAAGGAGAACATCAGAGTAAACAATCACTTGGATTCGTCTGAGAAACGATGGGTAAAATAAAACGTACACCTGATTAAACATGAATTGATTAAATCTTCATAAAGAACACATATCAGCAAAAGCACGTAGGTTATATCTTTTAGGACCTTCATTTTGCTCTAGGACCATGCTTACCCTACTTACTCTAGTTTAGGCGCAACGAAAATCAGACAGCGGCTCACTTTACCGTAGTGACACACTGCACCTGTATGTCTTGTGTTTATCCAGCAGAGGGTGCAAGATAACAATTTTTGTGAACGCCTATCCACCCGGTTATTTTGTTTGCAACAATCAATTTGAAGCTTAAAAACTGTTTTGATGTCCAACTGTAGTCAGCTACAACAAGCTAGCCCCAGCGTTATTATTAGCCGTTGTTGTTAACCATTCAACGGTTAGTTTGGTAGCTGGAGGGATTAGCTATCAGCTAGCAAACCCACAGTTTCAAAACATAAATTTAAGGAATAGTTTGAATTAAATTATCATATTTTTAGAGGAAAAAAAACAACAACACGGTGAATGAGATGCTTACCGTCTTTTAAGCCAGTTCCTATGCTCCAAATACCCGCTGTTCAAACTTTGGCTCAGTGAGCGCGTGAGAGGCGCGCCTCCCGCCCCTGCTCGTGCGCGTGCGCTGTACTGTCACTGGTGTGCCGCCTGGCAGACAGCTGCAGCAGCAGCAGCCAGCTCGCGGCATGTAGAGCTGGGCTGTCGGTGGGGAGGGGGGTGAGTCCGTTTGACCAGCATCGATTTCAGCGGAGCTAGTCGACAGTCGGGGACAAGCCTTCGGTGCGGTGACAGCGTGCGGGTGACGGCTCCCCTGGACAGCGAGGGAGAGAATGAGAATAGTGGATTTAGACTCTACTTGTAGGTACAGCGCAGACGAAGAAGAAGAAGAAGACGGAGAAGGAGAAGAAGAAGGAGAAGAAGAAGAAGAAGGTGGAAAGTCGTTTGAAAAGGTGAGCAGCGACGACGGTTGAGCGTTTAGCGTGTGTACTACACTGTTTACTCCTCACTCACTTTACAGTTATTAGCTCCGGGGACACGACAATGCGGGTGGTCACAAAAGACGTGTCGCCTGAATCTCTTTATCAGCTCCCTTTGTGTTTTTTTACAACTTGCCTAATCCGCTAAAGGAAGCTAAACGTCCGCTGAGTGTAACGGCTACTCGCGCGTGTACATCTGTAGGTAACATCAGTGTGCTCGCGATTTATAGAAATAGCAGATTTACGCTGTGAGTTCTGTTGTTCTGGGAACACACGCGTCTTCTTGTAAGAGTGGATGGCTGGTCAGACAAACCCTTCTGCGGTGAGGACAGTGAGTGAGCGCTTCTCTTGGGGAATTTTTGATTTTGCATCACTCCTCACGGGCTTTCCAGCAGTTAAAGCGCACTTAAACCTCCGGCTGGGATGGTGAGGTGTGTTTATATGATTTTTTTTCTGGTTATCCACTTTAACGAGCAGTGTGTGCTTCCTGTTTGGTTGAGAAATGATTGCGCATGAAGACAATTCTCAATCTATTTAAGTCTTGACATCTTGTTCCGCATTCAAATCAATGTATAGCAGGTATGAGACAAGTGTCAAAATCAGGAACTATACTTCTGATCTACATATTTATGTTGTCGATATTTATTTACTTCTAAATGGACGCACACAGCATGATTTCACCCTTCACATCCGCACTACAGAGACCACAGATGCTCCAGCATCCAGAAGTAGGCCAGTTACTGGTCTGTATGTCATGTCATGCCATGCGTGGTCCCCTTTGGAAGGTTAACTGGGCGTCTCACTGGTTCATACATGGAGTGGGGGAGGTTGCAGACAGTCTGAGTGAAAGATCTCCAGCAGGATTTAGCCCTCATCCTCTGCCAGATGTCTGGTGGTCATTGTTTTACTCTCATTTGTCCCCTCCTCATTGTTTTCAGTGTGATGTAGCAGATGTGCATGCTGCTTGTGGCGAGTGCACATTTCCTTACATTTTAAATATGCACTGTCATTAATTGACACACATTATGTGTGATGGCATGTGAAGGAAGCTGCAGGAGGCATAATGTATTTGCTCATGCATGTTTGCAGTTCTGTGCTCATGGATGCACATGATCTAATCGTAGTTCAAGCTTACAGTCCACAGAGGCCGTTTTAGAAGCTTCTTATAGCAATGAGTTATTTTTTGCTTACCTGTGCATGCACACGTCCACAAGCCTATGCAGCATCACTAGACATGGAGCATTTTGTTTTTTATGTTGTTGCTATGTTCGGCCTTACTGTGCGTGACACAGTGCTTGTGGTTTTGATAAGGAGTCCCACACCGGAAAGGTGAAAACACTGATGCTATACTTCTGTGTGAGAGCCGCTGCACCCACCCCTCAGCATGTCTGATAACGGTTCAAACTAGGGAACTTTTCAGATGGTAAAAAAAGAAAAAGTGTTACGAGATCAAAGCCCAATGAGTCAACCAAGAGTCAGATTTACCGTGATACACATTACAACTTAGGGCATTTAAAAAATTGTGATCCAATGTATAGTATTTTCCTCCCTTATAAGGTAATTGGATCAGTAATAACATTCTACGTAATGTATGTTTTCTTAATGGAAAACACTTAAATTGAAATGGATGCAAATAGAACTTGTATGTGTTGAAGGCTTTCAGGCACTTGAACGTGCTCATGAACAATGATCTGACTGCCCTCTCTGATGCCAGCAGGATGTGAGCCACGTGTGAGGCAGAGCATGTGAGCCCTATTTTGTTTTTATGCCCGTGAATGGGCCTCAGTCTGCAGCATTAGCCTTTTTTTTTTTTTTTTTTTTTAGATCTTTCAGCGTTGATGATTCAAGTCTCTTTCATTTTTTCCTACTGTATCACCATCAAAAGACACTGATTGCTCTACTTAGGAAAGACAATATCTCAATGCAGAAAAACACGATTTTAATGCCATTAATAGCTTTATCGTCACTTAGCCTTTCTCTCACCAAATTCATGGTTCTCTCATAACTCTTTTCCATCTGCATTGTATTCTGTTGTGATAATATTATTTCAGTGAAGAGGCATCAATAGCCTTTTTGTAATGCTGAATGGAATCTTTATGATAGATGTCAAAGGCCTACAAACGCACCACTGTCACAAAACACACCAGATAGTGAAGCCTTTTGTCAAACACAAAGACGACGGAGAGGCTTTAGCCCTGCAATGTGACTCACGAAATGTCTTTTCAGAGTTTCAGTGTTGTTTTTCAGATGTCATGGAAGTTAGCCTTCATGTCCATATCCCTGCTTATTTTGGTACAGGGTCACAAGGCCCTGTAGCCTGTGTCAGCACACACTATAGGTAAAATGCAGAGGCACTCTCGGCACACGTTCTCAGTCTGTTCTAGGACTATGGTCAGACACAAGGTCACACCTACATGCTATTTCAAGTTTCCAGTTCAACAAACCTGCATGTGGTGTGGACTGTGGGAGGAAATTATCGCAGACACAGCATGTAAACTCCGCACAGAGAGGCTTCAGTTGGCTGGTGGATCTGAACCCATGATGTTGCTCATAATATTTAATTATTGACACTGCCACAATGTTGATAGTCACTATTAGTACCTTTTCTAGGATATTAATACACAAAAATGTAAAAAGCATAGTTCTTCATAACTATTGACTATTGTGAAATATATATTACATAACAGCCATAGTTTGGTTTGAGGTTACTGCTAGAATAGGTCTACATGCTTAAGTGCAAAACTAGCAGCTAGGCATTAATTATGCAAATGTGTGTGGCATGGTGTCATAGTGTGATGTCACAGAATTAAAGGCGAGACTATTGATGTGATGGTGATGCAGACCTTTTTAACAATCTTTTACATCAATCGATCAATTTTGGTAATCAATGAATCAGAATTGTACCAGAAAATTAAGCACGAAAAAATGCCAAACTGTCATGGTTAGAGCTTCTCAAATTGATCGATATCTGATTTTCCCTTTTTTATATGATAGCATTTGAATATCTTTGAGTTTAAACTGTTTTTCTGACAAAACAAGCAATTGTTGTTCTTTTTTTACATTTCATGCCTAAATATCAATTAAGATAATTGCTACAATGAGAGTAGTTGATAAGGAAAATAATCACTGGGTGCCGGCAGCCCTACATGCCACACAGAGTGATAATTATACTGCACCATCATGTGTTGGTCCTTTACATTCGAGCTCTGCCAGAAAACAGTGTGAATTTTGCATGAGCTGAGTTTGTCTATAAATTAGCCAAACCTTATCCCCACACTCTGTCGTTAGTGAAATTTAGGTCACACTTGTGTTGAGATTGTGGATTGTCACTTAGGCTAAAAATAGCTGCACCACTGAGGAGCTGAGTGATAGCTCTATGGGATAATAGCCCAAATAGTTGTTTGTCTTTTGGCATTTGTATAAAGGCTAAATTGGGCGATCTTGGAATTTCCCCTCTATGATTGTCTCTAGCTTGTGTCTTTTTTAGATGCCATCTTAGATTTGTTTTTGCTCTGAATACTTAACCTCTGTCTGCTGTTGAGCACATGGAAATTACATTTTCCCTCCAGTGTAAAGCTGCTCCCTTTCTCTGTACCATAATCCTCTGTTTCTATGCTTGTTGACGTTTGAACATAAAAACTATGATAACTTAATCGCCAGTGCTGTGTGCATCACTGAAGGCATAGCATCATTTCTCCATAGCTTTTTGACTTTAGACCAGCTGACTTTGGTCCTGGCTGAGCCTCATTGGGTAACATGTTCTCTATATGTTCACTGTTTGAAATTATTTAATCAGTTTGCATGTAAAAACCAGTGCTGTGCTGTGGGGAAATAAGTCAACTCTTACATACATCGCAATTCTGCCTTGATGCAGCAAAGTCAGTGATCAAAAATGTGAAACCTAATTTTGGTCATGGTGCTCTCAAGTAACGATTTTGTAAAACAAGGCTGTACATTTCTAATGGTTATGCTCCTTACGGCTGAGTCTAGAGTTACCCCTAGGTGTTGTGTAGGGTTTGTTATTATTCACAGACCGCAAGTATCAGATATGTTGTGCCACAAAAACCAGTTATTTTCGTGGCAGATTAATCGGTTGATTATTTGCTTGATTAATAGATCTGTTGTTTGGTCTTTTAAAATTTCAAAACATGGTGATGCATGCCGATCAAAGCCCAAAGATATTCAGTTTACTGTCATGGAGGAAAGAGAAACCAGAAAACATTTACTTTTAAGATGCTGGATAGTTTATAGTTTAATTGTAATGAATTTAATAGTTGACATCTAACCAGTTATGGTTGCAGTTGTAGTTGTTTTGAGTCAATGATCACCAGGCCTGATCTTGGTGCAGTGAAGGAGGTCTGTATAGCAGAAAGATTTGTGGGGTTATTCCAGTGGATATTGAAAATGGTTAGATAACTGATGGACTTTAAAAATAACATGACATTTAGTGCGCGGTTGCAAATCCTCCGTAAACGTTCTGCATTTCCCCTGTGCATTTTTAAATCCTGCATTATTGATTGCTCAACTTTATATTCTAATATGAGTTCACAAAGCTTTTATGATGTAATAGCACTCGTTCTTTAACCTCCAGATGAGCGCTTCGCTCTTCAGCTTCACCGCTAGCATTAGGACTCCATCCTTACTAGGAAGAAGATCCATTTATGAGAATGTGGCTTTCTCAGCAGGATCCTGTGGTTTTGTGTTTATGAATACTGTTCCCTTGACATTCCTGTCCTCCTCATACCACCCCTCGAAAAAGTGCTGCCACTCTGGGAAACAAGGCCTCTCTGGCTGGCCGGCTACTGCAGCTTCTGAAACTTTCTGTGGTTATTGTTATATTTAGACTCCCCCCCCTCCTCTCCCCCCCAGGTAACAGGGTGAGACAGCAGCAAGGGCCAGAGATTGTTCCCAGGCTGGGTCAGACGCAGGGTGAGGTGATAGAGAGCCCCTTTCCTCAGACTGCAGCTTGTTATTTCCTTTGTTAGGATGGGGAAAGGGTTAGGTAATTTGAGGTGGTCAGTGTTGTTGGTAAATCTGCATTCTGTGTGCTCAGCTTTACATATATATATATAAAAAAAGGTTAAGTTAGAGTGACAGTGGTGATACAGAGTGGAGCAGGACAGAAAAGCCCCTTGGGGACAACAAGCTATTCTGAGCCATGTGCTTTTCCCCAGTCCCTGTGCTCTGGATGTTTCGCCCCTGGGTCACACAGTCTCTGTGTCGCTGCTATTTTCTATGCATAAACACAAACACTGCAGCCGTACAAAAGAATTGGAGGGAGACGGAGGAAAGAGAGGCTCAGACAGAAAGAAAGACAAGGAATCTGTTGTTGAGGAGACTTTGTGGCTGGCCGTCAAGGCTGCCCAGCAGTATTCTCTCATTGGCCTAATTTGGTATCATTCGCCTCGCTGTTCCCAAGTTGATTTCCTAGGTTATGTGGTCTCAGTGGTCGTCTAAGTTAGCACACTGTTTGTCATGCTTTGCTGTGAGTCAATAGCCACTATGTTCAGGTCCTGAGAGGAACCACTGGGGAAAGGGTAAACAATTGGCCATTGTCCATGCACCATCACACCTGCAAAGCACATGTTTGGGAGCGGCGTAGGGCTTTTGCATTTTTACATTTGTGTCCTTGTTGTTTGTCTGGAAGGTGACGGTATTGAAGTATCTTAAGGCTGCAACCAACAAACATTTTCCTTATTGATTAATCTGCTGATTATTTACTCAATTAATCGTTGAGTCTATAAAATTGGCAGAAAATTTAGAAAAGGAGCCCAAAGTGATGTCTTTGAATTACTTGTTTCGTCCCAACCAACAGTCTAAAACCTAGAGAAGCTTCATTTATAATCATAAATGACAAAGAAAAGCAACAAATCCTCACATTTAAGAAGCTGCAACCTGCAAATGTTTGACATCTTGGCATGAAAAATGACAGAAACCATTAATCGTTAATCAACTAATCGTGGCTCTAGTCTATCCTTGTACATGGTTGGTCATCAGTACAATGTGATTTTTATACCATTGTGTACTGTGAATTTACACTGAATCACTGTCTGGCTTACACAAGCGCATTGAACCTACTGTTATCCAGTCTGAGCAGCTTTAATGTATCTATGAAGTTCCATCTGGACTGCATACCTTCCTTCACAGAAAGAGACGACTGTTGAACATCTCATGCCAGCCTGCTTCGATTTCCTCTTGGGTGACTCTGTGATACTCTTAGTCGCTTAGGGGGCTTCTCTTTAAACCATGACTTTGTTTTCAACTGCAAAACCAGCATTGTGTTCAGAGGAAATTAAAAAAAGATCTGTTGAACTGCAGTCTGTGGTAAGAATATGTGAACTGGGAACAGGGGCTACTTTATCTGATGCACTGATGCTTCCTCTTCTTCTATAAAAATGGAGTACCAAGAAATCTGTTTACTCAAATAAAAGATTTCAGATGAATTTCTCACAGCTACCTTCCTGCTCTTTAAATAGACGGCCTCTTAGAATGATCTAATTTCTTTCTCTCTGCTATTTTCTGCTTCTTTTGGACTCATGCATGCTTACATGCACATGCTGTGTGTCTGACACCCATTAAAAACTGGAGCTCTGAAGTCATCTGGGATTTCAGACGTCTTCATGTGGAAATTAGAGCCATGTGGTCGCTTGTTAGCCTCCTTCCTTTTCTGTCCTGGAATGATACGCTCGTTCTCCACCATCACCACGAGCCTACAACAGTTAGCATAATGCCAACATTTAGGGGTAATAACATAGATTACATTACAAGACATCCTTTGAAGTACATTACTGTGAATTGGATTAGTATTGACTGCAGTAATTACTTAAATGATTACCTTTTACTTGTTCACATAACATGGATCTCCTAAACAAAAAAATTACAAAGCCACAAAAGTTGCATAAGCAGTAAATTAAATGTGTGTTATGGCATCTTTCAGTGGTGTCACACACATAACACTGTGCAGTCACATTCAGCAGCATACATGTCATGGGATTTGGGTACACTGGCGACAGGCAGGAAAAGAGTCAACCACACGAAAGACAGACATGTGATAAGGTTTTCCCCTGGTTGGCTGATCCATTTATGAATCACCAAGTAAGCTGGTATTTTGTTTCTTTGGTAAGTGGTGGGTGTTAAATTCAAACCCTGAGGTAAGGTAATCTAAGCACGCACAGGACAGATGATGGTTGATAATACATGTCGATAATAAACAACACAGACGGATGATAGGAGAGGCACGGTACGGGAGTCTGCTCTGTGAGGTTAACCAGGTTAAATGAGCACATGGCCCACCCTCGTCTGATCTCAGAGCCTGAGAGCATCTTTTGGCTGACCACACAGCACTGACTAATCATTCAGCACTAACGAGAACGAAGCATCTGTCGTGTTTTTCTCTGTCACGCCATCCGCAGCAATTTGGGGACAGGGTTCGAGTACCAGCTATGAAAATTTTGATCAGAAAATTTGATAGAATCTGTCAATGCAACATCTGTAAAGTTGAAGCAGCACCTACACAGTAACTGGAGCTGTTTCTGTCTTAAGTCTGTTGATATAAGATATCCACACCCTGATGTAGTTCCACGGAAAGCTTTTAGTTCAGGATGCTTGCCCACTGATGCACAGATACTGTACATACACACCCCGTATCAGTCCAGTGCAGCTCGCTTTACTCAGAGTTTCCAGGCCCCTACAGCTAGATGACAAGTGCCAAACTCCTTCTAATCTCAAGCTTTCCTTCTGATTTTGCTCTGACCGTATAATCTCCTGCCTTAAATCTGACTGCTACTCAGATTAAGATTGATTGTAAGCCAAAAGAGAGGTCATTATGGATCAGGGAAAAGTAGAAATACATGAAGGAGGACTTGTGGTTTGAACTCGGTAAATATGGTAAAAAAGTTAACAATTACAAAATAAATGTGTATATTAAATGTCAGCAAAACAATCTCATTGAAATTAATGTCATCAGTTTTCCATTGTTTAGGTAGACTTTCATTGGAAAAGGGCTAAGCTAGTATATAAAGCTCTAAGACAGAAATAAGTGAATCATGGCATCGGTGGCAGAATACAGTGGAAGTATGACTTGTCATAACATATTGTGCCTCATTAGTTTCTGATTATTTATGACTTCTTCCATGACGCCTCAGGATATGTCTGTCATACCTGAGCTGAACACAGCCGGAGAGACGAGACAGTTAAAGATAAGGATGTTTTGAGTGGCTACCACTGTGTCATGAGCATGATGTGATTCAGTGTGCTTTGCAAGCTTTTTGTGGTTACAACATTGCACAGGGTTTATATACGCAAGCTAGTTTTAGCTCTATGTCATAACAGGAAATGATGTCACCCAGGCCCCAGGCTCAGTGTCTTGTACCCTGCGAGCAGTTAGGTTATCAAAATTCAGCTTGACAGGAAAGTGCTATCCGTCTGTAGATCTATTCCACCGTTCACACATCCCCACCTACCAGTTTCTCATGACCTCCACCTCACACCACCCACTGTAAAGTATATGAATACCTGTCATTGTGGTTATACAACTCACTCCCAGCTCCTCCAGGTGTTATGTCGTCCACCCTCTAACCTTCTCTGCCGCTTACTTATTTTTCCACCACCAGCTTCCATCTGTTTGACACCCTTACCCCCACCACAACTAACCAACCACCTTTTCTAATCACCACTTTGAAAAGAGCTCTTCCAAGTAAATGTCTTTGAACCAACAGCGACATGTGATGATTCGACGTAGTCAGAAGGGCGTCTGTGGGTGAATCACAACCAAAATACAAGCGGTGTTAATGTGAGCTGACCACCTTGTGGCATTACTCATGTCTTTCCTGCTGACTACAAACACCAAGTCTGGATAATTTGAGGCTTTGTCAGTAGAAGGGTTTTCCTTGGTTAGGAGGACTGTTGTCAGTTCTCATTGAACCTGTTGTTGAAGGTGTGGCGGTTTCCTTTTCTTCCTGACCCCAACACAATACTATCAGCGGCCTGGAGACTCAACACAGGAAGTAAGCAGCGGGGACCTAAAGATGAAGCATAACAGACCTTTTACACCAATGTACCCAGCAGACAGTGATTTAAAAAACAGCTCACACTCCCCCACATGCAGCTAGAATGAAAAACATTTAATTCCAGGACGGCCAGACCAACTTCAAGGCTGCTCCTGAGTATGAAAATGTTTTACTTAGACTATTTCTTACAGCTCTTGCTCGCCATGTGTGGCCAGATCTTGTCTCAGCTTTTATTATTCATATATGATACAGGAACTGCAGCCAGAAAAAGAAAATGAGAGGTTATTTCAGGACTATCTTTAGTATAAGCACAGACCTTTTTGTGGGGTTTTACCTGGTATCCGTCTGCTTAGAAAAAATCTTTTTGGTGTTGGTTAATGTACATTAAAAAGCACGTATACCTGCCTACAGCCACATGTTACTGTGTTATAAAATATACAGATTAATACCAATCTGAGCTTTACTTTCATTTCTCTTTAAGCCTCAACACTGCACCCTTTTAAATGCAGCCTGCTTATAAAGTGTTAGGCAGGATTTTTTCGCTGATCGTATGACGCACCGGAGGCAAGGTTAGTGGCACCACCCCGCAGACAGCTTACTCAGCTGTCCTGAAAAATAAGCTGATGCCTCGAAAAACCTGAAATAGTTCGACCTGAGATGGACGAGAAAAGGGAAAAGGGAAAAATGTGAAAGGGAAAAAGAAGAGGCTCAGCAGGGTCCATTTGTTCAGTGGTCTGGTTTCACTTGACCACCTGTTAGAGGAGAGACTCAGCTGTTGTTTTGATGGAGAAGACTGGACGTTGGGTATATGAGGTTAAGGGGCTTGGTATCTAATGAAATAAACAAACTCGTCAATACTAACATCCATAGTATAAAGTTTGAATTGTAGGTGAGGAAGAATGGATTTGACTCCTGTCTGATTTCTTCTTTTTTTGTCAGAATGTCTTCTTTCAACTTACAGTTTCTCATCCTAAATGGATGTTATTTAAGTTTAACTCGATGTGAAGCTGAGTAAAGTAGCCCTCAGCTTTCTCTTTAAGTGTGCCCACTGCTGTGACATCAAGGTGTAAGTCATTTCAGGGAAACGTCACATCGGTTCAGAAGACACTTGGCCGAGTCAGCACAAGGCGCGAGGGTCTCTTGGGAAAAGTTAAAGGGCCTCTGTGCGAGGTAGCAGGTGCTTTCACACCTGTTGCTGCAAGGCATGCCAGGCATATACATGCCGCCTGAGGCCTCAGCTGGCTACACATGCTGTCAGGGGTCGGTGAAGATATTCCTCAGTGCTCGTCTGGAGATCCTGTTGAATCTATGTTCAAATACTTTCATTTTAATTTTCTTTGCTTGGCCATCCGTCCCATTACATCATTTAAGGGCACAGCACAACAAAGGCCAGGCTGTCAAGACTTGTTTCTTAAAGTAAATACCAAGTAGTAGCAGGTCCTTAACGCTGATGCTGTAACGCCTACAATACTTTCACAGGGTGTGGCGACTGGCCCGGGTTTGGTATCTGTTTCTATTTATCTCCTGTCATTCACTGAGCCTGTGAGGCATAACTGGCATATTCTTCATATCCAAACATCGCGCTGAGATGCCGACCTGGCAAACGAGCGGTGAGGCTGTTCTCTCTCGGGCGATTATTCAGCCTTGACAACTGCTTCACAGCTGAGCCCATTGCCAAAACACATCAGCTCAAGGAGGGAGGCTTAGAGGGGCAGACCTGGGTCAGGTTGGGGTTGTACTGTGAGAGGAAGGGGAGGGGGGTGAGGCTCCAGGAGCATCAGAGATCTGGCTCAGTTATCTTTCCTCATGGGCTCAAGACCGTCCGTCATTTTCTTGCTTCGTTTGCACCGATGGGGCTGTGTGCTCACAGGCAGATTGTTACATACGTGTACACAAACACACACACACAAGAGAGTCCCATGACTGTCACTCTGTGTCACACTTCATGCATGACCTACTGGCCTACTCTGACTGTCTGCGAGAGACACTTGAATAACCTAGGAATGACACTCTCATACTTTTTTAAATTAAATCAGTTGAAAGAAAGAATATTTATTAAATGTTTTACCTCATGAACTTGATTTGTTTGTTTGTTTTTTTTTTGTTTTGGCAAATTATGACATTCTGAGCGGCCCAACTTTTTTGCAATCTGGATGGATTTTCACTGATCAGGTCTCGAGGCACATCAGAAGATTATCAGGGTGTTTTACACAATATTTATGCGCTCCAAAATCATGTAGGGAAATCTTCCTTGGAATCATTTCACTGCACGGATTATTTGATATTGCGTGAGGTTAAGATGTCCAGTCTAACAGTTCTGATCTTCTCATAGTCTGACCTGAGCGGCTCTTATCAGACACATGAATTAGATAGATTGATGGATATGAATTTGGAAGATGAAAGATGTCCTGTTTTTGTTTTTGTTCCGTATAGTTTTTGAAACCAGTTAGATATGAAATTGATTAGTTCTTCTTTTTTCTTTGGGTATTTTGCATACGACTGCTTGCGTATCAAGTGGCGTAAGGCAGGCATCCTTTTCCAGGAGATGGCTGTATGCAATACCCAGTGACACGCAGAACACCGTTGAATGTTGGAACGTTTTATTTCTTCAAATCACCGAGTAGTTTCCACTGTAATATTAATCATAACTTCACATAGAGTACGTGTGAACGGTTAATGGCACCAAGTGTTTTGTTCGTTGAAGCTCTGGACACAGTTACAGGAAGTTTCTGACGGCCTTGTGGTCTGCGTCTTCACACCATGGCCCCTTATAGTCTCCAGCGTGCTTCATGCAAAGATTGTAGACCCACAGTTTGGTACACAGCATCGGAGTTATCTTGATGAATGAGAGTGTTGCAACGACTTATCAGTGATTAAAATAATCAACAGCTTTTTTTTGATAAATGATGTATCGGTTTGAGTATTTTGTTTTATTTATGTATTTCAGGGGCAAAAAGTAAAAAGTCTCTTGATTCAAGCTTCTTCAATGTGAATATTTTTACTGTTTTGACTGTAAACCATCTTCTCTGCACAGACAGGCCAAAACGAAACAGGGTTAGCTACTTCTTTCCAGTATTACATTTAAAAAAATTGTGATTACCTTTCCATATTCCACACCTTCACCCACAACCAGCAGCAAAACACCAAGCTATATAATCTTGTAAACGTAAATATTTGTTCACATGTGGTTTATGCCAGTCCTGATGATTAGCATTAACATTTTTGTCTACTTCCTTCCAGATTTGGACATGAAGAAGGACATAGATGCATTGATAGCAGAGGAACGCGCTGAAATCATCACTAAATATGACAAGGTAAGTGTGTGCACCATCACATACTGTACCTGACAATACTTCGGCTCATGACGGGAGCCATGAATACTGCATTAAGATTTTGTAGCTTAAAAATCAAGAGACTGTCATGATCCAGTTGGAGGAGCCTGCACAGCACACCTGCATTAAATGTCAACCCAAGATGTGAAATTATGAGCCTTTGAAACATAATATTTCCACCAAGAAGAGCCATCAAAGTGTATGTAACACATCTGAACCAGGGGAGGCTGTGCTGCCTGCAATCAGTGAGAACTCTGAATAGATTTGTGCTCAACAGCCAGCAAACATGGGATTACATGGAAGGATCAATTAATGACACAGCCACTGAGTGCTGCACGTGCAGTCGCCAATCTAGGGTTCAAACACTTTCAAGTGAGCCATTAGGAACAAGAGATGAACATGTGAAAGGGAGGAAGAAAGCAAAGGAAATTTCAGTGTGTCATTTTAACAGTTTATTTTGCATACAGTATTTTCTTATGGGGCTTTGTGGTGTGTGTGTGTGTGTGTGTTTCAGGGCAGGCAGGAGGGTGTCAACATTGACCCGTGGGAGGATGCCGACTACAGCATCTATAAGGTCACCGACCGTTTCGGCTTCCTGCAGTAAGTTACCCCGACTTAAAGCTCTGACAGCTTCCTTGTAGTGAATTCTAGGCGACTTTTTCATCCCCTCTTCTTCCTTTCCACTTTCCTCTTTCCTCTTTACTGCATTGATTGACGATGTCTTATATTAGCGCTAGACATATTAGATAATCCTCTCAGTGTGCGTATTTAAATTACATGTTGTGTGTTTCTGCTTCAGTGAGGAGGAGCTGCCAACACCCAGTGCGCTTGAAGAGAAGGTATGAACTTGTAGTGATTTCAGATTTTGACCTTGCATGTGATATATTTCCCCGGAGGACTCATATGTATTTTCTTCCTCTCCTCAGCAAAAGCAGCAGGAGATAGAGCGGGTGGAGAAATGGCTGAAGATGGTGAAGAACTGGGACAAGTACAAGAACAGTGAAAAGGTGTGTGTCTCAGTGGGGAAGTGGTCTGACACAACAACACGCTGTCTCGATTTAGCCATCGCTTCCCTTTTTTTCTACTCAACTATATGATGTATTATTTCCTCCTCTGTTAATAATCTGTTTTCCATTCCCCTTTAAACCACAGTTTATTTCCCTATCCCTCCTTTCTCTCCCGTCTAGACAGTTAAGGCAAGAACTTAAGTGCATGCGATGAGTCCTTGTCTTTCAAGAGAGTCAACAAGGCCACATCCTATAAAGCATCATTTATACATGACCCTCTGCTTCTTCCCCCTCTGGTTGAAGACTGTCTCTTTATGTTTAGAGGGTCCCTATTCATGTCTGATCGTATGTCTCTGTCACACTCGTTTCAGCTGGTGAAGCGTGTCTATAAAGGCATCCCTCTGCAGCTGAGAGGCCAGGCCTGGGCCCTGCTTTTGGACGTAGAGAAAGTCAAACAAGATAACCAGGGAAAATATGAGGTAGGAGACAATTCCTCAAAAATGTGGTGATTGTGAAAGTGTCAAGTTCTTTATAACACATCTGTCCCTTTTTCTGTTCTCCAGAAAATGAAGCAGCAGGCTCGTAGCTTCTCCACGGAGATCAAACAGATAGACTTGGACGTCAACAGAACCTTCAGGAACCACATCATGTTCATGGACCGCTTCGGAGTCAAGTGAGTTCTCAGCGGAAAACTTGTATTTAAATGTGTTTACAAATATTACTCAGGCAGTGTGATGACTCCTCGTTCCTTCACGTTAAAAACTTTGAGTAATGTGAAGTAAACACACTGCTGATGTATCATGAATACTCCTCTGACCCCTTAGCCTGTAAAATAAATCACACAGTCTAAGTAGCTTCCATAACAAATGCCTTCAACCCTTCCTCTGTCATACGGATGTCTCCAATGTTCTTGTTTTTGTTTTCTTTGTCACCTCACGAGCTCAGGTTTGCCCTCGCTAAATCCTTTTACAGGGTGTGACCTCTCACTTAAACCTTTAGGCCGCCCCACACTCACTTACTCACAAAACACACACACACACACACACACACACACAACCAAAGCGGTGGTTTCCTCCTCTCTGTGTTTTATTAGCCTTCCTGTCAGTGCACAAAGCCCCACAGGAAATGGCATTCATACAGAAATGTGCACCGACATCAAGTGTACATCCGAGTCAACACATCGGTACACTGCTCAGACATAACGAAACACACAACAAAGGTAAAACAGGCGCTTCAGAACACGATTGTGGGACAGTTTTGAGTTTAAAATCTGAAAGCCGCTGGTTCATCCTTGTCTGAAACTCTCCGAGAGTGTGACTGAGTGCTCGCCTCTTGCTCTTTGTATCGCACTTCCCCCCCCCCTTCAATTCAAAGTCCAAACAGACCAAAAACACCGTTCCATCCTGCTCGGCTGCCCACTCCTTCCCTGCAAGCCAACAGCTGTCCCGCTCACACCGCAACACTGACAGCTATTTAGAGCTCCTTTCCTGTCTCTGTCACTGTCCATAAGACGTGTATTTACTATAGAGGCCTGGAGGGGAGACATCCTCTCTCGTCTGCGTTGTATTTGTTAATGCCCCGGCTGCGCTCGCACACACATTTACACACACACACTCGCACACAATAGCTGCCTTCACTGTCTGAAACCGTTGGGACTCCAGATGTAATCAGCCATGCAGCGCACAAGCCTGCGGTCATAGAAACTGGATAAAAGCTGCATGCTTTGGAAGAAATGATGTGATAAAAATGTCGGATCTTTAGGTTTTTACCTTACTGACTGTTCACTCACCCACCCAGGATGAGATGATGCAGCCAGCCAGGGTTTGTCAGCCTCCCCCAGAAATACTCGCTGCTGTTATGAGTCTGTCTGCTGATTGATGGACTTAATTTCAGGATGAGGTGGTGGAGTCATCATCTCTCATGTGGTCTTTGGGGGGGTTTCATTTCATAAACTCTGTCTCAGGTTGCTTGATTGTTGCTAAGGAACCACATCTTTGTTTTAACCGGCGGTTTCTCTGTTCCCTCTCCAGGCAGCAGGCGCTGTTTCACGTTCTAGCGGCGTACTCCGTCTACAACACGGTGAGTTTGTTTGTGTGTGAGTATCGATGTATGAGTTACATAACGTGGAGGAGCCAGTGGCGCAACAGTTGCAAGTCCGCACGCAGCAAAGAACAGGCCGAGCACTTTAAACCCATCCGACCTCAGCGTTGTTTAGAGCCTTTGGGTGAGATCTTTTATTTATGAGTGCGGCTCTGACTGAATGCACAGCAGCACATTGTAACAGTCAGACCACCAGTGAACCCACATTACAGTCGGCGCTCGCAGCATTTTAACTCTAAGTTCCTCTTCGACGCTACGTGTTGATTAACTGGCAAGGAAACGGTCCACCTCAAGTACGTGTTTCATTTCTCATCACGGCCAAGCCAAGCAGTTTCATCCTTTTTATTTTAATCACCGGTCATTTTTACTTTTGTTTTTTCTTGACAATGCAGTTGTAGATGCTGATGTCACACATGATAATGACCGGGTGCATCTTCATTAAAGTGCCTTTAAGTTCCTCTGTAGCTTCTACACCATTTGTCGAATAGAAAATTCACCCCCATGCCGATCGAGCGTCGGGTGAAGTAGCATTGTTCACATGACATTTGTGGTCTTTGTTCGATTGTCGAAGTATTCACGGTAGCTTTGAATTGCACCAAGATGGTTTAAGTGTGGCACACGCTTTCTTCTTTCGGTTTGCGCTTGTTCTTTTTCTTGCAAAATTTCATGTGCGTTCTTCATCTCGGAGCAGATCAGTGACTTTTCACAGACTGCCACTACGTGACCCAGAAAGACTACAGCTGTGGCCAATCACGCTTCGTCTGGATCTCAACTCCTCTGTTGAATCCCCCCCCTCGTGCAGGCCATATGTGTGATGAAGACTTTTCACAAAAGGATTACCAAGACGCATGGCAGAAGAACAGAAAAACTGAACACGAGGATTGTTTTAGCTCAGCGGCTGCGGCGAAGATCTCGGCTTTTAAAAGGGTGTAAATAACGGTAATAACAGTTTGGGGTCTCTGGGCAGACGAGTTTTGTGAACTATGAAACTTCACCAGACTTTCAGCATGAGGTGGAGTAGATAATGACTGAATTTTATTTTTGGATGAACTGTTCCTTTAATTCTTTTATCCCCACCGTCTGCTAGGGATAAAAATACCACCGTCTGAAGACTCAGTCGTACAGGACGTTACATCCTGCCACACGCAAACATGGTCCAAGTCTGTTTTTCTGATTGGGCTCGGAGGTGTTGGAGCCGGAGGAAACGGGCATGTGCTGTTCCCTTTTTCCTTTTTCCCCTCTCCTCACACACTGCTCGGCAGAAACTGGGTCAGTAGGAGAGAGTGTGTGAGAGAGAGAGAGCAAAGAGGGGGGAGTAGTGTGTTTGTCCTCTTGCCTATGTGATGGCAGAGAAGAATGTGGAGAATGTGTATTTTAACCTCCAGTGTAACCCTGATTATATTTACTGTATTTCCTTGAAAGGATACTGCGGAGCGTCCCGTTTTATGGCCGTGCCATCAATCGGCCTTAATATGGACAAATACCGAGTGTTTGTCAGGTTTTGTGTATCTGTGCTTGGCGAGGGCGACGTGCTAAGTGCAAATCGTTGAATCACCGTGGAGTCAAATTGGAGTTGATTCAAGTGGAAGACATGACATTACTGAGAATCTATGTTGGGCTCCAGTAAATATTTGAACAACCTTTGGTTTGAGTGTTTATAATATCGTAGCTGAGTGTACAGACGGTCTGCAGTGTAACCACACATATCCACAGTCTGCCTCCAGACCACATCAGACATGCAGGTGCTCTCTCCCCGCCCTCCTTCTGTGTGTGTGTTCTCTATTAAATTATGAATTATTCCTCTCATTTGCCCATTCGGTTTAATTGAACCTGTCTCTTCCCAATGTGTTCCCCCCAGGAGGTGAGCTACTGCCAGGGGATGAGTCAGATCGCTGCCATTTTGCTCATGTACCTGAACGAGGAAGATGCCTTCTGGGCTCTGTCCCAGCTCCTCACCAACAGCAAGCACGCCATGCACGGTGAGACGACAGACATGAAGACAGACCTGATTAATGTTTAAACATCTCAAATATCTCACAGATTGAAATGCAAATGTGTGCGAGTTGTCAAACTGTAAGTCACTCCAGCCCATGATTACCTTCGAGATTTTTCAGTTCCACTTCATGTACAGTGCGGCTTTCAATTGGATTGAATTCATATGTTTCTTTTCAGTTACGGTTTCACAACTCTTCAAACACATTCTTTTATATTATTGCTACAATATTGGCTCCACAGGAACGATCTAAAGAGTTTGATAAATCTTAAAAACAAAGCTTAATTTTAGTAAAAACAAAGTCACCACGTTTTTCCAAATGATGGAAGGACATCACAGATTTCGTCTCGTTTCCTTTCATCAGATCCTTTTCGTTTGTAAATGTTATGTCTCTACCATCACCACAGACCCTTTACGGCCTGCTGATTTATTTTTTCACCGGTCTAGGCTTCTTCATCCCAGGATTTCCCAAGCTGCACCGTTTCCAGGCCCACCATGAGCTCATCCTCTCCAAAATGCTGCCAAAGCTGAAGAAACACCTGGTAAATTAAAGCACATATTTGCAGCTAGATCTTTCTGTCCACGAAAGAGATACACTGATAATTAATTGCCTAGAAAGGCTGCAGTTAATTTTATCCGGGTCATTTTTCATTATTTGAAGAGTCAGAACTGTTTGGAGAGTGAGATTGATGTTAAGAACAAATTATGAGGAGGAGTGATTTCCCATAGAGACTATATCTCATCTGTTCTCGCCCCACAGGACAAGGAGCAGATGACAACGGGGATTTACACCACCAAATGGTTTCTGCAGTGCTTCATCGACAGGGTGAGTATTTAGATTTCCTAAAGAACACGACCTCCACCAATGCTCCATCTCCAGATGTTCCCTGTTCACTTTAACCAGTACATCACAGCGTGTTCTGTTGTTTTATCGTTGAACACAGAACCACATGAAGTGCTTTTATTATTATTTAATCAGACTGACTCTGCTGCTTCTTGTCTTACATAACAGACCCCGTTCACCCTCACCCTGCGTTTGTGGGACATCTACATACTGGAGGGGGAGAAGATCCTAAACGCCATGGCTTATACGACCTTCAAGCTACACAAGAGTGAGTATGAGTCTGACAGCACCATCCCCAATGCTGAGTTCAATGTGTCAAACCATCTTCATGCCCCCATCCGGCCGGGGCTGCTGTTGCTATACCAGCGAGCGATGCTGTGTGGATCACACGGCACGCTGCTCCTCGCTCGGCTGCCTCCTAACCGGATGGCTTACATAATGCAAGTGTTGCTGTGGAGAAGAATTGAAAGCTGACTTTTTCATTGGACGCCTGCAGGAGCGTCGCCTCAGCAGATTGGTTGAATTCTTGCTAAACAACTTTTTTGACGGGCTGGTTCTGTACTTTGCGTCTTTACGTTTGCTGTCTTTCACAATATAAGTGCTGTTCATGGCTCGCCACATCACAGACGTACACTATGAGTTAACTCGCCTCTGTTTTGTGTCTGTGTTGTGTTTGTCCAATCAGAGCGCCTGCAGAAGCTCCAGTTAGAGGACCTGAGGGAGTTCCTCCAGGAGCAGCTGGCTGTTTCTTTTTTCCTGCCTGATGATGTGGTGGTTGAACAGTTACAGGCTGCTATGTCTGAGCTTCGCAGTAGGAAGCTGGACCAGCCTCCTCCAGGTGCACATGTGCTCTTCTATTTTTCAAAGCTGCATTCAGCCATTTCTCTGATACATCCTAAAGCATCTTTGTTTTCCTTCGTTGATTTATGCCCTGTTTCTTTTTTTTAGCCAAGTCAGAGGAGATGCCAAAGAAACCTCTGGGTCAAGAGAGACCGGTTCTCCTTCTGCCTCTGCAGCCAGAGTCTCCTCCGGAGGTCAAAATAAGCCTGCAGCCACACAGCCAACCCAGTACAGAGGAGCAGCAAACAGACGGCATCACCCGACATCGGACCCCTTCTCCCGCAGAGCCTCAGGACTCGAGAACACCTCCTTTGCCTTCACCTGACCCAGTTGTCGTCCACACACAAGGAACACCTTCTTCTTTAAGGCCTTGTAGGGCACCTCCGTTACCTCCAAAAGCCTGCGTCGCGGTCGGGTCGGACGGGGATGCGAAGGAGTCGATTCCAGTGAGCCAGACCGAAGATGTGAGGAAACAACAGGAGAGCCAGCCTGGACACCCAGAAACCAAGGAAAATCCTGTAGACTGGCCTCCACCTTATGAGCCCCCTGTGGATGCTTTCACTCTGCAGACTGACGAGGAGATCATGGACCTCCCAGAGCTGCCGCCTCCACCTTTCTTTTTCTCCGAGGAGAACGACCAAAGCCCTTTAGAAAGCGGATCACCCTGCTTGGGGACTCGCCCAGAAACCCGGCGTCGCTCTCCTTCCCCCCACGCAGCCGCGCCACCGGTCCCTCCAGTGAAGCCGTCTCCAAAATCATGCCTGAAACCCCCCACGTCTCTGGACTTCACACAGAAAACACCTTCCCCTCCCCGTGCCTTCGCCACATCCTCCCCTCCGAAACTTCCTCCCCAGAAGCCAACCAAGTTCCCAGTCTCCCTCTACGTCCCGGGGTCCGCAGGAGACCGCCGGCCCTCCAACACCTCCCAGTATGACAACCTCTCCGAGGTCGACGAAGACGACCGCTACCTGGAGAGGCTCCTGGCCTCCACGCCTGAAGAAATTCTCAGCATTCACGGCGAACCTCAACACACCACGGGCAGAGACTATGACCCTGCTCTCTACCCTCTGCCCCCTCCTCCCATGTTCATCCCTCCCTCACCTTCTCCCGTTCCTCCCTCGCTGTGCGTTCTCCCCAGTTTGCCTCAAGAGCCAGACTATGAAGGAGAGGACAGCTGGGTGAAGGACTCCATCATCCCCCCGCCTCCACCTTGTTTTGCTGACAGACTCAGTCCCTACCAGTGCAGTGCTGCCAGCTGCTCCGACACACATAGAGCCACCTCGCCCGGTTACTCTAAGCCTTTCTCACGGGGCCCCAGGGACCATTCTGCTTTCCCAGCACCACTGTTGTACACAGGGTCCCCCCCGGGCCACTCCAGGCCCTCAGGACAGGTGGCGGTCGGAGTGCCCTTGGTCCGGTCCAGCCCAGACTTTTGCAGGATGCCTCCAGGTGGACAGCAGCTTCCCAAATCAGTGACCTTTTGAAGTTTCCGAGCACCATTCGAGTGTTACTGATTAACGCCAATATGATTCGGACTTTCTGTTCATGCTTGATTCGTTTTCCTCGCCACGGAAGAGGTGGAAGGCCAGTAGCTATTCAGTGTGTCAGGTTTTATGTGTGTGTGTGTGTAGGTGGGTGTGTGTTGGTGAGAAAGGACTTTTTTCATTGATATGTACAGATTCCTGATACTTGCACCTTTTTTCGCAAGGGCAGTTAACTTTTCTAAGTGTTACATTTGTATTTAAAACTGCTGTCTGAGTTACTGTCGGCTGCACAAAAAAACACGCCTGCTCTCGTTGGTGCTTCAGACCAGATCTGGTTTTTAAATTCGATGGATATAAGGTGATCTAATACCAGCTGCATGTTTGTTCCAACAAAGTGTCTTAACCTGATGGCAGTGCACTGAGGGCAGCGACTCTAACACAAGGGCTTGTGTGGCTGCAGAGTTAAGGTCATCTTTTGCTAAAGCACCCAAAGCCTATACATCCATGTGCTGTGAGCAGGCTCACACATCTTACCTACGGAGGAATGAAACTGCCAGAAGCTGAAATAAATACATCATTTACTTGTTAAATGAATTAATATGCCATTAGATGCACCAAAAATATGATTAAAAATGAATGCAGGCATAAATTAATTTATTAAAATGAATATTTCTGTTTTAATTTGCTCCTGTATTTATTTGCCTTTGTATTAATTACCCTGTTTATTTACTTTCCCATTTAATTTTCTATTTATTCAGTAGTGTATTTAATTATGACACAGTTTGAATGACATTAGCACGATGAAAGAATGTAACATTAATACATAAATACGTTTGGGGGAATAGATGGCGTCAAAATGCAAAAGTGAAAATAAGACCGATATAAATATATAAAAGACATAAAATGAAAGTAAAAGCAAATAAGGGAATTAAAACAAAGGTAAATAAATACAAAAGGAAATTAAAACATATTGTAACTGTTATTTTTGGTGCATTTGATGAGATTAATTCTTTACGTAGTCATTAATGTCTTTATTTTTTATTTTTGTCTGTGGCAGTTTCAGTCCTCCGCACTAACAGTGCGTCAAACTGTAAAGAGAATCTGTTGCGATAACACCGTTTGTTTACTGTAACTTTACTTGACAACAACGGACCACTAAACCAGGATGCACCAAAGCAGCTCGCGTGCAGACTTTTAAAAAGAATCGCCACCAGCAACCCGGATGACACGGTGCAACACGTCACCGGTGTAAATACAGAAGTTGGTTTCATTCCCATGAAGCTCGGCAAGGTCATTTTTATCCCCCCAAGCAGGCAGCAGTTCGTACTCTGTGGGTATTTTGCTGCTTTTTTTAAAAAATGTTTTAATTTGATGCTGTTGATTTCGAAGGAATGGGTTCAGTGTTAAATCTGTTTGTCTGACACTTGATTTCACAGCAATAATGTACTGTTTCATGTGTATATACGTGCATGCATCAAGGCTTAACACGGTGGGAGCATGAGACGTAACGGAGGGATTCATGAATGCAACATATTGTCAGCACTGACTGAGTTACAGTTTAAAAAAAAAAAAAACCCTTGTCACCATATTTATGAAGAGGTTCTCCATCTAGTGGTCAGACCTGTTACAGACCGACAGGACGGAGACTAGTTCAACTAGTAAAACAAATCTTTAAATTCTACCTGTAACTCCCATTTTTATGAATGTGCACAGACTTGTTTCTACATTCAGGCATGTCTAACGATAAAGTAAGCTAATAGAGACGTTGTGTTACACTGTTCTGTGCTGTCGACGGACCGGGGAGGGAAGCAAATGATCTTCAGTGACTTCATTCATATGCACAGCCATGTTTCAGAGCCATTGACAGCGACTGTAGTGTCAGAGAAGAGTTCTTAAGGAATGGAAGTTGAGCCATAATATACTGTACAAGGACCTAATAGTCAAACATGTTTATATTGTTGTTACATTCAGTCATATTTTATGTTATATACTACGTCTAAACAACCGTTTTGTTCAGTGCACTGACCTTTGTCATTACCAAGAGGTTTTGCAGTTCCTTTTTAAGTATTCAGCTGTTTTCTAAACGGAGTTTCAAGGTTACGTTTTAAAAAACTATTTTCATTTTAAGGAGTGATGTTAACAGATGTTTTACAGTTTGTTCATGAACTTTGGTCTCGCCTGCTGCGGTTCATTTCCAAGAACTCTTCAAGATCTTGGCCTGTACGCGAGTCTGGTCGGCTCGCTGGAGTATCTTTAGTCACGTGAGCTGACCACTTCTCGTAGATCACATCGTCTTTTTGTGGATCTGGTCGACATCGGTGGTGCCGGGGCTCAGACCAAAGCTTGTGTACATTTATGCAAACTACTTATTTGAGTTTTATAAAGAGACGAACCTTAGTTGTCTGTTGTCTTCTCTTTCCCACAGAGACGATGCACACACACACAGAATGGTTTCAGTTATTTATTGCACACCCGCAGAGTCGTGTAGTCTTACTGTACATGTCTTAGGTTCCAGCTTTCACACAGAGTAAACAAAGGTAAGTGCAGAGTCAATTTTTAAATATGGAAATTGCACCAAGACGGCAATTAAGGCCATTAATATATATACGAGTTGTATTTAACCATTCATGTATTGACTCAACACCAGCACCCTGAGCTATATATATATATATATATAATATACATGCCTCATACTTTATCTGCGTCCTGATTTCTCCAAAAGAATTAAAGAATGGGTTAGTATAAAAATACTTTTTTACATCTTTTGGTAAGTAGGCCAAATTAAACTTGAGCTGTTATAAAAAATAGACATAGTTCTTCAAAGCATCATCATTCTTCAGATGTTTTTGCACGGAGTGTCGTGGCTGTAACATGTTACACATTGTAAATTTTGTATGAGATCAGTTCTGGTTCATTTAGATAGAAAATCTCAATCTGTACATCGACATTTCGGATTATTTTTACCCACTTTTAATCCACAGTATCCACCGGCAATATAGAGACAAATCTTATGATTAAATTCTGCTTATTTAGGATAGCAGTTAAGTCCATTGCATCAAACATTCTAGTGTAAGTAGTTTACTTCATTCAAACTTCAGCGCAGTCCATCTGCTGAGGGGGTCTCGGCTGGAAAACTGCCCAGCCAGCGAGCAGCTGCGGCTCCCAGACCGGTCGGTCCAGCCAAAAAACTGAGAGTGCAATCGTATTCTTCATATCCGGAGCTGACTCATGAGGTTAGAGAGGGAGGTGACGCTGTCCCTCAGTTTGGAGTCCTCCTCCTGTCCGAGTGACACTCCGGCCAAGCGCGTGGAGCCGTTCACTCCCATGATGCACGGCAGGCTGAGGAACACCTCCGCGCCTATGCCACTCCAGCCCTAAAACAGACGACACAGATGAACTTGTAACATTTCTATAATCAGATTTGAATGAAAATGCCCTTTAAAAATGCACAGCATGTCATCTATGAAAAAGTCACTACAAACACGGTTCATTTGATAGAATAGTAGCTTCACTCTCATTTCCTTTAGTTAAGTTATGCACAAAGTAAAAGTTGTGGATGATACGACCACAACTTCTCCTCAGTGTCGAGCACCAATGCTACTTACTTCATACACTATTGTTTTAATGGAGGCCTACAATGCTTTTTCGTTTTCATTTTCTTTAGTGTGTTATTTAGGGTCAGCTGAAACCAGCGTTTCAGACAGAGGGGAATACGGTGCTGCAGGACTGGACAGTAGTTCTCGTAGTAACCCAAAATAAAATTATGAACCTGAAAATGAGCACAATATGTCTCCTTTAATAGAAGACACTTGTACCTGAGCCAGTGTGGAGACCGAGTGAGTCTTCTTCTTGTCTGTCAGGACGCTGTTTGTGATGTCAGCGACGGACAGACCCACAGACCACGACCGCTGGCCTCGATTCTTCACGATCTCGAACGCCCTGGAGGCACAGAAAGATGTGTTTTATATTTTAAAGCAGAAGAACACACACTGGAGAAGTGTGATCAAGGAAACGTGCCTCTCTCGTCACATTTTCTAATCCCATCTAATTCTCTTGATTCCTAAAAGTTCCTCCAACACCACCTGTGTTCTTATCCATTAGATTCAACTACAAATGAATCCTTCACATCTTAATTCATGCCAGTACCTGTCTAACAGCGGTTTGGTTGCTGCAGATCCTGACGCGATCTCTGGCTTCACACTGGAGCTCAGCCCGGTGTTGCTCATCACAGCAACTGCAAGACAAAAGCACTGACGAGCTCAATCATGCGCGTCATTCACAGACCCGAGAATAGAAGCGGCACACACGACGAGCAGGTAGTGCAGCATTCCTGGTTATGTCGGTACGATTCAGAACAAAACAAATAAAACTGAGATGATCACATGAAAGGAAAACAAGTGAGGGAGGGAGTGAGATAATACAGCTGTGTAATGAATGGAAGAGCAGACACTAAATGCAACACGAGGCCTTCACGTAAACACGTAATCGATCCTTTCTGGCTCACCTTTGTTGTCTGAAAGCTCTCCGATGACCCAGGCTGGTTTGTGGGTGTTCAGGTTAATATCCACAGCGTGACTGAGCCGCTCCGAGTCCAGGTTACACCCCGCCCCGATCACGTGAGTCGGCGGCAGGCCGCTCTGCCTCCAGGCGACGTGGGTCATGATGTCCACTGGAATGGGACGAGACAGAGAACAGAGCTGAAGATGTGTGAAAGGTTAATGAGCGGAGTGGGCGTTTCTTTTCCTCCGGCACCAACCTGGCTGTGAGGCGATGACCAAAACTGCTTTGGGGCTGAGACGTGCCAGATTTGGGATGAATCCTCTGTACAAGTCCACGTTAGTCTGAACCACGCTCACATACGACTGCTCGCTGCTCCATGCGTTTGCGGTCACCACCACGACCTTGGAGCCCGCAGAGGCTGAAAAATCTATTTAAAAAAAAAAAAGGACAATGAAAAAAACATTCCAAAGCTTAAAGTATTGTTATTCATCTGGAGTACATCATTTCTGTTATCCCTCTGACGGGGTCAAAGATCAGAGTCAGCTACAGCACAGCAGCTGGCTGGGATTCACTCTGGCTGTTACAGAGATGCGTCATCGAGGACATCAATGCCTGTCGGCCACCTTTGAAACAGGCAATGATATCTGCGATGACTCAGCCAAGAGGCGCTCCTACATTAATGTGTGACAGAGCAGAAGGAGACGTACCTCTGGATACCTCCACCTTGGGCAGGCTGAAAATCTCCAGATCCGTGCTTCCGCCTTTGGTGGAACTCTCAGCGACGTCGACGAAAACAAGCTTATCCACATTACACTGAATGGAAAGTGGAAAAAAATCAGCATTTAAATAAGAGAATTTGACACATTAATTCAAACTGGTAAAGTTTGTATCAGTTAAACTCCTCGACACACAATTCAAAAAGGTGATTACCTTCGATAAAATGCTCATCACTGCTGCCATTCCTAAATCTCCTCCCCCGACAACTGTGACCTTGTTGAGCTGTTTGTCGTGTTGTCTGCTTCCACCTGAAATAGACGAGAGGTAAAATAACAGAAGCTTATGATAATATGATTATTGTTTATCAAGAGCACGAGGCATATCAAGTACCTTTCTAGCTTGTGCACGTAATGCTCTCCAGAATAAAATATTTCTAGAATAAAAATGAAAGAATCTGATATATGCTGTCAGGCGGCACTGAGCCCATACATAAAGAAATGGGACTGAAAGTGCAAAATAAAAGAAATTAGTTTAAGTATATATATAGTATGAGTAAAATGTGGATTGGTGAATTAAACTCATATAAAGCAGGTGAAGTTGAAACATAATAAATAAGATTCAAATACAGGAGATGATCTCATATAAAGCAATCTGAGCGAAAACCAATAAGAACACTTGAATTTGATCAAATTGACGCACCATCGCTGATCTTCAAATTAGAGACGAAAGCCAGAAGGTCATGGGGGTCTTCAGCGCCTCCTGTGGTCTTTGTGGACAGTGGAGGCTCCTCCTGGAACTGGGCGATCATCTCATTCAGGAGACCCACCACTGATGACTTGGGCTGTTAAAGTGCAAAAAGAAAAAACTTGATGAAAACACCTCAGAGCCTCGTCTGTGCAACTTTAAACCTGACCAGGAAAGTATAAACCCTTACGTAGTCCCAGTTGTGCAGCCCCGGCAGGTACAGCCGTCCCTGAGCGTCCACATGCTTGCCCTCTCTGATGACCATGTTAGCGGTCGGTCTCAGGAGGCATATGGGAGGAGTGAAGGGGAACGAGTCCATCAGCCACAGCAGGATGGGGATGTTGTAGGAGCGGCCTTCAGACAGAGACACCGTCATCAGTACATAATAAATGACCTCACACATGAGGACAGGCTCTGCAGGTGTCAAGAGGTCAGACTTACCTCCATACTTAACCGGGAGGTTACCAATTAACTTCAGGAGGTCTTTCTGGGTGCTGTCACTGAAGGCTGAAATTGACACAATGATGCTGTCAGTTACAGATAGATAGATAGAATCAGGTTTGATGTATGGAGAGGTTTAGAAAAGATGAATGAAGAGAGCGTCTTCCAGGAAAGAAACTCACTGTATGTGCCGGTGGACGGTACCATCTCGGGGAAGATGCGATGGATTTTCTGCAGCTCCTCGATAGCAACATCACGAAATTTGTACTAAAATAAAGTTGGGTAAAAATACGATGAGGATGAAGGCGTGAATATATATGTGTAAAAGTGTTTATACACATAATTAACTTTTATTTAATGTCAGCAGAGACATTATAGATTATGATGTCACTATAGATCATTACACCTGATCTTAAAATGACTTTGATGTCAATATATTAAAGAAGATGTCTTTTCTCATTGAACATCTTTTTAAATGTTAATTGTTTTTTGCTGTGTCAGCAGCTGTTTTCAGTCTTTATTTAACTTTAACATCAACAATAAGATCCATTAATCAATCAATCAGTCAAGGCTCAGTCATACACTGCCACATTCTTGATTTTATTTCATTATCTCTTTGCTTCCCATCAAATATTTTAAAAGAGTTGTCCTGTACACTGGTCAGATACTATGAACTCCTCAGCAGCACTGGACTTTAAAGGCAATTTAACAGTAATAAATGAGACTAAAATGACAGAAGGGCTTCGAATTAGCTTTCAATAGATACCATGGAAACTGTTTTAATGTGTTTTGCCAGTTATTTAATGAAGCCATGAGTTGCTCTGTGGTTTTATATTAGTCATTTGATTTGTTTGGAGAAAATAGAAAAATAAAAGTTAACATATATCCGTGTTATTAAGGTTTTTCCATGACATGTAAAAGTAACAGAGCTGGTTTAACCAGTTAGTTATAGCTGACAGCATCTTACGAGAACTAGCTTGTTATGCTAGCCGGCACTGACACCTAAACAGAGTTAACTCTGAAGTTTTCACGTCATTACTGTTAAAAAAAACTAACCTTGGAGAGAATCCGCTGTGTTTTCTCTGAACTCAGGTCCATCTATTGAATTATAGCGACACAAAAAAAACGGACGTAATCTTCTGGTTTCACCCTGCTGACTGACGGCTGACTTCCAACTTAAGCTGAAAACAAACTTCCGCAAACTTTCAGGAGTAGCTAAGGGGAAAGGACAGGCCCCGCCCACTCGGTAGGTCGGCTACGGCAAGCCAAGAGGGAACAAAAAGGCACGCACAGCTAGAACGCTGCTAATGGTCGTGATGCAGTCACAGCCTTTCTGGTCACAAACAACAATCAAACTTCTTAAGTTTTAACTAATATCTTTAAAAAATAAATACATATGAACAATTATCCATGAAATGTATAGCAGAAAATAACATTTCATTGCTTTGACTGGCAACCAAAAATCATTCCATCCTCTAGTAATTTCTGTATTACTAAGTTTTGTTATACACTTTGAAAAAAACATTGACATGAAACTAGACAATTAAATAAAACTCTTTATGCAATCATTTCTCTCAAATCCCTCTAAAGACAAACACACAACACGTCAAGTGGTAATGTTTTTTTTTTTTGCATATTCAATTGACTTTACAATCAAACGTTTGTAAAAATATGCGACAGCTTCTGCTCAAAAAAATAGCATATTATAACACTTGAGACTGCATTTTATGGTTGGTCTTTAAAAAAGAAAAAAGAAAAAAAAAATCACACTCTTTCGTATCATAGTTCTCTTTGCAACTCAGTTCCTTTGAGAAATTGCGACTGCTGATAGTGTAAACCTTGCACTCTTTGGGGGGAAATAAATAATCTACCGGGGATAGTGTGAGAATATTTCATCACATCATCGCGGCCTAATGCCTGAATGACTTGTGCATATTTTGTCTTTGCCTTTTTTTTTTTTCCTCTTGAGCCAATGTCACGTGTCGATCCACTCAGTTCTTGTCCAATCACGGGGAGAGAAGCAGAGAGAAAGCAACGAAGGCTGAGGTGGACACAGTCACTGCCCTTCTGTGTAGGCAGACACACACTCCTTGTCATGACAGTGTTTCTTTTTATATTTTTCAAGTCAGTTCGTCAGCAAAGCGGTTTCAGTTCTTTTTTCTCCTCTTCATACATCTTTTAAGCTCTTCTTCCTCTTTTCTCTGTTCCTCCATATCTTCCTGGACCGCCAATTTCAGGCTGAAGTAACAAAGAACAAGGGTTAAGAAAAGAAAACATGATTTAAAAAGGGGATAATACTACAACTTCTGGAGAGAGTTAAGGACGGTCAGGTTTTTATCTTACCTCCTGGCCTCCTCTTTCTGCAAATCTCTCCAGCTGCTCTCCATGAATTTAAGTGCATAGTCGCTCTCGTCCTTGTATCTGAGGATGTGAAAAAAGCATGTTTTGGGTATAGAATTTGTTTAAACATGCAGTGAAATGCCTTGTAACCAGAATAAATGGGGACAACACTAACTTGTTGCGATCATAGCCGAAGATTTCCTTAATGTGCTGGGAAATTTCATCCTGCTCGTCGCCTCCATCATCGATAAAGTCATCCATTTCTGAGTCATACTCCTCTTCTTCGTCCTCGTATTTTCTCTTGTATGCAGAGGTGATGGGTGGCAGCATTGTACCTGGATAATAAATACAAGAACACATTTTAAGTATGTAGGGTTTTGGCTTTTGCTACACATGAAATACAGTAAACACTCTGTAAGAAGAGGACATTTGGTCCTGCTTGGGACACTCATGCTTTGAGAATTACTGCGTTTAAAAAAGTTAATCACATTGAAATGATGATTTGTTTATCTGTGTGAGAATGATCGCCGCTCTCTGACCCAGGAATAACGACAAAAGCTGCTGAGTGTTGCTGACACACTTCATTCAGTTTGGCAAACAAACCCTTTGCCCCGAAGTCCTGACTGCATTTTTTTGTCTGTTGCAAAATGTCAACAGCAGTTTTTCATATTGGATGATATTATATTACTGCACAAGTTGAATTGTAGAAACTGTTTTATGGTTGTCATTGTCAGTGTTGCTAAAGGGGGTTCTGGTAGAACAAGTTTTCAGATCCTTGACTTCAGTAAAAGTATTAATACTGCACTGTGATCCTGCATTCAAACCTTTGGTTTTTTTTTTTAATTATTATTGTTGCTTCTGCATTAATGTTTGTTGTTATTTTTTTTAAGCTTGAGCTAATTTTAACAATGTAATCTGCTGCTGTCTTGTGAGACTCCCAAATCTCTAAAAAGGTCAGATTTTCATAACAAAAAAAGTTTTCAGCTTGGTAATATTGTTATCTCAAGGAAATTGAATCGAATGCAACTGGATTTGGTTTTTGACTGACTAGGCTGGGACTAGTCCGGACTAGTCCCAGCCTAGTCAGTCAAAAACCAAATCCAGTTGCATTCGAGGCCTGGCCTGAGGTTGGCTAGTCCGGACTAGTCCCAGCCTAGTCAGCGAGCAGGAACTGATGAAGCCTCTTGGATGAGAGGTGAAACGTCTTCAAGACAAAAACCAAATCCAGTTGCATTCGATTCAATTTCCTTGAGATAACTATGACCTGGATGAATGAGAATATTCACAGGCTTGTTGGTAATATTGTATTTTTCACCTATCAAAGAAGGTTTTAAATAGTTTATTTAGATAAAGAAGTAGGATCATTTTCTCAACACATAAATATAACCACATTTGGAGATGTGTGTTTGTCGGTGGACATGAAAGATATTAAAAGTTGTCATCTGAAAATGATCTAGTAGCAGAAGCTCTCAGACAAATATTAGTGGAGTAAAAGGTATAAAGTTGTGGAGAAATACTGGAACAACTGTGTTATTTTAGTTTCAACATTGTTACATTTAAATGTCTGTTTTATTCTCGTTGGTAGCTGTATTTGCACAAACTATGACACTGTGCAATACTGTCTTGAAGAGCGCAGTAAAACTGAAGGTTAGTACTACTGCAATGTGTACTCATGGTCAACAATTGACAAATCTGGTTCTTTGGTAATATCGTACCATTATCCTCTCGCTGGTTCTTACCTGGGGGTCTGTTCATCATAGGTCTGGGAGGCATTCCTGGTCTGGGTGGCATCCCAGGCCTCTGTGGCATCCCAGGTCTCTGAGGCATGCCTGGCCGAGGAGGGACTCCCGGTCTGGGTCCACCAAAATTCTTTTGTGAGATGGTCTCTGACACCACTGTGCACTTTGGTCTTCCAGGCCCTGATCCAATAGGGCCACTCGATCGTCCCACTGGTCCTCCAATACCACGCTGACCAACTCCAGGCTCTAGAGGACGGTATCCACTACCTCCAGGGTGACCCTGCATGCCCCTTCCAGCAGGTCTGTTCTGTGGGACACCACCAGCTCTTGCCTGGGGTGGGCCTCCAGGTCTGGCCTGGGGTTGGCTTCCAGGTCTGGCCTGAAGTTGGCCTCCAGGTCTGGCCTGGGATTGGCTTCCAGGTCTGGCCTGAGGTTGGCTTCCAGGCCTGCCCTGAGGTTGGCTTCCAGGTCTGGCCTGAGGTTGGCTTCCAGGCCTGCCCTGAGGTTGGCTCCCTGCCTTAAGAGGGCCACCTGCTGAAGGTCTCATCGCTGAATTACCACTTGATTTTACAGCAGAATTCATTCCCGGCCTTGTGGGTTCTCCCTTCATAGACTTTGGGCCTCCAACTGTAGGTCCCTGCTTAGACGAGCTACCCTGACTGGGCCTGGTCTGTTGAGATTTTTGGCCTGTTACAGCTGCGCCAGGAGGCCTGGTCCCAGGAATACCTGAAGCTCTCCCTTGAAATGATGATGAGCTTTCTTTTTTACAACTAAGGTCACTTGAGGTGCTGGCTTTGTGGCTAGATGATTGTTTGGCTGAAACCTGAGAAGATGTGGCTTTCGAAGGAACTTTACTGTTCATGGCACTGGATGAACTAGAGTAGCTCGCCTTGGATCTGTCTCTATCACTGTGAGACATCTTCGGTCCATCTCGTTCTCTGTTAGCAACAGCTGGCTTTGAAGACGAGTAGCTTTTATCGCTAATCGGTGTTTGGTGCGACTTCTTTCCCAACCCACTGGGCTGACTTGGCTTCTCTGACGAGTACTTTTGTGGTTTGGAGATCTTCTGCTCTCTCTCTGTGGTGCCTTTTCTTATCGAACTAGAGCTGGACTGGGACTTGCTGTCTCTTTCTCTCTCTGCCTTTGAGTCTCGGTCTCTGTCCGGTCTCTTAGCCTTGCGCTCCATCTCCAGTTCCCTCATCTCATCAGCTGTGCGGAGCCTCTCATCCTTTTTCACCGCCTTGGCTTTTAGCTCAACTGGCTCAAACTGTTTTTTCTCTGCCAATTTTAGTAAGTCTGCATAGTTAAAGGCAGCCGGAGGGGGCTTGGGCGGCCCACTGGGTTTTTTAGAGGAGGGTTTGCTGCTACTGCCACCAACACCTGTGGTTTTCCCTGGTCGCGGCGGCTCTGGCTCCTGATCTGGCTCAGAATCTGTCTGCTCATACTCATAATTATCCTCATCATCATCCTCTGGGTCAAGTGAGTTATTCCTAAATCTTTCCTCCTCCATTTCTTGTTTTGTCCTCCTCTTCTTAGGAAGCTCTACGACTGGGATGCCATTGTAGCCTCTGAAATTGTCCTTAGTTCTGGAGGCCATGGCTCGCGCTTTACGGTCCGACTTCAACTCCACCCTCTTGGCGAGTAGCTCCTCCTTCTGCTTCTTTTGTTGAATTTCTGGGGTGAAAAAACAGATGCATATTAAAAGTAATGAATGAAGAATGATTTTTGCGCATTGTGTGTATATCTACAAAATGTACATAAATGTGATTGAGTCATTACCTTTCTTCTTGCTCTCATGGTGTTGCTTCTTCAGAAGGGCCTGAATGGCAGCAGGATTGACGCCCTTCGACCTCGGGTCCTTTTTAGGTGGTCCAGCTTGTAAACTGTATCTCTTCTGCTGTGAGAGGCACAGAAATATTAATATGGAGCAGTCACACATCAGTGTTTATCATCTACAGCGATCATAAGCCTCAAGTAATTAATTGGTCATCTATATATAAAAAAAAACGTTACAGGCACACAGGGTTTGGTATAAGTCTAGCATGCAGTGTCACAGGGGTGGACCTCAGCGTCAAGCTGCATTATCAGAGCCTCGTCAGAAAGATGAGCTGGCATTTGTGCTCACAAGGTTATCCACAACATCTGATTTTGCCTGTTCGGCTTAAGTACACAAGAGTGCGAGTGACGGTCTTCAACTTACCGGTTTACTGACAGTGCCCACGCCCTGGTTTTGTGTGGCGATGTCCAAAATATTATCAAAGTCCATCATTTTGGCAGCAGGTGATTTCAACTGGCTATCTGGAGAGAACGGGGCAAAACTCACCCAAGAGTGCTGCCGTTAGCTTTTAGCTTACAAATAAAGATAACGTTACGCTAGCTCGAGGATTAGCGGTACCAAGCGGCACGTAGTCAACTTTAAAGGAAAAGACCGTCATCAAACACAGTCCATGGTGAGATAAAACTGTATATTAAACAGTTAACGCCACATCACTTCATCCGCTTTACGTGAACATTAGCTGAGATAGCTAAATTAGCTAGCCTAATGTCAACGTTAGCGTTAGCCGACCAAAGAAGACTGAACGAAGAGCTTGCCCTTTTCTACTGTTGTAACAACCCAAACTAAGGCCAAGTCCATCAAAATGTTCGTATTACTAAAGCCTTTTTAAAGAAAAACACTTAAAATGTCGCCATAGGAACAAACGCCGGGTGTTTGTAGAGACGGCAGCGAGAAAGAACGACTAAATTAAAGAGTCCGGAGATTACGTTGGTCCGTGGAAGCGAGAGGATGCACTCCTGCGTACTTCCGTCTTTGTGAGAAGCGTCAGTCAGCGTCACCAAGGCTGATCAATCTTGATAGAAGGTCGTTAATTCCATCATGATGTCATGACGCCGGAACGTTCGCGATGAAGTGTTACTGGAAATCAATGAACATCAATTTTTATCAAATATATATATTTTAAATAGGTATAATTTCACAGATGACAAACAAACAGAAGGGGCTTTTGATAGATTTATATTTTGATATAAAAATATTCAATAAGAAATCAAAAATAGCGTAATAAGCCATATTGGTGTTCATCAGTGAATGTTTATGTCTTGCAGCTACATTTATTCACTTAAATGAACTTTAATCCGTTCCTTTAATAAAATGTATTCACATGTGACTTCCGCTTTTCTCCTTTCTCTTTCCTGACGCAATGTCCGCCCGTGAAGACTTTTTTTTTTTTTTTCAATTTACAATTATAGTCCACATGATGTCGCTGCCATTGTGGATATTGCAGTGCTTCAGAATGAAATGATCTGGAAATGTGGTGTAAAGCTTTTTCTCTCGGGTAACTCTTCCTCAATCGATTTCCCTCATCATTTCAACAGTTTGCCCAAACCAATTAACAAAGTACCTTCAGAATTATAAAGTGAAAGCATTCACGGTAGATATTTTACAGAAGAAAAAGTGGCAGTACCAAAATGTGACACTATTCAAATAATATTAGAGCTCCTGCATCGATACTACACTTGAGCAAAGGAGCTCGAGCAGAAGCATTATCAACTAAATTAAGCTCTTCTTTACTCAAGTCGAGTTTATTTCTATAACACATTGTAAATAACATGAGCTGACACTGAAAATAAGGTCAACAACAGAACAGAGATTTTACTGAAAGTAAAAATTCTCATTATGCAGAATGTCCCTTTCAGAAAGTTATATTAATATTGGCTATTAACATATTATATATTAGCACCCACACAACAGAGCATTTTAATATAGGTGACAAAAATCTAAAATGATTTATAACTTAAATATTATATTCATATTAGTATAAACATTAATTAAGTGAAATTATATTTACTATTATTATTGTTTATTGTTAAATTGAACCATCCTTTGGCTGCTGTGACACAGAAATGTCCCCATTTGCGGAAATAATAAAGGAATTCTGAATATTGATTCTGAAATAGAGACTAAAATATTAATAATATATATATTAATAATAATAATAATAATATCCAATAAAATGTGCTGTCAAAGATGTACAAAGTATTATAGAATTTAAATACTTCATTTAAGTACAAGTTAAAATTTGAGTCACTACTGTTGAGAAAAACTTTATTAAACAAAATCAAGACACACGACGTATGAATACAACAAAAGAGTCAATTCAACTATCCTAATTGTTTATTAATTTAAATATATGAACAACAAAACAGATGAAAGAGAGACTTAAAGAAAAAGGAAAGAAAAAAGTTATCTTATTAATGCTTATTCTTTAGGCTATACAATTCAGTTCAGTCTAAATGGCTTTAATATGTCTACATTTACTTAATAATAATGAATCAATTAATATTCCGTATATTTTTTTTTAATTAAACTTATGTGCCTTTCATTAGATTTCTGGGAAATACATTTGGTAACGCCTGATCTGAGAGACCAGAGGTGGAGAAGTTAAATATCGAAACAATTTGGACCAAAGATTTAAAAAGGGGAAATCAGTCAGACGACACACATACATAAAATCTCCCAATCAATTCATTTTAATAGAGCAACATTTTGAGCCCGCACAGATGTTTGTCGGGCCCTTTGTCCGCTCTTTAACTTGTAATCACATCCATTAACAAAGGATCATCGGTGCACAGTCGAAATGAGCCCGAAACAAACGACTGCAACGAGCTCCGTCTCTCTAAAATGTAAATAAAGGCCATCTGCTCCGATATGTAAACAACAGACTGGCTCCTCCTATCCGGGTGTCCCTGACGTCTTGGCCCCTCCCCCTCAACGACTGCCCTCTGCTCCTATTGGTCCACAGGACGGCGCCCCGCCCACGTAACGGCTAGCTTCTCAACTCCTACCGGACGTCGGACCGCCCACCGGAGCGAGGACAAAAACAATCGGCATCCCTCATCCAGAACATCACAAACAGCAGGATATCAGCCGAGTTTTATCCCATAAACCGCTTTTTATTAACGGACGCGGACACCAGCGAGGGGAGACATGGTTTCTCCGGTCACAGTGGTGAGTGTCGGCTTCAAACCGCCGGATTTCTCTCTCACATTAAACAGGAATATAACATTTAGCTAGTTTAGCTTACAGCACAACACTTCCCGAGCACCAAAATCATCCCTCCGTATTCACGTTTTCTGTCGTTGTGCTCGATACCGACCGCTTCGACTCTCTAATCCGGCTGCTGGTGTTTCATTCGCGTTGTTATTTAACATCTTAGCGTGTCAAACTTTATGTAGGAAGGCCAGAGAGCTGCTCTTTAGCTCGAAATTAAATTAACAGTCATTAATTATGTCTAGTTTGCTAAATGTGGAGATGTTTCTCGGTTCTGCTCGGACACCCACGTTGTGGTTTTTTTGCTGTCACCGTGTTATTACCTCGTTATCTCACAGTGTTTTATCTGTATGTGTGTGTGCCGGAGGAGACACAAAGCAGGAACTTTTATGTCCGGTGCTGTTGTTTCCCTTCACATGTTCCGACACGACTCGTCTTCCTCCGCTGTTCCTCCCTCGATGTTCCACGAGCAGCAGGACGTTTCCACAAATTTCCCCACAGACAGCCACCCCTTTACAAAAAGATAAAAACCTGTCATGTGACGACCGTTTTTTGTCTTTTTTTTTCTCTCTCCTCTCTCCTGCACCCTCCAGTGACGCATGCGCAGTGCACTGCTCTCGCTCTCTGCTTCATCTCCTTTGCTGTAGCTGAGCTTGCATACACTCCACACATTAGCTGTTTAATTTACCCAAGTGTCACTGCAGGAAGTTGGCAATTTTAACAAAAAAAAAGACATAAAAAACATACAAAATGCTACATGAATAATTTAACCCCTCCTTGCATCCTCTTACTTTGACAGCGCTTGCTATGAAATGTTACCCCATCTGCAGGGGTCATGCAGGATGGCGTGGTGTAACTTGGCCTCTAGTAAACCCTGATGTGCAGCCCGGGTGGAGGAATGCCTGACATACAAACTGGTTGCCTTAGTGATGGCGATGCTGTGTAACTCCTTTTTAAGCCCTCTCCCAAAGCACCGCAGTGAAAGGGAAGGCCTGTGCTGAGAGCAAACACCGAACATTTTATTTTACCTTCCAGGAAAATGTCACCATTTATCTTATCATGTGCTTTATTTTTGTATGCATTGTGTCTGTGAGTACTGTATCAGGTAACCTGCTTCTCATGGCCCATTCTGATCAAATAATAGGGCTGCACAATTAATCGTAAAATAATGGAAATCGCAGTATGACCAAGTGCAATATCCAGGGTGAGTCACACAACAGTGTTTTAATGAAATGTTGTCGTGCTGCAGAGACGCTCTGGCCTTCAAACCTTGTTCTCCAGATGTAATAAAACAATGTTTGTTTGGCAGAGACCGTGGAGAAATACCACACCATCATGATTCTACTAGTTTTTCAATGACAATGAAAACTGTGATGTAAAATTGAATCATCTGTTATAATCATGAATTATATGGCAATCGCAATATCTGTCAGAATACTCACAATATCACTTTCTGATCATATCTTGCAGCCCTGTAAGAAAACTGATCATTTCACATTTTCATATTTTAAAAAGGAGTTCACAACCTGTTGTTTTTGTGAACCTCAGGGTGACAAAGGCAGAGACGTAGGGAGCAAAGATGGATGAAATGATGTTAGATCTTTTCCCTCATCTTTGCAAATGACTGTCATGTTGTCTTCCTGTGAAACAGGAGCTCGATATTATCAGCTCTATTTATCATCTAGAATTTCACAGATACGAATAAAAAGCTAATAATGTACATTTCCCAATATCAGACTGAGAATTTATTTATCGCTACCCAGTATTGTATGATCTGTTGTGATGATTTACATTTAAAATGCTGTATTGTAATAATTAAAGAAAGAATGGGTTCAGAGTTAGCAGGTGCACCGTATTCCTGCTCACAGGTCAAATATTATGGATCATTACACCATCAGATGTTACTATAATGCTATTATTGCATCTATATTAAGGCTTTCGTTATATTAGGACTCTGTTGAATTAGGTCGTGATAAACACTGCCACACTCCGTGCCATCTGGTGAACAGACTGTTGTGCTCTGGAGGTAATTTATCAACTTAAATCTTACAAATAATGTAGAATCAGCCTCTCAGAGCACAAACCAAAACAAGTGTGTGCTGCTCTCAGCTGAATATTGCACTTTGCACTCGCTGGCAGGTGCCGGCTGCAGAGCAGAGATAGCGCAGGTGCTTCACTTTGCTTTTTTGGCTTTATTTGTATAAATGCTGTGGCGTCTGACTCGTCCCAAACCTCAGTATTACTCACTTCTGTCAGAATTTACAGTACGTAAGCAAAAATGTCATGTGGCGATGGCCTGGGTTAACTGAGATCAACTTGCCCGTCGGCTGCTGACCTCGACGTATCCTTGGAGTCACAGCAGCTGTAAGGAAGGAAACTGTCGTGTGATGCTACATAGAAATAAAATCGTCACATGACTCACATGCCAGCTGTTCCTGCCAGGACCACGCTCATGTTACAGTTTCCCCTCCGCCGATTTACGTACACAGGACTTTACGGGTCTTTCATACTGTATGTTTGCGAGTATCATGTTTCTGACACTCGGCGAGCATATGACCCAGAGGGGCTGAATAGATGTTCATCCCGGCGGGGTGTTATTCAATGCTTCAGTGCAGTGCTTTTGTTAGTTCATGGCTGGTGCAGACACGTTAGTGCCTAACAGCTGCTTTTCCTTCCTGTGCTGCAGCATCACAACAAGTCGGGGGGTCAAATAAGTTTCTGATAGTGTTGTCTGGTGCAGATTAGTAACCTTTTAAGGATATTAAACACAGATATGGAAGAGGTCCATCTGCACAGTTAAAATAGCAGGAGATAGATCCTAAGAACTGGACCAGGGAGTCATTCCATCCTGTTCTTTTTCACTCGGAAACAACCCATTGCTTGAAGGTGACCATGCAAACACTGTCAATCATTAACCGCGTTATTCTTTAACAGGCACGGAGGCAGGTGGCAGCCGTATGCGCCACGGCAGATTTGCAAGGCAGCTCTTATTTATAATGCGATCGCTCAGACAGCGAGATGATAACACAATGATTCATTTCATTGTCCTCCCGAACGCGGCAGTATGTTCTGTTCCTTCATGCTGTCGACAGCAGACTGTCAGCAGACAGGCGCTCGCCGCTCTGGCTAATGCTTCCTTCGGTGTCCCTGTAGACGAACTGACGCCTCAATCAATGAGAGGAGTAGCTCACAGCTGAGATGATACCCCTGCTGCAAAACCCAGATAGGTTTCGAGACGCTGGCCAGGAGAAGAAGGCTGCGAGAAATAAAAGCATCACATCCTCTGCAGACGGGTTTAGGAATCCCACCAGGCAATCAGGCAACAGTTCATGAGACAGGGAGCCATTAATCAGAAAAAGAACAGTCTCATCAGATATTATAGCAGTTATAACCCGTTATTTAGATATCCCTTATTTTTTATTGGACGTTAAACTAAAATTGAGGTACGTGCTTCATTTCTAATGTTATCTGTGTTGTTGATTTCAGGCCGGTTAACGATACAATGAGATTTCTGGGAGCGTTTGAAAGGGCAGCTTTATGCTTTGTTGACTCGATGTTTCCCATGCACCCGGCGCTCTTTAGTCTCCCGTCTCTCTCTCTCTCTCTCTCTCTCTCTCTCTGCCTCGCAGCCCTTTCTCTCATTGTGTACAGTAAGTTTACATGAGCAACAATGGAAAGGGAAACTGCGAAGTATGGCTCAAACGCGGCATGAATAGGACCAAAGGTTGTGGGAATCTCTCGCTTCCTCCCACCTTCCTCCCTGGAATCTGTATTCACAGAAATCCCTCACAAGACACTGGTTTATATCTATACATTTGTCCCCCCCGTGATAACAATCAAACTGTGATCATAGATCATTTGGCCTTGACGTATTCTTTAAGTGCACTTCACTGTATAATACACAGGCCATATCTGTGTAATGATTGTCCTTGAATCCCGACAGTGCAATACAAATGTTGTGTTTTTCTTGTGTCCTGTGCTGAAGTGTCCACCAGCGTCCCGACAAGCAGTTCTGATACCGACTGGTCTGGGAGTGCTGCCAGGGTCGTCCTCCCTCCGCTCGGTATCTTCTTCTTCTTTAGTGGGAAAAAATAGACTCGCCACACACACATTTTTTTGTGACAGGGCCGACTTTATGTCTCCGTTTGTTTTACGGAGGTACATAAAGGAGATAAGAGGAAATACATAAGTTTTGCTTCCTCAAAAAAACTTCCTCTCATGCTACTTGAGAGGCTGATTTTATCTTAAATGTACACAGAGAACAAAAGATGTCTGTGTGTCTGCAGACGTCACAGCGTAGTGTCGCTCTACCGGCTTATTTTAATCTTGTCAGATCACTGTTTTTTTCTCACTTTAGTTGTCGGATTGAAACTTTAGAAGAAGAGAGTGAAAGCTGTGTTGAATCAGACACACTATCGGAAAGATGCCGTGCTTACAGTCAGCAAACAGCGAGGCCGTAAAACGATTCATGTTCTGTTTCACAGCCCTGTTTATATAAAGGATCCAGCGTAAAGTAAATCAACATAAGTAGACGGAAAAAGAACAAGAATAGCAACAGTAGTGATAAAAAAAACTACGGGGGCAGATGCTGGACAAACATAGCCATTTAATTAAAAGCTGTCTTTTAAAATTGTTCACTAAAATCCAGTTTGGGAGCAAAGTTAAATATAAAATGACTCAATTTCTGCTGCTGAGAATCTACTGAAGCCACAGTAGAAGATCTGAGTGAGCGTGAAGGCACATAAAACTGCAGGCTGTCTGCGCTCTTGGCTCGTCTTTAGTCATTCCGGAGCTTCGGATACTCTACAATCAGATCTTAATGATGCAGAGCGCCAGTGTTGCATCGTCCAGCTGAATACTGGAGTGATATGCTTTCACTTTAGAAGCAGGATTTCTAGTAGAAAAATAGTTAAAAGTGCATCTTCTCGGTGCAGTGTGCCTGAGAGGAACACATAAATGAACTTATCAGCATCCGGCAGGCTCGTGGACGTGCATCCTGCCACTCTGCCAGTTTAAATCTTAAATCACAGTAGATTACAGCTCGGCTCGTGTGATTTGAGTTGAATCCCTGTTGTTTCCCTGCTGTGTTTAGCCACACCGGAGCGGGCTGGAGGTCGCTCTGTTTTATCGAGCCGTTGCGCAATCAGGGAGCTCCCCTTTCTTCCATCCACCGCGAGCGAAAACCACATGAACTGGAGTGACCCCTCGCTTTCTCTCACCTCTCCTCTCTCGTCCGAACCTAAACCTAAATCCAGCTGTCATCTGAATGCCACTAACGCCGTCTCCCTCCCCTAAAGTCTCACGTCCCCACGCTTCCCTTCTTCTGCCCTACTTATTTACTCTTTCGTGAATATTGCAAGTGGAGCGGCGCTTTCGTTTGCGTCATTTTACTTCAAATACTCGTTTGAGACATTAAGTAGCAGCCCAGTCGTTTCAACCCTGTCCCCGTCTTGGTCCTCTCCATCCTGTCTCACCCGTATCCTCCTCATCTCTCCCCCAGTGATCTCAGCTCTGGTGAACCTTCACTCAATTCCTCTCCCTCCCATCTCAATCGTCTCCTTTCTTTGGGTCTTCCGCCTCGCTATCAGAACCATAGGTGGGGCGGTCAGTCCAGAGGCGTTGTGAAACCTCTGTGTTTGTGCGTGACCCTGTTGGGCCTCGTCTGTTTGGACAGGAAGAGATATGAGTGGTAACGCAGCTGGAGAGAAGAACCCGAGACCTGAGTATGAGACACAGAGGTGAAGCAGAGGAGGTGAGGAGAAAGAAAAACAACGCAGAGCAGAAAAGGTTACAGGGAGTCAAAGAGCTTTGTGCATTTCCCCTTCTGGTCGCCGTTTCTGCAGAGTTTCGCTTCAGCCACGAAACACGTGCTCGTCTGACACGCTGATGTAAACTGATGACCGCACAAAGCGGAGCCCGAAGACTGTTCCAGCTCCGACCCCAAACCGCTTTCAAATAAAGAGAAGTGCTCAAAGTTTGCTGCTTGTGTTCCCTCTTTTAATTAAAGATGTGAGATAGTGTACTCAGACACACAAAGTGCCGACTGTTTTCCCTCCCTGCGGTGTAGTTCGTCCCTCTGCCTCCAGATAAAAAGCCCTTTTAATAACTCTGGTTTAAAGTCGGAGGGACAATAGTGTGGCATTGTTCGGCCCCACTCAATAGAATCACCTCACGTGAGCGCGACCAGCTGTGACTCGAGTGATGATTTTGATATCGACTCTGCTTTCAGGTCAAGAGTGAAGGCCCCAAGCTGGTGCCATTCTTCAAGGCGACCTGCGTGTACTTCGTCCTGTGGCTGCCCACCTCCAGCCCGTCCTGGTTCAGCGCGCTGATCAAATGTCTGCCCATCTTCTGCCTGTGGGTGTTTTTGCTGGCGCACGGCTTCAGCTTCCTGGGTGCTCACTCCAGCGCCCGCAAGATCTTGGCCGGCCTCATCTTCTCCGCTCTGGGCGACGCCTTTCTCATCTGGCAGGAGCAGGGCTACTTCGTCCACGGTGAGGAGGAACAGGCCTAACTTCATTAATTAATCTTTAATCGCCTGATTGTGTCTGGGAAGGTGGTGACATGGCACAAAAAAAGTTTAACAAAGGAAAAAGTCAGGTAATCATTAACCTGAGTTTACTTGGCAGAGAAATAAGAGCAGACAGATTTGCTGTAAACATCCATCCTGGTTAAACTTTGACTTCGCTAATCTGACAAAACTGTTGGTTCGCTCAGCCGTTTGATCATCTGACTGAAAACCTCTAATTGACTTGTTACACTTGTTCTGACTTGTTGCAGTGTGACAGGGTTGGCTGTTCCCTGGAAGGCCTTTGTTGAGCACATAATTATCATAACCAACAGAAACTCCTGCCAAAACCACAAATATTAGAGCTAAATATAAGTTGTTAAACGCTCTCATGTGTCTGAGCCGCTGACAGTTCCAAGTCCCGTCTATCCGTCCAGATTGTTTTGGTGTGTTCGTCCAAGTTTTGGAGAGGATGAAGCTTTATTTAACTTGGATTGTAACGAGGCTACTTTGTGAGACTGTGTTTACATTTGTATCGTTCGTGTAATGTCTCACAGGCCTCCTGATGTTCGCCATCACCCACATCCTGTACTCGTCAGCCTTCGGGATGAAGCCTGTTAACGTGTCCGCTGGTCTGATCATCGCTGCTGTGTCCTCCGTGAGCTACCTGCTGCTGTACCCCTACCTGTCGGGCCCCTTCACCTACCTGGTCGCCGTCTACATCGGCCTGATCGGCTTCATGGGCTGGAGGGCGGTGGCCGGCCTGCAGCTGGCCAACGACCTGTGGACCTGGACCAAGCTGTCGGCCTGCCTGGGCGCCGTGCTCTTCATGGTCTCCGACCTCACCATCGCCGTCAACAAGTTCTGCTTCCCCGTCCCCCACTCGCGCGCCATCATCATGGCCACCTACTACGCGGCCCAGATGCTAATAGCGCTGTCGGCCGTCGAGTGCCAGGACGTGGAGGTCGCCAGGAAGAGGTCATGAGGTACTCCGGCCCTGAGTGATCATGGACACATCTCACTGCCAGATCCCCCGAAACCCTCAACCCTCATCTCAGTGTGGCGCTCGCACACGGTTGTTACAACGACGGCTGGTCCACTACAGTCTCCACTAGTATGGTAGTCTCACGCCTGTCTTCTCACCACGAAGACACGGTAGTATTATCCTCCTGACTCCTCCAATCCTAGAACGGCTGTCTCTCATCCCCTAGTTACCGTGGAGACAAGTGTAGTAACATTAACCTGCTATATATAGAGAGAGTATTACTTTAACTTTTAACTGATTTAATTTAAGGGGATCATGTCACTGGGGACCTTCAAGGAGTGTGTGTGGGAGAGCGATTGTGTCTGCGCGCATCTACACGTGTGTGTTTGATTTTTACACTCTTACCTCCACACAGTCACCACACTGACTCCCGCCACACACGTCTACGTGGTCCAACGATAATTACAATTTCACATCTTATTTTTCTGTTTTTGATGCCTGAGACCTTGTTAAAAAGGGATTTTTTTTTTTTGCGCATGTTTGATGCTTCCCATCCTCCGTCGCTGTGTGTTCCCCTGAATTAAGGGTGCTATTCTTAAAGTCAGGAGCAGATCCACACCTGCTTTATCACCGCCAGTCCTTTTCCATTTCATTAAACCGCACTGCCTTTGTTCCCCTCCGCAAATCCACACCCACTCTCGACGAACGAGTGAATTAGGTCGTCCTTGATGTACACAGAAAGAACGACAGAGACATTAACCAAAAAAAATAAGGCAATGAGGTGGCGAGGAGGGAACGTTGCGTGACTGCAACAGCCGCCGCGTATTGTAGTTGTAGTGGTTGAGCACTTTAGGAGGAGGGGAGGTTGTTTTGTGGGAGCTCGATCCTTCCTGCTGAGATTTTATTGACACGGTCCTGCTGTCGAGAAGAGAGCCCGGTAAACAGTGTAGTCACGGCAGACTGCAACAACCTGCTTTCTCCTTCTCAGAGTTAAAGTCTTCCAGGCGTTTAACAGCGATGAAATGTAGGTTTGCAAAAAAAGTCGACACGCTCACACACCCGACACCTACAACCCCCCCTGCTGGGTTAGTTATTAGGAAAAGACCGCGGGGTACTTATTGCCGGACTGGATCAGCTGACTCACGCTGTCACTGGCCTGGGACCATGTAATGAAGACTGAAAAGAAAGGGCTATGTTACCGGCTGGAGTCCTTTATTTTGTGTTGTTTTTGTTTTATCAACTCTGTGTGTGTGTGTGTGTGCGTGTCGAGACCTCAGCATGCATCCAGTCACTCGTAACGACACACACACAAACACACACACACACACAATCGCCTCGGGGCAACCTGACTGAAGAGAAAAAAAGAAGGGAAATGAGAGAACTGGCTCGTCATGTGAGGGAACAGTAATCCCATTATTCCCCAATAATTCCCTCTCACAGCGCACTTCATCAGCTCTAATCCCGCAGAATCCACCGCAGCTAATCCCCCGACAGGTTGGCTGATATTTTGTCTTTCATCTATCGCACGTTTCCCCCCCTCGATCCCACCTTCTCGTTTGTTTCACATGTTTTTCTCGGACGAAGTGTCTTACCGAATAATCGTCTCTCTTATATGTGCGTGTTCTGAGCGTGTGTGAGAATGTGTGTGTGTTGTCTTTGTGTACCTGTGACAAGTCAGAACCAACTCAAGGCCAGAAATGCTGTGAATCATCATAGTGGAGTAGATACACTACCGGGTATCTTTAATGTATTCTCACAAGGCTCTTAAACTGTCTTCACACCCTTCATAGCCTCTGTTTTTATAGAAGCCCCTGAATGTGGACGACTTTAAGGTATTGGACCGGGTACAGTATCTTCAAACCGGGTCATGTCCGTTCTTTAAGTTTAATTTGACCTGAATCGTGGTGGACATGCCTTCTCTTGACTATACCTCTATGATTAATACCACTAAATCTTAAAAAATGTACCCAAGTGTTAATTAGTCCAGCTCCTGAAATATAAAGGATTTGCTGTTTTTATTTGTGACGTTAAGTGAAGAGTTTTGGGGGTCTGACAAAAGAAGCACTTTGACGACATCAGCTGATGTTCCAAGAAACTCGAGCAAGTACGATAAAGCACTTGGGATCACTTGATGAGCATTTTTCCTCAGCTGTTTGACATCTTATAGACTTCACGTTAGTCGCAGGCCCTGGTATTAATCACTAACGCAACTGCAACATGACATGTTCGGTGTGTGATGTTCAAGTCCAAGTGCACCTTGATATGATTTAGTCTATAGATATATATATATGTGATGCTGTATATCAACAGGGAAGAGAAACTGACCCGTGGTTTGGGTTCCTTCTGCCGGGTCATTGACCCCAGGAGCTGTCCTCCACGCACCCACATACGCACAAAACAAACCCACACACACTCGTGAAAGTGTGTTTACACATTACCACCATGATAGATCTGCGGGCAGACCGTGATGTTGACACTCAAGGTTTTTCTGAAACATCAGCAGCAGCAGCGCGACACACGCAGTCTTAAGTTTGACCAGGAAAGGCACTCGGGCGCAGCACCTGTTCCCGACCGCCACATAGTTCCTCAGTCTCCTTCTGGCCCGTCAGCACGCTTGTCAGCAGCATATTTCTGCTTTGTCAGTCCGAAGTGTTTCATCAGTCCGCCTGTGTGTCACCACTGGTCCTCTGTTCCCTGTTTTCATTTCAGCGCTGCAGCGTGACTTTGAAAGGCCTCGCTAGCATGCGTTCCTCTCCTTCTGCGGTCCTAAATGAGGGTTTAGTCGTTTAGAGAGATGCTGGTTAACACGATCGACTCTAGTGTGCAGTCTGAAGCAAAGTCACGAGGGACTGACGAGATGGAGTCAAGCCGACTTACTCATCCCCACTGTGTGGGCACTTTATGTAAGCACCACTTTCTTTGTCTTGTGCCACATAAAGCCTGCTGACTTTTGTTCCTACAGTGCTGATGGCTTCCTGCCAGAAGACAGGCTTTTACTTTGAAGTATTTCTGAGATTATTCCTGTTGGCCAGCCCACGCTCTGGAAAATCTCCCATGATTTTTGGTATCAAGAATTAAGCTCCAATACCGTATTTCGTGAGTAAGTTTTCAGTTATTATGGAGCGTTTAGTTTCAGACGCTCGCTCTGGTTCTCATCCATCGCTTCAGTTTTTATCCGACTTGGGCTCAGATAAGCATAATATAAAACCGGAGTCATTTCATTGAGTGGAAGTCGTTAGAGTTAGAGCACCCTCGTGTATCAAACAAGCTTTTGTTCTGGAGGAGACAGAGGTTCCCCCCCTCGCTGGTGTCGGAGTGCATCTGGCCTTCCACTGCGGAAGGAGGTTATTGTTGAGCGATACTGTAGCTGGAATTAGGTGAAGAGGTGAAATATGACACACTGGGGAAGACTCCCTTTACGTCCGGCCCTCCCCTTACAGATGGCAGGCCAGCAGGCGCATCACTTTACCTCGGCCTGTCAACAGCCCTGTTGTTCTGAGCTTTGTGCACGCAGACAAAAGGGAGCTGTGGGAGGACGGTGTGGTTCGGCCCGAGCTGCGAGTGTTGAGCTGGAACCAGCAGCTGTTGTGGTGCAGAGGACCTGTGGTTTCACTCCGTCCTCTGATGAAATTGGCACTTTTTTCTCTCTTTTTGCTGTCATGTGATCTTTAATCTGAACCTGAATGAAGGAGGATGATGTGTTGTGCTGCTATCATGCAGAGACATTCAAAACATACAGCTGTTAAAGGTGCAGTATGCAAGAATTGGTCGAAACAAATAAGGGGGCAGAGTGACTGCTAACTGCCGCCGACTGTAGCTGCCATTAGCTAGGTACTCGGTTAGCTGTGCAGCTAGCGGTGCGGACGTTGAACTCGTGTTTATTGCTGTGGGAAGCTGGTTAGCATGCTGACTTCAAAACTGTCATTTCTTCACATTCTGATAACTATAATAAACTTCTCAACCACTTTTTATTTTTATTTTTACATATTGCACCTTAAAGTTTGTGTATCTTTTCCCGTGCATGACGAGTAGATGAATCCTCCGCGTCAGCACTCATCGACAGTGACGGAAAAGTTCACACTAACTGGACAATTATGTAAAAAAATATTACAAATCTTCTTCCCTTTGTAATATGAATCTGACTCTTTTGTGTGCTGCAGATTAAGGCCAGTCAATCTCTCCATCGAACCAGAAGCTATAGCGTTTAAAACAAAAGGATCGTCGTGTACTGTATTCTTCAGATGCTCCCTTCTCCTTCTAACTCGTTGCATTTCTTTCTTTGAGGGAGAAAAAAACAGAAGTTACTGTTCTGAAAGACTGACGTGTGAGAGAATCGGCATTTTTTTCTCTTGAAGTGTTACAAACCTTTATGTATGAATCCTTTTTGAAAAGTGTTATCCCTTTTTATTTTGAGAAAAGCAGCCCCCCCAAATGTATTTCATGCCTGTCAGTGTGGAAAAAGCTGGTTTTGATTTCCACAAATGATTATGTTTCATCTTTATTTCAGGCCCATTACAATGCATCATTGGAATCTTATGAACAAATGTTTGTTTTTTCTGCTCTTAATTTTATTCTATGATATACTTTACCTTGTTGTTTTAACTTAGTGATCCATTTCTTTCATGACCGTAGAGATGAAATAGTTTCTTTGCTGTAGTGAAACTGCTCTGAATGTGAATATCTATTGGAGAAATAAATGCAAGTACAATGCAACTTCAACATCACGTCCCGCTGTGTGTTTTTTTTCCTTCCGTGTTTGTTTTGTCGCTTCCTCGAATGAAAAAAAAGGGTTTCGAGTGTTTTGTGTTTCCACAGAAGCTGTTGGCCCTCAGCAGCGAAAGTGCCATGAAGGCAGAACGGACCGGGGCACAACAGAGTCCATAGTCTATAGTCCGACAGAGGTGGAAAATGTGCTTTCAGCGGGCTTTGACCCCGTGGAAACGCATCCACTCTGCCACCAATGCTTCCTCATTCCTTCCCTCATCTCGTCTGCTTTTTATCTCTTTTTTAAAAACATGCACACACGGATCACAAGTTTATTCCTGTCTGAACCGTGCCAGTTCTTTTTCCTAATGCGTCTCATTCATTCGCAGCCAAGGTCTCGCCATCAAAGAGCTCCAGTCTTCTACGAGAACGAGGCAAATCTGTAGTGGCTTTTTTATAAAAGAAACAGGTTTGCTGACACACTTCCGCTGAAATACTAAAACCTGATGAATCTCCAAATTCAAGTTGTGTCGGAAATGCCGTTAAATAAAACGTCAGGGAAGAATGCTTCGTTCCCTTCAGGGTTTCTGTCAAATACCTTAGATTGTCTATTCAGGCTTTCACTGCTTCCACCTTATTATGCCTCAGCCGAGCAGTAAGGAGGCTGGAAGGCACCGGTGGTGACGTCTGTTCAGAGCCCATTGGTGCTTTAATTGATTTGAACCTGGCAACCCGACACTGCTAGTGCCCCGGTGGCTCTATAGAAATGGACTTTGTGCGAGCCAGCTCAGTGACGTCAGGATGGAGAGGGGTTGTGACCCCCTCTCTGTCTCTTTGGCAGCTCCTTACCGGACCACACTCGCTCTCTCAAGCAGAGGCGACGGGGCTGTCAGGGAAGGCTCCACGCACCGGGGTTAGAGGATTAGGACATCTTTTATGTTTTGCATTTACACAATGGATTTAAATTTAACACTCACAGAGAGATTAAATCTTCCTTTCAGGGTCAGAGGCACACATATGGCTGAAGTGGGTGAACAAAAAAATACATATAGCTCCCAAATCTTAAAACGATGAGCAGGACAACGATTTAAAACAGGGAGACTACTTTAATTTAGGGAAAAGGCGTAAAGCTGCTCCACAGGTCATCCAATGTCAATGATAATACCTACAAAGCTGGTCATCAGCACCTTACCCTCATTGTTTCATTTCAAATCCAATAATCCAATAATGTGCCAGACAGAGACAATATATATATATAAAAGAAAGGGTCATAACCCTGAAATCTTCCAGTGGCAACGGTGAAATCATTTCTATTTTTGTGTATTTTCCAACCCTCCATGCAGAATTCCCCAGACAAAATTAGTACATTTGAAGAGGATGGGCTCTGATAAAACCAGTTTATTGGTTTATACCCCGGGATTTATATGTTAGGCAGGTTAACAAACTAAGCAACCACCTTAAAGGCGAGTAGGATTTTGACTAGTTGCGTAATTGGCACAGTGTGTGTGCCACTTTGCTCCAACTAGCCTCAGACTCTTGAACTCTGGTTCAGTGGCTTTGTGCATTCACTGTGTGCTGTTCTATTAAGTTATTTTTACATGCACACACACACACACACACACACACAGCTCTGTCCCTTCCCCTCGGTTGACATGGCATTCGGCCTGGTACAGCAAACACTGTGAAACGAGCATATTTGGGGAAAGAACTGGAAAACCCCGGAGAATAGATGCATGTCAGATGTCTTTATAGAGACAGAGAGAGAAAGAACATTTGTGACTTAGAGAGGAAGGTCAATCACTCATGCTGAGGGAGCTGACTAATGAGTAAAAATCCCTCCAACACACTGAGCAGTAATCTGCAAGGACACAAGGACGGGAGCAAGTCTGACCTCTAGTGGACACTCGATGCATTACCAGACGTAGGGAGGGTGAGTAGAAGGATTTCTAATGTCAAAGGTGTGAAGCATAAAGCTATCGGCCAATCAGAGTGCAGCTGTCATGGCAACAGCTCGAGCAGACTTGTTAGAAAATGAGCTTCTCTCTGTTGGCCTGGTTGGTCAGACTCTCCAACAGACCCTTGTCATCCTTATCTGGAAGACAGATCACACACAGACGGATGAAGAGTTAGTGAAGAAAAGCATAATACAAAGACTTTGTGACCAAAATGTTGACTTTTTATAATAAATGTATCAATGCAGGGGTGACGTAGGAGGGAACATATTGTGTTTACACAACTGTATTTGTGGTTTATTGCTTCTTGTGTGACATCATTCCACTCTCCCTCCTTTAAAGGGACACTGTGGAATTATTTCTCCCATCTAGTGGTTAATTTTTATTGTGCATCTAAACGAATACTGCTCTCTAGCGCCTCGCATTTTCAAATGTGCGTTGCAACCTGTTGGAACTACAGCAGGCAGGATGTGTCAAGATTCAAGAAGCTGTGACAACAACGTGTCTTCAAACAGCACTTCATCAAGTTTAGTTTCGGGTGATGAGGTACGTTATTTCAAACAGACTTCAAACTGCAGCTGACGAGCGCGTCTGGCTAAGCTCCTTCTCCGTTCCACAGTCACGCTGGCTCTGAGTGAAAACGCCTTTAGCCTTATCTGTACCACGTAGAGCTTTTTGTCCCTCTCGGCAGTTCATCGTTTTTTATAGAGCGGAAGGACATGGAAGCCTCCGTAGAGCTCGCCCGTCTTATGAGGACTTATTTATGAATGAAGACGTTGATTTGAGGTAATAAATTACTTAAAACACTACAAAGTGGACCTTTAAAACCTACCAAATATCACCAGGTTGCAGGAGCACCTGGCCGTCCCCAGCGGGTTCTCCAGCACCAGTGTGTATTTTCCGGCATCTTTGGCTCCACAGGTGGGGATCACGAGGGTGCACACTCCGTTGGCGGTGCTCTGCCAAAACCGAGTGGAGTCGGAGATCTTCGATCTCCCCCTTATACCAGAAGGCCTACGCAGAGGAAGCAGCACCATAATTATCATGACTTCAGGTGACTTGTTTCAGGTGGATGCACCACGCTGATATCAGTAGCCGTGTCCTTCATACCTGCGGTGTCGGCATGCCCTGATAGGCGCAGCTCATGCTGCAGTCATGGCCTCTGCGTACGGCGTGGTCCTTCAGGGGCAGCAGGAACGTAGGTTTCACCTGACGTGATGGTGGAGCGTACTCCTTCAGCTGAAGGCTGCTGACGCACTCTTACGCACAAACACAGACATGCACACACAGATAATTAGTGTTGATTCAACAGACTGATTCATTCTGCAATCACACGTCTTCCCTCTCACCTTTCTCCTTGGCGATGATGACAGGTTCCTTCGAGTCCAAGGGATCACTGTCTCCGATGGAGTTCTGCGCGATCACTCGGAAGAAGTACTTCCTCCCGGGAAGCAGTCCGGTGACGGTGTACTTGCGGCTGAAGACGCGCTCGGCCACGGTGAACCAGGAGGCGGTGCTGGTGTCGCGCTTGAGGATGACGTAATGTGCTCCCTCATCGTCGTCAGCCGAGTCTGAGGTGTGATCCCACTGCAGGGTCACCGTGCCCGGAACTTCCTCTTCAAGCCGGAGGTTCTTCGGGGGTCGAGGGAAGTCTAAAGAGGGATGGAGGTGAGTACAGAGGGAGGAAATATTTCAGATACTGCATCTACAATCAAGCCCTCGTCACTTACCTGTAACCCTCACACGGACATCATAGTGAGCCTCTCCGTAGTCGTTCTTCAGGTGCACACGGTAGACGCCAGAGTCGGATCTCTGAGAGGTGGATATGAGCAGCTGGGAGTGCAGTCTTGCTCTTGGTGATGACTTCTCGTCCTGCAGTGATGACGCCATCCTTGAACCAGGTGACCACGGGTGGAGGTGAGGCCTGTCAGAGTGAAGAAGGGAAGGATTGAGGTGATGGAAGTACTGATTCGATTGGACTGATGGATAGAATCGTTTGGGTCTTACTGTGAAGCTGAGGTGAAGGCACAGTGTCGCCCCTGCTCGGACCACCATCTGCTTCTTCAGCTTCCCCTGGAGATCAAACCTCGGTGCCACTGTGTAGGAAACAAAATAATGAATAGAGAAAGAGAGAGAGATAAAAGAAGCAGACTACAAGAGGATGTAGTACCAGGTGGAGGCATGGCCAGGACTCCCTCCAGCAGCTCAATGGGCTCCCCCACCCCTCCCTCGTTGACAGCCCGGACACGAAAGTGGTACTTCATCCGCTCTTGAAGTCCTCCCACATTGAACGCAGTGCCAGCGATGGGGATCTTGGTGGCCTTCATCCACTCTTTGGCATCTTCGGGGCGAACCTCTAAGATGTAACCCGAGGGCTCGTCTCCCAGCTCCGGAGGAGTCCACCTCAGAGAGACGGAGGAGTTTGTGGAATCAGAGACGTGCAGGTTCCTCACCAGGCCGGGAGCTCCTACGAGACGTTTTATATGTCAGATAGTGTCGATAAGACAGATACAGAGAGGACAGGTAAGGGAGGAAGACGAATATGGCAAAGAAGGACTCACTTATTGGGTCTTTGGCCAGGACAGGGTTAGAAACGGTGCTGGGACTTCCCGCTCCAGCCCTGTTGACACCGGTGACTCTGAACTCGTACTCCACAACACCCAGCAGCCCTTCCACCGTGAATTTTGTGTCTGAAAACAATAACACACTCAAATTAATGACAGAAACAGAGAAAACCCACAACATCATCATCGTTTCCTCCTCAGTCTGACCTGTGAGCAGCTCCTCATTGACCTGTATCCACATGTTACTCCCCTTCTTCCTCCTCTCCAGGTTGTAACCCAGAACCGGGGCTCCCCCGTCGTGGGCCGGAGGTGTCCAGCTCACCGTCATGCTGTCCTTGGTTACGTTGGACACCTGGGGCTGGGACGCGGTGCCTGGAGGCTCTGGGCGGGTGGGTTTAAACAGGAAACGCAAGATATGAAGAAAAGGGAATCTACCTGGTGAAGATGATTGTTCAGTAAAACAAATGTCTTTCGTTTCTCTAAGTTTCTTTCACTCAGATGTTTTCAGAGATGATTTTGATGATGATGATGACGGTCCCTCACCTACAGGCTCTCCAGCGCGCACCTCCTCCGTCTCCAGAGGCTCGCTCATCCCCTCCACGTTCACGGCCCTGATCCGATACTGGTACGCCTGGCCCTCCTCCACTTTGTCATCGCTGAAGCCAGTGGTGCTGCTGTCCACGTCGCCAACCCTGGTCCAGGACTTCTTACCTGCCGCACGCCGTTCAACCACAAAGCTGCTCACTTGCTTGCCCCCGTTGTCGCGTGGGGCCTTCCACTTCATCTTGATGCAGTTTCCCGAGAGCTCGAGGAACTCCACTTTCCCCTGAGGAGGCTTAGGACGATCTGTGGAAGGTGTTAAACATGTGTTAAGTCTTTCAAATCGGCTTTAAAGAAAACTTTGCTGTGAAAAATGTGTGTCGTCACCCACCGATCACATTCAGGTGCAGGTTGGCGACGGCGGTGCCACAGTCGCTCTTCAGACGCAGCATGATGACTCCGCTGTCTTCTCGCACACATCTGGGCAAATATTTACAAAATATGTACGTGTGATTTAATTTGTGTGACCTTTGAGAAGATCATAGAGTGTGTGAGTGGATGGAGCTCAGTCACCTGCTGAGCACCAGCGAGGTGCTGTCAGCTGTGCGCTCCACCTTGGTCCTCTCATCCTCAACGACCTCGGCTCCGTCCTTGTACCAGGTGACCTTGGGTGGAGGCTTTCCTCTGAAGGGGATCTTCACGGCAGCTGTCTGACCGGCCTTCACCGTCACAGGTCGGCCACCCAGCAAGTCCAGCACGGAGGGATCGACCTCCGGAGGGTCTGTGGAGCAGAGTTAATATAGACTGGGATGTTTTAGATACAGATTTCAGCTTCTATTTCACTTTGTTTGCAGTAGTTTTGTGTGCAGTATTTGAAAATGTCTGACTTTGGTGCCTCCTGGTGGTAGTATAAAAAAAATACACTGTCAGGATTTAAAATATGACCTCAGGTTTTGTCTCCACTGTCAGAGGCAGAGCACTCGTAGGAACACACACCTGCGACAGTGAGCACGGCCTCGCTCTCAGCCCCTTTAGCCCTGAAGGTGTACCTGCCCTCGTGGGCGTCGGTCACAGCAGAGAAGATCAGCTTGTGGACGGCTCCCTGTTTGACCACCTGAACCCCACTCAGCTCTGAAACCTGTCCAATGTCGACACAAAGGACAAAACACAACACTGGCTTATTTGAAGAAATATCATACCCTTCATTCATTGACATAAGCATCCTTTACCTCCACTCCGTCCTTCAGCCACACTCCGTCCACCTTCTCATCATCGAGCACGACACACAGCTCTGCGGTGGAGCCTGTGGGACACTGAGCATCTGACATGCCGCTCTTCACTGAGGCAAAACGCTCTGGAGACACACAAAGAAACAGCTGGTATAGACTCTTAAAAACTGTTTATATGAAGGTCGTTGATTATAGATCATTGTTGACATGTAGTAAGATAAAAAGATGCCTGTGAGCATCAGTAAGACTGTTTAGCAGCTTAATAAACATAGATAATTGTTAATTTATAAGCACTTACAAGAAGCTTGTTAACAGTTTATAGACTAAGAATATAAAAAAACATATTTTTATCTTTTATAACAGATTTATTAATTGTTTATATGATTGTATTAATGACTATCTGATTATTATTTATTAGATTTATGTACCTTCAATAGGGAATTGTTCTCCTTTTATATCTGGTAGCTGCAGAAAGCACTGTCACCTGCTAATATGTGCATAGTTAAAGCTCGGGTCTACGATGTTGTTCATAAACACATTTTGTTATACTGGGTGAAATGGTCCTTCTGTCCTGAGAGTAGTCAATAAATTATGTATTCAGAAAAAGGCGCGAAAATAATCAGACCTCTGTGGCAGCTGCATGACTGAGAAAAAGCTGACCAATCAGTGCTATCCGGCCTGAATGGTACTGATTGGTCAGCTTTTCTCAGTGCTTCCTTCATTGGTCAGATGCTTTCATGTCCCGCCCTCCTCCGCGCGTGCGCACGTCCGGTTTCACTGATGCCGGAAGTATTCAGCACACTCCTCTGCAGGAATACGGAGTTCATTTGGTTACAATGGCAGAGAAAATGCAGCCACCGTTACTTCTATCAACTCACCCCGCTAAAAAGGCAAGGAGAAGAAAGAGAGGCAGAAAGGGCGCAACGAAAAAGGCTCTGGATAAAGTAAGAAGTCGGACCCGAGTCAACGTCGGTGCTGCGTTTGAGCGGTGGAGACAACTGCGGCACGTGAAGGGCCTGAAAAGTGATGCAGAGGTTGCTCTCTTTCTGTTGGACAGGTAATGATTTTTTTTTTGTTTCGGGGGGATTTGTTAGCTATTTTCATGAAATATGTAAGGTTTGCCTTGTCGGCTCTCATTCTCCCGGCTGAGTCCCACTGCCAGATGCGCGTTCATGTTTGTGGGGGCGTGGCTTTGGACGGAGCGCTGACGGGATGGGGAGGGGGGGTGGAGCTTAGAGGAGATGCTACTTTGAAATCTTGCTAGCTCTCTTGCTAGCTCTCCAGGATCGTAGACCCTAGCTTTAACTGCTAATAAATGCATGATAAAGTATGTTTTAATGTAAATAAAGCAACAAAAAAAGGTTTAATTAAGGTTAAGAAATGTGCTTATACTGATTAAAGATAATTGTTGACATGCAGTAAGATATAAAGATGCCTGTGAGCATCAGTAAGACTGTTTAGCAGCCTAATAAACAAAGATAATTGTTAATTTATAAGAACTTACAAGAAGCTTGTTTACAGTTTATAGACTAAGAATATAAAAAAAACATATTTTTATCTTTTATAACAGATCTGATTATTATTTATTAGATTTATTGACCTTAATAGGGAATTGTTCTCCTTTTATATCTGGTAGCTGCAAAAAGCTGTCACCTGCTAATATGTGCATAGTTAACTGCTAATAAATGTTTAATAAAGTATGTATTAATGTAAATAAAGCAACAAAAAAAGGTTTAATGAAGGTTAAGAAATGTGCTTATACTGATTAAAGATCATTGTTGACATGCAGTAAGATATAAAGATGCCTGTGAGCATCAGTAAGGCTGTTTAGCAGCCTAATAAACATAGATAATTGTTAATTTATAAGAACTTACAAGAAGCATGTTAACAGTTTATAGACTAAGAATATAAAAAAACATATTTTTATGACTATCTGATTATTATTTATTAGATTTATGTACCTTCAATAGGGAATTGTTCTCCTTTTATACCTGGTAGCTGCAAAAAGCACTGTCACCTGCTAATATGTGCATAGTTAACTGCTAATAAATGCATAATAAAGTATGTATTAATGTAAATAAAGCAACAAAAAAGGTTTAATGAAGGTTAAGAAATGTGCTTATACTGATTAAAGATCATTGTTGACATGCAGTAAGATATAAAGATGCCTGTGAGCATCAGTAAGACTGTTAATTTATAAGAACTTACAAGAAGCTTGTTAACAGTTTATAGACTAAGAATATAAAAAAAACATATTTTTATCTTTTATAACAGATCTGATTATTATTTATTAGATTTATTGACCTAGCTGCAAAAAGCACTGTTACCTGCTAATATGTGCATAGTTAACTGCTAATAAATGCATAATAAAGTATGTATTAATGTAAATAAAGCAACAAAAAAGGTTTAGAAATGTGCTATTCAGTCTATAAACTGTTAATCTTGCAAGTCCTCATCCAACACACATCTGTTTATTTATGCTGTTATTAACTCTACATGTTAATAATTATCTTTTAAGGTCTAATAAGGGCCGTGTAACCTGGACAGTAATGTTAGACCTTAAACAAGTTGGCTGACACTCCAGACAGACAGACAGAAATCATTACCCTCCACCATCAGATTGGCCGAGGTGACATATTGGTGTGTGTCGTTGTCCTGGGTGCAGATGACGGAGTACTCTCCCCCGTCTGTCAGCTCACAGTCCTCGACGATAACCTCTGCCCTCCTCCCCTCGCGCGTGAAGATGTAGCGGCGGCTCGCCGTGATATCGCGTCCATCTTTCAGCCAGCGGACGTGCACGTCCCTGGAGCTCATCTCGCACTCCAGACGGGCCGTGCCTCTCTCCTGCACCCGGGCGTTCTTCAAGTGGCTGGTGAACTTGATGGGAATCCCTGGACGCAAGTAGAAGCAGGCAGAGATTCACCTCAGGGTGTCATCTGGCCTTTTCCCAGCATGCTTCAGGTGAAAGTTCTCAGTCTTTTTCTGCAACACATGCAAACTAACACAATCTAAAATGCAGAAAACATGATTAAAGAGTGATGATACACATTTTCTCCATACAGCAGACCTCGGCGGCAGAGTTATAGCGAGAGAACTAAACAGATAGAGTCGACTCATGAATAACCGCAATTAACACAACCTCAATTACTATGCCTCTGTTCCTGCAGCCCCAGAGGACAGCCACATGTCCTTGTGAAGATATTTACATGCCCCAGCCTGCACCTTTGGGCAAGTAAGCATCTTGTTAGACAGAGCTGTAATAAATGAGCTTGTTGCGAGGAGGGATTTGGTTGGATTACTTTCAACTTAGCACTAGGAGGGAGGATTTATTATGCTACCCATACGTCTACACTGGACGACGGAGGGGAGATGATGTTGTTTAGCATAGCGACGAAGGAACGAGAGCCTCTAATCTCAGGGGGGGTGAGGAGGAAAAAGAAAAAAAAGAGGCAGTGTTGCTCATCTCCAACTGAGTCTGAGGGGGGAAGTTTGTTTCCTTAGAAATGCTAGCTGCACTAAAACAGGACGACACGGCCCTTCTGGGAAAAAAACACAGAACATAACAAAGCCTAACAACAAACAAGCACACATAAAAAAAGTTTTTTTTACGAGGGTGAAGCGCATAAAAAAAACTCCTCCGTACGTTCGATGAAAAGCGGCACGGTGGCGGTGAGGTCTCCGATGCTGATGGTGTAGTCTCCGGTGTCGCTGACCTTCACGTCTTTAATCTTCAAGGTGTAGGTCAGACCATCCTCAGACAGGGACACGTCGAACTTCTCGTCTCTTTTCACCTCCTTTCCTTTTACCTGCCAGAACACAAACACATCTGGGAAAAAAACTATGTTCCATATTCCTTCTCAACCATGTTTGTTTCCCCCAGTGTTCATGTTGTGTTTCTTTCTTTTAAATCTAAGTTACTCAGATGCAGAAAACTCCTAGAAATGGTCTAAGAGAGCAAATTCTTAAAGCTCATCCAAGATGGAAGAATGACATGCCCGTGAGTCACATGCAAACCTTCCAGACGAGCGGCGCGTCTGTCTTCTTCGACAGACGGATCTCAAACACGGCGGTCTGGCGCTCCGTCACTTTCTTGGGCTTGAAGTCGGACAGAAATTTCAGAGGTTCGTCTGAAAAAAAGGATGAGAGAGAGAAATTTTTTAATTAAACGAATCATGTAAACACCTCGCTGAAAAGGAGTCCGTGCCAAATAACTACAGATGCAGGATATTGGATTTTTGCGGCTCTCATATGTTAAGATTTTCCTGCCAATTTCAGCTGATTCCTATAAATGCACATATTTTTAAGTCTCTCCTGTGGTGGAAAATGACTTATTATTACACCTCCTCTCATTGTGACAGCCCACTGGCAATTTTGATGTTAATTTTCTGCAGGTACCAGTATTTCATTTTAAAGCCTTGACTGGCCTTTTTGCTGTGCATCCCTGGAAATAGCAGCGTTTATGAGCTACCAACACATCTGGCAACCAGCACTTTGACATGTGGGTGTTAAGAGGAATATGAGACGAAAGGCACTTTAAAGCGAGCCAACCGCTCGGGACTGGTCAAAAAGACTGATTCATCTGGTCTATTTACGTCCTCTAGGTGGAATGAAAGAGGAGATGCGACAAGGAACTGACGATAAAAGGAAGGAATAAGCAAACCCAGAAAAGTTCATCATGCTCCCAAAAACATGATGCATTCACTCGTGGCTCTGTCTCTGTGAGTTATGAGCACTTGGAAGGACTTTGTGCACTTGCCTATGACGTAAAGCCTCGCTGACAGTCTCTTGTCAGCAACCTGCAGAGTGTAGGTGCCCATGTCGCCGAGGCTCACGCTGGAAATGCACAGCATGTGTTTGGTCCCCATCTGTTTCGCTTCGTATTTCCCGTGAGAGTACTGGATCCGCAGCGGCTCCGTGCCCTGAATTCGTGAAACAGCACACCTGGATGATCAGTTTTGTGTTGTTCAGACTTCGTGTTTAATGCTCAGGCGCGTCAGCTTTTACCTGGAACCACTGCATCCTGGCGTTCGGATCCTTCAGCTCCAGGATGGTGTCGAAGACGACGTTGGCGTCTGCCTTGGCGGTGACGTCCTCCAGGGGCTTCAGCACACGCACCATCTGGAGAAAAAACATCAAGTGATCAAACACACATGAGAAGTGACAACATGACACTGCAAACTATTTCCCCACATTCACACGAGTTGACTTGAGAGTTGCTATGCGACTTGCGTACCTTTGTTGCCATGGCTGTGCTGTTTGACATTAAGCTTTAGTTCTGTTTTACCTTTTTTCCATTCTGCTCTATTTTAAGCCGTTTTTCATATCACATCCCAACACCTTCCTCTTCCTCATGTGATCCTGTGCTACGTGAACAGTGTCTCTGCGTGTGACAGGCCCACCTCCACCTCCACTTTCTTCTTCATCTCTTTCAGCTTCTTCAGGATGCCTCTGAAGTCGGTGAAGCCGTGCTCGGCGCAGATCCTCTCGTAGTCCTTCCTGTCAGCTCCAGCCAGGATCTTTAGCATCTCCTCCTCTGTCGGTGGCCTCTTCTCCTCTCTCTTCTCCACACTCCTGCACGAGGACAAAACAATTGGAGCACGTGTGTTTGAGTGCATGACATGACGGCAGGAGAGCATCTTTTCTCCCCCTGCAGCTGCGGCAGCATCGGTACACACACACACTGTGGCTCTTTAGATCTCGTCTTGTAGATATTTCTGGATGCATGCTTAAAAAAAGGATCTGAGGGTGGATCAGAGAACGCTCCATCACATCCTGACAGGTTCTGGGAGTGTCAGGCTGTCTCGTATTAGACAACAGGCTCCTACCGTTTCTTCAGCATCTTTTTGAAGTCCAGCGCTGGATCTAGAAAACAAAGACAGACTCAGACTTTACCTGAGGCACTGTGTGAAAACAAACTAAATAAAATCACGGGGTTGCGTAAAGTTCACACAGTGATGATGTGATAAGGTTGGACTCACTTTCTGTAACAGTGAGCGATACGGAGAAGGTGGCTTCTCCGTGCTCGTTGGAGGCGATGCACTTGTAGACGTCAGCGTCCTCCGGGGTCACGTTTTTGATCTGAAAGTCGTTAAAACGTGTTACTTAAGGACAACTTCAAACTGTCATTACATCACCGGGTCACTCGAACTCCCACTGCAGTACGCGTTTCGCGGCAGAAGGAGGCAGTGCCACGCTGGAAATGCCCGGTAAACATTTAGCGCCACAACTTAACAGTCATCCCTCACCAGAGAAGCAGATGGCAAGGGGAGATGCATATGTCAGCACCCACAAGTTAATTGCTTTATAATAGCTATTTAAGCTTCACTTAAGCTCCCCGGCTGGTACAGAGAAAGCGCTAAATCCACTCCAGAGTGGTTATAGATAAAAGGATCAGAGAGTTTTTTTTTTTTTATTTCTAGCTACTTTTCCTCATGATGCATGGCGTGCTGTTTGAGATGACAGCACCAAGATGGCAGAGAAACCCTCCCTGCAGGCTTTAATGATAGGCTGGACGGAGCCGCTGCCCTCTGCAGCAGTCTGTCACGGTCACATTCATCTTTTTTTTTAAAAAAATGATGTGTTTTGACTACGCACTGTGTCTTAGTAAATGCAATCTGTCAGAAGGCGTAGATGACGTGGGTGAAGGACCCAGATGCGCAGACGACGGGCCAAGTTTGCAGGGATACGAGGTGATTTAATAATTTGGGCGACAAGGAAAAAACAAGGCGACACGACACGACAATATAATGATCCAACAAAGAGTGAACAAACACCAAGACACAAATGAGGGAACAAGACACAGGTGAGACACAAGAGGACAGGTGCAGAAACAGGCAGAACGGGACAGGGAAGACACGACGTGGAACACAAGAAAGAAAATAAAACAGGAAGTGACTTAACCTAAACACACAATCAGATTTAAATACACCTGAGACACCTGCAGATACGAGTGCTCGCTGTGGAAATATTTATCAGTCATCAAGGAAGCAATAAGAAGAAAACTGTGTGTACTGATGCAGAGAGACAAACACTGAGCTGCTTTCTTTGATATTAGTCATTGTTCAGTTTTATCAAACAGCACAACGATGGCGAACAAAATGGTCCAATCATTTGATGAACGCACAACATCAAAGAGACTCAATATGGATCAGAACCAACACACATCAGGACCATTGTTGTCTTTAATTGCAGCTGTCAGTGACGCCCTTTAATCTCTAATCAGGTCTGATACGAGCCGCGTCGCTGTCGTGACAAACCTTGAGGATGTGCTGATTGTTTATGTCGTCAAAGAAAGATTGACCGGACAGTCGGGTCCCGCTGGCTCGTTCCCAGGTAACACTGGGCCTGGGAGTCCCTGTCACCTTGGCCCTGAACGATGCACTTTCACCTGGGAATGACAGACGAGGATACATTACTTCTGCTCTTCTTTTCTGCATTAACGTTATTCATAACAATCATAACTTTAAAGGAGACCTATTCTGCCTCTCTGTTTTCTCCCTCTCCTTCAGTGTTTCATTTAGCTTCCTGTGCAAATGTAAAAGATCTTGATAGTAAAAAGGTCAAACAGAAGCTGCTTTCTCCCACACAAAACGCTGCTCCTGAAACGCCTCGTCAGTAGTCTCGCCTTTAATTCTGAGACTTTGTGACATCACACGACGTCAGCGTGTCTCACATTTGCATAATTAATGCCGAGCCTTGGATCGATTTAGCACAGCTGCTCTGTTGTTGTCAGCAGTGCTGGCTCGGGCGTGTGTGAGCTGGCCAATCAGAGCAGACTAGGTAATCGGGAGGCGGGGCCTTAAAGAGACAGAGGGGGAATACAGAGCTGCAGGACTGGACAGTATGAGATGACTGATGTGTGTTTTGAGCACCAAAGCTTGTAAAACTCTTCTAATAGTAACCCAAAAAGAAATCATGAAACTCAAAATGAGCATCATCTGTCTCCTTTAAATCACATTGAAGCTGTTATCAGATCAATTTCCTCTCTCTCGCCTTTGCCCCGTTTTCCTTTTGAGACCAATAAGTTTAAGGTCAACCCTTTTAATGCTTTCACTACAGCGGCCACTCTGCAGTGTTGTGACAATCTATCTTCCACAAGCCTCTGAATCTATAATGCACAGGGAGAGCGCAGGTGAACGAGGCTCAAACACCGACCGTTTATGCACAACAGGCACCAGGATTCAGCAGCAGCAGCAACTTTTTTTTGTGTTCTGTTTCGATGGAGGTCGTTAGCCTCGCACAAACTTTTACCACAGTACCTTTGAGCCCTGTGAGGTCTCCTTGTCAGGACTCTGATCAGAGCGGCTTTACAGTACCAGTAACGGCTCACCCGGGGAGGAATGTGGTTCTCTAAAGTTTACACATAGCAGCAAAGTTTCTCTTCCCTGGTGTCATCTGGAGTTTCCAGGCAAACTATGGGCGAGGATCTAAAATTAGCTTACAGTCTCACACGGGCTCACACGTAGTTCATAATGTAACGCGAAGAGAGATGTTAAGGGGACGCAAAGGGCGTTGCCTGAACATTTTCAAGGTGCTGCGAGATGACCTCACCCTCTTGGGCGGTGACGGGGCGCAGCTTCTCCTCGAAATCTGGGACGGACTCTCCCTCGGGGATCTGCGGGGATTTCTGCACCTGGCTGAAGACCTCCACCACGGCGGAGGTCCTGCGCTGAACCCCGGAGTGCTCTGAGGGGGAAACAGAAAAAAGGACGTCCACATCGTAATGTGCAAACTTTGCCAAAGCGGCCTCGCATGCAAATGTGATGTTATCTTTATGACTTTGGATGTTTATTTGCTGCACTGAAGAGCTGCATAATGTAGTTAATTAGCTTTATTGTTGGTCTGGATTTGTCCGGGAGCTTAAAACCGTCGTTTAGTTCCCAGTGTGCCCCGAGGTTTAAGCAGAAATAGACACTAAAAGCTACTGTTTTCACCACTTTATGTCATTATCAACTTTACTTGTGCTCATTATTATGATACTGTGTTGGAGGATTGTTCTGCTCATGTCTCATAATGAAAAGGCAGATGGGGAGAAGATGACCTTGCTGGGTAACTCTCCTACCTTCCACCGTCCTCGACAAGCCCTGCGAGACTTTTCTTCGCAGCTTGGTGGAGCTCGTGGAGGAGGAGAAGGTGGAGGAGGACGTTTGCATCCCTGACATCTGCGTCATCTGTTCCTCCAGCTGCTCCACTCTGCCTCCAGCGGCCCGGCGGAGCTCTGCTGCCATGATGACGACGTTAAGGTGGTGCTGAACTACACCTGGACACAGATAGAGATGTGAATGGCAGACTCAATTGACTCCTAATCCGACTGGGTCTCGTTGTGTACGGCGGCTTTTAGTCCTGATATATCGCCTCCTGTAGATAAGAGGGACCAGAGGGACGGAGGACAATCCTAACCATCCCCTCTAAATGCACACACTGATACAGCTAATATCCTACAGCGCACTGAGACTGCAAAAGAGCATGTGCACACACTTGTGTTTGTCCACGTGCATGTGTGTGTGAGTGTTTCGCTGGTAATTGGGTTTGTGTTTCCAGAAGCACGCGCGTAAAATGATTGAAACCCGCCTCCCTTCCTGTGCTCGTCCCCCTGCCCTTTCCCTGTTCCATCACGCTTCTTTCAACAGTGACTACAATAGTCCCTTCGCCTCGGCCGGGCTCGTACAAAGATCCAATTAAAAAGGTAATCCACACACCTGCTGTGTGAGATAAAGCATCGTGTTTGTACCGCTGATGAACCGGTGCTCTCCCTTCGTCTCTCTCTCATGCCCAGGCTACATTTCTTTCTTTCAGCATGCCAGGAGCACCCGCATCTTTGCAGCGGGACTAAGATTATGTGTGTTAAAACTAGAGCTGCAATTATTAGTCAATGAATCGATTCGTTGAAATAAACTCGCACCCTTCAGCTTTTGAGATTTGTAACCTTGTGATCTTTCCACCGACAGTACCAGCTCGCCTCGCCTCGACTTAGCTCGCCTTTTTTGCGTTCCCATTACCGAAATCTGGTTACTTTTTTAGTATCACCTCCGTACACGTTCCAACCGAGCTGAGCTGATACTTCTGTGTGACGTAAGCTGGCAGCCGGCCACTGATTGGACAGAGAGCGACGCCACTTGACGACTCATGACGAGCGCGACGTCCGAGCCTGACACCCGCTGCCTTTAAAAACTAGCATCTGCGTTCAGTCAACATAGCGATTACATGGAAGGAACAACGCGCAGGAACACGGCGTGGACCGTGGCAGAGGTGGAGACGCTCCTGAGTGTTGTCGCTGAAGACGCATCCAGAACGAGCTTGATGGTGCGACAAGAAATGAAAAGGTGGACGTGTTTAGCGTCGCCCACAGCTAGCCCTGTTTATGTGTCGCGTGGATAAGTACGTCACTGATGACGACCCGCCCACGTTGATGACGACCCGCCCACGTTGATGACGACCCGCCCACGTTGAAGAGATACTGATTCTAGATGGAAACGCAAAGTGTCTGAAACCAAACCAAGTAGAGCCACGCTAAGCCGAGGCGAGCTGGTACTGTCGGTGGAAAAACAGCAAAATGTGCTTTCAGTCAGGGATGATTTTAAGTATTTGACTGGGTAAAGCATATTAAAGCATATGTGTCCTCAAGGTTTAATCGTCCTGTCACCCAGACCTGCTTCTTAAATACTGTGAGAGCATCAAAACACAGCCCGTATTCACAAACTGTCTTTGAACGAGCTGTCAGGACCGACGTACGGTTGTGATGTCACAACTACACGATCACCGACCTCAGCCACGGTTGAGGTTGGAAAAAACTAAGACAGAGCTGATGCAGAAACATTGTAGGCGGTTCCTGCTCAGGCTTGTGAGAGCGGACCAATTAGAGACAGAGGGTGAATAGAGGTGCTGCAGCAGTGGGCAGCATGAGGAAAATAATGTGCCTTTTAAACAATAAAGCATGTAAACATTATCTAGCAGACACACAAACAAAGGTGTAAACAAGAAAATGAGCATGATATGGACATGTCAGCATTCAACCTGCCTCTGTCTGCAATGATTACTCAGTTAATTGATTGGTTGCCTAATGTTTTGATAATAAATTATTTTTCAAGCACAAATGTCAAACAATTGCTGGTTCCAGCTTCTCAAATGTAAGTAATTGCTACTATTTCTTCGTATTTTTTGCCGGTAAAGAAGAGTATTTGGGTTTTGGACCGTTGGTTGGACAAAAGACGCAATTTGAAGACGTCACTTTGGACTCTCAGGATCATTCTCCACATTTCTTTCGACACTCTATAGACTAAACGATGGCTGCAGTTCTCGTGGAGCGTCTCTATATTTGTATGCCGGCCTTAAACTACAGACTTTCTGTTGTATCAACAACAGCCCGGTTTTTAAGGCCGCCGGGTCGTAAAAGCCAACGGAACAATTAGCCTCGAGATTACTCTCTGAAAGAAAAAATGTCGAAATTGCTTCCCGCAGCAAACTCACCACATGTTGAGGTTAGGGAAGTAATTAGTTCTGTAAGCTTTGATACCAAACCGAAGGAAGTCGTCTTTTTTTTTTTTTTTTTTTTAAGCTGCCCCAGCAGAAACTCTTTGAAGGTTTTAACTCCACAGTCTGAAGCAGCAGCAGCAACTTCGCACAAGTGACTGGAAGCTACAAAGTGCTGAACAGGTTGCTGTCTCACTGCGAGAGGAACACAAGAACATCTTTTTCCTCCCCTACCTCTCTGCCTCTTTGTTCAGCGCCCTTGATCTCTCTCTCTCTCTCTCTCTTTCTCACAGCATCCAGCATGGAAAATTGCAAAAAGGATTTTTTTCCCCTCCTCCCCCCTGGCTCTATTATTTCAAAAAAGAAAAACAGAGACACACAGCCAGCCAAACTTACTTGTTACCCGCGAAGCCTTTACTTTCTCACAGATTTAGTGTGCGCCCCAGGTTTCTGGTTCAAATGCTTCCAGCCCAAATGTCTTCTCTTATGATGTTCTTAATCCCCACGCTGCTAACCTCTCCGCCGTCCTCCACTGCTCGCTCGGCTCCCCGGCGCCGAAGCACTCAGCTTTAACACCTGCTGTGTCTTGTCTCTGGACAAATAAGGCTCTGATCTGTCCCAGATTCACCGGGTCAGGCCGTCCTGGGCCGGACCAATGCATCATGGTAATATTTCCCCACAGGTCGGTTGCTAACGTTCTCCAAAGAGCATGTGGTGACGGAGGGTTTCCAGCAGGTTCTGCCTCGGATGCACATCTTCTGCGTCAGAGTCAGACGATTGAAAATGCAATAGTTAGAGCATTACACAGAAATAACATGTTTGTCTGTGACCTTGCGTGTGCTTGGCCTCTTCGGTACCTTCAGGATGTTCGAGGCTCGTGCCATCTGTTGAGAGCGTGTCAAGCACTGAGCCAGTTTGTGTTTGTGAAGATAAAGCAATCGACAAGACAAACCCTCTAACACATGATGAAGCGGCAGTGCAGACCTGTTAGTAGTCACGTGTGCACGCTTCAGTTTGAAATGAATAAAGAATACGGTGTTAAACAGCCGGGCAAACTGCCATAAAATAATGTCGTGATACACCATATGTATCTTATATATTTCAAAGACGTGCGATGGGAACTGGAAAATGGCCAAATAAGATAAAGTAAATCAGCAGTTCAAGGCTTAGTGGCATAAATTTTACATTTAGCAGCAGCAGCGCCTTCTAACTTACCGGCTAACGTTAACGAGCTTCAGCTCAACATACCGGGGTTTTCTGCTTCTCATCTGTTGCCGCAGATAAAAATGAAGTCCTCTGGATTTAAAAGTGTCTGAAAAGGGGCATGGAAGGAATCGTTTGTGGTCGAGAGAAGACGGCGAGTAGCTAAAAGACAGTCTGAAGAAATGCTAACGTTAACATTTTCAAGTTTTACAGGAGGAATTGCTTCAGAAATTAGTTTGGCGAACGTATCTTTAATTTAATTGCATAAAACCCAACCCAATATCATCATAGGGTGGAGGCTAGTCTACTGTTAGCTAACTAGTCATAGATATATAAGTTTAGAAAGTCACTGAAGACTTGAATTCACTGATCAACCTGTGAAAATGTGAAAAATGCTAAAAAGAAATCTATTTATTTTTCTCTGTGCTTTTATTTTAATCGATTTACATTTGTAGTCAAGTCTGACATCGCGTCTAATTAACCAGAGCCATCTGATATTCAGGCCGACACCTACCTGTTTCAGGAAAGTAAATTTAATGAGGTTTCACAGATTCTGTTTTTTTCACCTCCTCCGCACTTTGACCGGTTTATAAAAACGCTGCTGATTTAATCTATTCAGAACTAAACTTGTAAGTTTGCAACTAAACTAAAAGCGAAAGATGCTTTGTGAAACACTGATTAGATTTTTCTTTTGCATGATTAAAAAACTTCAGATAATACATTCAAACTTTTTACTGGTCAGACAGACAGTTAACAGATACACGTACAGCGTCACTTCATTGGTATTTGAGTAATCTTATATAATATTTGTATTATTGTTATTTAATATTGTTTGGTAACACTTTGGAATGAGGTACATGCAAAGATGAGCAGTCAAGGAAGAAATCAGGAACCAACGGCCAAAATATATACAAACTAACTAACTAGTATCCGACTTGAGAAATAAAAAATTAAACGTTATGTAAGAGCAAACTCATAAAACAAAACATGGAGCAAGATATAACACAGAAATTTCGCATTCTTCACATGTAAAATTCCGCATTTTCTCATTTGCACACTATTTTCACATGTTGAACTTTAAATGTTAAAATAAAATAATGTCACATATGAATGAAGATTTCCACATACGGTACAAAATGTATGTTTTCATACGTGAATCACAATTTCAACATGTGGAAACAAGCCAGTAGTTGTCATTTGTTCATGACTTTACAGTACGAATATGTACATCGTTCACTCAAGAGGAGTGTTGCATTTTAGTGAACTGTTACAAGGAATACATTACTGTTACAGTAAATGTACCTTTATCACTAAAAAAAAATCATGTTCCCAAATGTAAATAGCTCCTGAGTCAGTTCATTTCGCCACCATCGTTAAGATACGCCTTTATTTTGAAACCTCCATGGCACGTCTGTGTCACCATTTTCTGTCCATGAGCAGCTCCTCTCTAAACGCTGCTTTCTTTTTATTAAAAAGAGCAGATTGTTTTCCATTTAAATGTCTGGAACCATTAATAAAACAACATGTCCACTTGTCAAATTGTCGCGGGGTGGTGGTAGTAGATGTGGTGGAGGACCCAGATGCACGGACGACTGATCAAGGTTGCAGGGATTCAAAAAGGTCTTTAATTATCTTAAGAAAAAAAAGCAACATGAGCATGGCATGACATGAAACACGAACAGGAAATGAAGCGACACAGACTGAACACAAACCAGGACTTAAATACCAAAACACAAATGAGGGAACAAGACACAGGTGAGACACAAAAGGACAGGTGCAGGTAATCAGAACAGAACAGGGAAGACAGACAAAGAAAACATGGACTACAAAATAAAACAGGAAGTGAGTAAACCAAAACATGAAACAGAAACTTGACAAAACAGAAACGTGACACAAATCATATTTTATTTGATTTCTGTGAGTTGATATAAATGAAACTGATCGTGTTAAATGGACAGATGATGTCATCTCATATCGATCGCAGGCCGCTGTATCGAATCGAATGGAAATCGTATCGTGGCAGACTTTGTGATATCGGTAAATATCGTATCGTTGTCCAAAGAATCGATATAATATCGTATCGTGATGAAACACAAATTCTCTATTAGACTTCTCAATAAAAACAGTCTACTATCCTCGCTGTTGTTCATTCCTCTTCCACTGAATTCCTCTTTGCTCTCATGAATTTCATCAGGAGTTAATCCAGCGTTTCCACAAATGGCGATGATATCTGCCGCTCACACTCATTCAACACAACACCCATAAAAACACCGTTCCGTAGAACTCACCTGGGACTTTACACCGTGTATTGTACCTGTTGACTAAATGTGCCGACCTTGACTTTTTTTTTACGATCCCACATAATGTCAGAATAGAAATTTAAGGAAATATTCCCGCCGTAATGGGCTCGAAACAAGCTCATCGTCGGAGCCGCGGTAATACATGAATGTTTTATCACAAGCCGTGGACTACTTGTCACGGATATGCTCTTTGAGGTGACAGAAGGGAGCACTTAAGTGTGATTGTTTGGTTTGAGAGCGCCGGAGAAAGAGAGAGAGAGAGAGAGATAGAGGAGGAAGGCGAGATAGACGTTAGAGAGCCCCATTGGCATTACTTCCCTCTAATCCTCTTTGAGCTACACCTGGCTGGCATACTAATGATGGAGAAATGACCTAGATTTCTCTCTTAGCACATTCATACTCGCAGCACAAAACATAATGAATGAGTCGGTTGAATTTTACTTTGTGCGACTGCTGTGTTTTTTTTCTTTCTCTGAATATGAATCTGAGAACGAGGCCAAGCATGGGTGTTCGGTCTCGATGAAAGACAGACTGGAACGCTACGATCGTCGCTTTAGTCTCAGTTAGTTGGAGCTTCATGCGGCGGCTCGGTGATGAATACAGTCTGGATTTTTTTTGAGAATGAGGCCAGAAGATGTGTGCTGTGTCAGACACTTCAGCTTATTGTGTTAGCTTTCTAATGCTATGCCGCTGTCGATGAGGAAGTCCTGTCGCTGCAGGTCTGCAAGGCAAAGCTTAAGCTGGACGAGTGAATGCATGAGAGGTTGTTACTCTAACTTTTTCTGTGTACCCAGACAGAAAAAACTCTGCGGCAGCTGTAAGCTACGTGATGTCTGAACCCCAACATCTCCGGAGACGTCTCATTTTCAGATCTGCCTCGGCGTATTTTGGAGGAAACAGCTGCAGATGAGTGCGTGTGTCCGTCTTTAGATGCAGGCTGAATGTAGAAATGACCAAAGTCGAGATCTTAAAGGGATATTCCGGTGTAAGTTTAATCCATGACACCGAGTAAGACTCCCCCTCGAGAGGTCAAGTTAGCTGACCGCTAGCTTAGCTAGTTTTAGCAACCTCAGAAAAGACCGCACGATAACAACACACTGCAGCTTATGTCTCCAACTAGAAACCGCCATCAAAAAGCCACAATTAATGGTGAGAACAGCACCAAACTTCAGCAACAGTACATGTACAGTCCCAGCACACAGTTCGAAGCATCAAACATCTGCTAGCTTTGCTGGATTTGTATTAAAAACACAGCACAACTCACCCTCTCCTCCAGCAGCCTGCCTGTGTGGGGAAGCCCTGACGAGTCGATTACCGAGTGCAGTAGATTTCTGCAGCTCAAGGATGAAAATGTCTGATTATTACTCCATGTACGTTCCGTTCTTTTCCCTGTCAGCTCTCAGAGAATAAGAACTAAGCATTCCATGGAGTAATAATCAGACATTTTCATCCTTGAGCTGCGGAAATCTACTGCACTCGGTAATCGACTCGTCAGGGCTTCCCCACAACGAGCAGGCAATTGTGCTGTAAATGTGTGTTTGCATGCATTTGTTGGTGAGGAACAAACAGTATAGGGCTACTATACCGAGCTATTACAGAGGCATCGGCCCATTTAACCAAAATATAGAAAACACATCTCCCCATATCTTCCCTCTCCCGTAAATATCATCCCGTCTCCTCTCAATGCATCTCTCTTCTTTCATCTCCACTCCTCTTTTCTCCTCATTCCTCCGCCCCCCCTATCTCACGTTTCCCTCTTTACTCATCTGTAAACATGGAGGAATGCTATCTCCCCAGAAGGGGAAATTCAATAGGGCACGGCAAAGCTGGAAGAAATGCCACTCGGCACCTGTTTGGGGAGGAGGAGGAGGAGGAGGAGGAGGAGGCGCAGAGGGCGGGCGGAGCTGATCCGGCAGGGTGCAGGAGGCAAAACCCCTTTAATCCCTGCGACATTTTAGCTCAGACCTCTCTCTCTCGTCAAAGCCTGCGAGCTGCCGGTGGAAAAGGGAAGGTTGGAGGAGGCAGAGACAGACAAACACAGCAGATGTTGGATTATTAAGAGGACAGAAATGTTTTAAAAAGTCTTAGTTCAGATGAATTGCTGATTAAAAAGCCGTGGCAGCTTCTTTAAAAGAGGGCCAGTTTCTCCTCGCTCGCTCTCTGCTCAAAATGCACACACCACCGGGGCGCGATGCTCTCTGCATACTGAGTTTCTGGCTTTCGCCTTCGCTTCAGGCTGCGCTCAGCGGTATCATAACTTCACCGCCACACTTTGACACCTGTCACAGCCAGCTGGGCATTCACTCCTCCCTGTGGGCTCGGTCTCTGTGACACCCCAGGAGACAGCAGCTCCCTTTACCTTTATCGCCGGCCACCTTGAACACCCCCCCCCTCTGTCCGTATCATCCCACCGCACGCCGCCGCCGCCCCTTCCCGGATTCATCCGAGCATGTAGATCCCTTGGGGGGTGGGCTCTGGGTGTCAGATGTTCCTGAGGGCATAAAAAGAAAGGGAAGGAACTGAGAAAGACTCGTGTTCCCTGAATGTTAAAGTTTTTCAGATATTAAATACCTCCTCGCCATTTTACACCTCCTCCTCGCGCTCCTTCGCCAATAAACGGTGCCATGTGCGGCGTGTGAAACTTTCTGTCTACCTTTTTAATGCGAGTTAAAAGTGTGCAGGTCCCTCGCTGTGCGTTGGATGCTTGCCTGCCCTTGGATGAAAAAGAAAATAACAGAGGAGAAGCAGACAGACAGACAGACAGAATATCAGGTACAGCGGCTGAGGAGAAAATAGACTTGTTTCTGTCTTCCGTCTGACAAACACGAGTCAGATGATCAAACGCTAAGAGGAACAGAATCCGGGGCCTCAAAGGGGCCCGTGATAATGTCCTGCAGCCGAGGGAGAGCGGCGGGGGAAAGAAACACTATTTGATTACACACTTTGGATGACTTTGTGAGTGATGAAATACCTTCAGTTTTCCCTGCAACAGCCCGAGCAAGGTGAACGCCTCGACGCTTTTTGTCTCGGCGCTAAACGATGTTCGGCCGAGGTCACTCTCTAAGCACTCCGGTTTTCAATACGGCTCGGATGAATACCTAAGCGTTTCATCTACGCCTCGGTGTTTGCCCCGAAGATTACATTATTAATCCACGGAGAGGGAGGATTACTGTTTGTGGTCCGACCGATTCCCGAAGGCAGCAGCAGCTGTGGGAGGGGGAGACTAAATTGAGGTCATATTCTTTTCGAGCCATTTGATCCTTTATCTCGATTCATAATGGCATCAATGGCCGATCATAGCTGCAGCTGGATGATCGGACATGTAGTAAACCGGGGATAAACCACATGTTTGATGCATATGAAGAGAATGTGAAAGGCATCGGTTGTTTTTCTCCTCCTTTCTTTCGGTGGTTTTTTATTCTAAAACCCTTCACACCCGCCGTGACTCACCCGCTCAGGTGTTTACACCCAATCTGCCTGATGAGACGTCTTCTCGCTCAGGACTGTGTGTGGGCGTCTGCAGACTGACATCTCCCTCTGTCTCCTTTTTTTTTAACTGGATGTCACCTGTCAGGGTGCGACAATTTAAACCGAGACTATTCTCAGTGTCCCAATTCCACAGACTAAATGTAAAATGTATGTACTGTCAGTGGTGGAGAAGAGTAGATCCTTTACTCAAAGGTGCACTGTGTGGTTTCGGGGAAGAAATGTTAATCACAAGGGAAAAAATTCTTCAATTTTTCTGCCTAAACAAACTAAATAAACAAACTCTCTTTCTTTTCATGGCTGAATAAACAAACTGACCTTAAAGGACTTATTTTCCTCTGAGAACAGCTTGTTTATTCATGCAAATATTTGAGTTTGCATTATTACCTATTTAATATTGTACATATTCAAATTCTAAGTTTGAATTTCTTTTCTCTCTTTCACTAAAAGTACAAAATACCATCGTCTGAAAAATTCTCCAGTAGGAATGAAAGTCCTGAAAAGTGAAAGTACTCAAATTATCCCAAAATAAAACTGTTCATTTTGTAGAATGGGTCCTTTCATAGCGTTGTCGTCCAACATCTACTCAAATGACTCTGATTAAGTATGTTTTCAAGTCTGTGACTTTACTCCTAATTAGGTTTACATTACACCATGTAATCTACTTAAGTTAATTTCAAAATCATGATCGAGACTCTCCGATCACAAACCGGCCAATAAAACTCCGGAAATACAGACAGACAAAACAAAACTGTGCAGGAGGCCTGAGTTTACAGAAGTACGGAAGAGCGTTAGGGCCAAAATATGAGAGGAGGACATTTTTTTTTCATTATGAACTTCAAGAAAAGAGTCGAAATGTCGTCTTATTGATTACTATACCAGAAAACCTGCTTCTATTTAGCACATAGTATGATTTTGTTGAACAACTTCTATCCTGTTAGTATATCAAGTTTGATGAGATCATTATCCTTGAAAAGCTAATGAGCCAGAATAAGTTAAAGAGGTCATATTACACCTTTTTATCTTTCCTTTATTGTGTTATGTTGCATTTTTGTGCATGTAAAAAGTCTGCAAAGTGAAAAAGCCCTAAAGTCGTGCACTGCACTGATACACCTGGTTTGGAGTCGAGCCTTCACTTCCGTAACTTACGTGCGTCACTACGTAAGAGGCGTTGCGTAAAGCGCATGTGCAGCTCTCACCAAAGATTGAACAGGGGCGAGATGTCTCACTCCGTAGCTAAAACGGAGCGTCCAAGACAGTGCGAAAAGAGAAGAAAATTAAAGTATGTAGATGTAGTCTACTGGGACCCCAAAATAAAAGTATGAACCTGAAAATAAGCACAATATGACCTCTTTTAAACACCTGAGTGTGAGAAAAGTCTTCAAACACGAGCCCTTTATTGATCACAAGCTCTCATTCTACTGGGACAATCAGAGCCACCATTAAAGATATTAGCTCCACCTGTTCTTTTCTTCTTCTGCTGTGACGAGTCGAACCGTTCGACCTTAAAAGACGATCGTCTGCTGCTGACACGACCGTGCACTCTGAAAACAGTCCAACTGGCACGAAAATGTACGTTGAAATGTATTTTATCTCATAAAGTTTAAACACCTCGCTTCAGAGCTGAGCTCAGTGAGACACCAAAGACTCTGCTGCCTTCACTTAATGAAGCCGCTGCTCTTTTATCTGTGGCCAGCGGGCGGCAGTCAAGCGCTCCTCTCTGCAGGGAGCCGCCACACACACAGCAAACTGGAGGCCACATTACGTGTAATTACTTTGTAACGAGCCTTGTAAGGAAGTGCAGAGCCAATTAAGGGGGAATGTTATTTCGGGTCAAATTAAAAAATCATTTATATATGTAATAACTCTTCAGATGTGGCGCTGACGGTGTTTACATGGGCTTATTATTATTCATCTGAGAACGAGACGACCGTTCAGCTTCTTTAATATAAGACGAATAAGACACATTTTCTTTGTTTCATAGTAATTTAACCTTTTGCCCCTCAACGCCAGCAGAGACAAGGACAAACAAAACTGCTACGTCACGTGCAAAACTCTCTCCGGCCGACCGACTGCTGCCGGCTGATATATTCTTTTTGGGAAATGCTTGTGTTACCTCATTTTGCGATAGATATTTATCTACATGATTATAACTTCAATTGGATCTAATAAACTACAAATTAACCATGTTTTAATGATGATTATTATAAAGCATTACCCTTGTTAATATTTCAAAACAAGTCTGTACAGTGAACGACGTCCTCTGTCCTTATTTCTTATTTATCTTCTTCTTCTTCTGTCTGAATTTGAGTCCAGTTTTCATCTATTTACTGTCACTGATTTTATTTCCTAAGCTGTTATCACGTCCTGTCAAAATGTAGAGAAATGCTTCCATGTACATTACAGTCTTCACATTGTCTTGATGTATGGGTGGAGGTGGAGGTGGGGGTTGTTGGGGGCCATGACCTCAGTGTTTCTAACATCCTGGCTCCGGCCCTGCAGACATGCTGTTTTTAATCATTACCCAGTTTTACAGCCTTACTTCAATATCTTCTTCTTTTTTTATCAAATCACCACTGAGCCTTGAATTCAAGGGGAAGAAAAGGGGGGGAAAAAAAAAACCCTTAACAAGTTTCAGGATGTGCGTGCAGCTATTGGATGATGGATTACACGGGTACCAAGCAACGGTGAGGGCAAACCTCGTGGTCCCGCCTCCTCGGAACCCTCTGCGGGCTCGCCATTGGCCGCCGGACTCGTCAGTCCCCGCCCGCCCAGGTTAGGTTGCTCTGCACCGTTAAGATGCTCAATTGATGGGCGTACGGAGCCGTGCAGTGGCGAGGAAGGAGAGCCTTTACGTTGTCTCATTGTAGCAGGAAAGAAGAAGAAAAAAAACAAAAAGACAAAAACTAAACCATGTTTTTTCCTGCTCGTGTCGGCGCTGGCTGCAGGTTCCTCCTCCTCCCCGGAGCTCCGCTGGGTTTCCTCCCTGCGCGCGGTGACAAGCGGGTCGGACGATGCTATTGCGGCGTTTTAAAGGGAAAAAAGCTCCAGATAGAATAACAACAGCGGGCAGAGCATCCGCCGCGCATCGCTGGCTGGTAGTTTGATCCGGGGAGAGGTGGTTTTTCCGCGGACAGGTAGGCTACTTTTCGCGGGGAGATTTTTTTTTCTTTTTGCAGAAACGCACCTGCCCGTGGAGACCATCGCGGACCATCCGGACGCACATGGACACCTAAAAAAAAACTGTTTTCCCCTACCGAACCTCTCCAGCTGTATACGCCGCCATGGAGCGTTCCCAGTTTCGGATCCACATCGGTGTGATATTTACTCGTCGCGGGGCTTCGAGCCAACCCGAGTGAGGAGGATGACAGCTGATCGCCCCTCCTCTCCTCCCCGGCAGGACTCAAATAAAAAAACGCGCTCCATCTGAATCTGGAAGCCAGAGAGTCTCGGTTTCAGCTGTGTTTAACAATAGATGGAGCGCGCGGGGGCTGTGACATTTTGGTCGCTCGCCACCTGAACCTCGATCAGGTTACCTTCCTCGCGCACTTCACCCAGCCTGTATCGCATCTCACCGGAGGCCCTTTTATTTTAATTTAACGTGCACTCATCAGATGAGCGGGGAGGGAGGAACACAGGTGCTCTGTCCGCTCGCTCACATGGAAACTGGATCTTCTTCTTCTCGCTCTTTGGCACTTGTGCGCCACAGCCCCGCGGTCCGGGGATGATCCGCGAGTAGCCGATAAAATAATCAGCGTCGCGGTGTCAGCAGAGGCTTGAGCTACAGGGGATTTGTGTAGATTATCGCCGGACTGCTATTTTGTTCCTCTGGTCACACTCTCGGCTGAACTTAGCGGCTTTTGATCCGCTGCCTTTTTCCCTGCTGCTGCCCTCCTCCTCCTCCTCCTCCTCCTCCTCCTCCTCTGTCCAGCCGCCTGGAAACTCCAGCAGCAGGGGAAGCTTGTTTACAAGCCCCGCTATTCATAGGGAAACGGGGGGAAAGCCGGGTTGCATTCATAAGCAATGACCGCCACAGAGGTGTCTGGACCCAGATCTGAGGACGCGACCAGCTCGGCGCTGCCGTCACCCCGCGGTGGATCCGGGGGAGCGAGACGCGCTCTAAGCCGCCTGTAGTTAACACTCCCCCCTGTTCGCCGGCCGGGTCACATGCCGGCGCTGTGACCGGGAGAGTCACTCAGCAGAGCCAGAAAAAAAAAACTCAAACTCTTCTTCCGGACCCGTTCTGACTATCTACCGGGCGGCTACCGGAGGATGTTGAAGCCAGGATGCTGCGCTTCCCCGTGAAGAAGATCCGGAAGCAGTTCAAGCTCCTGCTGCTGCTGGTCCTCCTCACCTCCGCCGTGTGGTTCACCTACCTGCACATCAACCAGGGCAAGACCATCAAGCTGCACTTCAACTACGGGAAAGGTAGGAAAGCCCAAGTTTTGTCTCTTACGCTGATGGATGCGCACTAACAGTCCCCAAAGACATTTAAAATGACATTTAACAGATCCCCTTCATGAATACTGTAGCGACACCCGAGGAGGTGACTCCATAAACTAGTGTAACATCACTATAAAGTCAGCACGCTGAGTGCAGCCAGCTCCTGCAGGGGTGTTATAGAAATATTGATGTGACATCAGCGGAGATAATAATACTATAAAGCATCACGAGGCTTCTATAAACTCGCAGATATAAGGAGAGTTAGATCAGATGGGAGATCAGAACATCACCACAGGCTCATAAAGTCTCTTTGGGAAACATCAGTGGATTTATGACGAGTGTGTCCCCGAAAAACACAACTTCCTCCGGAGGTCAGCGTGATGGGCAGGACCAGATATAACAAGTTACAGCGAGAGGCAGCGTGTCTTCATAAATTAACAATAGCTTCCTTCTAAAGAGCGCGGCGGTGTCGGGCCGGGTCGGCTCGGATGCCAGACCGCCGCCTTCAGCATTAATAATCAAAGGGCTGTTCATGAAGGTGGCCTCGGAGGTCACAGGCCTGCCAGTCAGACCTGAGAATAATGTCAGGGGTTGTGTTTGGAGGGTCCACCACCACCTGCTGCTGCGATGCTTCTCATTAACCGGCAGCTTGATTGCCGTGCAGCGGACGATGATGCTGAGTGGTGTTACGCAAGAACAACAACTATTAATGGAGGGAATACTCATAAAGGTGTAATGTGCCACCGGCAGCTACTCGACATGGCAGAGCACGGGGATGGTGGTGTACTCTGTCTCCTGCAGCTGTCTGTGTGTAAAGTGATACCCAATGATTATCATGTCCTTGAAGAGTGCACGCACACACACACACACACACACACACACACACGTATACGTACGATGCACTGCCACGCAGGGATCATTTCATTGTGTCTGATCTCGGTCGTTGGGGGGGTTTTCCCAGCGACAGACTGGATTTAGCTTCTCCGATGACGAGTCTTTTACTGAAGGCTGCCACTCCGGTGACCGCAGCCAAGTTTGTGTCGGGCGCTCGGTTCAAACTGCAAAACGAATACAGCGAGGCGGAAAATATCGGTTCTTAGATATCGTGTGTTTAAAACTGCACACGATGTCTGCAGAAAGTATCGATAAACAGCATCGTAATGAAGTTCACCGTAGATGTTTACGGATGCTTGTTCCCCAGATGTGAAAACTCCAACAAACGTCACATCATCTTGACTACACTCTTAGAAATAAAAGTTCTAAGTAGAACCCCATATAAGGTTCTTCGGCTTGTCCTCATAGGAGAACCCTTTTTGGCTCCAGGTAGAACCTTTTATAAAGGCGGAGGGTTCTACCTTGAACCCAACATAAAGGGTTATACCTAGAACTGTGTGTGTAAGGTTCCACCCAGAATCCCCCATGAGAGGTTCTACAAAGAACCCATACAGGATCTTATACCCATGCTTTCAACAATCCCTGAAGAACTCTTTCTCCAAAAAAGGGTTCTCTGGATCAAAATAGTTCTTACTGGAACCGTTAGTGTTACCAAGAACGCTTTTAAAACCCTTTATTCAGGAAAGGGTTTTTAAAGGGTTCTCTGGATCAAAGTGGTTCTTACTGGAACCGTTAGTGTTACCAAGAACCCTTTTAAAACCCTTTATTCAGGAAAGGGTTTTTAAAGGGTTCTCTGGATCAAAATGGTTCTTACTGGAACCGTTAGTGTTACCAAGAACCCTTGAAAAACCGTTTCTTCACTTCAGGAAAGGGTTTTTCAGGAGCAAATGGTTCCAGGTAGAACCTCAGCCCTTGTAGAAGAACCCTTTGGAACCCTTATTTCTAAGAGTGTATAATGTATTTTGTTTTGCAGTGAAAGTGAATATTGTGATGCGTAAAGGATCGTTCCAACTTATCGTGAATCGTATCCCAATCGTTATTTCTGTAACTGCAAGATGCCTTTGTTGATCATATTGTGCATCTTTATATCAAAGCTGTTAAAAAAATGGATCTATAATCAGGTATTAGCATCATTACACATGTGTTGGCGTGTTTTTGGTGACTTTCTCTCTACCAGCGCTGTGTGTAGGTTGTTCAAAAGAAAATCAAAAACGACTCTACTTTGTTTTTTTGTGTCTTTTTGTCGTGGTACTGGAGGAAGTGTTGACTGTGTCGTGACGACCTCACAGCACAGTGTCGTTTCAGTGAATTTAACATTAATTGAGAGTCTATTATTCAACGCTGGATGCATGCGGCAGGCCTCTCAAGAGAAGTAAACAAAAAAATGTACATTATCAACTTTAATTAGGTCGAATGTATGGCTCTGCACATTTTGAACACCCTGCACAGACACTAAAGTTAATTAATGGTCACTCTCGGTCCTCCAATACCGGCGGATTTACTCAATATCACTGCATTGTGCATTATTTATCCCTGCCTGAGAGCACGACAATCCCCTTTTTTCATTCCCTGAAATCACAGAGCGCCGACGCACGCTGCTATTTTCGATATCGCCGTGTTCCTCGTTTTTTTTTAAAGTCTGCCTTTGTGACTCGTCTTGATGAGGAAGCGGTGCTGTTATGCTGTGGCGGCGGCGGCGGCGGCGGTCTGTGCGCCTAATTGACTGTCTTCCATTTAGCAGGCATCTGAGCAGGTCAACTCACTTAACCTCTTATGAATAACATGTCCCCTCTCGCACCGAGGGTTTCTAAGTGAGATGTAGCCATTACTGAAAATTGGGGCTCCATGAAGTGTGTAAATATTCATATCAGGCTGGCAGTGTTCTCTCCGCGCCAGAATCTTCATTGATTCTTAGCAGCGAGGTGGGGCAGGTAGAAATAATGTGATTTCATTTCGGGCCCTCAGTCCTCCCCTATTTGAATATGAAATGACAATTTGTCAAATCTCCCTTCCAGCCTGTCCTTATTTGGGAGGAAAATTAGATCCCTCTCAGCCAAACTGTCTCCTCGAGCAGGCACCACGTTCCCCGCCCTGCAGACGAAGCCTCGCCGGCCGGCCCGTTGGCATGTGACCAGCACACTTATGAGAAGTGTAAACGTCTCGGCACAAATTGCCCCACTGAGGCTGCGTCGGTCTAATTGTGAATAATGATTTGAGAAGCGTGTCGGAGACGGTTTACAGCTGATGGTTTTTTATGCACAGTCTGTCAAGTGTTTTCAAACTTCAGTTTACTCACCTCGGTGTGCTCGGCTGGGTCAACTTAATGAGGGAGCAGAGGCCCGGAGCCCGGCGCCGTAACGGAACCCTGCTGCTCTGTTCTGAATGCTGTCAGCGTTTACGTTCACCAAAAACACGTCGAGTACGTTTTCTGTGTCTTTCTTGAATGCTTTGAGACTTGTTTTTTGTACACTCTTAGAAATAAAAGTTCTAAGTAGAACCATATAAGGTTCTTCGGCTTGTCCTCATAGGAGAACCCTTTTTGGCTCCAGGTAGAACCTTTTATAAAGGTGGAGGGTTCTACCTAGAACCCAACATAAAGGGTTATACCTAGAACTGTGTGTGTAAGGTTCCACCCAGAACCCCCCATGAGAGGTTCTACAAAGAACCCATACAGGATCTTATACCCATGCTTTCAACAATCCCTGAAGAACTCTTTCTCCAAAAAAGGGTTCTCTGGATCAAAATAGTTCTTACTGGAACCGTTAGTGTTACCAAGAACCCTTTTAAAACCCTTTATTCAGGAAAGGGTTTTTAAAGGGTTCTCTGGATCAAAATGGTTCTTACTGGAACCGTGAGAGTTAAGAATAACCCTTTTAAAACCCTTTATTCAGGTTTTTAAAGGGTTCTCTGGATCAAAATGGTTCTTAGTGGAACGGTTGGTGTTACCAAGAACCCTTTTAAAACCCTTTATCCAGGAAAGGGTTTTTAAAGGGTTCTCTGGCTCAAAAATGGTTCTTACTGGAACCGTTAGTGTTACCAAGAACCCTTTTAAAACCCTTTATCCAGGAAAGGGTTTTTAAAGGGTTCTCTGGATCAAAATAGTTCTTACTGGAACCGTTAGTGTTACCAAGAACCCTTTTAAAACCCTTTATTCAGGTTTTTAAAGGGTTCTCTGGATCAAAATGGTTCTTACTGTAACCATTAGTGTTACCAAGAACCCTTTTAGAACCCTTTATTCAGGAAAGGGTTTTTAAAGGGTTCTCTGGATCAAAATGGTTCTTACTGAAACCGTTAGAGTTACCAAGAACCCTTTTAAAACCCTTTATTCAGGAAAGGGTTTTTAAAGGGTTCTCTGGATCAAAATGGTTCTTACTGGAACCGTGAGAGTTAAGAATAACCCTTTTAAAACCCTTTATTCAGGTTTTTAAAGGGTTCTCTGGATCAAAATGGTTCTTACTGGAACTGTTAGTGTTACCAAGAACCCTTTTAGAACCCTTTATTCAGGAAAGGGTTCTTAAAGGGTTCTCTGGATCAAAATGGTTCTTACTGGAACCGTTAGTGTTACCAAGAAACCTTGAAAAACCGTTTCTTCGGGAAAGGGTTTTTCAGAAGCAAATGGTTCCAGGTAGAACCTCAGCCCTTGTAGAAGAACCCTTTTGGAACCCTTATTTCTAAGAGTGTACCTAAGTTCGGCGGCCGTCACCTTCTCCTCTCACCGGGGCACAGCTACCTTTCGATGCATTAAATCCGCCAGCTGTTTTTGCCCTTTCACAGTCGGCGGTTACGTGTGTGTGCCGTCCTTGTGCGCAGACACAAACATGTGGGAACTCAGTCATGGAAAGTCCGTTTGAACTCTCGTAATCTGGCCGACAAGAATCTGGGCGCGGCGGTGAAAGGAAAGCATTCTCCGCAGGTGTCGATGGCGCCGACGGAGCCTCAAATAGCAGCGCCTGTGTTTCTTTACCTGACTGGTGACATTTACATGCCATGCTGAAAGGGTTCTGCTGGGTTCGAGCGAGCCAGAACATCCCCTCACTATAATGGAAACTGTGTGATCAACGTTCACATACGTAGTTGAATGGTTTTTTGGACGCTCCTCAGAAGTCACATGTGGTCGGTGATATCAAACGGCGGTTAAAGTGATCAATTAGACATAAGTGTCATCAGGTCCTGTTGATGCAGAATTGTCATCATTCAGAGCACCAAGGCGGCCACAGCTGTGTTGAAATGGATTTTCTGCCACTAAATTATTCAGCGCGGGAGAGAGCTGTGTGATGGACTGGTGATGGGCAGCACGCTCACCTTTTTTTGTGTGATTCCACGGAAAGTAGGGAGGGAGACGGGAGGGGAGGATCCGATATCAGGCGGATGATGGCACTCGTGAACAGTCGCTCGAGAAGTGAGAGGTGAACTCGACTGTGTTAACGATTTTTTTTTCCAAAAAAGGGTTGAAGTTGCTTCCTACCTGCAGGTCGGGAGCTCTTCCTCGCGTCACGTCGGGGATACGAACAAAGCACGGAGCAATCTTGATTTGCTTTGTTTATGAACGTATCATTTACATATCCGCACGCTGGCTTATGAAAAAGGCCAGTCAAAAGGAATATAATTACAGCGCAGCAGCAGCGAGCAATAGCGGCTAACTTTTGTGAACGTGTGGGTGTCTTCTTCTTCCAGCGTTCGTCCGTATTTTTCTTAAAAGCCTTCGCTAGCTGTTGTAAATGTGATGATGATGGGAAGGAAGGCCAAAAAGGTATAATTAAATAGTTTTCAGATTGCACACTGGCCAGACTGGCCTTATTTAATCAGAATTTCAATGAGAAAGTGTGTTGGCAGGCAGCGCCGCGGTGCATATTAGATGAGTGCCACATCTATGCGGCCACCCAGTTGTACAACAGCCCCCCTGTTTTCCAGCATCAACAGGTCCACTGAGGAGGAGGAGGAGGAGGAGGAGGAGGAGGAGGAGGAGGAGGAGGAGGCTGGCTGCTGCATACAGGCCTCTATTGATTAACTATGATTACACATGTGGAGGCACGCACATATGCATTCACTCAGCCGGCCCCCCACGCAAATATGTTGTGGAATAGCACATATTAAACACACACTTCCATATCATCGCCCGCTCTTGAGGGATAAGGAGGAAGTCGAGGAGGGGAAGTCTCAGGGGCATCGACAGATTGGCTGCTCGGTTGCCCATGGAGACGACATATGGGAGCGGAACATGCTGGTGGGATGGTGATGGTGATGATGCCCGGCGTATTTTATCGAGACCATCGGTTCTGAGGAAGCTTCGGTGCGTGAGATGCAACGAGTATCCGCTGAAAGACTAGAAATAAAAACAGGTGCAGAGGAAGTGTTCAGTATTCATTTGGGGGAAAAGTAGTAACACCACAGTGTGGAATAAAAACGTATATACCGATATACACATTTCTTCAAACAGTAGATTTCACAGTGATTGAAATGACTGTTTTTTACCCCAAGCATATCGATGTAAAGTAAAGTCTTGAAAGCATTGAAATATAAAGTACCAAAAGTGAAAGTACTCATGCAGAATGGCCGAGTTCAGAACGATATACAGTGCAGATGTTACAGGATTATAATTAGCGATGCATTAATGTGGAAGCGTTGCTAATGCTGCAGCTGGTAAAGAGGCATTTTAATTACTTAATATTCTGCTGGGTAGCTTAATCTATTATCATACATATTTATATTGTGTATTAAAGGTGCAATATGTTAGAATTTCAGTTTGAAATCAACAGAATGTGAAGAAATAACAGTTTTGACGTCTATGTATTGTGTTCCAGGGTATCTGTTGAAGTTAGCATGCCAGCTAGCTAGCTCCTAGCCACACTGTACCTCAAAAGGTGATGATCCACAGTAAACAGAACCAACCATCCTCCTTGTTGTGCTCCGAGCTTCTTCTCTGGGCAGAGTCAGCTTGTACGACTGTGTAGCTGCATAGCTAACCGAGCTTACGAGTTAGCGGCAGCAGCAGTTAGCAGCAGTTGGCAGTTATTATGATGATACAGTATGTTGCCCCTATTTTGCCATTTTTCCACCGACAGTACCAGCTCGCCTCGCCTCGACTTAGCTCGCCTTTTTTGTGTTCCCATTACCGGAATCTGGTACCTGGTACCTGCTAAAGTGGTGCTTTTTTAGTATCACCTCCGTATAAGTTCCAACCGAGCTGAGCTGATACTTCTGTGTGACGTAAGCTGGTTTACGCCACTGATTGGACAGAGAGCGACGCCACTTGACGACTCGTGACGAGCGCGACGTCCGAGCCTGACACCCGCTACCTTTAAAAACTAGCATCTGCGTTCAGTCAACATAGCGATTACACGGAAGGAACAACGCGCAAGAACACGCCGTGGACCGTGGCAGCGCTGAAGGCCGCATCCAGAACGAGCTTGATAGCGAGCTAGCGTTAGCGACCATTTGCTTACCTGAATAGTCTCACGTCTCTTGGCGTGTCTCCTCTCGTCTTTGGATTCAAACTGTTGTAGGAAATCCGAAATTCTCTCGTCGTCTTCGAGCATGTTTTGCCTAAACGCCTGCAGCCTTCGACCCGCCGACGTTGAAGAGATACTAATTCTAGATGGAAACGCAACACGTCTGAAACCAAACCAAGTAGAGCCACGCTGAGCCGAGGCGAGGCGAGCTGGTACTGTCGGTGGAAAAACGGCATTTGTGTAAATGGAACAGTTGGTTTATTTTTATAACCTACTGCACCATTACTAAAATGAATCTTAAAAGCAGCTAGTAAAAAATGTTGTTAAATAAATCTAGTGTAGTAAAAAGTACAATATCGCCTCTAAAATGGTGGTGGAATAGAAGTATTACAGTACAAGTACCTCAAAATTATACTTAAATACAGTACTTGAGTAAATGTACTTAGTGACATTCCACCACTAGATGAAATGGACAACGTGTGGATGCAGTGTCGTTGTGCTGTGTTCATGTCTCTGGAGAGAAACGGACTCTTAAGAACCACACGTTCACATTCAAACACTCGGATGGAGTTGCAGTGTGAAGTTGGACTCGGCTTGTTGTTGCATCTCAGCAGCAACACCCTCAGGCTGGCTCGCTGTCATGGTAACCGTGCCCTCCGATGTCACTTCCCCTAATTTTAGCTCCGGTGGTTCTCACGGTCGGTCAGCTCCCACCGCGGCCAGAACCGCTCTGCCGGGCAAAACGGTAACAGACGCCGCCTCCGTGTGCGCGTAAGTGCTTAAAATCACACGCGGCACCCTTTTCATGTCATTATTTATTCATGCCGCGATGAATATTGTCAATTACCTTCTCAGATTTTTGAATAATGCAGCCGCGCGGCGCACACTCGCACCTTTGATGAAACGGAACAGTTGTTAATGGAAGAGGGAAGGACGGAACAGAAAAAGACATAAACAACCTGCACGCTTAGTAAAAAAGCAATTTCCGAGGCAGTCATGTTGTATATCTTAGGTATGTTTCCGACAGAGCTGCTTTTATAGGAACACCGGGCCCAGCGTGGGCGCAGCCTGCAGGTCTGCATCAACAAAGTGGTTTGGGCATGTTAAAGCGGGGCCACGTGTGAACCCAGCTGGGCCGTGTGGCTTTCAAAAGATTGCCTCCATTTAGGAAAGTTCGGGCCCTTCGTGTCGCCGCGGAGGAGCTCCGTTAATCAGACAGAAATCGGAAAAAAAAAGAAAAAACGGCCTTTCATCTGGAGAAATTCTGAAAGGAGTGAATTAGGAAATTGTAGCTGTGCTAATGTGGTGATTTATATTCTTTAGTCACACAGTTTGGCTGAAATAGCTCTGATTCTGCACAAGCGCGTCATTCGATTTCCAGGTGAAAGCTGGATTGAAATTGGAATCTTAAATCTGTTTTCGCCATCCTCGAGAAATTATCATCTATAAATTAGCCGATATAGAGAAACCGCACAACATATTAAAACAGTTATTTCAGCTGTATCTTCGAGGTATTGTATTCAAAGGGGCCTGTCATAAAAACACACGGCAGTCGGTCTATTGTTGGCTTGTGTCTGGGGAGCTGGAGGGGGGCTGTCGGAAGTTCAACCATGAATCTGCCCCTCAGCTTATCTGACCGACCCGGTAAATCTCTCTCTGGGTAATTCCCACAGTGAGGATGAACGGTGTCCCCGCACCAACTCGCACACTGCATCCTCTGCAGCCTGGTGGAGGTGGAGACAACACGGGGATTAAGAAGGAGAAAATAATACCTCACGCTCTTCCTGTGTGCGCACACGCACTTGGTTATATTTCCCTGCACATGTTGTGGAGGTGTGGATCTCCACCGGCCTCATGATTTGATTCAATTACGATTCACCTGTCAGCAGTTTGAATGCACAAAGATACAGGATGCGTCTCGATGTGTCACACATTCGATTATCAACACGCAGCTGTACACGGCTACGATATAAAAAGCTGCATCTTCTCTGTTGTATGAGTTCTGTATGTGCACAAACCCGTCTGCAGTGCATCACAAGTGAGCTGTGATCTACAAAGATGTTGTGTTTTTACATAAGACAAACATCATAAACACCTCAGAGTCGGATGTTAACACCACCTCCTGAGTTCTTGGCTTATTATTTTATTCTTTATGGTTGCAGACGAAAACAGCTAACGTGGTTTGTAATCGTTGTGAGGCAGCGTGCATCTGAAAATCCAAAATGTGCACCCAGTTTCTTGTCTGTTGCTTTTTGATCTTTGCCTCTTTCAGGACCGATCTCCAAACATTCAAAAGTAACGTCAGCCTCATGTTCAGCCAAGGCCAGAAAATCAACATTCAACATTAGCAGGCTGCAGATTTGTGTCGGCTGCAGACTCTCGATCATCTCCCCTCGAAGCACCGATTCACAATCTTCCACGCAGAAATTTTGCACACATGTTGTCGTAAGAGTGGATTCGCTCGCTCTCGCGTCCGTGTGCATTTGTAAAAAAGCCCGTTCATGCTTCAGCTACGCTCTTGTCCTCCCTTTGGTAATTCAGCATTCTCTGTTTTCTTGCCAATGCTCCGGCGAATGCAACAGAATTCATAACGGCCCCTAAACATAGTTCCCGCTCAGCAGGATGTGTTAAATTCACAAACCCGCCGTGCATTTCGCTTTGCATGTAAGATTAACGGATGTGGACGCAGGATTGACGGATGAAAGGTGGCTCGACTGGAAGGTGAGCGTTGGGGAAAAACCCCACCAGTCCGGGGTGTGTTAACCTCGGGGTTAATGAAATTTGTGTTGGCCTGCCTAACAAGCCACCATCAAGGTACCAGCTCTGCCCCATGCAGATGAGAGCTCTGGCACGCTGCCACGGCTTTGCCGCAGGAGATTTGTGTATGTGTGTGAGAAAGAGAGAGAGAGAGAGAGAGAGAGAGAGAGTCGGCGTGTGAAACGGAGAGATTTAGTGTAAAAGAGAGGCGAATGTGTATACGTGCGATGTGGTTTGTTTTTCCCCAAAGTGTGTCACTGCATGTGTCTGCGAGTGAGCGCGCTCCTCCCCGATCCCGCTGCCGTCTGCACTTTAGCCCCAGTGTTTAGCCGAGCAGAAGAGGAAGCAGCTGAATGATGGCACTGTCTGCCCGCTGGCACGCTCCACGCAAATGGGGGACAAGCGTTCGGGGAGGTGGTGGTGGTGGTGGTGGGAGGGAGGACGGGGCAGAAGAAGGACACCCTTCTCACGCAACAGGTGGGACATGCAAGCAGGATGCATCGGGGGAGGATGTGGCCGTGACTCCTAATGCCCTCCACAGTGTAATCTGTTTGTACACGGAGCCCAGTTGTAGTGGATTAAACATCAGATGAGGTTCACTGTGGAAAAAAAGGCATTCAGGTGTGGCGATCTTATAATGCAGCGATCACGCTGTTAAACAACGCCATCAAGATTTAATTAAGGACCAAATTTCCTCAGTGGCGACTCATAAAAACCCACACAATTTGGACAATTTAGTAGGACACCGCTGGGAAGACAGGCAGGGTGTGAATAAAGGAGGCAGAGAGCGAGTTGGTGTTGAGTTTTTTTCTTTACGAAAATGAAGAAAAAAGCGAGAGAGAGAGAGAGAGAGAGAGAGCCAGGAGAGACAGATGTCAGGTGGGAGTATCGACTGCAGACGATCATGATCCTTGTCATGATGGGATTTGTCAGTTTCCCCCGCGCTCTGGCTCGGTTCCGCTCTTTACCCCCCACCCACCACCACCAACACCAACCCCTCCACCACCACCACCACCTCTGCAGAAGGATTTTCTTTCATAGGGGTTTCTATGCAGCGCCCGGGCTGTATCAGCTCTGGTGTTGCCTTACTGTAAGTGATCCGGACCTTGCAGGATTTTCGATCAATCATCAAAGAGTTGTGTGTCTGCGCGCTCACCCCCACCCCCCCCCCCCCGCCGCTCAGAACGAGCCTTCTGTAGCTGTGGTTAATGGAAAAGGTCACCTCTCCCTTCGCGGCTCGCAACAAAGACAGAGGAAGGGATCAGAGGAGGGCGACAGATAAACCTCAGAGACAGAAGAGGGGGGCCTTTATTTTTCGGAGGCGGGCATGTTGGTTGCACTATAATCGGCTTTTGTTGGATTCCTTTTTGAACAGCTCCGTTGAAAAGTCATAAAAATGGAAACACTCGATATAAGAGAATAAATTGACCGTAACGTGTCCGTCCCCGTGTGCCGTAGTTTCTTCCAGCTCGTATTCCCTTTTCACCCTTCGCCGCTCACTTATGAATATTTACACGTTTGTGGAACCGGATCTGAAGGTGGAAGGAAGGAATTTAATCTCCATTTATGAAAGGTTTGCAGCGAGGGAGAGAAATCTTGAGTTTTTTTTCCTGACATTTGAGGGCTTTCGCTAACACGGGCGGCTGCCATTTAGATGAAACTAAATCCCAATGCGTTACATCTGGCTTCGTATATCTGAGAGGATAGGAGTGCGATTGTGGCGGCGATAAGGCTCCCCGCCGCTCCACAGCAGGTCTGATGTTCACCCCCCCTCGCTGACAGACAGCGGCCCCGACGCGAAACTCCGGCGGCGTGTTTGCATTTTGTTTCGTTGAGCTCCCATCTCGACTTGTTTTCTTTCCTCTTGTATCATCACATTTTTTTTTTTTGTTGTTGTCATTCCACCTCACCTATCATCCGAGATATCTTTTATATCCTTCTCCATCTTATTTTTTTTCTCTCTGCACGAAGCGTAGGAGTGTCGGAGGAGGCGAGAGAGCAGAGAGCGAAGAGAACGATAGAGGACAAGGGCTGCACTTTGTCATCCTTTTGTTTTCGCGTCTCAAAGGCCTGCTCGCCGGCTTGATTACCATGTGAGCCGCTTTGTGGAGGAGCGCGGCGGCGCTCTCCGCGGCCTGTCAAACACTGTTCCCCTTTTTTTTCCTATTGTGGCCAGTCATGAGGAAAGATATTCAGCAGGAGAGGAAAAGGTTCCAGTGTACTCTGGAGCCGTGTTTGTGTTTGTACAACTGTGCATACTTTGCTTTGAGAGGCGGCCCGCCAACGTGCACCGAATTTCAACATCCATTCATTAATTTTACGCCTCTATAATTCTCTGTAATTAAATACCCCTCTTTTAGCATTCAATGTTCCATACTTGAGTCCTTGTTTATCCCTCTTGTCCTCGTCTCAAACGCGCGAAATACAGTCGATGGGAAAATCACGCCGGTTGATGTTTTGATCGGTGAAAAGTGTTTTTTTGAGTTTTATGTTGCCAGATGAGCTTTTTTTTCTTACTGTCAACTTTTCATCTTTCTAAAAGCTTAGTTTTTTTTTTATTTGTGGTAATTACTGTGGGGGAAAAAAAAAGTTGCAGGCGAGAAGAAGAAGGTTATAAAGCGAGCCTGTCACAGAAAGTTCACTCACAGGCTGATTTAAGTAAACAGAACGAGCGGCTGACGCTGAAAAGGAAATGTGTCCGGTCGTTTTCTTCAGCCTACCACAGATTATTAAACGTTATTTTCTGCGCGTCTGGTTTTGCTAAAATCTCTACGACATGTAAACGAATAAGCAAATTCAACAAGTAGATGCTTTTATTTTTCGGTAAAGGTTAAATTAACACTGTTCTCTGCTTATAGCTGCATCTCCATGTTGATTACAATAAAATCATGTCGTTCCCTGTCGTGGATTATGTGTCTCTGCAAGCTGATTTTTGTAAAGAGTAGGGACCGATGGTTTCTTAAAGTGCAAGACATTTAAATTATGAACATGTTTTTTTTTAGAAATGCCAAACACATTTTAAGGATTAGAGAGTTTTCCTCACTGAATAAATCCTCCCTGAACATTTTGTAGCGTCCCCAAAGTTTCCTCCCATGTGAATCTTTTAACTGCCCACTCTTCAGTTTTCTCTGCGTGCCGAGTACACTTCTCTCACCTTCAGGCTCAGTCCCAACCAACCAATCACCTGGCTGGGTTTGGCCTCGCTTCACATCTCTCCCATCGGATCACCACTCTTAAATCTCCACCTCCGTCGGCTCGTCTCTTGTACAGCGTGTGAGGCAGAATTCCCCATCTAACATGACAATGGCTGCTGGTTGGGGCGGTGCTACAGATTCCTCCCTACTGGACACAAAAAAGCGATGGTAAACATTTTGCAGACTGTCTCTGCACGCCGTCATTTTTCATAGGGTTATCTTCTGTTACAGTCCTGGAAAAGCCTGCGATGCTCCCTAAAACGCTGGATACATGAGTCTGTGCACTGAAACGATAGCACGTTATTTATTAGCCCCAAAACCAGATGCTACTATTTCCTACGAGCACCTTTTACAGCTGTGTGCAACTTAAGGCCCCCACACACCGCCCAAGGCCGACTTCCTTATCCGACTTCCTTCTCCGACCACTCCGTCGGATCCGTTCAGTAGAAAAGTCACATTGAAACACACCGCCCCGGCTACACAGCAGCGTATACGTTCTGCGCCTGCGTGAAATGCAATAAGCCTCCTAAACATCGGGTGGCGCTAGTCTCGTGCCAGTCACCCAAAACATAAAAACAGGAAATGACAGAACGGAGTGCGGACCGTAGCTTATCAGAACAAAGCACACACAGTGTTAGCTCAGCATTACTTGCGTGATGTCGTATTACGGTGGTCTCTCTTCCACCAGGGCAGCCAGCTGCTCCTCAAAGTCCTCGGTCCACACAGCCATGGCTTCCAAACATACGTTGGTTTATCCCCAAAATAACGAACGGTGAAGTGTTGTTTGTAACTCTGTGCCGTCTCTGTTTATGTGGTTTGTTTACCATCGTCACTTCCGCCGCCCCTCCCACACGCCACGCTGATTCGCTGGCACACCGCCAATCAGAATGGTCACTGAACAGCTAGCTAACAACCAATCAGAGTATCCGACGGCGTCCAACCTCAGACGTCCGACTGAACATGCTGAACACACCGAACAGAGCAGCTCCCGAACTCGTCCGACTCTCTCCTAACGCTTCAGACGTCCAACGTTTTAGCCGGTGTGTGTCGACCTTTAACAAGAGCTTTTGCGTCAAGAGTTTATAGATATTGTAACTTAAGCAAGCACATGTCGGTAATCTTAGATCTGTCATTTGCTGTGACAGATCTGTGGGGTGACGGGGGAAATATGCAGTGGTTGAAAGTGCCACTTTCAAGTAGTTTTACTTGATTAAAAATGATTCTTAGATGCAGTCAGAAAACTGTGCGGCTGTGTGGTTTGGATCAAAACGAAGGCAGAATTCAAAGATGGGCAAGCAAAGCGGGCCGAAATTAGGGGGTGGCCCTCTCACACCTACGGTCCTGGCACGCATTTGTTCAAAATGAGTATTTATGCACTAATGAAGTTTTCACTGCTGAGAAGTCACGGGGTGGAAACGTCAATATGTTCACAGGTGGTTTGATCCCATCGCATGACGGCCTCTGGATGTATTAATTTGTTTGATGACCGACTGTCGAACTAGATAACAGGTATTCATTCTCTGTAAACATTTGCTCATGTTTCACAAAGAGCTTATCCGGGTCATACAACAAGGATAAATATACATAAAGGGGGGAGTTTTGGATCAGTTGACATGCGAGTTCAGCCACTGGGATCTCTAAATGGACAAGGGAGAACTGGTCTTTGGCAAAGCTGTTGGTTTTTCAGAGCGTCTGGTTGGCCAACTGGCTGTCTGGTTGACTTGCCGTATTGTTCGGTCTGCAGCTCTTGGTGCGCTGCAACAACAGCGAAGCTAACGACGCACATAAAGAGCCCGGAAACAGAGGCAGCGGTCCTCTGTCGACTTAAATAAAGGGACACTCCGGCCTCCAGTGAGCCGGGAGCGAGCAGAAGTTGGGTGAAGACGATGATGATGATGATGGGGGATAAAGAGGAGCGTTTGTGCGCTCCATCGCACGACATCAACATCAGCAACACACAAAACATTGACGATGACACTAAAAGCTAATTACCTGACATTAGGACACAAAACATAGCATGTGAGCTACCTGTAGCTGACGTCTTGAGTGCACATCGGCTTCGTTTACGCGACGGCACAGAGAAGACATTCTTAAAAAGCTCGGCTGACAGAGGGGACATTGTACGTCTAATGTCACCACGCTTTCCTCCACCTCCTCCTCCAACCTCTCATCTTCCATTTCCCCTCCTCCTGCTTCGGCTCGCTCCTCTTTGTTTTGTTCATTCCTTTTTATTTCCACGTAACGACACGTCTCTCCCACCCTCTTGGCTTTTTTTTCCTCCTCACATCCATTTTTGGAATCGACAAACGAGACGTGGGACAAACGCGAAAGCTTTTCATCCGGCTGCATTTGACACGGAGATTCACCTGCCTCAGCAAAGCAAGACAATTCAACTCCATTATCTCTCTGTCAAACATGCTGCCGCTACCCGCCCCGCCGCTGGAAATGAGGTGTTTTTACATTGCTGGGGAGGATAGAATGACTGGCGATGAGCCAGTGCGCATAATACATCTTTTCTAGCACTTTTTTTTCTGGCCATGTGATCGTGTTTCAGATTCCAGAGTACAGAGAATGGAAGAGAAAACTGCCAAGGACTTGTTGAACGCTGGAGGGTACGGCAAGATTTGTAATGTGCTGCATTTTAAGTGGGTTTTTTGCAAGCGGATAAATAGATCTGCCTGCATTTAGACATGTATGTGTACCAAGATAGAGATAGTTTGTGTTCTAGTGTTATATTTAGATGCATAAAGAGACTATAATACTTGTAAAAGGCCACAGTTTTCCAACATGTCCGACATGTGTCCCAGTGACATTAGACATAGACAAGAAAACATGTTAAAGGGATATTCCGGTGTAAGTTTAATCCATGGTCTAACACACCTTGACACCGAGTAAGACTCCCCTCGAGAGGTCAAGTTAGCTGACCGCTAGCTTAGCTAGTTTTAGCAACCTCAGAAAAGACCGCATGATAACAATACACTGCCGCTTATGTCTCCAACTAGAAACCGCCATCAAACAGCCACAATTAATGGTGAGAACAGCAGCAAACTTCAGCAACAGTACATGTACAGTCCCAGCACACAGTACGAAGCATCAAACATCTGCTAGCTTTGCTGGATTTGTATTAAAAACACAGAACAACTCACCCTCTCCTCCAGCAGCCTGCCTGTGTGGGGAAGCCCTGACGAGTCGATTACCGAATGCAGTAGATTTCCGCAGCTCAAGGATGAAAATGTCTGATTATTACTCCATGTACTGCTCAGTTCTTATTCCCTGTCAGCTCTCAGAGAATAAGAACTGAGCATTCAATGGAGTAATAATCAGACATTTTCATCCTTGAGCTGCAGAAATCTACTGCACTTGGTAATCGACTCGTCAGGGCTTCCCCACACAGGCAGGCTGCTGGAGGAGAGGGTGAGTTGTGCTGTGTTTTTAATACAAATCCAGCAAAGCTAGCAGATGTTTGATGCTTCGTACTGTGTGCTGGGACTGTACATGTACTGTTGCTGAAGTTTGCTGCTGTTCTCACCATTAATTGTGGCTTTTTGATGGCGGTTTCTAGTTGGAGACATAAGCTGCAGTGTATTGTTATCGTGCGGTCTTTTCTGAGGTTGCTAAAACTAGCTAAGCTAGCGGTCAGCTAACTTGACCTCTCGAGGGGGAGTCTTACTCGGTGTCAAGGTGTGTTAGACCATGGATTAAACTTACACCGGAATATCCCTTTAACTATTTTTCCGGTGCTACGCGTCAGCTGTCACTCCTCAACGCCGCTACGTGCTACGATAACAGATCCAAACTGCTGCGATCTCAAAAACCTGCTCCGTTGTTTTCAATCAGATACAATCGAGCGTAATCAGCGCGACGACAAAGCGTGCCCGTGTAACTCACTTATTTGTCCTGAATTAAAGTGCCAGATTAATTAGCCATTACATCAACTGTTAACTCTGCTTGCCAAGTTTAATGCTCTTTGTTATAGCAGCCTGTCAGGAAACGCACAATGCCCCTCGTCAGAAGTCTGCTCTTTGTTAAAGGTGCTGCTGACTGCGTGCCGCGGGGTCACGGCGTCGACACCTCTCGCACACTCGGCGTCGGTGACAGCTGCGGTGAAAGCGTCTCTTTAAAATTGATTCCCCCTCTGAGAAGAGATTCCTATCACGGTTAAAATTGTGCAGTTTTTGCAGCTTCATAGGTCTTTAAACTTTATTCTGTCTGTGTGTGTGTGTGTGTGTGTGTGTGTGCCTGAGGGTGAATGATGGAGGGAAAGAAAAAAGATGACTTTTTGTGTTTCCCAGTTAAAAAGCTGAAGTTAGTGATGGAGGAAGTGATAGCACGGTTCGTCTCCTCTGCAGACAGGGTCAGCGCGGTGTGATAACGTGTCGTAGATCTCGTCCTCTCCTCCCCATCTCACACTCTCTCGTCTCTGTTTAGAGTCGGAGGAACGCTGATTATATTGCCTCCTCGTACTAATCTGCTTTCAGCCCACACATTCGTAAAGGGATGCAACACACACACACATGCACACATGCAGGGTGTGGATGCACACAGGAGTAATTTGCTTTTCTCTGAGTGCCCTCAACACTTTCTGGTGCTCTGGATAAAAAAAAAAACATAATCATCCAATCAACAAAAAAGTCCTCGCCGTTCAAACCTGAGCTCCGCCTGTACAAATGGAGCCGTCAGCAGCTGCAGGGGATTCAAAGAAACTCTCGGTCCTTTCTGTTAGGTCGGACTGCACAGGTGGCTTTCTGCGAGGTGCATTTCATTGTGTGCTCCTGAAAATGACGGCCGGCACGTGCGATGGCGTGTGACGACGAAAGGAGTTTGATGCATTCTGACCTTTGCGACTCCGACGCCGCTCCGTACAGGCAGTGTCGTATTGCATAATTTAAATTGCGGACCAAATTAGAGATGACGTGATTCCGACGTCCTGCCAGAGTCCTCTGAGGGCGAGCCTCGCCACTCAGCAGCCATCTTGGCAACGCCTCCGGGCCACTATCTGAATGAGGGAACTGAATGAATGAATGACTGGGTGCAAACTGCTCTTTAAAAGGTTTTTTTTTTACATACACACAGTTTCACGACACTGACAGCTCATCCCAACAGAGCACTTTTAACTCGTCACGAACGACACGACTGGTTGATGCCGTTTCCAGATTCGGCTGTGATTGGTTTCTCGGCGGGAGGAGGCGAGTTACGTGTCAAACAGCCGCCGTAACAGACTTTTCTATTCAAAACGCTTCAAGTGGTTTGTCCCGTCTCTCTTAATGTCTCCGTTTGTCGCGTTGATGGGATCATTTTTACGAACGAACCTGATGAATGCGGGATGTTTTCAATCAGGACGGGAGCAAACAGGTGGCTGCCGCTCCCCGATGACGTTCTCCTTCTTCTTCTCCGTCCTAAATAATGGATGCTAAGTGAAGAATGGCGTGCGAGATTGCAAAACTAAGATGTATTTGTTTGTTTCGGAGATTCTGGCTTCCGACCATTTTGCATTGGTAAGAGATGAATGAACGCTTGTCAGTGACATCTGTTGTTCACTGCCGTCTCACTGATGAAATCTTCCCGGTGTCGGCGCGAGCTTCCTGCTGCATTTACTGACACTTCCTGCATGCAAGACTTTAAGTAATCACTGTCATCCTAAAAGACAGAATTAAGGTTCTAAGTCCAAAGGTTAGTTTACTAAATCATCATTCTTCTTTCTTCTTTTCTTTTTTGCCATAAATGAGCAACAAAAACAATTTATTGCCGAAAAGCCATTTTGTTCTGTGCTGCCACACGTGAGAGTTTGTGTTCTCTTGGATTTCCGGGGACTTTTTGTTTTTGGCACCAGAACTTTCTCAGTATGAGTCTCTTTCCTCTCAGCGACACTGAGAGATGTGTGTTCACTGTGTGGCAGTATGCTTTGCTTTTCTCTAATTGTTTCTCTACAGTAACACAGTCGACAGTAGCTAAGGTCATTTGACAGCGCTGCGCGATAAAAAATGGATGTTTATAGCGTCGATATCGTCACAATGGGACGCTAAGAGCTGTTTTTTGAGCGGAGCAACACTTCCTGTTTACCGTGGTGAGTTTCGCACTCGGCTGTTTCGAGCTGGAGAGCTGTTTGGCCTTTCTGCAGGTGGTGTCCTTCCAATCATTTCCATGTGCCAAGACAGGCAGCTCTCTCTCTCTCTCCGTCACTCTTAAAGGGATATTCCGGTGTAAGTTTAATCCATGGTCTAACACACCTTGACACCGAGTAAGACTCCCCTCGAGAGGTCAAGTTAGCTGACCGCTAGCTTAGCTAGTTTTAGCAACCTCAGAAAAGACCGCACGATAACAATACACTGCAGCTTATGTCTCCAACTAGAAACCGCCATCAAAAAGCCACAATTAATGGTGAGAACAGCACCAAACTTCAGCAACAGTACATGTACAGTCCCAGCACACAGTACGAAGCATCAAACATCTGCTAGCTTTGCTGGATTTGTATTAAAAACACAGCACAACTCACCCTCTCCTCCAGCAGCCTGCCTGTGTGGGGAAGCCCTGACGAGTCGATTACCGAGTGCAGTAGATTTCCTGCAGCTCAAGGATGAAAATGTCTGATTATTACTCCATGTACTTCCAGTTCTTATTCCCTGTCAGCTCTCAGATAATAAGAACTGAGCATTCCATGGAGTAATAATCAGACATTTTCATCCTTGAGCTGTGGAAATCTACTGCACTCGGTAATCGACTCATCAGGGCTTCCCCACACAGGCAGGCTGCTGGAGGAGAGGGTGAGTTGTGCTGTGTTTTTAATACAAATCCAGCAAAGCTAGCAGATGTTTGATGCTTCGTACTGTGTGCTGGGACTGTACATGTACTGTTGCTGAAGTTTGGTGCTGTTCTCACCATTAATTGTGGCTTTTTGATGGCGGTTTCTAGTTGGAGACATAAGCTGCAGTGTATTGTTATCGTGCAGTCTTTTCTGAGGTTGCTAAAACTAGCTAAGCTAGCGGTCAGCTAACTTGACCTCTCGAGGGGGAGTCTTACTCGGTGTCAAGGTGTGTTAGACCATGGATTAAACTTACACCGGAATATCCCTTAAACCCCTCTCAGCACCATCACCACCTCTAACTGTCCGTGCTGCAGCGAGGATGCTGCCTGTGTGTGATGTGTCTGTAGGATGTAGCACCTGTGCCCGGCTGCAGGCGGCCGGCCCCCTGGGTTGGATGCCATCCCTGCTAGTATCCAACACACACACACACACACACACACACACACACACACACACACACACACACACGCCCTCAGTTCCATCCGTTCCCCCTAATTCAAGCGTTCTGTGCTCATTCATATGCGATGAGGGATTTCCTATTTCGCAGCCTAGATTCTATTCCTTCCGGGGTTGTGGGAGTCCGCACCTGTGGGGGTACATGCGCGCACATTTTTTCTTTTTTTCTTCCTCGCACACACACATTTTGTACCGCGCAGTGTTTAAAAGCTGCAGGGAACCCGACTCTGGAAGCATTCGGATGTGCCCCCGAGTTCCAGCTGCGAGGAAAATAGGTGCATGAGACACAAAGAAACACAGAGGGATAAAGGATATCATCGGATTCCATTTGCCACAAGAGATTTGTTTAAAAGGGATTAATGTGGACTGTGCATATTTAAGAAAAAAAAAGCCATTTCACACAGTTTTATTGCTTTTCACAGAGAATACAGGCTGTTAAAATCACCGCTAATGTTGTCAGACGCAGGTGGAGGATGTGTGGAGCAGGAAACCTGAAACCTGCTGAACGTGTTGGCTGCAGTGAGCCGAAACCGAAACATATACATCTGTGGGCATCTGTATAGGTGCAGTGTGTGTGTGTGTGTGTGTGTGTGTGTGTGTGTGCCCGAGCCGTTATATAAATGACAGTGAAACCACCTGAAGCCTATATCAGCTTTCCGCCGCTGCATTTTCCTGTCAGCAGGTTGACTCACACAGCTACATGTGAGTCAGCTGAGTTTGACACCACATCCCAACGGACACACACACACACACACACACACACACACACACACAGAGTTTCCCCTACACACACACACACACACAAGACTGTGCTCACACCCCGCTCTCTGCAGAAGATGAATAAAATAGACATTAGTTTAAAAGTCAAGCTAAAAATGGCTCTCGTCGCTCCGCTCCGCTCCGTCCACCGTCCCGCAAACACTATGTGTTTTGTTTTTACTCGACTGAGCATCTAACTCAGTCTGGCCTCGCAACCTCATCCTGTTAGCTCAGACGAGCCCGCGGCCCTCAGCGAGTTCAGTGTTTATTCAGGTCAAAGCGGAGCGCAACCTCTCCCCCGATGAGATTTAAATGTCCCACCCATAAGCCTAAAATGTTCAAAAACACGGGGAAGCTCCACCGCCAAAAATAAATCACAAAGCCCTCCCAGAGGAGTCGCTGTAAAATCTATTTATAAGGCGCTGAAGAACAACATAAAGATCTGTATGACTAAAGCTCTCAGATAAGCTATTTTTATGCCTTATTATGCAAGAATTGTTGTTTTTTTTTTTACAACTTGAAGCCTCTACAGATGGAGTTCAGCTCTACTTTTACATCACTGGAAAGCTGTGTGTGTGACAAGCTGACGGATTTGGAGCGAGCGGAGATGATGTCAGGAGCCGAACAGGAAGCGGAGAACGTGCCGCCGACGTCTCGCTGTAACGTGCTAGCGGCTGTCGGATCGGGCTGACTTGGCTAATGATCAAAAGCTAACAGCCAACCATCCAGCAAGTGCAATCAAGCTACTATTACTTACTGGTCCAACAGAAACGCAGAAACGACGCAAAGCTCTCGCCAACGACTACAAACCAGTCGAAGATGTAATCTTGTCAGGCCTTTAGCTCAGTCACTCTCTCTTTAACTCTTCTTCGCTTCCTCCGTCAGCGTCCTCTTCGTCTCTTTGCTTCTGCGATGATGTCTTTCCTGAGCTAGCTGCTTCTTATAGCTAGCCGAAGACCCACAACTGCTGGTGTGTGACGTAGTTGTGTGAGATTTTACAGTAGTTTGAGAGCAGGCGCTACTTTCCCAAAGTCAGTGTGCCATCGAAGTTATTTTGAAGCTGTTATTTTAAGGTAAAATGTTTGAACAATGTTGGTTTAAACACTGTAAATCCTGGATTAGCACCATGCTAACGTTTGTCTTTGTAAAGCTCAGTTCTAGAGGTATCGTTTCTACCGTCAGCACCAGGTGAGTGAGACGGAGAAAGGTCAACATTAGCAAAAGTGTCGATTAGCAAATCTCTCGCCAACGACTACAAACAATCTTGTCAGGCCTTTAGCTCAGTCACTCTCTCTTTTACTCGTCTTAGCTTCCTCCGTCAACGTCCTCTTCGGTCTCTTTGCCGTGATGTCTTTACTGAGCTAGCTGCTTCTTATAGCTAGCTGAAGACCCACAACTGGTGGTGTGTGACGTAGTTCTGTGAGATTTTACCTGCTTGACCGAAGTGTGAGAGCAGACGCTACTTTCCCAAAGTCAGTGTGCCATCGAAACTGTTTTGAAGCCGTTATTTTAAGGTAAAATGTTTGAACAATGTTGCTTTAAACACTGAAGATCCTGGATTAGCACCATGCTAACGTTTGTCTTTGTAAAGCTCAGTTCTAGAGGTATCGTTTCTACCGTCAGCACCCGGTGAGTGAGACGGAGGAAGGTCAACATTAGCACAAGTGTCACAGGGAGTGTCTTTTCCACTCAAAGTGTTTCGTCGCCCATTAGGGGCTCGGACGAGGACCCACCTGTGAACGATTAGCAATCAGAGCTGGAACCTTTTTAACCCGCCGCTCTCCCTGAATGTTGAGCAGCTCTGGGAAGCCGGAGCGGTCTCCGCCCGTCCTCCACCGTCGGCCCCGCAGCCGACAACAAAGGCGTCGGAGTGACAGCGAGCGCTCAGCCTTCGATGTAATAGTTCACCTCCAGAGAATGTAAAGCAAGTAATCTTGGATTTAAACCTGAGACGTTTGACAACCCGGAAAAAAAAAAAGTCTCACCGTCCTTTATCCTTTTCTACTTTCCCGTCCCCGCCGAGACTTTCATAAAAACCTTTAATATCCTGTTCAAACTGCAGCAGTATGTTATTTCCAGATGATAAAAGTGACAGCGGGAAGGAGAAAACGATGCACAATAGAAAAGCTCCGGTTACGTCGCGTCGCAGACTACAAAGACGTCTGCCTGTAAAGTGACATCGGCGACATCGCCTCCTCCTCGGTGATGGATGTCTTCCTGTGTGATTTTCCCGTCACGCTGCAGCGTTTGACCAGTCGTCTCTGAAAGTTAAGTACACGTTCAAACGACAAAATAGGCCTGCAGGTGCGAGGTGCGTCCCCGGCGGCTCTTATTTTGGCAGCTTGACGAGTCTAAAACCTTGATTTTTCCTTCGAACCCAGTCGATTAAACCCCACCAAACAGCAGCTCTTTATTTTTTGCAGTGAAACGTTGATACGCAGCATATTGTGCGTTAGTCAACACACAAAACTGGAAGGATTTGCCATCAGCCAGTTTTTCTGAACACGCTCCCTCCCCTGTCTTTCTCCGAGGCCTTCTGGCGCTTCCCTTTAAAAAAACGTCTCGTCTCTGCTGTCGTCTCTCGCAGCGTCGCCTTCGGCGTTTCCTCTTTAAATGTCTCTCATTCCGCTAATTGAGGGTTCGGGCTGATTGGGGTGTCAGAGGGCTTTGGGGCCAGATAAACACACACATCCCTCCCTCCCCTTCCCCTCCGGTGCTGCGCAGATGCAGTACGGACGCGCACGAACGCGATCATGCGGTAAATAACGTTTCTCTTACAGCCATCTGGGAAGCAAACACGTCAGGACTTGTTTGTAGCCCCGCTCAGAAATTCAATTAATTAGACCGCCGTGTGGATATGTGTTGTTGTGTCTCAGGTTAAAAGGAGTGTTTTTAACAGCTCTGATTTTTTTTCTACACAGTTTTTTTTCTTCTTCCTCGGGTAGCATCAAAGCCACAAAGAACATCAGTGACGACGACGTGCGAGCGGCGAAATAAAGAAGGGAATTCTCATTATGCTTTGGCAGTTTTCGTGCCGATTAACCGGCGTCGCAGGCCGTTCACGTACAAAACAATACACCTCGTCGCGGCGCACGAATATTCACGAGCACATTTTCCTTTTTGCGGTCGAATTCAATGAGTTCCTAAAGCCTAGTTTTTACTACTGCGTAAAGTGCTGTACGTAGGTCGCGGAGAGCCCTCTACGTAGTCAGGAGCCTGTCGGAGAGCCTGTCGGAGAGCCTCTCCGTCGTCTCCGGCGGCACGAAATATTTTTTTAAGTGTCCGTCACTCCGTCAAGCGACAACGGAGACAGCAAGGGCTACGATTGGTCAGCAGTCCTGCAGCTCGTAGCGTTTCGGCGATGACGGCAAGGGCTACGATTGGAAATTGCATTGCGTATCCGGCACCACGACGTGGTTACGCAGTTGGATAGCGCATTACGCAGTTGCAGAAGTGTAACGCTGCCTTAAGAGTCCGCTGGATTCTTTCACAGACGCAGAAAGAGGAAACGGTGGCAGCGCAGCGTGACACGGAACGACCCCGCGCTCTTCTATCAGGACAAATATAAATATACCTGCTGCTCACTCAGTCAAATGTTCCTTTGTGAGCTCTGCTAGGCAACTGTTTCTAAGGACACATCCTTTTGTTTGCGCACAAGCTCCCTTTCTTTTTTTTTTTATTACGAGCCTATAAAGCGCCCACTTGTGTGTGTGTATTATACGCAGACGTCGATTCACTCGCTGTCCTATTTCATTTTTTTTCCCCAAATAATATATTCTTCCCTTCCCGATATTCTCTGGAGCATCTGACAGACAATATGGGGCTCAATGAATTCCCGGACTCGTAATCCAATTTCATAATTCACAATTCTCCGTTCCTACCGGCTTGCCAAGCCGAGAGAGAGAGAGAGCGAGCGGCGGCGGCGGCTCAGAGGGATATGTGCACTGACGTGTGGACTGTCAGCGAGTGTGAGCAGGAGGGTTAGAGGTTTAGTACCGCCGGCTGCTCTGAATGCAGAATAAACTGCAGGTTTAAAAACAGTTTTCTCTTCAGGTGATGTTCTGGCAGCTGCAGGTCCCTTATCTGCAGCTTCTTTGAGTTTTTTTCTTAAAGTGACTTCAAGGTCTTCAACTTTCTGAATGGGGGGGAAAAAAAAAAAAAGAAAACAGTGTCACCGGCAGCGGCGGCGCTCTTAATTCTTAATGCACCTGCCGCCACGCTTCACATGAGGGTTTTGTTTACGCGCCGACTCCCGTTTAATTATTTCTAAAAGTCGGTGCCGGAATTCTGTCCCATATTTGTTTGTCAGCGACTTTACTCTCATAATTCCCTTTTTTATTCCCCTCCATGAGTGTGTAAGCTGTGTGTGTGTGTGTGTGTGTGTGTGTGTGTGTGTGCGAGCTTTGCCCAACCGGTCCGGTCCCTCGCTAAAGACTTTCTTGCGTTCCACGGCTCGTTCTTTGGCTCCGAACTCAATGTCTTGGCGTCCATTCATGGGTACACAAGCGTGATATTGAATCACACAAAGAGAGAGAGCTCTGATTTCCCCGCTGGGTTTGCCCTCTGTGGCCTCTCGCCGCCGCCCGGCCACCCCCCCCCCCTCTCACATTGGGTGGCACAGATAAAGCATCGTGGCCGGAGGAAAAAGGAAAACTCGGATGATGTAATGAGGGAGGACAACAGGCAGCATGATGAGATAACCGCATCATTTTTACGGCCCGTGCTTTTCTTTCCTCGTTGAAGATGTGACATTTTGAGCCCCGAATGTGGCTCGATAAAAGTCACATAAATTAAAAAGGTCGTCGGGAGAGAAGCTGCAAAACCTGAAAAGAAAAGCTGATTGTTCTGCTGCATAAAAATGAAAATTGTACTTGCTGCCTCTCTCTCTCTGGAAAGTCCTGTCTGATGATCACGCTGCAATTGTAGACAAACACTGACCAGTCGATATTTCTGCCATGAGGACTGTCCCAGTGTGCGTTTATTAGCGCGCCGCCTCATTGACTCGGACACAGCGGGGGGTCCAGGGTGACAAAATCGACCAGCTGATGTTTAATGTGGAGCCCGATGTAGGTTAATGATTCAGCGGGAGCAGAGGCCGGAGGGTGTTTCTCTACACTGAGGTCCACGTTGGTGTAGAAAGTGAGATTGCCATGTCTTCGCAAAATAAAAGCATGCCAACATTTACCAGGAGATGAACTAAATAAGACACGGGTGCTCCAGTCAGTGGTCACCGTCCTCCGGATCACAGATAGAAAAACCAACTCTGGCTCTCCTGCACATCACCACTCTTTCTCTTTTTACAGTCATTATTTATGAAGAGAAATCTGGAAGTCCAGCCCTCTCGCTCGCCGAACCACTCTCGAGAATGAAATCATAATCTGCTCACGCGGGGGTCGAGGCAGGACGAGGGAAAGTCTGTAAAAGAGCCGAGCCTTCTTTCGTCGTACGTCCGTGATGAGACGACTGCGTCGGGGTGATTTCTGCGTCTTGTCAGGTTGATTAGTAACCCCCGTCACGAGAGGAAGGAGCGAACTGTCCTTGTGTCACGTTCGAATGCCAAGGTTTTTTTCAAGGGAATCAATGGGTGCTTGTTTTTCGTATGTGGCCCTTTTTTTCCCCTTTCTCCGTTTCCTGCGGAGGTGGTGTGCAAAAATCGACGGCTTTGAACTCAGACGGGAGCCGGGCGTTTAATGAAATCCTGCCCACTGGAGAGACGCACGCGGCCAAAGTCGCCTGATTGCAGAGAGAAACGCCTGATCTTTAAGTGTTAGATCTCCCAGATATATTTTTCTCACCCGTACCCGCCAATTACCCCACAAATGCATGTGCTGGAAATACGCTGAGATGTGAGGAGTCGCCGCGACATTTCCCATTTAGTGTCTCCTTATAGCTCTCTATAGGAGGGCAGTCTGTGCCAAGCCAATTACTTAACCCTGACCCGGGGTGGCAGGCGATCAGACGGGCTCTGGACTTAGCGACTGTCTGTAATCTTGAAAAGGAGAGCGCTGAAGCGGCGGTCCAGCTCTAATGTGGAAACCGGAGACAATGTGGACTCGGAGCTGCAGGGAGCTGCTGCGACCAAACACACACCAACGCAGCGAAACACTGATAAAATGATTACCTGTGCTCTGGGTTTTTAAGTCTAGACTTGAGGCCACAGGGGCTTGATTTTGTCTCGCTTATTCTCCCTTTTTTCTTTCAACCTTTATCACATATACTGCTACACAATCCTATTGTCGCGAGGGGGCTGATAGCAGCTCGTTGCTCTTTGCCGAGCGTGGAGCGATGCCCCAGAGCCACCTATTCTCACTCGCTCTCTGCGAAACCCAGCTCTCCGAGGCCGTGTCCAGCCTAATGTGGGTAAACTTGAAGAGCTGTTAGAAGTCTTCTGTCCACACCACATATTTCAGATTGCTTTTTATAAAGGTCATAAGTGCACAAAACAATGAGAAGAAGTTTCCTCCACAGCTCCAGTCGCGACCTCTGCGTCGTCTTCGGAGTGAAGCCTGGTTGTTTGGCTAAATTTGTGTCTCTTGTTCATTTGTGTCGTTCTGATTTCCACCGTTAAGGATGAGACTATCCTTCCTACTGTCTCTTCAGTGGATTTGGCAGTGCTTTTGGCTGGAAAACCAACTTTGGTGCCAAGATTGTTACAGACGAAGCAAAAGCGCTGATACTCTGACGATCGTAACTGAGATCGGGAAGAGTTTTAAGCTAAATGATTTAACAGGAAAGCTTCACACTGTCCCTGAACGGCAATCAAAGCAGCGCTGAATAATTTTTTTAAAAGCCATTTAGTGCATCCGAAACAAAGAATTCTGGGATTGACACACATTATATTTCAAACAATCAGGAGCGAGCTGCCTCATCAGATTCGCATTATTCTTGATTGCCGTTAGATAATCAGGTGCTGATTAGCGGAGAATCCGACAGGTTCACGTTCCCCCGACAAAAATTCGACCGTATAAAACTAGAGCAAACATATTTCCGTTTCTTCTTGACAATGAGATACAAAAGAAATGAGAAAATCCAGAAAAAAACATACAATTTCCTCATAAAAAGATAAAAGCAGAACATATATAAATGAGAAGAAAGATGATATGACTCACCTGTTGCATTTCTGAGTCGTGTTATCGGCCTCCTGGCTAAAGTCCATTCTTCACGCTCCTCTTAGCTCCCGGCTATTAAGTCGCTAAATGCTCAATTTACTCGATGATTACTTTGTGCGTCTGCTGAGCTGCGTGTACAGTTTGTGTTGTAATATCACAAGTTCAGTATAAACCATTATATGCACACGTTTTATTCAGAACACATCATTCAGTTTTGTCTTTGTGTGTAAAAACGTGCACAAAACAAACACCGTTAGTGAGTAAACCACAGTCTGAAGATGACCCCACGTTACCAGCAGCCCACTCGGAAGCAAACGTGCCGACTTCTGTGCACTTCCACATCAGTTTATGCAGATTGCTCGTTGCTTTTCAACGGCCGAACAATAGGTTTGAGTGGCGTCGTGAGAGTTGGAGCGGGATTAGACCTAACCTCCGAGGGCTCTCTGCAAAGCCCCTTTTGTGTGTGTTTGTGAATAGAAACATGGTTCCCTGAGATTGTCTGTCGGTCGGCCTGCCAGCCGGCCGTGTCCTACACGCTGTCCGCGTCTCCGCTTCGCTTAAAATAAGCACGAATGTGTGTGTTTGTGTGCGTGTATATTAGGGATCCTTGTCTTCTTCAGTTACAAGATGATTATTTTGAGGTTTCTTGTTCTCGTGCCGTCTAATTGTACCTGAACGCAACACGAACGCTGAGCTGAAGTTATAAACAGACCAGTGTTTCTGCCTCTTTGCATGTCTTAGACAAATAGACTTCCTCCTCTTCGCGTTGCCTCTCCGATCATCCGTCTCAATTGGCCCGAGAGCATCCGGCCACTTATTTTGTATTTTTTTCAGCTGGCTGAGAAAACACAGAGAGGGAATCGGCAAAATCCTGGCAATCATGACTTCAGTGTAATTGGCAGGCTCAGGCAGTAATCACGCCGTAGATCCGCCTGATAATAACAGTGAATCTCCTCTTCCTGATTGTCTGAGGGGGCATTTCTGTAAGATGGTTTTTTTTTTTCTCTCGTTTTTACAGTGAAGGAAATGTAGTCGGCGGTGGTCAGTCGTGCGTGAACGGAACGTTACCAGGAGATATCACTTTCCCTTTGCGTTTGATTTCAGACTTCAGAAATTACCCCCTGCCCCTCCGTTCGTCTCCTGACGTGCCGCGTGGGTGATGAATGATTGCGCAGGTGTGCCTGTTTGTGCATGAGTCACTTCGTTTGCATGCGTCTCTCCGTGAGCGAGCGCTGTGTGTCTGATCGGCAGCGAACCCTCTCCATCTTCCGAGAGGTTGACCTGCTTTCTGGTGTCAAGTGCTGCCATGGTCAGGGGTGGCGGGTAGGTGCCCCATTCATCCAGAGCGGTAAGCAGTTTGACAGTATCGGTCCGCCATTAGGGCCCGTGATGGATGCCTCGCGGCGCCGGGAACAGATGCGCGGAGGCTTGCCGAGGACGGGGAAATGGGATTTTTTTGTTTGTGGGCATACATTGGAGGTTTACAGCGAGAATCCATTCATCCAGAGTGAGCGGTTTGTGTAGCAAAAATGTGTTTCACATTTCATTTATTACAGTTATTTGCAGTGAGTGCAACAGAAGATTAAGCTCATATTCCAGACTGTACAAGCAAACCACAAGGAAGAGCACAGAATGAATCGAAAGCAACAATATCAGGACAGTTTTTAAAGGTGCCATAGGCAAGAATGTGGCCAAAACGGTTACGACACTCAAATTCAAAATACTGCAGCGAGTCGTCTCCGCCTCCCCTCCAGACTCGAGGTTGCCATTGCGGTTATCATAAATGAGTGGCTCTAAGACACAAGTCTTTTCTCTCAGTAAAGACCAAGATGTATTATAATTTGTGGTAACGTTAGCTGTTGACGAGGGAAGGACACATCAGATGGAATAACGTTATGCATGATATTTGACAGAACTGCCTCCCCTTTTATAACATTATATACGGTAGTTTATGGCGATATACATGCAAAGACCTAAAGAGGAGTCGAATTTATCAAACGTAAGATTTCGTATTGTCCAGCAGCTGCTGTCAAACACGCACAGCGGCGGCTGGACATCAACTGGACATCAGCAGGCTGGAGACCGGATGCCCGTACCAAGACAGTGCTAATGCTGCTAGCGTTAGCTGTGCTTCTAACGTTTGTTTCTATGATCGGAAATGAATAACGTTATTACTCGACAGTTCGAAGTATTCGAAATGTCCATCCCCGTCAAGCTATGATGCTAACTTAGTCAGCCAAGCGTAACTTACCTGTCTAGGAGAAGAGTCGCCAATTCGACATCCGTTCGCAAATTCCTCTCAGCCTTCAAATGTCTCCATCGTTCAGATTCTTCTCCTATACAGACCCTCGCTTTGCCTCTCTTTTTATCTTGTTGTTTTTGCGATTCATAACGAGCCCTTTTGGGTTTCGTTGCCTCCGCCATTGCAACTCAGTCGTAACTGGCAACCTCTGGTCGCATAGCAGCTGAGACTCTACTGACTGCACTGATCTGTAGACGGCGGTGGGTGGCGCCTAGACTTGTAGTTCTCGAGACCGGTCTCGGTCTCAAGACCACTTTTCCGTGGTCTTGGTCTTGTCACGGCCTCGACAGTCTTTGGTCTTGGTCTTGGTCTTGATACTCTCTGGTCTTGGTAGTGTCTTGGTCTCGGTTTAGGCGGCCTTGACTACAAGTCTACTCAAGACATAAATGCATTCATGATGTAGTCTGCCTTTTGTTCTACAGTTTGAATGTATATGTTTCTGTATCTGTTCTTTGTGATGTCTGTGTTATATTGTTCTTGTCCCACTGAACTACAGCTACAACTACAACTTGATAAAGTGTGTTATAATTGAGATGCCATTGCACACATCAAGGTGACCAGTTCTTCCTCTTGTTAATGTACAATTTGAAGTACAATTTTGTACTATTTGTACTATAAACTATTTGTATTTTGCATTTAATTTAATGCATTTTTTGGTGCACCTGCGTGTGGGTTCTACAACTCATGCAAAATGGCAAAAATAGTCTTTTTTGGTCTCGGTCTGACTCGAGCTGAACAAGTCTTGGTCTTGACTTGGTCTTGGTCTTGATACTCTCTGGTCTTGGTAGTGTCTTGGTCTCGGTTTAGGCGGTCTTGACTACAAGTCTAGTGGCGCCACATGCAAAGTCATGATTTCAAAACATCAACATGTTTGCTCGCAAAAGATTATTTTTAATGCGAATATTTTGGCTGTGCTGTTGTTGTTGGTGAGTTCAGTATGTTATATGAACATTATTCCCGAGTCTCTGTGACATATTAGAATGATTATATGGCCGGTTGCTTTATATTTCGTGCCTATTGTACCTTTAATTTACATTTTCTACATTTCTGTCCAACATCAGAATGTGATATCCAGCACAGCCTTTTGTCCGTGTCCTGCCCGTGTTTGCATGCTTGTTTAACTGCGTCCGAGAGTATCATGGGTTGTGTGTTTACGCGCCCGAGCGAGGACCCCGCGGCGGCCGCATGTGTGTTTGCGATCCTCCTCGGTTGTTTGCCCCCGTTTGCACGGATGAATACAAATTGGGCCGGGTTCCTTATGGCGAGAGACGCTGCGACGAGCGCGATTCTTTTAGCCCCTCCGTCGCTCCCTGTTTCTCTCCAATCTCTTAAAGCAGACGCTGCTGCGCTTCCGGCTGGCTTTTTGGTGTTACTCGCGTCCCCCCGACGCAGCCAGGAGTAATTCGCTTTCTGCGTTATGAGTAATATCGTCACCCGGCTCTCCGCTGTTGTCTTGCGACCCGAGTGCGAGCGCTGCCGGCCCGTGTCCTGAGCAGTGAGCGTCATGGTGCATTGTTTGGTTTCCTTTGACCCTCAGTTCACCCTGAAGTAGTTTTGCTGCAGTTGGTGTTGCGTCGCCTTCCATCTTTATCTCCTCTGTTTCTCTCTCGCCCCTCGTTTTTATTCTTCCGCCGAGAAATATCAAAAAAGAAGCGGAGGGAAATTAGCTCCGCTGCCCTCTTGCATCGCTCAGCATGTCCTTTTACCTCTGCTCCCCCCTTCCTCCTCGGCTCCACCTCCTCTTCATCCCCTCCACTCATCCCCCAATCTCAAAAACCCACACCTTCAGCCTTGGCGGGCGAGGTGGGGACCGGGGTTTATCTCTGCTCTGGCAAACACTCATTCGCCCCAGCCGCTGTCCTCCTCCTCCTCCTCTCCTCTCCGTCCAGTCCTTTTTACCCATCATCCGCTGTCCCTCTCACCTCTCGGCGCTCTCCTTCCTTTCTCCTCTTCTTTCCAATTTCCTCTGCTCAAATGAGATGTTGTGCGCGGAGGAGAGTGTGTACATTCCTTATCGCCGGCTCCCGTCCGGGTATTAGGTGGGGGAAATGGGCCTGTAATGAAACAGAGAGTAGTGCTGTGCAAACACACACCCGCCAGGTTTGTAGGTATTTGTGTGTGTGGACATTGTGGCGAGCTGCTGATTAAGGTCACCCTGTTTCTCATCTCATTACTCGGGTGACTCTCCTCTCTCATCCTCCCTCAGCCTCTTCCGACTTCTTCTGTCTCTTAGCATTCGTCTCTGTTCGTGCTTCCCGCTGTCCGTCTCTCGCCATCGTCCTACAGTTTCTCCCATTGTTACTTTCTCTGTCGTGTGTATTCCCAGGCACGTAGAATACGGTGGGGACTGTGGGGATGCGTACCTATCAGTTATGGTCATGAGTCTTTTGTACCCACCACTTTTTTTGAAAACCTCGAGCTCAATTTCGTAAAAAAAAAAAAGTTCATAACACAACATAATTCTTGAGCGACAGATGCCAAACTACCTGTTTCCACAGACTAATTTCAGTTCAGACTGATAGTACTCCACCCCAGAGAGTCACTCATTTAAAACCAGTAAGTTCTGAATGCATATGGAAATATTGAAAATATGGATTGAAATTTCAATCTGAAATTAAAGGAAAATACTGAGAATATTTGATATTTCAGAGGGACTTCCTGATACTACATAAGTGACTCTCTGAGGTGGAGTACTATCAGTCTGAACTGAATTTAGGCTGTGGAAACAAGTGGTTTCCTTTTAATGTTAACCTGAAATTAAAGGGAAATAGTAGCAAAAATCTGACATTTTAGAGGGCTTTAATTTTGGAATTCCACATCAGAACTTCCTGGTATTACATGAGTGACTCTCTGGGGTGGAGTACTATCAGTCTGAACTGAAATGAGTCTGTGGAAACAGGTAGTTTCTTTGAAATATCAACCTGAATTTGAAGGGAAATATTGGCAATATCTGACGCTTTAGAGGGCTTTTATTTTGAAATTACACATCAGTATGAAGATGTACTCTCAAGTGTATACTGTGTGTGTGTGTGTAGTACATGTCTGTCTTCAGTCGCTGCCATTCTTCTCCACCTACACGCCGCCGCCCTCCATCGTGGTCCGCGTCCTCTCTGCTCCGCTGTTCCTACACGCAAACTAGATTGCCGTTTGGCGACGACACAAGCTCCGTCTGTGCGCAGCCTCCGGCTTCCCACACTGCCGTGTCGTCTGGTTTGACAATTGCACGTCTTCTGTCTTGGCGGATCTCGTTTCAGAGAGAGTGCACTTTCACCGAGCCCACACTCTGCAGAATGGGCTTTTGTCTTCTTCCTCTATCTTTCCTACAGCACTCCGCGACTGAATGGAGCTCTTTCGTACAACTTCCCCCTCTTGGCACGCACTGATGGCTCCTCATGAGCCCGACTGATGAAGGCAGATTGCTTAATTGGATAGCGTTGAGCTCTAAAGACAGCGTAATGCCAATTAGTGAATGATAGGGAGTCTTACTGCTACGACGGCGTTGCCCTGTGACTTCAGGCCGCCGACTGGAAGAAGACTGTGATTGGATATATAACGAATCCAAATTTGTACTTTTATAATCTTGTTTTAAGCAGATGTGGTCGATGACACTGTCATGGAGGAGGGTCACTGATAATGAGATGGTGTTCTGGAGAAGATATTTTACATTATCTCCATTTATTAAAGGGATATTCCGGTGTAAATTTAATCCATGGTCTAACACACCTTGACACCGAGTAAGACTCCCCCTCGAGAGGTCAAGTTAGCTGACCGCTAGCTTAGCTAGTTTTAGCAACCTCAGAAAAGACCGCACAATAACAATACACTGCAGCTTATGTCTCCAACTAGAAACCGCCATGAAAAAGCCACAATTAATGGTGAGAACAGCAGCAAACTTCAGCAACAGTACATGTACAGTCCCAGCACACAGTACGAAGCATCAAACATCTGCTAGCTTTGCTGGATTTGTATTAAAAACACAGCACAACTCACCCTCTCCTCCAGCAGCCTGCCTGTGTGGGGAAGCCCTGACAAGTCGATTACCGAGTGCAGCAGATTTCTGCAGCTCAAGGATGAAAATGTCTGATTATTACTCCATTACTTCCGTTATTTTCCCTGTCAGCTCTCGATAATAAGAACTGAGCGTTCCATGGAGTAATAATCAGACATTTTCATCCTTGAGCTGCAGAAATCTACTGCACTCGGTAATCGACTCGTCAGGGCTTCCCCACACAGGCAGGCTGCTGGAGGAGAGGGTGAGTTGTGCTGTGTTTTTAATACAAATCCGGCAAAGCTAGCAGATGTTTGATGCTTCGTACTGTGTGCTGGGACTGTACATGTACTGTTGCTGAAGTTTGGTGCTGTTCTCACCATTAATTGTGGCTATGAGTGGCTCTTTGATGGCGGTTTCTAACTGGAGACATAAGCTGCAGTGTATTCTGAGGTTGCTAAAACTAGCTAAGCTAGCGGTCAGCTAACTTGACCTCTCAAGGGGTCAACGTGGCCGTAAATCCTCTTCAAGGGTGGATGATAGCAGACGTCTGCAAGGGTCCGCAGACTCTAGAGGAGTGGAGGCTGGAGGTTCGCTGGTTGTTAGCCGTCCCTCCTTCGCTGCTGTTTGCACAGCGTTTCTGCAGTTTCTGTGCTCCTATCAGATATGCGTCGCACGGCTCAGCGGGTCGTGAACTGCTCGGGTAGCGACGAGAGTTCAGATACGGGTCATAACGCTCTGCATATCAGTCACAGCTGAATAAGCCGTGGCAGCTCCTCTCCTCACCTCCGGCGAAATGAGATAATGTAAGGAGGCCTTTCAGGTAAAGAGGTGATATAATATTATGAGATCATACATGGAGGAAGCAGGGAACCCAAGTCGGACTTCATGAGGTTACGTTGGCCTTGTGTGTCCATCGACAAAGCGGACATGTTACAAGTTACTATCGTCTGATTACGACTATGCTTCTGAGGCAATGGCCGATGTTTTGGGGTTTCCGGAGACTTCCTCTTTGTTCCGTTAGCAAATGTTTACAGTCCAAATAGCAACTTTAGACGTTAGAGTAGAGTTGGAGTTTAGGGACGAATAATTAACACCAAATAAACAGACACCAGAACGCTTCTTGTACCAAAATCTCGTTCCTTGCCTCTAGATTTTGAATTCATGTGCAGGCATCTGCATCGTGACCAGTTACTATCGTCTGATGGCGACTATGCTTCTGAGGCAATGGCCAATGTATTGGGGTTTCCGGAGACTTCCTCTTTGTTCCGTTAGCAAATGTTTACAGTCCAATTAACAACTTTAGACGTAAGTTCAGGGACGAATAATTACCACCAAATAAACAGACAGCAGAACGCTTCTTGTACCAAAATCTCGTTCCTTGCCTCTAGATTCTGAATTCATGTGCAGGCATCTGCATCGTGACCAGTTACTATCATCTGATGGCGACTATGCTTCTGAGGCAATGGCCAGTGTTTTGGGGTTTCCGGTGTAGCCGGCGGATATCCGGGTTTAAGACTTCCTCTTTCTTCCGTTAGCAAATGTTTACAGTCCAATTAGCAACTTCAGACGTAAGAGCAGAGTTGGAGTTCAGGGACGAATAACACCAGAACGCTTCTTGTACCAAAATCTCGTTCCTTGCCTCTAGACTCTGAATTCACGTGCAGGCATCTGCTTATAAAGACCTGAAGAACCTCTGGAGCTCTTCACAAAATCCCTTTTGATCCCCTTTGCCCAGTTTGATAAATAAACCCAAAGATGAGTCCGGCTTTTCGCCCAGAATAAGGACGTTTTCACACCTGCCTTGTTTAGTTTGGTTGAATCGAACCCTGCAGCGTTTACCCCCTTGGTGCAGTTCATTTGGAAAGGTGTGAACACATCAGTCGCACTCAGGTGCGGACCGAAACAACCGGACCGAGACCTTGTTGAAGAGGTGGTCCAGTTCCAAACAAACTCTGGTACGGTTCGTTCGTATGATCAAGATGAATCCGAGTAATCGTGGACAGACATGGACTCGTGAGGAGGTGCAGTGCCTTATAGAGATTTGCTCGGATGACTCTTTAAACTCCCAACTTTCGACAACACACAAAAACACCGAAATCTACTCACTCTTTAGCAAACGGCTCTGGAGTCTGCTCTTCTTTGTTTACTTCCGGGAGTTTTTCCGCAAGGAAATTCAGACCAATTAGAGAGCAGTTTCCTCGCGCATCACACATTTTGGTCCGCTTGTAAATGCTGCCGTGTGAACAGAAACCAAACTCGAGGCAACATTGTAACAAGTTGGTCCCTGATTCGGACCAGAGCAAACAAACTATAGGTGTGAAAACGCCCTAAGACTGAGGCTGAGTTAAAGTTGTACGTCTACGCAAGTAGCCTTCGCCATTCTGAGCATTTACACTGAGAGTATGCACTTGTGTGTGAACCAAAACGGTACTTGTTTCTGGTGTCACTATGTTGAGTTACTTCATGTAATTGAACAACGGTGACTAAAACTACGTGACTTTAACTGAAATTGCTGCCTGCAGAGATGAGAGAGGACGTCAGAAGAGAGATGGTGTGCACGTTACGTATAATCCTCGTACAAAGCACATCCAGCCAACGTCAACGATGACGAATGCGCAGCAGCCCAATCGAAACAGCCTCTGATTTTACAACTGTTGGACAACATCTCTGCCAATTTACTCTTCAGTGTGTCTGCTTGTTAAAGGATGTTGCCAAGCAGGGAGATACGGAGGTCTGAGATATTCTGACACCGCACTTGGACGCGTTGTAATCTGCCTCTGCGAATCAGTGGGGAAAAAAATGCGTTGACTGAGGCCGTGCCTGCGCTCGAACGCTGAGCGGGCAGGACATCTGTTCAATTAAGCACATTAAAATGATTCTGTCGCACCCTCCGCTCACCCTCGTTGCGCCGTCTCCCTTGACGATCTCTTCAAAACGGGAGCGGGGCTGTCAGATAGCTTCACCGATTGCCTTCACGCCAACACGCCGCGTTAGCTTTATTTATGTCCTTCCAGCTTTTTTTGACTCGACTGTCTCATCCTGTTTGTACTCGATGTTTACGAATACACAGGTTTTTTTTTTGGGGAGTTCACTGTGTTTTTGTTTTACATTAGGGAAACTGATGCGTATGCGAGATGTGTCATTAGACGAAAAAACAGTCGACGAAGCGAGAAAGCAACTTACTGTAAGCCACAAACAGAATCCCCAAACAGTGATGGTGCACACATGCATCTGCATATTCATCACTTCCAAGGAGCGTCTTAATGGAGGTTGTGTAACCCCACAGGGCGGTCCGTTGACTTTTAATGCAAATTAGCTTTAATTTGAATTCGTATTCGCCGACATGAGAAACAGCTTTGCAGCCGAGTGTCAACAAGAAGACCCCGGGATCGAAAATACACCAGTCTGATTAAAGTTTTTTAATTGTCCACGTCCTAAAAAATTGCTGATGAGAACCAGGAGATGTAAATGAAAACTGCGACCCAACCAGTTTTGCCCCTCGGAGGGTAACGTTACACTTATTTGCGCCTCCATTGCTGTGTAAATCCGAGGCAGCAATGTGGTGGCAAATGCTGAGATGGGCGGAGGTGTGGATGACGTGCACTGCTGCGCACCCACAGCCGGGAGTTTTAAAACCAGGAAACAGCTGATCACAGCAGTCAGTTCGTCACTTCATCCACGAAGATGAGCAGCTGGAAAGCCGCTGAGATCCGGGAGATGCTAGCGTCTCCTCGCTCTCTGTAGCTGTCTTGGTTGTCCGCTTGTTGTTGTAGCAGCGAGCTAATATCGGTCGCTACTTTCAAATTAAAAGCCCCCCGCTAAGAACCCAGTTCTAAACTCCGATGGGGTGCAATGTAAAGCTCTTATTTTGAAGACAAATTCGACCTGCTTCTCTTCACGCCCAACTTCCTGCTTCACGTCACGTCACATGTTGACGCCTACCAGAGGAGGAAAAGTGGAGGCTTTTTGGAAAAGGAGGAATATTACACCTCCCTTTTAGACAGACAAGGCGGCACATTGCAGCCTTTACCTTGCTGCACATGTGCCACCTTTTCTATCTAAAAGGGGCTATTGACGTGCGTGCAAAGACACACTCCCACATGTTGAGGCAAACACCAGGAACATGCATCTGTGCATTGAGTCTGGCCTCAGAGTTTTTCTTTCAAAGCCGAGCAGGAGCGTCCGCCTTCGCTTCCAAACATTCATCAGATACGTCGATCAATGGGCTCCGTTGTTGCCTTCATATCTGCAGTGTGACCAGCCCTCTGCTGTCACGGGAGGATACAGAAAGGAACATCCATGAATAATTTACGCCGAGCAGGAATATGTAAACGGGTAAACAGACACAAGGAAACAAAATGCAAGCAATCGCAGCAGCTCGCATAGAATTAATTGCTCGACCGTGTCGGAGCTCTCTTTGTCCTTCGTGACTGACTCAGGGTCAGCGGGCTCTGGGGAAGTTTGTAGCGGGAAAAGTGAGGGAACGTATGGCGGACGTGGGAGTAGAGCTGCATCACAATGTCATGCTCGGGTTTTATGTAATCCTGTTTACTTGACTGAATCGTCGCACATATTGTTGGAACAATTGGATTTGCATCTCGCACCTCAGAAAGCCTGTAATTGCAAAGTATTGCTGTAATTGGACTGTTCATTAAAGAAAAGCTGACTTGGCAGTTCCCCTCCCCACCTCCAGTGTGAGTAAGTAGATTCTTGTGTAATGAGGTTTCTGTGCGTTATTATTTTATTATTCAAGCACTGCGGTAAAAAAAAAAAAGACCTGTAATTGATTTAATCCAGCGAATGTCCTAAACCGAATCGTGTCGGCCGAGGTCACAGGTGGCTCGTTGACGGTGTGCGGAGGTGACAAAACGTTGATAACACCGTGCTATCAGCGGTAACCAGACGATGATGTGCTGTCAGGACGGAGGGCGGAGGAGGGGGAGGGTGGGACGTGACGGAGTGGCCCCATTTGAGGTTGTCACCGGGTCCCAGGAGTGACGACGCCGTCCCCGAGAAGAGACCCAGCTGGCTCCCTCGTATAAGCTCGCTGATCATAAATAGCCAGGGCCGCAGCGCCGGGTGGAGGCGGTTTGTCATCAGGTCTGGCCCCAGCCGGGGCACCGGCTCCCCGACGAGAGGGGAATTTATCACTGTACAGAGATAAGACAAGGCTATTATTGTTGCTGTCCTCCTCCTTCTCCTCGTTGTATGTAACACATAACCTCTTCCTTTTCCGTCTGAGTTTTCCACCGCTCTCTTGTCCCCCCTTCCTCTGTCCTCCTTTCCCTCTTCTTTTGTCTATTATCCTCATGCTGTAGCCCATCACCACCATCTTTCTCTGCTCCACCACCCCTTTTTTTCCTCCCCGTATCTCTCTTCTTTTCTCGCAGCACAAAGGCGATGTTATCAGGGAAGTAATGACTCCTCGGGACAATGATAATCAGATACTCGGTGGAGGATAATGACCACGCCGGGGTTCTACAAGGAAGCAATATTTGGGTATTAATCGCTGCCGATGCATCACATGGCTGCAGAGAGTAACTGAGAGGGAGGGAGGGAGGGAAGGGAGAGCCGGTGTGTAGCTGGAGCAACTGGAGAATGAGGTGGTGAGAGAGGAGAGGAAAATGGAGAAGGCTGTTTGTGAGGGAGACAAAAAGGGGGGAGAGGGAGATGGTAAACAGAGCGAGGTTACTCAGGGGTCAGTCCTGTCTCCAGTGTTTTGAGGTTTCTGAAGCACTGTTCCTCTCTGCCTTCTGAGGAGGCTAAACCCTCCGTTTTTCTTCCCTTTTCTGACACCTCTGTCTCCTCTTCTTGGCGCTCCCACACGGAAAACGTCATTTAAAAAAACTCGGTGCCACGAGACTCGAAGCCTGGGACTCGACTCTCAAGTTTATCTGCTGTACTTTTCTTTTTTCTTTCCTTCCTTGGATGCGGGCTCCTCTCTCATTGTCTCCCAGCGCAGCAGCTCAGCTGTCAGCATCGCAGAAGATGGATGAATTATCACAGAGAGGTCTCCTCCAGCGCTCTCACCTCATTTAGATGCTCTGTTCGGCTCCGGCTCTCCGCTAACATTGTGACAGCGCGCTAGCCGAGCGCCGAGGCCCCTCTCCGACTCCGTTTCTTTGTTTACAAATGTATGCTAATGAGCGCGAGGGCGCAGGAGGCATGCAACCCCTGCACGCTCACTCTAATTCCCTCCCCAGCGACACATCAGCTGTGACAGTTGTGATGCTGCGGCGGCTTTGAGTCGCCTCCTTATCTCCTCTGCTGTGATTGGAGCAGCTGCCTCTGGGTGTCACTGGCAACTGTATTGCGTGTGTGTGTGTGTGTGTGTGTGTGTGTGTGTGTACATACATTATGTATCTCTGTATACTTGTTCACAGGGGCGTAATTAACACGCTGCCGAGAACCCTGGACACCTTTAGCCTTCATGTGACAGCACCCGCTGATGCACAGACACATCAGGGCTTATAGAACAAGTATATGTTACTTCTAAACCATATAAAGTAGTTGTGTGTGTGTGTGTGTGTGTATGTGTGTGTGTTAGTGTGTGTGTGTGTCCATCCACTTTGGTCAGTGTCGCTCATCTCTCTGAGAGTGGCTGATATAACTTCCTATACCACCGTCTCACTGCGCCTCTTTTATACGACGCATCGTGTCATTTAACGTGATGGAAACGTTTTCCCTCTTCTGCACTGCCGTCTCCATGGCAACCCCGAGCAGGGGCCGAAGCAGACCTTGAAGGCCTAGCAGACGGCCAAGAAGTGCGGTTTCGCGGGGGCCTTGGGCGCTAAGCAGCGGGAGGAGATGGGCAGAGGCAGACAGCCATTTAGAGGTGAGCAGGGCGAGTGGGCTGGCAGGTCGCGGAGGGATCACGCTGTTTGGCTCTGCAGCCTGTGGCCAAACAACAACGAGACGGGAGATGGACAGAAAATACATCAGCTATTCTTTCCCCCTGTTAGTCCAGTGTGGCCTGAGTTTCTCAGTAGCTGGCCCCTAAAAACATCTATCCCATTGTCACATTCATATTTAGACATATCACCGTCGACGCCCTGTTAAAGGGATATTCCGGTGTAAGTTTAATCCATGGTCTAACACACCGTGACACCGAGTAAGACTCCCCCTCGAGAGGTCAAGTTAGCTGACCGCTAGCTTAGCTAGTTTTAGCCAGAAAAGACCGCACGAATAACAATACACTGCAGCTTATGTCTCCAACTAGAAACCGCCATCAAAAAGCCACAATTAATGGTGAGAACAGCACCAAACTTCAGCAACAGTACATGTACAGTCCCAGCACACAGTACGAAGCATCAAACATCTGCTAGCTTTGCTGGATTTGTATTAAAAACACAGCACAACTCTCCCTCTCCTCCAGCAGCCTGCCTGTGTGGGGAAGCCCTGACGAGTCGATTACCGAGTGCAGTAGATTTGTGCAGCTCAAGGATGAAAATGTCTGATTATTACTCCATTACTTCCGTTCTTTTCCCTGTCAGCTCTCGATAATAAGAACTGAGCATTCCATGGAGTAATAATCAGACATTTTCATCCTTGAGCTGCGGAAATCTACTGCACTCGGTAATCGACTCGTCAGGGCTTCCCCACACAGGCAGGCTGCTGGAGGAGAGGGTGAGTTGAGCTGTGTTTTTAATACAAATCCAGCAAAGCTAGCAGATGTTTGATGCTTCGTACTGTGTGCTGGGACTGTACATGTACTGTTGCTGAAGTTTGCTGCTGTTCTCACCATTAATTGTGGCTTTTTGATGGCGGTTTCTAGTTGGAGACATAAGCTGCAGTGTATTGTTATCGTGCAGTCTTTTCTGAGGTTGCTAAAACTAGCTAAGCTAGCGGTCAGCTAACTTGACCTCTCGAGGGGGAGTCTTACTCGGTGTCAAGGTGTGTTAGACCATGGATTAAACTTACACCGGAATATCCCTTTAAGATTTCAGTTGTGAGATGAGTGTAAAAACCTCAAGACCATGTCAGATACAAACCTTATTAAAGCCGAGATGGCCTCGAGATGAGCAGCAGACACACCCCGGCTGTCTCAGCCTTTTGTGACTGTGGATGTAATCTACTGATTAGTTAACGTCAGCCTTCACATTCCCACACGATGGTAAGTAGACATAAATATGCATAAACGCTGCAGAAGAAACGCGGCAGACCTCACCCTGATCCTTGTTTTTGTCAATTCAGAACGCATCCGCTCTCGAATGAAACGCGTGTAATTGATTCCATTCTTTAGATGTACTTCAGAACAACACCCTCCGAGTGTCGGCGCGCGTACGAGTGCGCCCGCAGCCTGACAGCGCAGTCGGGTCATTTGGTTTCTCTCTCAGGCTGTCTATTAATCTCTGAGTGTGCCGGGCCCCGGGGCTCTGATTTTATGTTTGTCTCCATCCGAGGCACTTTGTTTTTTTTTTTTGTTGTATGAATTTTCCTAAGTGGCGGCTTAAGTGAGCTATTAGAGGAGTGCAAAACATTACAGGAGCTTAGAGTAGAGAGAGAGAGAGAGAGAGAGAGAGAGTCGGACCTCTTTGCCCCTGACCCACATTACAGCACATTAAGCATCTCCGCAATCTCCCTTCTCTCCGTGGCCTACACACCCACAGGCCTACAAGCACACTTTCCCCCTCGCGTTCGCTGTGCTTCCTGTCTTTCGCTCCCCATCAAGATCCCCCCCCCCTCCCTCGCTCTCCTCTGTCACAGTCCCTTTGTCTCTATTTATCTCATCTCTGAAGCCTTGTTACGCCTCTCGTCTTAATGCACTCCTGCGCTCCTCCTCGGAAGGCTCGCGTTGTTAGAGCTGAACTAAAGGCCGGGGAGTGCAGAGCACTCAGAGCCCGGGCCTATTCATCAGTTTCACAGCATCCCTCCACTCCGCTTCATTACTGACTGGCTAATGGCACAGATCAGTGCAGTTTATTTGCTATAATTAGGTAGCTCCATTGGCCAGCGCAGCCCCAGTGAAGCCTGCTACACTTACGCTGCCCCCTGTCATGTCACCCACTGCAAATATATACGTACGTGTGTGTGTGTGCAGTACTTGGCTGCCGGGCCAAGAAGTGTCATTAAGAAACTATACTGGCTCATCAGTTTTACATCCTCCATTGCCTTGCATCAGCCACGTTTTTGTAACATCACGCTTGATTGCAGAGCAAAAAAGCCATGAGGCTTGTAAAACTTTATAAGCTCCGCGAGTAGTGGAGTGTATTGAAAATGCGCCGCACGGAGCGAGAGAGAGAGGGGGACAGCGAGGGAATGAATGACTCAGTCAATCAATGACTGGCTGACTGAGTAATGAGTGATCGAATGAGTGAACAGTGAGCCAGGAAATAGTAGACTCTTGTGGTTTCACCCCTTCTTTACTTCTGACACACACTCTCGTCGTCGTGTCGCTGCTCAACTTCTTCTTACAGTCCTCCCCCCCTTGACTTCCAATTTAATCTCCTCCTCTTGCATTCTCCGCCCGTGCACCCCGTCCCCCCTCCCACTTAATCTCCCCGTCCTTCGCCCGCTCTCGTGTTCTTAAAAGCTGCGGCCTCTTGTTTCGTCGTCCTATGCAATTTTAATCTCGTTCCCCGACAGAGGCGAGAGGAGGTGAGAGGGGCATTTAACGTTCTCCCCGCCAGCGCTCAAGGGGACCACGGCTTACGTCACGTAAGCGGGGGATGGAGTCGCAGCGTGCTCGCAGAGTGGAGATCAATAATTCACACGCGCACGCCACGTTGTTGCTTGTGTTTCTGTAACTCTTTTGTCTGTTCACCCTTCCGAACCTTAATTCTTTTGTTTCATCTCCATCTGTACACGTTCAGTCGGCGGCTACTTGATTAGCTGAGCCTGCTCGCTGAAGCAAAACGGCTCCGGCTCCTGCCGAATAGCAAATCAGTGTGGCGCCGTGTCGACAAGGTCAAGAGGTTCGTTCGCAACTCTTTGCAACAGGCGTGACGGATAAGCTAAGCGACTTTGATTGGTTGTTGCGGTGCCAGAGGTTGTTGTCCCCGGCATCTCAGAAACAGCTGGCCTCCTGGGAATTTAGCGCTATAAAGAGAAGGGGAAAAAAAAAACGTGCCGCCGGCTGCACTTAAGCAGGCAGAAACACCTTGGCAGCGAGGAAGGTCAGGGGCAGACAGGAAGGCCACACGTACGCGGCAGCTCGGTACAACAGGGCGTGTTTGAACCCAGTTCATCAAACCTGGAGGCAGCGAGAGAGGCCGGGGTCACGCTTTTAGGTGAGGAAAAAAAAAAGAAGGGAGGTCACGTAATCATTAATCTACGGTGAGTTACTCCACCTCGCCACACATCAGTCCGGCCTCGTGTCAAACGGAACAGGCTATTGGTTTGTGTGTGGGAGTGTGTTCTCGCACAAATTAGGCCCCGTGATACCAGATGTTGATGATAAGCACCGTTTGGACTCATTTGAAGTCTGTGAAAGCATCGCTGCTGACCGGTGAAGCTTTGTCGTCATGGCTACCGACCTACCAACAACCGGGGTCTTTATATAATCTCAGAAATATTTACAAGGACACTCTGGAACTCAATCCAGTGAAACATTTTAGGGATGAGATTGACTTTAAGGTGAGCGTGAACCCACTGCAAGAAAGGCTCCGTAGGTACACTCTTAGAAATAAAAGTTCTAAGTAGAACCATATAAGGTTCTTCGGCTTGTCCTCATAGGAGAACCATTTTTGGCTGCAGGTAGAACCTTTTATAAAGGTGGAGGGTTCTACCAAGAACCCAACATAAAGGGTTCTACCTAGAACTGTGTGTGTAAGGTTCCACCCAGAACCCCCCATGAGAGGTTCTACAAAGAACCCATACAGGATCTTATACACATGCTTTCAACAATCCCTGAAGAACTCTTTCTCCAAAAAAGGGTTCTCTGGATCAAAATGGTTCTTACTGGAACCATTAGTGTTACCAAGAACCCTTTTAAAACCCTTTATTCAGGAAAGGGTTTTTAAAGGGCTCTCTGGATCAAAATGGTTCTTACTGGAACCGTTAGTGTTACCAAGAACCCTTTTATAACCCTTTATTCAGGAAAGGGTTTTTAAAGGGTTCTCTGGATCACAATGGTTCTTACTGGAACCGTTAGTGTTACCAAGAACCCTTGGAAAAACGTTTCTTCAGGGAAGCAAATGGTTCCAGGTAGAACCTCAGCCCTTGTAGAAGAACCCTTTTGGAACCCTTATTTCTAAGAGTGTAGTCCAAGATGCTTTGAGCTCCCGGTTCTATAAGTCCTATTTCATCCTCAATTGGTCAAAAATTATGTATAAGCAACATTTTATGCCGTAGTGAGGATCTTCTCCTCTTTTATATGATTTAATATAACTTAGTTTAGGGTTGGTCGGATAAAACAAGCATCGCTTTGGGCCATTTTATGCACATTTATAATAGACTTACTGGTCCGGTCCGTAGGATTTAGGGGCATCTACTGGCATATAATATGTTTTAATTAGAGTACAACCACCTGGCACAAAGAATTATTGTGTTTTTGTAACTTTATTAGCCTTTTATCTAAAGAGGGAGCGGGTCCTCTCGTTGCACCGCCATGTTTCTACAGTAGCCAAGAATGGACAAACACAGAGAGGCCCTTTTGTTTTCTTTATCAGAGGGTGGGACGAATAGTGTCCATTGTGTCGGAGGGATCAGCTGAGAGATGTGTACTTTGAATGTAAACCTCGAGAGCAGCTCGATCTGAATGTGTATCTGTAAGAAGCAAATACTCGATGCATTTTTTCGCTTCTTCTGCCATTAACGTTGAGCTTCAAGTGCGCTCGACTGCTCCTTTTCAAAGGAGACCACGTAGGAGCGACTCTTGAGATAAGCAAATGAATTGTTATAATCACCGTTGGCGTTATTCCGTCTCCTGTTTACCGTAGAGCCTGTGACATGGATCAGATCTCCGAACAGATTATTTTTATCTAACGTGTTGACGCCGAGCTTTGTCACGTACATGTTCAAGCTGAACTCCTACATGACCACGTCACGTTTCATTCATCTCCGCTGTAATGTTCGATTTCCTCCTCGTTTCTGTTCTCGGTGCCCTTCGTTTGCCGTTCTCGACGCCTCTGCTGCGTTCACTTCTTTGATTCCGTGATTAGCATTCTGCTGCATCACCATGCTGTCTATCACTTAACACACAGCGCATCGCCGCCTCGCAGTGAAACCCAGCGGTTGTTGTCAGTCTTGTTCGAAAGATAAAACGAGACACCGGGATACGACGGCAGAGCGCGCGCACATACGCATGGAGTGCATGCACACGCACACGCACGAAAAAACACGCCGGGATACACGCGTGCATACGAATTGGCACACGTACGGCGGAGATGAGAGCTCTGACAGCTGCAGTTCGCTGAAAGCTACGGAGTTTAGAATATCATTAGTTTTAAAAAGGGCAGCCAGGCAAGGTGAACTTATTACTCAAAAGTGGAGGAAGCTGAAGAAAGTTTCCCACAATCCTCGTCTCTATCTGCAGCTCACACCCACATCAACCTTGGATAAGAATCCTGTTTGTTGTGGGTTTTTTAATACACTGTGTCGCAGGCTTAATCTACAAAACTCAAACTCTACCTCTGTCTTCTGGAGGTCGCCGAGGTTCTTCTCCACCATCTTATCTGCACGGCTGCAGTGTGAGGACTCGCGGGACGTAAACAGATCAGGCCGAAACATAAGAAAAGGAAGCTCCTGAGTGATTAGTATTCTGCCCGGCGTCCTGCTGGTGGCGGGAGCTCCTATAGTCGATTGGCTTCCATTAACCTGCCAGTCTGCTCTTCATTACTTCATTAGAGGCCCGCGTAGAGGCTCGAGGAAGTGCCGTCACAGTCCAGGGACTGACTCCTGACTCCTGACTCGCTGTCGCCTCGTCCGTGAAGCTGCATTTCCACCGAGCTTCAGTTCAGCTCGGCTCGTCAGACATTACAAAGGATGTTTTGCGGTTTCGTTATCAAAAACTGGATGGTACCAGAAGAACCGCTCCGTGCCATCTGTTGGGTTAGGGTTGGATACTAACAGGTGGGATTAAAACACAGCAGGCCGCTGTTGTTAATCTGAACATCCAGAGTCGTCTGATTGTTTTTTTTTTGCTCTCAGATGCAGGATTTCCCAAACTCCTGCTCCTTCCAGCGGTCTTTTGTCTCGCTGCCTGCAGCCTTTTCTCAAACAAAGCTTGTTTCCTTCTTGTAATAAATAACCACATACTGAGAAGACAGCACAGCGCGGCACAATGCCTCTCTGTCACTGCCGCCTGTGCTTTCAGGCCTTTTTTAACTCAGAGTCGGCGTCCGTGAGTCGATGATAGCGGATGCTGGACCACAGCGTTGGTTTGTATAGCTCATCCTCCACTAACCATCTGATTTCTTCATTAAACATCTACTTCCTGTCGGCAGGATGCAATATGTATGACGCATTGTCGTCGCAGCGCCGCAGCTTTCTGTCAGACGAGCTGCACGTCAGCAGTTTGTTCACTCACACACGCATATTTTGCCAAACTTATCTTTTAAGAGCGCTCGGGGAAACGTTGGCGAGGAGCGTTTGAACGTTCGTCCACAAACAGTTCAAACACACACATACAAAAACTAAAAGTGCTTCGCCGTTCTCATTATCTTCTCCTTTTGGGATTGTTGCAGAATTTATTAGAAGAATATATAGGCTGTAAATGTTCTTTTCACAGTTTTTCCAAACATTTATCAGTAGAAAGGGACTCCGCGAACGGGCCGCTAATGATTCAAATGCTATATTAATGGCGGCACAGAGTTATTTCCGCGTCACACCTGACTTGATAAGGGAAGTGTTTGCACGGCTCCGCGTAGTTGTGCAGAGACGCATTCTGTACTTTTAAGCGCTTTGAGAAAAACTTCTCTGCAAAGAAGTTCAGTCAGGAATTATTCTCTTCAGACTTCAAAAGACAACGCTTGAGGGACTCGAAGACGGGATGTTTTGAAAGTGAATTCTTTGTTGAAGTTTTGACTCCTGACGTTTCGGTCTCCCGGCTGATGTTTCCAGAGGTGATTTTTCTCTCCGTCGAACTCTAATGCCGTTAATCTTCGCTCTGTTTATTGAGCTCAGGTGGATTTGACCATCTGAGTCGCTTGAATATTTTCTGTTGCATACAAAACACAAAGCGTTCCTGTCATTGTGCGTTTGCTTATCGATAAAGTCCTTGTTATTCAGAAGCAGGAGGTATTTTTAACCTTGTTATTTTTGCAGAGCTAATGGCTTATTTTGGTTTTTTGTAGTGTCGTGTCCTCGATTTTTTCCGTGTACGACTCACATGCGGTTTCTGTGTTCCTGCGTGATCATTCATATTTAAGGCGATCACTTACCTAAATGAGGCGAGGCAGAGGAGGGGGAGCCTCACCTCGCTCCCCCCGCTGCACCGCCTGCTCATAATGGCCTCAGATAAACAGTTAAGCGGAGATGTGCTGCCGGTTGACTCATGCAGTGACTCACGCCGTGTTTATAACTGAGAGGAAGAACCAGAATAAACTGTCAAGAGAAGCAACACATTAAAAACGATGAATTTGCAGTTTATTTTAAACTAGAGGGGATTTTAAGGTGATTTCTTGTTTTGTAATTACAGTATCACATTCGGTGCACATCCTGAACACGTGCCTCATCTGAAATCTGCATGTAGAAGTTTCACAAAAGAGGTTTTAGTGACATAGTTAGACGACAAACTTGGAAGTTGAAGTGTCCTATTTCTGGCTCGACAATGGCAGGAAAGCGAGGCTTGAAGTGAGGCGAAGTCGAGCACGGCTACTCTTTGGTGTTCGCTCTTTGATCTGAGGGGAGCTTTGAAAGACCCCCGAGGATGTACTTAGACCGTCCACGTCGAGTCGGACCGCCGACGGACAGTTTTCACAGCTCGGTTCCTGTCCCCTCTCCCTTCATCGGCTTGTGTTATGTCACTTTTTTTTTAGGGGGGGTGACACCAAAGAGTCAGAAAACATACAACACAACCAGAGAGGAAGATGGGATGCGGTTTCGGAGGCGCGGTCGGCGAACGTGGCCAATTTTCTCCTCGATTTCATCCATTCGGCGAAAAAGGAGATGATTTTTCAGATCAAAACAGATTTTTTATTGCGCTGAAATCAAGTAAAAATTGCAAAGGGACCGGAGGGAGACGGGCGAGATGATATCCGAACAGATGAGGAAAAACAAATCACGGCGTTTGCCGGAGACGTTCATGATGCAGAACAAGTTGCAGAAAACTTTCACTTATGCGATATATACTTCATTTCCCATTCTGAGTGTTTCCAACTTTGATTGTTTTCTGTCTCATACATGAATGAACTACACCTATCGGCCTTTCCTCCTCTCCTCCTCCCCAGACCCCTCATCCCTTCCAATTCAGCCCACTCAGACTCATTGTTAAGGGGACATATTGGAAACCCATTAGCTCTCATTATGCTTTATAGCCGCCCCGTTCTCCCCATTCTGCCTTTTAATCACAATCCATCCCCCCTCGTGTGCGTCTGTGTGGCAGCATGCATGTGCTCAGCGGACAGTAATGAACCACTTTCGCCGTAATGCATCTGGGACACCGCAAGCCTCCCCCCTCCCTCCTCCCTCCCTCTCCCGCTTTTTATGGGGGAAGTCAATGGCACGGGCGCCACCTTTTTATGGCGGCCCATCCGAGCTCCGGCGGCGGTTGTGTTGTGCATTCCTGAGTCATGTCGGCCCGAACGGGATCGAATCCAGTGCAGTACGAATAAAAAGAGATGAAAAGAGTATGGATTCCCCCTTTTTATATGAACTCCTCGCAGCCCTTATAGGAAACCTTATGAGTGTCCATTTGCCACTTGTAACTCCAAATAAGCAGCCTCTCGTAAAGTGTTGAGTATCCTGTTACGGCTCCGTATTGAATTGTGCTCCGGTTTGATCGTCTGTGACAGTGTGTGTGTGTGTGTGTGTGTACGTATGTGTGTTTTGCTGGCAGTGCAGAGAGTTTTGACCATATGCTCCTCTGTGACGGACACACACACACGTACGAACTAGTAATGAGTGGATTTAAATTCCGGTTGTTCTCTCCTACTGTCATCATCGCGCAGCAAAAAAAACTCCCATAATCCATCTGTGGCGTGACAGCATCCTATCAGCTCCACTTCTCGCCAAAGAGAAGCTATTCTTCACGTCCCTCCAATTCTCCATCTCTTCTCTTCTTCTTCTTTTCTACATTTCCCCTCCGGTTTTTTATTCTTCTCCTCTCTCTTGTCTCTCTTTGCTTTTTCCAATTACATTTTTTTTTCTCCCCCCTCAACATAATCTCCTTTTTCTTCTTCTTCTCCCGGAAACTTTTATCCGGGTTTTGATTACAGCCGAGCGGCTCGGCGGGAGGCGGAATGAGTGATAGCTTGAGATTATTGTTGACCACGATGATGATGATGATGGTAATGAAGATATTCATAATTGCAATTACGCTATCAGTGACGGTGATGATAATGATAGGGGGGATCGGAATGACAATGATGCCATTAATGATGATGATTAAAAATGGAGGATGAGGATGATGATGACAGCGACAATGGCGGCGATAATGGCGCTCACTGGCTTTCTTCCTGTCTCTGTTTTCACCTTGGCCCAGATGGAGAGAGACAGACGGAGGGGACGGACGCCAGCCGCAAGAGGGACGCTCGCTCCTCAGCCGGCCACCACAAGAGCGAGGACACCAGCGACAGCAGGGAGGACGAGGCTGCAGTGAGTCTGTCTTCTGTTTTTTTGTCTGTCTGGACCAAACATTAATGAGCCGTCACAACCTAAACGCACACACACACCCACATCCTTCTGACTAAGCAACACTGAGGTTTACCGCTTGTGTGTGTGTGTTTGGAGGGAGCTCGTCGTCTCATTAGCGGCTCCAGAAGACGACCGGCTCCGTCTTTCTCTTGTAATGCAGAAGATAGAATGTACGACGGAGTATTAGGGCCAGACTAAGAGAAAAAAAAAATATTTAGGAGGGCAAATTACGAGAATAAAGTCATAATATTACGAGAATCAAGTCATAATATTAGGTCTACGAGAATAAAGTCGTAATATTACGAGAATAAAGTCATAATATTACGAGAAAAAAGTCATATTACGAGATTAAAGTCAAAATATTACGAGAATAAAGTCATAATATTACGAGAAAAAAGTCATAATATTACGAGATTAAAGTCAAAATATTACGAGAATAAAGTCAAAATATTACGAGAATAAAGTCAAAATATTACGAGAAAAAAGTCATAATATTACGAGAAAAAAGTCATAATATTACGAGATTAAAGTCAAAATATTACGAGAAAAAAGTCAAAATATTACGAGAATAAAGTCAAAATATTACGAGAATAAAGTCAAAATATTACGAGAAAAATGTCATAATATTACGAGATTAAAGTCAAAATATTACAGGAATAAAGTCAAAATATTACTTGAAAAAATCATAATATTACGAGAAAAAAGTCCAAATATTACGAGATTAAAGTCAAAATATTACGAGATTAAAGTCATAATATTACGAGATTAAAGTCAAAATATTACAAGAATAAAGTCAAAATATTACGAGAAAAAAGTCATAATATTACGAGATTAAAGTCAAAATATTACAAGAATAAAGTCAAAATATTACGAGAAAAAAGTCATAATATTACGAGATTAAAGTCAAAATATTACGAGAAAAAAGTCAAAATATTACGAGAATAAAGTCAAAATATTACGAGAATAAAGTCATAATATTACAAGATTAAAGTCAAAATATTACGAGAATAAAGTCAAAATATTACGAGAAAAAAGTCATAATATTACGAGAAAAAAGTCATAATATTACGAGATTAAAGTCAAAATATTACGAGAATAAAGTCAAAATATTACGAGAAAAAAGTCATAATATTACGAGATTAAAGTCAAAATATTACGAGAATAAAGTCAAAATATTACGAGAAATAAAGTCATAATATTACGAGAATAAAGTCAAAATATTACGAGATTAAAGTCAAAATATTATGAGATTAAAGTCATAATATTACAAGAAAAAAGTCAAAATATTACGAGAAAAAGTCATAATATTATGAGATTAAAGTCAAAATATTACGAGAATAAAGTCAAAATATTACGAGAATAAAGTCAAAATATTATGAGAATAAAGTCATAATATTACGAGAAAATAGTCATAATATTACGAGAATAAAGTCAAAATATTACAAGAAAAAAGTCATAATATTACGAGATTAAAGTCAAAATATTACGAGAAAAAAGTCATAATATTACGAGAAAAAAGTCATAATATTACAAGATTAAAGTCAAAATATTACGAGAATAAAGTCAAAATATTACGAGAATAAAGTCAAAATATTACAAGATTAAAGTCAAAATATTATGAGAATAAAGTCAAAATATTACGAGAAAAAAGTCATAATATTACGAGAAAAAAGTCATAATATTACAAGATTAAAGTCAAAATATTACGAGATTAAAGTCAAAATATTACGAGAATAAAGTCAAAATATTACGAGAATAAAGTCAAAATATTACGAGAATAAAGTCAAAATATTACGAGATTAAAGTCAAAATATTACGAGAATAAAGTCAAAATATTACGAGATTAAAGTCAAAATATTACGAGAAAAAAGTCATAATATTACGAGAATAAAGTCAAAATATTACGAGATTAAAGTCAAAATATTACGAGAAAAAAGTCAAAATATTACGAGAATAAAGTCAAAATATTACGAGAATAAAGTCAAAATATTACGAGAATAAAGTCAAAATATTACGAGAATTAAAGTCAAAATATTACAAGAATAAAGTCAAAATATTACGAGAGAAAAGTCATAATATTACGAGAAAAAAGTCAAAATATTACGAGAAAAAAGTCATAATATTACGAGATTAAAGTCAAAATATTACGAGAAAAAAGTCAAAATATTACGAGAATAAAGTAGTAATTTTAATGAGAACTCTTCCCGCTGCGTTAGAATGAGGAATGTTGAGCATCACTTGAAGAGTTGCGGCTGCTGGGCTCAGGCTAAGGCAACTGTTTGGTTGAGCTGGTCACGTCAGATCTTAACTCTATCGAAGCTTTTTTCTCATTAAAACGACTTTTTTCCCTTTGTATTATTATTACATTATTCTCGTATTATTACGACTTTATTCTCGTAATTTCCCCCAATTTTTTTTTATTTTTATTTTTTTTTCCTCTTAGTATGGCCCTAATACTCCGTCGTAAGAATGGATGATGCAGGTGAAGGTGTGTAATGAAACCGGTGAGGGGAACGTTTACGAATCTGTGATCAGATTTTACTGTTATCTTCACTCGTGCAACACAGTTCAGCCTCGTGACCCCACCCATAACTCAGAGTATCCTGTGAACACCTCCTCCTCCTCCTCCTCCTCCTCCTCAAGCATTTGTTCTCGTGATAGTTTCCATGCTGAGAGATGTGAAATCAGACATCCAGCAGCAGTAAACGGAGACAGTTTGGACCACCGCCAGAGATCATTAGCACTTCGGTTCGTGTAGCAGTAAACCACCGAGACGCTCTGACACTGTGACTCTTATTTCCCCTGACACTTTTTCTTTTCGTGGGGGAGGATTTTGGGGTTAACTGCAGCAATTTTGGACCTGCAGGTAATTTCCAATTACCGCAGGACCTGCGGCGCACATTAGCCCCCGACTGTGTGTTGAGACGACAAACTCCTGTTGGTTTTAACGAGCCGTCCAAATGAGGACTGTTATCAGACATTCCTTAAAAAAAAGAGCACAGACTTTTGATAAACAGCTATCATTACTGTGACGACCCGGTTCTGGACGCTCCTCATGTTTCCAGTGTGATCCGAGTGTCTGCTGAGACAGATCACAGGGCTGAAGAGGGCTGCTGGTTTTCAGTCATTACAATATGGGTAGTTAATGCAGATGAGGTGTACCTACCTCCAGGTCGCCGGCGCCCTGAGCTCCCCCGCTCATTTGCTCGTGATTTGTTCATCAGCGCTCGCGGTTTGAGGGGCTGCTGCACCAACTACAGATGCTTCAGCAGAACCAGGCGGTGCTGAGACACACAGTGGCTTTCTGAACGTCACGGTTTGAGTTTTTGGTTGTTTTATCGTGTCTTGTTTTGCTTTTCACTTCCTGCCTTTGTCCTGTGTCTCATTTGTTAACGAGTCTCTGTTTAGTTGAGCTCGTGTTTTTCTCTCTCACTCGTTGCCAGTTCATCTGTTCTGTTTCCCCCCGTCGGTCCTGTGTCTCCGTGTTCCTGCCTTTGGTTCGCACATTTTCTGTTTTTTGTACTCACCATTTGTTCTTCACCCTGCCTGCCTCCTGAGCGTCTTGCGTTGGGTCTTCATTATTTTTTGCAACACTTAACAGTCAAAGAAGTCATATTTTTTTCATATTAGGCTGAAAAAACTGAAACGAGCCAAGACTTTATTCCTGCTAAGCCTTTTTATCCCCTAAAATATCCTCAGAAACATATTCTCATGCACTGTTTGGCTGTCATGTGAGATCATTTGTTACTAGCCACCATGTTGTTTCCTGTTTCAATCCAAGCTCCGTCCAATCTACAGTATGTCACCCATCCGTGGGAGTGTTTATTGGCTTGCTGCAGTGCATTCTGGTTGTTGTAGGCTTTCTACCTTTTGAGCAAAATGGAATAGCACAGCCCCCTTTTTCTCTAGTCGTTTTTATTCTGGGCAGTAAGCCACCAGTTTGCCGTCCTTTTGGCGGCTCGCTCCGTGGATTTAGACAGAAGGCGGCAAACTGGTGGTCTGTTTTGTTCCACCAGTTTTGCCCCTCGGAGGGTAACGTTACACTTATTTGCGCCTCCATTGCTGTGTAAATCCGAGGCGGCAATGTGGCGGCAAATGCTGAGATGGGCGGAGGTGTGGATGACGTGCACTGCTGCGCACCCACAGCCGGGAGTTTTAAAACCAGGAAACAGCTGATCACAGCAGTCAGTTCGTCACTTCATCCACGAAGATGAGCAGCTGGAAAGCTGCTGAGATCCGGGAGATGCTAGCGTCTCCTCGCTCTCTGTAGCTGTCTTGGTTGTCCGCTTGTTGTTGTAGCGGTGAGCTAATAGCGGTCGCTACTTTCAAATTAAAAGCCCCCCGCTAAGAACCCAGTTCTAAACTCCGATGGGGTGCAATGTAAAGCTCTTATTTTGAAGACAAACTGCAAAAAACTTCCCATAAGGAATGAATGGGACGGGGTCAAAAAAGTCGCAAAATCATCGACGTTTTTCAAACATCTCCTGCTCTGGCAGACTTTGACCTAGAGACACCATTCAAACTTTAAAATGTAGGCACAAGTCTTATCTATTTGAGTTGTATTTGAACTTTCTTTCTACGATGTTTAGTTTTTGAACGGTGACCCTTAATTGATCGTGAGTGATTTCGAAAAAATTCAGAAAAATTCAGGATTTTCAATGTGTGTGTATTGCGGAATGTTCGTGCAGCACCAACTGGCAGAGTGGGGGAGCCTGAAAAAAACTCTCCGAAAATGTTTCTTTAGATGACGATCCTAGCCACAGATTTCACACTACAATAGTGATATTTTCCAAGAACGTAGCCACACTTGTCTTCTGTCTGGCAATGTGTCCACTTTATCGGGAGGATGTACGGTTTTTGAATTATCTGCGTCTAACCGACACAAACTCCAGCAACTGCCCCATAAGCCCCAATGTTAAACGGGAAGAGGATTTTGGGAGAAAAGCAGAAACTGCCCTGCTTCTCTTCACGCCCAACTTCCTGCTTCACGTCACGTCACATGTTGACGCCTACCAGAGGAGGAAAAGTGGAGGCTTTTTGGAAAAGGAGGAATATTACACCTCCCTTTTAGATAGACAAGGGGCTTCTGTTTTCTCTGGTCATGGTGCACCAGTTTGTCTTTCCAGTGGTGAAACACTTCTTTAAAAGGTCGACAGACTTCAAAATGAGATCGAAAACCACTAAAATAAAATCTCTGCATCTGTCTGGGGTGTGTCGGCCCTTCAGCTCTCTTTTCTCTACATACATCGTATCTGGCTGTTTTCTGTCGGCTGTGTTAAAGTAAAAAGACTCTCAGCTCTGTCAATATTCACCACTCATCTTCTGGCCTTGAGGCAGGTGATTTATTATTAGTCGCCTCCTTCTTCTTCAACCTCAGCCGACCAGGTTTCCACGCCAGCACTCGCCACTTACGCTGACGGGCCGTCTACCTTGAAATGATATCTCGCCGGAGGCTCAGGTATCCGTAAAACTACCTGAGTTACGGAGGAATCAGGTCGAGAAGGCGGACAATCTGCTGTAATTAAATGCTCGCCGCGTACGTGGCCGTGTCGACAGTCTGATGTCAGATTCATTACCGAGCCGGGGATGTGGACAGACACGGATTAATGAGATGTATCAGATTTAGTTATTGGTATTTTTGATAATAAAAAGCTTTTTACCTTCACCGCCTGCTGGAGAGGATCATTACACCGAGCTGTGGAGGAAGTCCCGGAGAAGCTGCTGCATGTGGCAGGAATTTAAATGAACGTGGTGACAGTGGAGCTCATTCTAAGGAATTAACTGCTTACAATCTGGTCAGCTTTCTGAGATATGTACGACGGAGTATTAGGGCCATACTAAGAGGAAAAAAAAATAAAAATAAAAAAAAAAATTGGGGGAAATTATGAGAATAAAGTCGTAATGTTACGAGAAAAATGTCGTAATGTTATGATGAATAATTTGCACTGTTTACGTCGTAATATTATGACTTTATTCTCGTAATATTTTGACTTTATTCTCGTAATATTTTGACTTTATTCTCGTAATATTTTGACTTTATTCTCGTAATATTATGACTTTTTTCTCGTAATATTATGACTTTATTCTCGTAATATTTTGACTTTATTCTCGTAATATTTTGACTTTATTCTCGTAATATTTTGACTTTTTCTCGTAATATTTTGACTTTAATTCTCGTAATATTATGACTTTATTCTCGTAATATTATGACTTTATTCTCGTAATATTTTGACTTTTTTCTCGTAATATTTTGACTTTATTCTCGTAATATTTTGACTTTATTCTCGTAATATTTTGACTTTTTTCTCGTAATATTATGACTTTATTCTCATAATATTTTGACTTTATTCTCGTAATATTTTGACTTTATTCTCGTAATATTTTGACTTTATTCTCGTAATATTTTGACTTTTTCTCGTAATATTTTGACTTTATTCTCGTAATATTATGACTTTATTCTCGTAATATTATGACTTTATTCTCGTAATATTTTGACTTTATTCTCGTAATATTATGACTTTATTCTCGTAATATTATGACTTTATTCTCGTAATATTTTGACTTTATTCTCGTAATATTTTGACTTTATTCTCGTAATATTTTGACTTTATTCTCGTAATATTTTGACTTTATTCTCATAATATTATGACTTTTTTCTCGTAATATTATGACTTTATTCTCGTAATATTTTGACTTTATTCTCGTAATATTTCGACTTTATTCTCGTAATATTTTGACTTTATTCTCGTAATATTTTGACTTTAATTCTCGTAATATTATGACTTTATTCTCGTAATATTATGACTTTATTCTCGTAATATTTTGACTTTTTTCTCGTAATATTTTGACTTTATTCTCGTAATATTTTGACTTTATTCTCGTAATATTTTGACTTTTTTCTCGTAATATTATGACTTTATTCTCGTAATATTTTGACTTTATTCTCGTAATATTTTGACTTTATTCTCGTAATATTTTGACTTTATTCTCGTAATATTTTGACTTTTTCTCGTAATATTTTGACTTTAATCTCGTAATATTATGACTTTATTCTCGTAATATTATGACTTTTTTCTCGTAATATTTTGACTTTATTCTCGTAATATTATGACTTTTTTCTCGTAATATTATGACTTTTTTCTCGTAATATTATGACTTTATTCTCGTAATGTTACGACTTCATTCTTGTAATTTGCCCTCCAAAATATATTTTTTTTCTCTTAGTCTGGCCCTAATACTCCGTCGTAGATATGACACCTGACGAAGAAGATGTAACTGCAGGTGATATGTCAGGCAGCATCACGTCTCCCTCTCTTATACAAACACGTACAACATACAGTATCCTTTTGCCACACACACGCAGTTTAAGACCCAACAGTCAAAGTTAAAAACCCCAAATTGTTACGATAACGCTGTGTGGCTGTTGACTAGCCGAGGGTGCCATCCCAGAAGAAGAAGAAGAAGAAGAGGACGATATATCTTATTCCATAAAACGCAGTAGTCTTCAAAATCGATTCAAGTGAAGGCTTTGGGAAATGTGCTTGAAGAGATAAGAGCCGTGAAGGGAAGCCGGCTGCACGGCCCTCCTCTAAACTCTAAACCTGCCTGATAGCGCTCGGGCTTCTCCTCTGTAACAGTCAAATGAAAGAAGAAGAGCGGCTCTCGGGGTGAGTCAGTCGGTCTGCGAGCGTTCTGCTGAAGTCACTAAAAACGTGTCAGAAAGTTTACGGCGCGCTCTTTATGAATTTTAATAGCGTCTCTTTGTCATTTGTTCCCTAAACGACGGGTGATGGATTTGCCTCGCGCGGAATAATGATCACTTAGATGAAGCGTGTTCATATTTAGACGGTAAACACGCTCTAAATCATCGCGGCTACACTGTAGGAGATGGGATCGGCCTGCTGCAGGAGGCGCTCAGCTGGATTTATGATCGAGACTGAGCTCCGTTTCTTGGTTATCTATAACACACTGCTTTATTTGTGTGTGTGTGTGTGTGTGTGTGCATGTCAGCACGGCTCACCCTGAAGACTTCTCTCCACTCAGCTCTATAACAGCATTCCTCTTCATCTATAATTTATGCCCATTTACCAGCTTCTTGTTCTTCCGATGCTTGACCTCTAAGTGTGTGTGTGCGCTCGGCGGCATGCCGTGTTTCACATCCCTCGCAGACCTTCGCCGCTCGTTCAGCAGGGAAGAAAACCCAAAGCAACATAATTGACGGCCTCGGTCGACGTGACGCCGGTCTGCTCGCTCACTTTCGGAAATGTCAGTGCCAAAAGGTCAGAGCCGTTGTCCGTGATTCCAGGCCGGAGACAAGTTCAACGCCGGACGTGCGTGAGTGTGTCGAACAGAAAGACAGACGAACACACACACAGAAGGACGTCTTAGGGTGCTTAATGTGCTGTAATGTGGGTCAGGGGGGACGGAGGACCTTCTCCCATGTTCGCCTCCTCTGTTAAGCCGCTCTGGAGTTTTGTGCCGCACTAATAGCTCACTAAAGCTGCCGTTTCAGACATTTCTAGACAATGAAGCTAAAATGGCATGGATGAAAACAAACAGAAAAAAAAAAAGCCCCCAAGGCTGTGTGCACTCAGAATTAATAGACAGCCCGAAAGAAAATGGAATGACCTTATTGCAATTGAGCAGCACAAAACACTCAGTCGGGGGGCTTCCAGCAGGGAGATACGAGGACAGTCGCACACACACACACACACACACACACACACCGATGGGGGAAGACATTTTTTGCTTAAATTGATGAGAACTTTTATGAGCCGTAGAAATCATATTAAGTCTCTAAATGACATCTCTCTGTTCTCTCTGCCTCTTCTTTAAAAGTGCGAGCGATAGAAGGAGCAAAGTTGCATTACAGGGTGAAAAAAGATGCTGCTTACTGATAAAAAAAGAAAAAACCCAGTAAGTGCATCTCGAGCCTTTTCATGTTTGTTGTCAGATGGATGGAGAAAGTAAGGAGGGTTAATCCGAGTTCACGAGAGGGAAAAAGGCAAAGGAGAGGACAGACAAAAGGGAAGGACGCGGGTTGACAGACGGAAACAAGAGAAAATCAGAAGTAAAGAGAGGTGAGGAGGTGAGGAGTCGAGGAGCGGGGATCTTCCGTCGCGGGAGTAATTACGTTTCCTCTCCGCCCGCTTGTGAAAGGCTGCGACTGAAAAGCAAATGTTTGCCTCTGCACCTTTCTTTCTTCGCCCTGCAAATCGCCGAAATTGCAGCTGAAATAGTTGACAGAGGGTGTCAGGGGCTGGCAATTACAGGAACCCACCGACTTAGGGTTGTTTTTTTTATTTATTTATTTTTTTATCCGCTGAAAGACGTGGAATATCTCTGTGGCCACCTGCTTTTTTAAACATGAAACCTGCAATAGATTTACACTGTCGGAGTGTAAGAGTGTGTGTAGCTGTGTGCGTCTGACAGGCTCACACTGAGGTTGCATAAAGAAAAAGTTTGTTCTTGCCCTTGTGCCATTCGGTGTGTACGTATTACCATATATGTGGGCATGTATAGGTGTGTGTGTGTGTGTGTGGGGGTTGTTAATATGGATGAGATGTGGATACTGTGCTCGGCGCCCTGCTTCTCCTCCTCGCGGTGGCAGATTGCTTTCGCGGCGCCGCCCCTTCATCTCACGCACCTGATGAGAGGGGGAAGACTGATGGAGGCAGAGGAGGCCACAGTGTACAAAAAAGGCCGGAAGACAGAAAAAGAAATGGAAGAGAGGAGGAGATTTTGATGAAAGAGGGGATGATTAACTTTGATGGAAAGATAAATGAAGAAACAAACGTGTCAGAAGGTGATTTACCTGCCAGCCAGACAGAATAAAGGAAAATATGGCCTGAAAGTAATATATTACAGTGTATTTAGCCCAGAATTAGTCATTTTAACTTGATTTATACAACCAACACTCAGAGTCAGATCTGTGCTCTTTAAAATAACCCTCTGATCAGTCACTTGTGCGAACAGACCAGCCGATCAATACCAAACTTTAAACTAATTTTAACTGTGCTTTGCTGGCGGCCGTCTGCTCTCCTCTGCTCCTCTGTTCGCTCCTCCAGCATCGTCACCTGACTGTAACTGATTTCAAGAGTGCAATATTTAACGTCCTCTTATTTCTTGTCTCCATACTTCACATTACGTCAGTGACCGGCAGATCTTTGCCTCGGGGACTGACCGACGGAGCGCTGCAGCCGACCAGATGGCAATCGAGCGAATGACTCCACGAGGCTTTCCCTCGGGTTGACCTATCGTAAATAATGCAGCGAGGCTGATGTGGAGCTTGTGCCGTAAAATAACCCTCTTAAATGCAAATGTGCGGAAGGAGAAATTCAAAGGCATTTCAAAACTGAGAAAGGAAAATGTACATCGTGGATTGTAATTGCAATTAAATGAATCATATTTTTATTTTTTTCGCCAGGTAACCCACCCATAATGTTTTATTTCATGCTGCTCGTACACGTTGCTGCAATGAGAACCTACAATGTCATGATTGATCACCTCCTTGTCGTGCTGATACCGTTGAGTCCTAATGACATTGCAAGGTTTTGATGTATGGACTCTGGCTTGTGCCTGCCTTGGATTGATTTCGGCAGTTTGGATTTTGGTAACAGTTAACCGTTAAGAGCCGAGGTGCTACCTCAAAACACACAAAGTCCGAGTAGAACTTCTTCTTGTAAACATCAGGACCTTTCTAATTAAGCTCACATGACAATGATCTTTTCCCTGTCAGCTCTCGATAATAAGAACTGAGCATTCCATGGAGTAATAATCAGTCATTTTCATCCTTGAGCTGCTGAAATCTACTGCACTCGGTAATCGACTCGTCAGGGCTTCCCCACACAGGCAGGCTGCTGGAGGAGAGGGTGAGTTGTGCTGTGTTTTTAATACAAATCCAGCAAAGCTAGCAGATGTTTGATGCTTCGTACTGTGTGCTGGGACTGTACATGTACTGTTGCTGAAGTTTGCTGCTGTTCTCACCATTAATTGTGGCTTTTTGATGGCGGTTTCTAGTTGGAGACATAAGCTGCAGTGTATTGTTATCGTGCGGTCTTTTCTGAGGTTGCTAAAACTAGCTAAGCTAGCGGTCAGCAAACTTGACCTCTCGAGGGGGAGTCTTACTCGGTGTCAAGGTGTGTTAGACCATGGATTAAACTTACGGAATATTCCTTTAATCAAGTTGGTTAGTTTTGATAATCACGGAATATATAAACACAGAAACTGGACTCATGTAAAAAGGCTCTCTAGGTCTGTCGGATGCATCAGTGACTCCGTAAGGTTTAAAAAATGCACAGCGCAAAAACCACAGAGGCCACGATAAGGAAGTTGTTGTTCATTATCACAACAGATGAAAAGTGTCCTTCAGGTCAATAATCCCACAGTGCTCCGATATATAAGAACCTCTTTATTATACAGCATCACGCACAAAGAGCAGGTCAGCAGCTCTCAGCGCACTTTCCCCCCCGACATTAATAAGACAGCGGGCTGTAAAAGGCCGGTTAGCCAAGGTAAAGGCCTGCGAACGAGGTCACGCTGATGAGACGAGGGGGGGGGCGAGGTGAGGAGATAATTCACAGCGGGCCTGAGAGAAAGGGCTGCACCCATTGTCTTTCACCTGACGGAGATTTTAATCATAGTGGCAATTTTACAGCGGCTCGTAAACCGCAGCAGCCAGGCCTCATTGTTAACCTCCAATTGCTTCCAGGGCTGTAAATATGGCCGCCTTACATCGCTCTGGCCTTGCCAATGGTTTATTGGAGATGGGACTGAGCTGGTGCCGGCGCTGGGAGACCTGCCGGAGAGTGATGGGGAGCAGGGAGCGCGGGCTGACTAGTAAATAAACACACGGCTGATCGGAGAGGCTCAGTGCGCTCAGATGCCCGACAATAGACTTTGGCCGCGATGATACAACGCTGTGTGTACCAGCCGGGTATCAGACTTCATGTAATCTGTAAATGGACCCAAACGGAGGGGGAGGGATTAGTGCTGCGGCGTAATTGCTCATTTTGACATTTAGATTTGACCGTGGAGATCAGTGACGCATGGCTCATTTTTTTCCCAGGTACCCATTACATTTATTTAGCTTTTTCAAATCGCTGTCACGGATTGGGACGGACAGACGATGAGCAATCCAGGGCGATGAACCCAGGTGGTGAATCAGCGGACACACAGCGCTGACATTTGGTTGACGAGGTTCCTCTCCTGCCGGCTGATTGGATCCGCAGCCAGCCGAGTGGAAGTGGACGTCCCATGAGGCATTTGGCGCGTCAGCCTGAGCGCCCCTCCCCCGCTGGATGCCTGCTTTTGTTTTTCTGCCACTTTTCGCGAGTGTGTTGTCACCTGTGACACCGAAATAGTTTAATTACATATCTTGGCTTAATCAAGGACTCCGCTGGCCCTCACAGTCTGTCGAGTGAAGTGAATAACTGCCACAGATTGACAGTCTGAATGGGAGATGGAGGGATAATGGAGCTATTATTGGGGGACTCCCGTCTGTTGCTAAGTTAGCGAGACAGCGAGCTGTAAAATATGAACTCGGAGCTCTTAAATAATGGCGGGTCAGTCCGTCCTGAGGCGCTTATGACAGCTGGAGCTGTTGTTGCGGAGGAAGGTTAATAGACAGACAGACGGTGAGGTTTCAATACAGGAATGACAGACAACCGTAGCTCAGACAGAACGAACAATAAAGAAGCAGTTCGTACACACAAGGACACACAAGGTCTGATTTTATCAGACTCAATAGTCCTGCTCAAGAAGTCTGCCGAAACTCAGACAATTCAAGCTCAAAGGATGGTTGGAAATAGGAGTCTGGACACTGTGTGCTGTTATTATACGTGAGATGAATCCAGTGCTACAGTGATGCTGTGAATTTCAACAGGAAGCTAAACAGAGCCCTGATTTCTGAGTTAGTTCCATTTCAGTCTATTATATCAGTGCAAAAGACTCTGAAGGTCTGTTTCTTTTTCTCCTCTTAAACTCGGTGAACTTGCCGCCATGCGTGTGAATAGACCCGCAGAAATATGCCAGAGCGACCTTTGTCGCACAAGAAGCGACATTCCTGTGAGTGATAATGAAATATTGTGCTTGCAGTTCCATTACGTGTACAAAGTTTGAGATAAACCTTGATTAGCTGGACTTTTTTGGGGAAGTGAAAACGATGGAACAATACAGACTGATTCCCTCAACATGTCCTCAGACCTAAACGACTGAATAGGTGGAGCGCCGATGACTCTCAATACGGCGGACATACTGTATATGACTGCATGTGGAGAGCACCAGCAACATGTGTTCGTCACATCAGTATCGTTGTGAAATGGCGGCAGTTTTGTTTTGTTTTGCGACTTGATGAGGTTTAGGAAAAGGTTATGTTCTCCCTGGGGTTTGTTTGACCCATCCATCCACCCTTTTCTCCTCCATCTGCTGATGTAGACGCTCTTAAAGGGCCCGGACACCGCCAGACTCAAACCAACGGCCAACTGCCTTTATCCGAACATCCGTTGCCTCTTGTCTGGCCCTTTTGGCAGAACTACTCCCGACTACACAGTAGCGTGTACGTTCTGCGCTCGTGCGAGATGCAATAAGTCTCCTTAACATTGGGTGGCGCTAGTCTGGCGCCAGCAATCCAAAACATGAAAACTGAACGTAACGGAGTGCAGACCATCGTCACTTCCGCCCCTCCCACGCACCGCCAATCAGAGTGTCTGATGGCATCCAATCCTCAGACCGCATCCAATCTGACCAGACGCCGTCCACGTGGTTCCAAAAGCTTCCAACAAAGCTGACACACCGAACAGATTTGTTGCCGAACTCATCCGAGTCTCCCCAAACGTTTCAGATGTCCAACATTTGGGCCAGTGTGTTCCTGCCTTTAGACTACGTCACTTGATGACGTCACCGCCTAACAATAGACGCAATATTATTAGTGTCATATTAAGCTGCTTGTACAGACGACCAGATATGTGGCTGTTTTTGTGGTTGAACTTATAATTCACCTGCCACAGTTGTAGTTTTAGCACCACACGAAGTGGTTTAGGTCACATTCGCTCGTTGTTGCTAGATCTTTTGTGAGCACAGTTTCTTCGTAGGTGAAGGAAACGGTGTTCACACATGTGAAAACAAGACTTACGTTGTAATAAGTTTTATCATTTAATGTTCTCTATTTAGTCATTCCTTTTCTGTAATCCCGGATCAAACGAAATCAAAGGACTGGAGGAGAATTCAGGATTGATCTGGTGTTTACGTTCTAACGTTCAATCCTTTTAAAGTCCTCCTTAGGAATGCAGCAGGGCATTTCCCCCTCGCTAATTAATGTATTCCCTTGGATGTACATAATTTCACTTCAAACGGCTTGTTTAAACCACAAGCCTGCGATAACTAGCTGTAACCCTGCAAACAGTGAATTCTTCTCTGCTGTTTTTCAGAACCTCGGGGTGTTGACAGCTCAGTTATACGAGGCTATTTGAGGGTTCAGTCCAGAATTGTTTTCCCTCCGGATGCTTCAGTGCCTTCGCTCAGCCTCACTATCACCTCTCAGGCATTTGTCAGCCCGGTGTTGGCTCACAGAGGATGAAGATCCGGGCTGCGGGCCCTGCAATAAACTTCCAGGCAGGGCTCCAGCGCCGAGGTCTGCACGGTCCTCGTACTCTACCGCATGCCAGCAGGAAGGGCTGTTTCTCAGGACCAACATCCACACACCGACTGAAACAATTCATCCCCCCTTTTTTTCTATTTCTGGAAATAAGAGCATTTAGCTTTATTTCCATCCTCTATATCCCAGATAGGGAAGAAAAGAATTACGCAGTGGGATCACCCTCAATCCGTTTAGGCGCTCTAGCGAAGCTTCCTCCTCTTTCTCTACTCGCTCTGGTTCCTACCAACTGGCTCCGTTCCAGCAGGTCTAAGCTGTTAGCGGCTGGCCGTGTGCTGCTGCCGATCAGTTTCACGCTGGGGGCCGTGCTGGGTTAAGGTCGTCGGGTCAGCAGACGTGACACTATACACTATACGTCTGTTTCTCTCTCTCTCTGCGGGGCTCTATCTGTAACACCGATATGATGGATGCTTGCTGACTGTGGTCTAAGTGGAGCGCTGATAAAGTCAATGAGTTCAGGGCAGCAGCACCTCCCGTCTGCTACGGGGAAATAATGCATGGAGGATGTTTTAGGGGAAAGATTTATTGCGTTGAAACGATTAAGAGTGAATTTGAACGGCTGTAAAACACTTTTAATTGGCCGAATATAACTTTGGACAAGGTTGGCGATACGGCTGGGTAATTTAGTGAATTAATATTTACCGTTTTCTATAAAATGTATATATTGCAAGAGTTATTACGATGTACGATATCACTTCTATTCAGAAAGGAATATAGGCAGCAGCGTTCGCTATCATGAGTCACAGCAGCCGTGCTGAACCTGCTGAAGTTTATGGGACTGCTGTGACTCCAGATGACCGTCCTCTTTCTGGATATCCTTGAAAAACCACCGTACGAATCTATCTAAACTCTGCGATTGGGTTCGTTGAGGTGATGCCGTGGAGCTGAGATGTTACATGAAGCACAGAAGAAATACACAATAATACAATATTGGTTCAAAAGCAGGATCGACGTCCGCCGCAGAAGATTAACAGGCAAGTTTAGGGGTCACAAAGTTCTTTCATTGCCTTCATTAAGCAACTGAACATCAAGTGCTCCACTGTTACAAGAGACAGCTCCAGAGACTACTTGCAAGCCTTAGAGGAACACCTTGTTTTACGGGGCTTTCTGAAAAAAGTATTCTAATGCCTCTTTCATAAGGGAAGGCCTCAGGATGGGGTCCGTTTATAGAGATCCTCTAACAGGCGGCCAGGTGTTCTGCTCCTTGGAGCTTGTTTCTTCGGTCCGTTTTCACCTTGTAAAGAAAAAACTAATACGCAAATAAAGAAAATGCATAATTACCCTGCATTAGTCTGAAGTTGAGAAGTCATGCTTGCAGTTTTAGTGGCTAGCGTTACTTTACATCCTCCGTCTGGGACAACAGGAGGTCCGCTTGAACCCTGCATGCATGTTTTAAGTTATATCAAGAGTTGGGTCTTGGACCTTGTGTTGATAACCTATCAGAGTTACGCCTGATGTCTTAATTTTGGACAGATTTGTGCAAAGGTGTTCATGCTAACCGTCTCTGATATCTCGACGATCAGACCAGCTGTCGTCTTTGCAGAGGAGGTTCCGGTCAAGCCAACAGCGTTAAAATACTCCTCCTCCTCTTCTTCTTCGTTCTGCATTCTGACTAACCTGCCAGTTCAGTCTTTGCTCAGGAAACAAATTGTTCCCTCTACTCATACTCAGACGGGTTTTTAGGACACTGCACATATCACTTAATTTGTATTCCTTTGACAACAAAGATGAGATACTTGGAAATGTGCTTAGATTGTAAGCACGCAGACAAGACTCACTCGTGATCTACAGTGTCATATGAGAAGCAGGATCCTTGAGAGCACAAAGGGGCTGATGGTCAAAGAAGGACTCTGATGGGAAGCTGCATCCGCCGCCGCCTCCAACGCAAACTTGTTTAAGTGCTTAATGTTTTAAGTGCTTTCCGACGGCTGGATCATAGCAAATGGCCTGGCGGGGGATGTCATTAGCGGAGTAGTGTGTGTGTGTGTGTGTGTGGAAGATGCCTGTGTGTGTGTGTGCCAGATTAAAACAGGCAGGTGCTGCTCCTGTTGCTACGTGATAAAGGGAAAACAGAAAAAAAAAACGTGCACACCTCCATTTTTCTTCCGCTCCATAAAGCATCTCAGTTAACAATAGAAACAAGGCAGGGATAAGAACCAGGAGCGAACAATGGAGGCAGAGCGTTCTCAGGCTGTCGTCATCCTTCTTGCCAAATCTCCCGCCGCTCAGGCATTTTACTTGACGACTGGCAAGATAAGGAAAGGACTTGGCACGGCGGCGCCGCAGATAGATGGATGGATGGACGGATGGGTGGATGGATGGATGGATGTGATTAATTGAATCGAAAGAAACACAAAAAAAAACTCCTGGTGTGGGCTCGCTGTGGGCCCGAGGGAGAGGAGGAGCACATTCATTTGCATTCCCATGAGAGCGTTTCCTGCTTTCATCAGTGTTCCCTCGTTTGCCAGAGTTAGAGCGGGTGCCATATCTCTGAAGAGTTGGAGAGGAGGAGGGAGGAGGGGGGGGGGGATTCGTGTTTTTTTGCTTCAGTTTGCAGCTCTTTCTCTGGGGACTTCTCTATAGGTGCCAGCTTTCAAGTGTCTCATTTTTCATTTTCTCTCAGCTCGCACTCTTTCATCTGCGAGTGGCCTCAAAACATTAACCGCTATACGGAGAGATGCGTTAGATGTGACTGATGTTCCGTACGGAATCAGTGCTGCCGATAAATGGAAAAAAAAAACTCGCAGATGACAGTTTTGCAGGTTAACATTTGCGTAGGTGTAAAAAAACTCGCTGGTACAACAGTGTTTTGATTTATCTGGACCTTCACTCCCACTGCGGTAATCTACTCAGATCGTTCGCGTACGGAAACAATTGAATACATTTGACTTGTGAGGTCGGCGTTTCCCTGTTTCTGTTGTCGCTCTGCTTTTATTTGTGTCTCACTCTCGTGCGAGTGAGTTTCCAGCCTGTAACGTATAGCCTCCTCATTGATCTCTGCTGTCCCCACGCTGCCCCTGCAGACGCCAGACTCTCGGAGCCTCCTGATTGATCTCTTCGGTATCTTTGCCACCGCCTCGCCACCCATGGTCGCCCCCGCAAACTTGTTCTCCTCTTCAAACTCTTTCGTTTGCCTCGTCATCACTTCCTCGTCGCCTCTGTCTCCTCTTCCTGCTGCTCGTCTTCACGAGAGAGAATAATCTGGGCTCATTTTGTGTTTTACACGGCGACGCTTTACGTTAACGGGCCTGTTCGGCATTTAGAGCCAACTCTTAATAAACTCTTTACAACCCTCCTAAAATGTAAATGTCAATAATAACAACTGTTATAAAAACAACACACAAGTAGTGATTGACGAACTGCTATTTGATTATATATGATGATGCACACCAGTCATTTACATGCAGTGTTTAGAAATGTGTTCAAAACTTGTCAAGTCATGTTGATCTTGAAGTTTTAATTCTTGACCTTGAAAATAGTAATCAAACTAAATATTTCTTAACTCAACGGTCAGGAGCTTTCAGCCACGTCTTGCAGCCTTCACATGACTGGATTGTCTCGTTTCTGTTTTGTCAAGTTTCTGTTTCATGTTTTGGTTTAGTCACTTCCTGTTTTATTTTGTAGTCCATGTTTTCTTTCTGTCAAGTGTGGTGGTAGTAGACGTGGTGGAAGGACCCAGATGCTCGGACGGGAGACTGAGGTTGCGGGGATTCATTATATTTAATAATCTTCAAGATAAGAACATGGACTACACAATAAAACAGGAAGTGACTAAACCAAAACATGAAACAGAAACTTGACAAAACAGAAACGTGACATGGATGAAGTCTGGTCTTTCTAATGGAGAACAAACTACCAGTATATTATATACACACACATTTGTTTTATATATGATACATTTAATAAATATTCAATCAATTCTAACAAATGTATTTACATACATATGTAAATAAATCCATGTGTAGAATTACTATTATACACTAAAAGCTATGTAGAGCTATATATAAAAGCTATATTCCTTTAAAATATGAAGACATTAGTGAAATTTGTCCCTGTGAAATATATATATATATATATATATATATATATATATATATATATATATATATATATATATATATATATATATATATGTTTCACAGGGACAAATGCAATAAAACACACTAAATGTCCTTAAATCTGCTTAACTAACTACATTATATTGTTTGTATACGCTTTATAAATGCTAAAACGAGGGTGTTCGAAAGAAATGTCACCGTTTACATTCCTCACTGTCATTTTAAAATACATGTGATATATGACTTTATGCAAACTTTACTGTATCTGAGCTACTGTAGCTCGATTGTGGTGAAAGTGAAAGAAAAAGATGACTCGAAAACTTCTGCGGGCGAATTAACCGGCCGATCTGTCCTCTTCTCTCCGCGGAGGGTAAACAGTGTACAGAATAATCTCAAAATAAATGGCTGCTGTTCGTTGTGATGTATTATACAGACCGCCTGCAGACGTGAGCATGAATAATGTAAAAGAGCCCACCCGTGCTTTTCTCCTCCTCCTCATCCTCTCATCAGCTCCATCACTGTTTTCTCTGACTCCACTCCTCCTCTTCCTCCTCCTCTCTCCCCTCGACCTCCTCCTCCTCCTCCTATCACAGGTACGAGAGAGGCATTAAAACGACATTTTCACATCGCTCCATTAGAACGCCGCCATAATGATATAATTATTGTGCCATAATATTTTAGTCAATACAAGCCGCTGCACCGCTGTGATTACCATAGAAACCACAGTTCAGCTTTGACCTTTAAGAGTCTTTGTGAGTAGGTGGTAAACGACACGGGCCTCATTTAACCAGCTGCTCTCACCGCGTCACACACACACATATCGGATCGCTTCTGCTCTTCATGTGCTGCCATGACGACTCGCATGTCACAGGATGTTAAAAAAAAATTAATGGAGTTTAAGATTAAACATTGACCGTGACAATGAAACGGCTGGAGATAAAGGAAAGGAGGTGATTACTCTTCATGTATCTCATCCCGGGGTAATGTCCCGAACAAGCCAACCGAGCAGTCTATTAATCTGGGCTACAGTAGCGCTTTGTTTGGCTCTGTTGTTATTGTCAGGATATCAATTTCTTTAAGCGTCCTCCTGGATTTATTCTGTCATTAAACAACCCGCCGCCTTGATTTTTCTCACTTCAGCCCGTCGAAAGTTTGCAGGTAAGATATCGACGCGCGAGTCGATGCCGCCGCGGGCCGGGAGGCACGGGCGGATCCGCCGCGGCCGTTTTCAGACTCTCGTGAGATGGCAGCTGGCGGGAGAAAACCAATTTTTATTGGCTTTTTCAATTTGCGCCTGACCGGACAGAAGCAACACCGCGTTAATTGCAACCAGCGAATCGATGGCGTGGTGCGAGCGAGCATCTCTTTGTCTCTGCTGTGCGCTCGCTTATAATTGAAAAACCAGGAGGGAGATGACTCCTGCTGCCGCCGCTGTACATAAAGTAAAGATTTTGCTGAAATACATTAACAGGGACTGGCACTGACGGACAGATTCCAGTCAAGGTCAACTTAAAAGTTAGCAGCAATATGAACGTACCAATAGTGCATTGCATTGATAAGCAACAGTCTGATGCCAGCACGGTAATATAAATGTAATCTCTTCTTCTATGACAGTTGATTTGAGAGAGACAGATGACAAAGAGCAGATTCAGATAAAACTTCTCCAGCTGGTCAAATCAATAACAGAAGAGAATCTGGAAATCTTCGCCCAGATGGCTGAAAATCGGCAACTGTTAAAAGTTCCCCCTGAAGTAATTACAGCCATCCAGAACACAGCCGCGGCCTGCGGGGCCCGACGCGTCTCCATCATCTTACATCTGTTTTTTTGCGCCTTTATTTTCCTTCCTTCATCTGCACTCGGTAGACCGACCGACAGTAGCTGCAGTTGCCTGGAGGAGCGCAATTTGGTTTCTTCCTTCAGATGAAATCGCGTCTGCTCAGGACACCTACTACACTTTTTTAAAATTATATTTTCGACCATTTTCATGGCTTCGTTTTGATAGTACCACTGAGGGTAGACAGGAAGTGGGACGGGAGAGGGAGGAGGTGACACGCCACAGGTCGGAATGAACTGTGGGCCACTGCGGCGAGGAAATAGCTTTGTACACGGGGGCCCAGCACCTCTTCATTTTTCTGGCTTTAGTGGTGGAATGGGTGTTTCTACCAGGGCTTTTTCACAAGGAGATGGAGTAGCCAGCGAAGGGCTTCAGCTGCATGAAGACTGGAGAACAGAACATATGTAAAAGACACGTGCGGCAGTGTATTGATGAAGCACAGCGTACAGAGATGTTGCAATATTGATCATCATCTCCTCTCGCTCTGCGTGCAGCAGGTCTCTCACGGGGTCAAGAGGATCCATCAAAGGATTTCACGTCGCTGTAATTAATGCGACCGCAAGTGCTCGATTCACAGATGATGAGGCTGGCACGTGCACGCCAAACGTCTACGATGATTAAAAGCCACAGCGATGGTGGATAAAAGAGCATCTTCACACTCGTCACACACAAAAAACACTAAATCAGCAACTTATTTACATTTGAAAAATCCTCAGGTAGCTACTTTCACCTAGCACATAAAGAAAGACGTAGTTTGTCGATCATTTCATCATTTTTTTGCTCTTTCATGTGGAGAAACTGGCATAAAAGAGGGACTCCAAATTATAAAAAGAAAATATGTTCAATGACCCGTTATACTGTTCCCAGAATCACATGGCTATATGTTGGCTCCAGAGAGAGAATCACACAGACTAGTGAACACGAACTTGGACGTAGATAGTCAGAAAAATGGAGGTGATCAGACGGACGGAGTGAGATTGAAAGACTTGACCCTGAGCAGCCGCTGTGTCACAGCCAATCATTGCTCTCGAAACTCTGTGATAACGCCATAAAAGTTCACGATGTAGCCGCTTTATGTCTGTTTTCTATGAATTTGCGTCAGCGTATTGAAGAAACAAGACGGGTTATACTTGAAGGCCGACTTCTATGGTTATTATTATATATAATAACAGAGTATTTTTATAAAAATGAAAGAATTCATTGGCATCTTTGTGTCGAACACTGTAGATGTGAGTGGTGTCATGCAGTGTCTTTATGCAGCGTTACAGGTGGTGGTGTATGTCGGTACAGTACGTGTCATCTCTGATCTGACGAGACACCTGCAGGTAGATGAAATTACGACCCACGCACCCGTTTCGTATCGACGGAGGCTCCAGAACGACGTGGGCGCGCTGTAAATAGAGGTGGACGCGGTGTCCTGCTGTGAGCTATAAATTACCTTCCCGCCTCCGTCCAGGTGTCTGGAGATCGGGGACGGACGGAGGACAGGTGGATGGATGGATGAATGGATGGGAAAACACGAGTGAGGACGGCTCGAAGGGACCGAGATGCACAAACAGAGCCCGAAGACAAAGGAGCAGCTTGGGACCGTGGGTGTGCATGGGCGAGAGAGAGAAACAGTGACGGACTATGATGAAGATTCATTGTTCTTTTCTCCGCCGCCATCTATCTCCACTAACATGCGCCGACACCATTGAATACCCATGCCACCAAAGCTGGGTTTTTTTTTTTTTTTGTTTGCAGTGTGGGTGCTAAAACGCAGCTGGTGTCAGAGAGGTGAGAGGCAGAATGATGAAATGTTGAAGCGAGGCAGAGGAAGTGTCAGAAAAAAAGTGCAGAGGTGATAAAGGGCGCAGTTTATATCAGCAAACTTTAAAAAAAATGCTGTCATTTTGTGGTTTTTCTTTAGGTATATGGAGATAGATATGCATGGTTCGCACACAACGAGCTCCAGACAGCTGATAAAAGACAGGACCCATCCCCTGTCTGGACCACCCAGACGGTCATTATTAGAAATACTTTATACGCCAGCTGAAAAGGCGGCTGAATGTCTTCTCCGTCGGAAAAGCATTCCGACATTTCATCCTTGGCGTGGTAGAAAAGTTGTCTTACTTTTTCAGGGTTCGACCCAGGTTTTTCTCCACACTTTGAAATCCTGAGCAGACAAAAAAAAAATGTCATAGAATTTCCTTCTCTAGCTGTATAATTTTATGAATAAAATTGCATAAAATGTGACCTCGGTTCAGCAGCTCGCAGCGTGACTTGGTGTTGTGAGAAAAAGAAGCTGTCGGGTCAAACGGAGCCAGAGCTGTTTGCTGTGAAGTGACTCCAAGGCTGCGGTGGGCTGACGGGGGCATTAAACACAAAGCAGCAGGAGCGGTTTTAATTACGCTCTGTCTGTCCTGTTGTCTTGGTGACAAAGGGAGTGAGGGGTGTTTGCGGATGACGACACGACATGAAATAGAGGCTGGTAGCGAGGAGAAGGCGCTCGTGAGGGACGGACCCTGTTTTTTTTTTTGGATGGAGACGGCACGGTCCAGACAGGTGGGTGTGAGTCCTCCAAACAGGTGTGCAGTTGATGAAGTGTGCTGTGGAGAGACATTCATTTTGACACGGTTTATTACCCGGAGGCCTCCTCCTCCTCACGTCTGTCCTGTCTGCTTGAGTTGCGTCGACTGTAGAGGAAGAAGAGCAGGTGTTTTTTCAAAATGTGTCACAAAGGTCATCTGAAGACACGCACGTGCGTGCGTAACATGCATGGATGCTGAGCTACAGAGGCGTAGCGTCTCTTCTTTGAGATGAAAGACGGAGCCTCAGAAACGTCTCGGGGCCCCGGGGTGACTGCAGATTTTTTTTACAAAGGAAGCAAACAGAAAAGGGCGGGAGAAGGATGAAAAGGTAAAATAATGAAAATAAAAAATTCATTGGGTGCCACAGGCTCCTCTGACACTGTCCTCTGTTTGTTTAAGCGAGGCAAAAAAACGGAGTCTGGCTCGGCCACGGGTTCCTCTCATCCCCGACGTCTCCCACTGGCCAGCCTTCAAATTAAAAAGTACTAAAGACAAAGCTCGCTCAAATAAATGGAAGCCTTTCTTTGCCCTTCGTTTATTCTAACGACAGCTTCTGTGTTTATGCTAGCTTTCAGAGTGGAACCTTTTCTTGTGTGCTTAAGGAATCGAGCTCTCTGTTTTTTCCTTTTTTCGGCCCCCGGAAATAATTTTTATGGTCTCTTGCCTTTAGCCGAAATGTGAATCTAAGGATATAGGATTTATTCTGATTGATAGTTACTTACTCTGCTCCCATTAATCCTGGTTAGTTTTGGGCTGTGCCTGGTCTTTAAGGCGACTTTTTAAAATGGAGCGCTTGACAAACAGAGCACTTAAAGAGCTTACATAATAAGTGGCCCTTCATACGTCGAGTCAGGAAAGAGGGGGGGAGGCGCTTTTGTATTAAGCTTTCATTTAGCTCTCTTTGGACTTGCGGGGAAAAAAGTGAAATCGCATTAAATTAAAGAGTGTTTCTGAGCAGAGAGGAAGGGAGGAGAGAGAGCTGGAAAATTGCCCGGGGGAAGAAGGTTGGAGGGAAGAAAATAGCAAAGCAGGACTGAGAGCTTCGGGAGTGCTGGTCAGCAGAAACGTCAGTCGCGTAAATTGGGCGGGCAGCCGGCAACCTACATATCACGGAAACCGCATGTGAAATGTGCTGCGACACGCATTACACAGTCGATACGTCTTGTCCGCCGTGAGCTCTGGATTGTAACTGCATGTGTCGTGTCATGCACCTCGATATGTGGGCGCATTTATGATTACGCAGCTTTTATTTCATTATCTCATTCTTATTAATCAAGGCTTTATAAAAGAAACGCTTTGCAGTCGAGGGGTGAGAGAGGCTGGAGATGATTTTGTTTTCTTTTATATCTTTTTATGCCAAACAGATTTCTGCTCGTTTTGCAGTCGGTGCGACGGGTTAATCCGACAAAAACTCACAGTCAAGACTCGGGCACGGTGGCTAATTCACTAAACAGAGTGCGAACAAAGTGAACAAAGAGTGGGACTGTTACTCTGTGGATGTTTTCTTGTCGGCTTGTTGCTCACAGCGGGTAGAGATGAGCAGTAATTCTCATCTGACGACGGCTGCACAGCGCCGGTCTCTTTTCCACCCCCTGCGCCCCAGACGGATGGCAGCAGCACACCGCTGGCCCGGCTAACACGTAGCTAGCCTGCAGACCTTCCTCACAGCAGACACAGTGACTTGTCAAACGCAGGTGTAACTAATTGCTCACTTTTAGACGCCGCTGTGCCGGCTGAGGGCACCGGTGGCTCTGCGTGCTGTGGTGGCTCACTGGCCTGATTTAGTGGGACATCTAAATAATACATCGTTAGCCTTGTTATACATTGTTAACAGTAAATGCTGGATTTTTCTGCATAACAAGCTAAATGACTGATTTTTATAATACATATAAAATCAGCATTCATTCCTTCAGCTAACGTCTGTTCTTTTTAACAAGCTCGGTCCATATTATCATAGTAATAAACTACCGAGCCGCTCTGTTCGGGCTCATTGTGCCAGAACGACTGATTGCTTTTTTCTTACATATTCAGGGCAGGAAAAAGACCTGCAGACCTCCTGCATGAGAGAGCGCTCCTATCACTATATTTTATTCAGCGGGGGAAAGATAAGAAGATGTAAGTATTGATTGTAGGCACGGCTAATCTCCATAATAGCAGTCGGGGTCCTCTCTCGGTGTTGTCTTTACTCACGATCACAGATAATGAAGACGCGACCACCTCCTCGGGGTCTCGCTGTTAGCTTATTGATCCCGGCGAGTTCCCCCGAAGCCACTTTTTATTATAATGAAGTGTGTAACTGTGGCATAACGATACGGACCCAGCAGACATTAACTTGGAAGTGTGTCGGTCTTAATTCCAGAGCCAATTTCTCATCTCTGTTGCTGTATTGATGTGGAGTATAGGAGCTGGATGGAAATGTGTGTGTGTAAGTATGAATGTGTTATTGGATCCATATAAATATATGTATGAAAGGAGTACATCATGTGTGTATCTGCTATGGGTTGGTGCACATCGGACTGTGGTTGAGGTTATGAGCGGTCACTTTGAGATTAAAGGCTGCAGAACAGTGTCTCCTGTTATTAAACTTCATACGGGCCCCACTTTCATTCATAATTCACTTCAACTAGAAACGCCTCTGTGTGTGTGAGGGTGTGTGTGTGTGCCTGTGTGTGTGTGTGTGTGTGGCGTGGACTTTGAGTTACCTCATATTGGATCCCTGGTTTTAGGTCAAGGGAGTTTTTTGCTGTCGAGCGGGCCGGGGGAGGAGGTACTTTAGTATCTCACATTTATGCTTTGATGTCTTAATACCAAATGTGCTGAGGTTTGTAGAGCTGCGTGCGATAAACACACACAGACGTACAGTAGCTCTGCACAGAGGAAGCCATACAAACAGGAAAGTGCCTCAAAGTGTGAGTTCAGTGGTCACATTTGTAGATGCTAAGAGAACATCGGGGCATTGGCCGTGCTAACACCTAGCATTAACATGCATCTTGAGTGATCCAATCAGAAGTGGACAGCTCTAAGTACAGATGTTAATGCACCAAAGACGCGTTGAGGAGGCACTGAGCTCTGTTCTGTCACAGCTCAAAATAGGACCTAATGCAGACACACAGAGGCAGGCAGGTTGAAAACAGTAAACAGCCTTTAATGAGCTGATGTAGAATCTGAAATCCAAAAGACCAGACAAAGGAAAGTGCAAGATAAACACTAAAGAGAAATACAAAACTTAGGAGAAACCGGTAAGCCACAGGGTACAAATCAGGAAGGGCAGGCACAGGAGCACAGGTGAAGAACCGACAAAGAGTGAGGGAACAACACAGGCCTACATACAAACTAAACTAATGAGGGAGGTGAAGTGCAGGTGGAGAGACACAGGGAAAAGGGCAGTGCTGACAGGGCCGATGTGACACAGGTGTGGGGGCAGGAGCACAGGTGAGCAGGAAGTATAAAGTGCAAATGTCCTGACTTCTCTGCATCCTTTTTTTATTATTATTACCATGAAAACCACCAGTGACCTGAGAAAAACCTTTTGTTCAGGTAAATCCGGATAAAAAAAACAAACCAACGGACGTCATATGGTCTCTGGAAAAAAATATAAGCCTCTCAGAGCGCTGATAGGATTGTGTGTTTAAAGAAAAACTTCACGGCAGTTTTGGGGAAACATTTATCCGTCCATCTATCCATTCTCTCTGGTTACGGCTGAGAAACACAGTTTGGAGGGCGGGGAGAGAAAAAAAAAAGGCCACAAACAAGTTAATGCAGCAAAACTGTGAACATACCTGTCTCGTTAGAGCGTGGCCGGCCTGTTCGCAGGGCTTGTGTGTCCGTCTCTGTCTGACACCGCCTCGGTTTCTCTGCTCGCTGATTAGGTCGGACTGAGCGCCGAGGAGGTCAGGCGTGATTGGCAGTTGAGTGTTTGCCTTTTTTTTTTCTGTTTGCCAGCTGCCCCGTGTCACACCCTATCAGCAGTCATCAGCCTGGACAGAGGAGCCAGGCCTAATATAGATGACGGACCTTTGCTCCTTATTCCTCATTTTCTTCCTCGTTCCTCACTGTGATACAAAAGGTTTGGGCAGAATGTACTTTTTTTTGCTCAGACAGTAAAAAAATGCAGTGCCCTTCCGACAAAAGGAGAGACGGATTCCAGATCAGATTCTTGTCGTATTGTCTGCAGCTTCCTGCTATTCCTCCCTTTCCGCTGATCTGACCTGTATCTTGTTGGAGCTCTACTTACATTGAATTTATAATGATTAAAAGCACCTTTAGCTGTCTCTCTCTCTCTCCGCAGAGTGTCTCTCCGCAGGCTGTACCGAAGCACCTCTCAGACAGTTTTAATTACATGCAGAGATTACATGACATCAAATACAGAGCTTAAGCTTTGCCTGCTCGCTTTCCACCACTTAACCGCACAAATCCTGTCCTCAATCAGTCAGCCAAATATTTACAATTCTGAACCATTATGCAATATTATCTGGAGTGTCTTAAGATAACATGTACGTAAACTTTGGCTTTTCAACACGAGGGCCTGAGACAATGAGTTTAGCTTTAAACCGAGAGTACCTGAGACATGACACGGCCCAAAGTGACAACACAAAGCTCTTCAGACCGTATCGATCCCAGGAGAGATTGCGCTGCTCCTCCGCCGCCGTCGTCCTCACATGCCTGCCGTATCGATGTGGACTCGAGCATGACAGAAGTCTTACCAGACCTGAATCAATAAATTACACCGAGTGTTGAAATAAAGCCCAACGTGTGCTGCATGCACATGTCGGTACGAGTTCAAACAAACCCACCGGGTGCACACACACTCATCATCATCATCATCATCATCATCATCGCATTAAAATCAGTGCTCTGGAAGTACCCATGCAGGATAATAATTGCTCATCATCTCCCCTTTCCCTCCCTCAACTGTCTGCAGTTTTTCTCCTCGCCATCGGTCCGTCTCTCCCCTTCCTTCCCTCCCTCCCTCCCTGCCCTCCTTCCTCTCCTTCGTGTCTTATTGTCTCCCTGCCGTACTCATCTCTGCACCATTAATCTTCCGACCAATGAATTGGAGCCACTGACTCTATCACTCCCATTGTCGACTGCAGCCGTCCCTTATTTATGTTCCATTTTTCTCCCCTCTCTTCCTCACTCAGCCTTTTTCTGCTGTTCCATTGACCGGCATGTAATTTCTTACATGAATAATGCAAACAGCGTGACAAAAATAGTTGCGCTCCTTCTTTCTCTTGGCCGGGATTTGTTCTGCGATGGTTTAACTGAACGCGCTCGGGCTGATTTCTATTCAGCGGTGCCAGCCACTTTGTTAAGAAGGAGTAGGGGATTTTGGATGTGAAGGTATCGGGGCTCCCAAAGCTGCATTCTCACTGAAATAGACTAGAACCGGCTGATAGTGAGATCAGGGTGCAGATTTATTCAACCCTCTCAGCGCTTGCGAGCGCTGATCCAGGATCACCGAGGTGGTTCCCGGGACAATCCTATTCATTAGCCGACACCCGGAGTAGGAACATCAACATATGGCGGTCTGCGGGCAAAAATTAAATTTCAGTTTCCAGCCGTGTTTGCTGATGTGCCAGTGTTGGGAATATCCAAGTGGCCAGCTTTCATCAGTCAGTTCCAGAACAACAGCGGCCGTTTTCGAGTTAACTGACTTCATGGTTGTGTTTACATCTTGGCAAGTTCTGCCGTCTGAGCTGATCTTTTGTCTGTGAACAACAATAACTTCACTACTTAAAAGAGATGCGCATTTGTTGAGTGGATCAGAGGTGACCGACTCATTCTTTACATCTCTTTTTCTGTCGCTTCAGCCTCTGAAAAGAGCAGCGTAATTTGAAGCACAGCTTGATGCCAGAGGGATAGAAATTGACATCACAGCGTGAGACAAATGACTATTTGTCCGGTCGTTCTTAAATCCTTTTTGATTTTCCGAGAGGCTTCTGGACGCAATTTGAAAAGACCTTCATCCAATCAGAATGTGTAATGCTAACCCCAATCTACGACGTAGTGCTGCTGAGTGATGCAGGTGGAAAAAAATGGCATTCAAGGCAGGAAATAATCTATGCAGTAACAGAATCTTGATTCATAACTCATCACCGCTGCCGACTTTGACAGTTTGAGGTGAACCTGCAGACCGGACGCTGTTTGATAGACCTACAAGTAATCAGTGTGACTTCTCAAATCTGGACTGATAATCCTCTTCTGTCAGTCATCGTGTCAAACCCAACCCATATTAGAAAAAAAAAACGGTTGTAATTTGCCTGATACAGACCAGATCTGATGGAAACCTGTCTTCTGAATTGGAAAAGGGGGACTGGGGCGCATCTGCCAGAGCAAACGAGCGTGGCAGATTCATCTGGTTTCCATGTAGGAACGCCGTAACTGATTCACAGGCTGTCGTACAGGTCTGCAGTGGGAAGCCTTTAGTTGCCATGGTGAGTGTGTGGAGGACCAGGTGCGTGTTGGTCGCACTGAGGACCTTTGCTAATAATCACCTTGAGTATTGAAGCACTCATTTTCCCGTGAGAGCGCCCAAGGACTTGCATAAACACGCTTTTGAATCCCCACCAGAGTCTTGCGAGGGTAGTTCAGGACTCGTGTGCCTCCCCTGTGTCGAGGAGGCATAATTGGTCCTCTGAGGTACGAACTAGGAAAAACAGAAGTGGGCCACGTCATCTCTCGTCGTCTTTACCCGACACCCCCTTTGCTCAATCAATCTTGTTTTGTTGTTTTAGAAAAGTCACAGGCTTTCTTTGTCTTTTTGGGAAGGCCATTCTGTTGAAAGGTAGTTGATTGTTGAGTCTCTTTGCAAGGTTGTCAAGTATCGACATCGAAATTCTACCTAAAACCTTGGTTATTTGACGATCTCGGAATGAGACTCGGCAATCAACTCGCCCGTGAAACGCAGCAATGCTCCTCGAACATTTCTTCTTTTTATTCCCGACGCCGTTATGCTCCGATGAGGTGAGGAATGTTTTGACGCTATCGCCGGCTTTGTTGCGATGTGGAGTGGTTGAGAGTGGCGTTTATGAAAAGCCTCGCTCTGGCCGTGAACGCTCGCCTTTGTCCCGCGTTTAAACTCGATTTGAATGAGCCCAGCGCTGGAGGAGCATTGCTTATTTCAATAAACCAACACTTTTGAGAAGGACACGGTGAAAAGGGACGTTACAAAACCAGTTATTATTACCTCACCCTCACCCTCACCCTCTCTCCCGCTCTCCAAACCCACCACCCTCATCACAATGGACAACATGCAGCACTCCTTCAAGGACTTTCTGGTACTTTTTATTATTTATTTCTGCTTTTGAGTATTGGTTTTGTTTCAAATCTTCCCACCTATTGTGCATTTTCTCCACATTTGTATGCTGCTACAGAGTGTGTGAACTACCAGACTGGACCGAATTCTCCCAAGGGGGCCATGAATATGGTGTCTATGTATAGAAAAAACCCCTCATATCTGTGGTATCCTGAGAATCTCTCCAGCGGTAGTTACATCACAGTGCCGGTGAGTGTGTAATACTTCACAGAGCTTTGTGGTTCGGGCTCTGAAACCAGGCAGGCTCCGGTCTGTTTGGTCTGCTCAGTTAAGAGACGTGGGAAAAGGGAGTCTGGCAGTCCGCGGCCGCTTCAGACATCCGCCGTGCCGGAGGGATTTCTGAAGACTAGACTGGCACAAAGCACTGTGAACTACCTATCAAAGGTCTTCTCCCAGTCGTGCTTTTTTTTTTTTTCCCCCCTCTCTATTGCGCCATTGTTCCCCTCCTTCCCTCTTTTGTATCTGTCTCTGTTCATCTGTCTTGCGGCGTGTTGCTTAGCCTCCGTCTCCAGTCCGCGTCTTCACTCTCTGTTTCTCCCTCGGCCTTCGTCTGCTCATTTCATTCACGTCCGTTATCTCGCTTTGTCGAAATCTCTCAGCTTCACAATCGATTGGAAATGTCTGGTCCGCGGTGACACGCTGTCCGAGATTGTCCGCTGCACAAAAAAAAAAGATGTATCTTGAGTATCGTACAACGTCACCATCACAGCTTTTTCTGTTTGGTGACGAATCACTGCGATTAGTCACTGCTACAGTAAATGCCATCCAGGTATCTTTGCTCATTAATATGTACAGTGAACGGAGCCGCCGTGTGATTCGGCGAGACTATAGGCTGAAAAATGTGAAGCGTCTATATTATTATTACGGCGTCGGACTAATTAACATACTCCGTCTCTCTGTGGAGGTTAACATGAATGAGAAATGGAGAATAATGTGATTATTCCACGCCGATTGTCAATTTTCACGCCGCGGGTCACTGGGAAGGCAGCCGTGATTTGTGGACTTTCGGGAGCTCATTCGCTCGGGTTATCGTGGTGGGTGGGGAGGTGGGGTGTGGAGATTTGCGAAACAAGTCCCCAGATATCCGCTCCGCTCTATCTGCCTTACCCCCTCCCATCCCTGCAGACTGGTGCTCGTTTGTGTTTAATAAGGGAGATTAATTAAGCTCGTTGGTATTCTAGGACACCGGCTCCCAGCTGTTTCCCCGGGCTAAGATCAGCAAGGTCGTCCGTTTGAACGCCGGGAAACTAGCACCCACCAGAGTCATTCTTTTCACCAGTGGGATTGATGGATATCGGCGACAGACGCTCACCGATTGGACAGCTAATCTATCAATCACACGCTCGCGAGATGAACAACCTCTGCCGCGCGTGTTCACACATAAAACGGCTTAGTTTAGCCGTAATTAAGCGCCGCTCTCCCTCACTCTCGCCGCCGCAGCTGACGAATGCACACATTGTTATAGAGCATTCGTCATCCCGTTTGAGTGAAAGTCAACAAGGTAAATAGCAATGTAAACACATGATAAATAGGCAGCCTCATCAGCGTGATTGATATTCCCTGTTTTGCCTCGACGCGATGTTTAATACATAAGGCCGCCTGACGGGCCCCTTTAGCATCAACTTTAATTATCAGTGAAACATGATATCACAGTTCTGGGCCAAGTGCCAGGGAAAAAAAAAATATGGAGATCTGCTAATAAGTTGGGGTTTCGTAACTCTGAAGTAATGAGTCATGCAAAAAAAAATGGTACAAGTATTTGTAGCGAGCTGTAAGTGATGACAACATCTCGCCGAGGTGCAAAGTCGATATACACAATGGAGGGAAAACGAGACGGCGCTGCTGAAGGATGTAGTGTAGCTTCAGGTCAATGAGTTTAACTGCGCCTTTTAGTAATGTATCGATACGCAGACTTTCGAGTCGGATCGAGCTGAGGCATCACTTTCGGAGAGTGGTGTCTGTGTGAATTAAAGTCCAAAAGCCTGGCAGTGATTTAGAGTTCGGTCTTTTTTTTTTTTTTTTTACGGCATATAATCTCTCAAACGCCGTCTCTTTTAATCGCAATCAGTAACCGCAGATCACAAAGCGCTTTACCTGCGCGGATTATCTTTCATCATCGTGCAAACAGTCACCGCACCTGTTCTAATGAACGGTGAAAGCTGATTAACTGACAACACAGACAGGCAGGAACCAAAAAAAACCAAAAAAAAGCTCTGTGTTTGCTCACTCTGAGCTCAGACAGTTTGAGGTCTGAATAGGATTTGAAATGAACGAGGCACCGAGCTTTTACGGTGATGAAAAGCAGGAGAAACGGCATTTTAACGTAAAGAAAAGTGCAAAGTGTTAATGAGAAAACGGAGCTGCGATGATTTCAATTCCAAAAAAAGGTTTGAACTCAGAACTCTAACTTAAGGTTCGACGCTCATTATAATTCTTATAAAGATGTTTATCGACTGTATTTTAGACTCATGTTTATGAAGCATTCAGTGTTCTAGATAAGTTATATTCTTGAAAGTAAAAGGTCCAAGTCTGCACCAACAGAAGCTCGTCTCTCCCACAGAAAACACTGCTCCTGAAACGCCTCGTCAGTAGCCTCTCCTTTAATTCTGTGACTTTGTGACATCACCGTGTCACACAGTCACATCATTTGTGGGTATGGGTATTCTGAGGAGATAAGGCTTGCAGGATCGGTAGATTCTTTTAAATCACTTCTTAAAACCCATTTTTATAGACGTGCCTTTATGTGATGTGGTTCTTTTATTGTTATTTTAACTATTTCATGCAATCTATTTTTCCTTTGTAAATGAAATTTGTTTTTCTTGCTTTGTGTTTTTGCTTGCTTTGTTCTGTCAAAGCACTTTGTAAACATGTTTTTTAAAAGTGCTATATAAATAAAGTTATTATTATTATTATTATTCAGGAGGGGAGGAGCTTAAATAATGTGGAAATTCTTTGCAAGTCGTGTCTATAAATTAGTTTATAAATTAATCTTTTTCTTATTATTATATGGTGGTTTTTCACCGGGCTGCACTTCCACCAGTGACACATCAAAGGAACAGCCTGAATATATGAGTTGAGCACACACAGCGGGGTCACTTGTCCCCTCAGATGGAAAGGTCAGGTCGCTGTTAATCAATACAGAGTTGTTCTGAATGATCACCTTTATCCTGTGAGGAAACACTTCCAATCCGGATGGGAGTGGTCTCTTCCAATCCGTAGAGCGCGAGGGGTCACCGAACGGTTTGATGAGTATGACCGCTGATCCCTGGATCTTATAAAACACTATGTTGGTTTTTCCTTTAGTATTCCACCCGTCTGTGTGTCTGGAAAAACATTCATCTTCCTGCAGGTTTTGAAATCAGGAGATTTTTTCCAACAATTTCTGATTTGTCACCGCTTGGTATTTCGCTGACCGCTGAGTCACGTCTCGTACTTTATTCTTCTGCTGTCTTTGTTTCGTGCGAGACTCCAGCTGATGCAATATGGATGTTTTGTCCTTCACCGAGCGGGTTTTGTGAGTGTTTTTTTGTTTTTCATGTGCGTCGGGCGTGTTTGTGAGTCTGTGGGCACGCACACACACACATCAGGCACTCTACGCTCGTCTGGTGTCAGGCGGGAGGGGAGCCTGTTGTCACATTTCTTCATCATTACCTTCCCTGCCCTCCTTCATCTCGCTCCCTTGGAAGTTAAAAAAGTAATCAAAGGCTTGGCATCCGACAGCTCTGTCTTCTTTTTCCCCTGCTCCGCTTTAAAAATTTCCTTTTCCTCCCCTGATTCTTTCAAAAAACACCGGTGACTCCTCGACGAAAGCCCCTCATTTCAGGGGTGCTTAGAGCCTCTCCGGGTGTCTCGGTGGAGGTGCGCCTCTCTTTGACATTTCCGCTAAACAGAGGATGCTTTGTCACTCATCAGCTCAGACTCGGCTCCTCTTCTGGGAGCCTGGCCGCCCTTTTATCTCCTCGTAGATAGGCTGGAGAGTGTGCGCTCCTTACGTCCTGCCCATCACACCGCTGCACCAACATTAACACGACTCCCGGAGAAAAGAGCCCTGCGGTGCTCTGGCCGGAGCGCCGGGCTAAATCCCAGATCAGGGGGAGAGTTCAGGCTCCCCGGAGAGGAGATCTTGGCCGGCGGGGTGGCTGGTTAGAGTACGTCGGAGATTAAGGCTTTAGAGAGTCAAACACTGGATTAGGGGTGAACGGTGAGGAAGAGATTCCACAGGGTCTTAAAAGTAGCCTTCTGGGGGAAATAACCTTGTGTTTGCACGGCCCGCTCTTGCTTTCATCACGCGTGTGGTATTCCCAGCCGCGTGTGATGCAATGTATACACTGCTAAACGCCTCCATGAATAAGAAATGGCCGCAGTTTTTTTTTTCCCCGCTAATGATGCCTTTTTATCTCATGCATCAATTATGGAGAGGAGTCATGTTACCTCAGTGACGGATGGATGAATGGATGACTTTAAAACACCAACTCATCTGTCATCTCCTGTCATCATTGTTACTGATTCCTTGTTTCTGCTCTGTTGTTTTTTTTTTCCCCAAGGATGACGAGCCGATCACAGGAAGGGCGAACGGCAGAGACCACACACACATACGGAAGTTCCTCAGCCAGCACCACAAGAAATTGCCATGGAAACCAGAGGTGATATACCTTTTTCTCTCTGAATTCTTCCTCTTTTCTCCGGCCTCATCCTCTTTTTATATCCCCTTTCTTCCATCTTTTCCCGCAGATAAAGATGTTTATTTAAGGTCCTTCAGCCTCTTTGAGATTCGTCTTCTTTCTTTTTCATCTTGTAAACTCGGCAAGGCCACACACACACACACACACACACACACACATGCTTGGATGAAAAACTTTTATCAGCAGTTGACCTTCTTGAAAATGCTTTTATTAATGCGGCTGCATCAGTCGTTCGGTAATGAGTGTTTGCTTTTTGTACAATATAATTTCGCAGCAGATGTCTTTCTCCCATTTTCTTTTCGGTTGTCCTTTTTAAGCGACGCCGATATTTAAGGTCAAACAGAAACCCAGTCATTCTCCGGCGCTATTATGAGCGAAATGTACCTTATGATGACAGATTACTGCGCGGGGATGATCATTTTTCATCCCGAACCATTAGCGCGGGGGTTATATTTAAAGGCACCTGCGACTTGGGAGATTACAAGTCGATTTGATTCATCCTAATTTTTCAGCTCACTTACGGATGTGCTCTACGCAGCCCGCCGTAACAAAGAGAGCAGCCGACAGGGCAATTAAGCAGCGGATTTGCGATAAGGAAAGCGGCTCTAGATCTGTAACCTGTTCAGCAGAGTTTAATTAAAGGAGTGTGTGTGTGTGTGTGTGTGTGTGTGTGTGTGTGCAAGCCTAATATGCAAAATATGATTTATTAGCCGTTCTCTACCTGGAGTAGAGTTTAACTATCTCTAGCTGAACATGGCAGTGTGCAGTTGTGGGTAATCTGCAGAGACTGAAACAGCGTGCGGTCGATAAATAAAGTTTTTCAAGTAGATCAGCCGACTGCGGCGATGCAGCACTTTGTCATAGCGGCAGTACTTTACTGCCTTGTGCTCAGCTGGCCGCTCAAAGCATAATGCATGTAATCTTCTGCACAAGGCGGCATTACGGCGCTGCGAGGCACAGTGTGCGTCCCGTAATGTTACAGTGGCTGTTGTTCTATTCCTGCCGACCCTCCTGGGCGAGCCGGCTTTCAGTACGCCTTCTGAATCTTGTCTCAGTTGAGGGAGGAAAAAATCAAGGCCTTGAAAATTGACGTGAATAGATGGTCTTTTGATTTTTTGCTCAAACTGGCAACAAACAACTTTTCGCTTCTACTTCTCTTTCTGACGTAAATACTGTTTGTACAGTGTGATGATTGTAGACAAGCGACAGCATCCACGTATAGATCGGTGCTATAAACCTCTCGCTTTGCTGTCCGATCTGCAACCGGACTGGATTTATTCCCAGAAAAACGAAAGTCGAACTGCAACACAAAGGTGGTGCCGTTGCAAGAAGAGGCATCGATTTCTCCGGACGCTAACTATGGAGCTAACTCTAAACTGCAAAAGGAAAGAGAACCTGCTGACGGAGGGAGAGAGATAAAACAAGCGATAGATAACAGAAGAGTGAACGGACGGGCATTCGCTCAATGGAGAGCCGCCAGTGTTGAGTCAAAGTCTGTTCCCTCGCTGATATGTGTTCCCCCTCGCCAGCAGGACTTGGATGTGGTTCAAAACCGGCATTCTTTCTACTGGATCAGAACAAAACCTGCTACGTATCAATACAACTGGGTGTTTCACTCTGCCTTTGCGTCGCCCTGCCCAAAAGGCTGTGTTAGCGTCAGCGGCGCCAACTGTAACACCACAGGGAGAAGCGAGGATGAGGAAAGTCGTACAGTACAGTCCACCGGGTCCAAGTCGGTCTCCTGCAGTTGCATCATTGTTTCGCGAGACACCCGTCTCAAGATAATTGTGTGATTGTTGCAGCATTCTTGTGTGCATGACTAATTAAAGTCGCATGATGCAGGTTACTGCAAGTAAGTCAGAAAGCTAATATTAAGGGAACCTTAAAGCCTGATGACAGGACTAATCCCAGCCTAGTCAAGCGAGCAGGAACTGATGAAGCCTCTTGGATGAGAGGTGAAACGTCTTCAAGACAAAAACCAAATCCAGTTGCGTTCGATTCAATTTCCTTGAGATAACTATGACCTGGATGAATGAGAATATTCACAGACCTTAAAGCCTGATTGTTCCTTGATCTATTTCTTAAACTATGCCGTGTTGGGTCCTTGAATTTGAGGACATTGGGCCTGGAAAGTCTTTAAAAAGTCCTCACGTTTAATGTTTCGGTAAGTGAGGTTACACCGGGTTGAAATGTAGCGCCGAAAAAAATCCTACTTTGCTTTTATCACTTTTGTTTCTCTAATGTCATCTGGCTGAGAAACATCTGTTGCCTGAATATTTACGGGCCTGCATCCAAGCGTGCACGATGCTGCTGGCATCATTTAAAACTGTGCAACTTAGAAAATGAGATTTGACGTAGATATTAGACAGCCGAGCTCGGACTGCAGCCAAACGAGACACGTATCTGAGGCTGCTCATTCCACAAACGCTTTACTATCAACATCCTGTTTTTTTTTTCTGAGAACTGCGTCTGCACTTGAAAGACACGTACATGACTCCGTTGACCAAACACAATTTCTTATTTATGCTTCGGATTGGAAAAAAAGCGAGACAGGCTCAAAAGGGAAATAAATTTTGCAACGACCTCACCAGCCACATTTTACAGAGCATTAGGCGTGACTGGCATCAAAGCTCGCTCGTTTCCAGCCCAACTAATAAAGCAACATGCCATCGAGTTTCTGTGAATTTTTATGTAAATCCGGCACAACTCCATCAAATATCTCACACATCCCTATGAACTTTTATCCTCTAAAATCTCTTCCCCTCTTATCTCGCTCTCCTGCGATGTCAAGCCGAAGCCAAGTCTGTCAGAAATCATGGAGCGAGGCAGCTCTTCCTTTGCTCTCCTCGCCGGCTATCTGTCCTAATTACCACCGCTAACTTGCTTCCCTGGTGCACAGCCAAGATGGCAGAGGTCTGAGGCGTGGACTCGGGCTGCTGGTGGAGGTAGAGCGGCGCCATATGCCAGCTGTCACACACTGGCAGAGGTCAGGCGGGCATCCAGAAGCCGTCATGCACGAGTCGAATGAAAGAATTGCTGACTTTATTTCGTCTTGTTTACGCCCCCCCTGCAGAGACAGAAGTGGAAACATTGGGGAAAACACAGCGCTCGATGATTTTCGGACTAAATTGCCGTGATTTCAGTCGCTGCCGGGGAACCGAGCGAGGATTCCCAGCTGGTGAACTCATCCGGGGCTGACTGGGGATTAGCATCGACGTGCAGCTGTAGAGTGGACATCCTCCGTCTGTCAAGGACACCAGCATGTCAAGGACTATAACTGTGGATGGAGATCAGAGAGAGAGATCTGGCCCACTTTTCAGCGCAGGCACACAGTAGCCAGGCGAGGACAGATGAACGGTCATAAACGGTCAGAGCCGACATGATCCGGAGAGAATTACAGCATAATGGACAATTTATATTTAGCCAGGAGCTGAAAGAAAGTTATGGTTAGAGGGATTAAAGATACTTAAGTGGGAATTAAGGTATGTTTGATATGTAAATGAGTCGTTCTGGAATCGGCCCAGTTGATCAAACTGATCCGTTTGGGGCAACTACAACCGTCAAAGTTACGCCCACAGAAAGTGCTCGTTCTCGCCGCTTACAGGCTGAGGTTGTATTTCTGAGCGTCCGACAACATTACGGAAATGAGACGGACCCTTTCGTCGACTCAAAGGATGCGTTTTGTCACCAGAAAGTCTCCCTCGAGAGGTCTCACTCTGAAATCTGGCGAGAAGCGAGTTGTGGCAGGAGGACGATGTGAGTCAGAGTCGGAGAGGGGAGTTTGGAGTTTACCCAGAGGAACTGCTGGCAAGATCCTTTTCCCAAAGTCACGGCTGACTAATTAACTAATTTTGACAAATCTAGACGAGGCGACGACTGATACAACTCCTTGAATGAGACTCTTTGACTTTAAGTAATTCCGTAGGAGGCTTTACGTGATGGTGACGGCCACAGCGAGTCGCAAAAACAAGCACTTTTAGTGGACGTACGTTGCAGCCATTGCAGCTGTTCCACGGCTGCTGGCTGAGGCGATCTACTGGACCGATTCCAAAGCTTCTAGTTGGCATGAATCATTTACACAATACGCTAAAAATACAGAGCCTTTGGTTTCAAAACACCGGGATCCCCCCTTTTTAAATGATTGTTCAGTGAAAGTGTGAATCGAATCATCATCCCAGATGTATTACAGATGTGTGCAGTGATGTTAATCTGATCGTCAGAAGGTGTAAAACCAGATACAGGAGGATAGATGTGTTTGGTTTTCTGGCTCATGTGCTGTGAAAGAGAGAAAGCGGGAGGAGCTGGGGGACGAGGTGTTGCAGATTTGGACAGCCTATTATTTACCGTTCAGGAGGGAAGCGAGGAGGATAGTGTGGCACAACGCGGACACGTGACTCAGGTGGGAGCGGCCGTCACAGCTGGCTGCTTCACACAGAAACACATGCGAGGAGCGACGAGGCCGGAGGAGGGATTAGATCTTCGTCTCGTCTCCGGCTCTGCCGTCGTGGCACCATCACGAGTGAGAGATGGGGGGAGGAAGTGATGAGAAGAAGTGTGATCTCGCTGTTCCTTCAGTCTGCCTTTTCTTTTCTTCTTTTCTTTTACCAAAATGCTAAACAGTCAAACGGGAGGCACAAAATCGATTTCTGTTACAGGCCTCTCATTACAGCCGGGTGAATGATCGACAGCGTTGCTGCAGGAGGAGGAAAAAAAAAACAATCCTCCGTTCTCTGATCCACGCTCCTCAGCTGAGCCACATCCATCCCCCTCATGTTACATCCCTGGCATGACTGAAGACGCGTTATCGTAGGACAGATGGCAGATTATACAAACCTTCATTACAGCAGTTGATGAGGCTGGAATCCAGATCATATCAACCTTGTCTTCCATTTTTTTTTTTTTGCTACTCTCCTCTGCGTGAAATGACTTCTCTCATTATCCGCTCCCCGTATAATCCCCTCTTTCAAACCTCTGTACCTTTGAAAAACCGCCTCGCTGTCCCTACCTACTTATCCTTCCTTCCTCTCCTAATGGTCGAAGCAAAGATGAGATATGCTGGAAGCAACGGTTCTAAATGCCTCCAAGAAATTCACTCGGAAGGGATTTCATTAAATGTCTCGGAGCGGTGACGTTCCGGAGGGAATAACTGGCATGTATGCATCATTTGATCATCCGTTCAACACTCACATCTGAACGTAGCAGCTCGGTAAAAACCCGCAGTACAGTATGCGATGTGATGTATCAAGAGTGAGCCTTAATGCCCGTTCTCTCCTGCAGCAGGCGCCTCGGGGGAGCCAGCCCAGAAGTATTGTGTATACCCCAGTGAGCCTTTGCCAGGAACATCATGTCTCACTTTTCTTATCCGAGGGGGGATTTACGGTGTCAGTTGGTGCGATTGCTCGTCAGTGGGTGCGCCGGCCGGGCGGCCATTTGTCAGCGCCGGGCTGCCAGCGGGGAAGCGCAGAAGGCGGCACCAGATTTTTTTGGGGAAGGGAGAGAGAGAGAGAGTCTTGATTTGCTTGATAGTGCGACCAGATGGGTGAGAGAGAGGAGATACGGGTGAGGAGAGCAGCGTGGACGGAGATGTGCTAAGACAAGCTCGCAGAGATGTGAGCATGTGGAGGAAACTTGCGCTCTTAGGAAGACAGTCAGAGTCTGTTTGGAGCCGAGCAGTACACTCTTTCAGTTCAGATGTTATCAGTCAGTTTGTTTTTCCTTACTCAGCTCCTGTCATTCCCCTTTTTCCTGTATTTCTTTCCTCTGTTTGCGTGCCTCACTCCTCGTATTTGACAGGTAGCATTAATTGCCTCCTTCCCTTCCCTTCCCTTCCCTCCTCTCTTTTTTAATGGCAGATAGAGCTGCAGTAAAGTTGCTCTGCTGCTTTGAAACGGTCGCAGCTTAAGAATATACAGTATGTGGGACGGTGGATAGGACTTCCTCTGGTGTGTGATAAAAGTAAGAAAGGGGTGGATGGAGATAAAGATGACGACTGACTGACTATTGAAGAAGAAGCTGAATCTTTATTTAATCACATATCAGACGACGACATAGTGAAACTGGAGCTCGGGGGACGTTCTAACCATTGTGCCAGCGTGCAGCCTAAAAGGTAAATCACCTGGCGTGCAGACTTGAATCGATGCCGTCTTCTTTTCTAAGCTAAAAATCAAGATGCTTTGCTGTGAGACACTTTGACAGGTGAGCTGGAGGAGGCTATTCCTGTGAGATATTCCTGTTTTTGATACTTACAAAAATAACCCTGACTACGACATGTTGACGTACACGTTTCCTACACCGTACAGCTGCACTCTCTCTCTGCTCGTCTTCATGACTGACTGCGAGCTCCTGAAAGCAGTTTAGTATTTCATCCGCCGGTTGTTACTGCAGAATAGAGATGTTTTGTATCGATCAGCTAAAATGACCGTGGAAATGTTATCAGCAAAAATCAGATGTCCCTGTCTTTTTCCTGGCAGTCCCGGCACTTAGCCGGACAAATATCCACCGTCCGCCTGTGACTGCTGACTCAGATCGCCACAGAACTTTGCCAAAACTTAGTGAAACAAGTAACCACCCCGTTAAACACACAGAACAGACAGAGCTAGTTTGATTTCTCATGCATCTGTGGTTAATACTGCTTGTCCCCGGTGGCAGGAAGATGCAGAGGTCTGTCTCTGGCTTTGGATTAAGGAAGAATTAAAGTGAAGGAAGAAACCAAGAAAGTCAGCAGAAGTCATTCCGTCCCTTCTTGAGCCGATTTACCGACGAGGTTGTAGAAAAAAAGCTGCCACCGCGCAACCAAGTTAACCCGACAAAACCACAAGGCAAGCCGTCTCTACGCAAACTGTTAATGTGAGCATCATTTTATGCCGATGCTCTGAAACAAGGAATCAGGAGCGGAGACAAAAAAAGATGGAGAGAGACGGCGACGGGAACTGACAGCCGACAGCTGAGCTCAGGGAAACCGAAGACCGGAGTGTAGAGAAGCGACCGGGGCCGGACAGAGACGGAGGGATGAAGAGGCAGAAAGAGAGAGGTCAGGGGGAAGAGCAGACGACATCAGGGATAGTGGCACTATCGAGACAAAAGCTGCACTCCCGAATGACATAACAGCGGCGAGGCGGAGGCTGTTTAGCGGTCAGGGAGGCAAAGGTGCCACAGGGTGAGTTTAAGTCAGAGAATTTGGAAAGAGAGGACTTCCTTCTTGCCTTGTTCCCACATCCTGTTAAGGCCAGCGCTCAGACGGACCTCTCGCAGTGCTGTCACCCTCAAAATACAGCCAATTATGCACAAACACCCCTCAGCAAAAAGCCGACTTCGCCGCCCGCGGCCCTCTCAGGGCTGCACTGGGATGTGTGTGTGAATAATTAGAGACTTTTAAAGCTTCCCTCTCATTGCTACATGACAAGAGGAGGGAGACCGAAAAGAAGGGGTTGCTTTTAAAACCCACAGGAAATCTATTAAAAGCTTTACACAAGGCGTATTTACACAGGGACGCGTCCCCGTCTGCTAAATCCCTCTAACCTCGCTACGCCACTCCTTCTTCTGAAACATCAGACGCTCTCGTTCAGCTTTTTTTCGACTCCGCGCTTTTCTCTCTGATTTGATTCCGTCGACCTCGCAAATCCCCGTCTCTCCCTCTTTCTGTTTTAGAGAAGAAAAGAAAAAAAAAAGAAAATCAAATATATGCACATATCTGAGATCTAAAATCAAGAGTCCCGCTGCTTCGGACTGACATGTTTGCACAACAAAACGCCTCATGGTTAATGCATGAGCTGTAATTGCCCGCGTTGCTGTCAGCGTGCGGGTCACGTCGTTGACCGTGCGGCGTCGGCAGAGGGATGAAAAGGATCACCGGGGGTCAGGCCATCTGTTAGAATACGCCTGTGTGATGCTGAAGACGTACGACGGCCTCCATCCCGCTGCTTCTTCTTAAGCGTAGACGTGGATGCGGGGCGGCGCCTCACCCCGTCTCACCCCTTTAATCACGCTGATGAAAGGACGAGATTTGCAGCCGTGTGTTTCATCCGCCGCGCGGTCACTCTCAATCTCCTGATTGATTGATCTGACCGCTCGCACTTGTTGACTGTGCGTCTGGCGGCTGCAGAAACGCTTCCTCAATCAGATGAAATTGGGCCAAAGTGGCGGAGCCAGCTTTCTGCTTTGATCGAGCCGGGGAACCACCCTGAATCGTCTCGCAGTCATCTGGCGAGAGTCGGCTTTCTGCTCAAGCTTTCTGTGATGTCTAAATATCTGTGGCAGCGTTACAGTGGCGGCCTGCTGGGACTCCTCGTCACGCATTAAAAGGATGGCATATGTGTGAGTGTGTCTGTGTGTGTTGGTACAGTTGTTCGATCATCCGGTGTGAAAGTAAGAGATCCCAGATCATTAAATCGCTGAGACAACCTCCTACGGCTCGACGCCGAGCTGCTGCTCGTGTGCGAACGTGCACAGCTGTGCATCCATGCATCTGCAACCGCCAACGTGTCTCACGCTTTCATATGACTGTATGTGAGCTGTGCAAGTTTGACATGCAAGTCATCAGAGAGTCGTCTCTCCTCGTACATGAGCAGGCACAAAAACATGGGTTGTGTGTGTGTGTGTGTGTGTGTGTGTGTGTGTGTGTGTGTGAGAGGAAACGATACCCCAAGGCAGACCGGTTTCACCATCTGTCCTTGCTGTGTCCTGTGATTTCCCTGTGTAATTCAGACAAATGTCAGACCATGAGCTGGGGATGAGCTCTGACAAACTGCTCCAGACGTTCTCAGCTCACATCCCCCCCTCCTCCTCCTCCTCCTCCTCTCGATGCCCCTGACGAGCGCTCTGTCACCTTTTTTTTCTTCTACCCAGGACAGCGAGAACATTTGAAACATCACGCTGCATTCTCATGTTTCAGAGGAGAATTCATTTCGCCCGCTTGCGACATACATTCCAGCAAATCTACTGAAACCAGCGCAAATGTCAATCTTGCGGTCGGAGTGGGAGCTCCTGTAGCTGAAGCGCCGAAGCATCGCCAAATAAGAAATGTGATGCCGTTGTTTCTGCATCTGCTGACCTGCTTCCTCTCTCTGTGTGTCGTCCAGTTTAAGGGCCAGGCCAACCTGCATGTGTTCGAGGACTGGTGTGGCTCCTCGGTCGCCCAACTCAGAAAGAACCTGCACTTCCCTCTCTACCCTCATGTGAGTATCACGGAGCAGACGAAGTGGCCCTCTGTCTGTCACACGTGTTGAATATATTAACACCAAACACGCATTAAAATTGACTCTTCAGAACAACATTTTGCTGAGCGTCAGTCGGACGTCTCGCTGGCGACTGTTGCTAATTGCCTAATTAAGCTAAAGTTAGTGTCACGACTTTTGAAGCTCTGAAGATCTCCGTCTGACTTTAAATCTTTCAGACTCAAAACAGGAACCTTGGAAAAGGGTCTCAGAAATGCACTTAACCGGCTACATGCGTATCGTGCTGAGAGACTGAAGCCGTTGCCGTCTCGCCCACGTAAAAGCATCCCAGCGTCCACATCATGATTAATTTAGAGGACACCGGAATAAAGAGTAACAGCATTGCTGTTGCGTGGCATTGCAGAGCTAGTTAGTTCTTGTGTTGCAAGTATGATAAGATAAAGTGTAAGATCAGACTCGTAGACGAGACAGACGGCATTTGTATGTTTCACCATGAAACATTAACAGAGATGCGTTTTGCAAATGAATGGATATATGGACTAACAAGTCTGTCTGCGGCTCCTGGTGTGTAAACAACAGCATATCTAATTTAGGAGCTGCTAACGTTAGCATACATCCTAATGTAGTGGTAGCATCCAGGAGTGGATGTGCCGTCATGATGTTTTCATTTTTCATGAGCAAAAATGTTGTCTGAAATTGGATGCAATGCTGCGTCAGTGCTTTTGGTGATGAGCTAGTTAGCCATACGTGCTAACATTTGCAGCTCACATAAGAGCAGACATAAAAAACCACACCATTAAATCAACATCTTACACGTCTGCTCTCCCATTTTTGGTTTCAGGAAAAAGGCCTAAAGAAGACACTCTTACAATCTTCCTCCTACTCACACTTATTTCTGTTTTCTCGCTGCAGACCAGAACCACAGTGAAGAAGCTGGCAGTGGCGCCGAAGTGGAAAAACTATGGCCTGAGAATATTTGGCTTCCTCCACCCGTACAGAGATGGTAACTCACTCATCTCATTAGCGAAACCCTCCTCCGTGGCCAAGGTCCTTAGAGCATGTGTCCTTCACCAGAGTAGACAATTTCCACAGCCCTCTTAATCCGACCACTTGAGAGCCGCTAATATAGTGGATATTCACATTTTTATTAAGGCCGAACGCCAGAGATCTCACGGCTAAAAATCTCATTGCCGTGCCCTCTCAGCCCGAACCTTGAGTCCTGTTGCTATGGGAACTGAAAAAGCCTCGACACCCGAGGGGGGCCCCCTTACAGAAATTGCAGAATATGAACTTATTAATTAGATTACCATTTGTTTCATTCTCATGGAGCTTTTTTTCGGCTGACGGCTCAAAGGTCACGCTACCTACAGGATTCTGATGAGCCGTGGATCACACCTGCCCTTCACCTCACGCCGCCACCGCGCACCACATTCGATCGACTGGGTGTTAAATCACCTCATCATTATCTTTCATCATGCTGCTCCTTCACCAGTCTGATTCAAGTGCATAATATACGTGATTTTTTTGTTTTCATTGTCTATTTGTAGTTTAAAATGTGTCTCTGTGGAGAATTCGTCCACTGTAATAGAATATACCGTATTTCCCCAATTAATAGCCCGGGCATTTAATACGCAAAATCAACTTTGACCCCAGGCGTTTAAAAGAACCAGGCGGCTATTCGCTGCAGGCCTTTATTTATTTTTACACAGACCTGCACCAGGCCATTATTGTGATGACAGTTACTGTCCAACATATTTCTAGTCTTCTTACGTTATCATTTATGTCCATTTGCTGTCCATTCTCCTCCATGTTGTCCTCCGCTGTGTGAAGGTGGGGCGTTAAACTTCACGCGCTGCGAGTCGTTCTCTCTGACACTTCCTTTTTTTTTGTCAAAATAAGAGTCAGTCGGTCATCTAAGATTACGGTACACCCTTTTCTAACGTTAGCTACTTCTCTTATTTTGACAGAAAACGGAAGTGCCAACTGTTTACTTCTGCAAAAATAATGCAAATAATCGCCCCGGCGGTTATTCGGGTGGGCGTTTAATACGCAAAAAGAGTGCTGACCCCAGGCGTTTAAAAGAACCAGGCGGCTATTTGCGGCCCGGCGATTAATTGGTGAAATACGGTATACTTATTTACAATTACTTTTATGATGTACTGTTCAATACTGTCTGCTAAACCAAGACACTGGACATGTTAGAACAAAAGAAAACAAACTATAAAAATATAAATTAAGCGCCAAAAAATGACGATGGAATGAACGACAATTAAAGAAATTCTCAAAAAAACACAGTTAACATGTTCGAAAAGGAGCCGAAGGAAAGTAAACACTAATTAAATCCTTCTCCTTCTCCTCATTGATTAAAAACCTGACCTAATGACCTGTATAAAAAATATTAACTTCTCATTTATCTCATGATCTATCTCACGAACGACTGTAGGAAACATAAAGCACCTTTTTATCTCCCTTTAAAAATTAAAATGACTACATTTATCATCTCAGACTTTACGAGGATGATCCGCACTATTTCTTACCTCTCACAACATAAGGAGTCTCAGGCAAACAGCTTGAGACGTGAATCAGTGAAGGGTAAAGTGGCTTCGAGCAGCTCTTGCTCCTCTCACCTTTAATACTTAAAGAAACCATTAATTACAAACTCTTACTGGCTGCTCGTTTATTCTTCGGGCTCCTTGTGGTTTTAGATCTCTCTGAGTAAGCGCTCGCCTCTCACTCGCTCGGTTATTGCATATGAATCGGAGATTAAGTTGCAGTAACGCTTTTTGATATCATCCTCGGCTAAATGTGTCATCTCTCACCGCCGCCGCCGGGAGCGGTCCGGGCATCATTCTGGATTCTGGCTTCATTTTTACACCTAAGAATCTCTTTTATGAGGTCGTGTCCTGTCTGATTATACTCTGATTATATTTAACCGGGATCGTACCTGTCTACCTCCACTAACGCACACTTTGATCATGTTTTTCCCCTCCAGGCGATTTCCAGTTCTCGGTATCGTCGGATGATAACTCCGAGTTCTGGCTGAGTCCTGACGAGAGTCCGCTCAACGCCAGACTGCTGGTCTATGTAGGACAGGTAAGCACTCTTTTATAAAACTCGGAGAGAGGCGCTAAACCCTCGGCAAATTCATTAAGCACGCGTTTCCGAGGCTCTGAATACATTCGCTGGTTTTACCTAATGTTGCTTGGAAACAAGCTTTTTGCAGCGGGAAGATAGTGAATCACCTCGGGGGCCGAAATAGTTTCGAACTCCTCAATGTCATGACTTTATTAGCAAAAAAAAAACCCACTTTGTATAATATATACCTCTGGGAAAGAAGCACATTACAGTGAAATATGTGCAGGGAAGCCAAACTCTTATCATTAGACTTCATAGTGACTTATCTGATATGATATTCAGGCTAAGAGTGACTCGCAGCTCTGAACGGCAACTAATGCATTCTCTTCCTTTCGTCGATAACCATCCAATCAATCACTGGATATGGGAAATGTGTTTATGAATGACACTGTGGAGGCTGTTGGACTAATTCTGCCAGGATCTGACATCCACGATGCGACAGTTTGTCGGGTCCTGACCGGTCAACAATATCAGCCTCGTGTTCTGTCAGTGCTCCGACTCGGAGAACCAGGAGGGACACTAAGCGGGTTTTCGAGTGTTCGTCTTCAGTAATCACCCGCTCACCTCGTGTCACCATCCCAACGCTCGGGCTATCGCTCACCTCCAACACAGCTCAGAATACAACCGGCTTAAATCCTCCTGTAGAACAGCCTGTGGAGAAAAAAAAAAAATCGTTTCCTTTCTCCATCTATCCTTGAACCACCCGACGCCCCGCTATTGAATAAAAGTCAAGCTGTGTCGCTCCTGCCTGCACTAATAAAGTGTTCTCGGTGAAACCTTCTTAAATTTTAAAGAAGGAAAAAGATGCATGAGGTTGCGCGGTGTTAAAAACCGCGGCGTGCGAGTGTGAGCGCTCTGGACAAATGTGTGTTAAGAGCAAAGGTTCAGCCGTGGAGCCATCTGTATTCCAGCAGGATGTGAGATGCCATCAGGTTCCATGGGAGCTGAGATTAATTAGCCGGCGGCGAATATTGATGTGACATTTAGCAGCGGAGAAATATCATCTAGGTGATGGCAGGGGAGCGGCGCTGTGGCCGGGGATCGTTCATTCTGCCGCCGGCTGATGGACAGGCCTCGCCGCCTCCCCTGTCTTCAGAGACACGTCGCGGTTCACGGGTAAAAAATCTGACTCTCGGCTCCGTCCCTCATTATCTGACCCATCTGTCTGCACGAAGTTCAGGAGAGGAAAGTCCAACAAGAAAATAAAGAGAAAATTCTGGAGAAAATAGGACACTGAGAGCAGAAGACCCTGACAGAGCACAGATTAAAAACTAGGGAACGTAGGACCCTGAGAGGGAACATAATTAGAACTGGGGACGCTTTGTCACGTTCTCATTATGCGCCATAAAAATCTGGGTGAAATAGGACCCCAGAAACATCGCACCCTGTGAGTGCACATATTAAAAACTACAGAACACAGCAACCTGGAGACATCGGACCTTCAGGACAATCCAAATTTCAGATTTGATCCCCTCCATGATAACCTGACTCTCGCCAGATGAACTTCGTTCCGCCTCGCTCCACTCATCCATCTGGGATCGCTCCATTGGAGATGTGTTTCAGAAGGCTGGGCCTCATCAAAAATCCTCGCATATGATTGGATAAACCACTTGTCTGTCATCTTTACTGACGTGCTACTTCAACCGCTCACATCGAAACCAACCTGTGACGTCGATGAGAGCGACGTTCTTTTAACGCAAAAAATATTGGGTAGATTGGACAACACGGATGAAACAGCAGCATCGATGTTGACGCTTGCTTCCTCGATGCGAGCCGCCATTGTTGTCTGAATCAAAACAGTCGCTTCTCCGCTACGTCGCATCTATGAAACTCCCGCCCGGCGGTCCTGATTGGCTCGACCATAAAATCTGGTGCCGAAATCCCTCCCAACGGGACCGATCCCAGATGTATGTGAGTGGAGCTAGTGGAACGAAATGCATCTGGCGAGAGTCAGGTTACTTGCGTAAGGTTCGTGTAGAAAACCTCGGTCGGAGAAACTTTTGCACAGATAACGTGGAAACTTCTAAAATCGTCGGAGTGTGTGCCCGTGCCTCTGTCTGATGATTTGGGCAGTTTCTTATCTCTGCTCGCACTAAAGGGCCTCGGCTGTAATTTCCTGCTCGATTCATAACCTGACTCACTGCTCGCTCTAAAAATACACTCGGTATGCTAAAGGATTGCGACTGTATGTCAGTGGTCGCAGCGGTGTCATCCTGGCTATATATGGAATGTGCTGCCGTGAGGACGTTTGGCTGTGATGGGACGAGACGCGGGGAGCTGAAGCGTTACCGCCGTGTTTTCTCCGTCAGCATTTCCTGGCGAGCTTTTTCGAATGATGTACCGGATGTGACTGATGCATCCTGATTCCCTCTGCGGGACATCTTAATGAAAAGATTACATCACCTAGCAGTGCCACTTCTGTCTCTCTCCCACTCAGGTGTACACACAAAAACACACACACACATACGGTAGAGATTGAAAAAATTTAATCCTACTTACAGAATTGACCTTGAGTCACGGTCGGTTCCTCTGCTCCTCTCACGTCTGCTCTGGTCAGTGTGTCGGAGGATGAGAGGGAGGGGGGGTTTCTAATAAGGCCTCTCTCCTCCTCCGTCCTGCCGGGACATAATCGGGCCGCATACGAATGTACCTAATGCGAGTGACGATCATCCATTGTCCCGTCCTGGCATTAATCATATTTTTTTTGCCCACAGCTAATCTGTAATGAGATTTTCCCTCAATCAGAGTGTCCAGACAGCTCCCGCAGAGCTTCCCACAGAACCCGACCGGGGCCCGTCTGATGCTGAGAGAGAGCCTTAGGAGTCGCATAATGCATGTGTGTGTGTGTGTGTGTGTGTGTCACCGTGACTGATGTACGTCACGCGGAGCTGTGATACTTATTTTGCGTTGCTCAGACACGCACAAAAAAAAGACAAATAGACAGTGACACAGAGAGGTGGGATCAATACGAGACATGATAGCGACAGCAGCTGCTCTTTCTCAGCCCGGTGAGACTTTGTCAGAAGTAATATATTACTTAATATGTGGAATGATTGACCATATTCGCTGCGAGCCAACAGAGGGAAGAGTAAAAGGTGTAGAAATGATGGTGCATGCTGGCTCGCTGTCGCGCTGTCGTGTCTTACTGGGACAACCTTGGTTAATGGGCTTAGTAACACCTGTGCTTTACCCTCTACGACGAGTCAAAATGTTGTGCTGTGAAAAGGCTTTTCAAGTGTTCGACTGCCAGGCTGAGCAAAAATAGTAAAATAGCGTTTTTTTGGATTGAGAAAACCACGACAAGCGTATAATCACTTTCACTCTTTGTTGAAGTTCCAAGTTGAAATTCTGCAACCTCCGTGCACCCGGTAATCCATTTGGAAAGACATTAAAAAAAACAAACAGGGAGGAGAATGGATGCCCCCCGAGATTAAAATATTAAACCTGCTTGAGATAGGCGATCCATCACAGCAGGCGGCGTGTCTATGTTTGCTTTTTTATTCCTATAAAACATTAGCGCGCGCACAATGTTTGATTCGAGCTCCTCCAACAGCTGTCCAACCACCCACTGATAATGTAACTTTGACAACAATTAGAACAGACATGAGGATAATTGTGATAGATTACAAACCTCCAGCCAGTTTGAAGTGTCTGCAGCGGAGGAAGGAGGGGAAAACATCGTCGGAAACCGTACGATTCCTTCAGATCGACTCGTCTCGTGAACTGTGAGTGCGGTCCCACCTGAGGGAACGGAGCGTTACCGCTTAATGAGACGAGTGTGCCCAGAGGTCACAGCTGTTGTCGACTGTGGCTCTAAGTGCAGCTGTTTCACATCAAGTTGATTGCAATTAGACCCGTGACAATAGACTCCGTTGTCTGTACCGAGGTCAGAGGCTCGTAATCTGTGTGTTGTTTTTCCCTTCAGGAGCCTCAAAGCTGGTTAAAGAAGAACTTAACGATAAATGCACTTGAATTTATAGAGTGCTTCTCCACTTGATGAGTAGCAGAGACGACTCACAGCACTTCAAAAACACTTGTCACAACCTGCTCATCAGGAGCGATGCAGCGCTTCCACCAATCGAGTTCAAGGAGACTTCCACCTGCAGCCGGGGGATCCGAGAGTCGAACCACCAACCTTCTGATTAGTAGATGACCCGCTTTGTCGATGAGTCACAGTTGCCAAATAATATAAGAATATTTTTGTTTTTAAAGGTCCACTGTGTAGTGTTTTAAGTAATTTATTACCTCAAATCAGCGTCTTCATTCATAAATAAGTCCTCATTGGTGTAAAATGATCTCTGCCAACAATCTCACTTCTCCTCCTGAGGGAAGAATCACTTCTCCGTATTTCCATAGGACGGGCGAGCTCTACGGAGGCTTCCATGTCCTTCCGCTCTATAAAAAACGATGAACTGGTGAGAGGGACAAAAAGCTCTACGTGGTACAGATAAGGCTAAAGGCGTTTTCACTCAGAGCCAGCGTGACTGTGGAACGGAGAAGGAGCTTAGCCAGACGCGCTCGTCAGCTGCAGTTTGAAGTCTGTTTGAAATAACGTACCTCATCACCCGAAACTAAACTTGATGAAGTGCTGTCTGAAGACACGTTGTTGTCACAGCTTCTTGAATCTTGGCACATCCCGCCTGCCGTAGTTCCAACAGGCTGCAACGCACGTTTGAAAACGCGAGGCGCTAGAGAGCAGTATTCGTTTGGATGCAGAAGTAAAATTTAACCACTAGATGGGAGAAATAATTCCACAGTGTGTCTTTAACACCTGGCTGAAAAAACAAAACAAACATCGCCGACCTTGGGATGAGACTCAACAAACTTTCTCGCCTCGACTATAATGATGACTTTGTTCCTCAACAATGAGCTACGACGCACAGCAGGATGCCCGTTAACACCTAAATGTCACGTAGCATCAATAATTAATGACTTGTAACACCTGAACTTTTCCTGTCATGACGTAGAAATATCCCATAAACTCCTCGTTTACACCTCATTGATGTTTTTGGCTTCGTCGTAATGCTGTGTATGTTATATCCTGACACACACATTAGATTTTTCATCTTTCCTTCTGGCTCGCGGTGTGTCGAAAGGTGCGATTGCATTTTCTGTCTTTAAATCGAACTGTGGAATTACTTCGCCGCGCGGGCCTCTCCCCTTTCACTTGATTGATTAAGCGAGTTAAGAGGCTTTCCAGGTTACAATCAGGCTTTCTCGACGCCGTGGCGAGAAAAACACGTTTAAACCATTAATAACGAACAGGGGCTATTTTTCCCCTGCATCAAAATTCCAGTCTAAAACTTTCCTGTGAATGTCAGGTTGCTTGTCCTGGTTTGCAGTCGTGACCCCTCCCGACTTTATACATCTTACCTCATGGCCTGCGTATCCTCGTGTCCTCAAGGCGAGACGAAATAAGAGAACGAAAACAGCACTCTGAAGTTACATGACAGGTTTTTGCTATCACGTCTTTTTTCTCTCATACGGAGACAAAAACAGAGTTTATAGGAGAGCGGGTTGATGGAGGGAGGAGCTCTATTACACTGAGTCTCGCTTCTCAGTGTTTCAGGGCCAGTGGCCACCTGAAATGAGTTTTCTCAAGGTACCTACATATGTGGGTGAGGTGCACAAAGAGACACAGCGTGTGTGTGTGTGTGTGTGTGTGTGTGTGTGAGAGAGAAGTAAAAAAGAAAGAGGTTATGTCGGAGCGAGGCTGGTGTACGTCTGGGCTGTTCGTCTGCTTTAGGTCTAAGAAATTTGGTCTCCGAGTCCCCTGGCCTATTTCTCTGAGGAGACCGGGTAGAAGCAAAATAAGACAGTGTGTCAGTTGGAGGGTGTGTGTGTGTGTGTGTGTGTGTGTGTGTGTTGCCCATCATGACTCCCTGGCTGCTTGCCCTACAATTTACCTCCCGCCTACTTTGCTGCCCTCAATAAGCAGTGACTCACCATTTTAGTGGGAAACATGTCGTTGTGCATATGTGCACGTGTGTGTGAGGTGTGTGTGTGTGTAGCCTTGTGTCTTTACTGCACGCACCCGTGTACCTTTGGAGAACAGCTGCCACTTTCGTAGGGAAACTGAGGTACGACGCTGTTATTTGTCCTCGTAGCAGCGCCTGTGATCCGGCCTCTGTTCACGTGCAGCTGACGAACCATCTGACAAGAAACAAAAAAATGGTTCTTGGCATTTATGTTTTTTTCCTCCTTTGTGTGAAACTGCATGTTTTAAAAACTTCAGCGAACCTTTTTGAAACCTGATCATTCAAAACACATTATAGATGTAGCCTCTCGAATTTAACTGGCGAGAAGTCAAATTTTTCTTTGATTAACATCTCAACACATTCACTCTAAAATGAGATGACATCACCTCTCTCTGCTTTCGCTGTGTTTTCATTTCTCTAAATGGCCGTACGGCTGTAGCTCAGCGGGTAGAGCAGATCGACCAGTGTTCGGGAGGTCGCTGGTTCGAATCCCAACATGTCGAAGTATCCTTGAGCAAGATACTGAACCCCAAAATCGCTCCTGATGTGCAGTTGGCACCTTACGGGGCGGCCTCTGCCATCAGTAAGGCTCCTGCGATGAGATGACATCACCTCTCTCTGCTTTCGCTGTGTTTTAATTTCTCCTCTAAATTTCCATTTGCTTTGAAAACAAACTAAACTTTTGTGGTTTTTTCTGCTTGTACAAAGATTTCTTTTCACTTGTGATAAAATAAAACATATTTGCTGTATTTAGAGTCAGCAGTGGATAGCGGGACGTGCTGAGATGAATATTTTTGCAGTGCTGCCTCTGCTGTGTGATCGCTCTTTCTGAGGAAACTGTTTACTCACAGCGGGAAATACAAACATAAGTTCAGTAACTGGGGACGTTTTCAACAGTATTGTCTCGCACGTTTTCACATTTATATTCAGTGCAGAGTTTTAAGTCGCAGATTTTTAAAGTCGAGATGCCTCCTGCGTTCGGCTACGAATCGTCAGAGCCGTTTTTACTTTCACTGAAGGCTCTTAATAAACCAACGGCGCTTTGCAGCGACACAGATTTTATTTTAATAATAATTCTTGTGTGGGAGACGGCTTAAATGAGATCCCACTGCACCACTTTATGCAGTTGTTGCTGTCAGAAATCAGGGTGAGCCGAACAAAACACGATGAAAACTTAAAGCGGTCGAGGAGTTAAATGAGTTAACGCTTTTCATTTATTTATGAGGAAAAAAAAACCAAAGTGTTGCGGCACACGCTCCATACTACACGAGAACAGCGAAACACAAGTATTATTTTCCAAACAGTCGTAACGATAAGAGGCAGAGACGACGCAAAAAGGAGGCGAGGGGGGTGTCGAGCCTGATGTGGATAATTAACGAGCGCAGCGTTTACAGGTTGCAGAATCGGTGTGTTAACGAGCTGACTGGTCTCTGAAAGCAACATTTTGCAGTAATCACAAGGCGGTTTTCAGCATCTGAGCCGTTGTTCATTCACTATTACACAACACTGACTCCAAAAAACATCCTGACGCTGTGAAGTCAAAACAGAACGCAGTCATTAACGAATGAACCCATGTAATATAGGTTATACAGTCATGTGCTCATACCCAGTCGTGACATGATCAGCTGTTACCAATTAACCTGTTCACCTGTGAAATCACATAAACAGGTGATTTTTGAGCATTCATTCAAATCTTTAGAATTTCCCACTAAATCCAGTCTATTTTTTGATGAGGTAAAACCTTTTATATATCGGCTGTGGACTGTTTAGGATTAGCAAATTATCACATTCTGCTTTATTTATGCTTCACACAACCTTTCTTGAAACTCAAAGCTGCTGAGGGACGGACGAGTACGACGGGTAGCTAGGTTAGCAATTGCAAGTTAGCGTGCTGCTGTGTTGTTTGAAAGTTGACTGGATGCTGTGACAATTGGTGAGTGGAAACTTCCAGTGTGTTTACAGGTGAGGGGGAATTTAAAAAAAGCTGCACAGAGCTTCAGAGGGAGCTGTGTGATGTTTTCCTCAAGTGATGTCACGTGGCTCAGCGTTGGTTTGGACTGAAGACGAACTTGAAATAGGAAAATGATGGCGGAGTTGAGTCGGAAAGCTGCTCGCCATCCCTGTTTGAAGCTAGCAGCTCACCCGGCTATCCTTTATCGATTAAGTACAGAGTTATAGACTTGCGATGCTAAATCAGTGGAGTATCCCTTTAAAGGGATATTCCGGTGTAAGTTTAATCCATGGTCTAACACACCTTGACACCGAGTAAGACTCCCCCTCGAGGTCAAGTTAGCTGGCCGCTAGCTAGCTAGTTTTAGCAACCTCAGAAAAGACCGCACGATAACAACACACTGCAGCTTATGTCTCCAACTAGAAACTGCCATCAAAAAGCCACAATTAATGGTGAGAACAGCAGCAAACTTCAGCAACAGTACATGTACAGTCCCAGCACACAGTACGAAGCATCAAACATCTGCTAGCTTTGCCGGATTTGTATTAAAAACACAGCACAACTCACCCTCTCCTCCAGCAGCCTGCCTGTGTGGGGAAGCCCTGACGAGTCGATTATCGAGTGCAGTAGATTTCCGCAGCTCAAGGATGAAAATATCTGATTATTACTCCATGGAATGCTCAGTTCTTATTATCGAGAGCTGACAGGGAAAAAAACGGAAGTAATGGAGTAATAATCAGTCATTTTCATCCTTGAGCTGCGGAAATCTACTGCACTCGGTAATCGACTCGTCAGGGCTTCCCCACACAGGCAGGCTGCTGGAGGAGAGGGTGAGTTGTGCTGTGATTTTAATACAAATCCGGCAAAGCTAGCAGATGTTTGATGCTTCGTACTGTGTGCTGGGACTGTACATGTACTGTTGCTGAAGTTTGGTGCTGTTCTCACCATTAATTGTGGCTTTTTGATGGCGGTTTCTAGTTGGAGACAGAAGCTGCAGTGTGTTGTTTTCAAGCTGTCTTTTCTGAGGTTGCTAAAACTAGCTAAGCTAGCGGTCAGCTAACTTGACCTCTCGAGGGGGAGTCTTACTCGGTGTCAAGGTGTGTTAGACCATGGATTAAACTTACACCGGAATATCCCTTTAACACCGTCTGATTAAAACTTAGATTTCATTCTGAAAAAGTCGACCCGAGACCAAATTAGCATCGCGGCATTTACGAGCGAACGCGCTTCTCCACTCGACTTCTATCAACTTCAAATAACCGTAATTGAAAATCAACACAAAGCGGTTTCCTGCAAACGAATGTCAATACACGCTGAAATGTATATTGGCTGGAAGAAAAGTTTTCATCTTTAATGTGAACTCCCGAGTAAATCGAGTTTAGCTGACTGAGCTTAATCCACCACCTTCCTTTGAATATTCTCTCCCAGCCATTTTTTTTTTTTTTAACTCCTACCGCTCTCCTCCCGTCTTCTGCGCCGGAGGAGGAGTACGCGGAGGAAACTGTTGGTGTGGAAATGTACTACGGCGGCGGCGGCGTGCTGTGGGGCTTCGCAGTGAAGGCACAGTAGCACACATTGTGTCCTCCTCCACGCCAGCCAACTGCTTCACAGAGACTCTCAGAGGCTTTCATGAGTGCCAGAGGCCTGGTTGATTTTGGACAGACATTACTGCCTGCTTTTTTTGAGGTTTTCTTCTCCCGTAGCTGCTCTTCTCTTCTCACGCCAGCAAATACATTCAGAGATGCCGTTATATAATCGAGTGTGTACGTGTGATTATTTTGTAGGTGTGTGCTGCTCTCTCTCTCTGAAAGATTGTGGTACCCAGCAGCTATTTACATGCTGAAAGGCTCTTGTGATCCATTAGCATCACACCCCACAATGTTTTCTGACCAGTTTTTCCAAACCCTGAAGTGTGGCCAGCACAAACAATTAAAAAGCGAGCCCACTGTGATCTTAGCCTTATTCTTTCATTACGGATCAGCGGCAGCGGGGGCCCTAATTAGTCGCGTTGGCTTGCTGAGGAAATGAATGGGCACTGATTTGGCTGAAACGGGGGGGCCCCGGGGGTCCTGATGAGCCGGCTTCTTAGAGCCGGTATTGGCAGCGAATGGCTGTTTCTGATTTTCTGTCTATTTATAGGCATTAGCTCTCATCTGTTTTGCTCAATTTGCCTCTCAGAACTCGCCTCCCGATTGACCGTCCCCGTCGCTTTCGGGGCACATTATTGTGTTTTTCCAATTACTCTTCGTTTGCTGTGCCGTCGTAACCAAGGACGATCTCATGATCTCGCCTTCCCTTTTTCCAAAACAACCAATCTGCTCTCTGATTTTCTTTGTAATCCTGCTTGTTTACAGACAGGGCCCCGTCCAGTTTAAGTCACATTCAGTGCCTAAAAAAAAATCATAAAATCGATGTTTTTGCTTCAACATGTCTCCCCCTCTCTTCTCTCTTCCCTCCCACTGGCTCCCTCTGATCTGTGCCTCCTGTCTTGTGTGTTGCAGCTGGGTACAGAGTGGACCGCTCCGGGCGAGTTCAGCAAGTTCAGGTCCCAGTCCTCCAAGTCTGTGCAGTAAGTACCTGTGACAACCACACACACGCTTTTCTTAACGGCACAGTTATTTCCCTCTCAGGCCGGGAGGAAGCCCTGCTCACATCTAGTGGCTGTCGTCACTAAAGAGGATCTGTGCGGAGATCATTCATGCCTCTTTTATTAAATAATTACCCCAGAATATTGTTCACTGGACGCCGGACAGCAGGTGACGCGTCTCATCTGTACCTGCACATACGTGTGTGTGATCTTAGATCTATAGAGGGCTCTCGCCGGGTGTCGGAGTGTGGAGGGTCTTTGCAGTTGAAAGGCCTCTCTCTCTCAATGCGAGAGGAGAATGTATTAACCTAATCAGCTCCTCTCAGATTCAACACATCTCTCTCCCTAATTGCCGCGCGCCGCTCGCATAAAAGCACCCTTTAGTGCGCGCCCTGATCTGCAGTTTGCCTCTAAAGTCATTGTTAAGTTGATATGATTATACAGCGAGAGAGGAGATCCTGAGAACCGCTGCTTTTATTCCTCTGGGCCCTCCCTCGTTTGTTTGGCCTGATTGGGCGAAGCTCGTGGAGCGCTTCCTTAAATTATTCACACACACACACACACACACACACACACACACACACACACACACACACGCTGCAAGTGGTGTTTGTATCAGCGGTTCAGAATATTTTAGCAGTTCTCGTACAAAATGTTGATGAATGCAGAGAGGATAATGAAAAACTGTGTTTGGTTATTTACACTTACGCCTCTTGGAAGAACTGACAGCTGAGCATCATGGGTACGGTTGGTAATATGAGTCTGAAGCCGGGCTGAGCAGCCTTCTAGGGCTCGATTATATTAATATGCTAATATTAAAAAACAAGGTCATGTAGAGCAACGAGCACATAACACATCAAATCACAGCAGCAATGATAAATACTACAAAATGCATTTCATATTAAAGCACCAGCGAGGCAGCGTTACTGCGGCACGTGTGCAGCAGAAGCAGCAGCAGATAACAGTCACCACGTCCGTTAGTCTGACTTCAAATTCATTTAAAGAGACAATCCAACAGTTTGAGTTCGGCCTGCAGGTCATTCGAGGACCGAGGGCCACAGGAGAACAGGCTTGTTTTGGTGACCTTTGGTGATTCTCTGAACAAGAATAAGGATATTTCGCCCAAATTTGATGTGGAATAAAAAACGTATTTTCCATAAATAGTCCAAAATTCATGTACTACTGAACTAAGTACTTCCTAGACTACTTGCATGTATAATATGAAGTACTCTTACTGTGTACTTTTCGAGTAATCCTGGGTCAAAATCCTGACCAGATCACAAGAATAAGGATATTTCGCCCAACTTTGATGTGGAACAAAAAACTTGTTTTCCATAAATAGTCCAAGATTCATATACTACTGAACTAAGTACTTCATAGACTCCTTGCATGCATAATATGAAGTACTCTTACTGTGTACTTTTAGAGTAATACTTTGTCAAAATCCTGACCAGATCACAAGAATAAGGATATTTCGCCCAACTTTGAGGTCGAATCAAAAACTTATTTTCCATAAGTAGTCACAATGCATATCTTTTTACCTCATCTCAGCTTTAGTAGTCAGCAAGTAGTATATGAAGTACTTAGTTCAGCAGTACATGAATCTTGGACTACTTATGGAAAACAAGTTTTTTATTCCACATCAAAGTTGGGCGAAATATCCTTATTCTTGTGATCTGTTAAGGATTTTGACCCAGGATTACTCTAAAAGTACACAGTGAGAGTACATCATATTATGCATGCAAGTAGTCTAGGAAGTACTTAGTTCAGCAGTACATGAATCGTGGGCTACTTATGGAAAACAAGTTTTTTATTGCACATCAAAGTTGGCCGAAATATCCTTATTCTTGTGATCTTGTCAGGATTTTGACCGAGGATTACTCTAAAAGTACACAGTAAAAGTACTTCATATTATACATGCAAGTAGTCTATGAAGTACTTAGTTCAGTAGTACATGAATCTTGGACAACTTATGGAAAACAAGTTTTTTATTGCACATCAAAGTTGGGCAAAATATCCTTATTCTTGTGATCGGGTCAGGATTTTGACAAAGGATTACTCTAAAAGTACACAGTAAGAGTACTTCATATTATACATGCAAGTAGTCTATGAAGTACTTAGTTCAGTAGTACATGAATCTTGGACAACTTATGGAAATTAAGTTTTTTATTCCACATCAAAGTTGGGCGAAATATCCTTATTCTTGTGATCTTGTCAGGATTTTGACAGAGGATTACTCTAAAAGTACACAGTAAAAGTACTTCATATTATACATGCAAGTAGTCTATGAAGTACTTAGTTCAGTAGTATATGAATCTTGGACAACTTATGGAAAATAAGTTTTTTATTGCACATCAAAGTTGGGCGAAATATCCTTATTCTTGTGATCTGGTCAGGATTTTGACACAGGATTACTCTAAAAGTACACAGTAAGAGTACTTCATATTATGCATGCAAGTAGTCTAGGAAGTACTTAGTTCAGCAGTACATGAATCTTGGACATACTTATGGAAAATAAGTTTTTTATTGCACATCAAAGTTGGGCGAAATATCCTTATTCTTGTGATCTGGTCAGGACTTTGACACAGGATTACTCTAAAAGTACACAGTAAGAGTACTTCATATTATGCATGCAAGTAGTCTATGAAGTACTTAGTTCAGCAGTACATGAATCTTGGACTACTTATGGAAAATACGTTTTTTATTGCACATCAAAGTTGGGCGAAATATCCTTATTCTTGTGATCTTGTCAAGGATTTTGACACAGGATTACTCTAAAAGTACACAGTAAAAGTACTGTCATATTATACATGCAAGTAGTCTAGGAAGTACTTAGTTCAGTAGTACATGAATCTTGGACATACTTATGGAAAATACGTTTTTTATTCCACCTCAAAGTTGAGCGAAATATCCTTATTCTTGTGATCTCGTTAGGATTTTGACAAAGGATTACTCTAAAAGTACACAGTAAAAGTACTTCATATTATGCATGCAAGTAGTCTATGAAGTACTTAGTTCAGCAGTATATGAATCTTGGACAACTGCTTTGCAAAAATAAAAAACTTCTGGCTTAAGAATATAACATCAATATATGTATCCAAAAATGACAATATTAACTAGCCACTTCAGAAACATTCATTTGTACAACAATAACATAATGTGATCATGTCATCACGACACAATTCTACAATCAGAAAGCCGTCTCGTATCAACAGGGCAGAAGCAAAACCCACCGTGTGTGACTGGAGTCACCATACGAGACATGATACCACTGTTCACTGTTGTTCATTCAGATGTCTGATGGAGATGTACGTCATCCAGTTTCCTCCTGGGGTCACAGTTACTCGTACTTTCTCCAAATATCTGACACATTTTTTACAACATTTCGCCCCGTTCAGTTTTCACGGCCTGTTTCTGGCACGGTACAGCGAGAAGGCAACTGTTGTGTTGTTGCTCGTCGGGAGAAAAGAGGGATGGAAGGAGGAAGACAGAAAAACTCAAATCAGAGCAAAATTCAGACATCCTGGCAAAAAGACTCAAAGGAAAGGATCATGCATTTTGTATTATCTGACACGTCAGTTTTTCTGTCGATCACTGACGTCGAGTACATCAAGATGCTGACAAATATACAGGATGCTGTGTGCAGACTCTCTAAAGGAGCAGGGAGCAGGAAAGATAAACGAAAAGCGATGAATGCCAGAGATTTATATAAGTTTACGCCAGAGGGGCGAATTAACCTGCATTTTTTATGAGGATAAAAAGTACAGTTAAAATAATTGTATGTACAAATGCTGTTGCAGTTTAGTAATTATTATTACTAATTAGACCAACACTCTGGTTTCTTAATCGTCCTTATTTTTGAGGTCTCACGTACGCTGATGTATCAGAGAAATAGCACTGATGTTGACTGGTTTCATTCTTGATGAATCAGGTCGCAGTGCAGCCGTGACAGCAGCGGTATATTAATAGATGCGTGGCGCAAAAACAAAAAAAAAAACGAACCTCTGTGTTTGGTGGCAGCGAGTGTAGGTGTGATGTTCACGCTCTGAAATATCAGCTGATGATCAGATAAAAATCCTGGTGGCACTAATGACTTCGTGATCCCGACTCGGTTTATGATTAAAGCAAAAAATCTGCGGAAGATTAGAGTCATTTAATTTCTCATCTATCAGCTTAAATACTAGTTGATATCAGTTGTGGGAACATTTTACTCTCACACACACACACACAGATCACAGGCCCTGATCTTTCACGGACTGTTTGTGTCCTGCAGGTTGTTTTTCCTCCACAGTATCATGCAAAATAGAAGTAACGTGCATCGAATGAGGCATTAAAGCTTTTTGGAGCGTCATGTGCGAGACCATCATGCATGAAGTCGTGTTACATCAGTGTCAGTATCATGTAAGAGAGACCAAACTTTGAAAAACAAAAGGTGGAGCACATTCAGCAGATCTCACGACGTACTACTTTCAGTGTTTTTTATGACAGGATTAATTTGACGTCGCCGTTAATTTGCTCTGACTCACTGCGTCACTCCGAGGCCTCATCATAACTCCTAATGAGTCGTTCTGAGAAGGGTTGTTAAGACGCGTAAAGCCACAAGAAAATCTTGAATGCTCATTAAAACCATGCATCTGCTTTACGTTCTGCCTCCCTCTTGTATAGGCACACACACACACACACACACACACACACACACACACACCACCAGGAAACATTTTATATAATGAATGAAAATTCATTAATGCCATGCGGGGCTGAACGCAGGCCAGGACCTGTTGGCGAGTGTTTGTGCTCGTCTGTGCGTAGGATTAACGGGGCCTGGTGAGCACAGCAGGCACGCCAGACAACAAGAGAGCGCAGAGATGTGACAAGAGAACGTCGAAGAAGAAAAGAGAGGAGGAGGAGGAGGAGGAGGAGGCGGCGGCTGAAAAGTTTGTCTCCTTTCTCTTCCTGTCTGACAAGCGTCTCGCGTTTCGCTGACAATAACAAGACAACAACAGAGCACCCGGGCGTGGAGGTAGAATACGGCAGGTACATTAAAAAGCTTGTTCGACAAAGAAATTTGGGGCGTGACGTGACCTGTTACCGCGTATTTCAGTGTGTGTGTGTGTGTGTGCGTGTGCGCGGCTTTATGTATGTAGAAATGTCAGCGGGCTGTCGTGAAATAAAATATTCCACTCGAGGAGAGCTTTGTTCTTCTCCGTGTGCTCTCCACCCAGCTGAGCTCTGACAAAACAGTGATATCCATCACTTGACACACACACACACACACACCAGTTGCTGCTCTGTAACTTCCTCTGAAGATCTTTTAATGTTTTTAATACCCTGATGTGTAAATTGATTCATGATTCCACTGCCAGATCATGAAATGTCACCTACCAGAGATGAAACAGTTGGAGAAAAAAAAAAGGTAGAGTTTGGCGGGTGGAAGGGGCAAATGACCAAAGTCAGATCTGTTTTTATTTTTCCTCCATCAGATGCTTCAGGGGGAGTGTGTCAAAGACGGCCGTGAAAGTCTCACTTAAGATAATTAGCCCAAACTGCAGTTTGATGTTCCTGCATGTGGGCGAACACATTCACGTGTGTTCGTTAAACACCGAGCCGTTTCAAATCTCCGCTCTGCATGCCGATGACTTTATCGAGAACATCCCCGCAGCAGAGGCTGTTTATCTGTCATCTTCCACATGTGCCGTCTGCCGCGCCGCGCGACGTGAACCTCCTCCTCACGCGCCGTTACACTCGACCTGTTTTTACGGCACAGCTGATGTGCTCCCGAGCGTGCTAAATCGTGCGTGTGGCAGGATTAATAGCCCCGTGTTCATCAAAAAGATATTCTTTTCAAATTTGATGGGATGAAATTTAAATAAGCAAATGAGCAGTGCAGAACAGGACAGGATATCATTTTCTAAACAACATCAGAGCATGTGGACAGCAATAATAATCAGTCATTTTATCACCTGGCAAATAAAGAAATAATTACACACAACGAATTAGGTTTCTAGAATATTACACTCAATTTTTATAGATGGAAACCGACTGTGAAAATTAGCCATCACACACCAGGCGAGCCCTCGGCAGCGCGATCCTCTCGCGCAATTTGTTATTGAAGAATAAGTTCAGGTTCATTTGGGCCAATTTACAGACTCCATTCTGCCACAAAGCTGCAATTTAAAAAGCAACTCTCGCTGTTTATGTGCAACTGTTTCCCGCTTATTATCATATCGGTGGGCCCGGGACAGAACCAAATGGGACAGAGCTGATGTAAAAATGGAGCGTAACAACGAGTGGAGTTGAACGGCGCAGAGCAGAACACAATCAAACAGAGGGCAAGGCTCCGCCGATGTAATTGAACAGGGAGAGCAGAGCGAGGCAAAGCAGACACTCCCACTTTTCAGCGAGGTTGTTCTTTTTGCGCTTTCAGACTGCCCGTTATTTATACGTCTCGGTTCGTTGGAGCCGCGCGGCCGACTGTGGCGGAGCTGAAGTGAACAGTGACTAATGGCTGCTGCAGGCTCGAATCATGTTGTCAGGGAACCAAACGTATTGTTGTTGAGGGGTTCGCGAAACGCTTCGCTCGCCTGTTGGAGGTTTCCGTGCGATGCAATCAAAGGCTACTGAAAGCAAACACACGTGCACAAACACACACACACATATATATATACACATATATATATATATATATATATATATAATGGAGGTGCCCTCCAGTTGGCAGTCCCTCTGTGGTTACTCTGCATCATGGATGACTGCAGCTGGAGCTTTCAGGTGTCCCACCCTCATCCAAAGTACCATTTTTCCCATCAGCCCCTCGTTCTCTCGCTCTCCGCGTCTCACTCTCTTTTTATGGTCTTCTCTTTTTCCATCTCGCTCTGTCTATTGCCCGATGATGGCAATTACATGTGGGGAGTGAATTTGAAGCTGTAAAGTGTGCAAACAGCGTGAAGCGGAGACACAAAAACTGATGGAAATGTCTTGCGTCTCGGGCGGGGCCTTCCTGTGTGTGAAAGCCTGTCCTGGGCGGCGATTTAAATAGATGGGACGGACAGGAAAGTTGGATCAGTACACCTGTTTGGGAGACCGGGTGGCCGTCCACACCACCTGGCCTCGACCACCTGGAGGTAATGACTCACAGTGTGTGTGTGGAAGTAGTTTTGGCCGAGTTCTACATCTGAAGTTTGCTCAATAAAACTCGAAGACGGAGAGCGTTCGTCCCTGTTGTCGTCTCAATCTGTCACGCTTCTGTGAGCTTCTTCCAGTGTTTGTGGCACTGAAACGGATCCAAGTTAGGATTTACGTATGAAGCATATCATCAGTGATCTTTCGTAGTAAGATCCATCAAAACAACTGTTTTATGCCCCTTGACTTGTTTGTATTTGGCTCTTTTTCTTTTCTCCATAGGATTACTGATAATTGTTAGTTGATGATAGTTGCAAGAATTTAACTTTTTATCACAAACACACAAAATTTGCCCTTTTCCAGCTTCTTAAACATGACGATTGCGTCTATTTTCTGTTTATATCACAAGAAATGCAATTCGAAAAAGCCATCTTGGACTCCGGGAAGTTGGAACGGGCCATTGCAGTGTTTTCCACTCGTGCATACAACGTCCAGCTGGTTGAAAACAGTGGCCAGCTGGGGACCCCGTGGGGGTGGAGGGGGGTGTTTGTTGCTGCTGCTGCTCAACAATGTGTACTAAAGTTGTCCATAACACAGAATATTTGCAGCTGGGGGGTCTCTCAATCAAAGCACGAGTCAAAAAGACAAGAGTTGGATGACTCGGTGAAACATGAACAACCACCGGTGGTGTTTTATCTTTAGGTTCGGATTCCTTCAGCGGAGGGGAGGTTACAGCGAATGTCGGCTCAGCTTGATGATTAAAAAAAAATATATAGTTAAAGATCGACTGAGCTCTAAAAAGTGTCATGACTTCAAACAGTAACAAAATAATTGGCTGCGAAATCTCTGCTATTATTCACAAGTTCTTTAGTCTGTATCATTTGATTGCCTTCACCAGTGTCTCCCACAGTGTGGGCGTCAGGTGACCAGATTTCTGAAATGAAAATTGGGATACAGTATTTCCAGTCCTGCAGCCAGTAAGTAAAATATCCAATGTTGTTCTTCATGGGATAAAAAGGATGATAACGCTGCTTCTGTTTATTTTGACCACTAAATAAACTAAAGCTGACTCATAGAAGTAAGAAAAAACAGTTTCTTTTCTAACTTCTACCTTTTCACTCTCTTCTGAACTATCAGATAAAATACTGGTGCTGACACATCGCTCGCCTCAATTTTGTATTTTTATCTACAAACAAAAAATGTTTGGAACGATAAGTTAGCCGGCTCTGCAGTCATGTGTTCACCTTTCCTCCTCTTCTTATTTAGCCTGCTCTTCTTTCTATTCACTCTCTACCCGGCTTGAAGAGATGTTGTGGTGATGTGGAGTCGCTTAACACTCGCTAGCTTCTGGGACAGGAGCAGGTAGTCGAAGAGGAAAAATAGTGATGTGAAGCTGCTGTAGCGAGCGTCCCTCTCTGTTGTCTTTGAGACATCAATCATAGGCTCTGATGTCTGTTTCTCGTAATGGACAGTTAAAAAAAGGGGACAGCTGCTGTGAAGGTATTGCAGGAGAACATAAGAACAAGTTGTTATTCATTTATTTTTAAATACTTCATCTTCGTCTCATGTGTTCATCAGAGTTGTGATTAAAATTTTTGGGCGGGCCACGTCATTCTTAAAGGTCCACTGTGTAGTGTTTTAAGTAATTTATTACCTCAAATCAGCGTCTTCATTCATAAATAAGTCCTCATTGGTGTAAAATGATCTCTGCCAACAATCTCACTTCTCCTCCTGAGGGAAGAATCACTTCTCTGTATTTCCATAGGACGGGCGAGCTCTACGGAGGCTTCCATGTCCTTCCGCTCTATAAAAAACGATGAACTGGTGAGAGGGACAAAAAGCTCTACGTGGTACAGATAAGGCTAAAGGCGTTTTCACTCAGAGCCAGCGTGACTGTGGAACGGAGAAGGAGCTTAGCCAGACGCGCTCGTCAGCTGCAGTTTGAAGTCTGTTTGAAATAACGTACCTCATCACCCGAAACTAAACTTGATGAAGTGCTGTTTGAAGACGTGTTGTTGTCACAGCTTCTTGAATCTTGACACATCCCGCCTGCCGTAGTTCCAACAGGTTGCAACGCACATTTGAAAACGTGAGGCGCTAGAGAGCAGTATTCATTTGGATGCAGAATGAACATTTAACCATTAGATGGGAGAAATAATTCCACAGTGTGTCTTTAAGTTTGGCCTTATATGATTGTCTGTTAGTCATAAAATGCATGATTTTCAGTTGCTGCTCTACTTAACATGGTACAGTTCAAAATTCTGTCCTGAATCATGCCTTTTGACACTCATACTGGAGGGAATCAAAGTAAAATGTACTAAAAAGCTGCGTCTTTCTGATGCTACTGGAGCCTCGGCTTGGAAAACGTCCCCTCTTTTTCTGACCGTCTAACTCTTTGTCTCCGGCCGCGCTCCTACCTGTGAAGTGATCGTCTGGCAGCGCCTGCTAGGCTGCTGTCACGGCGGCTTGATGAGTGACAGCGGAGTAGTCAGATGAGAAACCCAGATAACCTCGTCAGCGCTGCCTCTGCTCTCTGACACAGCTACCAGAGCCTCGGGCTGTGTAGACAACACCGGGGGAGATTGACATTCGCTAAAATTTCTATAAACTAAACTGTGCTGAGTAGCATACTGAGCCGGTCTGACGCCGTGCTTGACGTCAACTATTTCTGAAGCCTTTGAGGAGCTCAGGACCGGGGATGTGATTGACAGCGAGTCGGAAGATTAGAGGGAATATTGTTTGAAAGATTTTTTGGAAGCTAATGAGCGCCGGGCTGAATCTGAGGCGAGGAGCGTAAGTCAATCAAACGATATCTGCGTTTGTGTAGATCAGTTTCCATACATCTGGTCTGTCTGGATTTCCCCCCCCCTCTTTGGATGTAATGACTGAAATTAAAAATGGCTGCTGCTGACCTTTGGCCAGTGGCGCGGTGAGGAGGAAAGGCAGAAGAGGATTCCAAGGTTATCTGGGGCGCCACAGCTGGCATTTTGAAGGAGCAGCTTTCACATCACAAGACCGCTGGAAGTGACATTTACGCCCCAATCCTCCACAGACACGTGGGCGTTGATGTGTGTTCCTTCTTTTCCTTCCGTGAGCGTTCAAGGCCTTTTACTCTTCTCATAACTTCTCCTCTTCCTCCTTCTCATTCCCGTGCTTTTACCGCACTCCCATTTGTTTTCCGTACGCATGACTTACCAGAAAAAAACCCCAAAAGACCGATTATAGTTGGAAGGGAAAGAGTTAACTGTGCCTTTCCCAGACAACAATGAGGGGAAACCTAGTGGAGAATGACCAGTTATTTCACTATGGGATCTCTCAGTATCTATAATTGAATCATTTAAGCACTGCTGGCTATTAGCCGGTGCGGAGACTCAAGCATTGAGAGAGAGGAAAGTGTAGTACTTGGGCTCATGGCATCATAGGAATACTGATTGAGCGGAGACGAGCTAAGTGTCGCACCTGCACTGTGCCATGATATGTGTGCATTGGCTTACATGTGAACGATTGTCTTTTTCTATCTTTGTGTGCACACATTACCTGATTGTGTTTGACTGTGAATACCAAACCTTAATGCGAACCTCCTCCCCGCTCACTGGTAATTGGCTGATACGCCGTAGCGGCTGAATTAAAATGAAGCTGTTTGCCAGCGAGCCGCGATGACTTCTCTGTCCCATTTTCCTCCCGCAGGCCTTCACTCCACCATCTGTTCCTATGAGTGATGGGCGCCCGCTGAGACACAAATCCATGTTTCAGTGTGTGCAGTGGCTTAAGTTTAATCAGAGTGTCTCGTGGGGTGCTGATGCGCATCTATCGAGCTGTGAAAAGAGCACGGCAGAGGACATCTTATTGGCAGTAACGCATGGCTACGACCGAACGGTAACGTCGGGCGGCCTCTGGCCAAACGTGATTAGAGACAGTAACGAAGACGGACGGTCAGCTCAGTCTGAGGAAACACAGAAAATCAAATCCAGAGCAGCTGGGGAACGGATATCTGAGCTGTTTGGAGAGTGACTCTGTGAATATTCAGGACATATCGAGATGTCAAGAGAAGGGATCAATAGTTTGGTGAGGACATGTCATCGGCACGTCAACATGCACACAGAGAGCAATTGATCTGAGTCAAAAGATAATCCTTCTCTTACTTTCAACAAATCGCTTGAAAGGTACATTTTGCTGGACTTGTCGGTTGCTGTTGTTGCTCTCCAGCTGAAGGGTTGAGATAGAGAGAGTAGCAGTGGTCGATGAAGGAGAGAGTGAGCAGCGTTAGCCAAAGGAAACCCTTGAAAAACAGTATATTCAATCTGAGCATACTCGTGTACTTGCCAGACTTTCGTCAGTGCACTTCTATGCTGATGATTAGCTAACTTACGTTTGCTCTTTGGGAGCAACTAATCTTGTACTAAGTATATTTGAGTTGTAATTAAATTGTAGAAAAGCACAATTTGAAGTGTGGTTAGTGTATTTCTATGTGCTAAAGTTGAACAACTTCAAGTATACTTTGTACACTTAAAGTATATTGGCTGTGTATGTACTAATATACATGCTTGATCAGTCAACAACAATATACTTCAACTACCACTTGAAGTATTTTTGAATCAGTATATTGGTTTTTAGTACATTGAGTTTGAACTTAATGACATCTATTTTGAAATACATATACCTTACATTAAGCACAAAAAGCAAAAGTATGCTTTTTTCTGTAACTGAAATATATTTTAATATAATAGAGTGTAATATTTTAGATAAACACACCCACACCTTCCGCGCCAACACTCCAGATTTTGTGCAACTTCCCGAAAACCGACATTCACCCCGTCTTTTTGAGTGGCCAGGTGTGCGTGGGTGAGAAAGTAAGCAGGGTTTACACTTCTCTCTTCTTGTGATGCTCCACTGTTTCTGTCACTTTTAGTGTGCAAACACTATAAATGCCTTCGAGGAGAGACTGTCCGCGAGTGTGGGCTGTTATCCCCGTATTTAAACGATTATCGCGCCTTTTCGCCCCGCCTTCGTGTATGCCGCTTTTAAAACCGCTTTAACCATGCTTGTCTTTCAACACGCTAATGAATTATGTCAACACGGTGACAAATGGGCTCGGCGTCGAGTGTCTGTGCCCAAGGATTCGCAGACAATACTTGTCAGTTGATCATTACACAGGGTTTGTTGAAAGAGAAATGTTGTTCGCCTTGTCCCGTAATTCTCGCGTATAGTTGTGCAACTCCTACATTTCTCCTGGAGATGAATTCTCAGCTTGTACTTGACGTTATGTAACAATTATGCTTCTCTGCGATGAAAGGAGCATATGTTTCTCTGCCCTTCGGCGTAGCACAAATACAAAAAAAACCCCGGGAGAGCAAAAGCATTGTGAGATACTATAAATTCCTTCTTCCCATGTCCACACATTCAGGCCGGTAAGAGACTGAGAAGGAGTGTTAATACAAAATCAAAGTGAGAATGGGGTGAAGTGGAGGCGAAGGGAAGAATAAAAGCATTGTAGATAGTAATGCTATAATAAAGCTATATTAGATAAATACATATGGGGGAATTTGACGGCAGATAGAGGGAGAAGAGACGGAGTGAGAGGCGTCGGGGAAAAGGCGACGGACAAGATACAGGAGGAGAGAGGGAAGAGGAGACGGAGGGGGGATGAAGGGAGAGCGGAGGGGGTCGAGGCGAAGAGAGGGGATGGAAGAAAGAGGATTTATTGAGGCTGCAGGGAAGAGCAGCGTGATAGCTCTCTGATGGATTAGAGGAACGCATGAGAAATGGAGTGGAGTGCGGAGAGAGAGAGAGCGCGAGGGGGGAGAGGAGTGAAGTTTGCGCGTCTCCTTGGGGCAGCTCTAAACACTGGTATCATTAATGTAGTTGAGAGGGGAGCGTTCGCCGAGCACAGTCTCGTTTTTTTGAAATTTTTTATTTAAGGGCCACCTGTGGGTGTTAGAGAGAGAGAGGGAGAGGGTGACAGTCAGATAGCATTAATGAGTAGTTGAGATGCTGGAAAATGAGGAAGTTGCTGTGGCTGGTGGTGTCGTTGAGGTGAGATGAAGGATGAATGAGAGCAATCAGGGGGAAGTGTTTTCATTTCACCTCAGCTCTACTGTACCTGCGAGCCAGAGGTCCCCTCTTGGCAATTTCTTTAAAAAAAATTTAAAAGAACACATTTGAAGTAATATAATGGTAAAAAACCTTAGAAGAAGCTTTCTATTCTTTTTTGGTTTTTTTCAAAATGACTAGAAAAGGAGGTCCCCTCTTAGATAGTGGAGACGTGTGGTGCCCTGTTGGCAATATTGACGTGAATGTGTGTGTGTGTGTGTGTGTGTCAGGCTGTCTGTCGGTCTGCAGGCTCGTGTATATATTTCTCTGGACAAACACTTTTCTTTGAGGTGCCTCTGAAAAGGAGTTTGTCTCTCAGCAGGAATAAAGAGAGCGCTCGCTATATGTTCACACCGAATGAATATTTCATACTCAGAACCCGGCGGGGGGATGATACTCTGAATATTTTGGTCCGACGGTCCCATCTTGTGTTATCCAGCCCAGTCGAGCTCCTTTGTCTGTCTCTATCCATTCGGCCCAATGAAGGGAAACTGGAAACAAAGACTCCAATTAGTCAGGCAATTAGACTCTTGTTTTGTGTCCTCTGCTCATCCTCTGAGTCACACGCTAATAGCTATTCTTTCCTCTTCCCATCTCTCATTTGCCCTTCACTTGTTCTTTTATGTTTCTTCTTCTCTTCTCGTCTGGCGTGGCGTTCTTGTCTGAAATCACGTCCCGCTGATATTCACTGGAATGTATTTTTCCTTTCAAGACACAGAAAGCATTTATAATTCCCTCTCTGTTTCTGCTGTTCATTTGCTATTTATCGCTCCTCCTTCATCTTTCTTTCCGCCTGTCCCTCCGTCTCTTCATCTCTTTCAACCGGAGCCCGCCTCATCATCCATCACGAGGACTGGTGTGACCGGAGAGCGCGCACACACACACACACACACACACACACACACACACACACACACACACACACTGACAGATTCATCCAAGTAGAAAAACACCTCCATCCCTCCTAACTTTGTGCACCTTTGTTTGTCTCGCTCTTTTATTTCTGCAGACTCTCAGTTTAATATAATACTTTTTTTTTTTTTTTTTTTAACAAAGTAGAGAGCTTGGAAAAAAAAAAAGAAAAGTTTTTCATCTTTCTCATTTGTTTCTCATCATTTCTTTATTTGGACCCATCCTGATTTCATTTCTGAGCGTCTGTCTTCGCACCGAAATTGAAAACAAAAACAAGACACGCAAGAAAAATGATTCAAAGCTTGAAAGAGGGGAAATAAACTATCAGAAGATAACTGCAGGCTGCAGGCAGTGACTCCCGCAGGACTCAATACATGTCTCACCTACACAGTGGGACTGAATTTACATGAAGCAACAATGGAATAGCGACTGAATCGGCATACAGAATTACTCCAAATCACAAAGAGAATAATAATGTGAATAAGGCTTCATATCCCGCTTTCTCGGTCTATTTATCTCTGTTTCTCAGTGTGGTATGATCCTCTTGTTTGTCTGTATCTTCCTCAGTAATAGTTGATTGACCTGTTATCCGTGGCTTTGTAGCCAATCTTCGTATTGGCTGAGCTGCTGCTGAAATTCAGGATCTTTGAGCGTATTGGGTTTTTGAATTTCTGAGAGTTTCAAGCGGCTAGAAGAAAAACGATTCTCACATTTTGACAGATGATAGCAAGTTGAGAGTTTTCTGTGTATATTTGTTCTGATTTATTTTATTCTTACACGTTATTTATTCATTTATTTATTTTTTTACATCACATGAAAAATGAGAACAAGCACGTAGATGCAATAGAGTGTAACAAAGACGATAAAGTGAGGTCAACCAAGGTGCAAGACAAAGAAGAAGAAGAAGAAAAACTGATATTCTGGCAGGTTGATTGAGGCATAATGCAACAGTACGGTACAATTAGTTCCCAGTTTGACACTTCTACCTCCTAATTTGCTTAATAAAGGCTCCCCAGGTATTTAGAGGCTTGGGGTGGTTGTGTGATACGTTATATTCTCGTCCTCCTCGTCTGCGCTTGTGTTTTCAGCCTCACTCTGGAACACTCTGTGGCGGCAGACTGCATCCTCTCAGCTCCGACATTAGATTATTCCACAGATGGAGCTGGATTACGAGCTGAAATATCTAATAAAGGGTCAGGAAATGTACTAATATATCCTAAAACCCATCTACAGTCGTCCGCTCAGGGACGGGAAGTCAATGAAGCACAAAGACTACTGCGAAATATCACTTTGAGTTCATGATGTTCAAAGAGAGATGGTTCTAAACTTGAACTCGGAGCGTGATACAGTCTAATAAATGCCTGTTTTTTGTCTGATGGTAATATTTTTGTTGTCATTCATACTTTATATTCCAAGACGACATGTTGTTGTCAGTTCTCCTCTCGTCAGCGATAATTCTGATTACTAAATTTCCCTACGTATCCATCACATTAATTAAAATCTCATCCACTTTAATCTAACGTAATGACTCTTTTAAATCTGTTTCGTGTAAGTCGAATTCAAAAAAAGATATTGCTATGTTTGAATCATGCGAGGAAAAAGGGGGCAAGCAGGCTGCCAAGAACTGAAAGCGGCACTTAAGTTTCGCTGAGTGCCGTTCGAGCAGCTGCACAGAAGAGGTGTTCCCTATTCATGAGAGGGTGACCTTAGCGCACTGTCACCGCTCTCCGGCACCCGCGGTGATTTATTGGTTACAGAGCGCCGGGCAGCCGGATGATGCGGCCGCGTTTGTGCACGGGGCAACACGTGATCGTCACACCTTCAGCCTTCGTCCTTCACTCTTTAACTCGGGTCAAACACGGCAGAAATAAAAGCACACATGCTGCAAAAATACTGTAAGACGACTGTACAGTACAACTTTAAATCAGCTGTCTGTGTACAGGCTGTTATGTCTGGTAGTGTTGAGAGAATTAGTCCACAAAAACAATTAATCAGCCATGATTTTCAGGATTCAAGGATTGAAAAGTGCTTGGATTTTTTAAACTGCTTTAAATTGTCTTAAAAGTTTATCTCACCTCGGCCCTCCCGTTTGATGTTGTGAGTTTTCTTGAAAAATGAAATGTAAAGATTTTTTTAATTCATGAGAACCTTTAAAAGTTTTGAAGTTTTACCACAAAAGTTAGGAGTTTTTTGAAGTTTGGCCCTTAGAGGTAGATTTCATCATCTTTGTTATTCCTTGTATGTGCTCTGTGGTGCGGTGGTGAACACCGTTGCCTCAAAGCGAGAAGGTCCTGTGTTTGAAACCCCGCTGGGGCATGAAAGACGAAGACGAATCTTTCATTTTTCAAAAACTGACGTTCAAAACGTCAACTAGTTCTAACTTTGTAGCAAACAAATTTAGATTCTGTGGAGTATTAATGAGTTTCATCACATCTACAAGTTATTTGGTTGCTACAGTTTCTCGCTAAATGCGCTTTGGAGCTTAAAAACAACTTGTTAAGTTTTTTTATTATTTTTAAATTTCTTGAAAGTTATTGTTTTAATTATTTGAATTCAGTTATGTGAAAGTGTTGATATTTATGGCAGACATATACTTCAATGATTATTTTTTAATTAGCTAATGTATCACACTTTTCATTGACTGTCATTTTACATTCAGTGGTAGATTATTGTTTTGTGATTACAAGGTTTTCTCTCCGTTTTAAAGCCACTGAGCCTGTTTGTCTTTGGGCTCAGCAGCGTTACAGCTTGTAATTGCTTGGCTGGTTGCGAACTATTGATGTCATCTTGTTCCCTGTTTTTAGACAAAATATTACTAAAATATACTTTGTTTACTGGCATCATCATCCGAAAATCATTGAGCAAGTCTGAGCTAATCCCAGCTAAAACAGGTAGTAATTAAGTAAGTAAGTATTTAAAGAGTGCAGTCATAATTCATTTTTAGGCAGTTTGATTTGTTAGTGAGATCATGGAGCCCTGCTCTGTTGGAAAAACGCCTCGGAGAAGAAGTCTTGTACAAATGGAAAAGTTGATTTTTCAAGTTTGGCTGAGTTTGATGTCATGATGTCAAAATGTGTGTTGAGCTCAGAAACTTAAGACTGCTAACGAGACGGCATCATGTAGGAAGCAACAGACCGAGTCATTACAACCTGTAACTTGCAAATTTCACATTTTAAATAAAATATATATATATATATATAAAAAGTCGGGCTGTCCTCAGATCTGTATAAGAGACCAAGATCAATAGTTTGAAGGTAGTAAATCTGAATTTCCAATGGGAAGGATTTGTTAGTTTACTGTGCTAGTATTTTTTAACATTTTTCACCATTTTCTTCCAATTTAGAATGACCGCTAATAAAAAAGTGTTTTAAGGGGGCGTCATTTAAATACCACAGATGAATTTATGATAGAAATGCAGATTTTAATACCAAAATACCGTCTTATGTCCGAAAAAGCTTGTAGGAACCCTGAATTTTAATAACCATTCAGGTTTTCTCTTAAAGGAGATTATATTTTTGCTTTTTCTCTTCAGGTTTCAAACTTCACAGCAACAATATTTCACATTTTTGCTCTGTGTACACTGACTGATAAAAAAGTTGGGCTGTCCTCAGATCTGTATAAGAGACCAAGATCAATAGTTCGAAGGTAGTAAATCTAGTAAAAGTTTACTGTGCTAGCATTTTTTAACATTTTTCACCATTTTCTTCCAATTTAGAATGACCGCTAATAAAAAAAAAAAGTGTTTTAGGGGGGCGTCATTTAAATACCACAGATTAATTTATGATAGAAATGCAGATTTTAATACCAAAATACCGTCTTATGTCCAAAAAAGCTTGTAGGAACCCTGAATTTGAATAACCATTCAGGTTTTCTCTTAAAGGAGATTATATTTTTGCTTTTTCTCTTCAGGTTTCAAACTTCACAGCAACAATATTTCACATTTTTGCTCTGTGTACATTGACTGATAAAAAAGTCGGGCTGTCCTCAGATCTGTATAAGAGACCAAGATCAATAGTTCGAAGGTAGTAAATCTAGTAAAAGTTTACTGTGCTAGCATTTTTTAACATTTTTCACCATTTTCTTCCAATTTAGAATGACCGCTAATAAAAAAGTGTTTTAGGGGGGCGTCATTTAAATACCACAGATGAATTTTGCAGATTTTAATATCAAAATACCGTCTTATGTCCAAAAAAGCTTGTAGGAACCCTGAATTTTAATAACCATTCAGGTTTTCTCTTAAAGGAGATTATATTTTAGCTTTTTCTATTCAGGTTTCAAACTTCACAGCAACAATATTTCACATTTTGCTCTGTGTACATTGACTGATAAAAAATTCGGGCTGTCCTCAGATCTGTATAAGAGACCAAGATCAATAGTTTGAAGGTAGTAAATCTGAATTTCCAATGGGAAGGATTTGTTAGTTTACTGTTCTAGTATTTTTTCTTCCAATTTAGAATGACCGCTAATAAAAAAGTGTTTTAGGGGGGCATCATTTAAATACCACAGATTAATTTATGATAGAAATGCAGATTTTAATACCAAAATACCGTCTTATGTCCAAAAAAGCTTGTAGGAACCCTGAATTTTAATAACCATTCAGGTTTTCTCTTAAAGGAGATTATATTTTTGCTTTTTCTCTTCAGGTTTCAAACTTCACAGCAACAATATTTCACATTTTTGCTCTGTGTACATTGACTGATAAAAAAGTCGGGCTGTCCTCAGATCTGTGTAAGAGACCAAGATCAATAGTTCGAAGGTAGTAAATCTAGTAAAAGTTTACTGTGCTAGCATTTTTTAACATTTTTCACCATTTTCTTCCAATTTAGAATGACCGCTAATAAAAAAGTGTTTTAAGGGGGCGTCATTTAAATACCACAGATGAATTTTGCAGATTTTAATATCAAAATACCGTCTTATGTCCAAAAAAGCTTGAATTTGAATAACCATTCAGGTTTTCTCTTAAAGGAGATTATAATTTTGCTTTTTCTCTTCAGGTTTTGAACTTCACAGCAACAATATGTTGTCGCCTTGGGCGAATGGAAAATTGTTTAATTTGCATCTGTTACTTGTCATCGTTTGGACTGAAAGATGAATCGATTTTAAACTCGTACACATGCACATTCTCTGCAGAACAAGGATAACATCCTGCACACACAAAAAAAACCTTGGTTCTGTTTGCTTGCCTGTCTGTTTTTTTCATGTTATCTCCTGTTTTTGTTTTTTTTGCGAGGCCATTTTCAATACAGAACACTGCCTTCATCAAAGAAGATGAGCTTGTGTTTGTTTCAGGAAACAAACAGGAGACAGGAGAGAGAGAGAAAGAAAGAAAGGGAGCCGTCACAGCGAGAGAGAAAAGAGAGCGAGGAAAATTGGAAAAAAACAAAAGGCAAGAAAACGAAGAGGAAGAACGAGCGGGCCGTCGCACATCTCGGTGAATCAGAGCGCATGAATATGGAGGAGCTAAATAGTTCAGAGTAGCAAATGTTTCCCAAATTACCCGGCTGCGGCAAACAGAATCAGCATCGCCTTGTTTACAGGAATTAGGCTTTCCAAACATTCTTTACCGTTTCATCCTCGCAAGTATAGCTTTCACTTCTCTTTGATTTAAGACACGTGGCTTAAACAAAACCATCGACTCGCTCGCTGTGGACGTGTGCGATTCCACACAACATGCAAATACGTGGTTTTATTCACTGTCTAACGGTGTGTGTGTGTGTGTTCAGCGACGACGCTATGTGTGTGTTTTGAGAGCTAATGACGTGTGGAGCGGTGCCTCTCATTCAGCAGCAGATGCTGGCCTATTATCTCAGATGTGTTTTTGATAAGAATAAAGTGTTGCAGCTTGGAGTGTGTGTTTCGTCAGCGCAGGCAAGGCGAGGCGAGGCGGGGGAAGGGTTAGACGTGCAGACCCTTTTTTTTTTTTTCCTCGCTCTAACCCGGGAGTCTCGGAGAAATACTGGAGCCTGTATAAGTGTAAAATGTTGATTTATGTGGAGCATTGATTTTCCTCCTCGCGGCCTCTGAAGGAGTGTTTTATTCAGGACCTCAGCCTGATAATGTGGCTCGCTGCTGTCTCTTCTGCCGTCTTCGCCTGTAGCCCCAAGTTATATCCTGCGCTGATGATTACCCTGTTTATGCTCATTCGACATTTATGACTGTTACGTGCTGTTAAAGTCTGTTTACCTTGCTTCACTGCAGTCTGATTAAATCCTCTTGTACTTTTTATCTGTTTGGGCGACCCAAAAATTGCTCGCAGTATTCATTCTGGTGGGTTTTCCACACAGTAAAAGTCGGTATGTTTGCAGTGTGGGTCGCTGAAAGAGATTCAAAGGTGGAAGTAGCCGCAGTGGCTTATTATAGAAACAATCTTTTTTCTTTTCCACCAGTGTCAAATATCTAACAATAGCCCTCTCTATTTCCCCCCTCAGCCTAATCTCGTCCAGACAGTACTACTTTGAGATCCTCCACAAGCAGGATGACAAGGGCTCGGATCACGTGGAGGTCGGGGTAAGTGGACCCATCGAAATCACGAGAGCGCACTTCCTCTATTCCTAATGTATGTTCCCCTCCCCCGGTCATTTCACTCATCCACATCTTGCTGACTCTCACCATGTTCACCTCTTAACAGGACAGTTTTCATTTAGTTTTGATTCGTGCCCACAGTCAGTATAAACAGTCGACAGATGTCTTTTGGGTCTGAAAAGTGAAGCCAATGTGGAAGTGCCTTAAAGGGATATTCCAGTGTAAATTCAATCCATGGTCTAACACACCGTGACACCGAGTAAGACTCCCCCTCGAGAGGTCAAGTTAGCTGACGGCTAGCTTAGCTAGTTTTAGCAACCTCAGAAAAGACTACATGATAACAATCCACTGCAGCTTATGTCTCCAACTAGAAACCGCCATCAAAAAGCCACAATTAATGGTGAGAACAGCACCAAAAGTAATAATCTGTGGAAATCTACTGCACTCGGTAATCGACTCGTCAGGGCTTCCCCACACAGGTAGGCTGCTGGAGGAGAGGGTGAGTTGTGCTGTGTTTTTAACACAAATCCAGCAAAGCTAGCAGATGTTTGATGCTTCGTACTGTGTGCTGGGACTGTACATGTACTGTTGCTGAAGTTTGGTGCTGTTCTCACCATTAATTGTGGCTTTTTGATGGCGGTTTCTAGTTGGAGACATAAGCTGCAGTGTATTGTTATCGTGCGGTCTTTTCTGAGGTTGCTAAAACTAGCTAAGCTAGCGGTCAGCTAACTTGACCTCTCGAGGGGGAGTCTTACTCGTGTCAAGGTGTGTTAGACCATGGATTAAACTTACACCGGAATATCCCTTTAAATCTTCATTCTTTCAAACGGCCAGCAGGGGGCGACTCCACTGGTTGGCCAACTTAGGTGCACTTACGTTTGTTTGTAAGTAAAGTCAGATTGTATAGAAGTCTATGAGAAAATGACCCTACTTCTCAGTTGATTTATTACCTCAGTAAACAGTTTTCTATGGTCTCATCGCTAGTTTCAAGTCTTCTTCGATACAGCATGATGTCTATTTTGTAAAATGATGGTTCCATTTAGATTAAAATAGACATTAGGGCGTGGCTACCTTGTGATTGGCGAGTTGCTACCACAGTGTGTCCTCTGGTTCTCAGTCAGTCAATCCATCCAATCATGACGTCCTCCTTCCGCCCCGCCCTGTCGCTCACATATGGTCACACTTGGCTTCAAAAAACAAGATGGCAAAGGGCGTAAGGCCACAACCAAGGCTTCACAACCCAATGGGTGACGTCATGTTGGGTTAATAACGTTGATTTACTGTGCGAGGGTGGTGGCTGAGCATTATTTTGCTTATATTACCCTCCGTTTCCATACCCGTCTGATCACATCTGTATGCAATAAATGCCTTTCTGGACGTCACGCTGGTCGGTTCAGAGCAGCTCATTTAAAGTCTCTCAACTGTTGTACATCTATCCTCCCTCCATCCCTCTGTCATCACTCTCCTCCTCAATCCTCATCTCCCACAGCACCTCTAATTTCTTTTCACTCTCTCTCTCTGTATCTTTGTTCTGTACTTCTCCCTCTCTAACTTTCTGTTTTCCCTCTCTCCGCTCCGCTCTGCTCTGCACCACTCCTCTCTCTCTCTCCTCTGTAGTGGCGCGCTGCACCTCAGGCAAAGCTCAGAGATGAGTGGGGCTTTAATTTCGATATGAAGTTTCAAACGAGAGCCCACACGCCTCGTGTGAGCCTGCGCTTTGAGTGGGAGGCCAGATGATAAAAAAGAGATCACTGGTGTGTGTGTGTGTGTGTGTGTGTGTGTGTGTGTGTGTGTGTGTGTGTGTATGGGATGAATCTCCTAAGAAGCCCCGGGTTATCTCCATCCTGGTGACCATCATCATCAGCAGCAGAGCGGCGGCGGCGGCGGTACAGCAGGAGTTGCTCTCGTCTTTCACAAAACCTTCAGCGTCTATTTTTCACCCTCTAGGTTAATGATTTTTTTTTACCTTCCCTGCAAACTCCTTCTGAACGCCCCCGGCTACGTCTCCTTACCTATCGCTCTTGTTAGTTTCTTCCCGGGTCTTAATATACTTAACTCCCTGAGCTTCGGCCACAGTGTTTTTTTCCAGCCCGGCTGTAGTCTCGGGCCTCTCGAGCCTGCAGTCTGTTTGGTGCTGTCTGGTTCAGACTGTCTGCTCCGAGCACAGTGGGTTTTTTTTTAAGCGAAGAGCCGACAGAGTGATTTGAAGAGCGCCATGCTGAACTGTGCCGGCTCCGCGGTGCCGGGAGGATCACACATGAGCCTGATGAGATGTAGGCGGCGGACTGTGTGTGTGTGTGTGTGTGTGTGTGTGTGTGTGTGTGTGTGTGTGTGTGTGTGTGTGTGTGTGTGTGTGTGTGTGTGTGTGTGTGTGTGTGTGTGTGTGTTGGAGAGAGAAGATGGCTTGGATCTACTTTACAACCGTGCCATACTGACACTCGGGCCTCCAGTCTGATCATTGTAAATTGGCTCAATCTGCTGCTGGTTTCACACAGGCTGTATGAAACGTCCTTTTTAGAGGTCTCCCAAGTGCCGCGCTGTTGCTGTGGGATGTCGTGGGCCGCCGATGTGGGCGTGTTATGAATATTCTGCTGATGATGTGCGAGCGTGACTAATAAATTACAATGCCTGTGACATCCACATCCCAGCAGCAAAACAAAATACCTTTATTTCGGAGAGCCTCCGGACAGGACGAACAGACCGAGCCGGTGAGATACGACGCAGTAAAAGACGGAGACGGAGACGACGCACCGTTAATCCGGCGCCGGCGTGGAGGGCGGGGTCCTGGGGCGAGACGGCGTTAAACCATCGCAGGTGTTTCACTCGTTTCAGTGAGACGACTGTGTTGCAGAGGTCTTAAAAAACTGAACAGCCGTTTCGTTCTAATGTTGATTTTAACGTCATCGGCGACACTGTGAGGATAAAATGTTCCTGAATAAATGTTTCTCTCGCCTTTAAACAAACACCGGTCGAGGAAAAACACAGCAACCTTTAAACACAGCGCGGCCGCGTCGTTACCGTGTAAAGTTCAAAAGTGTTAGCAAACAACCTAATTACACAGCGAGCAGACAGGAAGCAGCATCTGCCTCCGTCTGATAAATGGAACTCCAATATTTACTTTTCCTTTTAGCTTTATTTTTGGTTCCCGCCGACTCCTGAGGGAAACATTAGGCCTTCACAGCGAGTGTGAGATCATCCTCAGCCTTCTCACTATACTCTCTGTCTCCTGGATGAAGTTTCCCTCCACTCGAACCTGACCTCCACTCCTCCTAGGACTTTGTCGCTCTCTAGTCTTCTCTCGTATTCCAGTGGACGAGTTTACAATGGATTTTAAAAAGCGTGGTGGGTCTAATAGAGACACTAAAGGCTACCTCGTGTGTCTGATTACTCTCCGGACAACGGGAGGTTGTGTTGACCGTAACGCGGAGAATCGGTCGTTCTAGATTGGAAGAAAAATGGAGGAAACTATTAAAAAATTCAAACTATTGATCTCTATTTCTTAATCAGATCTGAGGACACGGCTGCCAAAAGGAAGGAGACAAAATAAAGAACAAAACGAGGCAGGATGTATAAAATCTGCTCTCTCTGCCTCCTGGTATTTCTCATTCAGATCATCAGCTTCCTCGCAGACTTTCCCGAGTCATCCAGAGAAAACTCTTCATGTGATTATGTCTGCCAGGGAATCAAGGTCATGTGGAAATCCGTCTTTCTCTCCGTCTCTCTCTCTCTCTTTTTCCTTCCACCGACTAACTCATGAGGCCATCAAAATAGGTTTGTACTAGTAGAAACAATTTAATGAAGCGTATAAAAGTCATGCAGCAAATCAAGGTTGTGTGTGGGAATGTGTGTGTGTGTGTGTGCGCTGTCTTAGGAAGCGCCCCTGTGTGTGATTTAACAGCGGAATACATTTCACACCTTGACAAAAATAGCAGATTTACCGTGACCGGCCCACAACAGCATTAAGCCCTGGGCTCACATAAATCTGCAGGAACCCGGGCGCTCATTTGTTAAAGAGCAGATAGCTTCGGATCCGCGGCTCCTTCTTCTGTGTTCGGTGCCAGAGCTGTGATTGCGTGGTCAAAGGTGCGCCGTTCCTCCGGGAGTACATTTGTTTACCGGCGCTTCGTTCTAAAGCAAATATCAGATAGCACACAAGTTAGGCGAGAAAATAAGAAAGAGGAACCTTTGTTTTTTCTCTGCCGCCTTTTTATCGTCGTGTAAGGGAATTAGGAGGGAGAATGGCTGCGGGACGGGCAAGAACACAAACAGGAAACAGGAAGAGACAGGTGAGGAATACAGCCGTGCCTTCCCCGAGGGGATGGAAACAACCGTAGGCCGGCGAATGAGGAGATTGTCGAGTCGTTAGCTACTAAGCTACTAAACCTGCACTCTGACTGAACCTTTCCATTACTACGCTCTACCTCGGGTGTTTTTTTCTTCCATTAACTCCAAATAAACTCTCTTTAGAGTGATGACTGCCTTTTTTTTTAGATGGATTGCACCAGGTGAAAGGAGGCTCAGTGAGCGGCCGTTTCATTAACTTTCCTTAAATGTCATCCGGATGTCGGTCGGTGAGACGCAGGACCTTTTCCACATCGGCCCCTAATGGAAAACCGTCTCCCGCCGGCCACGTGACGGAGCGAAAAAAAAAAAAAAGGGCGAGAGTTGGCTATTAAACGGCGTGATTGAGAGGAGAAGGGAGTGAAGGGAAAGAGGAGAAGAAAGTCACGCCTTAATTAGCAACGGCAAGTTTATGGAGAGCCAGGGGTGTGGGATTTAAATGCGTGGTTTTAATGACCCTGTTTTATCACTCCTGCCAGGCCAAGCTTCAAACTGCCCACCAATTAATACACACTCTGACTCACACCCCTTCCATCGCCGCAACCCTGCACACTCACGACACACACACACACGCAAACACACAGTGGGCCTCTCGACATCTGCTTCACGCCGTCGCTCGGCGATATAAATCAGCGGCGGTCCGTGCGACCTCGAGCCAGCTGTTAAAGTATATTGTGTGTGTCGTATTACTCGGAATAATTCAGATTTCTCTCCGTTTTTTTTTTTTACCACTTCAACACCTTATAGAGGCGGATGTAGTTCAGCAGCTCTCAGACATACGGAGCCGTATTTATTTATTTTTTTCACTCCTTAATCGTTTTTCTGTCCACTTTGAACTTCTTCTGCTCATTTTCGGGTCATTTCTTTATATTTACAATACAAATGTTTGCTTCTCTCCCTCTATAAGTTACCTTTGTGATGTTTTAAGATCCAAAGTTAGCACTCAGTTTTGTGTTTGGTGCTGTTTTCTTACAATTTTTGGGGGTCACTTATTTGACTTATTTGAAAATTAGCACTACATTTTACATTTTTAGGGCATTTAGCAGATGCTTCTGTCCTAAAGGCCCCCACACACCAGGTCCGACGTCGGACGTCTGAAGCGTTAGGAGAGAGTCGGACGAGTTAGGGAGCTTTTCTGTTCGGTGTGTTCAGCTGTGTTGGAGCCGTGCGAAAGCGCGAGGACGGTGTCTGATCCGACTGAACATGTCAGTCGGACGTCTGAGGTTGGACGCCGTCGGATACTCTGATTGGTTGTTAGCTAGCTGTTCAGTGACCATTCTGATTGGCGGTGTGCCAGCGAATCAGCGCGGCGTGTGGGAGGGGCGGCGGAAGTGACGACGGTAAACAAACCACATAAACAGAGACGGCACAGAGTTACAAACAACACTTCACCGTTCGTTATTTTGGGGATAAACCAACGTATGTTTGGAAGCCATGGCTGTGTGGACCGAGGACTTTGAGGAGCAGCTGGCTGCCCTGGTGGAAGAGAGACCACCGTAATACGACATCACGCAAGTAATGCTGAGCTAACACTGTGTGTGCTTTGTGTCTGATAAGCTACGGTCCGCACTCCGTTCTGTCATTTCCTGTTTTCATGTTTTGGGTGACTGACACGAGACTAGCGCCACCCGATGTTTAGGAGACTTATTGCATTTCATGCAGGTGCAGAACGTATACGCTGCTGTGTAGCCGGGGCGGTGTGTTTCAATGCAACTTTTCTACCGAACGGATCCGACGGAGTGGTCGGAGAAGGAAGTCGTCGGAGCCGGTGTGTGGGGGCCTTAAGAGGCTGTCATGCAAGGTGCCAACTGCTCATCAGGAGCAATTTGGTGTTCAGTATCTTGCTCAAGGATACTTCGACATGCAGCTAGGGGGAGCTTTCCGATTACTAGACGACCCGCTCTACTTCCTGAGCTACAGCCGCCCCACTACAATTGTAAAAAATCCCATAAAACCCCCAACATTTGACATGTAGCTGAAGGATCTAGAGAAAATAAGATTCACTACGTCAAACAAGGAGGGTCTGTTTCAGAAACTCTGGCAATTTGTCATTAATCTGAATGAAAAGATAACATTAGCGGTTATCTTAATTGTTAATTATTTTTATTTGAATGTCTGTACGGTTGTTGTTTTTCCCAACCCAAGAAATTAAGGGCCGTCTCTCGAACCGGAGAAGCTTTTTCCTGCCGAAGCCTGTGAATATTCTCATTCATCCAGGTCATAGTTATCTCAAGGAAATTGAATCGAACGCAACTGGATTTGTTTTTTGTCTTTGAAGACGTTTCACCTCTCATCCAAGAGGCTTCATCAGTTCCTGCTCGCTTGACTAGGCTGGGACTAGTCCAACTAGCCGGTGTGGAGGTCCAGCTATTTAACCTCTTAGGAGGCGGTCACAAGGCCACTGATGTCTATGGGTCGTATGTGCTCCATTATTATCAACGACAGTCGTTAGTATGGTCGTTGGGGATGGTGCCGTGTTCCCTCTCGACCTCTAGAGGGCAGCATCGGCGCCGGTCGTATCATCACCACCCGGCCTCTCCCCCGGCTGCATGAGGATAATTAACAGTGCAAGACACGCACACGAATCCTCAATGGGAAATCGCTCCTCATCATAATCGCGAAGATCTCATCACATAACTGAATATTATTCTCATTCATGTTCCTCGCGTTGGTAAAACCGCTGGCTGAACACACTCGGAGCCCCCGCAGGGATCCGGAGCCGTTAGCTGAGCTGACGTTCGTATCTCTCCGTCTGCCTTTCATGCCGCCGCTTTTTTCTTGTCATCATGCAGATTTGATCAGACACTTTCCCAAAGAGCACCGGCCCACACATGACACACCAGTTTAACATTTAAAAAAAAAAAGAAGGGAAGCTGTGTAGTGTCCCGGCGCCCACAGGCGTCGTGTCGTCGTCATGTTAGCTGTCACATGCTTACACTCACGTACCTCTTACCCCGTCTCACTCTGGACCGCTGGGTCCTGCAGAGAAGATGCATGTTATCTATGAGAAATGTTTGAAAGTCAGAAGTCGGTTCGGCTTTAATAGCCTTTAGCTCGTGGCTACAACCAGAGTTGAATCTCCAGAGTTGGTTTTCATGCCCGGCGAACTTTTGGATTCATATTTCAATTCAATAAGTTTTCGAGCGGTTCGAGTTTACAGGGATGAAAAAACACGCAGGCTCGCTGGCGTTAGCAGATTCAGGTCATGTTGAAAGTATTCTGCGAATGCATTTCATCACTGAAATCTTTTTAATCTGGCATCGGCGGCCTTAGCAGCGATCGCATTAAATCAATTTCCACATGTTCGGCCGGCGCTGCTCTGTCACGCTCGCTCCGAAATCACCGAGTTTGTTGTCTGTGTTTTATCTGTATTCAGGTCAGGCTTGTTATCCTCCGCGTTCTCTCTTTTTCCAGCAGGCATTATGTCGACCAAAGTACCTGCATGTCCTTGTCGTGCGTTTTTTTGTATTCACGTGGCCGCAGAATGAAAGGGATTTTTAAGAGGTGTCCTGTCACGAGTTCGACTTGATTTGGATCTAGCGGGAGTGTTAGTGTGACTAACCGGTCGTGCCTCGGAGCACGCAGGGCATCGCCGTAGACGCAGCGACTACAACGCGCCAGTAATTGCTATGGATATTGGGCTCATTTGTCTTTTCTGAAACGTCTGGACCGGGAAGCTTTGGCTAATGTATAATTCAACGCAGAAAAATCAAACACCCCGTCTCCGTATCCACCTCCTCATCTTCCTCTGAATATTGTTCCTCGGTCCCCAGGCGAGACATGATATGACATGAAAAACAAGCCACTGTTTTCATGTCACCGTGTGACAGCGAATGGAGACTGGCATTTATCCTCTAGCATGTAACAGTTTAGTTCTGTTTGGTTGTCAATTTAAATAAGAGCATAATCAGTCAGGAGCGTTATGTCCTTGTTTCCTCGCTGTTGTATTTCTTTTCTTTTTGGTCAGGTGCTTTTTCTTTTTTTGGGCGGCTCGTCTTCACCGTCTGCCTCCTTGTCAACTTTCATTGTATGAAAGTCTCTACAACAGTATCAGCGAGGCATCAAAACACCGACGGTCTTTTGTGTCTCCGGCGCTCTGTTTTTGGGGGAGGAGTCTCTTCAGAGCCTGTCAGAAGCCTCTTCCTTGATGCTCCGCTGCCAGCCGCCTGCCTGTCAGTGGGCAGCGCCGCCGCTCCGCGCTCGCTCGCTCGCACACTTTCCATTCCTGCCGACGGGAAAAAAATTTTGTTTTCTCTTCCCACCAAAAGCTGTCAGAGCTTCTCTTGCTTTCCATTTTCCTGTCAGCGCCTGTCAGCTCCCATATTTTGTCCCTTTCTTCAGGAAACAAATGTATCTTTATTTAAAATCAGGTCTTGAGTTGAATAAACGTCAACATCTGACAAAAGCATTTCGAGTAAAATATTACTACTTTCTGTTGATTGTTCAGTAAAAAGCGACAAATAACCGCATTCATTTTTATTACCAGGGATGGAAAGAGTGCTAGAATAGTGTCCTGTTGCTTTAAAGACTCAAGTTAAAGTAAAAAAGAAAGAGTACTTACATGAAAGCAAAAAGCAGGTCAGATAAAAGGCAGATGATGTCACATATGATATATTAGCCGTTTTTATTCTGGGTAAGCCACCAATCTGCCGTCCTTTTGGTGGCTCGCTCCGCGGATTTAGACAGAAGGCGGTAAATTGGTGGTCTGTTTTGTTCCACCAGTTTTGCCCCTCGGAGGGTAACGTTACACTTATTTGCGCCTCCATTGCTGTAAATCCGAGGCGGCAATGTGGTGGCAAATGCTGAGATCGGCGGAGGTGTGGATGACGTGCACTGCTGCGCACCCACAGCCGGGAGTTTTAAATCCAGGAAACAGCTGATCACAGCAGTCAGTTCGTCACTTCATCCACGAAGATGAGCAGCTGGAAAGCCGCTGAGATCCGGGAGATGCTAGCGTCTCCTCGCTCTCTGTAGCTGTCTTGGTTGTCCGCTTGTTGTTGTAGCGGCGAGCTAATAGCGGCTCGCTACTTTCAAATTAAAAGCCCCCCGCTAAGAACCCAGTTCTAAACTCCAATGGGGTGCAATGTAAAGCTCTTATTTTGAAGACAAATTCGACCTGCTTCTTCACGCCCAACTTCCTGCTTCACATCACGTCACATGTTTACGCCTACCAGAGGAGGAAAAGTGGAGGCTTTTTGGAAAAGGAGGAATATTACACCTCCCTTTTAGATAGACAAGGAGGCACATTGCAGCCTTTACCTTTTCTATCTAAAAGGGGCTATTAAAACTTATGTCCCAACAAACATTTCATCCATTCAGACGTCATTTTGCAGCTTGTGCATGCAGCTAATTAACACTAATGAAGATATTATCGCATTCCTCAGCGTAGCCTCTAATACAATAATTAAATACGTCCATACATCACGACAGATGCAACGAGCCAACTCAAGCTACAGAAAAGTAAATGACTTGTCTCTTCCAGTACAGTCATCAGCAGAGTGAAACGTTAGCGAGGCGGACAGCTCGGAGATGTAAAACTCTGCGGCAGCTGCAGCCACAAACACACAAATTAAAACAAAGCCAGGACACACTGCTTTCTATTTATTGCACTGTTGCACTCTTAACCAGTCCACTCAGCCTCGCCGGCCCACTACAACAAACATATCCAGCTGAAACAGGCTCTGCGGTCCCACCTGTAACACTGTGGAGCCGTCAGAAACAACAGAAGTCACTGCTGGAGGAGCCGCGAGATCCACAAGGATTTGGGTCACTTAACGCGCTCCTGCTACGTGGAGCATTAAATCATCGATTAATTAAGGTAGATTCATTCCTTTTTTAAACTGTTCTGAGGTACAATGAAGGTAACCAGGAGCCGTAACGGCTGCCGCTCACAACAGTTACAAAGACAAATTAAAGGTTATAAATGTGAGCTCTCAGTCGCTTGTTAGCTGTCACTTTGCATTTTTTGCACTTCGACTACAAGACATCATTCTCGGCTTGTTAGCAGCACGTCATTATCAATGAGGTCACAGTTTCTGCGGGCCAACAGTTGTCTGGCAACAGACACACAGAGACAACAGGAGCACTTCTACCATTCAGACCTAGAATGAGTGATCGCACAGTGAAAGTTTATTATTAATCGACTTGGCAATATTAAGAATGACGTCCGTTTCCCTCACCTCAGTAACAACGTCCACTCTATTTGTATCCTGTGATTGTTTTGTACCTTGGCTGTGAAGCAGTGGTCTCCATATGAAGTGGACTGAATGTGAACTCTCTAATGCCGTTTTTCCACCGACAGTACCAGCTCGCCTCGCCTCGACTTAGCTCGCCTTCTTTGCGTTCCCATTACTGAAATCTGGTACCTGGTACCTGCTAAAGTGGTGCTTTTTTAGTATCACCTCCGTATAAGTTCCAACCGAGCTGAGCTGATACTTCTGTGTGACGTAAGCTGGCAGCCGGCCACTGATTGGACAGAGAGCGACGCCACTTGACGACTCGTGACGAGCGCGACGTCCGAGCCTGACACCCGCTACCTTTAAAAACTAGCATCTGCGTTCAGTCAACATAGCGATTACATGGAAGGAACAACGCGCAGGAACACGGCGTGGACCGTGGCAGAGGTGGAGACGCTCCTGAGTGTTGTCGCTGAAGACGCATCCAGAACGAGCTCGATGGTGCGACAAGAAATGAAAAGGTGGACGTGTTTCGCGTCGCCCACAGCTAGCCCTGTTTATGTGTCGCGTGGATAAGTACGTCACTGATGACGACCCGCCCACGTCTGATGACGACCCGTCCACGTTGAAGAGATACTAATTCTAGTAACTGGTTACCTTGATCGTGCACACATTGTGAACATCGTTCCCCTGCCGCCTCCACAGTTTTGCCGGTTTTGTTGGATTTTTCAACCAAGGTGGCGACGATACAAAGGTGGTACAACCCTGGCAAACTCTACAAGACTCTCAACTCCAAGCCCCAAAGTGTTTTTGGGGATGTGGAAGAGTTTTCTCTCTCACTCTCTCTCTTGTGTGTCCCTTTTTTTTCGTTTTCTCCATCAGCTCGCTGTAAATAAATCATGACTCTGAATAGTTAACAAAGGACACAAAAAGACCAAACAAATAAGCCTTCCTGAGATTAAACTGAACACTCTGCTATCCTCAGTCCGACCTCGGCCCGTTACTTAAGATCCTGTATGTCACAGCTCAACACGGACAACTTGGATCATCAATCAATCAATCAGTCAATCAGTCATATTACATTTAGTGTAAAATTCCCATCTGCCCCGTCTTTGTTGCTCATCTTCATCCAGAGCAGCTGAAGACGAAGTTTTCAAGTTTGCTCACTGTCACGTTTCTGTTTCATGTTTTGGTTTTGTTCGGTCACTTCCTGTTTTATTTTGTAGTCCATGTGTTCCATGTCTTGTCCTTCCTGTCACTGTTCTGTTTGATTGCCTGCACCTGTCCTCTTGTGTCTCACCTGTGTCTTGTTCCCTCGTTTGTGTCTCGTCATGTAAGTCCTGGGTTTTGTTCAGTCCTTGTCGACTCATTTCATGTTTGTTTGCTCCTTTTTGACCGTCACAAAGACAATTTATAGATTAAAACAGTAAGATGAGTAAGTTATTAATTTGTTGAGGACTATTTTTCAGTTGTGGATTTATAGAACATCAGCACGACTTAAAAAATAAACCACAGTGGCTTCGTCATGGTACGAAGGAACATGTGCAGCAGTGTGGCTCGTGTGCTTTTGGACCGCTGAATAGCCAAAGTCTCCTGTCACGGCCTTCAAACTTGATTCGTCCCACAGTGACCTTGATTGCTCTCAGACATCATCCAGCTGGTCCGGCCCTAAAATACATCACTGTGACTGTAAAGAGGTTGCTGTTCTGAATCATCCAACCCGCCCTGTGTGAATAAAAGTGAAATGGAAAAGAAAAACAGACAAAAAAACCAACAAGGTAGTCCCGACCTCCTTCTGCCTTTATCCCTCAGACACCTGTTGTCAGGCTTGTTAACATCTGTCTTGCTCTGCGCTCCACTCTGCCACCGACTTCTCTCTGTTTACCACTCCGCCAATTTGGGCTCAAAGCCAGGTGGCGAGTGAGGAACACACAGGGAAAGAGAGAGGAAATAGATGGAGAGCACTCAGTAAAGCTTTCTCGACAAATGGACACGGACAACAGCTGGACAGCCTTTGTCCAGAGTCGAGTGCTGCCTGATTCAAGGACATGTCTTTCCTTCCATCATGTATTGGAAGGCCTTGATATTCCAATCAGAACGATTAGAGGATGCAGACAAACAATTATGTATTCCAGAGAAAGCTCCGGACTGAATGGAAGCGTCTACTTACTGTTAATCTTATCGGGAGCTCAAATCTGAATTGATTTTTCACGTAAACTGGGGAAAAGGTCAGCTGGTTTCATTACGTCTCCACCTCTTATGTGTCACACTAACAAAACAACTTCATGTCAATAGCGCCCGAGGCTTCGGAGCGGCCAATTGAATTGGAGGGGAACAAACACAACAGCAGCAGTGAGCGCTCTCGGAAGCAATAAAGCCCCTAAATCATTGAAGGATGGAAAAAAATAACCTGTGCACGATGGAACCGGAGGCAGAATACCTGAAAATACTGCATGTGTGTCACTCCAGCTGGGCATCAGACGCACAACTGTGAGTCGGGAGCGACGCCCACTTTTTGGCCAGCTGAATGGAAACAATATGAAACCCTCACGTGTCACCGGGCGGTCCGGGCATGATGAAACGTGATGAAACAACAACTGCCGGCTGCCCGTTGCCATTTTGCTCCGCGATTGGTACTTTTTTTTTTTATTATTTCCCCTCGGATATTGATTTCCTTTCCTCTCCGTTGAACTGGTGGGGCCGGCGAGCAGGCCTCTGCTTCTCCCCGCTGCTTCCTGTCAACGCTATTTCACAGCGGACGCTCCCGTAAACACACACACAACAAATACTGTGCGTGCATTCAAGGTGCACATGCAAACACCTATTTAAATATTAAATACACACCCGGTCGTTCTCTCCTTTTGAGGAATTAGGCCCCGTCCAGAAGTACCAAAACGATCTTTTTTTTATCCGTCTTCCTTGGCATCGTTTCAAGAATATTTGCGTCCACACGGATCCACTGTAAACGACTCAATACGCTGTAGTTCATATGCCAGGCCGATAGGTGGCGCTGGAAATTCACCAAAAATGGAGAAGACACGGAGCTTTAGCGCTGTATACAAACAGACAGCTGAAGGAGAAACCGAACATGACAAGAAGAAGATGAAGATGGCTAGTCGGTGGTCCATAATCCTTTTTTGCTCAGCGTCGTGGCAGAGGAGCAGAATATTTTGCCCCAGTAACCCTGATAGGCTCAATATCTTCTGCAGCACGAACACAAGCATGTAGTCCGCCATTGTTCTTGTTGTTGTAATGAGACGTCGCAGGGTTCAGAGGTCGAAGGCGAGAGGTCGAGGGGTGGGGTGATGACGTCATCGCATCGAAAGTATGCGGATTCACCGTCCACACGAATTTCTCCACCCTGAGACCCGTTTTCAAAAAAGTGCGTTTACAGGATCCGTGTGGACGATCGGCCAAAACGATGCGTTTACACAAAACAGCGTTTTCGTGTGGACGGGGCCTTAGTCAGAGAGGAGGACAGGAGAAAAACTAAACTCCTAAAGTTACAGCTCATGTGTGGCCTCCACTTTTACGCCCGTCCTTTCGTCGGGCTGTGACGGCCCGCTGACTCGACCTTGAGGACGATCACCGTGCAGTAATGACACGACGGCGAAGCCTCGGGTGGCCCGCTGAGCCGCTCCCCGCTGCTGCTCAGCATGATGTCGCGCCGTGTCCTTGTTTGTTGTTCTCTTTGTAGGCGCACTTGTTTCGGTGTGTGTGTTAACGTGTCGGCGTGGGTGTGAAGGCGAAGCGTACAATGCAGATATGATATTTAAAACAATCGCCGGAGTGTGGATTTTGCATATCGGCGATCGGTGTCACGATCAAGCAACAGCATCTAAAACAGCGAACGTGAGCATGTGTGTTGTGCATGCACATGTGGAAAACATTTGCATGAGCCCCGAGGAGGGTGTTTGTATTTGTATGCTCCACCCGAGGGCTGGAAAATGACCTGTCTCCTGCGATTATATCCGCGGTAACCAGAAGTGACGTGGTAATTGTGAAATCTATTTAAAAGAATTGTAGCTTCTCTCTCTCGCGCTTCTCTTTTCTATCTCTCTCCATCCTCGCGTCTGTTTTCAGGTCATTAGTAGATCTTCCTGTTTACACCTCCCCGTTACAGATCCCACGGCTCTCCTCTCGCTCGGCTCGCAGTCTGTTTTCTAAAAAAAATGGTTCTGCTGATTTCCCCCCTTCCTTCCCTCCTCACGCGTCTTGTTGTCTGTCCACGCGCCGCACGTTCTCCCCCTGTTTCCTCTCCTCTTCCTCCGGTTAAGTGTGTTTATACAAAACCCCGGCGTCCGATCGATCCCGTGATGCTGCCTCGGATCGATAACACAGAGAGTGTCACAGTTGGATCCGCAAATAGTGATGGACGATATCTGCTCACCTTATACCTTCTCCTTCTTTTCCCTCGCAGTGGCGTCCGTTCCTCCCTGGTCTGAAGTACGAGGTGATCGACTCGGCCTACATCTCCCTGTACACAGGTAAGTGCTGTTCATAGCCTGGTGACACATCGCACGGAGAGCTTTTTCTGTCATCTTGTATTGAAAACACAATAAATGTCGTGATGACATTCAAGATGAACGTTAAACCTTCTTTCCCTTTTTCCTGTTTCTGGTCGTTCTGCTCAGGCGGGAGCTCGCCAGATAGAGAGAGAGGAAAGGATGCTATAAAAAACAACTTCATTAGTCTGGCCTTGTATCGATCAGCGGTTTAATGTCACAGAATCGGCCTTATTTGAACTCGCGATCGACATCTCCCCCTTACGTTATTGTTCGTGTCACAGCGGCTGCAGATCGTGGCTCTGAGAGCTCGGCGTGTCTGTATCCGCGTGAGGGAAAGAGAAGATACGAGATCTAATAGATGCTCATTTTATTTCTCTATAGGAGCCATTTGTAGCGGAGATAAGAGCACTCGCTCCTGAGTAGACGTCTAACCTCTATAAGCTCCCAGAATAGCAGCGTGTCGCCGCGGCGTTAACGAGGGAGAATGGCAGCCGCGCAGAAAATGATGTGTTGTCATTTTTCGGGCAGAGCTGCTGCAGGTTTTTCTGCCTTCTTGTTTACGAACGGCCATGTCGAGGAAGAAGGAGGCCCTCTGTGCCGTGTATGAGGTCACACTCTTGGATTGAAGCGTTACCATCTCCTCATCTGTCTCCCTCCACCCATCCATCCATCCCTGCTCCTCCCTGCATGTCACGCTCTCGGCAACTCGACTCGCTCAGATTTGTAGCCGGAGGCGCGGAGATGGGTGGCAGAGCAGGATCCAGGGTCAGAGGGTTCAAACGCTGGAGCGTGTGTGCATATTTTAAGATGAGAGAAACAACTTTTTCTGCTCACGTTCAGTCTCTGGAAAACCAGGAAAGACTTTGCCAAACTGGGAGAGTGAATTTGTTCTGTGGGATTCTATCTGACTGTTGATCTTCAAGGTCAAAAAACAAATATATGTGTATTTTTATGTTGTTATGTTGATAATTTATGATGTGGTAATTCCCCAAAGTGCACTGTAAACCATTTGAATTTGCAGGCCGTTCACTCCACCTCCAAAGTGTTTTTTCTGTCGTGGTTTCGAGCCAAACGCAGCTCTTCGCTGGTGTGATCACAATCAGTGAGAACCCACATCAGAGGGGCGACCCAGATGGTGGCTGTTAATGAATTTTAACACCATCACACACACGCGCTCTGACATTTACTACAGAGAGCAGGGAATTCAATCAGCAGCACGGACGAGGTCTCGGTATCTGTTGCATACCGAAATAATGCCATGTTTTATTATAATCAGGCTACATCGGTGCAACATGCTAGAAAACGATTACATTTGACTTTTTAAGGTCACAAAACTACTTGATTATCTATTTAAATTTCTTTTCAGCACCGACAGCTATGCTATTGTAAGACTTAGCCCTGACAACTGTCATTTACAATTTTTATGAGGTGCACTTGAATGCACCATGACTTTGCCATACGAAGCGATATAGATTTCAGACAGAACACCATTGTGCGCTTGTTGAACTCTGTTTCAATCCTCGAAATTGATTTGAATTGGGAATCAAAATCGTGACGCCTCCTGTCAGTCGGTCTCGTGTGTCGTGGAAAGCATGTTCGCAGATCAACAGATGTCTTATTCCTCGAAAGAAAGGGAGTCTCTCTCTGCACACAAACACACAGCAGATCCGAGCGCTCCGCCCCTCCCGGGTATAAAAATGATGCTGACCACCCTGTTAATTATAAAGCATTTCTCCCATCAGGCCTCGGCTCCTGACATGCCATTAATCACACGTGCTCCCTCCTCCCTCCCTGCTATCGATCGGTATAATTATGACTCGGCTCTGCTCTGTTTTTGTTTTCCTCCGACTTTTTTTCCTCTCTCATCCTCTCACCTTCAGCTTCTGCCTCTCGCTCTCCTCCTCTTCCTCCTCTTCCTTTGTTTCCTTCCCCTCTGCCCCTCTTCTTCTACCTTTTTCGCGGACGGTAAAGATTTACGAGGGCAGCGACAAAAAAAATAACGTGCATAATGTTCTGCTTCTAACGGCTAAACTCAGGTGTGTCTGTTATTAAGATCATCAAAACAGGGGATCTAATAATGATCCATCTTCTCTGCCTCACTCTGTGTTTTTTGTTTTTTCCAGACGAGTCCAATCTGAAGATGAACAGCGTGGATCACGTACCTCAGACCTTGGCCAGTCACATCCGTCTCCCGGAGGAGTCTGCGCCTCAGGGTCTGGAGGGAGGCGGCAGCAACGTGCAGCACGGGGCGGATATGCTGAAGCCGGACCCCAGGGACACCTTCTACAGCAGTAAATCTGCCAGTCATCATTTTCAGCCTGTCCCCCTTTTTCTGTCCTCGTCCTGCTACCCTGCTATCATTTTCTCTGACGGACCGATCGGCCGTCTGACTCGGGTTGTCACTTTAAGCTGCATTCAGACGTGTCGTTTCTGCCTGGCTGTCTGGGTTTTCATACTTTCCCGGGTTTCCCTTTGGCCCGATCATCTCCCAGCCGTCAGACTCCCATGTTTATTTAAAGCTGAACTCCGTATTTGTTCATACTCGACCCTCAAATATTTATTTTCTCGCTCTGCTCCTCTCCTCAGCTCCCATGATCGACCCCTCCCGGCTGGAAAACGTTCTCCCGGCGTGCCTCTACTCTCCGACATACGTCGTCAAAGACTTTCCCATCGCCAGATACCAGGGCCTGCAGTTTGTAAGTCACCTTTCACATCACCTTCCACAGTAAAACCTTCCACTCGGAGTGTGTGATGATGCTTTTGTGCGTGTGTGGGAGTGAGATTAGTAACACTTTCCACGAAGGTCGTATCTATAACGCATTATCAGACAATAAACTGCACTCAACAGGCTGATAATGCTTCGTCTGATTTGATTAAACTGTGCGGTTGCGTGTGTTTTGAAGAATAAAGGAATCGTCAGGGCTTTGATACTCGCTGTGATTTACTTTTGTCTCACAGTTACTGATCATAGTCCTCGTTGTTATTGTGTTATTGTATCATACAGCTGCTAATAGCCTCGTACAGCGCTGTCACTTTACTTAGAGCTCACAAAAGTCATGTGAGATTTTACGAGCGATGTTTTAAAAGACGTTAATACAGTCCAAAAACATTCAGTTTATTAGAGGGGATACAAATAGACTTAAAAATCACAAGAGAACTCTTTAAAACTATCAAGTGTTTAGTTGTTTTAGAGGTCTAACAGAACCATGGCATGATAAATAAGGCATTTTAATAGTTTAGAAGAGAGTGCATTGGCAGTTTCTCTTGATTTGTATGTAGAACTCATAATCTGCTATAATATATTTGAGAAGTTCTCTATATGTCAGACTGTTTTTTTAAACACTGTTGTCATTTGGGAGTGGAGGAAGTAGAAAACTGGCGATTTGAGATGCATTGTTGAGATGTGAAATCGTCAAACTCGTTTATTTCTGTTGTCCTTCGTGTAAAGATATCTAGTTAACATGTTGGTCCGACCTGTCTGACGTATCTGCTGTGTTTATTTCATGCACCGTGTTGCTCTGTTGGTGTCTTTGACATCTACACAACAGCAACATCTCCGACTAATTGCTAGTTTGGGATAAACTCAAGCGGTCGTTCTCTTTAGTTTGTGGCCCATCAGGTGAATTCGGTCTGCCAACCAAACGTTTGTCAAAGTTCTGTCATAAATGAGACGTGATACGGTCAAACATGCATTTTAGATCACTTAGATTTATACACTTTGAAATAGCTTCATTAAAAAGACAATTAAAGAATACGTAAGCTAGTGTGTGAAGCAGGGAGCTTAACATAATACATTTTGTCCTCCACTTATAATACTTTACAAGCCTGTTTTAAGCTGTCATGCATGAATATCAAGATTTATACAGAGTCTATAACACATTGTGCACATGACCTAATAGAAAGTGTTACTGAGAGTTCTCACTCAGTCATCTTTCAAACCGCCCTGCACAGAGTCGGCTCGATGTTCAAGTCAACCAGACAGAAAACATAATAACACAGAAGCTAAGTCAGTGCTGGTGTGAACATCAGCTCCTCATCCCTCCCTTTAAAATGTACACAAAGGAAGCAGGAAGCAGTGAGCGTTGAGCGCTGCTCCCCCCTGTAGGACATCACGTGTTACTGCAGCTGTAAACACAAACGATGAGCTGGAAGTGAGAATCATTATTGAGTTTCATGTCCTCGAGTCAGTTTTACACACACACACACTTTGCATCTGTATATTGGTGCATAACTATAATAGTACTAGAAAATAGAAATTAAAGATGGAAGGAAGTTCTGCAAGTCAAGAAGAATAAATAGAAAATTTATTATGAAAACAATATGTGCAGTATAATTGTGTTGTGCCTCAGCAGAAAACTGAATTTACTGAGGCAGCCGTCAGCTATCCTGATGTCATTAAAACAAAAATCCATGTCTGATTCGACAGGAGAACATCCAGCATTGTGTCGTTGAAGCAGATCTTTTGACTTAAATACTGATGTTAACCGAACTTTGATTGACATTTACCCTTTTCCTCAGGTGTATCTCTCCTTCGTCTACCCCAACGACTTCACCCGCCTCACCCACATGGAGCGGGAGAACAAGTGTTTCTACCGAGAGTCGCCCATCTACTTGGAGAAGTAAGGGCCAATGTTGCTTTTATCTCCTCGGGGAGCTCGGGGAACATCCGTCTCTGTCTCGTGTGTTATGAACGAGTACACTGATTATGCAGAGTAACTTTTCCAGTCTGAGTTTAATGGCAGTGATTCATGCGACCTCTCACCGAGAGATTAAGTTTATTATTCTGCGAGGCACATTGAAACCTCAGCCTTCTGCTAATGTGTGTGTGTGTGTGTGTGTGTGTTTGTGTGCGTCTGCCAGGTTTGGTTTCTACAAATATATGAAGATGGATGAGGAGGAAGATGACAGACCGTTCTTCTTCCCCAACCCAGATGGTAACTATTAACGAACACACACACACACACACACACACATGTGAGCTCGTTCTTCCAACTTCGTGTCTCCTTCGCGTCTCCAGATTTCCTCGAGGAGGAGGAGGTGGTGGACACAGAGGACGAGGCGGAGATCGTCGGCACGCCGCCGCCCAAGAAGCCGTCTCGTCCCAGCCAGACCAGCCACACCTCCAAACCCTCCCACCAGCACTCGAAGCCCGGGCCCACACCGGCTGGCAGGGACGGGGAAGAGGAGGAGGAGGAGGACCCCGACGAGGAGGAGGAGGAGGGAGCGGTTGACAGCATCATACGGCGCAGAGAGAGGAGACACTTTCCTCCCAGAGATGGACAGATTGTCAGGGACGTGGACAGAGACTGGGGGAGGGATCACACGAGGGGAAACGTGAGGCAGGACGCCGGGGAGAGACTCGAAGAGCCGCGACCCAGGGTGCTTCAGGCCGACATGGACAGCGTGGTCCGGGGTCGCTCCTTGTCCTGGATCCACACCGGCCCTCCAGAGTCGGTCCCTGGCAGGAAAGGAGTGGGAACAGGTGGTGCAGAAGGAGGAGGAGGAGAGAAGGGAGCCGAGGCTCCGCCTAAACTGAGCAAGTCTTCGCTCCTCTTCCCGCAGAAGTCCTCCCTCTCTGCCCTCGCCAGCCGCGCCAAGCAGATCCTCAGCAACTCCGCCCACGGCAACAACCTGAACAACAAGCCCGCCGGCAGCAAGAAGGAGAAGAGGGAGGAGAACAAGATCTACATCACCAGGCCTCGACCCGCCAGGGAGCGGGAGAGGGACAGGGAGAGGGAGAGGGAGCAGCGGCGGGAGAGGAGGGAGGAGAGGGCGTCTCGCCACCCCAGAGAGGTGTTCCCGGGGGTGTTTCTGTACCAAACAGGGAAGACCACCAGGCTGGTCAACCTGGGTGGGAAAGGACATGCTGGGGGAGGCGTAAGAGGAGGTAAAAGTCTCGTCAGTGCCCCTCAGCTCTGGCCCAACCCCCCTACGAAAGAAGGTAAGACGTATCCTCACAACGGAAGCGTCAACATACAGAATGAAAGTGTGCATAAGTCTGCCAGCAGGGCCGTGAAGCCGCCGGAGAAAAGCAGGAGGAAAGGAGAGCACCGGGATTTAAAGACTACTCCTGCTGACCTGCTCAGCAGAGGAGACACGTTAACCCCGCGGTCCCGTCACCAAGACCCCCCTCTGCCTCCAGTAACCCCGCCGAGGTCCAACTCCACAGAACACACGCTGCAGGGTCAGGCCCGGGTCACCTCTTACCTCAGGACCTCAGAGATCACAGAGTCCCAGCAGCAGCCGGACCCGGACCCCAACCCACCGGACCTCGACCGCGACACCAACCGCTCGAATCCCGACCCCGACCCCGATCCAGAGCCGGAACCAGAGGAGGGGGAGATGTCGGACTACAGTTACGAAGAGGTGGAGGCCAGGCCGGGCTGGGCGGAGGAGAGCATCAACTGGCAGCGGACCTTCTCCGTCAACCCGATGGACTTCGAGCTGCTGCGCTCCGACTGGAACGACCTGCGCTGCAACGTGTCCGGCAACCTCCAGCTGGCGGAGAGCGAGGTGGTGGACGTGCTGGCGCAGTACATGGAGAAGCTCAACGAACGCAACGGAGGGTAAGGATAAAGAGGAGGGAAGGGAAGGGAGGGAGTGAGACCGATGTGAGGCTGAAAGAGAGCTCGTGTTTTTCTCGCAGCCTCGTAAGTTCAGATGTGGTTTTTCTCACACTAACCGTTATGTAAAACAAGAAGTAATTTCAGCGGGAACATATTGGTCATGCCCTGCTGCTTTGACTCCATGTTAGCAGCCCTCTATATGCTGATTACCATTTTTCTGCAGCGGCGCTTACAAACCATGATGTTATTTGTGTGAAGCAGCACGACCGTTAACTTTCCTCTGTTTTCATTTTCCTCTCACATCACATCGCAGCACGCCGACTTCACCGCGTCAGAAATAATGAGTAGCCACAGTTTTGAAGTGGTTTGCCGGCAAACTAATGGATAATGAATCCTGAAAAAAATGTGAATGTTCCTTTCAGGATCTACACCCTGCTGCGAATCATCAACGTGGAGAAGCGGCGCGACTCGGCGAGAGGGAACCGTTACCTGGTGGAGCTGGAGCTGATGGAGAGAGGCCGCAGCGTGGTGCGTCTGTCGGAGTACATCTACCTGCTGCTCCACCGCAGCAGGCAAGGCGAGGAGAGCCTGGAGAACACCGACTCCGCCCCGGCCTCGGCGCCGGCCTCGGCCCCGTCCGCCGCCACGTCCAGCCTCGCCACGCCGCCGCACCCTCCCCCCACCAGGTCGCCCGCCCGGCCCGGAGCGACCCCCTGGAGCACCGCGTACGCCAAGCCTCTGCTCTGCCAGCCGGTCATGCTGCAGTGGAGGAAGGATGTCATGGTGCACTTTGTGGTGCCAGGTCAGTAATTCAAACCTGAATAAATCGTATAGAACCGAATATTAAAGCAACATTATGCAACATTGTTATGATGTAATGACTTTTGTTTCTAGTTAGCACCTACATTACCTCCAAACAAATTGTTTCAGGCGCAGGATTTGAATTTACGACAGTGATGTTGCACTCAGAAACTGTAGGGGGCGCCAAATCGCACAAAATTTCGACATAATGTTGCTTTAAACTCAGATTATTCAGCTTTTATTTTCTACTCATCCAGAGAAAACTCAGCACACAGACCAGACTCCCATTCAGTTACTTTGCAAACAAACCCTTTAACCTTGACGAAGTTAGAGTTCCTGGCAGCATTGTTGTCATTTTGGATAACTTCCAGTCACTTTTTTCGAGGCAGCTCTCTTTGCGTCATTCTTTTCTTGTGTTTTTTCTTTGCTTGGCATGTCTGGCAGTATAAGCCGTCACCAGGAGTGCTGCGTTGCTGGTAAACATGATCATCCTTCTCTCAGCCCGTTCACGAGCAGACAAGACCGCCTCTTTTTGGCGTTCTCTGTCCTGATCGGATAAAGCGGGCAGGGATTCCTCCAAATGTCTTTTCTCTTTTTACTGCGTGAGGAGAGATATGTGTTACTGACCAAAGACTCTGTGACACACAGTGATTACTGTTGGAATACAGAGGCCCGACACTTATTCTAATATGATGATAAATAATGCTGACAGCGGCTCGAAGGCTGATCGGTCAGCAGTCACGCCCTTTCAGTTGTCCTCTGTCCAAGTGGATCAATGATCCAATACAGCTGCCAGACTGCACTTATCTGGATCGAATCAGCAGAGCGACGTTTAGCATCAGGCTAAGTGTTGTCAGCTAAGGTTTAGTTAGAGACAACACTCTGTTGTCCTCTGCATCATTAAGGTATCTACCACACTGACAGTGAATATTAATGTATCTTAAGTGCCTTAAATCTCGAGTGTGAAACCTCTGGTGATTAAACACGGTTGTTTCCAGTTTCACAGCAGCTTCACACATTAACAAACTCTACGTGAAAGCATCAGAGACCGGCGCTCGGTGATGCAACGCTCGTCCTTGTGACATGAAAAGGAAAAATTCAGAAGAAGAATCTCTTTGATTTTTTTTTTTTTCTTTCTTTGTTCTCCTAACTTGCCGTCTGCTTTCCCCCTTTGTTCCTAACCGTCCGTCAGTGAAGAACCAGGCTCGCTGGGTGCAGCAGTTCATCTCCGACATGGAGAATCTCCATCGGCAGACGAAGGACGACAACTTCAGCATCATCATCGTCGACTTCGAGAGCGAAGACATGGACGTGGAGCAGGCGCTGAGAGAGAGCAGCGTGCCGAGGTGTGTGAGACACGGTCATTAATGCAAAATGACTTCATTTAAAGGCTTCCAAGTTATGTGTGTGCATATTTCTGCCCGACAGATACGAGTATCTCAGGAGAGAGGGGAACTTTGAGCGCTCGGCAGGACTGCAGATCGGAGTGGACACTATCGAGGTCAGAGCAACAAACAAACGCACAGAGACACGCCAACAATATGCGAGCTGGCAGCGAAGAAGCCAGCTCGCTGAAGGTCAGCCGCTCGCACTGACCGAGGCGACCTTTACTGGCTGACGGACAGACAGAAAGAACACTCATGCATAATGAATACATCACCGCTCGGCCGGTCTGTCACGGGCCGCGGATCTCGCCCTTATCACCACGCCTCCTCCTGTTTCCTGCCGTCCTCTCCCGCAGAGCCCAGCTGCGGGCGACGGGGAATCGCTTAGACAGTTAGCCGCATTTCTTCTGTCGCGTGTGCGCCGTCGCTGTCACATCCGTTCCCTCTCACAGGTTATTTGTGTGTGTGTGTGTGTGTGTGTGCCCTTATGCCACTCTCTGGCTGTCGCTTTATCACACACACACACACACACAAACACAACCCACAGGGGGGCGTGGAGCGGCTGGAAATTTGGACGGACGTTGATCCGTCAGTTGAGTGTCAGCGCTGTCATGGCGGGATGACAGGGCTGTCACTCACGTCTGAGTGACCTGCAGGCTGCGGCAGTGAAGACGAGCCTCTGAAGCTGAGCCCAGCCTTCTCCCCTTTTCTTTTTAATCCTTAAAAGCCCATATTAGGCGAGTGTGAACATCGGCTGGCGTTCGCACAAATCTGCTCCAGCTCATGCACACGCTCCTCAAACGGAACATTCACACACTCTTCGCTCAGACACGGGAAAGATTAAGAGATTTTTTTTTTAAACATGTAATGAAACTAGGGATGGCGGAAATTTGAAATGTTCTTGACCGACCACCGAGCCTCATTAACTGGTTGAAACCGGTTAACCGATCAGATTAAAATGTGCTTGTCAAATGACGACACTAGCCCCTTTTAGATAGAAAAGGTGGCACATTTGCAGCAAGGTAAAGGCTGCAATGTGCCACCTTTTCTATCTAAAATGGAGGTGTAATATTCCACCTTTTCAAATAAGCCACCACATTTCCACCTCTGGGGTAGGCGTAAACATGTGACGTGACGTGAAGCACGAAGTTGGGCATGAAGAAGAGCAGGTCGAATTTGTCTTCAAAATAAGAGCTTTACATTGCACCCCATCGGAGTTTAGAACTGGGTTCTTAGCGGGGGCTTTTAATTTGAAAGTAGCGACCGCTATTAGCTCGCCGCTACAACAACAAGCGGACAACCAAGACAGCTACAGAGAGCGAGGAGACGCTAGCATCTCCCGGATCTCAGCTGCTTTCCAGTTGCTCATCTTGGTGGATGAAGTGACGAACTGACCGCTGTGATCAGCTGTTTCCTGGTTTTAAAACTCCCAGGCTGTGGGTGCGCAGCAGCGCACGTCATCCACACCTCCGCCCATCTCAGGATATGCCACCACATTGCCGCCTCGGTTTTAGACTGCAGCGGAGGCGCAAATAAGTGTAACGTTACCCTCCGAGGCGCAAAATTGGTGGAACAAAACAGACAACCAATTTGCCGCCTCCTGTCTAAATCCGCGGAGCGAGCCGCCAAAAAGGTGGCAAATTGGTGGCTTATTGCCCAGTATAAAAACGGCTAATGACCGCTTTAAGACGACGGAGCAGCGAGATGCAGCCTCACTGATTCTCTGTTTCAACTTGTGGCGAAAGTGTGGACTTCAAACTATATACCAGTTTTTAAATTGTGTTGATAGGCTGAGTAAAACCGAACTTGTGATAAATGATGTGCGCGACGCTTTTTCGCGAATATTGCCGTCACGTTTAGTGCAGGAAGAAACGGTAAAAACTGACTTTTCTCAGTAACGTGTCCGCAAACAGGAAGTGCTTGCAAGCAAAAAAAAAACACGGAAAAAGCCACCACATCAACCAATCACAAAATGATATGGCAAATCACGTGATTTGGTTGCTGGGGAACGGGGGGAAGTTGTGGGGAGGACGGCGACGAAGAGTGACAGCGATACTGACAGAGACAGAGACAGCGTTTAATTAATTTTTTTTTTTTTTTAACCGACAAGGTAGACTTGTAGTCAAGACCGCCTAAACCGAGACCAAGACACTACCAAGACCAGAGAGTATCAAGACCAAGACCAAAGACTGTCGAGGCCGTGACAAGACCAAGACCACGGAAAAGTGGTCTTGAGACCGAGACCGGTCTCGAGAACTACAAGTCTACGACAAGATTGATCGGTTAACGTTCGATACGGTCAACCATCGGTCAAACGGTCATCGGTTAACATCCCTAAATGAAACACGCGTGTGTTTTTCCCCCTGCAGGACAGCCACAGCATCGTGTTCCTGTGTGACCTGCACATCCACTTCCCTCTCAACATCCTGGAGAGCATCAGGAAGCACTGCGTGGAGGGACGCCTCGCTTTCGCCCCCATCGTCATGAGGCTCGGCTGCGGCAGCTCGCCACGCGAGCCTGATGGTAACACACGAACACGCAGATGCACAGCTGTGCTCATACAGGCATAATCACACTCATATTAACAGAGTTCACAAGTTCGCAGCTTTACGCGTCACTCACACTCAGACAGCTACTTTAAATCGCTAATACAGCTTTTCAGTTTACATGCATAATAAACACACTTGCATCAGAAGCACATGCTTGTGCTGTATCAGCATCACATTTTCCTTTAACACCCACCGTTGATGCAACGTTGGTGCAACTGCTCCTTCAGACTCTCCCTTTTTTTTCTTCTCTCCCGCAGGTTACTGGGAGGTGAACGGCTTCGGCCTGTTCGGAATCTACAAGTCTGACTTCGATAAGATCGGAGGCATGAACACGGAGGAATTCAAAGACCGGTGGGGCGGAGAGGACTGGGAGCTGCTGGACAGGTAACCCGGCAACAAGCCAACCCTGCAGTGCATGCTAGCTGAAAGATATAAAGTCATTTTTATATTTGCGCTCTGCTAATTAAAACGAATAGCACTACACCCTTGTCCTGGACCGATATCCGGTTCTTTTCTCATCTTTTAATTATGAGGTAAATTTGAGGTAAAGGCTTAGTTTACAAAAAAGACTCTTACCTTTTGAGCTTTTCAGTCATGCACATATACGTCCAGGTTTCTACCTTCAACCCCCAAAATAATAAGGGTGGATAAAATTAAATTTCTGGTACTCATTGACTGTGACGGTGACTATTTAATATACTATTTGATATATTCTTAATGCCTCTCAATTGTATTGGAGTGGAGGCAGAAATCTCAGAGATGGATCATTAAAAAACCTGAACCAATAAAACCAAAAATATGTGCATGATCTACCACCGAGATGTGAGTTGAAAGAAGAAAGAAGAAAGTTTTAGCCACAGAAAGACGCTGATGTTTTAACCCGGGGTGTCTCCCTCTCTCTCCTCTCTCTCCTCTCAGGGTACTGCAGAACGGTCTGGAGGTGGAAAGGCTACGTCTGAGGAACTTCTTTCACTACTACCACTCCAAACGAGGCATGTGGAACGCTCAGAACAAGAAAACTCCAAAGGGATAGCAGCGCCGCCCCCTGCTGGTCGGAGGACTCTGAACCTGCCTGCAGATCCACTGTGTGTGAGGGAGGCCTGTCGGAGCTCGCTCACTGCCTGAACTCTGCCTTTTTCTTTTTGTTTTTCTTAAACTGGCTCCGTTCAGGGAAGCCTCTGCTTCGCCACCGGGCCCTACTCTTGTACGCTTGTTTGTATGAGGAAACGGAGTCTGAACTTTCTGCAAGCGAGGCGTTTTGGGGGCGGACAGACCCGAGTCAGCACTTTTTGCCTCACTGACTGAACTACTGTACAGAGAGAAGAGAGTTATTTTTGTTCTCCTTCTCTCTGTCCCTTCTTTTTTTTTTGGTGCAATGTTTTCAGACAGACTGGAAAGCAGCTGATTTTGTGTGTGTGTGTGCGTGTGTGTGTGTGTGTGTGTGAGTGCGTGGGTGCGTGTGTGTATATATATAAGTGTACGTGGGTGTGTCGCCCGCTCGCGGTGACAGGAAGCACCTTTTTTTCTAACAAGGAGACGTGAAGACAACCTAAGATCTTTTTTGCTAACACTCCTCTAATAGAATGTGTGTCGACATGTCGTTCGGACGGATCCAGACGGGGCGGCGTTAGAGAGGTTTACTAAACAAATACATCAACTACTACCTGTCGGATATCGTTAACCGGTACGGCCCGAGGTGCCGACATCCTCCTGATGTTATGAAACAAAAACAAAAAGGTTCTCAATCAGAAATCAAACATTTTTCTCAGACATCTCTTTCTGTCCCTCTCTCTCCCTCTTTTTCTCTTCATCTCATCGATCTCCTGCTGACATTATATATATATAAAACACTACTGCTGTTTTGTAATATCAGTTTTACACACTCTGCCCTTATTAATGCTATTTATCGGTTATGACTTGATTAATTTTATGTCGTTACCTGGGGTTGAACTGAAGCACTTGTGCTGTTAGCTATTCCAAGTGGCTTTTCCGCTCGTCCTGACTGAGCGCGGACGCTCGTATCATATTCGGGGTGCTATTTTCTGTTCTAAAACACTGAATTTGTCGACGGTTTACACCTTTTTTTTAAACTCGACTGATGGTATCCTCCCGCTCCCTCCGGATCTCTAACCTCACTGTCAACTGGAACATTAAAACTCTGAACAGGAGGGAAGCAGCAGAGGACGACAGCAGCTTTTTTTTTCATTTCATGTTGTCACGCAGCATTTTTCGCAGCTTCGTTTCAAAAATATTGGATTCGAGGGATTAAAACTCGAGACAGGGACGTGCTTAGCTAATGAAAACATCGACGCTCTTCTTTTTTTTTAAAAGCTTGTATAAAGCTCCAACAGAAGGGAGAGCAGTTCATGTGTCGGACACGACGTGGCGAAGGCATGGGCTGTTTCACAAACGTGTGCCTTTTATCAGGGTTTGGCTGCGGGCAGTTTTTAAACTATAACGACAGAAGAGGGCAGGGACAGACAAGAAATACACCGTTATTTATCAGCAGGCTGTGACGTCACTGTAAATTCAGATTCACACTGTAAAAGAAGGAAAACACGGTTCTCTTCGGGCGGATTACAGACGTGTCAGTGTGTTTGTCGTGTTACCGTAGAAGCAGGGAGGAGGAGGTCTCTGCGAGCCGGTCGCCCCATCGGTGAGACGAACAGAGGCGGCGGTGCTGATGACTACTGAGTGGAATCAGGAGGTGTGATGGAGACTCGCTGGCAGCTGCAGTCCAGCAGGAGACCCGACCTCCACCCATTAGTTCGCGTGGAGGTCGGGGCTCCTGATGCCTCTGTTTATGCAACATGGTACTTACACTGATGGGGAGCGGCTGGAGGGCCGGAGGCTGGACATCTACGTGTACGGCGGAGAGTTAAATGATCTTGTTATTGACTACATGATTGTCAAAAAATGCCCTCCGAGACCCTTTTTCTTTGCCTCTACGGGGAGAAAAAAAAAGGTCTATTACTGTACGTCATTTAACGCCGACATGGGACTATTTAAAGAAAAAACAAAAAAGAAACACATTAAATATAAGACTATATATATAAGAAACATAAAAATTGAAAAATAGGAATATACATTCCAAGGTAATTTCTGTGAAATTGTTTTGTAGAGAAAAGGTTTTAAGAATGTATTGTACTTTTATTTTGATTTGTTGGTTTTTTGCAAATAAAATTTTATGATTACGTCCAGATAATTTCTCAGGCGTGTGTGTGTGTTTTTCTTTTATTGTTGTCTCCTATCAGCTGCATTTAAAAGGAGGATACAGAAGTTAAAATTAACTATTTATTCCCTGTTTGTCCACATGGTGGTGCTCCATCCATACACAGCACACACACCTGCAGAGGTGCAGTGGTCTGACGGCGTCACGCACATCATAATGAAACCAGAACCACAGACGCATTTGGATGAGGGGTTTCCTCAAACAGGTTGACACAATGCGAGTCGTGAGATTGCTTAAGAACAAAATCCCCCTCCTACACTCTCATGAACGCTCGTGTCAGTGATCACTTCCTTTATGCGAACAGTTGATGTGAGAATGTGACTAGTTTTGACCACGTCAGGTGACACAGTGAAGCCCCTTGTGTCCTGGAAATGAGTCATATCGAGCCTAATGGGCTTACAAAGAATCCACACACGTCACTCAAAAACACCTCTCGAACACATTTCTTCAAAATAGACAAAGAGCCGTGTGGTGAGCTCTCTCTGTTTCCACTCTGCGAGGCTGACATCACTCTCCAGATACCCACTCTGAGCTACATTAATCTAATATCACATTCGCTGTGTTTCCAATGTGACCAACGCAGAGAGAAAAGCAAACATTATGAAACTTCACATGTCAAACTCCAGCAGAGCGGACTCCTCTGGTTCTCGTGACTGAATGAAATCACTCGCAGGGTTTTCTTTGTTTGCGCTCTGGGTGGTGGACTAACTCGACGTCTGTACGCACTCGCTCACGCGGAGAACATGAGGTAAACTGTCCCCCCCACCACGGCCACATGAGGCCTGGATGAGGCAAGATCTAACCTCCTGTGATCTCCTCCACTCCCTGTGTGTCCTCCGATTTCACTCGGAGCAGCTTTGACTAACTAAGTGCGAGACTCGGGGAGGCGAACTGGACCGAAAGGTCGACTCCCTACGCAGTTCTGATTCATACAACAATGATGTAGGAGTGAGTTTTTCCTCGTTGTGTACATACATGGCTATCTTTGCGTTTGACACTAAATGACCTGTCAGTTTCCAAACTTGGAAAAACATGTCATTTCTTTCTCGGACCGACGGCGGCCAAGAAAAACGTTAGCGACTCGCTGGAAACCGCCCTGTTGTCTTACTATCAAGATCTTGGACCCTGTCCCTTCTTGGATGTCATATACATGGAGCTCGAATTTAATTGGGGCTAATGAAAACACTTGAAAAAGCCTGAATCCTTGAAAAAACATGTTGTAGGGTCAATAGGCTATATTCCCTCTGGCTGTGTCCATATATTTGTTAAATTTATCATACTTTTTTGTCTTTTCTATCCTATTTATGTATTTTCTCCTCCCCCTCACACCATCATCACAGTCAATGATGCATCCCATGACTCGTTCCCTCTGTCTCGGGCCCTCTGTAGATACGCTCACCCTGACAACACCAGTCCTGTGCTGTAATATCCTAGTTTGCGAGGATCTGCGTATATGTTTGTTGTCTTTTGTCTGACCTCCACGTCTGTGTATATGTGCAAGAATCCATTAATTACAGCCGCTTTCACAATGTGTTGCCGTCTCACGTGCTCGGCCCTTAAACCCATTATGACGTAGCGTTGGACTCAGTGGAAACACACCCTACCTGTGTGTGTGTGAGTGACGAGTGACGAGAGGCAGGTAGTCACAGGCCTCTCCGCCCGACGTGTTTGTTTCATTTCAGCTGAAGCGTGTTGCAACATCCAACCAGACGTAACAAACAAAGGGGGCCACGCGAGGGCCCAAAACTGACGTTACGTAAGAGGATTTGCTCAGAATTCGTTTTGAAAGCAGGAGCTGCCACTCGTCTGGTCGACTGGGTGCGAACCATACGAGCGAGTACACTTTCTTAATTTTAATTCAAGAAGAGAATAGAATTGCAAATACACACTTAAGCTGTTACAACACTTCTGTCTTCGCCGCAATCCTATGTGAGCTTTTAAAGAGCACTTTCAGTGAAAACCCTTTAAGCTTCGTCGAATCAAAGCAAACACTGCTCCACCTCTTACACCATCACCAGGGGCTTTGCACAGATTCAATTTCTGTTACGGGCTGCAGGTGAGGGATTAGCTAATGTGCAGGCTGCCAGCCAAGTTTCCCCCCCAAAGTCAACACGAGGAGGCAGCTGAAGTCTGCTCGGTGTGCAGTTCGGTTCCAGGTAAGTAACCCAGAAGAATTTCCTCCACACCGATATATGAAGAACTAATGGGATTTATTCTCCTGGATTAGTTAGTGAGAGGTGACGGTCGTTAATTGGATTATACATTATCATATTTAATCGCATTTTGTGGATGATAAGGAAACAATTAAAGACTGTGGACACATGTGGAACATCTGGAGTGATTTTTAAAACACAAATGCAGCCACATGTGTGTGTGTGTGTGTGAGGGGGGGGAGTCCGACGCTTCATTTGAAGCGAAACAAACTTTACTTTTTCTTTTCTTTCTCCCAAAACTCACGAAAGATTCGGAGCGCGTTCTGATTGGCCGCCGCGAAAGTCGGCCCCTCTCCCGATTGGCCGCTGGAGCCGCTTCCGCGCTGTCACTCAGCGGGGGTCCCGCCCTCCACACAGCTGTGCCTGAGTGAGCCTCTCTCCGGCAGACCGAGCACCGGGACGGGAAGGAGGGCGCGAGGAGGTACAGTCCGAGTTTTCTTTTTTCTCTTCCAACGAAAACGAAGCGAGTTCAGTGTCCGTGGAGCGGCTGCACGGGTCCGGTTCCGATACACGAACTCGTGTCTGGCTGTGTTCGGAGACATTTCGACGTGTTTTTAAGAGACCGAGGATTTTTACCGGAGGGAAGTTTAAACCCCTGCGCTGCCCGGAGGGGAAAGGTGAGACGGGGGCTGCTTCTCTTCTCCTGAAGCCTTCCTTCCTCTTCCTTTTCCTTGAAGACAGCAGTATCAGGTCGTCAGAGTGGAAGCTGTCCGGTGTCCTGTGTTCACTCTGAACTCTTCCCGCAGTATGTCTGACGGGCGTCCCGCGGTGTAAACCAGTTCATCCGGCTCGACGGAGTTTCGCCTGCTGACTGACTGCCAGGTAAACCGCTGCCGAGGTTTCCCACAAAGCCCTCGTAAGCTCAGTTTCACAGCCATGGCTGGTCTGATAAACGTCCACATGAAGACCCTGGAGGACCTGACGCTGGACTCCGGGTACGGGGCGGGGGACTCCTGCAAGTCCCTCAGCCTGTCCTCCTCCAAGTCCAACTCGCAGGCCTTCATGACGGCCCCTCACCGGGGCAACTGGTGGTACTACTCCGGCTCCATGAACAGCAGGAACAACAGCTGGGACACGGTCAACACCGTCCTGCCCGAGGACCCGGAGGACATCTTCTCCAAGTGCCCCCGCTTACCTGAGCTGGAGGAGTTCCCCTGGACCGAGGAGGAGGTGGCCCGGATCCTGCGCAAAGTGGCCGAGAGCGGGAGCGTGAAGCCGGGCCCCGCACCTGTGTTCTCCCAGGAGGCCGCGCGGCGGCTGTCCGCGCTCCTCCGCCGCGCTCTCATCCGCATCTCCCGCGAGGCGCAGCGGCTCAGCGTCATGCACTGCCGCTGCACGCGCTTCGAGGTGCAGAGCGCCATGCGGCTCGTGCTCAGCTGGGCGCTGGCCGACCACTGCGTCTCCGCCACGGTCAAGGCCATCTCCATGTACAGCATGAGCGCCGGGGAGCTGCTGCGGCAGGGCAAGTCCGCGCGCTGCGGCCTCTCCTTCTCCGTGGGACGCTTCTTCCGCTGGATGGTGGACACGCGCATCTCCGTGCGCATCCACGAGTACGCGGCCATCTGCCTGACCGCGTGCATGGAGGCGCTGGTGGAGGAGATAGGAGCCCGGGTGCTGATGGGGCCCGACGCGGGGTCAGCGGGCGCCCCGGTGAGCGCGGAGGCCCTGGAGGGGGTGGTGAACAATGACGCGGAGCTGTGGGGAGTCCTGCAGCACTACGAGCACCTGATCTGCGGGAAGAACGCCAATGGTAAAAACCTTTTCAAGTGCTTTATAATGATCAAACTGTTGATGTTCTGTGGGTGAATTGATGCTGTGTGGTGGTTGATGTCAAAAACATGTCAGCCCCAAACTTTCCTGTGTTCTGTCACACTCTCTCCTCCCAAAGTGCTGCACGGTCACCACTTTCCACTCCCTCACAGGGTGGAAAAGGTGACCTGTGGCCTGCTGGATACAATGGCAGCCCTTTGTGCGTGAGCGTTTGACGGCCGCGCCGCTAATTCGACCTGACAGAATAGGGAAATAACAGTTCAGAGGCGTCTGATGCAAACAAAGACAGCATTTTCTCTCTGACAGGGTTCGTACGAGGAGAAGCGAGCGCTGGATTCTGTGTCGAGAGGGCCAAATTAGAATCTAAAGCCACTTCGCTCTCATCAGATTGAGCCCTCACACGTCACTCCTCAGTCTGCTGTTGTGCTTCGGGGTGCGGAGAGCCTCCGGAGCTCAGGCAGGAGGCTTGTCTGTTGACACAACTCTGTGTTTACGCTGACTTCACCTCTCATCCTCCCGCCGGGTTGGCTGCACTCCCCTCAAATCCTCCCCTTCTTCCATTTCCTCATCCTGCTCTCCTCCTCCTGTTGGACAAATCCCCTCTTCACCCACCACACCATCCCCACACATATTACATCACTCTGCCTCCTCTCTCTCGTCCAGCTTCCAGCTGTGCGTCCCAGCTCCCTGTCCATTTGTTTCCTCCACCCTCACATCCCTCCTCAATCAAGCGGACTCGCAGGGCTCTTTTCCACGGCTGCTCTGGCAGCCCGGCGTTGGCTTGATTCATGAGCTCGTGTTGGGACAATGTAACCAGCCTTTGTTTGTGGCCCGCTACCAGCTCTCCCCGGAGCAGAGCTTCTTTACTGCGGGACAATGGCCTTTTGTCTCGTGATTGTGCAGCTTAGCCCAACGCAGAGGGAGAGAAAACAAATGCTGGGGAAACTGGGCACACGCATCCAAGTGCATAGACAACAGAGAGAGAGAGAGAGAGAATGGCCTTTATTACAGGGCTGCAGGCTCGCTGATTACCACAAGTCAAGATTTAAGAGCGTCTCTTTATGCTTGTGAAGAAGATGTTAATGCCAACCTCGTAAAGGTCTGAGATCAGTCACACACCTGCGTGCACACACCAGCTCCCTGACACCTTACATTTCATATTCTGTGCCACATTTCAGCCTGCAGGGGTTAAAAACAACAGAGTACGTTGCGTGGGAATTGCCATGTGCTCACGTTGGACCTATTTCATTGCAAAATAAGTTAAAGAGCAGCTTTTGTCCCAGCATTTAACCAGATGTCTTTTGGTTGGGCCTATTTTGGTGAGTTCAGTCATTGGTTTTTTGAGAAAGACCAGTGTGTGTGTGTGTGTGTGTGTGTGTGTGTGTGTAATAACAACAGACCATTATTCTGACCACCCCAGCTTTTTATAGGCCCAAGACCGGGGCTGTGCAAAGCCACACACCCCCTCGACCACCTCACCACCTGACGCCCCACACCCTAAGACCTTTCAGCACCCGCCCCCACCCTGCTGCAGGAGTTTCCCTCCGTCAGCGCACATGAAATTGCAAAAGATCCACTTTTTCCTCAACCGAGACAATCTGGGAAAGGGAGTGAGGACTACTGATCGTACGGAAGGGCAAAGTCTGATTAATACCCCTCCCTCCCTCTTGATTTCTCTCTGCCTCTCTGCCTTTCTCAGGGGCTGGCCCACATCTGGAACTCTTTAAGTCAGAAATGACTTCTACGGCTCCAATAACATTTCTGAAAACTCCCTCCCTCCTTCCTCTCCTCCTGCCCTCTCCTGCTCACTCTCGCTCTTGGCCCTCTCTTTTTTTTTCTTTCTTTGCCTTCACGTCCACTTCATCTTTATCTGTTTATTTCTCCTGGTCTACAGGGAGTGCATTAGAGGAGCCCGGGTTGTGATGTGCCAGGATCTTATTCATTACTCATGCACAAGCAAGATCGAGCGTGCACAGACGCACAAACGCACACACACTCGAAACCTATTTAGTCTGCTGCTTTGCATGTGTTCAAATGGTTCCACGGCACTGGTTTGAGCTCACTACACAGAGGAATCCATTTGTCATTCATTTTCTCCAGACGAGGAAACAAGCAGGAGCGAGCTCTTCCTGGTAGAAGTTGTGTGGATGGTACTGTGGGGCGTTTTAAAGTGCAGAGTAGTAGCTTTACTAATGGACAGTGGAAGTGGTTATGAAATCATCGATCTTTATAACCGGGCACGCAGATGTCTGTTAAACTCCGGTCCGGCTGGTGGAACGGTTTTCCATGCGCAGTCCCGTTTGAGCTTTTTTGGGAACGTCCCCAGACTTTATTTGCATCGTGTTTGTTTCCACAGTTAGCTGTCGAAGCTAGGTTATATATATGCAAACGAGCGACTTGACCTCGAGCAAAGCCGATAACTCTCAACAGCTCCCATTCACGCTTTTCAGCGAGAGATTGTGGATGTAAATGGCTGCTCTGTGGCTCGTATGAATCCAAAGCAGCGACTATCTGAAAGAGAACATTCATGCATGAGAGCATGATTTACCTGGATAAATAAACTTTGATTCGGTCCAGCACTGACACAAAAAAAGTTCAGTTTCCCCGCCCCGGCTCTGTGAAGGTAGTAAAAAAGGCAGTGAGTAATGGGGGTTTGGGTGCACTCAGAGAGCAGGGCATGTGATTTGCTGCTCAGTATTTCCCTAAATATGTATTTAGCCCAGAAAGCGGCGTGGGAACAGCGGGCAGGGAGAGCAGCCCAGCACTGTGGTCACACAGATGGGGAAACCAGCACTCTGAAAATACACTCCCCTGCTCCACAAATCTGGAGCCGGATCAAATACAGTCTTTGGAAAAACATATCAGGATATTAATATTATGGCGAAATTGATTTAAGCTCATCCTCGTGTGATGTACGCCACAGTTCGCCCGAGGCTTCAACAGCGAGCCTGTATTTTTGACCTGAATAACTGCACGGATGAATTTAGGTTGCGAACACAGTCAGCAGGTGTGTGTGTGTGTGTGTGTGTGTGTGTGTGTGTGTGTGTGGAGTTAAGACCATAAGTCATATAGCTTTAGTGGATAATAAGGGTTAATCCTTCACACAACACTACAGTTTCTATTTGTGTGTGAGCGTGTGTTATGTTCGGGTGCACGAACCACCTCAAGCTACACACACACACACACACACTGACGGTCCGTGTCACTGTTTGCTCTGGCTTCTTGTCTGGTCCCAGCTGTAACAACACTGACCCATCAGAGCTGGTGTGCACATGTGTTTCACTGTGCTCAAATGTACTTGTGTGGGTATAAAGACTATTCTTGGAAAGCCGTGACTAATGCTTTCACAGATATTTCGCACTGCAAATGAGTTGTCGGACGATCGGGAAAGCAGGAGCCTCCTGTCGACAGCTCATCCTTTGACGCAGATCATTTAGTTTGTGACATTAATAGCTGTCAACGTCATACAGTTTTCTTCACATCTTTACTCACTTGTTTCTCTTTTCTTGAAACTTCGCAGTCGTTATTTTGATCTCAAGCCACGCTCCTCCTCTTACATTACAGTAGCATGAGTCATGCTTCTCGACAGTAAAACACAGATAAAGAGGAAGCAAAGAATGATGGGTAATAAGATACTCAAGGGAACAAATGGAGAGAAATGGTGACAGCGAACTTAAAAGCATCTGTGCTCGTGCATCTCGATTTATTGTCTCTAATTCCTGGAGAGCAGAGGTCGAGGCTTCGTCCTATCCGGAGAGAACAGGAGCGTTCGGATTGGAATTCAGCTACTTTGGCCTGTTTTGAATTGGAAAATGTGCAGCCGGTGTGTCACATGCGTCACCGCAGAGCTCTGGCTGTGGTTTTTTCTTCTCGAGGGAGTCGGTCCTGCACGTCGGAGTTGGGGTTGCAGCTAATGAGGGAAGCAGGAAGACTGGCTGCTAGGTGGCTGGAATCTTGGACCGGGCGGCTCAGAGCATCGTCCGGATGCTGGCACGCTGGTTTTGTTGAGAAAGGAGCCACTTCACTGCCACATGCACCTGTGTTAGAGTCTGGTTTGGTCATCATTATAAAGATTAAATCTGTTGAGGGTCAGAAGTTAAAGGTCAGGTGAGAAAATGCACTGTTGGGCTTGTTGGTGTTCATGGAGCTGGCTGAGGAGCTAACATTATTTTTGAATGATTGAAACACTGCAGAGTGTCCGTAAGCTTCTCTGGATCATGTTGACCTTGGTTGCCACAAGTTACCAGAGTCTTTTTTTTTTTAATATCCGTCTTGCCCACATAATAATAAAAGTAGCTATAGCAACACGAGCCTAAAAGGAAAAGAAGGGGAAGGGATGGCAACATAACTGATACTGATTCAACATCAGGTTTAATGTGTGAGACTGAAGCTGAGGTGCGAGAGGAAAGTTCATCTGACTTCTTTACTGTCCGGACCAAGCGAGGGGGCGACGTATCAAGGCTTTTCTTCACTTTATCATTAAGCTCCTGCAGCTCGTACGTCCTTTCTCCCAATGACTGCCATCCTGCTGGAGAATTATGTCTGACCCTCGCATGAAACTGGAGAGGAAACGGTACCAAAATGGATTGTGCTTGTTCGTTTAAGTGTCCTGAGTAAAATAAAATGGTTGAGTTAATACACCTGTGACTTACATCAAGAAAAACAGACATTTTTAGAGATTTCCCTTCACGATACTGAACATATAATCTACTGTAATTAAGACTTACAGTGCAGAAACGACCGTGTGCATAATAAGCTACTGTTGCATTCAGAAAAGGGGGTAATTGTCTCTTATCGTACACACCCCAGACATAAACCCAGCACAGGCAGTCACTGTAAGATGTCTTTCACTGCAGCCACACCACCCTCTCACTGGGTTATTTAACACAGAGATGGTTTGATTAAGTGTCACAGCATATGGTTTGCGAAAAGAAAAAAAAGCTACAGTACTCCATTCAGTCTTTTGTCGGTTGTTTCTGCGGCGGTGCAGATCCGTTCCGCCTCGCTTTTAAACGTTTGTACGGGATCTCACAAAGAAGTAAACCCCCCTTTTGAGTCCGTCAAACCACAAACCCCCCCCGACTAAAACCATCAGCTTTCCTTCTCCTTTCCCCCGAAAAATCAATGCCAACCATCACAGTTCTAATTGCTAATAGGCATTAGCTGGCAGGCGTCGGCCTCTCTGCGTGTGTGCTCCGGCAAAACCGAAGCCACTTACTGTCGTCAGTACAGAGCCGTCCTGTGGGTGATTTGGTTGTAATACCTAATTACACACAAACAGATCAGATGGGCAAACAGGGCAGTGTGGAGCGAGGGAGGGAGGGAGGGTGGAGGGCAGTGTGGAGTTTAAGTGGAAACAGATTTGTCTGACCAGGGATTGGATATAATAACCCCTCGCTGTGTGCTCTGATGGTGAAATCTGTTGGAGTCATACCGACTTGGCTGAACGGAGCCAGAGAGAGATGAAGCTGCAATCCCACATATCCTCTCTGATTGGGATCTATAGAGTCGGAGCCAAATCTCTGTCGCCGAGGAAGACTTGCTCCTGTGTACGCATGCAAGGGGAGGAAAATTAAAAAAAGGGCCACGGCCTCTTTTGGCTGTTTTTGTGAAGTCTTTTTTTTCTTTCAAGTATAAACTGTTGTTTCTGTACTCGGACTGAAAGAGGGAGCTTTCTGTGACGCCGTCAGTGACCTCTTTGTCCGGCGGAGTCAGGGCAGCAGAGCCGGTTCAGATATATTGCACTGGAAAAGCAAACACTGGCCTGTAGAACCAGGGCTGTACACATGTCTCTCTCCGACGACTTTTTCTTGGCCACCTCGCTCGTTTTCACACCTCCGTGCACGCAGATATTCTTCGACACATGCGATACACTGGTGGACACTCGAGTAGACTTGCACATTTACACTTTTACACATGAATCTGTCATAATCCGGATGAAAAAACAAGTTTGAGCGGTCGTTTTCAGTATATGTTACTGTCTTACCATCGCTGTTACACATATTGAAAGTCTACAGACACACACACATTCAGGCCAGAGGCAGGCGGAGAAGATGCTTTTCTTTTTATTGCATGACTACGGAGGTTAGTGTGCAGAGGGTGGAGCAGAGCAAACAGTGTGTCAGTGGACAGAGACTCTCTGTTAAACACTCCTGTTCCTGCTTCTTAACTGTTCTCGGTGTCTTCCAGTTTGGCTTTAGAGCCAAAACTCCGTAAAATATATCAGTAACAGCAGGACTTCTTCTTCTTCTACCTGCAGCTCACACCGTAAAATCAGCACCAGCCTCCGCAGGTTGAGCAATAGTTTACAGCTCGCATGATTGTTTGGAAGTTTCTCCAACAGCCCGAAACAGCCGGCCAACTTTCCAGAAGGAGAATTTGGAGGAGAGAGTGAGAGAAAGAAAGAGAGAGAGAGAGAGAGAGAGAGAGAGAGAACACGAAGGAGAATGGAAAAGTAACATCAGCTTTTTATGACAAACTTGTTGGTGAGTGTGCCAGCAGGCTCAGGAGGCAGAGTGCCCGTCCTGACAGGTTAACTGTGTGTGTGTGTGTGTGTGTGTGTGTGTGTGTGTGTGTGTGTGTGTGTGTGGTATTTTGCCCTGCAGTCATAAGTAGGCCACCGCAGCTTCTGACTTTTTCTTCTGCATGTTTTCGCCTTTGATGTCTTCTTGCTGTCTCTCCCATCTCGGCCTGCCTCCTCTGACAGTGATGCTATCAAGGGTGTGTGTGTGTTTGTGTGTGTGTGTGTGTTGGCCTGGATTTGTCAGCCGAGTTGATTGAGGCCTGAGCGAGTGACTTTTAGCTGCCGACGTCCAATCACAGCAGTGATGACTGGAGACAGGGGGTGTCCACTCCTGTTTGACTGAACCGGAGAAGATGCAGCAGTCTTTGGGAATGAAAGCACGAGGAGGAGGAAGAGAGACTCGTGCTCTTTCTTCCTTTTTTCAGTGACAGGAGATGATCTGGTGTGTTTCAGTTTGCGTCCACTACTACTACTCTTTCCCTTGTTCCTCTCTCTCTCTCTCAGCCGTCTCTCTCTCCCGTCAGACGCTGGAATGTGTTTTGTTGGCGCGTCGTCGAGCCCGCAGCCTCGTCAGCAACAACAACACGTACATAAACATCAAGAGGCTCAGGCGGCTTGTTTGAATCCCTTCTCGCGGGATACGTCGCCGCCACTCCCCCGAGCCGCGCTGTCAGCCAGACCGCAGCGGGTTGAAATCATTTGAAGTCGCTCTGATTCGAGAGTGTTTTCTTTTGTTACGCTCTATCAAACCTGGTCATCAACCCGACCGCCATAACACCACACCACGCTCCAACTTCCCCCTTGACTCTCTACTTTTTTTGCCATTGCCATTGATTTCAATCTCTGGCTCCAGTCCTTTTTCCATTCATCTAACATGTTTTCTTGCATCTTACGCTGCCCCCTTTTCTCTACTCAGCCAACATTTCAATTTTTATTTTCCAAAACATTTGCTTTTCCATCACCTGTCGGGTCAAGGTCGCCCCAGAAAGACACGTGGTGATTAAAAAGAACCGCAGTGGCGCGCGCAGCACATTTAGACCCAAACCGTGTACAGTAAGGCTTCCTGGAATCCCCTCGTGGTTAGCGGAGGGAAGGGGAACACTTAGCGCCGGGGCCATATGGAGAACACATGCGGGCGCAGGAAGGCAGACTCTGTCAGGACAGGACACCCTCGACGGCGGCCTTTAGTCTCTTTGTGTCGATACGATCTGCGCGGCACGTCCACCACATGTGGACTTCTTCCCGGAGCCAAAATAAACATTTCAGATCCCAGAGGTAACCAGAAGAAGATGTGTGTTACTTGGGGAAAAGTTGGTAACAGAAACTTTGGTGCCTTGATGAACGTATAAAGGTTTAGATGATGTTTAGGAGTCATCATCAGGCTTAAGAGGCTCCTTTATAGACACATAATCACCACGTCTGTGTGTTTCCTTTAAATCCTCTCAGGAGTGTTTGGGTTTGGAGTCTGTGTTGTGTTTGTGCGGCGAGGAAAAACTTCCCCGTCACCACTGCCGGCGTGAGCCTGCTGCGATAAGAAAACTCTGACCTGCAATCTGTTTGTGTCGGGACAGGATACGTCTCTCTGGCGTGTTCCACTCATTTGGGTCACAGCTAACTGTGTGCATGTGTGGGCTCGTGGCCACGTGTTGAACCCTGTTGTTTTCTACGAGCTCTGTCTATTCAGCTACATCCGATGTGTGCGTCTGCGTCGGCCTGCCTCTCCCCGACTCCGTCTATCTGCGACGTGTCGGCCATCTGTGTGTCCCCGCAGGGTCACAGACGGTTCTGGACATGATGCTCTCCAGTAACGGTGGCCAAGTTTCCTCTCCGACATTGATAATCTGCCTATTGAGCATCGGATGGGCGGAGGGAGGGGAAAGAAGAAGGGGAATATGGTGGAATTTCACACTGATGAAAGGATGCCTTGTTTGGGAGAGTTTGGAGAAACTTCCTTTGGTTCGACTCGATGCTTCTCTTCAAAAGACGTCGTCTCCTTATCATGATGTATTATAGCATTGTGTCTCTGTATGTGCCGAGGCTGCAGAGGAAGTCTTTCAGACAGCAGTTAAACAGACCGTGGCTTAAAAACCAGGCGCAGAGCACCCCCTCCACCCTTTCCCCCCACCTCCCCTCCACCTCAAAGAGCAACAACAGCCGTTAGAAAACGGTCCCGATGCCAACATGTTCATCAGCTCATCAAATCTGATTCTGTTTAACTAACTATGTGAGCCCGCTGGGATTATTAAACATGTTGGGATTAGACGTTTGTTCCACCCGCGTGGCCTGTAGACACAAGTGTGACTAATTTGGGCTCTATTGAACAAGCGTTCTCATTATTATACACATGTTCCACGTTAGGAAACAGTCCATACAGTGCACACACTGTATATAGGTTTGTCTGCGTGTCGGTGCCTCGGCCTTATGGTGCTTCTGTTAAAACGGGGTTGTAAAGGCCGTCTCAAAGGCGCCCTGGCTGTAGTTAAATGTATAATGTAAGAGCCAGCCAAGCATCTGCTCTGACAGGGGTCAAGCAGGAGGAAGTGGTGGAGGTCAACACACCTTTCTGCCATTAAGAGCGCCGAGCAACAATCCAACGCTTTGTCTTTTCATTAACAGTCTGGGAGCTCCTCGGCGAGCGAAGGAAGGAGGCTTTCAGCAGTCCGGTCAGGTGCTAAGAAGGGGCGTGTGTGTCTGCGTGATGAGGTCGGAGGGGGCAGATGTGTCAGGAGTGGAGGGCGGGCGAGGGGGGAGGGAGACGGCCCGAGGGGTCAGCAAGTCATAAATACTGCAGGAACCCAACCAGCTGGCAGCCTGAACCCCGGCCAGGCCGCCGAGCGCCAGCAGCTTTTACCCATCGAAGTGGTTTCGTGAAAATATTTTGACAAAGTCGTGTTGGGTTGTCACGCTTCTCAGCCACAGGGATTTGTTCGGACATGAGGTCCGCAGACGGGATCCAAAGCTCAGACAACAATGCGAGTTAGCGGAGCCCACATGTGAAAGCAGAGGCAGATGTGCTGATGCGTCTCTGCGACTCTGATAACATTGTGCCTCTATCTCGGTGACGATAACACACACAGAGCAGCACTTGTAAAGTAAATCAAGAAGCTCTCGAGGTGGAGACGCAGACTGATAAGTAGCAAACAGACAGACGGAGGTGGAAAGGAATTGACATTTATCAGCACGCGGTGGATGCAGGTGTGACAACCGGCGCTTCTTAAGCTCATCAGGACGTCTGTGTGATATCTGCTGTGTGTGGGAGAGAGACAAGAAAGGAAAACAGATCCTCAGCGTTCATCGCGTCTGGATGGATGGCTATCATCTCCAGGCCTCACGCTGGGACAGGCAAACTTCAGCTGAGGCCCCTCTTCTCGTCCTGACCCCGTGGAAACCTCCCAGGAGCTCTTCTCCTCCTCCTCCTCCATACTTCCCTTCGTTCTTCGCTCCACTTCTCGTCTCTTAAGTCGCTCCCTGTTCTCCGCGCACGAGTCTTGAAATACCATCAGCGTCTCCTGCGGAGGGGAGCGCGAGGAAAGCGATAACATAGTATTTTTTTTGTACGTGTGTGTGAAAAACAGATGTTTGGTTTTTTCTCATGTGAATCTGTAACTGCAGACGAAAAGAGAAGACACAGAAGCTCTGGTTACGACAGATTCACTCCAAACATTAAGGACTCTCGCACGGCGGGGAACACTGTGCTGTCAGGTTAACGGCTCGGCCAGCGGACGAAAAGTGTCATTAATGTGTTTTTGAAATGGTTGAACATGTAGGGATTAAGGTAAAAAGGAGGTCTAATGGATCTACCTGGCTCGGTGCTGAGAGATACAGACGGGAGGGAGAGAAAAGTGGGAGAAAAGAGAGGCAGACATGACATTGACAAACACACAGAGAGAAAAATCCGAGCCGGAGATGAACCTGCCTGCTGGTTCTTGGCTGTAGCTGCACTGAAGGCCGTAATTACACTCCGACCGACTCATGTTGGTAGCTGAGCGAGTGGTGAGGTCAGCGTTTAGCTGGCTAACACAATGAGGTCAAGCGCTATTCATGCCCTGGCTTGCGTGTTTCCGAGTGCGACTGTCCGTCCGACACTCTCCGGCTCTCTTTTTTAGGGCTATCTTTGTCTCGTATGAGCGTGTGTGTGTCACCGCAAGTCTGAAAATTGAATCAGCGACGGCTCCCATCTTCCAAACCTTCTCTTTCCTTCTTTCTTTCATTTCTCTGCGCGTCGTCCTGCCAGTTTCTCCTCCAGCCGAGGGTCAGCCAGGCTCCAGGTGACCTGCAGTACAGAGCCGACGGCTGGAGGAAGCATCACAAGATCCAGCTCAGTTTTAAATATGCAGAGTAATCTCTGGGTATCAGATCGTTGGGAGGATGGCTGCGGGGCTCTCTCAGGCTTTTAGCAGGGGACTTAAGAGGTCCTCCTCCGTTTGCTTCTTGAAATACCATCACTGTCCTCTCGCAGAATTGCTTCTCTAAACAAGCTCTCCCCAGACCCTTCCCGTCTTCATCACGCCGTGTGTTATTTTCTCCCCGCGTTTCTCTCGAGAGGCAAAAGGTAAAACACGGCTAATTATCACCCGGCAGTTTTCGCAAGCCCTTCTGAGACTTCACAGGCTGAAACTGGAGAATGGGAGTTGTCTCAGGGTAGAGAAACAATGTGTGTATGTCTGTCTGAGTGTGTGTATGTGTGTGTGTGTTCCGAGCTTTAAGGCTTTGGGTAGTCTAAACCCCAACCCCGAACATGTGGCAAGGAGTTGAATGAAATATCCCACGAGCCTCTCCTTCTGTCTGTCTAGCCATATGCGGTTGTAGGGTTTCCCAAGCGGGCAGAGCAGGGGCTGCTGTTTATGTTGGAACGGGACAGGAAGCGAAGGAACTAAGAGTTAAGCAAGACTGAAAAAAATGTAAAAAAAGATAAGGAATTGGGCAAAAAATAAAGATTTGGTGGAGTCAAAACATCAGACGAGGTACAAATGCAGGAGAAGGGGGCTCAGCCGTCGTCATCACACCCGGACGACCCGACAGTGGGAAAACAGATTCGTCACTCGGCGCTCTGTTTGCACAGGAGCCGTGTGAGCATGTGCAAGAATAGGACCCTCAACCCCAATCTGTTGCACACAAACATTCCTCCAACACACCCACTCCTTTAAAGGGTCTCTGCTGGGCAGTCTGGGAAGGGGAGAGGGGTCTGTGTGTTTTAGTGTGTGTGGTCAGGATGTGGCTAGCACCTCTCACTCGTCATGATTTACTAACAATACCCACGGCGGTTAGAGGCCGACACTCAGCAGTATTACCCAGTCTGAGCGGGTCGGGACGAACAATAATGTGGAAACTTTTTCCTCCGAGTCTCTTTCTTCGTTTGACGCTGTAACACAGTCTCACTCTTGAAGTGTGCGTCGTTCCTGATTTATCGATTGTTTCCTGCCAAGCTGGGTTTTTATTAATTTTCTCCAAAGGGCGTAGTTGGTAATATACAACGAGGCCTGGTCCAACATTTATGTGTGTGTGTGTGTGTGTGTGTGTGCCAGGGTGTGAGTTTGTGTGCTGTTTTTTCAGGAAGGACTCGACGTCTGTCTGCTATTATTTAGCCATTGTGGCTTGGGAAGCGTTGTGGGAACGTCGAGTCGAAGTGAACTGACCGGGTCTTCCACGATACTCAGGAAGAAATGCATTAGCACACGCACACACACACATGCACACGCACATGCACGCTCATGAGAATTTCCCAGCTTCTTAAGCAGTTAAAAGGCAAATGGCCTTTGGCTTTGACTTTGCTTGTACTTCTTAAAGTGCTCCGTTTGTTAAAGTGCTCTGGTTTTATAGTTGGAAGAAACACGGAGGAGTCTGATATCTCCCCTCGTCTGAGATCCTTGTCTGTCTTTTTTCCATCTGCTGCCTTCAGAGCAGAGGGCTGAGGTGGGTGGTCCACAGAGACCCCCGGAACAGGAGCTTCTCAGGACCTGCATAACTCTCACGCACGCTCATACGTAGGCACAAACACACACATTAAAACACACCGTGCAGATTAAAACCCGTCTGAAGCTGCAGAGATGACCTTATAAAGTATCTCAGCGACACACACACACACACATTGAGTCGAGCTCTCCTGCAGCACCTGCAGAGGCAACAGCTGGGAACACACACGACAACAAACACCAGCCCCTCGTACCCACAAACACACACACACGCTCACCTCCCACAACTTTATTTGTGTTGCTGCCACGCTCGGGCCGAGGAATGTGCGAGCAGGTGCCCCCTGTGGAGACGAGGCAGCAAACATCCTCACACAGGGTCGCAACACTGTCGGCTTTGTGTTCGAGCGACGGGACTGCAGGCGATGACTCGGGGTGATGGGTGATAATGTCGAGATGACTCACCTCTTAGAGTTTTTGAGAGTTCGGTGGAACTTCAATGGATTTACACATGACGTGGCCCAGCCTACGTAAGTCAGAGCAAATAGAGGAAGAGGATACACACTCGATCAATGTTTGCACCAGGGCAGGAATAAATGGAGCCTCATTACTCATCTTAATATCCTGAACAGGCCAGAAATAAACCAGAGTGTCAAGAAAACACGCTCATAATCTGACACATACGCACAGTTGGCATTTCTCTTTTTGGTCTTAGTGTTACTTCCTCCTTTTTTAATGATTTCATTCGCTCATTTTTCTTGTTTCATTCATTCTTTTTATCTGTAGTTATCTCCCTGTCCAGCGTAAAAGTGTACAATCAAGGTCAGAAGTGATCACATAGGCACAGTCATCTTTTCCAGAGGAAGAGGGGAGAGTGATTATTTTATCTGTCTGGGCGCAGAGAGACGACACAGATGGTTCCTTAAGCCTCAGCTGAACATCCTTAACCGGGAGTGTGTGTTTGTGTTGCGGCTGGGTTTGTGTTTTGTGTGGCAGTGGTTTAAAAAGAGCCGATGTCTGCTTGTGACTTCTCATCAAAGGTTCAGAGAAAGATTTACTTCAGGGAAAAGAGACATGAGAAAATAAAGAGATAAAAGAAAATGAGAATAGAGAAAAGAAGAAACGATACTATCTTTTCTGTCCTAAAATCATTATCTTGCAGCTCCGTTTTATATTCATCTTGTGACTGATTCCAGCTTCTTAAATGTGAGTTTCTTAACTCTTCTCTGACCGTGAACTGAATATCTCTGGATTGTGGACAAAGCAAGACATTGGAGGAAGTCATCTTGGGCTTCCGGACACACTGATCAACATTTTCCACCATTTTCAGACAATTTATAGAGCAAACAACCGATCGATTCATAGACGAAATGGATCAGACGTTTGACACTGGTGACATGTTGGAGAGGTAAGTGTGAACCATGATGTCACGGACACAGGGAGGCTTTGTTGAGCTGTGAGTGTGGGCACTTGTTCGACTCAGGAGGAGGCTGACGATGAGTATGAGCGTCGCTTTGTGGGTGTGAAGATTCGGGGGGTCAAAAAGGCGACATAACTGCGTAAGAGGACGGTCCTGTTGAGAGTGTGTGTGTGTGTGAGGGTCAGGGGTGAGCTGTAAACCCCCTCCGGGCGTCAGATGGGTCACACGGCGGGTTGAACGAGGTGACCGGTCTGGTTAAAGGTAGTTTACGGCCTCCTGTGTGAGAGGTGGACGCTCTGACACGCCCTGCAGGTCTCCGACACACCCAGGTCACAAAAACACTCACATGCAGAATATTTAGAGCCACGTGATTTGCGATCTTAACGACACCTCGCTGCCTGGTGCATTCCATTATTTAATTCTGTGCTAATATATGTGTGTGTGTGGTCATCATGCGTGTCTGATGTTGGGTGGTCCGTTGATTTATCGTCAGTGTGTCGCTCTTACACATGCTCCGACAGTGGCATTGATTTTTGACTAATTGCACGAGGTGTTCTGCCCCATAACCATCCGACGTTACGATATGCATCCCCTCCCATCACCGAACTCCCGCCTCCCCTCCTGTCTGTCACGGCGAGGACAGTGGTTAACAATGGGCTCGCACAACAGCAGCGTCGGGCAGATGTGGACGGACCAGCCCTCCTCGTTACTGCAGACTAAAGAGCCGTCGGCCTCTTTAACAAAGCTCGGCCCACTGCTGTAAAAATGCTGCCGAGCTGCGACGCCCATGGAAACTGCACACTCATCCTCTCAGTTTATCTACGGCAGGTTATAATGGGATGAGTTGAGTTGTGTGTGTGTGTGTGTGGGTGGTTGTTCTTTCTTAATGCAGGCTGAGCTGAAGCACGATAGCAGCGCAGACATTAATGCAGCAACGCTCTACGAATGTGTCCACAGACGTAAACGTGGCCTCCTTTTGTCTACTGAGCTGACTGTGCAGGTTTTAATCACTTACACTCAGATGTCTGTAGCCAGTAATGGAAGGTAAATCCATTAATTTACTCGAGTAGGTTCAGTTTGGAGTTACTCGTTCTTTACTTGAGTGCACAAGGCTGGGCCGGAGAGTGAACAGAAGCAATTTACGTCTTAGTTTATCCATAAATTAATGGCTACGTTTATTTTTAATATCATTTAATAGCTTCTAACTTTATTTATCGAGCCAATTATTTCTTTATGTCTGTATTTATTTTCGATTTGGGCAGTTTCAGCTGATTTTACACCTAAAATCAGGGTGGGGTTGCCCTTTTTTCAGGTTCGGGCAACACCCCCTTATTACGCCCCTGCATGACTCCTACATGTACATTTACTGAAGTACATTATTGCAGGTTTGATGCATCACTTTGCAGACCAACACAAACACACTGTACCGTACGACAAACTCGTACGTCCCGTGTGAGTGAACAACAATCAGTGGTTTGCTTTTTCCTTCCCTGAGCATCTTTTCCACTCTGCTGTCAGAAGATATTTAGTTTGAGCGCGCAGGAGAACGAGGGAAAACAGTGATTGAAAGAGCGGGTGAACCTCCAGTCCTGATCGTAATCCATCCCCCCACAACCCCAGTGTGTTTCTCCCCTCCTCCGTTTGACTCACTCCGCTCTGCGTCATGATTTCGCTCTCTGCCCAGCCCAACACGGAATGTTAATCAGCAGAAAGCTGCTTTAGATTTACAACGGGGATTTTGGATCCGTTCCTTTGAAACGTCAAACTGCTAAGTCTCTCTATCAAAACCGCTTTCGGGGGGAACTGTGAGAACCGAACTGCAGCAGGAGGAGTTTATATCTCAACATTTTGTTTCCTGGAGCTTTTCAAAAGTGAGGTACCTGCGACCGTCTGTGGGAAACGAACAGCATGGCGCTCTCGAAGGGTGTTAATTAATGTCAGGTCTAATGTGTGAATGCTTAATTTTAGTGTGCAAAAGAAGAAAAGGGGCCAGAAATAGAGATCTGAGATCAATCTATTATGTAACCGATGAGTCACAAAATGTGCTTTTTGAGGCAGAGGTTAAGGTGATAATGAAACGGTGCCACGTGTTCGTGCGACACAGATGCAGAAATGTCTGATAATGAGGCTATTTCAGTCTTGAACTTCAAATCTGTGATGGTGTGAAAGTTAGTCAATGACCAAACTACTGAGGAACCAGTTTTTAGACACGACAACCTCTCACAATCGTCCCTCATGAGCCCTCAGAAGGCTGCCTTTGCTGTGTTTGCAGCGTTCCTGGGTGTCAGCAGTTCTTGGGAAAGACGAGTTGATTGTTGAGACTCCGTCGCAGCTCTTCAAACACAGACTGTTTGGGTTGGTGGCGAGCCAGCCCAAGACGTCGAGAGCATCTGTAGCCAGTTTACAAATAGCAGCTGACAAATAATGCACAGTGTGACTTTAATGCATCTGAAGCACGTCCGTCCTCCGACCCTTCACACAGGTTCAACTCCCTCATTTGAGTGTTTTAAAAGGCCTTGAAATTCTCACTTGTTTATAAGTTCAAGGCTGAAACTCCTCAATTTCATAAAGGAGAGATTTAACATCTGGCCGCCACCAAATAACCAGAGTTCATGTTTATTTGGTGGTAAGTGGCTTTAAACATCCATCACGGCACACACTCACAAGTCACAAGTGTGTTTTAGGCATCTGGCTCCTGAGCGGATCCAAACAGCCAGCTCGGCCGGTCCAAACTTTCCTGGAGTTTCCTCCCCTGAAAAGAATATGAACCTCCACCTCGCTCTTCATCACTGTGCGCCTTTTTTTTTTTTCCTCAATGAGCGTGTTGTCTGCCATCCAAACTGACTGGGCCCTCTGTTCGTCGCTCTCTAGCGGGTCCAGCTGAGAGAAAACGAGCCGATCACACAGGCAGAATGGGAGCAATTAGTGCAAACACACACTCGGATACACACTTTGTGCCTCTTTGTGCCCATGCAGTTATTTGTCAGAGGAGTGAATAGAGGGGCAGCTTGTTTTTGTTTAAAAAGGGAGGTTAACTGTTCGAACTCGATCTGTTCCAGCCAATAAGGTCCGGTCTTTACTCCGGTCACAGTGAGCCGATAACGTCACAAAATCACACTGCTCAGAATTATTTAAGTGCTTGTTATTGTCCGCGCCGTTACATTTCACCTCCTGGCAGCACTTTGGGCCGGTGACATCATCTCAAAAAGCAAAAGTGGGTTTTGAATATATGAGGGGGAGGGTTTGAGGTTAGATGTTTATACGGCTGTTTTTATTACAGTGTGTGTGTCACATCCGCCGTCCCGTGTCGTCGAGAAAAACAAAACCAGCCTCCGTGTGTACAGTTTGGTACATTTCCAGCCCCAGTACTGTACAACGAGCCTTCAAAGCCTATAAAAACTCAACATCTAATAGCCATACGGTCCCCTTCCTTCGCTGGTGCGCTATGTGAAGTGGCGTCACATATGGAAAACGGGGGGAATGTCGAATGAGACGAGATAGCCGCAGGCACCACGCTCGGCCTGGAATGTAAAATATAAAACATGATTAGAGAGAGAAAGCGGGGAGAGGAAAGGAGGGGAGAGGATGAAGGGGGGGGGGAGAAAGCTGAAGTCATGTTTGGGATTAGGGTGAGTCGTGTAGAGGAGCTTATGGGCGATACTTTTCAGGGCTGTGGGAAACCGAAGCCAGCTCGAGTCCGACCACTCCTAATTCGCCTCTGTGTGTTACGTGCGTGCGTTTGTGGGGGGCTGGCGGTGGAAGATATGTTATTGTAGAGCACGTTTACGGCTCGAGAGAAGCGTCGTCGCACCGTTAGAACTCAAACACGTAAAGTACAACTGAAGATGAACAACAACACACATTATCTTTTCTGCTGAAGTCTCTTTCCTAGAGTCAGATACCTTAACACACCTCCTGTCCTTCACCTTAGCTTGTTTTTTTAATGAACGGCAAGGTTCACGTGGGAAAAATGCATAACTAAATGTGATTTCAGTTGGACTTGCATTTAAGTTTGAGCACCTCAGATTAACTCGAGACCATTTTAAGATACTAAACGGTTTACTGATCTCGCTGGTTTTCGGCAGCTCACGGCTTTAGTAACAAGCCTCCCATCCTCGAGGTTTGCAATGTTTCTGAGCACAGACAGCACACTCCTTCCGAAGATACAGCACACCAGGCAGAGATTTAGATCTGATATTTGTGGCTTTGCACGCTGGGATTTCGGGGGGAAACTTCTGACACTGGACGGATCCACAGATCTTACTCTCAGCCGGTGGGTGGGAACCTAAATTTCACACTTTAAAATCTTTATTTTAAACTTTCAAGTCTTAGTTTAAACCTTCCTCGTGGTTTTGCTTCCTAGAAAACATCTTTACAAGCCAAAAGGCTTAGCAGCAGGCAGATCAGGCGCTTCATGAGATTCCTCCACATCCACCAAATATAGGAACTTTCCTCTCTGTCTATCTTCGCCTGTGCCTCGCGGTGATTAACGACGTGTGTGGGTGTTCTGCCTCGGTCTCTCAGGGAAGCCCCCTTTTTACACAGCTGATAAGGTCACTTCCTCTTTTAGCCCCAGCTGAGCGCCACCTCTGACCCGTGACCCCTCGCCGCCGAGGGTCACCAGAGGTGTCGGGGGACATCGACCAGACCCCACTTCACTTGTCCATCACGGCCTGTGATTTATCAGGCTCTGACAGGAGTGTGTGCGAGTGACTCGGATGCCTTTTTAAAAAATCAGAAGCATCTCGAGTCAGAGTCGAGAGTACTGTACGCAGCTTCAGCTCATGAATGCGTCTCTGTCTGCCCTTCAGTCCACACGTGTAGTTTGTATTTTGAAAGACACGCTTCTATGCTAACTTGTCAAATGAACGATTATTTTTAGCCCAAATACTAATAGACCACTTTGAGTTCTCTAAATGGCCCTCTGTCCCTCTTGAATTCTGTTTAGATAAGGAACACGATGAGGCTCCGCCAGAGCAAGCAAACACGCGGGTATTTTTAACCCCGTGTGCTCAAACTCCGCGAGTTAGCCGAACAAAGCCGAGCCCGAAACGCACAATAAAGATCATTCATCGATCTCACTGTGATTCTCTCAGAAGTCGGGCCTCTAATGAAAGACCTGTGTGGGACACGCACTCTCTGAAAGCCGGGAGAGGAATGTGGAGTGCGTGGGTGAAGCTGGACGTGTGAAAAACAGGTGTTTTGAAGCCTTTGAGTGTGAAAAAACAAGAGGCCGGGCCTGTGAGCGAAGGATCACATCTGGCCTGTGGAGTCCACGGACATGAAATGAAGCATGTGTGTGTCTTTTGTTGTGTGAAAGACACGGGAGATCGGGCTACTGTGGGGGCGACACACACACCCAATAACATCTCTGTCAGACACTGTACTTTTTGTGCGACCGTCCACCCTCCAGCCTCCACACGGGGACCAGCGTGGAGCCTCCTGGCCCGGAGTCAGAGCTCCTTTCTGGACGGGGGGAAGCGTCTTTGAAGCCCCCTTTTCCCTCGACTCTCTGATCTGATTCAGCTGGTAATGAATGACGGCGCTGTTGAAGGAGGCGAGGCAGGTGTTCGCTTGCGTGCGCGTGAGGGCGAGCGTGTGCTCTTGAGTTTTTCTATCGGCTCACCGGGAGCGTTCACAGCAGGAGCGAAGCCGATCACGTCCTTTTGTCTTTCACACTCTCTTTCTACGGCAGACAAAACAAGACACAAGAATGTGTCTTAATCAGAGCTGAAAGCTGTGAGAGAAAATGTCACGGCCTCTGGATTCCTTGAATAGAAAACTGTTTATGCGATAAGCTCGTTGTTATGCAACCTTGCATAACTCTCATTTTCTAAGTCAGTACGTTTACATGCAGCAAGAAATTCGAATCGTATCAGACCTAGTTCGGACTTTTAAAATGCATGTAAACACCTTAGCCCGACCTACTTCGGACCTATTTCGGACCACAACGGACATCTCAAAATCGGATAAGAACACCTAGATAATTCGTTCATTGTCGGCATATTAACGCCACGGAGGCTCGGCTATCGTATCGTATCGTATCGTATCGTATCGTATCGTATTTTTGCATTCTGCGCATGCTCGAGATTTTCCGCTGGGGCTTTCACCCGGAAGTGAAAGGAGACGTAAATAGTGGCGTTGTTGCCGGAAAAGGTCATTCGAAAGTTCTCTTTCCACTCCTCGTCGTTAAATTCCTTCCACACCACTCGCTCCCACCAGTCTTTGCTCCTGACTCGCATCCAGCATGAACGTTGCGACCTTCTTTGTAGCAGAGCGGCTCCAGCGTTCATCAACAAATTGGCGCTCTTGCCGTATCATAAGCCGCCGGCGTCCTTCTTCTACCATCACTGCAGCCAAAAGATCCGTTGTTCTTTTTATGTGCATTATCAGGAGGAAAATAATGCCCGTAATGTACGCTACTGTAGCGTCGTCCAGCTCCTCGTACGCCATCTTTGTTTGAATGCCGTCAGATTGTTTGTTGTTGCTGATAAGTAGAGGTCAACCGGAAGTGGCTCTTTGTTGAGAGGGCTACAGCGCCACATAGCGTACGGAGTCAGACATGCTCCGGCCACTTTTCCGATTCTCTGAACGGCATGTATACTCAGACCAGCGATCCGGTCTCATGCATGTCATTATCTGATACGATAAGACTTTCGAATTTCTTGCTGCATGTAAATGTACTGAGTGTCTGTTGTGACCTTTTGAGTGACATTTATTAAGCGAAATGAGCAGTAAAGTGTTAATTATTAAAATGCTAGAAGAGCTTGGCAAGTGTTTTCTAAACAGATTTCACATTTTGAAACTCAATCCAAAGTCTAACTCACAGCGTGCAGTTTCACCGCTGTCGGAGAACTCGGAGCTGTTTTATCTGGCCCGTCAGTGAAGGCGAAACCCAAATATCAGCGATGTCCTCCAAAGCCTGAATATTTTCTATGCTAATACTGCTACAAAACTTGGAGTCAAGGAGAACAAACCGTGGCATTGGGAGATAACACGAGATATCAGAAGAGCAACAGCAGAGATGGAGAGTGGAGGCCTGTGGGAACGCTGCTGTGTTCAGACTGTTGTTCCTGGCTCGCTCGTCTCGCAGGTCGCCGTTAAAAAATGCTTATGATTTCCTGACAACACATTTATGAAATTTGAAAGTTGAAATGTGCTTTGACAGGAGTATAACTTAACGTGATATGACTCATAAGAGCAGCTAATTGAGAGTGACGGGCCGGCCGGGCGACGTTTCAAAAACACATCAGCGTAGCAGAAAAGTATTTCTTGGATTTTTTTCTGACTTTGTTGCAGCAACATGTCCGACGTCATTATGAGTGATGGCTCGGCCGGCCGAGGAGGAGCTGTAATGGTTTTTCAGAGATAGTTTGGATGGGCTGGGGGGCCTTTGTGGTGAAGTCTCAGCTGTGATTTGTAGCTGGGATTCCCACATGACATTTGCAGGGTCGACCTCAGAAATGGAACCAGAAAGGCCGCAAAAGAATGAATGCCTTGTGCCACTTGTCCTCCCCTGCCTCACCCTGTTCACAGTCCTCAGATACTCCCGAGTCTCTACTCCCATCCCTCCTCTGTGTGACTCATTCGTCTTCCACCAAAGCTCCCTCCTCTCCTCAGACTTCACTCCCGTCCCCTCAGCCTCAGAGACAAATGATGCGTGCAGTCGCTGGAGCTGCTGGTGCACGAGATATTAGCGGTGGTGGTGGCGGGGACGGGCCCTGGTTGGCTCGTTTGGACCTACGTCGGGCCCAGATGACGCAGGCTCGGGTTCAGCGGTGAGGCGAGCAGCGGGGTGGGACTGTGGGAACTGCAGAGAGCGTGTGGTGGTGGTGTGCGAATATTTGCCACAGCTTTGAAAAAAATCCAGCAGAATCAATAAGAAAGTACAGTATATGAACATCTCCGACGATTTCACTTCTCTTCAAGTCTATTTTAAGCACGCTAAATATAGGCTGAAGATGATTCTGTGAAAGCAACAACGAGAAACTTCAGAATAAATCAAATCAGTGGCTGTTTTTTTTTTTTATGCGAGCTGGAAATCCGCCTTCTAATGTTCTCCAAAAATAGGAACAGGAAGCCGAAGAGGAGAGAGCTGCACGTCTGCTTCACTACACTAGTTTAATTAGTCTTCCAGGTATTATTAGGGGTTTATTTTAATATGTTTCATGCAGATGGGAGGAGATTGAGACTCGGATAACGTCAATGTGACGCTCTCGGTTGAATCACACGACAGGGAGTCAGTCGGGATAACTGAGCTAATTTGAACACCGTTGCTCACCTCTGTGGAAACAGTCCTGCACACACACACACCTGCTGACACATTCAGTTTTTTTTATTTATTTTTTTCACGCATCCTCACCCACATTAATGAGACAGGATCTCACACACACACACACCTCAGGAGGTATGAGCCTCCCTGACAGGAAGCTGGAGTGGAGCCACTTCTGAGAGAGGCGTTCACGTTCCTGCCTGCTGCTCCGTCACGGAGGCCGCCGTCGTTAAAACATGGTGGCATGTACACAGCGAGACGGTTCAGAGGAAAAGTCAAGACAATAACGTGAGAGAACCAAAAACCGAGGCTCGTTTAGAACAATGGGGAACAAAGAGAAAACGCTCCAGATGCTTTGCTCGTGTTTATGTGTCCTCAGAGTCATTTTCCCACAAAAGCAAAAAACCCTCATCATCACAATTACCGAAATACCTGAGTAAGTGATGCATCAAAGAAAGTGCAAACGTACTTTATATGCACAGACATGAGAGTGTGTGAGAGCGAACAGGGATGTGTTGAAGCTTGTGTACAGTTGTTGTGCGGGCTCTTTGTAGCAGCGGCGCTCTGCTAGAGGCAGCCGTTTCCATTGTGTGGGAACGGAGAGTCAGCACATATTATACAAGTCAGATGGTGCACAGAAAGTACCAGAGAGAGAGACAGAGAGAGGAAGGGAGGGACGGGGTTACACTTTTTTAGACCAGACTCCCTTTGGCAGCACGACTCTGCTGGAGCGAACACATCTTTAATTCTATCAGTGTGTTTTTCATTTAAAGAGCATTACTCTGGACTCAAGTGACTTTCTGCTCCTCTGTTTGGTTTTTTATTTTTAGGAAGTCAACATATCAAACCTCCTGCTCTCTGCGATGATAGAGCTTTTATAGAGCGGCTGATGTACAGCCTTGTCCGGACCGGATGATGTCTCTATCGAGCAACATGTGATTTAAGACCCGTCTCAGATTACCTCTCTTTTATTGTGAAATACTACTACGAATCCAGTTGACGCCGTGTCTCAAAATTCGATAGCTTCTGTGTTGTGTGCGTTACAAGGCAGCGTGTTTGTGCAGCTCTGTGATATATAGAGCCGTTACTCCGGGACGTAACCCCTGAGGGATAAAATGAACAAATCCTGCGAGCCGGTTCGGTTCAAACTGCTCACCAGCAATAAAATATCCAGCACATAAGGTATATACTTGCTTTGCTTGTTCGCTAACGGTGCTGATATCACAAAATACCTAAATCTTGACAGCAAATATGAGCTGTGTGCTGTTCACATTATGATTAAAAAGATCTAAAGGCATTAAAACGTTCAGACACAGCTTGATATAAATGATTTTAAAAGCTGTGAATGATTGAGGTTCAGTCCAAAACATATAAACGTATACATTTAAATGTCAGCCTGTGTGTTTTCCGTTATATTTATCTTTTAATAGATGGTTAAAATAATAATTAGGGCAGGTTATGATTATTAAAATCAAATCAAATTCCCCCAAAGTTTTACTGCTTCAGTGCTCGGGTGTCATTTTGGACGGTAAAGTTTAATGTTAAACTATAAAATATCTTGTTTCTGTTAGCTACGTATCGACAGCGGTGTCTCTGCATACTTGTATTCAAGAATATATACATATATCACATTTTTTGGACTCAATGACCCAATATTGGTGTCCTTCTCTGGCCCCAAACATCCAGTACCGGTCAGGTTCTAATGTTTACTGTAAACACATTAAACCGTGTCTCACACAATTGAAGTGCGGACAGATTGTTTGTTGGCAGGAGGAGTCAGTATTATGAAAAGGCTTATTGGTTAGCCGCTAGTTTTCAAATATTTTGTGTTTTCCTCGACTCGGTCTGCCCATTTTCTTCATGGTTCAGTCTCTTCTTGTGTCACAGCGCTGAGAAGATGAAACTTCAGACTTTTTTTTTAAACTCACAACAGTGTTTTTCCCTCTCCGACTCCAGCGAGAGGACAGCGCTCGCCGGAAGCACATGGGAATGTCATTTTAGGGATGGTAGCCCATCTTTTCCCCTTTTGGGAGAGTCTGAGATGAGGAGGCTTTTTATCCCCGGGCTTTGTAAATAAATCACAAACCAGCACCGATCATCTTTCCTCTTTCCATTTCTCTCTTCTGTCCCCAGCCGTCCCCCCACTCATTTCCTCCGGCCTGGCACAGAGCTCACCTCTCGTCCCGGAGCCAAAGTAAAGGTTAACCTTTGGGCAGTTCACCCAAATTGACTAGCTGCACGGTAGCTTACAACCACAGATTGCTTCAGACGAAGCTGGAGGAAGGCGTGAGGGCCGACAGCCTGCAGATATACGAACAGAAGTCTTTATTCTCGCCTCTACTTGTTACGACTTCTCCCCATTTTGGCTGGAAAACAACAATCGCAAGCAGCTCGCAGCAGTTAAAGAACAAGATGATGATCTTTGAGTTATGCAAGAACGATGTTATCTGCTCACCAGCAATTAGTCTGACAACCGGCTGCCGTGAACAATAAGAGAGCAACCGGGTGATACGTATCATCATTTATCTGTTATCTGATTCTACGAGGGGAGACGAATGATACTTCTGTGGCAGATTGCATATTTTTTTAATTAAAATAACAGTGTTTTTCCTTCACGCTACACATCCAGTCTGTCGGCGGTGGCTGGGTTGGGCCGACCGAGTCTCCAGAGGGTCCATTTAAAGAGGAAATACCACACGTGTCCGAGATGAACACAAGCCGTGATAGTAGATGGAGTAGATGGAGTTCCCTGCAGAGGAAAATTCAATTTGTGGTTCCATCCTGCAAATCAACCACAGAGAGAATGACATTTTACTGTAGCTTTAGTCTTTATATCCAGTTATCCAAAGCTTTGAACTCAGTCTTACAACCTTTGACTGTATGTGTCAGTGAAGGATGCAGGTTTTACAAATCCTCCTCGATTCTTCATTGTCTGACTGAGTAAAAAAGGTCAGAGTGGAGGTTGTTAGAGAGACCTGTGATCCTGGTGGTCTTTGACCCTTTCAGCACTGTGTTGATTGATGACATCCTAAATATCAACCCCATGTCTCATATGTATTGTGCAATGTCCGTGATTTAAATAGCTGCAGAAACAGTGATTTAGTAACTCGATCCTGATCTGTCTCGGTGTTGCTTCTTGGCCTCCGTCTGACGCTGGGTGCCTTTGTCCTGTTTGTATTAGCCTGATGTCTCTGTGCTCTGTTTATCCTGCTGAATGTGTTGAGAGCGAGGCTCACGTTCCTCTGTGTGTTTGTCTGCCCTCAGCGGTGTTGGGTTACACGTCACCGCGATTAGAAACACCAGCTATTGTTGTGGGACTTCTGCAGACGCTCTGTGGATGGACTCATGAATCTATCACTCTAATCAGAAAAATCCTCTCTTTTTTTTCTCTCCACAGGTGTTTTGTCTCTTCCGGCCCATTTCAGTCCGTACACAGAGAACCAGCAGACGTCCGTGGACAGCAGGGAGGATGCCTATGCCCAGCTGGAGCTGAGGACGCTGGAACAGTCGCTGCTCGCTACCTGTGTGGGCAGCATCTCCGAGCTCAGTGAGTCGTCCAGAATACTCTGTGTGGTTCTGTGTGTGGTCCTGGATCTTCCTCATAACGAGCAGATTTCTTTAATCAGTTGAATTCCTCTGAGCTCTTTTAACAGCAGCGAAGCCACAAAACAATCCTGTTGTTACAGACGAGTAAACGTTCCCAGAAATTATAAACTAATCGTCATATTTGAATTTTTTAAATACTCAAACTTATTCTAAAACACACCCTGTTATTCCCACGTCGCTCTGAAAACATCTCTTCTGCCAGCGGGGGCTGTTAATTCAGACAGCAAAGTGCCAAACTGCGATAACACAATTACATTTTTTTTTTCTTTTAAATCACTTTCTGTCTCATGATGAGTCCCATCTTGTGCCTCGTTATGCGAGTCATCTAATGCGAAACCCGTCTAAAAATAAGCAGTGGAATAGATAATCTTCACATGGGGCTCCTGAGAGTAAAGTGATAATGCCGCTGTGTGTGTGTACGAGGTCAACACACACTGTCTGAAGTCTTTTATTTCTTAGAGAAGTGAGTCAACGTGGGGAAACTTTATTCTGTATGGATGCAGCCTGGATAACCACAAAGTTACTGAGAAAGCCGGATGTTTCTGTGAGACGTTTGGTCAGAAATTTGGGCCGTAGATGTTCAGTGTCTTTTACAGAAGCCTTTATCACATCCAAAGTTTCAGTCCTGTATATAAATTGGGTCAGGCTGGTGTTATATCGAAACGTCTCTCCACCGTTCTGAGACTTTATAGAAGGATCTAGTCGGGGAAAGTGTCAGAAAGTGACGACCTCCCTGTGACTTTTCTTTCCAAACCATCAGAGTTTGAATGATTTGACGGGTTTTCTTGAAAAGTTGCCAGTTCTAGATGTTTGTGTGCATGTTTCACACACACACATGCACGTGGTAAGCACAGACACACACACACACACACAGTCGTACTGTACTCCACTGTACATGTGGTTTGTTTAAACTGGAGGCTGTGATGGAGCTGGCAGAAGATGGAGAGCTGGAATCAGGTCGTTAAAAAGTGAGAAAAACTCCAGAGTAGATGGGGGAGCAGAGCAGAGGGATGGAGGTAAGGGATTAAGTTTAAGGATGGAGTTCATATCGTGGCTAAAGCAAAGGTTGAGATGTGTTGACGGCGGCATGGGAGGAGGGGGAGGGAGGCTGTGGTAATGATGGAAAGGTGGAGAATTGAAGGGTGAGCTTGTCAGGGCGAGCCGAGGGGGAGGAGGAGGGACGGAGATTAGTGTCGGTGAGAGCAGGGGATACGTTTCCTTCTCCAAATGAGCTAACACTCTGCCATTTGTTCCACCAGCACAAGGCCACGTTCATACGCCGCCGCCGTTACTGAGGCATTAAGAAAGTGTACACACACTCTGAAACACAGACACACTCTTTCTCCCGCTCGCTCACTGGCCTCTTTGTGCCACATCTCTCTGGTGGAGTCGAGCTGGGCTGTTCTGGGCAGGGCTGGCATCCCTCAGACCCATTTACCAGCACCAACACACACACACACACACACACCGATACGCATACACACAACAAAAACACAGAGGGCTTGGCGCTCTGATCTGAGCCCAGGAGACCAGGCAGACACAGGAGCATCTGTGCTGAGCTGCCCGGTCCTGCTGGAGCTCTGGACCGGACTTGGCCAGACACGCGGACACACGGCATACATAAACATGATGGATGGCAGCGTGCTGGACGTTTCAGCTAAATATCCAAAATCGCTGGAAATATATCGTAAGCAGACACACCGGCTCTGAAAGTCGTCTTCAGACACTTTCAGCTCTGCGGTGGTCCTCCTCAGCATTCATGGGAAACTATGTGACCGTCCGTCCGGTTAACTAAGAGCAAATATTAAGGATCAGGATCGGACTAACCCAAATAAAATGAGCTTTTTCGCTAAAGCCTGTAAAGCCAATTAAATATCAGGGGTCACACAGAGTCCAGCTGACAAACCTGTTTGTGTTGAACTGGCTGACAGAACAGTCACCATCGTCTCTCATTCGTTAAAGTATTTAATTATCTTACAGCTTTGACCTAAGGGCCACATTTAGTCCGTATGTATTCAAGAAGCATTAACGTCACAGTTTATTACCGTCCAGACTTTCACAAGGACTCCAATATAAGATGTAATCTAAAACTGGAGCGTTTCATATCCCTCTCTGACCCCTGGAACTCTGCCTCGGGGCTGCTGGAGAGCCGGGGAGAGGCTCTCCATCTTGGGCAGGAATTCCTGGGAGACCTCCTGGAGGGATTGCTGGTGGTGGTTAACACAAAGGAGGCCCTTCAGCTCGGAGTGGGGTCTGTTTTGGGAGGGGCCACTTCACAATCTCACCCCCCTCGAACCTCCTTAATATAGACGCACACACACACACACTCGCTCTGCTCGACTGCCCGGCCTAATCTGGTTAGAAATTAACCCAGGGGTAATTACGGTAAATGAGCGTTACACGATCCCAAGTTCAACCTGGATTCCCTCTCCGCCCCTCCTCCACATCCTTTCCCTGTGACAACCGATATTTTGTCTTCCCACTTTACTTCTAACTTGGGTCACGCAACCAGGATGTTTATCTACAAGCCGGACTCCTTCCAGAGCTACACCCTCTATCTCACACACCGTTCTATCAATCCACGTCTGTTTGCATTAATAATAAAGTTTCCTATCACACTGTATGTACAGTGATCTAAATCGGCCTCTTATCCAGCTGTGCATAGCTCTCCACTTAGCTCACAGCGCGGCTGAATGAATCGTCTGATAAGCTGCATAGCTCCTCTGTCTTTATCTCACAAGCAGTCGACATACTCAGACTTTTATTTTTTTTGCTTTCACGTAAGCACAGATCCTCAACCTTGCTTCTATCATGTGACTGACACCCGTCGTCAATACAGAAACAGCTGAACGGTTCATTAGAGCCTGTGATCAACTGTCCGTTAGCCCGTTAACTCCTCTGGTGATTAAAGACGGATGGTTATTTAGACTAGCCGTCTGGCTTTGCTCACTGATAATGACTCTGCTAATGGAAAGTACCACTTGAGATGTGGGGGGGAGAGTAATGAGTAAAGGAAGGTGCAGTGTAAGTGGTTTAGAAAAAGGGGAAATCCAGTTGGATTAGCAGCCCAAAGGGTTTAAACGGAGCACTGAGAACTATTGTTATAGTTTAAATTTTGTCCACTTGGCATTTCTTCATCACCCACATAATCTCTGACACTTTATTAAAGAATCACACACTTATCAGAACATTTATCGAGTATATCTTCTAAATCTTTTTCCACGTTTCCTTTCTTCCAGGTGACCTGGTGTCCCGTGCGATGCACCACATGCAGCGCCTGAGCTCCGTGCGCCCAGGAATGAGCCCGGCCCGCCACGCCCGTCCCCAGCAGCCCGTGTCCTGGTCGCCGGACGCCCTCCACACCCTCTACTACTTCCTGCGCTGCCCGCAAATGGAGTCCATGGAGAATCCCAACTTAGATCCCCCGCGCATGGCGCTCAGCAAAGAGAGGTGGGAGTCGAGCGTGACCGAAAACGCTCTCCAAAGTGTATCAGAGCGAAGTGAAATAACAGATCTGATCTCGGTTTCGTTTAAGTTTCGGATCCACCCTGAGAGATTCAGTTTCATGCTGTTCTCGCTTCTCCTTTCACACGTTAAACGCTTTGTTTTGCTTCTCGATTACATCTGTAATTAGAGAGGATTTGATTTGGTTAATGAGGTTGACAGAAATGGGATTAAAGCCAGCAGCTCTACACACACGTTCTCAAACAGACACCCTCGGAAATTAACAAATAGCTTCTAATCGAGAGAGCGGCTTTTTCACAGACCGCAGCCGTCCCTAATCCCATCGCCCTCCGGTCACTGAGGTGTGAAGCTTCTGTCAGTGAATTACAGGTGAGCGTGAGACTCCAGGTGTTAATGTTAGCCTGATAGACGGGTGGAGCGGCCCCTCACAGTGTAAATTAGGTTGGAGACTGGTGGTTTAAGGGGTCTGAAGAGGTGCTAATGGTCTGTAATTCTGTCAGGGTCTCTTCTGATCTTCCTTAGGTTGCCTTTGTTAAACAATTACACCCATCTTTGTCTTTTTTTCAGCCCCAAGACAAACTTTATTTTACAACACATTTATATTTTATTCTAATGTTTTGGTCTAAGCAGTGTTACAGCTGATCATTCTGAACATTTCTCTTGGCTTTAAATAAGAATTGGGAAATTGCGGTTTTGTGTCGTCGGGTTTCCAGAGAAAGCAAAGAGAAACTCTGAACGGAGTCGTGTCTCTTTTCATCCAAACTGATTAAACTGTCGGTTTCGGACTCAGAATTCTTGATATCGAGCGGTCGGATAACTGTGAGAGATTGTAAGTTACTTTTTTATGTTTGCTGTGCGAGGAAGGAAAGTGCTTGCAGCCCTGTGTGTTGGCCTCAAAGAAAACACTCATCTGTGTGTGTGTGTGTGTGTTTTCCAGAGCAGCTATATGTTAAAGCTGTCAGTGAAAAGTGCTCTTGTGTGTCTAAAGGTTAATTACACTTTTTTTAACTCGACGTACGGAGGCCCATCTAAAGGCAGCGCTGACGCATACAAATGGGACGCAGCTCTCGCTTAAAGTGTGTGTGCGTTCGTTCGGCACGCTGCGTGTAGGCGGGGGTGAATGTTTGTGTTTTGTTTTCCTCGACGAGTATTTTAACCTTCTTAGAAACCCATGTGTTTGCGATTTTTTAGGGCACGATGAGGGCGAGAAGATTAGAGTCAGGTGAAAGTTTTTGTGTTGAAATCAGCCTCGAACACACACATCTACACACACACACACACACACACACAGACCCAGATGGCTCTTATACACTTAACAGCGAACAGACACAGTGTAAGTGAGCAAAGGTGGGCTCCTCATTAGCATCAAAGAGAGCAGATCTGCACCGGCCTCAGATGTTTTTAACGCTGGGCGTATATCAGCCGGGGTTTGACATGATTTAGCATCCTGTAATACTTTGAAACCATCTGTGACATTCTGTGTTTCTTTCCTAGACATCTACCGGTTCGCGTACATGCGCCTGTAAGCGTTAGCGTGCGCGACAGAACTCAGGTGGTGGAGTCAGAAAAAACCTGGAAGCGATTACAACGTGAGCGCCTGGTAACGATACAGGCCTCTCTCCTTCGACGGGCCTCTCAATCTCTCTGGCACACCCCTCTATTGAAAGCTTTATACAAAAAAAAATAAAAAATCTTTGGTGGAAACCCAAAACCACCAGATCTGTGTGGGCCACATCATCAGACGTTATGGGGAGCCTGGTGAGAGCCTTACTGCAGAATACGAGAGAATACGAGAGGCGGCGTTTTTGTTACGACCCTCTAAACCTGCCGCTCGCTCGCCGTTGTTACTGATGATCTCGTGTTGGAGCGTCAGACTGACTCTCCCTGACTATTTTCACTACTTTTATTAGTGCTGAAAGTTATTAACCAATCTATTTAATGGTGCAATCACCACCTAAACAAACACTTTCAAACAGACCACCCCGACCCGGCTGCTTGCTGCAGCGGACGCACGGAAGGCAGCACTAATGGATAGATGTGTTTCTGTGATAAGAAGTGGGCAGCGGGGCTCACTTCTAACCACAGATGCCTCAGATACGGTTTCATCCCCCCGCGTGGAGCCTTTATGAGAGTAATCTGACTCCAGATCAGTGGTTAACCTTGACCCGCTGCAGCACATTAAGGGGGTCTGCTGCTTTAAGACCTGATTTTGAAGTTCCTTACAACAGCGGCTTCAGGATACAGGTCACACGTGGACGTACGGGCGACGTGTAGCGTGTGTGATGTCGCCTCCTGGGGTTCGAAAGCCTTTTCATGTCGGACAGGTTAGAGTTCGAGCACACCTGATCATCATTTGAGCCGACTGTCTTTTTACGAGCGGCCAGGTGGTGGTGAGAGAGGCGCCATGAATCAGAGCCCACGTTTTACATGTGCGTACGTATGCGTGTGTGTGTGTGTGTGTGTGTGTGTGTCCACATCCCGCTGTGCAGCCCCTAGCACGCCGGGTCACTCGGCTAGCCAGAAGCGCTATCTGGTTTCAGTATTAACAGGCAGGTTCGGCTTTGATGTCGCACGGACTCCTCGGCGAAGCTGGAGTTTGTGTTTCAGGCTGAGGGGGCATAACCCAGACACAGGGGTCAGGAGGGAGAGGGAGGGGAGGACGGAGCAATGAATTGTGGGATATAGGGGGCCAGAGCTGTGTGGATGATAGTATAGACATGCTGTCTGCAGTCGTGGGCCACTGGCAAAGGTGCGTACACACATGTGGCCTCTGGTGATTTGTGCTGATGGGTATTTCTGGTGCACAAACACACACATACTTGTTCCACATTAAAGGTTATGTAGTATTTCTTCGCTGAAAGGCTGTGAAATGCTTATAGATGAAGTAAAGGAGGGAAACAAATCTCTGTGATGGATCAATAAGCGTTCAGTCTTAAAAGCTCGGTTCTGGATTAGCGCCGGTGTCGTGAGCACGCCCGGAGGCAATCGTGCAGTAAAGTAAAGCAGGGTGGAGGCCTTCGTGGGGGATTCAGGGAGACAGACGCAGACACATGCTCGAACGCACACACGAGCAAACACTCCCACGCAGCTCCGACTCGTGTTAAGTGAAGCCCATTAGAAGGAGTAAAAACATTTACCTCCGCTGCCCCTCCTCGCCTCAGAGACACAACTTTCCTGTCACTCCGCGCCCACCGTCTCCAATCTGCCACCCGACCCCCCCCTCTGAAGCACGACATACCCCACCTGCCTCCCAGCCGCTACCTCAAACATCCTCCTCCTCCTCCTCCTCCTCCTCCGACATCCCACGGGCCTCTTGTCTGCTTGTTAGCTGTCACGCCTGGGTGACAGCAGGGTCCCTCCTCCTGACTGATCACTCACTGATAACGCACCGAAGCAACATCTGACAGCACAGCTCGAGGATAACAGGACTTCAGGGTATCTGCAGGGTATCTTATGTCAGAGATTTACGTAATCATTTTTTTTATGCGAGCCTTGCAGGGACACTTAACCTCAAAATCAAAAATACATATTTTTCGCGGAGTCGTCTGCCTTGTCTCGACTATAATGGAACTAAATTGCTCTCCGTGTTTTGTAAAAGCTTAAAGCGCCCAAAGAAAATACATTTGAGAAACTCCAACGCTCGTATCTCTTTCGTGGTTACACAAGATAATCAGCAGATCTTGGCTTGTTCAGCAGTTTCATGTAGGAGCTATTGTCTTTCGACCAAACTCTTCACCCAGCAACCGACTCAAGGATGAGCTAGCTAACGTTACAGCTCAGCCTCGGAGGACACCGTTAACGTTGATCACGTTTACAAGTTTCCTCGCCGTCTGCCACACGGCTCAACCGGGAATAAAGTATGAGAAAGCGGTTTTATTGCTCAACTGCTCTACTTTACTAACCACAGTTGGACTCGACGACTGTTTTCCTTGAATTCTTTTATATTGTGCAGCTGCTTTCATTAGCTGCGTTCAAAACATTCCCCCTCTCTCCCTGAAAGCTTCGGATAAAACGGAGATTTTCCACTTTACAATATGCATTATTAACAAGCTCTGATGAATGAGAGGAGAGTGTGCTGCCGTTCTATAGGAAACCACAGGTACCTGCGTGAACACACTGAGCAGAACAAACGGCACCGCTGGAGTCCCGCCGCTCATTAACAGTAACTACAGTCCCTATAGCATGCACACACTGCAGAGCTATACGCTCGTATAATGTTCGTGCTTCTGGCCCCATCTGGATTCATGAGATGAGCTGGAGTGTTTGCATCTCCTCCAAAACAAAGGTGGAGCCGCCGCTAAGAATAACATCACAGCGGGAGAGAAGGCAGCGTTCAAACAATCATTAACGCACAATGACTGAAGGCTCCGCAGGATCAAAAGCAAACAACAATAACACTCGCGGTAATGTGTCATTGTTCTCAGGCACATATGGCGAGAGAAAGACACGAGATTAGAGAGGATTAAGGCCAGATAACGAGCCAGACGATAGCCGTGTCACCGGCGCTCTCTGAGAGGAGTCTCTGAAGAAGAGAAAGAGAGCAATCAACTAATCCAGATGACTTTCAGAACGCCACGCTCGCAGAAATCTCTGCAGACGTGAAGTTCTGCTGGCTTTAATTCCTCCGTTACTTCTGTCATCTTCTCCCGCTCCATCAGGCGCGGGTCAGTCTCGTTTCTATTTTAAAACCTTTTTCTCGCCTTTTTAAAGTTTCACTCGGTTGTTTTTCTTTGGGATGAGATCACAGAAACCTTCCGTAACAATGCCACGGTGCTGCACCTTCATCCGGCGCCCCTCAGGTAGTTGATTCTGCTCCAGCTGGTTTAAAAATAGTCTGATTATTCAGAAGCCACTGCGGCGTTTTGTTTATCAAACCACAGCGGGGATGAAGTCACAGCTCTGCTCTCATCTTACAGACGGGCACAGATGATGTTTAACTGCACGACCAACATATAAAAACCGATTAGTCACGTATGTATACGTCTGTTATTTGAGCGTGTACGACGGGAGGAGAAACACAGCTGTATATGGAGTGAAGGCCGGCAGATATGTGTGATAAGTCGAGGTGAGCTGCTCTGTGTGTGTTAGAATGTGACTCACGGTGGTCAGGGTGAGGGGAAGTACAGCCAGACACGCATGAAGTCATCCGGTTGACGACAGTTTATGAGTTCCTCCTCAACATGACTGATTCATGAGTGAAGAAACTTCCCACTCAGCTGATTGTGTGAGGAATCGGTGGTTTACCAGAAGAGCAGCTGTGTGCTACACCTCCAGTTACTGTAAAACAAAAGTACAAACCTCAACATGTAGATGAACAGAAGTGTAATTAATGAGCTTTTTTTTATCTTTTACAGGCCTTTCCTGTTGCTGCCACCTCTGATGGAGTGGATGCGAGTGGCCATAGTTCACGCCGAGCATCGCAAGAGCCTATTGGTGGACAGCGATGATGTCAGACAGACCGCCAGACTGCTCCTCCCGGGACTGGACTGTGAGCCGAGACAGCTGAAGTAAGTGAGAGCGCACAGACACAAAACAGAGCGGCGGCGGCGTTGTTTCTGAACATCTGTAATGAGAGGAAGCAGGCGATGCCTTCAGGGAACATCTGACTGTGGTTTCATGTCAGCTATATGTGTTCATGAGGTCATTCTGATTAGCAGAAACAAAACAGAGTTGCTAAGACGGCGTTGTGCTTCCAGATGTTTCTCCGCTCCCCCGTGCGCTATAGGCTCGCAATCCAATCGGCTCTCGCTAACAAATAATTACACGCCGTATACGGGAGATTAATGACCGTGCTTTGACTGTAACGTGGCTCGTTAACCTCATCACGAGGTGCACAATTAAAGAATGCAAATGTACGGCGTGCACGAGCCGCATGGTGCCTGAAACGAACCTGTTGCAGCTCTCAGAGTCTAAAGTGTTTTCTTTATGTCTCCATCAGGCCTGAATGTTGCTTCAGCTCCTTCAAGCGCCTCGACTCCAAAGCCGCCACGGACAAGTTCCATCTAGATTTGGGTTTTCGGATGCTCAACTGTGGACGCACGGATCTCATCGGCCAGGCCATCGACCTGCTGGGGCCCGACGGGGTCAACAGCATGGACGACCAGGTACTGAACATCTGTTTCTTTATGTGTGACGTTTGTTGAGAGGAATACTGAACTACTTATAATCAGAAATCTTTTTGTGAGAGTCGCTTCATGTATTTGTTTCTCCTCTTTCATGCTTGTCTCACAGGGGATGACGCCTCTGATGTACGCCTGCGCAGCTGGAGACGAGGCCTTAGTCCAGATGTTGATCGATGCCGGGGCCAACCTTGACGTGGCGGTAAATATACTTGGACACAGGTGTTTTCTGGAGGGTACGGCCTTGATCTCTGTGTGTAACACTGTGCTTTGTCCTGTGCTGCCAGGTGCCACCATGCTCCCCGAAACACCCCTCTGTGCATCCTGATAGTCGCCACTGGGCCGCCCTCACCTTCGCCGTTCTGCACGGACACATCTCCGTAGTGCAGGTAGGAAACACTTACGCGCAGTAGCCGTTGTATGAACCCTTAACCCATTTGTGCCCAGATTTTTTTCGGAGTTGTAAGTCATATCATTTTATCAGTTGAGTCCCTCTGAATCATGTTATGTATTTATTTTTTTCCATTTTGTACTGTTTTGAAGAAAATAGCATTTTTATGACTGGCAACAATTGTCGCCAGTAGTCACACAGCTTGTCACTCGGTCAAATGTCACCTAATAATAATATAGAAATAATAACAATGATATAGTAATAACAAAATATTAATATAGTCATAATAAATAATAACAAAAAGGTGGAGGGGGTAAAACAAAAGAAAATATGTAAAACTGTACATGGATACCGATGGATATTATCATTCCAGGAAGGTAGCTAATGATCGTGGTTCAAACCTTGGTTCCCCCTGTATAAAATTCAAAACAACAAACAATTTGAACTGCCCATGAACAAAAAAATATTCATCCTAGGTAAAATTTTTGAGGGTAGGGTTACTCTAGAGACTTGAATGATTAAATAATTATAATATGTTTGCGGGGAAAATCATAAGAAATGTATGAAAATGACCTCTTTCCAGGAGGATTTGCAACCGCCATGTCTTCAGCCGGAAGGAGCAGGAAGCAGATGATGTCATGCGATAGGAAGCACTTGGAAACGATTTTTTATAAATCAAAACCTTTGTCTAAGTTGTCTACTAGCATATAAGTGGAAAAAGTTGCATGAGTACCTTTGAGATTTGTTATTGTGAGTCGAAAATGACAGTGATACACTTTGGCAACAATTGTTGCCAGTGGGGCAAAACGGGTTAATGGTGAAATACGTACGATGATGATGCAGTGACGGCTACTCAAGTCGGTTTACTTGAGGATAAATGTCCTGCTGCGTAGGCACAATGGTTTCGGGTTGTCCTGAGCTCACTGTAGATGCGATGTCATACTTTTAAAACACTGAGTGACAAATGTGAGGTCAGAGGTCGGCCTATAAATAAGTTACAGGATGTCAGACATTGCCGAGTGTAACAGATGTGGCGTGTCTCTGCAGCTCCTGTTGGACGCGGGGGCCAACGTGGAGGGGCCGCCGTCCGCAACGGACAGGAGAGCACGGCAGACACTCCGCTGCAGCTGGCCTCAGCAGCAGGTGGGCAAACACACACACACACACACACAAACACACACAGAGTACAACATGAAGCACAGCTGATGCTCGAGTGCTGTCCGGCTTACAGTAGGTCTGTGTTTGGATCTGATTTATGGAAGCTAAATTACTACTTACTGCTAAATTATACAGGCGGAAAGTCTGCAGAAGGGTCAAGCTGAGGAAGAGATGAATGAATTAAAGCCGCTGTAACAAATCATCTAATAACAGCTCTCGCAATTCAGTCAGTCAGGTTTTCACAAAAGCACAGGACTGAGCTGTGAGTGACACACCGGCCGGAGGAATGAGGAAATGAGAGGGCGAACGAAGGCACAGTGAAAGCAGCCGAGCTCCGCCTGCGGTTGTTTAGAAGCCTCTGGGCAGCATTCCTCTGTGGGATCATCTGAGAGCCACACATAGTAAAAGAGACGCATGCTCCGCATAGCAGCAGTGACAGTGTGTAAATAGAGCCTGATATGAATGCGCTTGCTTGTGTTTGAAAAGCGTGTGATAAAACTTCATTTATCCCTTTGGAAAAGTTTAATTGCGTCATAAATACAGCGAGAAAAAGAAGAGTTCTACAGTGTAAGTGCAGTGATGAATTATAAAATGAGCAATAAAAACACTACAATCAAAATGAAGCCATAAAAAAAATGTTAACGGTTGTGGGGTGATGTGTTAACAATACACAAAGTGGACTGCACCAGCGGGAAAAGAGAAGAGATTACTAAAGTGCGGCTGAACTGGTAGAATAATGTTGAGCATCTCTATCTGCATGTAATCGACTCTTTATGTTCTTCCCAGGCAACTATGAGATGGTGAGTTTGCTCCTGGCTCGAGGTGCAGACCCCTTATCGAAGACCCACGATGGAAACGCCCTGACGTCGTCCCTGTACGAAGACATGAACTGCTTCAGTCACGCTGCAGCACACGGACACAGGTACGTGTCCATCAGTCTGACCTGAGACACAGCGCGTTGTCAACAGGCGCCTGCTTTTGGCCTCTTAAAGGGATATTCCGGTGTAAGTTTAATCCATGGTCTAACACACCTTGACAACGAGTAAGACTCCCCCTCGAGAGGTCAAGTTAGCTGACCGCTAGCTTAGCTAGTTTTAGCAACCTCAGAAAAGACCGCACGATAACAATACACTGCAGCTTATGTCTCCAACTAGAAACCGCCATCAAAAAGCCACAATTAATGGTGAGAACAGCAGCAAACTTCAGCAACAGTACATGTACAGTCCCAGCACACAGTACGAAGCATCAAACATCTGCTAGCTTTGCCGGATTTGTATTAAAAACACAGCACAGTGAGTGAGTTGAGCTGTGTTTTTAATACAAATCCAGCAAATCCATACTTGACCTCTCGAGGGGGAGTCTTACTCGGTGTCACGGTGTGTTAGACCATGGATTAAACTTACACCGGAATATCCCTTTAACGTCAGAGAAGTAATAACCGTGTCAGCACTCGATCATAGTTTGAGGAGAGATTCATCCGTTTTTTTTTTATAATGTGATAAAATGGAAAAACCTTGAAAGTATAAAAAGCTAATTCAGAGGCTCCATCTGTCTCTGAACGCCAGCCGTCAGTGTAAACCCCTCCACCTGTTCACTGCGTGTACGTGTGAACACAACGTAGACTCAACACTTCACATTCCACAGCGAGGGTGACGGATGATGTAATCAGAGAAGGAGGGCGCGGGGTCACACAGAATGGATGTGCGTGGACACTTATTAACGTCGCCGTGCTTTCTTTCTTCTTCCTGCTTCCTCCCGCTCTCTCGTTTCTCCCCTTCTTCCTCCCATTTATCTTGTCAGGAACGTGCTGAGAAAGCTACTGACTCAGCCGCAGCAAGTCAAAGAGGACGTCCTGTCTCTGGAGGAGATCTTAGCCGAGGGGGTGGAGGGCGAGGAGGCCGGGATCTGCCCCTTCCTCCCCCTGTCCCCCCTCCCCACCCCGTCTTCTGGCCCCGGGGCCCTGCCAGAGGGGGGCATCGCAAGACTCTGCAAGGCCAGGATGAAAGCTCTGCAGGAGGCGAGCTACTACAGCGCCGAGCACGGCTACCTGGACGTCACCATGGAGCTGCGAGCGATGGGTACCTGTCAGACATCGAGAGGAGGATTTTCTCACTTTCCAATTTGTACATACTTTGAAAACTAAACAACATTTTTCTTCTTCTGACCCAGGTGTTCCCTGGAAACTCCACGTGTGGCTGGAGTCTCTGCGCTGTGCCCAGCAGCAGTCCAGGGCAGGCGTCACCCTGTCGCTCCTCAGAGAGTTCACCACCATCCGAGAGGAGGACTACTGCGAGGAGCTGGTCACCGTCGGCCTGCCGCTGATGTTCAGCATCTTACGGACAACCAAGGTAGCATCAAACACGAAGCTCAGCATGTCTGTCTGCCTCTTCATGTAATCAGGCTGGGTTGAGATGGGTGATGTAACGCTCCTCCTCCTCCCTGTTTTCTCACTTTCCTCCAGAACGATGCCATCGTACAGCAGTTGGCAGCTATTTTTAGTCACTGTTTTGGCCCGGCGCCTCTTCCAGCCGTCCCCGAGATGAAGGCAACTCTTTCAGCTCAGCTGGGTAAGAAAACAGAGTCTGACGTGCTCATGAACGCACAAAGAGTGAATCAGTGTGGACAACTAGGATGACTTTATTGAGTTTATCATCGATTCAATTTTTTAGCTGTAAAATATCAGAAAATAGTGACGCTTGAGTCGATGTTTTTAGATTTCTAGGCAGCGTGTCAGTTTTCCTGACAGCTGAGGACTTGAGCTGGAGAATATTTGTGTTTTTGTTCTTAAAAATTGTAATTAAATGATTAATCCGTTACCAAATGTCAAACGAGGACAACATTTGAAGTCTGTTTCTGAGGTGAGAGGTCAAACAGTCGAGGCAGTCCTCCTCTCTGGTGTGTGACAAAGTGCAAATAGGTATTTTTCTATTGAGTGGAACTAAAAGCATTATAAAGCTCGAGACAAACACGATACACCTGCGTACAAGCTGCCTGAATATGTGATGTTACACTTCCTTGTCTCTAAAAAAGCTGTCCTGTGAGTGGAGTTGTAAATTGCTGTTGTGTTTTCCCACAGACCCTCATTTCCTGAACAACAAGGAGATGTCAGACGTGACGTTCGTGGTGGAGGGGAAAGCGTTTTACGGCCACAGAGTCTTGCTGATCACAGCTTCCGACAGGTGAGTGCAGACAGGTTAACACCGGACAAGAAGACACGTTCATAACCGCTCAGAGACAGCAGGTCATTTAAACAACCTTTTGACTTTTGTGTTTTTTTAGATTCAAGTCTCTGCTGGCGTCCCACGGACCAGACGGAAGCCCCAACAAGGAGATCGAGATCAGCGACGTCAAGTACAACATTTTCCAGGTAACAAATCAACTCTTCCCTGATTTCTTTTTTTTAGTTCAACTACTGTTCTGTCTCGTTCCTAAGTGAGACCTTTGACCTCTCTGCAGATAATGATGTCGTACCTGTACTGTGGAGGAACAGAGTCGCTGAAAACCAACGTTTCTGACTTGCTGGAGGTGAGAATCACAACATCCTTGACTGCCGTATCCAAAGCTTTGGCTCCGTTTCCATCACTGAATGAAATATGATGAGATTTTTTCTTTTGTGTCAATGTTTGCTTGTGTTTTTCGTCTCCTGCAGTTGTTGTCGGCTGCCAGTCAGTTCCAGCTGGGGGCGCTACAAAGACACTGTGAACTCATCTGCTCTCGACACATCAACCTGGATAATGCAGTCAGCATCTACAAGACGGCCAAGGTACACACACACACACACACACACACACACACACACACACAGAAGCTTTGATCGTACTGTACTGTTCTGTGAAGTCAGCAAATAAGACTGACTAGGTTTATTGTACAGCAGAGCTCTTTACGTCAGTAAGGTCACTCAGTGAGAGAGAAAAGGTTTTATGTTGAAATTAATAAAGATCTTATATGAATACAAACTATATTTATTCAGTGTCACCCTGCACAAAAGAGCTGTTACATGATTAATGACGTACATTTCACACTGAAAAGCCGTTTTCCTGGATCTTCACATCTTTACTTTCAAGGTGGCACAAACATAAAACCAATGATTTGTCCTCTCTTCTCCTCAGGCCCATGGTTCGGTGGAGCTCAGCTCTTTCTGTGAAGGTTACTTCCTGCAGCAGATGCCCGCTTTGCTGGAGAGGGAGGGCTTCAGGAGCCTGTTGCTGGGACCCCCCGGGGCCCGACAGGGGAACTCCTCCACCTCTACGCTGGTCCACAGCCGGGGAGACTCGCCCGTGGAGGAGCTGGAGGCCACGCTGGCTCGACGGCTTCGCTCTCTCCACGTCACCTCCCGAGTCTGAGGACGACAGGATCGCTGGCAGAGGAGAGGAGGATGGAAACAAGTGGAAGAATGTGGACGTTGGAGAGGAAGTTTCATCTTATCGCCGATCTCGAGAAGCCGTCTAAATAGTTTTGAGATGTTTTCTAATTAGCATCTGATCCTATCTCTGGTAACAAGCGACTTCCACAGTGCTCTGACACTGAGATCAGAGAGTTCATATTTAGTGCCAAGCACTCCATCTTGACATTATTGCAGTGTACAGCATGTTTATGAAGAAGAAAACTGGACTACGGGATGCTTTTTTTTTTTTCCTACAAGGCTCGGGAAGCTTTTATGGAGAAGCAACAGATGGATGCAACAGGTGGGAGGTGTGATTTATGCAAACACTGCTGCCCTCTAGTGGACAAAACTGGCAGAATAGATAATTGCCTGGGAGGATTGGGATCGATGGCGCCCTCCCGGTTCTGACTGAAGCTGTGGAAAGTGACTGAATCATCTATTAACGAGTCGAGTGAGGTGGCCATGCTGGACTTTTGGCTTTGTCAAACTAATAATGCAGAGTGGGAGGAAGGAAAGGAAGGAGACTCCAGCATTGATGTAAGCTTCGGATTAACAAATGTACTTTTTACGTATGTTTTTTTATTTTCTATTTTTTAAAAAAGAAAAGTATGACCGCAGAAACAAAACACTTACTTCAGAGTGGGATGGACATTTTCTATTTAATGAGAAAAAAAAAAGATGTGAGAGTATTTATCGGGGTGTTCCCTTTTTATCGTGTTTGTTTTTTTTAATCCAAGCAAATTATTAATATTATTGTTGAAAAGTTGCTTTTGTGTAGCTGTTGTTTTTTTCAGTTTTTTTTCCAGGTACACTCTTTAACAGTTAATTAAGCTTATGTATACTGAGGTTTTAAAAAAAATGCTTCTTACGCAGGTGCAGCAGCAGAATCCAACATGGGATTTTGGAATACAAAGTCTGTTTTTAAATGCTGAATATTGTAATAAACCTGGTAAATGAGCCTCGTTGTCTTCTCATCTCACAACATCTCACGGCCGTCTGTTTCGTGTGGGTTTGTGCAGACTTACCTGAAATCCAGGAACAATCGCTCGCAAATGCACGAAGCTGAAACATGAAAGTCATTACATGTGCAATAAAAAATGAAAAAGGTAAAAGTTGATGGAAAATATCCAAAAATTAACTGAAGAAATCACCTGAATGAATAGAAACAGGTTTGACATTACGTCAGAGACACCTATTTACTGTGTTAGCATGCTAACTAGCTAGCCCCTGCCTTTTCTATCTTGTACTTCCACTCTGAGCTCCAGTTTGGAATGCTAGCTGCACGGCTAACTAGCTATCGGCAGCTACAGTTAGTCTCATTCATTGGCAACTGCTTCTGACCCGTGTTTTCAAGGTGCCAAGTTGCACATCCAGACCAATTTGGGGTTCAGTATCTTGCTCAAGGATACTTTGACATGTAGCTCAGCTCTGCCCTGGGCAGCTAGGATTTGATCCACCGACCTCTCGAACACTCGTCCGCCCGCTCTACCCACTGAGCTACAGCCGCTCCAACAATTAATCACTTAGCGGTCGGTCTGCTGACTCCAGTCTCCCCATTTATTTGCCAGTGGCCAGTTCTTACATACTGCACCTTTAAATTAAAACAATTAAATATAGTCTATTATTAATAAAACTTTACTGTCGGTCCAAACTTACCCCGTTACATGTAGAGGCACAAAGAAGGGAAACACAGACACCATAACTTAATGAGTTTATTTGTTTCAGCACTGAAGATGCTCACAGTTATTTTATATGGGGATTACATCAGTCAGTTTTGTTCCTGCTCTGTCCGGAGACCGCTCTGGGCCTCCGAATCACTGGATGTCCTTGGTGCTGCTAGCTTCCCATTGTAGAAAACAGAAAGGGGGGGGAGAGGGGGGAGGTGAACAATAGGGTATTGCTTTGTGTTTGTGTACCGATATATCCCCCTCACTGCGCCTCTCCGACCCGACAGGTGGAGAGAGCCCAGGCCTCCGAGCCTTCCAGAGAGAGGTACAGAGTAAAGGAAGCATTGTTCAAAAAGCTTTTTGTGCACAAGACTAGAGGAGGAAGGAAGGAAAAGATAAGCAGGAGCGAGGGAAGAAGAAGAAGAATAAAAAATATATAGAAGGCCAGAAAATAAAAGCAGAGAGGGTTAAAAGTGAGGGGCCAGAGGGGCGAGGGAGGGGGAGAAAAACAATTAAAAAGGTAGTTTTGTAGAGAAGGAAATCGATGAAGGCTGAGAGAAGGAGTGAGTTTGGCATGGAACATGAACACTAAAGCCATGCAAAGAAAAGCTCATGTCTGACATGCACACAGCAATACAAGCTAAAAGCATAGAGCAGGAATCCCCAGCGTGGTCGAGAAGACAATCAACCCCCCAACAGGTTTGTCTGTCTATTTACAAAGAGAAGACGTAGACTGGGATCTGTGGTTGTCCTTCTCCTCAGGCCTGGCCTACAAGCACAATAATATGAAACTGACAAATATCAATAGAAGAGCATATTCCCTCTCCAAAAAGAGGCTAAGTCTACATTCTTAAATTACTGGTAAATCATTTTTTTCTCCCACAAGTTCTCTCCCCCCCTTCCTCTTCAAGGGAAGGAGAACTTGCGACTTGTTCGATGTTCACATAATTCTGTTAAATTCAGACCAAAACGAAAAAAAAAAAAAAAAAAGTTCTTTTTTTTTTCTTCAAATGTTGCCCCATTTTTTTACGAACACACAAGAGGGTAATAAATAACATTCAACGGACCTAACAGCTTTGTTCATATAAATAGCCAAGTTATAATAAATTAGGAACTCAAACGGTGAGATGAACGAACATGATGAATAAATAAAAGGACAGATATACAAAAATATCCACAATTGCATTTTTCACGTCATGATATTTTTTGTTGTTGTTGTCGTTGTTCCTCTACTCCTACTGCTGGTATGTGAGACTAAGAGAGAGGTATGAATGGAGAACAGAAAGACAAGTTGCTGCAGATAACACAAACAGGAACATTTGGATCATCATCAGGTCAATCAAACAAAAGTCGGAAAAATCGATCGAGTAACAAAAAAAATACACGGACAGATTTTTTAAATGACAGCGTGTGGCGGGCGACCCGCCCCCGTGGTATCTAAACAGAGTGTCACAACTAGACATTTCATTTTTTTGTTTTTTTTTACATAAGAAATGATATCAGTCTGTACAACAGAATAGATCATTCATTTTTAAATACCCACGTACCCTCCCGCGTCCCTCCCACCCAACCCTGTACTATCATATCGTATCTCCCCCCCTCCCCCGCCCCGTTCTGCTCTCTCCCCCCACTCCTCTCTGAAATCACGATTCCAGTCCGTTTTGCAGCAATAGAGTTAATTCTAATAAAGTCAGTTAGTATTTTTAAACCCAAGTTCTTCACAAAGAAAGTACATTAAAAAGCAAAAAAAAGAAATACAATCCAGCAAGCGTCCGCGTCGGCTGTTTGGGCTTCTCCAACAAAACTCCTCCTCCTTCTCTCCTCCTCTGAAATCAGTCACGTCTTCTTCTTCTTCTTTTTTATTGTTGTTGTTGTTTGTTCATGTTAATACATCCCAGAGTTTTTTTCCTGTGCATACTGGACCTGTGCGTGTATGCATGTGTGTGTCCTGTGAGTGTGTGTGTGTGTGTGTGTGTGTGCAACGTCTTCTTGTTAAAACGTTTTCCAATTAACGAGCGCTCCTCGAGCTCGACCGGAGGGAAGGTGAAGGTGGAGGGGGAGTGTTTGTCTTCTTGTTTCGTCGAGACGTGTGTGGATTAGTTGTGTGTGTGTGTGTGTGTGTGTTTGTTTCTCAGATAGGGGGGAATACTAAAAGGTATTTTTCATCTATTTCTACTGATGGCTGCCAAAAGGTGGAGAAGGGGGGCTCAGAGGGAGATGAAAGTAGAAGTCTGCATGAAGGGGTCTGTTTCCATGGTAACCCCCCACCCTCTCTCTCTCAGCGCACCTCTTAAAAAGCAGTCCTCCGTCAACAAATGTCCGTCTCTCTCGGCGCGCTCGGGGGGTGGGTGGGTGGAGGGAGGGCGGGCGGAGCGGAGCGGGGAGCAGGAGGAGGGGCTTAATAGGTTTTCTGGATAATTCCTGGTATCAGAAACAAGTCAGGTCATCACACAGGTTAGCAGCAAGGGAGCAGAAAAAACACAGAGCCACAGGTGATTGGATGGTTCGGGCAGAGGATGGTGGTGATGGTGGTGGTGGTGGATGAAAAGGGGGCGTGGAAGGACAGGAGTGTGTGTGTGTGTGTGTTTTTGTAAAATATCACTTTCTCTTAATATATTTCTATCTGTATAAAGTCATTTTATACAAAAAAAAACATGTCCATAAATGATTCTGTACATCTAGCTATGTACAGAGAGGGTCTCCTCTCTGTGATACTGGGATGGGCTTTAGCACGGGCTCGACTACGCGGCGTCGCGGTCTAAGACTCCTCCTGCGTCCCCACGGACGCCAGCGACAACTTGGCTCTGTCTCGGCCCGCGGCGGGGCATTTGGTGTCATTGTTTTCCGCCTCGTGCCTCCGGACGTGCATGGGCGAGGGGCAGCGCTTGGTGGGCGTGCCGGAGGGGAAGGGCACCTGTCCGTTCTTCTCGTCTGAAAAAAGTTGTTTTATTACGTCAAAGAAGTTACTCAATGGGCTGCCTAGGTACACAGACGGGAAGAAAAGAGGACAACAACAGAACAAAAAAAAGGAGGGGGAAAAGAGAGAAGAAAGAGAACAAACAAACTAATGAACAATGGGGTTCACAGGATAGAGACGCGACTACAGGTGAGACAGCAAGCACAGGCGAGGACGAGGGAGGACTGACAGGACACGAGACCGAGTGTGTGAGCTCCCGTAAACCATGCACATGTCACAGCACAACAAAGGAAACACACAGTAGCCATTCAATCTGAGGCTGGAAATTAAAGCAAACTGGGTGTCTTGAACCGCTGCGAAGCGCAGATGATGACGGCCGTCTGTCTGTCTGTCTGTCTGTCTGTCTGGTTGTATTGTACCAAGTGAGGCGATCTAACACAGCAATGTTCAGACTCAAGTCTGCTTGGAACAGACGAGCTCTGATCAACACATTTCTACACTCGAGTTCAGAGTTTCGGTAACTCTCAAACCTGGCCAAAGACTTCAGACGCGCTGGGAGGCTGCATCATCGCTGAGCCAACCATCTGAAGAAGGAAAAAAGTCCAACTCGTGTGTTTACACTACAACAGAATCAAGACCGACGAGCTGCTCTTATAAATACGGTCTTAACTCGATGCTCAAGTCTGCAGCAAGTCTGCGTGCACAACCGACAGCGTGCATGCAAACGATCTCCAGCTCGGCGGTCCCACAGCAGGCAGGTGGAGTGGTGAGAAAACAAAACATGAGCCACGGAGCAAATAAAGAGTCTGTGTTCTTTTAGCACAGCACATCCCAGGGAACCATCAGCCACGAGCAGGACTGTTTTGCGAATGCTTGGCGGAAGAGCCATTTGCAGAATAAGACTCCTGCGGGCCTACAAACGAGCAGCGACAACATCAGTAAAAACAGGCAAAACAGCCGCGTGCACACAGCGGACTTTACACGACGCTGTCTGAAAGGGTTATTTCTGTTATGACCGGTTTGTGCTACAAAAGCGAAGGCATTAGGCACATGCTGCCAGCGTGGAGGCCGCCGGGAGCAGAGACGAGGGCAAAGCTCACCTAATCACGAAAGAGCGAATGTGTTTTGTTGTCGTGTTTGTTCACGTGTGACATCTGATTTCACCTGCTCCATCATCCAGCTAGGAAATAAAGTGCAGCACAAACTTCTCCACACCTTCGTCATGTGTGAAAGTCAGTCGCTCCGCTCCACCCAAATCTGAACTATTTCAAAAATGGCATCTGCAATCGCTTGTTAAATAAATCAGAGACGGTGAGCGGCTCTCCCCGTCAGTCCTGAGGTACGCTCTCTACACTCCCTCTATTGTTCCACCCCACCATTGTCCTCTTCAGCCCGGCTCCCAGGTACGCTGCTGCTGTTAACAGTGATTAGGGGACACAATGACCGGGACCTGATGAAACCTTTTGTCTGACACACATTGGTATGCAAAGCCGTTTCTGTTCTTAATTACAGCCACTGGCTTTTCTTTTCAAAAGGCCCCGTGGCCAGGTGTGTCAGGAGGTCAGAGGAGAGAGGGAGGCGGAGGAGATTGAATTGAACAATGCACACATTAAGCTGTTTCTTATCATAAGTGGGAGATGAACTGATAGCTTAAAGACAGGAAATTCATTTAGACCGACCTCGGTCAAAAACACCTGGTAATGATACTGAACGTATCCGCTCTGATAGGAGACCACCGGACTTCATTACTTATGTTTCCTAATATCTTCTCTTGCTTTGAAGGACCGATATTATTCTCATTTTCAGGTTGAGACGGGAAATCTCAGTTCCAACAGTATGGGACCTTTCTCGTTAAAAACATTCAAAAGTTAACTTAAAATGATCAACAGAATGTGAATAAATAGCAGTTTTGACATCTCACATGTATTTATGTTGCAGAGATATCTGCTAGTTAGCATGCTATCACGCTAGCTCTGACCCGTCCTGGTCCAAAGCTCCTGTACTAGCAGTGTTTATTAATAATTCTAATTTCACCCTTCCCTACACCTCAGCCTGTTCGTCACCTCGACAATAATATAAAAGATCAGAAGTACCTGGCTGACTCACTGAAGCGCTGCAATGACAACAGACTGTTCAATATCCCAACAGCTGGGATTTCTTGGCACCATGAAGCAATGACACTGCTCAAACTCATCACGTACGGCAGAGTGACAGAGTGAAGCGCCGAGCTATGTGATGACTGAGTCTCGGTAACCTTTGTCAGACAGAGATGGAGTCAAAAGACACAGACGTACAGACACCGAGGTGGATGGAGATGAAACTGACACCCAGAGAAAACAGCACACTTCCTCCTGATGAAACGTTTCGAGGCCGGTGCTGTTTCCCCGTCTGACCAGCAGGTGGAGCTGTTGTCAAGAGGATGGACGACTGAGACGCACATACACAGAAGAGTGATTCACAAGGAAGGACATGCTTGAGAGGGGAGGAGGAGTCGGGTCCCTGTCTCCCTCTTATTTTCATCTCCATCATCCAGAATGTGTGTGAGGGAGCCGCGTCGGGTTAAAGCTCGGGCTTGTGCATGTCCAGGAACTCGGCGCCGACCCTACGACTTGATGAGAGGACGGAATAACGTCACAGGGTCACAGGTGAACGGCTCGGTGGTGATGAGGGCCGCCCGTCAGAGGCGGCAGAGCCCGGTGGACTGGAGAGACCAGGGGGAGGGGGGTCCTATTGTACAAGCACCCAGCGAGAGAGCGAGAGTGTGCTCGTCAGGTGTGCCGTGGCTGTGCTGTGCGGTGCATTGTGGGAGCGCGTTGAGGTGCAGCGGTGTTGCCATGGCGACGAGCTCCGACAAATCAGTCTTGGAAGTAACAGAATGCAAATCAGCTTACACCCCTACTCTCTGCTCTAATCTTCACCGCCAGGGCGACTAGGCAACGTTTGACCCGCCGCCGGAGCTCGGGAGCAGCTCCCATCCTTTTCTTTCTTTTCTCGAGGCGGCGAGGCGCGGGCATGCATGGAAGCCGTTTTTTCCAGAAGCGGAGAGTGGGCTCAGGGATTTCAAGCACGGGGAGGGGAAGGGTTTAGCTTAGCTTCAGCAGTGAGGGCGGTTTGTCAAGAAGAAGTGGGGGAGAGGTGGTGGTGGTGGGATGGGCGGATGAGGCGGTGGGAAGTCAGGGTGGAGGAGGAGGTTTTTTTTTTTTTGGAAGAAAAAAAAAAAAGATTTTGAAATATTTATTTGGAGTTGTTACTCACCAGACAGCTGCTGGACCCCAGGCTGGTCATGTGTGCTTAACAACTGGCTCTGAATCGTCTCCACTACTCGCTTAAAGCGCCGGCTTGGTCCTGAACACGGGAACAGAAACAAAAACCACAGAGGAAGAATCAGCACGAGTGTGAGGAGAATATGATGTAGATGAGAGGAAGGTAAAGGTGAGGATTGTTAGTGGAAGCTCCTGTTGTCTACAGTATCTGGTCAGTGACGTGGAAGAACCAGCAGCCTCAGTTACAGACCAACTGTGCCCCCCTCACTCGAGTGTGTGTGACTGTCAGTGTGTGTGTGTGAATGAGAGCATGCCTGTGTTTCTGCAAGACCGAGCGTGCACGCATGACTGCGGAGTATGTAATCTCGCATAGGCAGACCTCATCTTCTCCCGCACGGGGAGGTTCGGGAGGAAAATCTTATCAAGCATTCAGGATTGCGGAAAAACTTTGAAAAATCCGTAGGCAGCCGTGCTGCTTTTGGCAGGGAGTCTGAGAACACCCACCTCTGGAAAAACAGCATTTCTGGTTTATTTGTTGGCTCGATAGAAAAAATGTAGTTTAATTTCATTAGTTGGAGTGTGACGGCATCCCACTCGACATGTAACGGACGCCTTTCTACACTTTTCTAAGTGCCTCGTGAGCTTTGGATTTCCCAAAACCTGTGTGAGCCTGATTAGATGCAGGAGCAGCGAGCTGTTCAGGATTGCATAACTCTGTGTGTAACTTTGTCCTGTGTGATTTGTCTCAGGCCACGACAGTCCTGAGTTTGAACTCTGAACGGACTGAATCAAATCCTGCTTGATTGAAGTACCAAAATAAAACATGTTGCTGTGGTGCATCAGGAGTGTGTGTGTGTGTGTGTGTGGGTGGGTGGATACTCCAACAGCCTAAACACACGTAAGCCTCCATAACCTTTTAGATTCTACTGTATGTTGCCCCTGAGTGTTGTGGTGCTCCGTCTGTCAGACGAGAAGCGTCCAGCCGACTTCACAAGGTATTTTTTTCGGGTGCTCCATCTTCTAAGTTTTAAAATGTGGTTTTTTTTTTATGAGTGTAACAAAGTGATAACATTTCTTTCACAAGATTTTTTATTTTCTGTGTGTGAAAATCAAGTATTTTTTTTGCGTGAAACAGAGTGAAAATGTTTTTTTGTCATGTGTGAAAAAAAATAATTCATGCGTCGAGAGCAAAAACATTTTTTACACAAGAATTTTTTTTTCTGTGTGTGAAACCCAGGAAACAAACAGAAAAAACACTGAATTTGAAACAGTGAATTTTTTTTTCCTTGTGTTGAACTGAGTGACAAAAAAAATTTAAATTCACAAGAATTTTTTTTCTCATGGTATTTCATGTATCGCTTAGAAAATGGTGCACCAGAAAAAAAGTGAAATTTTGTTCTCAAATTTTCATGAGAACTTTTTTTTTCATGTGTCGAACAAGTAAAAAAAATGTCCTGAGAATTTTTTTTTTTTTAATTCATGTGTCAAGCTGAGGGAAATTGTTTGCTGGATATACTGGGTTTCACACACATGAGAAAAAAAATTCTCATACAAAAAAAATTCCCTCAGCTTGACACATGAATTTAAAATAAAAAATCTAGGGACATTTTTTTTTACTTGTTCGACACATGAAAAAAAAAGTTCTCATGAAAAATTGAGAACAAAATTCTCATGAAAATTTGAGAAAAAAATTCTCGTGAAAATTTGAGAAAAAAACAGGAAGAAAGAAATTGTTTTTTATTCTTCAACTCCACAAGAAAAAAAAATCACTGATGAAAAAAAATTACATGAAAAAACATGTTTTTTCTGGTGCTCCATTTTCAAAGTGTTTGTTTGCTGGATATACTGGGTTTCACACACATGAGAAAAAAAATTCTCATAAAAAAAAAAACACTTTGAAAATGGAGCACCAGAAAAAACATGTTTTTTCATGTAATTTTTTTTTCATCAGTGAATTTTTTTTCTTGTGGAGTTGAAGAATAAAAAACAATTTCTTTCTTCCTGTTTTTTTCTCAAATTTTCATGAGAATTTTTTTCTCAAATTTTCATGAGAATTTTTTCTCAAATTTTCATGAGAAAAATGTGTCCAGCTGAGTGGACAAAAAATGTTTTCTTCCCACAAATTTTTTTTTTAGTAAATGAACACCAAGAAAGTGGAGCACCAGAAAAACCAGTGACAAAAATTAATTTTCATGTGTGAAAGTGAAATTTTTTTTTCTTGTGTCGACTGACAAAAAAAAATTTTTCTTCATGTGTTGAGATGAGCGAAAAATCTTTTTTACTAGAATGTTTTTTTCTGTGTGTGGAACCTAGTATACCCAGTTCTCCACTTAAAAATGGAATGGCAGAAAAAACTCGACATTTTTTTTAATATGTGAAACTGTGAAAAAAAAATTCTCGTGCCGAACTGAGTGAAAAACATAAAAAAATTCATGAAAATGTTTTTTTTTTTGTGTCGAGTTGAGTGAAAAAACTCTTTTCACAAGAATATTTTGTAACTGGGTTTTTTCACAATATTTTTTTTTCTGTGTGTGAAACCCAGTATATCCAGTAAATTAACATTTAGAAAATGGAGCAACAGAAAAAACAGTGACAACAATTCGTCATGTGTGAAAGTGAAAAGAAAATCTTATCTTGTGTAGAACTGATTGGAAAAAAAATATTCATGAGAAATTATTTTTTTTCATGTTTGAAACAATGAAAAGAACATTTCTTGTGGTGAACCGAGAGGGAAAAAATGTTCATGAGAAATTTTCTTCTCAATTTTTCATGAGAATTTTTTTTCTCAGATTTCTGTAAGAACATTTTTTTCATGTGTTGAATGAGTGAAAAAAAAAATCACAAGAATGTTTTTTTAAATCATGTGTCAAGGCGAGTGGACATTTTTTTTCACGGGAATTTTCTTTTCTCATGTGTCGTAGAAACACACGTAGAAAGATTTGTTCTCATTCAGCTAAATGATTTTTTTTTTTTTTTTTATCATCCCAAAAGAAATTCTCATGAAAAGATTTGTTCTCGTGCAGAACGAGAACAAATCTTTTCATGAGAATTTCTTTTTCTATGTGTGAAACCACGTATACCCGGTAAACAAACACTTCAGAAATGGAGCACCAGAAAAAACATGTTTTTTAATGTCATTTTTTTTTCATCAGTGAAAGTGAGAAATAATTTTTTCATATGTCAGAGCCAGAGTGAAAAAAAAATGTTTTCACTAGATTTTTTTTCATGTTTGAAACAATGAAAACAACATTTCTCAGTGGTGAACTGAGAGGGAAAAAAATGTTCATGAGAAATTTTCCTCTCAATTTTTCATGTGAATTTTTTTTCTCAGATTTCTGTAAGAACTTTTTTTTCATGTGTTGAATGAGTGAAAAAAAAATCACAAGAATGTTTTTTTAAATCATGTGTCGAGGCGAGTGGACATTTTTTTCACGGGAATTTTCTTTTCTCATGTGTCGTAGAAACATCACGTCATGAGAATTTCTTTTTCTATGTGTGAAACCACGTATACCCAGTAAACCAACACTTCAGAAATGGAGCACCAAAAAAAACTTGTTTTTTCATGTCGGGTTTTTTTCATCAGTGAAAGTGAGAAATAATTTTTTCATGTGTCGAGCCGAGTGAAAAAAAAATGTTTTCACTAGATTTTATTTTCATGTTTGAAACAATGAAAAGAACATTTCTCGTGGTGAACCGAGAGGGAAAAAAATGTTCATGAGAAATTTTCTTCTCAATTTTTCATGAGAATTTTTTTTTCTCAGATTTCTGTAAGAACATTTTTTTTCATGTGTTGAATGAGTGAAAAAAAAATCACAAGAATGTTTTTTTAAATCATGTGTCAAGGCGAGTGGACATTTTTTTCAATTTTCTTTTCTCATGTGTCGTAGAAACACATGTAGAAAGATTTGTTCTTGTTCAGCATGAGAACAAATATGAGAATGAGAATTTATTTTTCTATGTGTGAAACCACGTATACCCGGTAAACGGACACTTCAGAAATGGAGCACCAGAAAAAACATGTTTTTTCATGTCGTTTTTTTTTTCATCAGTGAAAGTGAGAAATAATTTTTTCATATGTCGAGCCGAGTGAAAAAAAAATGTTTTCATTAGATTTTTTTTTTCATGTTTGAAACAATGAAAACAAAATTTCTTGTGGTGAACCGAGAGGAAAAAAATGATCATGAGAAATTTTCTTGAGAATTTTTTTTTCCAAAATTTTCATTAGAAATTTATTTTTTTTCTAAAATTTCTGTGAGAACTTTTTTTTTTCATGTGTTGAATGAGTGAAAAAAAATTTCACGAGATTTTTTTTAAAAATCATGCGAGTGGACTTTTTTTTCATGGGAATATTCTTTTCTCACGTAGAAAGATTTGTTCTCGTTCAGCTAAGTGAAAAAGTTTTTTTTTTTTATCATCCCTCTTGCCCGATGCATGCAGGGTAAGCAGGTAAAGAAAGAGTAGATGGTTCATAACTCGGTGCTTCCTGACCTGAGAGCAGGGTGAAGGTGACGGAGTAGATGCCGTTCTCCTTGGTGGCGGCTGTGCTCTCCGTGTAGGTGATGTCCACCTGGAATTTAACCGGTTTCTGGAAGACTGTGGGGCCCGCTGTGGACTTGTACTCTGCTCGGAAACTGGTCTGAGAGATCACACTGTGGCTCAGGCTGGGGATCTGGGAGAAGAAGAAGAAGAAGAAGAAGAAGAAGGAGAAGAAGAAGAGGGGTCAGTGGAGGAAGAATGGACACAAAGGCAGAGAAACTAGGCAGTAAAATGAGGCGAGTAATGTGACTTTACACAGGGAGCGCTGATGTTTAAATTTCCTCCACACCTCGCAAATGACAAGGTGAATAAAGCCTCATTAAAATACCCTCCACATACGCGCGAGCCCCGGCTGAAACTCTGAGCAGATTAATGCCTCGGGGAGAAGCCGTGCATGCCGCGGAGACTTAAGCTAATGTAATCTTGAGTCATCCAACAACATGGCACTCTCCCGCCGAAAATGAATTTGTATGCCGGTGAACAGGTGAGCTCGGAAATAGTCACGTCGCGCGCCGTAGTGCTGGAGAGGGTTTGACATTCCATTAATGTGAGTGTGCTGAGAGGTATAATTCCACTGATTCAGGTGCCAATCTCCTGTCTGGAATACCAGCGAGCAGAACCCAGAGGAGAAAACAGCTCGCTACAAGGGACGGGGAGGGGAAACAGCTCTGACATTGACCCGCGCTGGCAGAGTTTGCATTTACTCAGACTTTGTTAAATCTAACCGGGGTGGGAAGAGGCGATGTTCAATTATGTACACTGAATATCAACCACCAGCGCCGAATGTTTGATGGAGATTCTGCCGCGTGCGCCGAGAAAACCCCCATGTTTTCCAAGATTCCTGCGTGTAATTGTACACCCACGCCGTCGTAAACACACCACGCACACAGATACCATCTACAGTATTTCTCAATTTCCTCACACACACAAGCTCGATGCGATGAGGCAATGAGGGCAAAGCATCTATATGCTAATGATCAATGCTCCGTGTTGATTTTCCATTGACCCTAAAGTGAGTCCGCAGTCAGAGAGAAAATAGAAGCGCTGAACACAAACAGTTTACTGAATTGCTACATAAATCAGGAGCATGTTAGCCAAACGCTCGGAGAGAGTAGCCAATCACAGCCGCCGTTAGCAAAGGCAGCATCCTGCGACGGACACCCGATACATAAGTAATACCGCTGCGTGAGAGAGAAGCCGGAGTGCAGGGAGCAGCTGGGAGAAGGGTTCGTGAAGTACCGAGAGAAAGGCTTGAACGATGTCCGCCTTGATGGAGCTGAGAGGCTTGTCTCTGATGACGATGAAGATCTGCTCCTCTTTTTCCAGGTTGATGAAGTTACCAAACCAGGATTTTTTGGCAAGTCTGTGGAGAAGAGAAAAGAAAAAGAAACGTTTATGTTGCTTAATCCTGCACATGGACAGTGTTTGTCTTCCTTCCAGCATTTATGTATCCATCCATCTCTTTCTGCAGCTCAGGGGAAATGGAGAGGAGCGAACCGAGGATACCTCGCGGGCTACAACCGCCTCGGTTTTCTGACTTTCACCCTCCGTGCAACTTTGCATTTGTAAATCAATGTGTGTGTGTGTGTGTGTGTGGGAGAGAGAGAGATAATTGAGCCTCTCTGTGAACAGAACTGCAGGTCCAGAAGGGGCAGAGGTAGATGAATTCACTACTGGCCCTCGGCCCAGGTGTACCTGCACCCACTAATAAGCCATATGGACGCCTTTTTTTTTCCTGGCGTATTAATATTTCATTAGATTCTTCAATATGTTGACGGATTTGCAAACTTCCACAGAAACAGAAACCCTCCCTAATTCCCTCCTTAAATATAAAACATGTTAAAAAATGAATTACAGATTTTACATAAATGTTCTGCAGAGACGTTAACGGACACTTTGTTTAGATGTACGCAGCCGGTGTTCGCCTGTGATGGACACCAGCCCGGCTAAGAGAAGACCTTTCCCAGCCAACTCTCCAGCTTCCTTCCAGCCAGGATGTTCTTCCCAGCCAGATGGAGATGACCGAGCCAGACAGTCGGCCAAACCAAACAGGCATATCTAGGCCAACCTTGAGTTATCAGGCCCCTGGGAGCTCAGCAACATCACACGGGCTACCTTCCCTTCCCCGTATATAAAACCATCCCGCTGCCTCCTGCCACGGCGCCGCTGCTCTTCTCCATCCCAGACCAGACCCGAGGTCATTACAGGGAACTCAGCAGGTGAAAATCAAACATTCATGGATGTAATACTTTTCTCCCAAAACATCATGCTATCGAGAGCGAGCTCCGTTTGAGCCAATAGCCGAGGGGCTGACAGGTTATGCATAGTTATGATCGTAAGTGGTGACTTCAAAAAAGCTACTCACTCTGGGGAAGACTCTGGTGTGAGACTGGACATCTCCTCTTGTGTGGGAACTGTGGGAGCAGGGTCAAAGGTCAGACACAGGTGTAGAGCTCAGAGAAAGATAACAAGTAGATGGAACTAGTGGGTACAGTGAGAGGAATTTTCGTTTTTCGATGAATTATTTTCTCGACTCATTGATTCGTTTTTGGTCTACAAAATAGTGGAAAATATCAGTGTTTTATCCCGAAGCTCAAAACGATGTTCTCAAATTCTTGTTTTGTCCACAATGCAAAGATGTTTACTGTCATTAATGAGTAAACCCAGCTGGCACTAGATGTAAATTAGACGTCATAGAGACTCCGACGTTGAATAGACGTTAGTATTTAGTTGAAAATGAAAAATGGGTTAACGTCTGAACTTAACGTTGGTCCGATATTGGATATCAGTTATGTAGGATCTGTATCTGTATCTGTATCTTAAGTCAAATCAACGTTGTTGATAGATGTTGTCCAGACATTAGAATTTTGTCATCAAAAAGGTCATTATTCAGCGTCAAAGTTGTGTGAGTACAAGACGTCTGACACACGTTGGGTTTTGGTCGCCTGACGTCATGACTTGAATCCAACCAAAGACCAATGTCTATTGGAAGGGTCCATATTGGCTGATAATAGTGCATCTGAAAGAAAAAAGAAAAGTTCTGAGGCACTACCCAGCTGGCACCGGACGTCAATAGACGTTGGTCTTTGGTTGGATTCAAGTCATGACGTCAGGCGACCAAAACCCAACGTCCATTGACATCTACTTTCAACATCTTTTGACATAGGAATATTGACGTCAAATGACGTTAATATTTTGTTGTTTTTATGTTGTGGTGTCTGGCAACCAAAACCCAACGTGTGTCAGACGTCTTGTACTCACACAACTTTGACGTTGAATAATGACCTTTTTGATTCTAATGTCTGGACAACATCTATCAACAACGTTGATTTGACTTAAGATAGCCTACATAACTGATATCCAACGTCGGACCAACGTTAAGTTCAGACGTTAACCCGATTTTTATTTTCAACTAAATACTAACGTCTATTCAACATCGGAGGCGTCTCAATTAGACGTCTCTATGACGTCTAATTTACATCTAGTGCCAGCTGGGAAGTAAGCAGACAATATGCACATTTAAGAGGCTTTTATCAGAGAATCTTGAACCTCAAGCTGAATAATCGATTATCAGAATAGTTTAGCAGTCGACAGCGGTACCTTGAAGTTTCCTGCGGTGGAAGCGTGGCGAGCCCAGGAAGCTGTTCTTGATGGAGTTGAGGCGCGTCCTCCAGGGCATGCCTCCGATGGACGGGCTGGGCGGCGGCGTCGGGGTCGGGGTCCCGGCCGGGCTGTCCTTGGGAGTGTGCACGGGGGTGCCCTTTGGGGTGGGGAGGGGGCTGCCTCGAGGGGAGGGGTGAGGGGTGACCTGTATGAGGGGGGATAGATTTGGGCGGGTGGTCAGTGAGAGAAGAAGGCGACGGCGCCACGGGGTGGAAGTGGTGCAGCCGGATGGGCGACAGGGGCACCGCCGGGCTGAAGGGCACGGAGAGCTGGGGGTTGGCGGCGAAGTGGGTGCGCCGCACCAGGGGGCTGTTCGGGATGGAGGCGCCGGGGATGGGGGTCGGGGAAAAGGGGGAGGACGGGGAGGACGGAGAAGTCGGGGTGGGCGGTACGGAGGCGGAGGGGAGCTGCGAGGAAAGAGGAGTGGAGGATTCTGATTTGGCCGCGGATGCTGCATCCGGGGAGAATTCTGGGAGCGGGTTGGACCGCGTGGCGTGGAGGGGCTTGAGGGCGACTTTGGGCTTGGCGGGGAGCGTCTGCGTCTTGTTGAGCGCCTCCGGCAGCGGCTCGCTGTTGGGCGTGAGCGAGTTGGGGGTGGAGATCCGGGGGCCGGCGCGACTGGGGAGGGGCTCGGGGGACGGGGACGGGCACGGGCTCGCGTTGGGGGACTGCGGCAGGTCCGGAGACTGAGGCGGCACGCAGAACTTTCGGACGGGCTGGGGGAGGACGAAAAGGGAAGGACGTGCAGCACGACACGGCCGGGAGCAGGTGGAGGACGGAGAGGAAAACAAAGAGAAACACACGGGGGCACAAACACGCAGGAAAAAAAATAATGTGTGGCAGATCAAACAGCCAGAAGCAGAGGAGAGCCAAAGAATATGGAGGCAGGTGAGGTGCGTACGTACACGGGAGAGACGGAGGCATAGCAAGAAAAACAGAAAAACAGAGAAGAAACATGCAGTTAGACCGTTCAGTGAAAGAAAACAAGGTGAAATGGAAACAACAGAAACGGCGAGTAACGCACACAGTTTTAAAAAAAGGCCAAACACATAAAAAAGATGGAGTTTGTTTGAGTGAGACATGCAGAGACGAGCGAGCAAGACACAGGCGGGTGTGAGAGGCATGCGGCCGGCTGTGAGGACGATTTGGCCCGTCTCAATAACAGGAGGAGCACCATTACGCCGTCTCTGCTGTAAAATCTCCAGTTTCCACGTAGGTTTCCATCGATCTGTTGCATTCGTAATGGTGCAATCGCGGCCACAATGGCGCACTGATAAACAGTTTCCCGCGGACGCCTCCCCCCTTCTTTCCAGACACAAATCTGAGAAAATAACCCCTCGCCGAGCCCTCTCGCTGAGAGCACAATCCGGACTCGGGGTAGGTCTGAGAAATCAATTTCCCTTTCAGATCAGCCCTGAAAGAAAACCTGTGTGTGCGGGCGGCGAGGAGCTCGTCTTAGGGATCCCGGCTAATCTCGAGCCCTCTCAGGTTAGTCAGCTGGAAAAAGTTTACTACAAGCTCCCCCCCCCTCCTCCGGCTCTGAGCGAGAGAAAAGTGGGATTTTCTCAAGCATTCCCTGAGCTGGATTTTCACAGGGCTCATGCCACAGAAAACAGAGAGAGAGGGATAATCAGCAGAGAGGATGGAAGCGAGAGGAGAGGCTTTAGGGGGAGAAGAAAGTTTGCTGTGCTGTCACATCCGCCCCGCGTTAGTTCATCAGCGTGTTTTACTCGGAGTTAACAGAAAAGATGTGGGCACGGCGATGACTCATGCAGAGACGGATACGGAGGGGCTCGTCGTGGAGGATCCCTGCTCCCTCAAAAGGTGGATCTGAACTTAAAGGGATATTCCGGTGTAAGTTTAATCCATGGTCTAACACACCTTGACACCGAGTAAGACTCCCCCTCGAGAGGTCAAGTTTGCTGACCGCTAGCTTAGCTAGTTTTAGCAACCTCAGAAAAGACCGCACGAAAACAATACACTGCCAGCTTATGTCTCCAACTAGAAACCGCCATCAAAAAGCCACAATTAATGGTGAGAACAGCACCAAACTTCAGCACAGCACAACTCACCCTCTCCTCCAGCAGCCTGCCTGTGTTTGGAAGCCCTGACGAGTCGATTACCGAGTGCAGTAGATTTCTGTAGCTCAAGGATGAAAATGTCTGATTATTACTCCATGGAACGCTCAGTTCTTATTATCGAGAGCTGACAGGGAAAATAATGGAAGTAATGGAGTAATAAACATGCATTTTCATCCTTCAGCTGAGGAAATCTACTGCACTCGGTAATCGACTCGTCGGGGCTTCCGTAAGCGGCAGTGTATTGTTTTCGTGCGGTCTTTTCTGAGGTTGCTAAAACTAGCTAAGCTAGCGGTCATCAAACTTGACCTCTCGAGGGGGAGTCTTACTCGGTGTCAAGGTGTGTTAGACCATGGATTAAATTTACACCGGAATATCCCTTTAAGGAGTGGAACAACAGACTATATTGCGGACTAATAATAAAACAGCAGAGAGGATACTGTGATATTGCTTTCACGGTGGGCTGTGCTCCGTTAAAGGTCAGAAGCCCCACACGATGGAGCCGTTAGTGGCTGTCTTTACTTACTCCGGCGAACATAAACAGCAATAAGACGGGTTCGGCAGCAGCAGCAGCAGCAGGTGAGCAACTAGACAACTGAGAACGGGGTCAAGAGGTGATGCATGTGTGTGAAGGTGCGCGGAGGGTCAGGACTTACCCGCGGGCTGCTGAGGGGGCTGGTGGAGAGGCCGGAGGAGGCTCCGCTAATAGACCGCGACCTGTGGCAAGAACACACAACAGGGAGCAGAGGCGGTGGAGGGGTCAGCGTGTGGGCCCGTTACATGTTTCACTGAACACAGGTGGAGGTGAGAAGCTCGAAAACAAAAGGTTAGACGCTGCACACAGTCAGGAAGCGCTACGGCGGCGTTGTGTTACCGCCATACTAAAGCACGGTGGTGGTGGTGGCTGCTACCAAGACCTTTTGCACACACGGCTACTCGCACAGAGAGGGTGGAAGCGTCACGACACTCACATGTAGACAGACACGACGCCCAGTTTCAAATACGCTGATCTCCCTGCAAAATCTATAGGCGACCTTTTCCTCACATTAGCATTCAAATTAGCTTTCCGCCCCATCTATAGTTCGCTAATAAACCAGACGTGTTGACTTTTAGGCCCCTTTTTCACCGGATCAGTGGGAAAACATCTCGAGGGGGGAAATGAAGCGGGACATTTGGTTGAGCGTCATTTGTCATGTTGTTTTTTTCTTTTTTCCCCCTGCAGATGCCGTCAATAACCCCAATGAGCGGCGCCCGGCTCAGAAATGAACAATCACAGGACAATCTGTCTCCATCAGGCGCGCACGCACACGTGCACGACACACACACACACACTCGACAAACAGAGCCTGTCAACACTCGGAAACACCAGCTGCTCACTGTCACCACACTGCTCCTTTTTGTCATTCAATCTATTAATACCCCCTCTTCTTCTTCTTCTTCTTCTTCTTCTTCTTCCTCTCTCCATTGATGCATTTGGGGAAAATGTGGCCTACAGATCTTTTCCGTCTGAACGCCACAACTAGTGTTTTTCAGCTCGCTCGGTTTGAGAGGAAAGCCTCGTGGACAAATGTGACAGGAGAACGAGGGAGTTCGGGAGGGATGCGGGAATGAGGGAGGGATGGAAGAATGAAGGATGGGAGTAATTGAGACTGATGTTCAACCCTGATGCCGGAGCAGTCCCGCGGGACCACAGAGGCCGCCGTACACGGACACAAAAGTGTGTACACGGTTACAGCGAGCAGCCGTATCAACAATATCGCCACAATAACAAGCCTTGATTAAGATCTGTGCGTATCAATCTTCTGAAGGTGGAAGCACTTACACCCGCCGCTTTTTTAAATTCACAGCCACCTAAAGAAAGAACTGATACTACAACAGGAATCGTTCTCATGAGACGAGCGGAAAATCATCTCTAACAGCTACCGTGAGAGCGAGAGAGAGGAAAATATAGGAACTCCCACACTCGAGCTATTTCTGTAATTCTCTCGCTGCCCCTTTCTGCGAGTGCATTCACCGCCACACGCTCATGCACACATGAGTGGGCGACGCCGTCGACCACGTTGGCTCGGAGTTCTGGTTTCGGAGAGCGGCTGACCAGACAGTCGCTATCATTTACATTTAAGTCGCGCGGCCCGCCGAGACGCCTGAGCGCGCACAGCCGATTGCACTTTATCTAAACACGGCCAAAACGCGGCGTCCTCGGGCCATTGCGAGCATATTGTTCGAGGCGCTCTGCATCTGTTAGCGTTGGACCAGCGGGTCTATAAAGCCACTGTTACAGATGGTTCTGCCGTACAGTAATGGGCTGTCAGAGGCTCGCCCTCGCTTCAGAGCGACGATGAGTTATTGTTGACGAGGGTTTTATTTATAGTGAACAGCGAACACAACTAAGCAGCCATTTATCATCCATAAAATATATTAACAAAGAAGCAGAAGGAGACGAGATGTCAGCTCAAGCCAGCTTACTGGCTTTAAAGGGTCAGTTCACCTACTCGAAAGCAACTGCAGTTCTGAGTAATAACAAGCTAGTTACTCTGGAAAACCCACAGAAAACACTGTCAACAGTTAAGGGAACGTGTTATCCTTAATAAGTATCTTCAGTGAAAACTGTCAGTGTGTTCTGTGGTTTATTCAGAGGAACCAGGATATTGTCACATTGCAGTTTCATCTGTAAAACGATCACCAGATGGCTCCTTGATTTCCTTCTCTTTGTCTCTGAATGCAGGACTTTTACTTGTAACAGAGTATTTTTACATTGTGGTTTTGCAGCTTTAGTTAAAGGAGACACATCATGCTCATTCTCAAACTGTCCTGTCTGAAATGCTCTGTCTCTTTAAGGCCCCTCCTCCCGAATACCCGGTCTGCTCTGATTGGTCAGCTCACACACGCCTGACCCAGCACTGCTAACAACAACAGAGCTGCGGTGCTAAATCAATTCCTACGTGCCGAACTAGCTGCTCGACATAAGTTATGCGAATGTGTGCGAAGAAAAGGAATAAACTGAAAAAGGATTACAGAAGTAAAATATTCAAATACTTTGCACCAGAAACAAAACAGCTTTCTTCTTCATGCTCATCTCATAAAGGGTTATCTCACCTGGATCAGAACTGAATGCACTGGTAGAAATCACTTGAGGTTAATGAGAAATAGACCCAGTACATGTGCAGTGATGTATGAGTGCGCTATACGTGCACGCCCATCCTTGTCTCTCTATAATCCATGAGCCCTGAAGTTAACACTTCCCATAAGCCTGTTCTGGAAGCGGGCCTGTGACCGCCGGCTGCGTCAGAGACCCATCCAAGGCACCTGTGGGGGGTCTAATGTTAGACTGTGGGGGATGGAACAAGTACAAGCGGTTCTGCGCTGAGGGCATGGACCGAAATAAAACGAAAAAAGTGAAGCGAAGTGAAATGGATGGCGCCAGGAGTCTAACGGCGAACGAATAAAACCGCCACAGCCTGAAAAACACAATGCCGCCGCTCGGCGAGCGTGATTTAAAGTGCAGAAAGTTCAATTTCTCTCTCCCTCTCCTCCTTCTCGTCCATATTGACTTTGTCCTGCCGATGAAGTTCCTCCACGTTGGAGCAGATATTCACATAAATCAACACGCTGTTTAAATTCGTTTCCTTCCCTGAACCCTGACAACTCCCAGAGGACTCCTCAGCGCATTAACATTCACCGCTCGGCTCCTCAAATTTCTAAATGTACTAAGACCCCGACAGCTTCGGCAGTGGAGATCAGTGTTAAAGGTGCTTTATTTGTGCTCATTTCAGCCTCTTAAATAAATTAGAGTCAATAATTAGCATTGAGAGCTTGACTTATCGAGATTGCTCCGACTAACCCAACACACACTCCAGCTGCACGAAGCAACCGGAGCAGATCTGTAAAAGAGAAAAAGAGCCTCAATTGATATTCTCTTCTTCACACTGCAGCACTTTTTCCATATTTCATTTACATATCATTAACCTCCCTTCATTTCTCCTGGCATGTTGTTAAGATTCCAAATTAAATCAGTGGGACTTCTTCTTGCGCTTTGAGTTCGGCTTTAAACGTCTTTTTTTAGGACACGTCTGGGGATGTAAAGAATGGAAACCGGGCGTTCGTTCTCCGTGTGGATCGCCCGTTTATCCCAAATCTATTCCATCATACTACACAATTATACAGTCAAATCAACAATCACATGTATGAAAGTGCTGCCCGGGCAGCTGATCGGACTGAAACCGCCTGCGCGAGATATCAGAGGCGGAAAGATTGTAGCCATTTTTTTTTTTCCGTCGTGTAATTGTAGATAAAAACCATTCCTCCCCCCCCCCCCCTCTCTCTCTCTTCCTCCCATTTACGCCGGCGGAAATGTATCCTGTCAAAACACATGTTTCAAAGTCAGTCCTCGCGCTGACGCCCTCTGATCTGAAGTTCTACGGATCTTCTGCGCTGTCGACAAAAGTTTGCTGTCGGGGAAAGATAAGGTTAGGTTCAGAGGAAGTCAGTCAAATCTTTGGACGTTATTCTGCCGCGTTATGTGCGTCGTCTATACACACACACACACACACACACGAGCACGCACATGATCAAACAAAGCGCGCACAAGGACGTGATAAAAGGCAGAGAAGTTCAAAAACACAACGAGGAATGAAAAAAAATCTAGATTCACACAGACTTTGTTACTAACATCTTTTCCCCCCGCCGACGGCAGAGTTATGAATTGCAGTGGGGGGAAAAGAGACATATAGAGCGATAGAGAGATCTGATTTGATTTGGAGGCGGAGGGGACGTGCTATTGGACGGCCCCCTCGCACCACCCCCACCCCTCCCTCCACCTCCAACCCAGCTGATAGGAAGCCAGACAGAGAACAGCGGTTTCCACATTAGCATAGCAATTCCATACAAACAGAGGGAGGGGAGGGGGGTGTTTGGGACTGAAGGTCAGCTGCACACAAGGGACCACAGTAGAAAGAGAGAGAGAAGATATGAGAGGGAAGGGAGGAGCCCCTGAAAGAGAGATTTGGGTGGAGGAAGAACAAACACACTGAATTAAAGTAGCACAGAAGAAAGATGCAGCAGAGCTTCTTTTTGTTTTAATGACTGTAGCAGCATCCAGACACACGCTGCCATCTGATTGAGATTCATATGAATGAACCTAAAGGTCCTGTTTCAAATAAAGGCCCTTTTATTCTGATTTTACGAAACTGCCGTCGACGATGTTCAGGGTTTAAGTGTTATTAAAGATGAAGTCGCTGCAAACTGACCCTATTTTCTGAGATCTACACTTGACTGTGACAGACGAGTCGGAGCGAAGGGCGACTTCTGAACGAAACGCAACCTTTAAACAAAGAAGAGATGAGACTCGGTGCGCCTGAGGGGATGAAACACAAGAAGATCAGTCTTAAAAGTGAAACTCGGAGGACAGAAAGAATCAGGCGCGAGTGTTTAGAGGTGGAAGCTCTCGAAACTGATTTAAAACTTCTGACGCGGCCTTTCCCGAGACATTTTCTGATGTGTTGTTGTTGTCGGCAAAGCGCTACGCTGAGGACGTTCGGATGAATATTCAGGTCTGCCTGTATAACATCACTGCTTGTGCATTTACGTCCCGTACCTCTGACAATCTGCCTATCATTAGGAAGATCAGGTTGTTATCACCCCCCGCCCTCCCGCCTCAGATTCAATCTTCCCCGCTGTCACAAATGTCACCGCCTCTGAGCCGAAATATACGTGGTGTGATGATATATTGCTTGTTGAAATAAGATGAGGAAATAGATTTTAAATCAGTCCGCCATGCCTTGTGGGTGTGCGGGGCTCCGGCTCCGAACATTTTTCTCAAAATAGAGAAATAATGTTCTGCATGCGGTGAAAGTGGGGCACAGCAGGAGAGGACTGATTATCAATGCGTTCCGATTATGAAAGAAGAGATAATTGAGCTAACGCCGGAACGGGGGGGGGGGCTTGTAGATATTAAGGCTTCTGGATCGCAAGAAAATTAAGTTAATTAAGAGTCAAACTTCAGGAAGTTCCATCCTAAAAACTGTTGACTCTGTCGGACCCGGCTTCTTTCATTTATCGGACGAGTTATAGCGTTTTAAAATAGACTACGTGCTGCATGTTTGATTACGACGGAGTATTAGGGCCATACTAAGAGGAAAAAAAATAAAAATAAAAAAAAATTGGGGGGGAAATTACGAGAATAAAGTCGTAATGATACGAGAATAAAGTCGTAATAATACGAGAATAAAGTCGTAATAATACGAGAATAAAGTCGTAATGTCACGAGAATAAAGTCGTAATAATACGCGAATAATGTAATAATAATACAAGGGGAAAAAAGTTGTTTTAATGAGAAAAAAGCTTCGATAGAGTTAAGATCTGACGTGACCAGCTCAACAGTTGCCTTAGCCTGAAATTAGCCCTAATATTGACTTTTTTCTCGTAATATTTTGACTTTAATCTCGTAATATTTTGACTTTATACTCGTAATATTTTGACTTTATTCTCGTAATATTTTGACTTTATTTTCGTAATATTTTGACTTTTTTCTCGTAATATTTTGACTTTTTTCTCGTAATATTTTGACTTTATTCTCGTAATATTTTGACTTTATTCTCGTAATATTTTGACTTTAATCTCGTAATATTATGACTTTATTCTTGTAATATTTTGACTTTATTCTCGTAATATTTTGACTTTTTTCTCGCAATATTTTGACTTTATTCTCGTAATATTTTGATTTTATTCTCATAATATTTTGACTTTATTCTCGTAATATTATGACTTTTTTCTCGTAATATTTTGACTTTATTCTTGTAATATTTTGACTTTATTCTCGTAATATTTTGACTTTATTCTCGTAATATTTTGACTTTATTCTCGTAATATTTTGACTTTATGCTCGTAATATTATGACTTTAATCTCGTAATATTATGACTTTAATCTCGTAATATTATGACTTTTTTCTCGTAATATTTTGACTTTATTCTCGTAATATTATGACTTTAATCTCGTAATATTATGACTTTTTTCTCGTAATATTTTGACTTTATTCTCGTAATATTTTGACTTTATTCTCGTAATATTTTGACTTTATTCTCGTAATATTTTGACTTTATTCTCGTAATATTTTGACTTTATTCTCGTAATATTATGACTTTTTTCTCGTAATATTTTGACTTTAATCTCGTAATATTATGACTTTTTTCTCGTAATATTTTGACTTTATTCTCGTAATATTTTGACTTTATTCTCGTAATATTTTGACTTTTTTCTCGCAATATTTTGACTTTATTCTCGTAATATTTTGATTTTATTCTCGTAATATTTTGACTTTTTTCTCGTAATATTATGACTTTTTTCTCGTAATATTTTGACTTTATTCTTGTAATATTTTGACTTTTTTTCTCGGAATATTTTGACTTTATTCTCGTAATATTTTGACTTTATTCTCGTAATATTTTGACTTTATGCCCGTAATATTATGACTTTAATCTCGTAATATTATGACTTTAATCTCGTAATATTATGACTTTTTTCTCGTAATATTTTGACTTTTTTCTCGTAATATTATGACTTTAATCTCGTAATATTATGACTTTTTTCTCGAAATATTTTGACTTTATTCTCGTAATATTTTGACTTTATTCTCGTAATATTTTGACTTTTTTCTCGTAATATTTTGACTTTATTCTCGTAATATTTTGACTTTAATCTCGTAATATTATGACTTTTTTCTCGTAATATTTTGACTTTAATCTCGTAATATTATGACTTTTTTCTCGTAATATTTTGACTTTATTCTCGTAATATTTTGACTTTAATCTCGTAATATTTTGACTTTTTTCTCGTAATATTTTGACTTTATTCTCGTAATATTTTGACTTTAATCTCGTAATATTTTGACTTTTTTCTCGTAATATTATGACTTTATTCTCTGTAATATTTTGACTTTATTCTCGTAATATTTTGACTTTATTCTCGTAATATTTTGACTTTTTCTCATAATATTTTGACTTTTTTCTCGTAATATTTTGACTTTTTTCTCATAATATTATGACTTTATTCTCGTAATATTATGACTTTATTCTCGTAATATTTTGACTTTATTCTCATAATATTTTGACTTTAATCTCGTAATATTATGACTTTTTTCTCATAATATTTTGACTTTATTCCTGTAATATTTTGACTTTATTCTGGTAATATTTTGACTTTAGTCTTGTAATATTATGACTTTTATCTCGAAATATTTTGACTTTATTCTTGTAATATTATGACTTTATTCTCATAATATTTTGACTTTAATCTCGTAATATTATGACTTTTTTCTCGTAATATTATGACTTTATTCTCGTAATATTTTGACTTTATTCTCGTAATATTTTGACTTTTTTCTCGTAATATTTAGACTTTATTCTCGTAATATTTTGACTTTATTCTCGTAATATTTTGACTTTATTCTCGTAATATTTTGACTTTAATCTCATAATATTATGACTTTATTCTCGTAATATTATGACTTTTTTCTCGTAATATTTTGACTTAATTCTCGTAATATTTTGACTTTATTCTAGTAATATTATGACTTTATTCTCGTAATTTGCCCTCCAAAATTTTTTCTCTTAGTCTGGCCCTAATACTCCGTCGTATTTGATCACCTTTTAAACAAAAAAAAGATGTAGAAAGCACCGCTGCATCTTTCTCCCGCCATGGACGTCCCCATCGATCAGGGGGAGGAGGGGGGTGAGACATGGAGCAAGAGGAGGTGAAACAGTCAAGTGAGTACCTTTCTTCTTTGCTGCATTTTGTACTGGCGTCAGGAATATCCAAGCTTTTACTGTACACTGATTTACTACAGTGAGACAGGAGACAAAGCGAGGCAGAGCGTCAGTCTCTGTTCCGACACCCAGAGACAGACTCGCTGTCAAAAAAAACCCCTGCTGGAAACGCTGCGAGCTCCTCCACACACCACCGACACAAAGCTACGTCCATCTCTACTGAAATATTGATTTTTTTTAAAAAAGCGTTTTCATATTTCACCTCCACGCGTACCTCTGTCCGTGCTGCGTCATGTCGATGGCCCTCCTGGCCGGTACGGGCGAGCCTCCGTCCGTGACGCTCAGGACCTCCATGGACTTCCTCTCTGGTCTCCTCTTGCCGTGACGGTTCAACATGGGAGAGTCGACCCGCTTCCTCGGAGGATCTGTGGCAGAAACAAAGCGGGATTCAGATGGATTCAGCAACGCACCTGATGTACACATGGAGAGGTTTGGGCTTGTGAGTGTTTGAGGGATGTTCAGCGCCGATCGCATTGACATTTTAACTAATCGTGAATAAGCAACGGTTTCCTCCCAGACCTTGAACTAATGGCCACTGTATTGACTGTATCACATTCACTGAAGAGGGAGTCTATTCATCAAAATGTCGGTATCTCGCAGCACACACACACACACATCTGCGTATAAATACCCCATCCTGTTGCGGTGCTCTTGTCAGAAAATAACGCTGGCAGAAGTCTAAGTAGAGCATCTCTGTTTCTGTGGGAGGAAAATGTGTGCTGTGCGAGCGGGAGAATACCTTCTCTTGATGTGTTAATATCTGATCCGAAGCCGTTGACAGTTTTTACAGAAAAACCCCCCGAAAAAAACAAGAAAATCTCTGGCCTATTGACACCTTCTATTTCTGCCTCTGTGTTTCGTTGAGAAGCTCGTCTATATTCGACAAACAATACGTGTTTTTTTTCAGCCGGAGAGCCGATCGACGCGAACTGGAGCTGATCCAATTTCTTCTGAGAGAAGGAAACACCGCGGAGCATTCATGAGTTACCTTCTCGCAGCACTTATTCCTGCCTAAATTGGCTTGTTTTGCCTGAATAAAGAGCTGTAGACACCAGCCACAGAGCACTATAGTCCACATATACTCTGTAGCTCAACAGGTCGCTCTGTCAGGCCACAGTTTGGCAGGGAGGCAGGGCTGGACGATAAAAGATAACTTTAATTATCTCAAATGTTCATACATGCTTGACACGTTACTGCAGCCGACTCAAGCTCTAGTTGCTTCTCGCCATTTAGAAAAGAAGAAGAAGAAGACGAGCCGGTTATAATGCTGCAGGAATAGATGCATGCTCACAGAGACAGGGTTTGACACGCTGCTAACCAAAACTATGACTTTTTATGACTAAGATTTTATATTCATACTTCTGTTTTAAGTTTTAAACTTGTCTTTTAAACAGTATGATCCATCTTGAGTTCCATCTGTAAGAACCAAATAACAGAAATGTTCTGTTATTTGTTTTTTATTTTGAGGAAAAAGAGACGATAACCAGGTTGCTCTATTGAAGCACAGTGTAGGCAAAGATGACCGGAGTCAGGTGTTCCTGGTAAACGGGAGAAAAAGGTTATTCTAAAGGATTCAGAGAGGATGCATTGAAGCATTTGGTCTCAGTTTTCTGTAATCCATCTCCTCGTTTGCTTCTGTTTTCTCCTGCCACGCTTTTATCTTTACTTGTTTGTTAAATTGTGTTTCATGATATCACAGTCTTCATCTGCATTTGTCTGTTTTTTTGTCCCGATCCTCACCGATCTCGTTGCGAGGCGGAAGGTTCTGGTCCTCCTGACTCGGGTACCTCTCCTTGCGGTCCAGCAACAGGAAGTAGATCATCTTTTCTTGGTTGTCACTGCGGAGCGGGGGAGACAATAAGGAGACCGATGAGACCTCCGGAGAGAAACACAGTCGTTTAAAACAAAAACACACATGTGTGTATATCAGCGGAGCATTCGTAGACACAGGCTCCAAACCAAAGACATTAAACTGCAAAAAAACCCTCCGCGTGATTAATGTCCTTTAATCTTTCTGGTTTCATTGCGAAACAGCGACTAAATAGCTTCCATCATTAAAACAAAAGTTTAGTTTTACAGGTCATTAAGCCGTCATATAATATTCTGCATATATTTCCCCTCCGTATCCGGAGTCTGCCGGCTGAGTTTATGAAAGTATCAAAACATTACGAGTTCGTCCCTTTTTTCTTTCTCGGAGAATCGGGAAGCCTAATATCTTTAGCCTCTGGGCCAACGCTCTGTATGCACGAGGCCCAGGGATTGGCCCTCCGTAATAAAGACAGATTGGAAAGCAGTAGGAGGCAAAGAGACAAGGACCTGCAACTTCAGCTAAAATGAACCAGCGAGAGGGAGATAGAGACCACAGATTTTTTTTTCTCCTCCAGTCCAGCACTATTACGGGACGCTCCCAGGAGGAAGGAGGCGAACGGAAGAGATGGTGAGGAGGGGGTGATAGAGTAATGCTCGTTTAGTATTAAATTATGGAGGCTGGTAAAATGTAAAGTAGAGGGAAAGGAGACAGAAGCAAAATCAAACATCTGTGTGCCCACATTAATAAAAAATAAGTGTTTGAGCGGCTGCAGGGTGAGAATCCTCGGCATAAACACAAACACATGTAAGCAGCAGGACACGAACAACGTGACCCAGGAGCTCGTACTTGGCTCGAGCCAGGATCAGTTTTGGGGGGGGAATGAATCCAGCGGCAAGCGGTGTAAGCGCTGTGTGATAACGGTTAAGTGATCTATAGCTTCTGACATCTGAAGTGACAGCCTCGCAGGGTTTCATAAGAGCGGGGAGGAAGAAAAAAAAAACCAAGGCTGTCTGTGCGCGCAGACACCACACGGCCCCGTCCTCCTCGCCCGCTTTCTTTCTTTATTTCATTTCTCAGCACGCTGTTTTTCCATCGATCCGCTGTTTCTCTGTCCTCACTTGCACCGTAACATTCACTGAACCACACCTCCGTTCTTTCTTCTTCTTCTTCCTCCCTCCCCCCTCCCATTAACTCACTCATCTGAGAGCAGGTCCTTCAGTAGTTTGTTCTTGTCTCTGAAGCAGCCCAGGGAGTGCATGCTGTCCAGTACATCTGGGTCGATATCGTCGGCGGAGGGCAGGCTGCGGATGGTCACCTTCCTGGGCACGGGCTGCTCCGGCTCCGGTTCGTTCTTCCCCCCTCTGGGAAAGGAAAGAAATCACACGACAAATAAGGACGCCGTCATCCCATTTTGCACATCGACATTAAAATGTTCATATACTGAAGCTCGCAGAGGCTCTGAACAGAATATGTGAGGTGTTTTAGCGTTTGTTTACCTCGTTACGACCCCGGTTCACATCTCAAAAACTTTCAAGTCACGCATTTTCCCCAGGTTTACTCATTTTGCATGTAAGCTTCGGAGGGTGAACGGAGGTCGCCAAGATGCAGACAGACAACTGAGTCATGCCGTTAAGTTTTTCTCCCCCCCCTCTCTCTCTCTCGTCTCTGGCTTGTTTCCCAAACTTAGTTTCTTCATTATTCCCTTCCCTTCTTTCCAGACACTCTGCTAGTTACGTCATTTCGCTCCGTCTCTCTCTTTTGTCTGGCTTTATCTTGAGAGCACACGAGCAGGACTTCAAATATGAGAGTTGAATCTGCCCCGGCGACATTTTCAGGAGGACTTCTGAACGATTCTAGATGTTTGTTTAAAAGGAAGAGATTCTACTTCAGTTGCTACAAATGTGAGAGCAAACACACACTCTGATAAGCGATCCTCCGTCACTTTTCCCCCCACTAATCTATTTTCTCCTTCGCCTGGTGCAGCCGATGAAGCGCAAACCCCACCGGCAGCTATTAAAATCACCTCCACTTTCCTATACGCTGTGAACTTGTGAACTGAGTCCGCTGTGATTGTTCGCTCTACAATTTGATGGTGGATGTGAGGAAAAAAATGAAAAAGGAAACGGGGCCCTGAGCTAGGTGAAGCTAATCTACCGGAACCTGAGAGTATGTTTATTTTCCGCCCGTCCTGGCGGAGACAGTTTGGCCCGGCGCTGTCCTTTAAAGGAGACGTATTATGCTCATTTTCAGGTTCATAATTTTACGTTTACATCAAAAAACCTCTGTCTGAAACACTCCTGTCTCTTTAAGGCCCCCCCTCCCCTCTCAAATACCCGGTCTCCTCCCATTGGTCAGCTCACACACGCCTGAGAAAAAGACAGAGCACCTACGCTTAATCAATTCTTACATTCCAAACTAGCCGTGAGGCATCAATTATGCAAATGTTAGACATGCTGGCATAGTTGTGATGTCAGAAAGTCACAGAATTAAAGGCGGGACTACTGACGAGGCGTTTAAGGAGCAGTGTTTTCTGTGGGAGAGAGGAGCTTCTGTTGGTTTTTAACTTTCAACATCTTTTACATGCACAAGAACGAGCATGACACACTGAACGGAAAGGAAAAAAACAACAAAGCACCAGTCTGAACACCCCCCACCCCTCCCTCCTGTTCATTCATTCATTCATTCATTCATTCATTCATTCATTCATTCATTGAGCCACAGTTGCTCCAGCCGGCCTGTAGTGCAGACACGGACAGCCAGGCGACTTCCTCACTGACAGACCTCACATTGCATTAGTCTCCTCTCTTGTCTCCTCCTGTTTCTTTTATCAGTTTCGCTGTCTGTTTGCATGATCTTTCAGCGCACGACACAAACCATAACTCAACCCTCTTCCCACGACTCACAACTTCCTGCCATGATTCATCTTTGCTCTCGCAGCGCAAGAACATTAAAATCCTTTAAAAACATCTCTGAATGACTTTCTGAAGTGGGTCCATCACGGCTTTTTAAATGGTGATAATGGAAACATCAGCCTTTAAAGACATCAGTTAGTGTCTGTAATATATATGCTTTTGTTCCCCATTAAAAAATCCATTCACATAAATGAACTCCGACATAATTTTACGATGACCTGCACCACAAATTTTTCCTCAAAAGATTTATGTCAAATTAAGAAGGTGGCCACACTCCGTTATGAGAGCTAAACGCCGGGCGCGCTGAGGTTAGGTGGGTTCATCCTTCACCACATCCCTGCTTGTTCGCTCTCCCCTGCTCCTCGTTCAGCTGACCATATGCTGCACATCCTCTTTCATGCACTACCAATTTACCCCCACATCCCCGAGAGTGGAGTCATGCCCCGCTCAAATGTAGTCCCGTGTACGCGGCTGAAACTCAAAGCCATTTATCACGCAGCCGCTCCCCCCTCAGGCCTGCAAGCCCTCTGCAGAATGGGCTATGAGAGGGGGAGGGAAGAGGAGAGGGGGAGGGAGAGGAGAGGAGAGGAGAGGAGAGGAGAGGAGAGGAAAGGAAAGGAGAGGAGAGGAGAGGAAGGAGAGGAGAGGAGGAGAGGAGAGGAAAGGAAAGGAAAGAAGAGGGAAGGAGAGGAAAGGAAATGAAATGAAATGAAAGGAAAGGAAAGGAAAGGAGAGGAGAGGAGGAGAGGAGGAGAGGAGAGGAGAGGAGGAGGAGAGGTGAGGAGAGGAGAGGAGAGGAGAGGAGAGGAGAGGAGAGGAGAGGAGAGGAAAGGAAAGGAAAGGAAAGGAAAGGAAAGGAAAGGAAAGGAAAGGAGGAAAGAAAGTGAAAGGAAAGGAGAGGAAAGGAAAGGAAAGAAGAGGGAAGGAAAGGGAGGAAAGGAAAGGAAAGGAAAGGAAAGGAAAGGAAAGGAAAGAAGATGAGAAGAACCAAGAGGAGAGGAGAGGAAAGGAGAGGAAAGGAAAGGAAAGGAAAGGAAAGGAAAGGAAAGGAGGAAAGAAAGTGAAAGGAAAGGAGAGGAAAGGAAAGGAAAGGAAAGGAAAGGAAAGGAAAGGAAAGGAAAGGAAAGGAGGAAAGAAAGTGAAAGGAAAGGAGAGGAAAGGAAAGGAAGAGGAGGAAGGAGAGGGAGGAAAGGAAAGGAAAGGAAAGGAAAGGAAAGAAGATGAGAAGAACCAAGAGGAGAGGAGAGGAGAGGAGAGGAAAGGAAAGGAAAGGAAAGGAAAGGAAAGGAAAGGAAAGGAAAGGCGAGGAGAGGCGAGGCGAGGCGAGGCGAGGCGAGGCGAGGAGAGGAAAGGAAAGGAAAGGAAAGGAAAGGAAAGGCGAGGAGAGGCGAGGCGAGGCGAGGCGAGGCGAGGCGAGGAGAGGAGAGGAAAGGAAAGGAAAGGAAAGGAAAGAGAGGAGACGAGAGGAGAGGAAAGAAGAGGAGAGGAAAGGAAAGAAGACAAGAAGAACCAAGAGGAGAGGACTGGGGCGGCTGTGGCTCAGGGGTAGAGCCAGCGTTATCGTAGTTTTCACAACACTCAAACACAAAGAAAAATAAGGTTGAAGAGACTTCAGAGTACTTACATGTACCATGTGTGCTTCTGGATCTGTTCTAACTGTAAAAGACATGAAAGAAGAAAGGGCAGGTCAGTACACAAGCATCGGATGGGAATTTGATCAGAATCATTTTATCATCCGTTCGATCTTCTGCCTGTGTGTGGAAACGTTTGGCGCGGTATGAGCCGAGTCACCGGAGACACAATATAAGGGACAATACGACAGGATTGAGCGGTTGAAGTAAATAATGAGGCCTTCAAATATTAATGCTGCCGATGGGAAAAAAACGTATTGAGGAAAACAGTGAGAGGTGCAGCAGGAGGATGAGAGGCTGGTGATACCGCTGAGCTACAAGCAGAGAATATTATCTCCCTCACACACACTGCTGACCCTGCCAAGCCCTCTGGTCCGACGGGAATCTCCCATTCTCGTTCTCTCCCCCCACCTCTCTCACTCGCCCTCTCAATACTACTCTTGTCATCACACTTTTAATGTGGCCACTTTGTCAGCGACACTGTCGGCGTGGCTCCTTTGCCAGGCAGAACTGTGAGCAAAGAGGGCAACAAAGGAAGATGTCTGTTTGAATGACTTCACAGTGTTTCAACGGCCCACAGAGGAAAAAAAAAAACAGGATCGATGTCACTGTTGGGACTTTTTAATTTGCTCCTGCTGTTGTCGCGGCGACCACGGGAGATACACACAGCAGCTCTAATTATTATCACTTATTCAGAGGTATAGTTCTTGGGTGAGTGCCGGCATCGCTGTCTCGGTGTTCCCACACGTGTCCCAGAGGACGCCAGCGCCTTCATGTGAAACTAGTTCAATCACAGAGCTCTCCAGACTGCGGTCGCTGACTACAGGTGAGTGGCGTCTGCCTCCGCAGAGGTCACGGTATCGACAGAGACACCCTGCCTGTCAGATAGAGGCCAGTGGGTGACCTACTCTCTCCCACTTTTATTGAAGGCCTGCAGGCGAGAGACTGACATCACACACCGGCTTCGAAAGTGATGTGGTTTGAAACGCACTATCACATCAATCAGTCTTTAAATGTGACAGTACCAATTCCAGCTGCTTTCACTCAGGCAGAGGAGGGAAAGCCGCCGTGATGCTGCTCGGCTGAGGTGTGTGTGTGCGAGTGTGTGCTCACGTACACTAGATTGTTAACGTGGTGCTGCATAAAGTCATTTCTGTGCAACTTGTATTCATTCAAATGTGTTTGCATGTCTCAATCATATGACTGTTTATTAGAGCAGGGAGGGTCGTCAGGGTGAGCGGAGCAATAAAGCACTTTTCTGCGTCACACAGACGGGCTGAGGGGTTAATGCCATGAAATAATATCACAATATTTCAGGTAATACACAATATATATCTTCATAAAAGCTAGGACTGGGCGACAAAACCAAATATCACAATATTTTCACCAAATACCTAATGTCAATAATGCGACAGTGTTGTAGGGAAGATTATTGGTGCTACAATAACATTTTAACACACTGAGATGTTTGATAAATAATCATCTGTACTGTGGATATAATGACTAAGTGGGTGAAGGCAGTTATTAGAACAGGAAGAACAATCTGATAGGTGCCGAAATTATATCGATTTACTGTAACGCAGCGTTTGAAATCAGATATAGCGACAAAATGATATATAGTCTCATGTCCTCTTACGAAAGCCAAAACACTGTAACTACATATTTTCATGTGACTGTTTTACCACAGAAAAATGACCATGCTATAGAAATGTGCAATTTGGAGAAAAACAGCAAAGAACTACGAAACAGACTGCAGTCCAGTCACTTAATGCTAACTCCAACATCTTCAAAATTGATTATATGACCTACTGAATGAGTCGGTAGTCAGCAGGAAAATGTGTGAGGGGGGTTGCTGTGCTCATTTTTAGCAAAATGGCCAAAATATATCCCCGTTGTTATTCTACTCTTCCCCATCTTCTTCCCCTGGTAACAGAGAAAGTGCAGGAGCAGAGTCGAGTCTGTCCGACTCACCGATCCTTCGCCTGACTGAGGTTTGTACGAGTTGGAATCTGTGGTCGCTGCTCTGAAATAGCAGCCGCGTCACACTGCTGCGTATCGATAAAACCACGGCGCTCTCCGTGGTGCTGAAGTAGCAGACGGATTTGTAGGTGTTGCCTTTGTTCTCGATCCTACTAAAGTGTTTTTTCTAACCATATGCTATAAAAACAATCCTCTATGCTTTATCATAGCCTATATGCTCTTTAGAGTCGCGTCAACTTCACGATCAAAGTGACAAGAAGCAACATATAAGTGAGAGAGGATCACAGAGACGCACTCCTGCCTCCATAATATTCCTTTAATATGTCTGTGATGGTTCAGTAGCATCTGTGCTGCTGAAAACACACCCCAGAGGATTCCTGATATTGGGTCAGCGCCACTCTTAAAAGTTAATACATCTCTGCCTGGTAGCAGCTACTTGTATCTTATCATGCAGAGAGTCGTGACGCCAGATAAAGCTAAGTGGACACCGGTGAAGTTTACATGATTAACTGCGGTTTAATTTCTCGGCGAGGTCGGTTTAATTTCTCGTTTGTGGAGACATAATCACGCGCACTTCCTTTATTTTCCTTCCAGCAACCTTGATACTTTGCGCTGCCCCCATGAATGCATAATTTCCCTGTGATTATCTGCTCTTTAATATAATAAGCCGGCCGATCCTCTTCATTAGCCCCGGGATCATATGGAGGCAGGACGTTATGTGTTTCATTTGAACAGTGAGGATGAGACGGCTGCGTTCAGGTGGCTCGGCCCCGTCACCTCCGGGGACCCGGACTACACGGACAGGAAATGAAGAGAAAGGCTTTTTATCGGGTTAAGCCCCGTAAGCTCGGGTACGTGCCCTCCCACTCCGACTCACTTGTGTTCATGTACAAGCAAAAACATAATTAACAGAAGGTGTAAGCAGACATGCCGGAGCACCGCCGGGGGAGTTGTGGTCCGATAACGCCGATCGATTTGATTCAACACACTACTGTCAACATTATCAGGAAAAATAATCCCTCGCAAAAGAAGAGCACGCTCCCTTATGATGTCATCCCCACCCCACGGTGCGTCGCTCATCCCTGACCGAGCGCTACGCCGCTAAACTCCAAGAACGCTCCATCTAAAAGGGGCTGTTTGACATTCCGTGAGGTTACAACACATCCCAAGAGCTGTGTTTGGAGCTGGACAGCGAGGGAGGCGGGTGGAGAGGTAGCATATTCTCTCCCAGCAGCTCGGATCTGCGTGTTACGGTTTGTCGAGGACAGCGCTGCAGGCTGCTGGACATATCTAGGGGATCTCAGGGTGACCTGTCCTCCTCAGGCAGAGGGGAACAGGAAACTAGTATACATACAGCATACCAAATACCAAAGAGGCGACGTTCAGGAGTCAACGCCGCCGCTTATCTGAAAGGGGGCCGCACCTTCAGGTTGTCAACCCTCCTGCAAATGAGCCTCTTTTTCTTCGTAGCCTTCTGATCGTTTCTACTGGTGCTGTTTTTTTGTTTTTTCTGCAAGTTTAAGTTATTCTGACACAAGGCATGAGGAAAAAACAGAGCAGCCGCATCCGCTTCAGGGTGGTGTCATCACATTTGCTTACAGGCGAGCGCATGTAAACAATTTTGTTTACCACATCGAGAACCTGAGGAAGGTTTGTGTTACAGTACGAGAGTGAAAGTGTGGGGTTTTATTCGTGTGTGTGTGCACAGACACGGTAACTTCCGAGCACGTCTGCATCTCTGCGTGTCGTCCAAACGCGAACCGCGAGGCGAGACAAAGGGCAGCGGCGTCTCTCTGTGAAGTCTGTTCTCTCTCTGAGATCTCTGGCCACCTCCATTATTTACATTTCCCTTTGTCCATCGCGCCCTCTCTCTCTCCCTCTCTCATCCTGACTCCCTGCCCTTCACATCTCTCTGTTCTCGCGCCCTCCGCCAGCCACCTCGCCAAGGTGATCGGACGCTGTGCAGAGAGGGGACTGAGTGCACTAAACAGTGCAGAGGGAGAGCTCACAAACAGCGGTGCTCCTCCTGAATTCACATCCTGTACTCGAGGAGGAACTCAAACGGAATCGGGGATGAGGCGAGACAAACACACACGGGAGACGAGAATAAACAAAGAACGAGACAACGGTCGAGCCGATATTAGCCACTTCAGTCTGAATGTGTCTGCCGTCGCGCTCTCTCCTCGGAGCATTAAAAGTTTTCCGTGCATCTGCAAAATAATGATTCCCCTCTCTTAACAAAGAACCGAGGTGTATGGGTTTTGGTATCTCAAACAACATCTATAAATGCGTTTCGCCGCCTCTACAACATCATTAGTAAACACTACAAGCTGCAGGACCGCGAATATAAAATATTAAGCGCGAATATAACTCATGTCTTATTGATTGAGATCGAATGAATTGTGCATAACGAGGTGCAAAGGGTACTTTGTACCTTCGTGTAGCGCGGAGACGCGGCGTGCATGATGCTGAGGGATGGCAACATGTGCTGCAGAGGTTCACAGGGCCTGTGTAATATTAATATTTGTGCGCTGACGTGGATGTGAGGGCAGTAAACACATACCCTCGGAGATAAATGTATAATCACACACGCGGCCACACGGAAGTCGATCTCATAAGAAAAACATGGACATTAATAAATAAGATAACACTTGTATAATAAACATTACTAATGCATGCTTAATTTATAGTTAATTAAACCTGAGTTAACAGTAATTGCACGATGAAACACATATATGAAGCACTTGTTTAGTGTAAAGTTGTTTATAAACACATTTTATTGTTTGTCAACAGTCAAATAAATAATAATAACTAATGTTTAATTAACTTTACTTGTATTGGACATTTATTAATGATGGTTATTATAAAGTGGCTGCAGGGTTATGATCAAGATCTTCAACTTCAAACCTGGATAAATATCATTATTACGATTATATGATAACTTTTGTCCCAAAGTAGAAAGCTGAAATAGTCTAAAACAGACTTTTTTCCCTTGAGGGGCCGAAACTGAACATTAATGACAAGAGAGAGAACATAATTCTGGTAATTCATTTTGTTTTTATGTCCTTAAGAAATGACGGGATAATCCTTCTACGTTCCTTAAATGTTTTCTGTCCTCGCCTCACAGTGTCAATCTGCCCACTGTGCTCAGAACAGGAAGTACAATTAGTAATTGATGATCATATATATTTTTAAAAGGGCATAAACAGCAATTCATATTCAGTTATGGTCTAAAATATCATTGAAATTTTAAGCATGAAGTACGAGTGTATCGATGTACCAATAAGGACGATAATCGTGATATTTGAAAGATAAATATTGATATCATGATTCTAATAACGCCTCGAGCGCCTCTTATTATTATAATTTACGGTTCTTTCCATTCGATAATATCGTTATTGTGAATTATTTTGGCCACGATAATCGAAAAATTCCCTCAACTAGAACAAAGGGACAAAGCTCGAGACCAAAACCAAAAGTTCCCAGGTGGTGTGGTGTGAATCATCCAGTCTCTTATTCAAACTGACCGTTAGTCTTTTGGTGGCGTCCACTTCGATCATGCCACGGAGGAGGTTCTGACAGTCCGGAGGGATGAAGTGCGGCATGTGAAACACTCCCAACTTCACCTTCTCCAGCAGATTCCTCAGGTTGTCGTCGTCGAACGGCAGGGCGCCCTGCAGAGGCGAGGGAGAAAGAGGCAGAGAGTGATTAGAGGAGGCGAAGATGTGGAAATGAAAAAAAAAACACAAGCTTGAACACAGAGAATAAGCCTTCGCTCGATCGAGGGCAGAAAAGAAAAAAGGATGTGAATGACTAACAAGGCTCGCCAGAAGAAACAAAAGCACATTTTGAGTCTTAATCCTGCGCCACTTAAAGAACAGGCTCGCTTTCTCAACTTGTTCAACGCTCCAATTAGAGACGCTCTGCCCTGAGCCACGGCGCAAAATAAATAATAAACAGCAGCGGGCTGAAAACAGGGATTTTTCTAATAATTACCCAGCTTTCTCATTTACCTCGTTCACTTAACATTCTCTCGTCAGAGTCATTCATCAGAGCGAGCCGACACCTCGCAGATGTGGCTGTTTGATGAATGACAACCTCCAGCGGCAGACGAGATGGAGGGGTTGGGGGAAAAGGCTGAGAAATTAAGAGAAGTGGAGGGAGGGGGAGGGAGGGGTGAAGGCTTGTGTAACAGATGATCTGAGTGCAGCCTAACTGCTGGGGAGTACGCGCGTCGCCCACAATCAGACAAATGGTTATCTCGCCGCCAGACAGCAGGACGAAAAAACGGGGAGGAAAGACGGTATTCATCTGCAGTCGAGCGGTGACGGGGGGAAAAACTTTTGTTTTTGAAAAGAGAGAGAGAGGGAGGCGGTCACGGAGGAGACAGAGGTAAAAAAAAAAACACATCAGGTTTTTACGCAACGCGAGAGCACACGGGAGACTGTCCTCAACACAAGTGCGCACGGATATGAGACAGAAAAGAGACGGAGAGAGGGTGAAAGAGGCAAAAAACAAAGGCAAATAAACAGAGCCTGTGGCCAAAAGCCGCCCTGTCAGCGTCGGTATTTATTTTGGGCCCTCTTCTTTCAGTTTGGCGGGATGAATTATTCATGGCGCAGGAGTGGTGTAGGAACTACAGTACAGCTGTTGATGAAACGAAGCTTCGGGGCTGCACGGCTGGGGAAGCGCAGACATAATGCAGCTGGAGAATAGACCTGATTATGGATACAGGATCGTGTGTGTGTGGATACAGGATAATGAATAAAAAGATGCTTTGATTCTCTGATCCTTCGATTACGCAAGACTCTCAGCTCGAGGAGGTTTTCGGCAACGTTTTGAGGATTTTCTATTTAACCGCCTGGTTTTTTTGTGTTTGGAGTCCCCGAGGCGGCTTCGGGATCATCTCACTCCACCGAGGTCAAGTGCAAAGTTGAGAAGGTGCTCTACTTTTGATCCTTCACAGCTGGCACAACAGGGAAAAGGTAACCATTTATGGTTGCGTTGCATAACAGCAGTGGAGAGAAACTGTCTGTCAGTCCAGTCGCCATTATTAGGAAAGAACAAGCTGACACTCACCACCAAGAGGGCAAAAAGAATGACCCCACAGCTCCAGACGTCTGCTTTCCTCCCGTCATACTTCTCTCCCTGAGGACCAGAGAGTGTTTGTTAGTGGGCGGAGTGTTAGGGCTGCTTAAAATAAGAAGCCGGCGATGAATCATTGGAGAATGACTTACCCTGATGACTTCTGGACAGGCGTAGTGTGGAGATCTGTCAGGGAAAGAAAAAAAAAAAAGCACAAAGAGTGAATGAGACAGAAACATAAGGAAAGAGAAAAATATCAAGGTTTTTTTAAGGACTTTCAGAGTCAGAGTTATACAATCGCGACGCTCCAAACACTCAAAAAGACATAAACAACCAGCGGAAAATGTGAAAAAGGCTGTTCGGGCGCACAATAAATGTCTCCGGCGAGCGTAGATCAAGATGTGCTTTGGGGAGTTTAGACATCCGGAGGGTGTTTGGATGTCCTCCCGCTTGCTCACTCAAGGGCATCCTCTCACAGCCGACAGTGAACAGACCCACTAATCTTTACAGCACCTGGATGGGCTGACAGTAAACCCAATGACGAGATTGACACACCAATATCGTATGAAGATTTATGGAGCTAGCTCGCGGTGGCCGCTCCGGAAGCCGGTGGCTATGGATGAGGAGAGCTGGCTTGTTATTCTCTCCGTACACAGCTGCACGTTCGCAGCACTTTGACATCGCCAGATTGGTGAATTCGGTGCCTCAGAATGAAAAATGAAAAGGGCTTAACATCAATCTCGAATCAGAAAACTTTTTAATTACAGGACGTCTCTTTGTTTCTCTGATTTCGGGCAGCTCGTGTCTACATGTCACCGCACACAGAACGCAAATCAGGCACCTGTCTCCCCAAAAACCTCTCTGCTCGGTCTCATCTAACACCGGGGCATTTGGCTCTAATGAGAGACTATCTGAAGTCTGTAAACATGGCGCCCATTAGCTCGCTTGTTGTCTTATGTACTCATGAATATCGGCCCTGACGGGGCGGCGGCTTCCTCCGGCTGTCAAAAAAAAAAAAAAAACGGCCGATAACAAACGCCGCCACCATGTCGACGGGGGAAGTTCAAACGCGAGCCTATGCAAATGGGGCCTTCCTGATTGCATGTGTCAGAGTGCATTATGCAGATGAGCGAGGGAATAAAAAAAAACAAAGCAGGAAAAAAAAAAAAAACAAGCAGGAGATTTGCACTCGTTATGCCTCTCGAGTGCCGCGACACGCGAGCCACAGCTGGAACCAGCGTGAACATAAACTCATTATTTGCAGGGCTTTAAGGTGGCAAACACAGGACGAGGCTAAAGGCTGGAACACAAGCGCCTCGGCTCTTTCCTCCTGAGGAGAATACAAATTTGGCCATATCATCTACAGTATATGCTTCATAGATCTAATCCGTCTGCTACCTTGGCACAGTTATCATAAGGCTTATTCCTCCTATATAAAACCTTGAAAATCTCCATAATTGTTTAATCTCTCCACTGTGGCGAGGGGGTCTGCAGATATTCACGACCCTTTCCTTCCTCCTGTGTTTCACCTGGATTTAATGACCTCATGTTATTAAAAGGTGTAAATAAAGTTTATTTAAATGCACGCCAGGTAACGGCATTAAAATTCTGGCAACATACTGTACATCATGAAATTTATATCAGGATAGAAAATAATAAAAAAAATCCCTCGCTGCTCACACCAGAAATTCACATTATATCCTCAGACACTCAAGATAAATAGAAAACGCTGTAAGAGCCACTTCCCCCGACCAGAATGAAAAATACAGTCTTTTGTGGAACAGTTGCGCCGGGTTGACACGACATTAGTCTTTTCCTGCTATTTGCTGCTCTATCACTCTTACTCAGCTAACATCCCATAAATAAAATTTACAGACAGAGCAACAAAAAACAAAAAACTGGCTTCGCTCTGAGGACAACAAACAGAAGCATAAAGACAGAAAACACACATTTGGTTAAAGCAACGACAAGGAGCTTTAATTATGTGTTGATTCTGGCGCCCCCTGTGGCCAAAAGCAGGAATCATGATAATCAGTACGGTCTAGCTAGCACGTAACCAGATGCATTTCGTTCCGCCTAGCTCCACTCACATACAATTGGGTTCGTTCCCGTTGGGAGGGATTTCAGCACCAGATTTTATGGTCGAGCCAATCAGGTCCGCCGGGCGGGAGTTTCATAGATGTGACGTAGCGGAGAAGCGACTGTTTTGATTCAGACAACAATGGCGGCTCGCATCGAGGAAGCAAGCGTCAACATCGATGCTGCTGTTTCATCCGTGTCGTCCAATCTACCCAATATTTTTTCGTTAAAGAGCGTCGCTCTCATCGACGTCACAGGTTGGTTTCGATGCGAGTGGTTGAAGTAGCACGTCAAGAAAGATGACAGACAAGTGGTTTATCCAATCATATGCAAGGATTTTTGATAAGGCCCAGCCTTCTGAAACACATCTCCAATGGAGCGATCCCAGATGGATGAGTGGAGCTAGGCGGAACGAAATTCATCTGGCGAGAGTCAGGTTAGCTAGCACGTGCATTTGTTTCGAAAGCGACTGAAAGTACAGCCGTTTTTCCACCGCTCTACTTGGTTTGGTTTCAGACGCTTTGGATTTCCATCTAGAATTAGTATCTCTTCAACGTGGGCGGGTCGTCATCAACATGGGCGGGTCGTCATCAGTGACGTACTTATCCACGCGACACATAAACAGGGCTAGCTGTGGGCTACGCAAAACACGTGCACCTTTTCATTTCTTGTCGCACCATCAAGCTCGTTCTGGATGCGTCTTCAGCGACAACACTCAGGAGCGTCTCCACCTCTGCCACGGTCCACGCCGTGTTCCTGCGCGTTGTTCCTTCCATGTAATCGCTATGTTGACTGAACACAGATGCTAGTTTTTAAAGGTAGCGGGTGTCAGGCTCGGACGTCGTGCTCGTCATGAGTCATCAAGTGGCGTCGCTCTCTGTCCAATCAGTGGCCGGCTGCCAGCTTACGTCACACAGAAGTATCAGCTCAGCTCGGTTGGAACTTATACGGAGGTGATACTAAAAAAGTACCACTTTAGCAGGTACCAGGTACCAGATTTCAGTAATGGGAACGCAAAAAAGGCGAGCTGAGTCGAGGCGAGGCGAGCTGGTACTGTCGGTGGAAAAACGGCATAAGTATTTTTTCATTAAAGCAACACTATGTCAAAATTCTCCTTTTAGCAGAAGTTAGCAGTTATTGTAGCAACAAGTAAAGGTATGTGTCCATCAGGAAACTCCATCCTGAAGGTTCGGAGCCCGAAGGACATCAGAGGAACAACCAGGAAACAGTATCTCCATAAAATACGATCCAGTTGCACCGTAAAGCATAACAACTATAACAACTTTTTCTTGCAGATTGCCTTGTTTGCTCATGTAGATCATACAGAGGCATCGGTATTAGCTTCCTACTGTTCCACAACCAATCAGCACATCTATGGACCAAAGATTAACCTCAACCAGACGGCCACAGTGCGGAGAGAAAATGAAAAACATCCAATGACGGCTGTAAACTGAAGGCCTTATCAGTGTCAGACTGTTTACACAGAGATGTCTGGTTCAAAAAGAGTACCACTAAGTTTACCACCAGATTACCACGTCCCTTACAGCACACGCTACGTCGCGCACAGTTAGTATCTCGAGCTTTTGGAGATATGAGTTCCTACGGAGCCTTCGGATGAATCAGCAGTGTGGGCCGGCGACTATCGGAGAGAAAAACTGAGAGACGCGGCTCATATTTATGAAAATTCGTCTTTTTTTTCCAAACCAAATTTGTGCGGCTCCTCGCTGCACACAGATAATTTCCCCTCATCAATCAAAGCAATAGAACTAAACAAACAGCGAGCGCTAATGAACCTGCAGCTGGGCTGACGCACACAGAGCGAGCGAGAGAGAGAGAGAGTACGCACATTCATGGATCCATATTTGTGCATGCTCGTCAATGCCTCGGCTCGTCTATACGTCTGCATGTCAGCGTGTATTTATGTACGTTGCTGCGACCGAGGCTCCCCCCCTCCCCCTCCCCCTCCACGCTACCTGGGGTGAGCCTCGTCCTCGCTCGGCTCCATTACCCGTGGCAAATGGAATACATTTGTGTCAGAGCGCCGCGTGGGGAGAGAGAGAGGGGGGGGGGCAGATAAATGCGTTTAATTAAAAACTGTCATATCTACACTTAGAGATGGGACAGTCAGAAGAGCATGAATAATCAATAACCACACGTACAGTGCATGCACGCATTAGAGGCCACGCCGTCGACACACACACACACACACACACAGATCAGGATGCGGTGATGGAGATGAGACTGGAGTGAAAACCACTTCACTCGGCTGTGTGAGGGAGTGTGGGAGTTTGCGTGCCTGCGCCGCTGTGTTCCCACCTGCAACAAGTACCGTACGTAAGTGTACGTAGGGGACCGAGCAGATGCAACAGCACCTGGATGGGACAGCAGAACCGCACGAACACATTCGAGCGTGGACACGGTTGGTCTGAAGGAGAGCCGTGAGAGCCGTCCCCAATCTGTGGCCTCTCCAGGAACAGGAAACACTTGAGCGTGGTCATCATCGCGGCTGCAGCGTGAGTCAACCGAGCACATTTTACTTGCAGATGGCGCTGCGCACTGCGCTCAGCCGGCCTGATCTCAACCGATGACTCATGAGCGCTTAGGCCTCTGTGCTGCTGCTGGAGGAATTATGCAACAGCATCAGCGGAGCGCTTGTTTGTGCGCACGCACGCGCTTAAATGTGCGTGCGTGTGTGTTACAGAGAGGGAGAGGAAGGGAGAGACAGACAGGGAGACGAGACGAGCAAAGGACAAAGGGTCCAGGAGGTCGGGGATGAACTAAGCCTCGCCAGCGCCGTGTGCGCATGCGTGTTTGCAGAATTGCGTGTATGTACTTTCAGCCGGGTCTGATTTGGAGGTATAATCTGGACAGAATCAGGTCTGAGCCGGGGACAGATGTCACAGGGATCGTCTCTGTTTCGGTCGTCCCTCTGCACGCAGCGTCATGTGTGACCACAGAGCAGAGACGCTGCAGAGGACACCCGACTGTTGTTTAAGGATTTCTGGAGCGATTAATCCACACAAATTTTGAGATACACATCAATATGTGACCCCCGCTTCCATTTTAATATGCTCCAAATCAACTTTGTTTCCCACGTATGCTCGGCATTATCTCGGTAGGAAGCCAAATAAATCACAAAATCTGCTTTTGTCAACTTGTGAACAACACTTTAAAAAACTGATTCTCTTTAGCATTTGGTGGGGAAATAAAACAACAACGAGAAACTGCAGTAAATCTACAATAGAGAGACATACAGGCTGGTTAACTGAAGCTCTGTAGAAAAACTAGTTCAAAATACTAAATGATTAAATCGACAATGTACATGGTGCGATGAAATTTGCCTGTGGACGATTTGTTTACTTGTTTAATGCTGCTGGACTGTGGATTTCTTTGTGAGGGAGTCGGGTCGAAGCAGTCCAAAGGATGTGACTTTGAGCACATTGTCGAGTCCCTCGGCTATTTCTCAGAAACAGAAACCAACTAGTGGACCAGCTTCCAGCAGAAAACACAAGTGACTCAGAGCTCCTTTAACAAAAGACAATACCAAATAAAGGTCACTCAATAGAGGAGTGTCAGCTTTGGTTTGTGCATTGTCCAGGTGGACTTCTGGCTCATTGACACCTAATACATTCACGTTTCCTTTTCCTTTTACAGCCCAACATTGTTTGTAGTTAACTAAACAAAAATGGTAAAAAAAAAGTAATTGCTTGTTAAACTGCTGGCACCACTTTGCAAATCTGAATGTATTTAAGCTACCAGCAAGCTACCACAGACTGTAATCAAACTATGAGTGTAATTACGTTTAGTTCAACCCTCCCTGACTCTGTGCGCCCATTAAAGTTGGCAGAGCTCACATCTCATTTCCAGAGTTAACTTCAGGTGAGAGGGAAATGAAAGGCGAACAACTTTTTGAATGCGGCAGTCAAATTTCCCCGTTAACCTCCGCTGTCAGCGAGTTTATGAACCCGGCGCTTAAAAAGTAAACCGTCATCAACTGTGCCGCTTCTTTTTTATTGACAGATGTGACCCTGCGCTCTGCTCGCCGCACTCCAGGGTTAAATAAAAACACTCCCGGGATATGGATGACCATCCTCGGAAGAGACTTTGAAAGTGACTTTCCCCCCCGCAGACAAATTCATTACGGTCGTTGTGGGATTGATGGCGTGGTCGTGACTGCCCGCTCATAAAACCCGGCGTCGGATACGAGGGAGACGGAGAGCGGTAATGTGTGGCCGTGGCCCCGGCCTCCGCTCACAGCCGGAGAGCAGACTCTGCGAGAGACACCGACCGTTCCTCTTCAAGAGATCAACGCTCTGCGATAAGGGAGGCTTGGAGAACGCGGCACCTTGCAGAGGACTTGATGGCTCCACTCATCATCCTCTACTACTCTCCTCTCTGTGGCATCCATGGGGTCTGTGACCTGTTTCCACTTTATTCTCCCCCGACACTGAATTATAAAGTTCTTCTACGCGACTTACCCACAGCTGGTTTCCAGCAGACTGTCTCCGACCTGAAGGGAGGCCATGCCGAAGTCTGCTATCCTGATGTTGTTCTTTTCGTCTAGCAACAGGTTCTCGGGCTTCAGATCCCTGTGGCTGTAAAAAAAGTCGGATAGAAAACATAAAGCGGTTAATGAAACGTGACAGAGCTCATCATCAGTCATATACACGGCGAGGAAGGTGCGTTGCAAAGTCCATCAAACACCTGTGGATCAAGCTTCGATGCACCGAGAACAACACAACCTGTTCCTCCTCCTCCTCCTCCTCCTCCTCTCTGCACCACCCTCTCTTTGATCGGGGCTCCCACCTCAGCGCTGAGCCGGCGCGAGGTGTGACAGCCCCCTGCTGTGTCCTCTTTCTCCTCCTTGTTTCCCTTCCCTCCTTCTCCCCATCGCCCCCCTTCCTTCTCATCTCCCAGACAGCCACCAGCGAAAAAAAAAAGCAAAGGGCATGGAGGGGAGCCGAGCGCTGAGGAGGTGTTCATTAGCTGCCATTCATTACCGCTAAACACAGCGAGGGGGATAATATCCAGCGGACATCGCCTCTCTCCCTAAAAGGAGGCCGCCGAGATGAAGATCTTTCTCACATCGCGCCTGCTCTCGCTGTGTCGGAAGGTTAAGAGTCTCAATTTTGATGAGTGACTGTTCAAAAGCGGCTGTATTATGCATTCAACGTCTCTTTAACATCCCGGGGTCGAGGGGTGTGTTACATCACACTGCGATGTTCTGGCACATGTGGGAATACCCCGATATCCATCTCCATCCATCTTTCTCTTCCACATTCTCACATGTGTGTATACGAACCTCCGTCTACGCTTTTTATAATCAGCTGCGGAGCCACGAGGCCAGAACTTTCATCTCCTCTTTAAACGAATGATGGAAAAGGGGGGGAGAGGAACAATAGCTTCGGATGCGTCAGCCTTTGAAGAGCGCCTCATCACAACGGACGTTTAACCTTAGATGACATCAGCCGCTGTACAACTCGTTTCCTGTCCTGAGGGATTAGCTGTCAGCGGGTTTGTTATCACGCTGGCAGTCCCTGTGATCCCTGCTATAATTGAAATAAAATGCAGATAGCATCTAAAACAGCTCTCCCCGGGCTAAAACCTTTGTCAATTCGCACAACCGTCACTCGGCGGCGATTGTCAGTAGCCCGAGAGTTAGTCTTTTAACTAATACTGTCAAAGCGCGCGAGGAGGGGGAACAAACATTTACCGAACTTGCTCGGGGGGCCGCCAGTGTGCGCCTGTGGTTGCATCTCCCAGGAATGTGTGTTCCCTCGCCTCTCTCTTTATTCCACCAGGCCAACACTGTACAGGAAAGTTCCTCATCAGCACGCCTGATTAAATAATGCTTCAGAAATAATGTTTCTCCCGGCTAAGACAGCTGAAAGCTACAAATCACTTGTGAGTGGAGTTTAAACATGACAGGAGGTCAAATTTGTAACTTTGCCGCTACAGGGAGCAGAAGACGGAGGCCGGAGGGACGGTAAATAATTTGGTGCGACATCGGCAGCGGCGATGACATCAGCGGCGCTTGTGTTTAAGATGCCGTTCAAACATTGCTCACTGTTGACATTAGGGATGGCGAAAATTAAAAATATTCTTGACCGACCACCGAGCCTCATTAACCGGTTGAAACCGGTTAACCGATCAGATTAAAATGTGCTTGTCAAATCACGACAATGACCGCTTTAAGACGACGGAGCAGCGAGATGCAGCCTCACTGATTCTCCGTTTCAACTTGTGGCGAAAGTGCGGACTTCAAACTATATACCAGTTTTTAAATTGTGTTGATAGGACGAGTAAAACCGGACTTGTGATAAATGATGTGCGCGACGCTTTTCGCGAATATTGCCGTCACGTTAGTGCGTGTTTGGTGCAGGAAGAAACGGTAAAAACTGACTTTTCTCAGTAACGTATCCGCAAACAGGAAGTGCTTGCAAGCAAAAAAAAACCCCACCACCACATCAACCAATCACAAAATGATATGGCAAATCACGTGATTTGGTTGCTGGGGAACAGGCGGAAGTTGTGGGGAGGGACGGCGACGAAGAGTGACAGCGATACTGACAGCGACAGAGACAGCGTTTAATTATTTATTTATTTATTTATTATTTCTTTTAACCGACAAGATTGATCGGTTAACGTTGATACGGTCAACCATCGGTCAAACGGTCATCGGTTAACATCCCTAGTTGACATCATGGGGGACGTCACCTGACGGACCCCAATCGTGGGTCTGCAGCCTCAACAGAGTCATAAATATCTAAGTTCTCTTTAACCGTCAGCCTCGGATGCAAGAAAGCGCATTAAATCATTTACCTTAATGACCCGTAAACACGGCATAAACGCCGTGTGATCACAGGGCTATCACATGTGAAACACAAAGAGCCAGGCTTTAAAGAGAAGAAAAAGAAGGCAACAGCATATTTATCCAGCGACGGCATCGAGGGGACAAATTGCATCCGGATGCTTTATCGGCTGTCAGGACCCCGGTGTCCGTAAGAGGACGTTAAACTGCCTCTCTGACACATTAGGCCGCACGTCGCTACTGTAATCTCGCTCGCACAGAAGGCCTCGCAGCGGGGATATCTCCGCGCCGCGCTCTATACGTCAAACGGGAGGAGATGCTGGATTCAACAGCTGCAATGAGCTTGAACGTAACCGTAGTTTTTCTTTTGCAGAGATGCGGAAAAAGCTGCGCAGGCGAAGTTCTTTGACGGATGCCTTTTTGCATCTACGCGGCGTGAGTGTGTGATGTTTGTGCAGGAAATGAAACAATACAAGAAAAGTCAAGAATGCAAGTAATAATAAGTAATAATACAAACTCAGAAATGTTTATTTTGTCCATTAATGAATAAACAAGCTGTTCTCAGAGGAAAATAAGTGCCAGAACACTGTTTGAAGCTAAAAAGGTGGCAGGGTCCGCCACATATAAACAAAATAAAACACTATGACATTGTGTTGCTTCGTGTCACTTTGCTTATTCAGACAGTTTGTTCATTTAGTTAGTTTAGGCATAAAAAAAATCATTTGTATATTTAATATTTACGATATAAATGAGGTTACGAACTTAGAAATGTTTATTTTTTCCATGACTGAATAAACACGCTGTTCTCAGAGGAAAATAAGGTCCCAGAACACTGTTTGAAGCCAAAAAGGTGGCAGGGTCCGCCACATATAAACAAAGTATAACAGTATGAAACTGTGTTGTTTCGTGTCACTTTGTTTATTTAGTTCGTTTAGGCATAAAAAAATCATTCAGTGAGGATCTGGATCTGCGGTACAGGTCTCACAGGTCTCACAGGTCTCACAGTTCAGCTCTCACGATGCCGTTAAGTGTAATTTACGTGGACACGTGTGTTTCTTCATGCTGTCTGAGCGAGGTTTACACCCCAGCGGGACTGTTAGACATGATCCTCGCAATCCAACACCGAGCGTTTTAATTGCCTGCGATCATGTGCACGCGCCACGCTGATATGTTATGTTTTACACGAGGTCGTAATGGCTCCGTCCTCTTGGGGCTCACCCCGTAATATCCCAGACATGTTTATGGTGATGAGCAGGTTTTGTAACTAAATCCTCCGGCCCGAGGAAAAACATACTTCTCCCGTCGTGACACATTTGACACGGGCCATGTTTAATATCGCCGCTCGTTAAGCGCGAGATATGTGACACTAATTAGCGAAACCAGAACACTTGAAAGTAACGCTAATGGCTCACATTCATCTTTTCTGGCCTGTTTTTTTTTTTTTTCCATTTTCATTTTAAGCCATCCTGGAACCATTATTGTTAGCAGGAGTGAGGTTTTTTAAGCCGCCGCTGTGAGTTGTAATGCGCCCGTGTTGCCCGTGGCGCACCTCTGTATCATCCTCCTCGTTCCATCTTTTTTCTCTCGAACTTTTTTCAGGCTTCTGTTGACCCAATTAGAGAGAGAGACCGAGCACATTCACTAAAAAATGCTCTGGGCGAATATTCTATCGCATTAGCAAAAAAAGAGGACATTCTGACTGCTGACTTCGATGTGCGAGGCACAATCGTTCATTAGCCGATGGGGTTAATTGTGTATTAAGAGCAATGAGGGATGAGAAAGATAAAGTTTTTTTTTGCTGTCTAATGGATTTGGTCTGTTTTTGCATTTTTTTTTTAGCTCAGAGCGAGCGACTGGTGGTGAATCTGCTTTTTATTATCCTGTAGCTTGTGGCTCTTTCTTTGTGAGAGTAGCCAGTGTGCAAGTTTGTTCACAGCACAGATTAAAAAAAGCAAGGTTAGCTGGTTAAGTGTGATATCACAGCGGCACATAAAGCTTTATATTCATCCTTTTTTAAGAAAGAATACTCAGAATTACAGGAGCAGATGCTGTCGTCAGTAGCCTTGACGTGTCCTTCTCTACGCTGTCCTAACCTTATCAGCATAATAACACCATGAAGAGATTGGCTCATAGACTGCATCCGATGTCACTGACTATTTATTATATCTGCTTAAAGACACACTGTGGAATTATTTCTCCCATCTAGTGGTTAAATGTTACTTTGCATTCAAATGAATACTGCTCTCTAGCGCCTCGCGTTTTCAAACGTGCGTTGCAACCTGTTGGAACTACGGCAGGCGGGATGTGTCAAGATTCAAGAAGCTGTGACAACAACATGTCTTCAAACAGCACTTCATCGAGTTTAGTTTCGGGTGATGAGGTACGTTATTTCAAACAGACTTCAAACTGCAGCTGACGAGCGCGTCTGGCTAAGCTCCTCCTCCGTTCCACAGTCACGCTGGCTCTGAGTGAAAACGCCTTTAGCCTTATCTGTACCACGTAGAGCTTTTTGTCCCTCTCACCAGTTCATCGTTTTTTATAGAGCGGAAGGACATGGAAGCCTCCGTAGAGCTCGCCCGTCCTATGGAAATACAGAGAAGTGATTCTTCCCTCAGGAGGAGAAGTGAGATTGTTGGCAGAGATCATTTTACACCAATGAGGACTTATTTATGAATGAAGACGCTGATTTGAGGTAATAAATTACTTAAAACACTACACAGTGGACCTTTAATACTCAAAGCTTTAATGGCAGCACACATACAATGCTTCAGGACGGAGTTGACCGTTTTCTTCTGGCCATGTCAACCAACATCAGGGCATCAGAGCAGGTCATTTGTACATTTACAAAATATTTATGCACTTCATCTAGTTACTCTTTATATAACAAGAAGACAATGAAGACGCAATATCTATAGGCTACCTGGCTGATGCTAATTAGCATTAGCTGTGTCCATCAGAATATCCACAAAGGAATCACAAAGGCACAAAAAGGTATCACACTACTACACAACAGGTGGTCACTAAACAGGTGTCATTCATCACCCATACTCTGAATGTTGCCTGATTGTGATACGTCAACGAACGTCCGCCATGTTGAATGGTCTTGTTTCTACAGCAGCCTGACAGGATCAACCGGACACTGTTTATGTTTTCTGTGTTTTTATTGGCCGCTGTAGAGGAGCGTGAGAACAGGGTGTGGTTTGCAACCTCACTGCTGAATGCTACTAAACTCTACACACTGGTCCTTTAATTGTGCATTGTAAAGTCAAAGCGTCACACATTTTATCAACTGTGGTCGCATTTTATCTCACATGGGACAGCTACAGTACAGTACTCATGGCCTCTTTACACACGGTTCCCTACACCTTTCAGTCGCCTCCTCTCATATAATTTGCATTTAAAGTGGATTAGAATTGAGAGGAAGGAGCACGCAGCCTCTCCACCGACTGGTTAGAAGAGTATTTTCCTTACGCCATCTGGGGCATCTCTATCTTATTCCTCCAGGGGTTTCTGAGCGACGCTGGGAAAAGTAATGCATTGTTGCATGTAATGCAGTGAATACAAAAATGGGATTACAATGATGGCGAGATCTGTAATAAACAAACCATTTGCTTTTTGTTGTGCCAAATCTGTGTGTGCAACCCAGCGTTTGCTCTTAATCCAGAGGAGGTTTGACTCGGGGGGAGATAGGGCGAGCGGCAGAATAAACAGACGTGCTGTCAGGAAAGCATCGGAGTGAGGGAGTGGCGTTCAACTTCAGGCGTCTGAAGCAGCCGTGGCGGTGTGAAATTCCTCTAAAAGTAGTCCGCTGTGCTAGCTGAAAATTAGACAGGTAAACACTCTTTATTGTGACTTATATCTAAATCATTTTCCTATATACTTTCCACGTTATTATTATCTGAACAACCTGCCATTTTTCTTCTCCTTACTGCCGTTTTACCCAATCTTTAACTTCCCTCGGTGAACCAGCCTTTCCCATCTTTCTCACCCACCAGCCTGAAATCAAGCACCATAAACCCAACCTGCTATTTCTGTCCGCTCTCCTCCCGCTCCATTTTCCGTGCCCATTTTACCCATTCCCATTTCCATTTTCTAAATTCCATCTCCTCTCAACATCAACTTCCTCCCCTCCTCTCAGCCCAGCTACACCTCAGTGCTTTCGACCGGCTCTGCGGGAGATGAAAATATCAGGAAAATTTTAAAAGACAACGAGGGAGAGAGCGAGAGAGAGAGAGAGAGAGGAAAAGGATTTCCATTCTGTGTTGTTAGCGACCATCAGCCGTAATGATGATAGGCTGTAAGTAGAGGCTTTCTGCAGACTGTCATCTGGTGAAACTCTCCTAAGAACGCCGACAGACAAAAGTGCAAAACAGCTACAAGGGCGAGGCTGTTGGTGGAAGTTCGACAGAAACAGTGGTCAGGTGTTCCTTCAAATATAGCACACATTTTAACCTGAACTTTGGGAAAATTAGCGATAGATAAATAAATAAGTAGAAGTGTGTTTCCTTCTTCAACCCATGCAACAGGTGGTTGTGCTAGAAGAACAGGATGCAACAAGATGCCACAATTAAAAGAAAATACTGCATTTATGCTTGTTTCAGGTATTAATTTGGTCGTATTATCAGTACTGAATTTTTCTTGTGGATCAAATGTGACAAAACACTTTGATATGTCAATTATTGAATCTGCTAGTTTAGTCAAAAACAGGTGTTCTCATCCGGTTATTTTACGTTTTAAGACAAATATACTAAATCACAATATTTAACGGCGTGCTAATCTATAACTTTAAGTGCCAAACCTGAGCAGTAAAAGAGAGATAAATGTTGCTCAAATAAAAAGACCTGTGGCTGCCGTTATTCCCCTCTGAGGAGCAATAAGCAAGGGATGACACAGACAGATGCACGAGGCTCTCGAACCCCCTGGAAGGAAAGGGAATAAAGCAGCTAATGACGGAGGGAGCGTGGGAGAGAGAGGGAGAGAGAGAGAGAGAGAGAGAGAGAGAGAGAGAGAGAGAGACAAAGAGAGAGAGAGAGAGAGAGAGAGAGAGAGAGAGACAGAGAGGGAGAGAGAGAGAGAGAGAGAGAGAGAGAGAGGTGGATATGGATGATGTGCATGATTACGCCACTGCGTGGGTTTAATGTCACTTCTGGACCAGGTGTTTGTTCTGCACATGTAGGTTGCGGTAATAATGCACGTAACCATGTCAGGGATGTGTGACAGTGTGTGTGTGTGTGTGTGTGTGTGTGTGTGTGTGTGAGCTCGTATGATGAAGCCATGATCTTTAGGGACAGGGTTTTCTTCCAAGGTGCTCGAGCAGCACCTGCATTACTTGGCGGGATGCTTAGAGTCACTTTCTGTTTTATCTCTAACTCACACATGGTCGCTTCTCGTGGACGAACGTGCAGGCATGAGATTGTTAACTGGGTTACAGAACGGGGGTGAGAAGGTGGACAGAGTGTACAGCGGAACCATTTATCAAAATATTATTAAAATAACAAGTTTCTGAGTGCTGTATCGTAGGCGACTGGACTTGTTTCAGTTTCTTAAAGATGTTTCACCTCACATTCCAGCTCCTCAGGTCTCTGTCAACTCACATCTGAAGGACATTCATTTGAGGACAACAATGAAACACATAGACAGATGGTTCGAAAGAATCCCTCTATCTCAAACTGGAACGACCGTCTTCGAACAGAGGAGGTGGCCTACGACATCACTTACCACCCACCTACAATGCAGCGCTGAGTTTCCTCCCCAGACATCTTGACAACTTCACACCTGGGCTCACCTAGCACCTAGCAACCCACGTGAAGGCCGGCTGGGTCAACGACCGACAAGTGGCCCTAACGACTCTGAAACTCAAGAGTTCTCACCTGTCCTTGACGACTCTATAAGGACACTCCCACACAGAGTTTAAAACCCTGCAGCTCCCCTCCAGGTAGAACTGAAGAAGCCTCTTGGATGACAGGTGACAAGTCCAGCTGACTACGATACAGCACTTAGAACTGGATGACTGAGAGCCTTCAACAACATAAAATCAAGTGAAATATCCAAATTGCACAAGCTGCAATGTTTGGATTAAGGTAAAATGTGACAAAAACGGCATTATAAGGAATTACTGTCGCGACCCTGCAGACAAACCCTCTTCTCCAGATGTAAGAAAACATGTTTGTTTGGTACAGACCCCAACAAACGTCACATCATCATGATTTAAATAGTATTTTCAGTGAAAATGAAAGTTTTGATGCTGAAATATTAATGACGACAGTGTTGTGATGGGAGTGGATGGATTAAAAAAGGACTGCAGAGTGACACTGGGGTGTGTTTACTGTCCACCCAGGCTCACTCGACCTCCTACTCTGTGTATAGTCTAAAAAAAAAATCAATACAATAAATCTTTATTGCTCACATGAGAAAAAGAAACACTGCACATTAGATTTATCACCGGGAATCAGAGGGTGAAGTGCTTCCTGGTTGGATCGAGCGCAGCAACAAGTGTAGATAATGACAAATGGTTTTTAAATTATGCTTCGTGTTTCTTTCTTTAAACTTAACCTCTCAGCATCTGCTAAAATGCTCTAAACGCCGGGAAAAAGCACACAAGCAGCCTGTTGAGCGTTCAAGGAAAACACACTTTACTCCTCTCAATCAATCTGCAGCTCCGTTGCGTGTTTGCAGTTATGGCAGACTGCCACGGCGACTCCGCCGGAGAGCGCACATACTGCCGTAATAGATGTGTATTTTTTTGTTGAATGTCAAAGCTGACAAGACGAAGCCAAAGCCGGCGTTGGGATTCCCTCTCAGGTAAATGTGAAAGTGAATTATCTGCAGTAATAAACTGCATCTTTGAAGCATCGAGTCTGTTATCTCTGGAATCCAGAGGAGCCGGAGGAGGGAGGGCCGACCCTGACCTCTGACATCTCCACAGAAAGAATGAAAGAGAACTTTTCACCAGGATCAATAAAAAGTAATATCATTCATTATATGTGGATTGTGGTCTCATCCCTGCTCTATCCAATCTGTCAGTCAGAGTGTCTGAGTCATACAAAGACTCAACAAATAATATCCGAACACAAGAAATGTCTTCGCGAGTAGGAGAGAGAGGGGAATAGTTTGACATCCGCATTAACATACAACGAAGATTTCCTCCCACTGCCTCCGCCTTCATTATAAATATCTCCGACTGATGATTCCTTCACCCCACCCGTACTTATCACACCTCATCTCCCTTGTCTGCCATCCCAGCGTGCCTCACTTTGTCCCTGTTTTACTCTTCCATGTGTCGAAAATCAGAGCATGATCTGAATCAGGCAGGGGGAAACACTGAGTCATAAAACAGCCCTCCACGTTCTTTCATTCACATCCATCTGGCTCAAGAGAGATATTTGGGGATGGGACGTGGGCGGAGGGCGGAAGGAAGCGCGAGGCGATGAGAGGAAGCGAGAGAACGGGAGGTGTGCGGGGAGAGAAAGGGAGGGCTCGGGCGCTCGTGTTTACCCCCGTCTGCACGGTGAATCACAGAGAAGAAGGGGAGCGCTTCTAATGGCCTGCGCAGGTCTCCCCGGCGCCGACGAGCCGAAATGGAAGAAATGATTGCAGAAACGCTTTTTCTTATTGAGGAGACGCTGGGATCTCATTAGCGGGAATGGAAGGGAGGTGAGAGAGGCTGCGTCTGTCTGTCTGTTTGCCCCTAATTGAGGTTGGGAAGAGGGCGAGCGGGGTGCCGCCGCGCTCCCAAATAATCCTCCTCATGATAAATTTACACGGCATCATTTTCTAAGAGCGTTAGCGGAGGGATTTGAGGGGGCTAAGACGGAGAGACAGCCTGAAAGTAAAACAAGGGAAGACGGATAAATCTGCTAGTGAATCTCACTACAAAAGAGCCGTGATAATCTATGTATGTGCATGCACTTAACGTCAGTCCCAGATGCTTTCTCCTAATTGGCCTAATCTGTTCTCCTCACAGTCGGTTATTTACACCGACTGATAAAAGACTCCTAACTTTCTCTCCCTTAGGTGGGCCGGTTTTGTTTCTATTTCCAGTGGTGCGAGAGTTATCGTCTGTTTTTTAAAATCCATCCACCACCTGTATGATGGTTTCAAACAATAAAATCATCACTGTGATCCCGAGATAATCAGCGATCCTGACACGAGGCCGCAGCAGCTCGCGTTGTGTACAGCGGCTTCGTTATTAAATAGCGGCGGCTATAATGTAATTGCCTTTTTCTATGAACTATACCGTGCGAAAACACAAAGCATATCAAATCACGGAGATTAAACCCTACCTAATCATTCCATAACAAATCACTTTAATTCCTTCCCTTTAATTGCCCGTGCATTATGCAAATCTATCTCGCAGGCATTTAGCGCTCGACGCGAGACTCGAGCGAGTATCACACCAGAACTATTTTTCGCCCACTTCATCATCAGCAGGAAACTTTCAAGTATACTACACTGTGCATGGACGAGTGGAAATGCCTCCCTCTCTCTCTCTCTGTCTCAGTAGCCTTGGTGCAAAAGTTATGACGCAACCACATAAATTATCATCATGAACCGAGTGGCTGGCGAGCAGCCGTAATGTCAGAGTCACGGCCGAGCGAGGGGGTTTACGGTGATGTCTTAATGTTTGGGCCTCTGCCTGTGAATATGAGAGTGACGTGGGCAGCAAAGAGACGAGCTGATAATGTGCTGCATAATGGATACTGTTATTACTGTTCATAGCTAACTTTAGCGTATTTACTGTGTATATAACCTTCATTATTCACATATATCTTTCTATACATTACCATACTGTGCTATGCTGCACTTTTTGGACTTTTTTTGGACAAAGCTTTATCACATTTAGCACTGAAACGTCTAAAAATGATTAAGGTCACCTCTCTCTAAACTCAGGTATCTGTTCTCTACCCTCTCTGTGATTTAATTTCCCCTCCAGCTTCAGTTGGCTGTCAGAATTACAGTACACAAACACTCGACAATGCGAGCTCACCTCCGTAGATTGCTGCTGCAGTCGGGTTGATAAATAGGAGTGAAGATAAATCCACTTTTTTAATCCTAAAGGTTAAAAAGTCCGTCTGTGACTCGGGGTGTTTATTCCTCCAAAAAAAGGTCTGGCTTTGTTCCCTGACTCTTTACTTTTTCTACCAGAGGAGCGCTCAAACTTGTCGTAGATCTGACTTGAGAGAAATAACCCCTTGATAAATGTTATACACTGTAAATAAACCACTGGATCGGTTTACATAAGGGTTTGGCAAAGGAAGGGAGGAGGTGCAGTAGACATAACAAGAACTAGAATCATCGGATTAACCACTAATAACACAGAAACACAGTAATGTTTCCTGAAATGTGAAGCAGCTTTTCAAAAGAAATCCTCTCTCTCCATTACTTTTGAATATTTTGGCACCAACTATTTCATCTCAGTCGCTGTTTGCCTCATTTCTCGTGCCTTCTTATTAACACGTCCTCTTTGTATTCTAGTTTTACTTGTTCCTGTGGCTCCTGAACGTCCTTGTACATTGTATTATATTCCTGTGACTGATTAGTTGAATGCACTTCTATTTTTTCTCCCCACTCTCCTCTTCTTTTTTAGGCACCGTGTTCCTGCACAGTCGCCGGAGATTCACTTGTGACCAGTGTAAAAATAAATACACTTGAACTCATTCTGCTCTACGGTCCTTGTGCTCGGCTCTGCAAGTGCATGTGAACGAACTGCAGAGCGAAGAGGCAAACTCTCTCCGGAGAGGAGAAAGCAAAAAAAAAAAAAAACCCTCGCTCTCCGCTTTAGGATCACAAATTGGATACGTACACAAGTTACACTACATCGTACGAATGAGAAACGCACACACTCGTAAATTAACGAACGCTGCAAATCAGTCCCCGCTGACATGTTTGACTTGTGAAGTATACATGATTGCCTCGAGTCTCTGAGCTGGTAAACAGTTAAATTACCCCCCGAAGCCAAACACGATGTGTCACATTAATAAATACCTGGAAGCAAATTTCTATAAATACACAGACTCATCACCACCGAGCACGGAAAAGCACATGAACTGTGCGCTGGCAAAAAAAAACGTCACTGCTGCTCAACTCTAAAAATAATACCTGAGCGCTTTATGTGGAGGAGAAGTGGACAATCTATTATTTCAATCTGCCCCAAAGCATCTTTATAATAACCCTTTTTCTAGTAGTCTCAAATGTTTCCTGTCAGCTCATTACGGGAAATATAGCTCATGCTGTTGTACAGAGCCACTTATATTCTTAGAGAGCAGTATGTGTCTGTGTATTCAACTCTATTAGTCATGTGTCAACCGCCCCTCAGCTGTGTAAAGCACAAAAAAAAAAAAAGAGACTTTAGAAAAGAGGAAAAAATAAACGAGCAATATCAAGTTTCCGCAGTTCTGTAATCTCCGCGCTGAATCACTGGTTTGAAAACTAAACGGCACTCGGAAGATTTGAATAAACTGATTGAAATTTAGATTGCGGATTCACTTCAGGAAGAATCTGCTTTTCCTTTTCTGAATCCATTATTTGGCAACTCATTATTTGTTCAATGTCGTATGACAACTTAATGGTTTTTGTTACACTTCCTGGGTTCGGCTTTTTTATTCGCGGTTTGATCTATCTGATGGTTATTAACATGCAGATAGTGAATGTGTTTTTTTATGGGCTTTAACCCAGTAGTTCTCAAACCTTTTCTGCTTTGTGCTCCTTCAGGGTTCAAATCCCACCTGTGGCCTGTTGCTGCACGTCATTGTTATAAGGAATAAGCAAGTGAGCCAACACATATTATTGTTGTATGTTCATATGCATGTAGATGGATCTTCTCACATACTTATGTACACTCTTAGAAATAAGGGTTCCAAAAGGGTTCTTCTACAAGGGCTGAGGTTCTACCTGGAACCATTTGCTTCTGAAAAACCCTTTCCCGAAGAAACGGTTTTTCAAGGGTTCTTGGTAACACTAACGGTTCCAGCAAGAACTATTTTGATCCAGAGAACCCTTTATAAACCCTTTCCTGAATAAAGGGTTCAAAAAAGGTTCTTGTTAACTCTCACGGTTCCAGTAAGAACCATTTTGATCCAGAGAACCCTTTAAAAACCCTTTCCTGAATAAAGGGTTCTAAAAGGGTTCTTGGTAACACTAACGGTTCCAGTAAGAACCATTTTGATCCAGAGAACCCTTTTTTGGAGAAAGAGTTCTTCAGGGATTGTTGAAAGCATGGGTATAAGATCCTGTATGGGTTCTTTGTAGAACCTCTCATGGGGGGGTTCTGGGTGGAACCTTACACACACAGTTCTAGGTATAACCCTTTATGTTGGGTTCTAGGTAGAACCCTCCACCTTTATAAAAGGTTCTACCTGGAGCCAAAAAGGGTTCTCCTATGAGGACAAGCCGAAGAACCTTATATGGTTCTACTTAGAACTTTTATTTCTAAGAGTGTAACATATCAACGTACGTATCCTGTTCTCATTTAAGGTCAGTCTAGGGGACGGGCATTGCAAATTAACATTGGCTATAAATGCTGTACTGTGTGGCAGTTTGTGATACATACTTGTCCCAATCATATTAAATAAATGATTGTCCCTTAATTTATGTCACAATCATATTCATTTTCCATTAGTCATGTCCATATGTCATCCCCGTCTCTATGTGAATCAACCTCCGAGCTTACAATCTAGGCACTAAACTGGTCACTAACAGTACAAAGCTAGAACAAGGTAGCCGTTAACTTTTCCGCGGGGATCCGACGCTGTTTTGCGGGGGCACTAATCTCTCCATTCTTGGTTTAGCGTCGCCCAATACGACTCTGATTGGTTTAAAGAGATGGAAGCGAGCCGGAGCGTATTTTCCCCCCTATACCAGAATGGTAAGTGGTGCAGCCAGACCTTCCTCCAGCACTGACACAGTGCTGTGAAGAAGTCTGGCTATGCAAGACTGCTTCATTGACACCTAGAACACATCTTTTTTGCATATAGATCGTTCCACTTACCATATGGAATGACTGTGGCAAAAATCCAGAGCAGACATGATCTGTCTGAAGAATTTCCTGGCCTCTTTAGGCGTTAACCTGCCTTTCTTCACCAAGTAGTCGAACAGCTCGCCACCGGACACATGTTCTAGCACAAGGTACCTGAGGGAGGGAGAGAGGGGGGGACATCAGTGAAAGACATACAGATAAAACAAGGAGAAGAACAGCAGCTCCACAAGAAAAGCAAGATGTCAGATTTAGGTACAGGAACATGTACCTGCGTGTCATCAGAAAAGACCCTGAAGAAACAGAGGAAGCTCCTGACCTCAGAGCTCCGTCAGAACTGGAGCTATGAGGGGCGGATGGTTCCCTTACTGGCACTACACGCAGACAAACGACCAGCATCATTGATCTGATCCCCCCCAAAGTCATATCACGTCGACTGTTTATTTTTCATTTTGTCGTCTGTAAGCTGTCCCCGAAGTCAGAGTGTGAAACATGCCAACAGTGTGTTATAATACATGTGAAGGTTTCTGATAGATGGTGCGCTCCGACCTGCGACGGGAGGCATCGGAGGGATGATATAGTCGCGTTACACCGGAGGATGATGGAAAAGCTGCGTAAAAGCTTAGACGGATGTGATTTCGGAGCTCGTGGATTCTGAAGCTTCTGTGACTGTCTGTCTACTGGAGAACCCTCCAAGGTTCATCGCTATAAATAAATATACAGTACTGTTGTATTTTCTTCTTTTTACCTTCCACAAACATGCAAACACACACACACACACACACACACAACCTTCCCTGCCATCACTTGTCTTACGGCCACTGTTCAGGTGGCCTTCGAGACGGGGAGAAGATGAATCTCTGCTGACCCAGACCTAAAGCTGCGTCTGTGGGCTGAGAGCCAGCGGCGCCCTGCCCCTGCTCCGGACCGGCCCGCTCATATATCCTGCGCTGAAACTCCCTCCATCTTCACTAGGACAAATTGAAACTCAGACAGGCGGTGAAATACTCTGTTTCTCTCTCTCTCTCTCTCCCTCTTCACTTTTATTGATAACACTGTGGCTGAAAACTGTACTCGGCCCACAAAGCACGGGCTCGCTAAACAATCCTTAACCCCTGAAGCCAAAACAGCTGGCAGAACTGTAATAGCTTTGGAACGCGGAACAAACGAGACCAAACACAAGTCAATGAAAACACTGACACGGATACATTTACAAAAACATGGACGTACATAGCTAACTACATAATATGATCGAGATTTAAATGCTATTCCACTAAGTCCTGCAGGTTTTACATTTTAAAAAGGGTATTCCTTTTTTTGTTCCACTGATTAAAGCTGTTGTACAATCTTTTCTGTGGATCTGCTGCTTGCAAAAACAAAAGCTTAACTTAGACAGACTGCAAATGGAAAGTCTTAATTAACAAATTAACAAATAACTAATCCTGCAATTGGACACATCAAAATGTGCTTACAGTTCTGGGAGAGTGCTACAACATATGTGCAAACAGTAAAATAAAGATGTCTGAGGCTGCAGATGAAGCTGAATGTAATCTGATACAGTAGTCCTAGTTTTTTTTCGGACTAGTCCCAGCCTAGTCAAGCGAGCAGGAACTGATGAAGCCTCTCGGATGAGAGGTGAAACGTCTTCAAGACAAAAACCAAATCCAGTTGCATTCGATTCAATTTCCTTGAGATAACTATGACCTGGATGAATGAGAATATTCACAAGCTTGTTTCTCCAATGATGTCACTCAGTGGCTCAGTTGAATTGTGGGTAATGTAGGCACCTGGCTTTTGAAAAGGGTGAAATTTGCATGGAATAAGAGAGGTGATATCTCTGGTGCACTGCAGACCAGTCGACTGCTTTTTACAATCTGGCAACTACATTACCCACAATGCAACTTAGCCACTCAGTGACATCACTTGCAGCTTCCTCCGGAGCCACAAAAGGCTTTATACTCAACGATCTCCCCCTCACAGAACAAAAAAGCTATCAAAACTTTTAATGTTTGCTCTACTTATAAAGCGTTTACGTAAACTGACTGCCATACTCTCGCACCTTTATTATTATTTATTATGTTATTTTTATTTTTTTCTCTCTTTTTTTCTTCACCTCTCATGTCTTTTTGTTTATTTTTGTTGTAAGTGTTGTGTTTTATCTCTGTGTTGAGTTCAGGTTTGCACCAGCATACTTTTTTTGTACCTGTATGCATCTGTATGAGCTGGCAATACTCAATAAAGTTGTTAAAAAAAAGAAGCTTTAAACTAAAGTTTTTTTCACATGTGCAGTAGAACTCCCTCAGACCTGTAAACACACTTTAATGTGTAAAATTGGTGGCGTTACCCTTTAATGGGTCCCTGGAGCACTACTTTAATGAAGAGCTGTACTGTATACTCTGCTCTCGCGGTGCTTGTAAGATCATATCATTACTGTAATAACAAACATTAATTCGCTTGCAGAAATGCACGGATGCAGTAAATATGGGACTCTGCACAACACCGGCTTCATTGTTCCCGAGCAGCAGCTCATCAGATGGGAAAAGTTTTGTCCTCTAAGTGTTCGTATAAATCATTTTGTTGCCTTTTCAACATTTTTTCAGCGACCGTTCTTCATTCTTAGAAGCATCATTTTAATCATGATGTGATCATTCATTCATTTCTCGCAATATAATGCATCCATAAATAAAATATTGTTGGTGGTCTGTGTATCAAAATGCTCCCTCACCTCACCAACACTTTAAAGTGCTCGTGGTCGGATCGGTGCCAGCAGCGCCGTAAATCTTAAAAAAAACGTGCAGCATCAATTATCGTCTTTCAAAGGGAGATATCCGAGCACGGATCTAAACAATATTAATTCAGATATGACATCACTGATGTGAGGAGCCGAGTGGACTCCGGTCGCTGGCGATGCAAATGTAAAGCAATTTGTCTTCTGCGACGCTACTAGTGACCGACTGTCAAACAGTGATGAAGCAACGGGCTCAAAATGTGATTTTAATAATCCAATTATAGGGCGAATCTCAATATTCTGCTGCTCCTATCATCTTAACGGATGACATGTACAGTACTGCATGTCCGATCCTGTTTGGCCTGTGAGCTCAAGATGAGAACTAATTGAATTTAGTTGACAAACAGTCCGCTGTGGATGAAGAAGGCCTCTGTGAACTACTGATGGGCTTGTCACTCAACGCTGTAAAACTTGGCTAATAGATTTATGCGTGCGTGCGATGTGTGTGCACGTGTGGCCTCCGCCGCTGCTGCAGACTAATGCGGCTGCCACTCTCCGCCCGCCTAATGTTTCTTAATGCAGCGGCGTTGCCTCTGATAAGCATGTCATGGTGTTTACATTACGGAGACTTCCCCTCCCTATTAGCAGTCCCCTGGCGTGCGCGACCAAATTAAATGCTCCGTGCCAATACTAATGGAGCGTCCGCCCCTTCCAAGGCTATCATCGTTGCCCTGCGATTATAATACACCGATCCGGGGCTGCTCCGCGGGCCGACAAAATGATCTGTGGGATTTCAAAGAGCGTTCCAAAAGAGCACTTGCTCGTAATGATGTCTGCGAGCCCCCCCAAAAGTTTTGACACCAACTTACGATCACTAATGTGTGCGGCGTGATTTAGTGGACTTGGTGGTTGATACTTACAAGTATTTTTTATTTTCGTAGACGTCGTGTAGCTTTAAAACGTGCGGGTGTTCTATGAGCTTCAGAATAGCTATTTCTCGCTCCACCTGTAAGAGAGAGGGAAAGAAGGAAGAGAGGAAAAGGAAGGGAGAAAGAAAAGAGATTTGATTAGCGCAACATCAACACAGTTAAGTTCCTCTAAGCACTCGCGGAGCAGTTGTCCTAATCTGCTCCCTTTAAACTGCAACGTTCCCTCCGCCTGCAGCCACAAAACTCAAGCACCAGGCAGACAAACCAACTGACCCCAGAACAGCCTGTGATGAGTTCCTGATGAGGTTACCTGTGAAGGTCACCGTTAGCGAGACAAACCTGAGAGGCAGCAATCTGCAGTAACACTTGACACAACCAACACGAGGGCTTAAGAGGAATAAGTAAACCGCTGAAAGGAGCTGACTGGCACTTTCCGACTGGTAGAAAAGGAGAGAGATAAGCCCCGGACCACACTCTGGTTGGCATCCAGGCCAGCGAGCGCTGCTATCTCAGGTGGAAAATACGGTTTGCCTCAAAAAACTGAAGGCAAACAGGTTGCGCGTGTCTTATCTCGCAAAAAGCTGCGTCCTTCTTCTCCTCGCTCACAAAAAAAACGAGCCCGGCTTCGTACTTTGCAATCGCATTTCGTAATCCGGCGGTTTGCTTGAGGTGAACATAAATCAGCAAACATGAAGTAAAGCAACCCGTCAGAGTCAGACGTCCTACATGGGAACAGTCCTGTCCACTAAGAGTACAGCCTGTGGGTGAATCGGGGTCAAAATGTCCACTCAGGTACATCCACGTCTCACGGAGGCTTTTTTTTTTTTCTTCTCCTGCAGTCAGTCTGAGACAGCGGCTCTATGTTTAAAGACAACACTGTGTCCAGAACAAGCAGACAGCTGAGTCCACAGAAGTTTCTAAGTTCTTTTTTTGTGCTTACAGAGCTGCTGAGAGACTCAGAGACATGTTATAGACCGGTGGGAGCTGAATTCCACCAAAAAATCGAGCAGATCAGTTTGGATTTGTGTCAGCATCTCCGGAGGTTGTAGTCAGCATGTACAGCTGCCACTGAACATCAGCATGGAGTCCACTTCTCCAGAAGCCACCGCTAATCTTCAGCCCCCCCCCCTGTGCTGCTCCTCTCCTGCGCCGCTTGCGGTTATCTGCTCGCCCCCCTCTCCTCCACCTTTCCCCCGTCCCTCCCCTCCTCCACCTCCTCTGTGTCTGTGCTTTGACTGACAGCGACGGGGATGAAAGGACAGCGTGAGTTAATGTGAGTTTTTTTTTTTTCCTCTGACTCATCTCAATCTCATCAAAGTCAATTTCACTTTGTCACTTGCCTGTGACAGCCTTCACGCCGCTTTAATGTCACACTCGTCTTAGTTTTATGAAGTGGAATAAAGTCAAAACTCTGATCTGCTGGCTAACTATGTGTTTTTTTTGTTAAACTCCCACAAAGCTGCCCGCCTGACTGGGCAGAAAATCAGCTCCCTCCCCTTTAATTACGCTCTCACATTGTTCTATCACTTCTGAACAGCTTCTATTAGTGATAACTGTTAGCTCGGGCAGGTATCGTGGCCCATCTTGACGCCCTTTTTGCTGATTATTTTTCGCCCAAACGGCAGCATCCCTATCTCTGCTCTCCATCGGGTGCAACATGTCGCAGAGCGGATGATGAAAACCTGCTGAATTTGCTTAAATCTCGTCACTGAAGAGGGGAAAAAAAAATGCAATGCAGTGCAACTGGTGCTGGAGCCAAGAAAAAGTCATGGGAGGATATAAAGCTAATAAAGCGAGGCACACCGCTTGTATAGAAAGGGTGAAGTGGTAAATACGTAATTAGCATTAGCATGGCGTATCAGTGGGAGTAACGGCTAGGCTAATCAGGGCTAATCCAGAGACTAATGAGCGCCATCAGCTGCGCTGCACCGTGCCAGCCTCTCTCTCTCTCTCACCTGAGGCTAAGGTGTGCTGTTAAGAATGAGCCCGTGGAGGCTAGCTAGCAGCTAGCTGGCAGCGGGGCTCCCCGCAGAGAGACTAATGCTACCCAGGACTCAGGGAGAGATGAGCTGTCGAGAAACGCTACAGAGCCAGCAGCTGGCTTCCTAAGCTTCCTTTAAGCGCCTCCTTTCAGTTAATTGAAATAAGAGAAATGAGGCTTAATGTGGAGACTTAACTGTACAACTGCCTGCTTACTGCAAGATTAGCTGTTGATTAACACACTCGTGTAAATCTGCGGTGCAACCCTTGCTCTTTTCGAGCAAAAATACAGTGCAACAGTTTCATTTCATCAGTCAGAGAGAAATAATCCGAGGACGTTTGCTTCCACCTGCACACGAGTCACGTGCGGTGTCGGTGAATGGATTACTGCGAACAGTGTCAATGACCAGCTGTTGGCACACACACATGCAACACACTCCGTAACTTCATGCTAGGAGGGAAAAAAAAAAGCCAGGTGGCCATCCTCTGTCTCGGCCCGGCTCCTGTACGTGACCACACACTCTCTCATTAAGTTTCACATCTGTGAGCGTGGACACTTCCCTCCGTGTCACCGTGGCACTTCATTAAGCCTTTATTAGCAGGCGCTTGGACACCGTTCACACACACACACACACAAGTAAATGCACAGATGGACAGGCGGTCAGGTGAACACACACCTGCTCTTTTCGTCTTTACTTGTTTTTCTTCCGTTCAAAATAACAGACAATTTGCTCACTTTTGCCGGAAACCAAACAGGTTTCGTTCATCAGGAAGCGGAGATAGAATGAGGGCGCAAGTCTGACACTAATCCAAATTGGCTATTTGACTGGGAGATAATTTGCCTTGTAAAGTTCGGTGGTTATCGTCGTGGAGTGGACGTAATTAGCAGAAGATGTCAGAAGAGGAGCCGCTTTGTGAACGGGCTGATTGGCAGCGTTTTTGACCCTCGGGGTTTCCCCCCATCAATGTCGTATCCTGCCACTCTAAATGGATCAAATAACTTGTTAAGGTGTTATCTCCAGCTCAGATGGGTGCACGCGAAATAGAATTTTAAAAAAATATTAGGCACCGCGATGAATGATAAAACATCTTACTACCAGGCGAACGGCATTTTTCTTTCCTCAAATTAAAAGCTCGAGCATCATTTTCTTCACCCCGGAATCCAATTTTGATGATGTCGCGTCTGAAAGTATGTCTAACGTGATTTATTACTCGTAATTACGCCGTAATCTTCAGGTGCAGGTGCTACTTTGGAATAGAAAAGTGAAAACCTACGCAGGAGAGTGGGACTGCCAGAGCTGTCACTGGTGGCTCATATAGTCACGAGAGTCAGTTTAGCATAGCTCCATCAGCTCGCTATCGATTCTTTAAATTACAGCCCTGGACCTGAATGGCTGAACGGACGAGCAAACGAATGACTGGTGACATCGATAGCGCCATCGCCGTGGCTAAGAGTCCGGTAATGGAGGACGGAGGATCAGAGACAACAAAGAGATTAGATTCATGTCAGACGTGTCGCCGAGAAAACCGGCCCCCCAAAAAAAAATCTCAGAGGGGAAAATATTAGATCACAGGCCCTGTCATCTCTCGCTCTCCACTTATTGCATCTCGCCCTCGTCCTCCCGCCTTTCTCCCTTTCTCTCTCTCTCTCTCTCATGCACACAGAAGGGGAAAACACAGACATTTCTGTCACCTCCCCCAGGCGAGCGAGTGAACGGTCCCTTGATACTGAGATCTGAGGATCAAAGTCAACAGGGCGGCCATGTGTGTCAGATAAGAAAAAAAAACGGGGGTGGCTATGCTAACGTGGGAGCTACGGTGCATGCGAGGGCTTCTGTATGGATGGAAAAACAAGGGATGAGGGACGAAGCACGGGGCCATGTAATTCTCCGCAACGGACAAAAGAGGAACATAGAGACGGAGAGAGAGGAGGGCAGCAGTGCCAGCTCGGCCTCCACCTCCTCCCCTCGAGTCTCGCGGCCTCTTTTGTTGCTAATTAACACAACACGGGGAAGGAATAACCTTTTTAGCAGCGCCACGCACCAAACAGCCCACGGAGAGCGAAACGATAACAGATAAGGCGATGAGGCGGAAATGTGAGGAGCTAGAAGCATGTGACAGTCGCAAGGAATGAGAGGCTTTCCATCTGACGGACGGTCGGCCACGATGGGTTTATTTGTACCATATTGCTCAAAAGCGTTTGATACAGTGAATCATATCGTTTTTAGCGTGTAAATTCTTGAAATATGGTTTCATGAGTCACTGGATTTGTGGTTAATAAATTATATTTCCAGGCTGAATCTGACAAGAAAGATATTCTGTGGACAAAAACTCTCTTCATACACTTTAACATCCTTCAGCAAATCCTCACTTCTCATGAAGGAACATGGGTGAGTGCTTCTTCTTGGAGTTTTGGGCACAACCATTAATCATCTGTCATTATGCTTTTTGGGTGTTGGACATGTACTATCTACTCTAGTTCTTACACAGACATGGTAGGAAAAGTGGTGTAAAATGAAGTTAAATTGCATGTTTTTTAGTGGTAAAGTGTAAAATCGTCTTTGAAGAGGACCCCCTGCCAGACATTTACACAAACCGAGAGAAAACGCTGCATTTTCTACGACCGTTCATGATGTTTTCTTCCCTTTTAAAAAACATTTTTGTCAGAACTGCAAACCCATGAAATTCTTGCACCCCATCAGCTTTATTTTGAAAAACACACACAAACTCCTCGCAAATGACGATGTTACAGTTTTCCAAATGTTGTTTTCATGTAGATGCATTTCAGGGAGGGAAATCTTACAGATATTTTTTTCATAAATTTACCGACAGAAGCCTCGATGTCAGACGAGGAGAGGTCAACATTCATTAAGAAACAGTCATGATCTGTTTTTCTGACATCGTGGATAAGTTTCTTTCCTTCGTATTACTTTTCACTGTTATAAACATCTCATTACTTGATTTTAGCTGTCGGAAAACAATAAATAATCTCTAACTCAATATAGAACTGCGGGGAGAAGGGTGTAGTAAATAAATAGATGAGATGACATATGGGTGACGGAGAGGTGAGGTATGGACGGAGAGAGGAGGGGACGTAGGTCCAACTGTCGGCGAGCAGAAGGGGAGGAGACGGCACAGCTTGGCCACTGGCGCGCACACAAAACCAGTCGGCTTGTCAAGCCATTCATACTTGTGACATGTGGACACATCAACGCATGATGCACACACACACACACACACAACGCTGATCTCGGCAAGCTACGAAGCCACCTCCATCCATCCATCCATATGTCGGTCAGTGAGCCAGTAGGGCAGAAACAGTGTTTTCTGCCAGGAACAGAGGGAAGCCAAGCTGGTGTGTATGCATGCATGCGTGTGTGTGTGTAGGTGCTGACACGTGTCTGTAAATGGCGGGGTGTTTAGTGGCTGCATAACTGTGTATGTCAGCCTTTGTAGCCGGGATGGAAGGACATCAGCTTCAAGGGCAAACACACACACACACACACACACAATCACGCTTTCTCTTCCTCTCTCTACTTGTATAGACGCTGGTTTCTATTAAAGGAGACCTCTTATGCTTCTTTGCTGTTTCCTTTCCTGCAGCGCTTTAAAGACGTTCTCATGCATTCAAACGCCTCGTCTGTGGCTTCTTGACATCCCACTGTGTCACCGTGTCACACACATGCATCATTTATGCCTATATTCACGGGGGGAAGACAGGACAGAGGCGACCGGAGACACGAGTGAGCGGCGCTGGCTCAGGGGTGTGTGAGCTGACCAATCAGAGCTCGCTGGGTATTTGGAAGGAGGAAGGCCTTGAAGTGACGGTAAACTGATGCCTTTTTGAGCATAAAGGCATATAAACATATTGTAGTAGTGACCCAAAATAAAATTTATGAGCATAATATGTGTGCTTTGACAGATATCTGCAAATAAACACAGAATCTGCAGGCGAGAGACAAGATTTTGTTGGCCGTAGGTCTAGATCGCCATCAGATGATTTGATGACATGCAGTCCCACGGTGTCTGCATGTGCTCTTCCTTCGCTTTGTGTGCAGAGGATGGCCACTGCCTTCATCTTGATATTAACATGTGTTCCTGGGAGAACCTGCTTATCCAAAACTCAGTTCAGAAATTGATGGCGACGGGGCCCGCGGTGATGGATTTAACAGTATTTGGGGAGAGAGAGCGAGTGTTTTGGTAGTTGTGTTATCTCCCCCCCTCCCCGCTACTGAGCGACTCCCTCGGAGAGCAAAACAAAATAAAATCATATTTGTTTGATTCCATTCCAGGCAAAGGCGTTGAACTGAGAGAGAAAAAAAAAAAGTAATCTCCCTCTTATTTTCATCTTTCTCTGTTTATCGCCTTTTCTCCCGACCCCGCGGACCTCGCAAACACACGTCACAGCGCGGCGGGTTCTTCTGATAATCACTGTATCAGTCATCCTTTGTGAGAGGGAGGTAAATTCCCCACACGGGGGACTTTGATCAATGCCAGAGACATGTAAATCGATCTGGACATAGTCTCTGCTAGCTCGCCAGTCTTTATCCTTTATCCATCTCCCACCCTTTCAGATCTTACTCGTTACCCCTTCACCATCCACGAGCGATTCTGACCCTCCTCCTTCCCTCATTTATTCCGCGCCTCTTCCATTCTTTGCCTCTAATCACGTCGGCGATGTGTGCCTGTGCTGCTGACAGATCCATCAAGCTGCCACTTAAACCAGTGGCAGGCCACATCATTTCACACTAACAGACGTGTCCCTGGATAACCTTGGCCGTAATAGAGTCTAATGGCAGAGGTCCTCCCCATCGCGAGGTCAAAGGCTGTAATCACGAGCCTCTTCGAAACCTCCAGCGAGGGCTGATGGGTGGGATGGAGTGGGACCGGCTGGGGAGAGGCTAAACGTGTTATTTGGGTGCAATATATGTGAATGGTCGGGGCATGTCCGTGCGTGGGATGAGCGTTTTATCACTGACAGGCAGGCGAGAGAATCCCTTCGGCAGCCATGTTTTTTGTGTCGGCCCGTCTGAAGTGTCTTTTTGTCAACTCGTCCGTTCCGTCACTCACTCCTGACGCCGGAGATATTTCATACGAGGGGGCTGGTGAGGTGACCTTGGACTGCAGAGATGTGAAATGTGGATTAAAAACCACAGTGAAGTGGTTTTTCACTGACTAGAGAGAAAGTGCAGAGCAGAATGTGATGATTAGATCTGAAGGTCATCTGTATCAGTTGTAAAAAAAAAAAAAGTGGAAGTCTCACAACCGACGGTCGCCTACATTTGCATGTGAGGTATGAATTTTTATGTGCAGCACAGCAAGATAAAACCAGATCCTCCACGGATGGTGGAGGAATCTGTATTAAAACGCCATCTGCTGCTTAATCTTGCAGGAAGTGTCTTTTCCTTCGCTGCCAACCTTAAATTAAAATACCTGTGATGGAAATTTGGGTGATTAAAATGTTTATTTGAGTGTCTCACCGCGGAGACCGAGAGCGGCTGAAGGTGCGGTTAATATTTTAATGCCGTTATCTCGACATCATCGCACGTTAATTATTCAGTTATCCTGAGATAACAAAGCTCGTGCTCTCATGATAAAAGGGAATGTACTATCTTGAGAAGACGAGCTTTGTTATCTCAAAAATTAAGAAATAATCGACCTGTTATCACGAGAAGACAAAAGGTTGTCTCCTCATATTGTCAGCGATGACGTGCCGGCATGCCTGGATGATGTCTTGACAACATTAGCAACTGATTTAAGATGAAAATGTCGGATCAAAGCAACTTTATTACCATTTAAACACGCTCCACTTTCTTTCCTCTATGTCAAGAACAGTCCTTTGGTTGTATCCTACTGGCCTCTAACACATCTGCTTTAATTGATCACTGTATATAAGCCTATTTTTCAGTCTGCCCTGACTTTGCTATATACAGAATGGACGATTAAACCATTTTCCGCCGCTCACACTATTATTAAATCCATCACAGTTGAAGATTTTGTGTACAGTAGGTCATGGTTCGCTCTTGAAGTCATACTCTCGTGATAAATGATCTCGTAATTGGCCATTTCTCGAGATGTTGTGGTAAATTAACCCATTAACGTGAGAAAGCAAGACTTATCTTGAGATAACGTAGTAATTAACTCGTGATCTCGAGATAATGAAAACTGCACCTTCCGTAGTCTTTCTGTTTAAGACTCGAGCAAAAATGTGGCAGAGATTTAAGAAAATGTGAAATTCATCGTAATTTAAATCATGAATTTGTCAAAACACTGACATAATATTGGCATCTAAAGTGGACACAAAAGTACAGTTATGTTACAAAAGTTATTATTATATTAAGAAAGCACTAAACCAAAAGATGTTCAACTGATTAAAGGATAAGTTCACCCAAAATTAAAAATTCAGTCAATATCTACTTAGCTCTTTTTAGTCCACTGAAGCACTTTGTGACTTGTTTTAAAACATAAAAAAACTACAAGAAGAAAAATATAAATTGGCTCCATACAGCTCGTCCAGCATAATCCAAGTCTGCAGAAGCCTTGAGATCCCAAATCGAATTTAAAAAAGACGTTATTTAGACCCTGGACACACGGTTGAGCTTGTGTAGTGGAAATTCTCCTTTGTGAGGCAGAGAGTTGCTAAGTCTCCGAAGAATTTTAGACTTCAGCGTCTGAATCAGATCTCTTTAATAACACGCAGCGTGGAGGGAAGGCCGAAGCTTCTCTCCCGTCCTCTAAGATGTTACCACTTAAGTCCAGAACAGAGAGGAGGTTACCTTCAGTTACAACAGACATCAATCATTTTCTTATCAAAACAATGACCCTTTGATGTTCGGGTTGATCAGGTCTTTCCCAGGACAGTGACCCTTTGATGTTTTAGATGGGACAGTAAATGTCATCTTATCTACATTTCTGTATCCTCCATGTAGAGGATGTGCCCCACCTGAAGCTTCCTCTCACATCCTGATCCTGTCTTTACTGTACATTGATCCAAAGACAGGAACATTATGTCATTTCTTACACTTGTCAACCCACTTCAGCTACAGCGAAGTCCTAAAAGTCTTAAAAGTCTTAAAAAGGGTGTAAATAACGTCTCTTCAAATCAGTTTGGGATCTCAAGGCTTCCAGGGACTTGTACGACAAGCTGTATGGAGACATTTTATGTTTTTCATCAGTTGTTTTTTAGACTTTTTAGAGCAAGTCCCCATCTAGTTCAGTTGTTTAGGAGAACGCCGCAACGCTGTTTGGATGTGAAGCTTCGGAAAATGTTAGGTGGACGACAACACTTCATCTGACTTTCCAGCAGCATGAGGGTGAATAAATAATGACGGGTGAACTTATCCTTGAATCAGACGAGAACAGTGACCTGACTGTAAAAATACAACAAAACCTACGTGAGCCACAACACTTCTGGTCGATGTAGTTAGAAGTTATGTGAGAACAACTTAAACAAAGAAAGTGAGAGACGAGTAATGAAGAGTGCATTAACTCAGGCGGACGGCGGTGATTAGCAAACAGCGATTCACTTACTCACTCATTATCTCCACATATGAATACATGGCCTATTCATTGACACATGAGCCTGGTCAATATCAGCCAGGCGGAGGAGTCGATACTGGACTGACAGCAGGTCAGCAGGTGGGACCGGTCGACTGAAACAACCGGGATTAGCTTGCAACTTTGCAAATAAGTTCACAATAGCTCCAATCACGTAATCAGGGAGTTCCTGTTAATTAGCTCTTACATAAAAACACACTCATGGGCTCTCATGGTACTGTACACAAATGCTAATTGAATGGCAAACCAAATGAGCAGAGATGTATAATGCATGTATGTATTAACATGTGTTTATGCTTTGTAGGCATGTACAGCGTGAGAGAGAGAGAGCGAGCGAGCATGTTCTTGAGAGCGTGTTAGCACAACAGAGTCATTAGCAAACAGTCCCCACAGGGACGTAGATGAAGGAGCTGATGGAGGTAAAAGCGTCTCGCTTCAGATGTTCAGCACGGTGACCGCAAAAAAAAAAAGCCCAAATATACACCAGGATGTGTCCCAAACTCATTAACGCTGCCACGTCCCAGCCAAGTTCCCTGTTTATCTGCTAAAAGTGGTAAATTTATGCCCCGATTCATAAATTAATGTAGCCGCTGCATAATGTTGGAGCAGATAAAGGAGTGGAGTTACATGGATGTAACTCCATTTCTCCAGTTCTATTAGTAGATGCAGGCAGGATATAAGGAGTTTTATTGGTATTCATCCTTCTAGTGGCAGTAAAGTGGCACTTTACTCGCAACCATTAAAGTAAGTTCTCATTTCAAGGCAACTTGTGTGATAAACATTCTCCTTCACAGCAGCAGAATAACAAACCACATCATGTCACTGTGTTACATCCCTCCTGTAAGTGCTCTGATTGTGATGCGACCTCTCCTGTTTTATGCAGACCTGCTTATGCTGTTGTTTCGCACAAGCTTGTACAGTAAGTGCATCTGGCTGCTGCTAATGAAAAACATTGGTTTTGATAAGTTTTGCTAAGCTGCATAATTAAAAAAAACCTCACATGTGGCTCACCTGACCTTTTAAAAACAGAATCAGGAGTGAAAATCCAAATAATTGTGTGTTTTTTGGTCGCTTTACTGCTGACGGAGAAAGTCAACAGAGCGGAAACATACTGACAGAGAGGAAAAACACTACGTAGGAAAACTTTTAAAGAGATCATAAGAACAAAAAGTTGCCACAGGTACACTGCAGCTGTATTCTGGGCATCATTATCAGGTGTGTGCTCGTATCGAACGCGTCCAGTTTGGGATCGCTTGTAAGTGGGCAGGTAAGCAGCGTTGTTTGGCGGCGCTCTTTGTGTCGAGCTCGTCCACAAGCTGTGATTCACCCCCCCCACGACCCCGCCTGTCTGATGTGAGACTATTACGGACCGAAATCCTGCAGCGAGACGACACGCAGAACCTTTAAGGGGGAGCGTAGAGAGAGATGTGTGCGTTCGTCATCTCTGTTGACTCTGACAGCGGTCACGGAGCTGCCATTCACGTTGTCATTTATAGTAAGAGATGCATGCTGACACACACACACACACACACGCACACACACACACACACACACACACACGCTGTATGTATGTAGTGGCAGCTGCAGTGACACAATGGTATATGAATAGACAAATCACAGCATCGATGTTGCCAGCGAGATGACAGTTGTCACAAACTGTGACACACTTTATTGTCCATCATTTATAGTATTGTGAAGCTCTGACACACACACACACACACACACACACACACACACACACACACACACACACACACACACACATGCACACACTGAATAGGACTGTTTACTCTTTTTCTTACAATATACAGCAGAATAACATTTATAATAAACTCTCAAACGCTACTGATAGCAGCAGCATGTTGACACGGAGGCCACTGGAAGTCTGTGTCTTTAAGTTGAAGCAGCGAGATATAAAAAGAGACGACAAAGACGGATTTGGAAGTATAGAAATGTCTCTCGAGGGGACATGATGTACCTATTCAATTATCGGTCCCTACTCAAACAAGACGGATAAAAGATGATCACAATACCCTGCGGCTGAGAGGAAACGCGCAAAAAATACACTTCAGTGGGTCCACAGGTGATATAAAGAGGTGGGAAATCCCAGCGCAAAGCAGAGAAATAAACAAAGGCATAAAAATGAAAAGTGAACTTTGAAGGTGGAACCTCGCTGATCTCCCCCGTGAAAGCATCGCTACACTTAAGGCTAGAAGAATCGGATAAAATGTGCCCCCGCGCCAACAAAGGAAAAGAGAAGAAAAAACAGCAAATGAAGAAGCAAACAGAGCTTTCTCATCTCGCTGACGACACGGCGGCTTGTGCCTTTGAAGAGGAGAAACAAATGCCATCGGTTTAGACGTCTGTCTGTCTCCTGTCGCGCTCGATGGGGGATCCCCGCTGCATCTTCTGTTCTGCTACCCTCCATTTCATTATTGCGCCTCGCGCTCCGTCTCTGTTTTATCTCGATAAGACATATGAGAGGTGAAATCAGTCAAACGGCGCCGCGTGTGTTTGATGAGCTTTGTCGCCGAAGTGAGAAGCAGCGCGAACAGTTTTACGCGTCTCTCCAGGATGTGTTAGATCCCAAACTACCAGGCAGAAGTGTGTAAAAAACTCAATGTTTGGTGTTTTCAGTCGATGGTGTTTAGCAGGAAACGTAATGTGACACAGGTAGGGCTCCGAGCTGATTGGTTCCCCCAATCCCCAAACATCTTGTGGCCCCCGTAGGTAAAATCTATCGCCCATTTCCGTTTCGCCGGAGCTTCATCGACACTCGATAAAGACCGGACATTTGGGAGCGGTGATTGGAAACCAAATTAGGATGCAGAAAGCTGAGTGACCTTCATATTGACTGATAACAGACAAAAGGCTTTGTAAGGCCTTATGGGTTCAGGGAAATCTATATTATGATTTCGCTTCTTACAGAAAGCGATGAAGGAAGAAGGGACGGAGAGGAAAAACACATCGAGACAATAGAAAGAGTGACAGATTCATCAATACTATATGATAAGAGGAACTTTTAATCAAGCTTCAAAAAGTCTGTTATATTTGATCGAGTCCAAACGAAGCAACACAACTATATTTCTTGAGTTCTTCTTGCAAAAAACGGAACCCAACATTTGAATATAAACATTCATCAGCAGGCAGAAACGAGCGGAAGAAGCAGAGAGAGAAATCAGCCGGTTGAGATCAAACTGTGTGCCACAGCCGTGGCTTCTGGCTCGGCGCCACGTAGAGCTGATGGATCAACGCGCAGGGGGCACAACATATGAAACCCATTTATTTCGAAGGGGGCGCCTGCCTGCGCGGCGTCTGCGGCGGCACACAAACACATATGCGCACACGACATAAAGTTAAAGCGGTACGTGTGTGCGCGTCGGAGGAGGCATTTCTATATCCAACCCACTCGCGGCACAGCAGAGACGGGCGAGAACGGCCGATCTATAATCATTAGGAGGGAAGAGCAGAGGTGGCGGAGAAAGAAAGCTACAGTGCTGTCAGGGAGGTGTCGGGATAACGAGATTAGACCTCGTGTGATTCATCTGCGGCCGTGGCGTTCTGCTCCTCACCCGCCCACCACAATCTCTGTCGGTTGGTGTACTTGTGTACTTCCTTGATTTTTTTCTCTGCACTTTTAGTCCTACGTTTTTATTTATTTTTGACGCCGTGCATATAGAACTTGGACACACGTCGTGTCGTACAGTCAACCCACAAGAAACTTTCCCTCGTGTTCTGTTATTTCAACTTGAGACACAAATGTGCAACTAGAAAATGGGCTTTAAATGCTCAGAAGTTCATGGTCTTCTCAAAATATTCCTTGCAATTGCTTGATGATTTTTAGCATTTTCATGTCTGATGGTAAATCCTTCGAAGCGTCGCCCTCGTACGAGCACCTGGGTTTAGACGACAACTTTTTATCTAACGTACAATTTACCAATCTAGTTAGGAAGCTCGAAGGGGAGTTTGTCCTTTATTGCAGAAATAAATCTTGCTTTGCTTTTAATGCCGAGAGAAATCTTAAGGGATATCTTTTTTATTACGGAGCCTTGATTCAGTGTGGAGACGTCACCTTTCCCCAGGTCCACAATTTCGATTTGAGTTTGGGTTGAAAGGTAAAGATCGGAAAAAGGTTTTTATGCTCTGTCTTTAAATGAAAAGGTAACGGTATTTATTTTTATTCTTTTTACAAAAGCAGCTTGACTTCATCCAGGTGACTTATTGCAGTTTAGGGTTAGACAACTTCTAATAATCCTGTGATGCTGTCGGCATTAACCAGTCAGTTGATCGTCCTCCTGCACACGAGATACGTCTCCGGACCTGCAGCCAATATTGCTTTAGTTTTAAGACCGACTTAGAAAGGAAATCGTGACAATCCTAATCCAGAGTAAGACAACAGCAGAGGGTGAGCTTCCCTTCTCTGTCTCAACTCTGGGGGTTACAAGCTAAATGTGGCCTCAGGTTTTGACAGACCTGGGTAAAAACTACATTGTCATGTATGCAAGATCTAAAATGAGAAACTTATGCATTGATGAATTTAAGGGCAACATGAAGAATGTGGTGGTTGTTCTTCAGAGGCAGCTGTGTTTGGTTTACCTGTGGATTCGTTGTATATTATATATACGTTGCATTTAATATGTTCGTTTGACCGCTGCCTGCAGGGTCTCTCCTTGTAAAATAGATATCTAATCTCAGTGGACTTCCTGATCAAATAAAGGTAGAATAAAATAGTTCAGGCCATCTTAGGTAACACGGCTGTCTCCTCCGGCTGATGTACGGCCTTGTCGGCTCTCACACGCAGTGTCCTTAACATGGCCCCTTCAATTGTTTGCTTTAGGGGGGCAATTATATTGCTTTCTTTTCCATCTCCAAACTCTTTTTTTCTCTCTCTCTCAAAGTCTCTTCATCTGTGATGCTTTGACATCAAGGACGGAGTCGGCAAAAGCACAAGTAGCCTAAAAAAGACCCATCAGAAAACAGTAAAGTAGAGATATCTGCTTCACAAGACGTCCAAAGTGTCCTAACTTCATGTTCGCCGTCCTTTCTAACCATCCACACACACACACACACACACTCCTCCCTCCCCCTCCTACAGTATCTCCCTTCATCCCGCACTTCTTCCCTCCTCTCCCTCTCTTCCTTTCTCTCTCCGGGCTCGGGGACAGCGGAGTGACTTTGAAGTCGTGCTGCTTCAGGAGGAGAGAGAGTCACTCCGGCTAATTAGTCGTCCTTATCCCAACAGCAGCAGCCGCCGCCACCAGCCCACTGGCTCAGAGGGAGAAACAGAGCCGGCATCAACAGCAACTACCGACTGCTGCATGCTAAAGATACCCCGCTCCCTTCTGCTAGATGTTACTGCTAGCGGCGAGCAACAAAAATTACTCACCCCAGGACTAAACTGTGGATTAGAGAAGTTGCTCCGCTCAGCATAATGATAGGTAACACGGTATGAAATATGGTACAGTGAGTCCTCTGCTCTCGGGGAAAGCTTGTCAGACCGTAGTTGACTGCGGTGGCAAGATTCTACTCGGCGCCAATTTTTTCCACCACGTCATCATCATCATCATCATCAACATGACCATCGGTCATACAGTGAGCACTCAGAAGAGCTGCAGGAACACACTTGTGGTTCTCCAACGCACGAGGGATTTACACAACAGTATGTTCAGGCTAAGAGGACGCAAAGAAGGCAAATAGCCGAAGGTCATGTTAGGTTGCTAACATGCTAACTTATATTAAACTCATCACTTATTTCATTAATTAAATAGTTCCTAATTGAATGAAGAGATTTTTGAGACTTAATTCTTGTTAATTGAGGCAAAGATCATATATGGTGCCCTGTGGTCGGACAGTGACATTGAGGAATTTGTTTTTTTGTGCAATGAAAAAAATGGTTTTGTAGAAAAAAATTTTTATATTTCTTGTCGTTAAGTACTGAAAAAAATATTCTTCTTGGTAAATACCAAAATGTTGGACATCTTTTACAGGTTCATTGCGCTCATGTTCAAAAAACACATATTCTAATACAGTCCGTTGCTGCAGCACCTCTATTCAGCCCCTGTCCGAAAGTTTCATTTCAGTGCCTGTCTCTTTAAGGCCCCCGTCCCAAAAAAAGCAGTCTGCATTGATTGGTCGGCTCTCACAGGCCGGAGTAAGCACCACCTGCCATGTTTCCGTTGTGTCTGTCGAGACATCGCAGCCTTACAGAGGTCCTGACGGCTCGTTTAAAGAAACTATTTCATAAATTGAAATGTTCCTGTTTATCGTATCGCAGGGATTTCATACAAGATGAAGTTCCTGCGATACGATAAACAGGAACATTTCAGGGATAGATGTTGTTCTGCTCATCCTGCGCTTGGATTTCTTTTTGTGCAAAAACAAAATGTTCCTTACTCATCGTTAATCGTCATCTAAAATCTCACTGCTCTTTGTGATAGTACGTATACGTACCATATGTTTGAATGTCACATTAACGGTTCAAGAACGAAACACTCACCGCTGACAGGATGTGTGAGCGGAGACGTGGTGTACCTACTAAGGCGTGTGTGTTATCTCGTCTCAGCAGGGTTCCTCACAGCGTGTCCGTCTCTCTCTCTCCCGAGCCTCGCTCTCTTTCGCCCTCGCCGCCTCTCCCTCTCTCAACCCCGCGGCCCGCCGGCACAGAGGCAGCGGCGAGAGAGAGAGAGAGAGAGAGAGAGAGAGAGAGAGAGAGAGAGAGAGAGAGAGAGAGAGAGAGAGAGAGAGAGAGAGGGCTGGCTGAGTTTCAGAGACATTAACTACTCCCTCGAGATACGCTCACACATACAGTGTCGGTTCTGGCCTTCTCTTTGTATCGGTCCGCCACACTGAGTTCTGTTTTGGCCTCAGTGCCGATGACTGCTGACATACTGTCACATGTGCACATACTGTGTACGCTCTTTCTGTCTGCTTCTCGTGGTTTGACACGGCAGGCAGACACTTATTACTATACGACTAACTCCATTGTTAGGTTTTCTGCTCAGAAGTCAACCAAAAAAAACCCCACTGTGGTGCAACTTGATCTTTGAAGTCGTCAAGGCTCATTCGCTGACAACAAACTGACAAGAAGTTCATAGACGAATTCATTATCCGAGACGATTCAATGTCTTTCTGGCGTCCTCGCCTGCGGGGGCTCGTGGACTAAAAAGTTCAACACGAGTTATACATAGTTCAACACACAGTGAGTGGAGGAAGGACCTCTCTGCCAGACACTCCGAGACAATTAATTCAACCCGTCATCTCGTCGCCGCGGACCCCTGACTCCCAAGGCCAGGCGGGGGGGAAGGACAGACGTAGAGGGATGATGTGCGTCACGGAGGATGTGTCCGCGCACATACATATGAATATGTGTCTGTATGACACATTCACACATTCCTATGAACTCTTGTGTGCGTGTGATTGTATCACGCACACACACAACACACACACACACACACACACCTGTCCAGGAGAGTCAGATTCCTCCCTAATGGCACCGTGGGGACCCGAGACATTAGCATATTAAAAGGTGACATTTCGCAGTCTGAGCCTCGCAGTGGAGTGCAGCCCGATCACTCTGACAGTCTGACAGCCACACAGGCAGGCCGGAGAACACATCACACCGCCGAGTGCGACACAAGGGGAAAACAGGGGAAAGTGACTGGACTGAGTCAGAAAACACCTGTCCAGCCACAGAACCAAGAGCCAAAAACTGGAGGGAACCGCGCAAAATGGCCTCACCAATCGTGCGGTCAAGTGGGTCACGACTCTTAGTTTACCGTAAATAGGTGCAAAGTACGTTGGCACAGAGGCGCTGAATTATAACTGAGGTGTCAAGCAGCTTTGTATCAGGTGCCAGTGAACAAACCAGCACATTAGCACGCAGACAAAACAAACACTGCACGTTTTCAGTACATCAATGAGATTTTCCAAATACTGTGAAATGCTGAATGTTAGCTGTGTTACAGGGGGAATGACAAATAACACAAAGACACACATAAGATCGCACGTCATGCGGAAATTTGCGCCGGTGAAACTTTAAAGGTGAAATACACAACATTCGCCGGCATCACCAGCAGCTCAGACCGAAACAAATGTGCATTGTTTACGCAGTAAAGCATCTGAAGACACACTGCTCACATGACTCAAACTGTAAATGAACTGTATGAATCAAGATTTACTGCATTAGTTATTTCAGCTATAATATGAGAAAGCTTGCAACTGGATATTCTTAACCTTAAAGGTGCAATATGTAAGAATAGTTGAAAGCACTACGAACAAAAAACCATCAACAGAATGTAAAGAAATAACAGTTTTGATGTCAAAGATGTCTATTTATTCTGTTGAAGAGATATATTTTAATAACTAAGTTAGCATGCTAACAGCTAGCCCGAAGCCAGGATTAAAATACCTCTAGCAGCCCAAAACACCAGTGATAGTCCAGCTAGCTGCACAGCTAACAAGCTAACAGTAGCTACAGTCATGGATGTTTGATAAGATGAGCAGTTAGTAGCACTGAGCAGATACTCTGGCGATATGCTGCCTCTATGCTGCTTCAATTCACACATGACACTAAAAAACACTAAACTCACAGAATGAAAAGAAACCCAACTGCTTCATTCACTTGGAAAACACATCTACAGGAGAGACTGGAATATCCCAGCAGCTCCCTTTTGCTCTCACTCACAGACACCAGCCATCTAAATACATATTTTTGTTTCATAAAATCCATGCATGATACCCTGAATATGTGCAGTATGAGCAAAAATGTCTAAAAATATCATCCTATCTCGCAATGTTCAGTATTTTTTGCGTAGTCCTTCTGACAAACCGGCCAAACAACGCAACCAACCAACCAACAAACACACAAACAAACCAACAAATGGACACGGATGGAAACATGACCACGCTAGCGGAGGAAAATAACGGTCATCGGTTCTGATTTTTCTGCATCCACCACCAAAAGCACAAGACACAAAACTGTCTCTTTCAGTGGAACTTCGTCGTCCTTGGCATCCACATGATTCAATCCCTACCGACACCACACACACACACACACACACACACACACACACACACACACACACACACACACACACACACACACACACACACACACACCAAACACACACCACACACCAGGGGCCAGCAGTTGAGAGAAGTGTGACAATGGCTGAGTTCAGTAATTGGCTCTGAACTGCAGCTTCAGCAAAAAAAAAAGCCCCGGTCCTGTCGGAAACCTGTCAGCGTTTGGCATCTGTTCCTATCACTTACCTCTGCAGGACAGCCCGATGTGAAACACCTGGGTCGGGACATTATCCTGCCACCTTCCCCTCCGCTGTCAACTTGTTACAACGGTTTCCGGCGACTACTTTCGCCATAACTAATAATACTTCTGTCAGTGCTGAGGCGACAGAAATGACCCGTCTTCCCCCCTCGTGAAAATATCACACTGCACGTTGAGCCCAATAAGAGTACGGAAAGAGAGCGACTCCTTCCAGAGCGACGGAGCAATGAACGAGAATAAAAGTCGGGGAGACACTGACGCAGCGAGAGGCTGATTAATACCGACTGTTTATCAAACGGCAATATCCGAGCACAGAGAGCTTTTCATCTAAAGTCTAATGAAGCTGCTGCAGAAGTGATGCAAAACGGAGGGATTTTCCATTTTGCAGATAACCTGCCGCCGCGAGGTAGCGCTTTCCTGTTTTTCCGGCTCATAAGCAAACAATTACTGTGGGTGCTCCCTCTCTGCGTGTGTCCTGTGAGAGACAATTTTCAGGTTGTAGCGTCTTGATGTCCTCCGTCTTCCTGTTTCTCCTTGGTCCCTTTACAACTATTCCATCAACGCGAGGGCCAATTTCTGCAGCGTGCCAATTTTCGAGCGGGCACTGAATAGAGCTGCCCAGCAGGATCCCTGGGACATAATAATAAAAAATGTTTAAAAAAGAGGCTGTGTGGATAACAGCAAAATTATATATAGACGTGTTTCACCCAGAAGACTGTGAAGTGTTTCGGGGAGAGCATATAGTAATTACAGTTGCAGAAATCGGCTTTATTGTCGTGTTACCCCGAGGTTTCTCGGAGGCTCGGGCTCCTGGCGGGGGAGCCGAACAGCTGACTCCTTCACTTCGACGTTTGAAAAAGGATGAAAATCAGCTGCTTCAAAGCGGCGCTGTCACCAACTCAGCCGGTGATTCCAAACTCTTCACGAGGCTCATTATGATATAAATCACTCGCATTCAAACATTTTTTTTTTTTTGCAAGATCAGCCATTGATTTATGTAGAAATTTAAAATCCACTCGAGCACTCCACTCCTTGTAATTTAGATTTTTTTTTGTAAATGCGAGCTGGCAGTCGGCCCAGAGTTTGTGTCACGGAGGTGATCACTCTTAGCGATGCTTCAGTCCACCTTGCTGCTGCATATTGAGGTTTTTTGGGAGAGTGGGAGCGGAGTGATGCTCGACAAAGATCTCCAGCCAGACGTGAACAGAGCCCGAAAACAAGACAAGTAATAAATGACTTTTTCTTCTACTTCTTTCACATACACATTCATGGAAAGATAAGAAGTAGAGGAAGCTGTAAACGTACCTTCATTAGTACTGACTCGCTGAGTTTCTCGCGGTTGACAATCTTTATGGCGACTTTCTGGCATGTTACACAGTGGACTCCCAGCTTGACCAACCCTGCAGAAACAAAAAACAGGAAACACTTCATTAGGTCAAACAGGTCAAACACTTCTTAGGCGGCTGCAGTTAGGATTTAATGCACCAATTTTACAGAAGCATCCAGCCTTTTGTGGCTCCGGAGGAAGATGCTTTTATTCCTCCGATGATGTCAAAGGTGGCTACGTAGCATTTTGGGTAACGTAGGCACCAGGTATGGAAAAGCAGTGCACTGGTTTGACACAGTTTTAATACAAATGATCAAAATCTAATCACAGAACCGGAGATATCGCCTTTTTTTATTCCATGCACTCTTCTTCCTTTTCAAAACCTGGCTCCTACATTACCCACAATGCAACTTTGAGGCAGGCAGACCTGTAAACACACTGTAATGTGTAATATTGTTGAACTTTTTAACCTTACGAAGGCAATGAGAGCGTTTACATGTGCATCCGTATCCTGTTTTGGATTATATCTGGGATACCGTGTTTATATAGAACATGAGGAACCCGGTTATCCGTAACCCTGCATGCATGATCAGAACAGTATCCAGGTTTGTGCTCATCATTTCTCACCATCTCAGCCACTGTTCAGCAATTCAAAAACCTGGATAAGTCGTTTAGATGCCACATCCGGGGTTTCTACAAACAAGAAAACATAACCTGAATACTCCAGAAACCGTGATCGTAGCCGGGGTGCTGGTGCGTGTGAACTCACTCAGCGTGTGTTTTGATGACACAGAGAAAAGCGTACTTTTACGACCAATCTGCACCGAGCGGCCTGATGTAAAACGGCTCGTGACCTCATGTACAGAACGCTGGTAATGACTTCTGAAGTGTAAACAGTTCCTTAAATAAACTGCCCTCCGGGGTTTATTTGAGTCATAAAGGCAGTAAGTGAGAGGGCCATTTGTGTTATTGATTCCTATAATGTACTACACCGCCGCACCGCAGTCGCGTTGCGTTAGCTCAAACAGACAGTAAAAGCTAAACAGAAGCATTACGGAGCCAAAGGTCAGCCGCTGAATGGGACTCGTTATTGACTGGGGCGAGAAAGAAGCAACAGCAAACTGTAGCAGAGTAAATAAGCATGTCGCATTTTAACGACCCAGCAGAAAACCCCTTCATCTTCACTGAGCCACGGAGGGAGATCCGAGTGTTTGATGCCACTCAGTTCTGCTGGGATTCACACACACGAACCCTCCGCGACGGCATCAGCGCTGAAATCAAAACCGACATGTTATAAATCCTGCGATTCGCTACGGAACCGCGAAAAGCATCTCTTTGCCACAGTCGGCGTCCCCCAGGTATCTGAAGTTAAATGATCAGCCACAAACAATGTAGGAGACGAGCGGGGACACCCCTCCGGTTACGGCGGAACAAAGTGCTGCGTTTGTGCGTATTCGATACGAGCGGAGCCGTGGCGACACCACCAATCCATTTTTTCTGCCGTCAGAAAGATGTTTGCATCAGACGAACTGAAACAGCTCGTGCACAAACAAATGTCGGCTCTCTCTTTTATTGATTTCCCCGATGACCTCGTGGTGCTGCGGGGGTACGGAGACGACGTCGAGCTCTCTAATGGGCACGGAATTTACAGAAACATCGAAGTGGAAAAAATTGCGCGGGCTGTGATTTCTTGCCACTCTCTCGCTGGCAGAGACGGAGACAGTGGGATTAAATTAATAAGTGTTACTATAATGCGCCTCAGACGGAGACGGCGCGGTCGATATAAGATACGCGCCGATCGAGAGAAAGAAATGTCCCGCATCTAGCTGGCCGGCTGACATAAACCAGACTTAACGTGGGCTTTTGGCTCGCTCACCCCACCGTCTCTCACACAGTTCAATTTCTATAATAGCCAGCAGAAGAGGGGGAGTCAATGGGCTCTGAGGAGGCGGTAAAACTTTCGGCGTACAGAAAGAAAGTCCTCTGATGGCACAGAAGGATGTCAAGGAGGCGAGAGAGAGGGATGGAGGAGGGGGGAAGGACAGAGGTAAACGGAACACGATGACGGGAAAAGGACCGAGAATCGGGGATGGCATATTATTCAAAAGACAGGCCACAGATAATTAAGCAATAATGGAGAGCAGTGTGTGGGAGTGAGGCTCTGGCTCGGGAGTTGAGGGGCCGCGGGGGCCGAGAGTGGAGACACGGAGGAGAGGAGGCGTGAGACGGAGAGACAGAGTGATGGAGGGCAAAAGACAGACAGAAACATTGGAGGAAGCAAATGCTAAAAAGGGGGGAAAGATAAAAGATGACGGAAGATTTAGAAAAGGAGATGAGCAGGAGGGGGAACGACAGACAAACCCATTAGCCCTGCGATGGTAATCATATGTTAATGGCTGCTATAGAGGAACTCATAAGTCATGATAAACACATTAAAGAGAAAATATCTGCATGCAAACACGTGGAAAGTTAACCGGATTATTTGCCCCGCCATCCATCTTCCTCCGCTGCCTGCGCGTTAGCGAGCAGAGGGCACATTAGCGGGAGGGAAATGTGCATGAGAAGACAGCACATTATGACTTTTTACAGCCACTTTGTGTACGGGCTGAAATGAACTCTCAAAAGGAAGTTCAGTACGTAATACGAAGTGACATCAGGCACAAGGCTCGGTTATACAGCAAACATGCAAATCGTGTCTTCGGCAGAAGTAACAGAACTCATCTTCATGGGAAAACATTCAACTTACAAGCGTAAATCACCAGATGGGTCAGCAGCAGCAGATACGAGCACCTCACTGACCCACATTAATGCAAATTTGTCTTTTGTTTTGCCGAAAATTGTCATCGCTTTGAAAAATGTTACCAGATGATGGAACTAAATGAAAAGTCACGAGATCACTTAAAGACACACTGTGGAATTATTTCTCCCATCTAGTGGTTAAATGTTATTTTGCATTCAAACGAATACTGCTCTCTAGCGCCTCGCGTTTTCAAACGTGCGTTGCAGCCTGTTGGAACTACGGCAGGCGGGATGTGTCAAGATTCAAGAAGCTGTGACAACAACGTGTCTTCAAACAGCACTTCATCAAGTTTAGTTTCGGGTGATGAGGTACGTTATTTCAAACAAACTTCAAACTGCAGCTGACGAGCGCGTCTGGCTAAGATCCTCCTCCGTTCCACAGTCAGTTCATCGTTTTTTATAGAGCGGAAGGACATGGAAGCCTCCGTAGAGCTCGCCCGTCCTATGGAAATACAGAGAAGTGTTTCTTCCCTCAGGAGGAGAAGTGAGATTGTTGGCAGAGATCATTTTACACCAATGAGGACTTATTTATGAATGAAGACGTTGATTTGAGGTAATAAATTACTTAAAACACTACACAGTGGACCTTTAAGCTATTAAATGAATCCTGCACACAACAAGAATGTCTGGACCAAACTTCATGATGATCCAATCAGCTGGACGCTTTCACAAGTAGTTGAGATGTTTCAGTCTTTGCAGGCACAGCATGGCTAAAGATGGTCGTAACTCATAGAATAATAAAGTAAAGAGATATTTCCAACGGGACCTAAAACAAGCCTGAGCGAGGCGTCATGTGTGGGCATTGTTTGCATTTACATTATTTCAAAGTGTGCATCAGAGACGCTCTTTTCTCTCTCGGCCTAAGAAGAAACCCAGATACTGCTTTCAACTGAGAATAGAGAAAAATAAAAAAACCCAAAATAATAAATAAAACAAATCGGACAATGAATAAATAAAAAAAGAAATCTGTGGGCTTTTGGCTTTGGTTTGGCTCAACAAAACAGAATTTTCTCTGTAGCGCAGGATGGTGGAAGACGACTGCAGCTGCCCAGAAAACCGCTCTCTGCATTACTGCACACAGACTTCACAGAGGCAACTTTCAGCCTCAACGCCATCAAAGCCCTTTTATTATTTTCAAAACCACCACCGTATAAATTCTCCAACTGATATCAATGATTCCTCCCTGCGTCTTTCTCGCCCAAACATTCACTCCTTCCATCAGGAGACACGTGTGGTTAAGGACATTGTGATTTATTGGTGTAATTTGTTGGGCCAGGGTTTGAGGGGAAATTAAAAAACATCGGGGGCAGCATGTCAGCGGGGGAACCGTCAACTTTTGCTCTTTGCTAGCTGCCGTTAGCTAATCAGCTCATGGCTCAGAGACAGCGGCCCCAGGGTTCGCCTGGACCAGGACCTCGGGTCACAGGGGGAGTCGACATGAGCGATGGGGCCCAGCTCAACTGGAGTCGGCTGCCTGACAGTGTCATCTCTAACGTCACATCAACACTGCTGTTGATAATCAGTTCAGTTTTTGAACGTTTTAAACTAAAATTCTAACAGCACCGTATCTTACAAATTGCTCCTTTAACTTATCTCAATTATATTGTAATATCAAATTAACCTCTGCCTATCCATGACCCCAAATCAAACCCTTCTTCCCTCTTATCTTCACTCCTGTAATAAAGGTGATTGCCTGATACTCATCCACCTTCCCGCCTGTCTGCGGCGATACCCGAGAGGGAAACCTCTCCGCTCCGGGTGAACCTGGAGCGGCGAGGCGTGAAGGGAGGAGTTGTTCGGGAGATATCGTGGAAGACACCGGGGTTTCGTCTGGATCCGGCTGGGCTGAGCAGGTAGGCTGTCTTTGAACAGAGCTTCAAACGTGAGGCTTTGACTGAGACCACAAAGGATCAGAGCCCCGCGGGGGGGGCGGATACGGAGAAGATTACCATTACAGTTGCCGGTGTCTGTGCACGATTCTGTGTGTGAGAATATGGATACGTTTCATTTGAATTTGATCTCTTGTAGTTGCATTGGGGCTGAAAATCGGAGACTTTAAAAGCAACTGTTTAAAACGTGTGTTTATGGACCTCTACCTGTGTGCACAGCTGGTATCGTTGTGTAGGAGTGTTTGTGTTCCCCCTCTGGTGTGATTCAGTGTCACACATATGTAATTTATTAACTGGACCAGGGGGACACATGCAGACTAGTACTACCACACACCTACACACCTTTCATTAACACACGTATAGACAAAAGCAGGCCGTGCAGCCGACCCGAGTTTGTAACGCCACTGAATCAGCAAGTGCATCGATCTCTCCCCTCCTTCGCCCAAATCAATAGCATCAAAAGCTCTCGCCTTCACAACAATGTCAGAATAATGACACCAGCCAGGGACTTATGGGCTGGAGAGGCCACCATCGACTGACCCCAGGCCTCCATCGCGGCTCTGGACTCTTTACTTTCCACGCCGCTCCGTGATTAATGATCTAATGTGGAGGGACCGCCAGAGGAAGACATGGAATGAGAACTTTGGTCCGTGGCTCAGTGAGCAGCAGAGCTGAGTCGTGTTTTTGCTGCACTGTGCCAGAAGCTGCTGCATTGCTTGGAAGTCACGGTTCAATCATTTCCCCCGCCGGCTTCTGACAAATCAGGGAAGAATAATAAAGTTTCTGAATGGAGAACTGGGCTTGATTGCGCCCGTCGAGCCGACCACTGAGGACAAGCGTGGTAGAGAACAGAGGGCCAGAAACAAGCAGTCAGTGAAAGAAAAAGAAGAAGAAGAAGGAGGAAAGAAGGAAAACAGGAACCAGGATTGCATAATAACTCCTCCTTAATGAAAACAATTAATAAACAACACCGGCTAATCAACATTTTTTTTTTTGCTGCTCGTCTCCTGCTCAGCATCACCGAGCCGTGTGCCAGCGCTGATCTGGTAATGAGCTTTTTTGTGTCACTTCACTGTCTCTTCATAAGTGGTTTCGCTTCATGATGTCACAGCTGAACTTGCAGACATCTGTCCTGAAAACATCTCCGAGGGTTGTCAGGTTTATATTAATTAAGGGGAGCGTTTGAACTTTTTGAACAAAGCGACTTCCTGCCAAACATTTGAATGACAAGTGCTTTCAGGACTTGGGATTAAAGGTCCAATGTGCAGGATTTAGGAGAATCTATTGACCTAAACAAGAGAAATGTGTGTTTTCATTACCTTAGAATGAGTCTTTTATATTTTTAAAGGGAGTAAATCATCTTCCAGCGAGTCCGCCATGTTTCTACCGAAGCCCAGGATGGACAAACTAAGCAATAGACCATCTTCACACTATTCAAATGTCGTACTGCTGTGTTTTAAGTGTGTAAGTCATGTAAACAAGGGCAATCTGACAAAAAAAATATGAAATGAGCCTCCAAATTTTCACTTTCTACTGTCTTTTCAGTTGCTGATCAATTGGGAAGCTGTAAAATCACAACAATTTATCAGATTAACGACGGTTATACGACTTGTTACCTGGAAAATTATCCCAGCATTCAAGTTTCCCACCCTGAGTGTGAAGTTGGAGGAAAATGGCCTGGAAATAAGGTAAGATAAAAGATAAAACGAGGGGTATTCAGTTGGTTGCAACATGCAACATCACCCATAGATGCTACTAAATCCTAAATGCTGTTATTTTGTATTAATTTGCGACAAACATATGGTCTTTAGTGTCTATTCCATCCAAGCCTATCTTTGAAGCCGCTCTCACACGCTTCCAAAACAAACCACGATCAAGTTGAAAGAAGTTAGCAGGGGGGCAGTTAATCAGAAAAGCTCACTATTAAGTGGGAGCTGTGTATAGCACTTTCTTTAAATCCTTTGACTTGTTGTGGGAGTTCCCAGTGGGCCTTTGTTGGCATGTTTGCCTTCCCTTAAATCTGCCTGGAAACCCTCACCCCCCGTGAGAGAAACCTCGTCTCTTCATGTTTCATGCATCCAAAGCATGCCGATCAGTGGTCAATTCATCAATGGATGGTGCTGGGACATCCAGGGAGTGCGCTTGATTTCACCTGCCATTGATCTGAGATACAGAGAGAGGACGGGAACACTCTGCTCGAGCCCATGAGAGGCTCTTTATGATCCAACCAAACACATCCACAACGTCTAACACGAACACAAGTCCTCTGCTTTGTCCTCCTCACAGCACTGGCATCCACGCAGTTAAGGATCATTACTGGATAGCTTAATTTCCATCTGGAAGCAACGACTAGGAGAAGAGAGAGGAGGATGAAAAAGAGATGTCTCCACTCGCACACCTCTCTCACTTTCAAACCTGATCTTTCAGAAGCCCTAAGCCAATGCTGGCAGATGGTAGTAGCTTATGCTGGCTTAGCTTTCTCTCCCCGAGGCGCTGGCTCTGAGAAGCTCGTTGCCCTAAGGCACAGATCTGTGAGCCGCTTCCCACTTCTGCTCTCGAACCCTGAATGCTGTACGTGGGGGCCACGGCTCTGCTCTGGGATCAGTGTTTGAAAGGGAACACAATGTGATAGCGGGGCTTATTGCTCCTGCTTCTCGTGGCTATGTGGAAAGCCCCTGCAGCGGGGCGTGGGAATCTCCTTCCACCGGGGCAAAGGGCAGGAGTTGAAGACCCATCGTATGTGTTTTTTACTTACATCACTACACCAAATACAGACTTTCTGTGATGTCAAACATATATGTGGGTGTAGAAATTCATGTTTTCCCTGCAGCTAGACAGCATTTCCTTGGTTACAGTTTCTATACGCTGATGACAAAGTGCTAATCACATCTATGACCTTCATACAGTACGTGAGCAATTATAGATAACAAACTGTAGTGAACCCCTCCCACACAATCTTTGCTTCCTGTCAACCATTTCTCCTGTTCCATCACACAAAATTTGGGGTTTGTTGACTATTTCTATTTCCAAACACTTTCCTGTTTTTCCTCCCTTCCGTTTTGTTATCTAGTTACCCCCCGTACTTTTTCCCCCCTCCTTATGTTTGGGCCCAAGTTCTGCCCTCATTCCTTCTCTACCCATCAGCGCTTTCTGACTCATTCGCATCTATTCATCCTCTCATCTATCCAGAAGAAAAGACAGAGGGGGAATACACCAGCAGAAAGCTGTTGAGTCATACAGTGCAGGAGGGAGACGGCGTGTCGAAGATCAAACAATGCTCGCTCGCTCGCTCGCTCGCTGCTCGGTGAATGCGCTCTGTCTGTCTCTCTCCCACCGCTTCTTTCCTCCTTCTCCATTCACTAAAGCTCTGCATCTCCTCCGTTTCTCCACCTCCTCCTCTTCTTTCTTTTTTTTTTGTCTCGCATTTTCAGTCAGCCGTGACGTTAGTCTACCCAGCCTGAATTCCCCCTGCAACCCTCTAAAACCCTTCCAGCCAAAGCAACGGCAACAACATCAGTAACAACAGAGGCCCCGACCAACAGAACAGCTTCAAAAGCAGGAAGAGCAGTTTAGCCCTGGAGTGCTGCAGCGAGGAGGGAGGCACACTGACGCATGCATACAGAAAACTGTTTATTTGGCCTGAAATAAGACATTTGCTCAAAAAGCTCCCTCATAAGTTAACTCTCTGCTCAAATAATAACGGTACTGTGCTGACACAGAAATTAAAGTTATTTTCTTCTTTCAAGGGCAAGCTGGAGATAGTTGGAGATAAGGTGCCTTAGTAAAAAGCAGGTAGAGAAACTAAAAATGACCTTTAATGAAGCAAGCTGTAATCCAAAGAACAAAAATTGCAGGCAACAAAAAAAGAGGAAGCAGGCAGGGGTGAATCCAGGAACTGACGAAGTACAAAAAAATACAAAAACTAACTGGGAGCACAACAGCACTGGGTACCAGACAGAACAGAACGTAACAAGCACAGGAGAACCAACAAAGTGAGGAAAAACACAGGAGCTGACTTACTAACGAAACACAGCTGTACACAGGCTGGGTAAAAAGACCAAAACAGGAAGTGGACGGTAAAACAATCAGCTGTGGGCTTTTTTCCTGATGGAGAGTTCACTCCATTATCATTTCTGAATAACACAGCTTGACAGTTTTAGCTCTGGTTCAGCTGGAAACAGTTTCTCCTCCGTCAGCATGTTCAATCTTTGCATTAAACAGTTGAACGTCAGTCTACTTACAGCAGCACCGATGTGTGACAGGTTGCACAGGTAAAGATACCATCGTTTCAACCTGTTAGTTTTAAAATATTCAATATACTAGAATCGAGTCTGTCACCATTGACTGTGTAACATTTTCATAAATCCAACTAGCTACACTGTGAACCAACACACTGACGTATTCCTTACAGCATCTGCTCCCTGTGTGGGTTTATAAGCGTACGTACTGTGTTTCAGCGTGCACGTTCGTTTTTCTTGCTATTCGGGTTATAGGGGGAGGGGACACATGTATGTGAGAAGCCAATTCAGAATACATGGCTGCATTTACATAACACAGCCCCGCCGACACAAACAGAGCGAAATGTGGCGTAGGGCGATAAAGTTCCTGAGTGGCTCCATTTCTCAGATTCTGAAACAAGAATGGGAACGACGTCGGCGTCGCCCAAAGGCAGCGACTACTGAGCGACGCACTTAGTCATCTCACCAGCTCTGTGATTGGCAGATCTTAGAGAATGCCCGCCCATTTCCGCATCAGGCCTCATCAGTATGTAAATTTATGCAGAAACACCTCAGAACGGTGGAAGATGCACTCTCTGCCGCCGGTGAGGCAAACACGTCTCATTGCCAGAGGTAACTAACGTGTGATTGCACAGCGGAGAGTATCTCCAAAAGTTTAGGCTGTCATATGTTTGATTGAGTGAAAGGTTCCTGGATGACTTGCTCGAACATATGGCACATACGGTTTACCAAATATTATCATGTTTACCATCCATCCACACGCAAGTTTATCTGTACAGACGCCATCTTCCATTTCAGTATGGTGCAGATTTTGTGGATTAAACATGCAAATAATAAAAAAAATGAATAAAAAAAGTCAGGGGGAAGTTTTTGGGCTGCGATTTCGTCTATTGTGAGGAGACGGTCTCCCCATTAAGCTGATCAGAGGCAGCGATATCTCTGCTCTTCTGAGGCTCTCTGTCGAGATGTCACGGCGGATTCAAAATATTCCACTCGAAATTCTGGCCCCGATGTGACTGGAGTCCGGGGCCGCGGAGCCGAGCGAGAGTGACGCTGTCAGAGGAATGTTCTGCCCGAATCCCAAACGGGAACATCAGAGCAAACATGAATGAAGCCACGGCGGGCAGATATGGGAGAGAAAGATGAGAGGAGAGGATGCACAGAACATTTTTTTTTTTTTTGGAAAGAAAGTTGCGACAATGAGGGACGGAAGAAACACTGATGAAGGGTGGATAAATAGAGAGACGCTGGGAGAGGACGTAGTCAAAATACGGAGAGAAAGTGGGGCCGAGGAGAGGAGGGGCGGGGCGCGGAGACTCAGATCTATTTTTAATGCCTCTGACTGGGGATCAGCAAAAGGAATGTATAATTACAGCCTCATGAATAATGCAAGCAGGCTTCTTTTAATTAGACACACCAGGCCCCGATGCAGCAACTGCAGCAGACGGGACAAACACGTGCACTCGTACGTATACGCACACACTGTACAGAACATACAAACAGATAGGAGGTCCACACAAAATTACCGGCGTGCACATGTGTGTCATTTTTTCGAAAACATATGTGTGCGCATGCTAAACATGTGCTCGCACGCTTCTCCGGCGGGGGGAGACGGGAGTCAAATAAAGAGGGCGAGCTGACGAGCTAAGGATTGGCGCCTCGGTGATGACTCTCTGATAGGCTTCACAGCGAGAGGAGCCCCTAGACACCACTCAAAGAGCTGCACGCTGTCTGCCTGTCATGTGTTAGATAACCCCCAATATAAGAGTATGAATTATTAAACATCTGACTGGATAATATTACAAAACCTCCGCTGTAACCGTAGGAAAGACTCGCTGGCAGCGGCGGTGCGCTCTCGCCGTGTTTCTCAGACGCACGCGCGCTCGAATACGTGCACGCCGGCGCGCAGATTCTGGCGTACACGTCGTGCGGAGAGGCCAAATTGAGTGGGCTGGAAAAGAGATTGGAAGAGGAAATCTGGTTTCTGAGAAGCAATTAATCAAACCTTCCCTCATCTATAATTCAGCGCGAGTTAATTCATTAATTAACAATGTTTGGGTTGTCCATGCAACATCTTCATTATCAAACGCGGATCAAGCCGGAACAGACTTCTACGAGACGGGTGCTCATCAACCCCCGTCCTAATAGCGAGCTGCTGGATGGAGATTGAAATGGATGGTCGAAGCTCAACCAGGAAAAAGCTCGACCACGAACTTCTCCGCACATCAAGAGACGGCAGGAAGCTGGATCCAAGTTGGACCGACACATCAAGACGGCGGCAGGATGTTACTTCGTTGTTATCTGGCAAACGCGACTTCTCCCATCTTCAGAGCCTTAATTTGTAAGCTAATTTGCGGCTGGCAAAGACAGGCTTGAGTACGGGAGAGGATATTGGATGTAATTCGACGTCTCACTCCATCTTCGTTTGTTGATTGGAGTTTAATTGGCAATGAGGGTGCCGCGTTCCCACTTTAGGGCCGGCAGGGGAGATGACAGCTTGAGCGCATGGACTGAAAATGAGGGCTCGCTGTGATGTTTTTTAGCGGGGAGCGGCGAGGGGCGCCCACTCCGAGGTTCAAACTTCACACAGCTGAAGGAAAACACGCGCGGAAAAATGGACAAACAGCAAACCGAGGCATCTGTATTTTTATTTTCTGACTTATGTTTCGGCCTCAACCTAGAATTGGCTTTACGCAACTTTTTGACATTCAGCCCTTGTCATAAATAAGAGGAAAAAGGGAAATAACAGCAGGAAGTCGAGCACAAACCCCACTATTATGGTCAATATGCACAAGGTTGTTCCTTTACGTACCAGCAGTGTGTGGGATTGAGGGCATCTATAGGGGGAGAGCCTGCGTGTGGTCGAGGTAGGCATCCACCCCCCGGTGCGTGACATTGAGACACGCAGACACTCCTGAAAAACACTGGAAAATTGGCTTCCTCTCGCAGCTTTTTCTTCCTCCTACCTGCGTCCGCGGACAGCCTTTTATTCTCGACCGGCGCAGAACAAAACGCGGCGCGGGAGAAAGGTCAAAGTGTCAAAGCTTCGCCATTAGTGTACGGTTCAATCGGAAACAATGGAGACAAGATGTGTGCATCCGTGTGTGCGAGAGAGAAGCGGGGGCGTAGCACGGCACAGGAGGCTTTCACCGTCTCGTATTGCGATACCGTATAAGAGAGTGAAGTCTAATATCTCATGCAGACGATACAGCACGGGCTGCTCCTGCACAGCTGTTGATTGTTATTGTGTTTATTCTCTGGAGTTAATTCAGTCGTTTCTCATTTTATAATGAACATAATAGAAAACATCAGATAGATCGAGGCGTTTTGATTTCTTCAGGACTTCAGGAGGTTGGCACACTCGGCCAGTAGATCCGATCACCTCTCTGACTAACGCTCAGTGTCATCGTACAACTAATGTACAGTCTGTACAATCATACCGAAGCTCTCTCGTGTACCTACATTTTCACAAGCGTTTATTATCACCCATTTTTCAGAGACACCACCGGTCCAAGAGCTGAGCCGAGTGAACATGACTCATCTGATTTTGGAACATTTTCCTGTTTTTTTTCTTTCTATTTTTACATCTATGCATAATCCATGTTAAATGCACATTTTGCAGAGCACGATAACACGTAGTCATACACGCTCATTTGCATATTATCTTAAAGAGACATGACTCTTACACGCTTATCATACTTTTATGCTCAAATGCTGCCGGCTGTGCAAGCAATAGTAGATTTTTTTTTTTCTTTTCCATTGATATTTCACCTGCAATTCCACGATCTACTCCTGCCTCTTCTAGTCGAGCATGGATTCGCTCAGACCTCCAGCTGGAGCGACTCACTACGCTTCCACTGGCAAACCTTTGGCAAAGCACCTTTTAACATTTAATAAGCAGCGCTGACTCGAGGGGATTTGGTTTTCACTCGTGTAAATGTCATCTGAACATGTAAAAATGTTAATTTAAGATACCTGTAAAACTGTTTTGACATGTAAAATTATATTTTCACATTTTCGAAAATTACAATTCGACAAGTCAGAACGGATCTTCTTTTGTTCAAGAAGATCCGTTCTGACTTGTCGAATGTTAATTTAAGATACCTGTAAAACTGTTTTGACATGTAAAATTATATTTTCACATTTGGAAAATTACAATTCAACAAGTCAGAACGGATCTTCTTTTGTTCAATTCAATTATAGATATCAGTAAATCCTTTTTCCTCCGGTAAGAGTAACGATTACAGATATCTACAATTAAACTTCCGCATGTTAAAAAAAAAAGGATTGTGAGTACGGCAAGCCTTTGTAACGTCGGCCTGACTAGCAGCAATTTAGCTCTCACTGGTGGAAATGACATTTTGAGGTGTCAAATGTTAAAGGAGACTTGTTCTGCTTTTTCCCTCAGTGTTTTACATAAGTTCATGCGCACGTAAAGCTTTTGAAAGTGAAAAAGGGGAAAGTCTGCACCAACAGAAGCTCCTCTCTCCCACAGAAAACACTGCTCCTGAAACGCCTCGTCAGTAGTCTGTGACTTTGTGACATCACATAATGCCACCGTGTCACACGTTTGCATAATGCACGCCCAGCTGCTTTTTTGCCACATAATGAATGATTAAGCACAGCTGCTCTGATGTTGCTCGCTATGCTGGTTCAGGCGTGTGTGAGCTGACCAATCAGAGGAGACTGGAGGGGTCTTAAAGAGACAGGAGCTAAAACAGAGGGGGAACACAGAGCTGCAGCACCGGCCAAGATAAGACAACTGATGAATAAACCTACTCTACTAGTAACCTAAAATAAACTTATGAACTTGAACATTATATAAAAATATGTAAGTCGATTACACGCTGATGCTTGTTCATGGCACAACAAGCTAATATATCGGGAGGGGCTACGGAAGAAGACGGGATGGAGGCGGAGGAAGACTCCCGTGCAGCAGAATGCAACACATGCCGATTTGAGGGCGGTGTCATGTCGGGAGGATGCGTTGTTAATTACCCCCGCAGCCATTGGTGGAGCTGTTGACATCTCTCTCCAGGAGTGGGGATAATTTGAGCGACTCTTCTGGCTAAATCAATGCTTCAGCGGCAGCTAGCTCATTACCTAAACCACCGCTGCATCTCAATGAGGCAACATGGGAATTTCTATTAGCCGCCGAAAGCCTGATCTCTCTCTCTCTCTCTCTCTCTCTCCTCCCCCCTCGGTCTCTTCCTTCCTTCCCCCCTCTAGCTCGAGTCCCTCTATCATTTTCACTTTGTCCCCTATTCCCTCTCCTCAGTCAATCAGTCACTCTTCCTTCCCACTCGGTCTCCCCTTGTTTTTGTTGTTGCCCGATACGTCGCTCTCTCTTCTGCAACTCCCCCCCACCCCCATCTCACCCAGGGGACATAAGGAGGGATGGCTCCGCTGTTGCATCATGCACTCCTACCATAACAACGACGGCTTGTGTGTGTGCGTGTGTGTGTGTGTGTGTGTGTGCGAGTTTGTTTGTTTGTGTGTGTCTGCCCTACTCCAAAAGACAAGGGACAAAAAGAAGAAAGTCTTTGGAAGGCAAAAGAAAGCGGGCCGCTGACTACGTCTGAACACTCAAGTTTGTGTGTAATTATCAGTGATCTGTGTGTTTATATGTGTGTGTGTGTGTGTGTGTGTGTGTGCACATGTGTGCTCCAGTGAGTAACATCCCGCTGCTGAATGGAAATGAAAGCGGTTCTGGAGAAAAGCCAAGGCCCAGATTGCCTGCTTTCTCAGAGACAGGACTCACGTCACAGGAGCTGGAACATTGCCTTGTACAAAAAAAAAAAAAAGTGCAGATGCACACAAACTGGACACACACACACATAAAAAGCAGAACACCAAGGGCACTTCACCGAGAGTCCATTTCACCTGGCCTTTTTTTTACGGAACAAAGACGGATCTGAAAGTGAGCTGTCTGACAAAGAAGCCGAGGGAAAACTCTGCCTGAATAGCAAAGAGCGAAAAGAGATGAAGTGAAAAGAAGTCTAAGAAGTGTGTTGACTGAAGAACGAACGGCAAAGTTTAATAATTCAATAAGAGTAAATTGAAAGACAGAGGAAGAGAGAGAGAAGAGAGAGAGAGACGGAGTCAGAACTCCAGGTCTACGTATTACACCACCAGGGAAGCTGAGAGAGCGGAGAGACATCTGTTCAACACGACTTCAGGGGGCTTTTACTCTGATGTCAGCCTGTCACCACATACAGGACCGCGGGAGCAGATACATGCTGAGAGCCTGAGTACACACTCCATGACACACACACCCTATATAGCATACACCGTCTCTCCTCCCTCCCTCCCTCCCTCCCTCCCCTCCGTCTCACTCTCCTCCATGGAAATCCACGGCTGAAGCCAACCTTTAAAAGCAGACAGTAGCAGTGCTTTGAGGCTCGCTTCATCCTCTTAGAGTCTCACTTGATCTTTACAAGCTTAATGTCTCTGCAACAACGAGCGGCTGATAAGCACTTTATGCTCAATACATTTTTTTTATATTAATTGATTTAACAGAACTATTCATTCCTTCGTTAGATAGACATTTAATCCCTTTTCCATCTCATAAGCTGATTCAACCAGTTTTGAGTGGAACTATTGTAATCAAGGATGCTATCGCCACTTCAGGTCAATGAAAACTTCCTTGGTTCTCTTTATTTTTTTTAAATGCTCAAAATAACACGTGCAAACCAGAACAGAACCATGTCAGTGCAAAAGAGGGGAATTTATAATGTATTTCATCATCAGAGAAAATAATCAACAGTACATCCAATAACAGATCAGTTTTTTTAGGTCATTCATGCAAAACAATTCCTGGTTCCAACGTGAGAATATTTAGCTTCTCCCTGTTTTCAAGGCGCAATAAACAGAATCTCTTTGGGTTCGGACCGTTGTTCAGCAGCCAAAGCCTAAAGAAATGAAGATGTCACCTATTCTGACATTTTTACAAACCACAGAAATAATCATCAAAATGAATCAATAACAGGAATGATTGTTTGATCCGAGGTTAATCCAGCAGCGAGACATGATCACACATGGGATTGAACCCGGTGTTCAGCACTCTCTCATATTACATAAAGGCTCATATTATATTATATAAACCTGTGTGGGGCGTCTCACCCCTGACATTAACTCATTCACTGCATCATGTGAGGATATCCCATGTGATGTCATCACCACGGGAACCAGGGGAAGATAAGAGGAGTCGCCATGATTGCGTTCTCCCACAACATCCACATGTTTGTACGGAAGCTACGCGAAGAAGTGAACAGTTTTCTACTCTGACCTTTACTTTCTATGTTTCTATCAGTCCTGTGACAGTAATGTCTAGAATAACAGGGAGAACCTGTGCAGTTTTCTGCTCCTCCAACGTAGTGACAAACTTCCACTTAAGAGAAGAAAAACTGGACTCGAAATCCACATGAAAGACTGATGGAATGCGCCTCCTGTTCACTTTACATAGATTCCCTGGGTGTGCAGAGGACAAAGAATATTATAATTATTATTATAATGAGTACTGATTAATTCATATGATTATTGTAGTAATTTGGACCCCTATGAGTCACCTAAAGTTGCCATTTTGTTGCTCATTACCAGGCAATCAATTAAATAATTGCCAATGTAAAATGCACCTCTGGACTCATTATGTGAGCTAGCTAGCACAGTAGCATTAGCATATTGCACAGTACTTACTTGAAATATTGCTGATGGTCAAGTTTTTTTTATTAATGTCCCCTTTAGTATCGTGATCAGTGTCTAATATATAAAGTCTTTAAATGTTGTGTTAAGTTTGCCATCCGTACGAGGCGCCGCTAGACGGCAGAATGCACAACTTGTATTTGTCGATAGAACAAAAACCGATTCGATGTAATGTAATAAACTGTATTGTCTCCATTAGTTACTTGGCGTTTTCAAAGCGTCGTCGGCCGCGACGTGACACCTGACTGCGGGCCTCTAACTGGCTACAGCAGCTCTGAACTTTTACAGACACCTCCGTGTTGTCTTGTTTATCTCGAAGGCCATCAGCGAGGGGAAATACTGCAGTCATTAAAATGATAATGATACAGACAGAGCGGCTGAAGACGTATTGATCAGCCGCAGCGCCTCCCCCGTCTGCACACACAAACACTGATGAGCAGGACTGTTTGTGTGTGTGTGTGTGTGTGTGCTCGCCTGTTGTATATATAATGCGTGTGTGTATTGTCAATAATACAAGAGCTCTTTACAGCTGGACACGAGGACGCGAGAATCGCTCAAACACGCGGTCGATTTCTTTCATTAAGTGATCCAATCACACACACGCCGACAGTACCGCCGCCCAGTGTCGGAGCAGACAGTGCTGGGACATTAGTCATGTGTGCAGGGCCGATGATGGCTTTTATATATCATGGTAATGCTCATGAAGCTGTCACAGGAGCCCTTGCAGACATGGGAGGTATCCCTGACATGCTTATTACATGTTGTACATCACCGAACAGGGATGTGCGTCCCGGCACAGCCGCGGTGAACGAGTCCGTCACGGTGGCATGATGCATGTTGCACATCTGTGACGGATGGGTGCGTGAGGCGGTTCGGACTGATCTTACATCACTTGACAATCAAAAGACAGAAGTGCAGATTTGACCGAACACCTTTCAAAACACCTCTGAACTCATCCTTCAACGGCAAAGAGGCCCGACCTTTGTAAGTTTCCCCCGCTGGTGATCGGGGGAAACACCGAAGCAGCTCAAACAAACCAATTTCTACATTCCCGTGCTCGTCCTTCACGGGCCCGTCTCGTCCTGAAGAGACGCGCCGCTCTTCGTGAATGTCTGAGCGGCAACTGCCAATCAAGATGTCAGGAGGGCTGATGGACAACCCTCTCAGCCACTGATGACAGATGGAGAGGTTGGAGAGGGGCGGGTTGGGTTCATGTCAAGGGCTCTGCAAGTAAGGGGGTTGCTATGGCGTTGCTATGGAGACAAGATAGCGGGAGAAGCGGTTTATGATGGACACTGATGGGTGGTCCACACCAGAGGTTAAAGTAAAAGGGAGGGAAGCGTGTGTGTGTGTGTGTGTGTGTGTGTGTGTGTGTGCTAAAGAACTGCTCTCGTGAATTTGCATATATGCAAAGATGACACATCGGTTTTATCCTCCATGCGCGGCCTCTGCACTGCTGCAATAATGAGAAATACACACAGAGCTTAACATTCAACTGCTGCGCAAGGTTCAGGTCAAACACACACACACACACACACACACACACACACACACATACCCAAGGCCCACTCTGCCCGGAGCCGATGACGCAAATAGCCTGATAACTCTGGCTCGGTGCAGCGCTCAAGTGCAGATAGGGAGGGACGGGAAGTAAAGAGGGATGGAGAACAGAGAGAGGAGAGAGGAACGAGCAAGAGAGAGAGAGAGAGAGGGAGGGGGGGGATTACGGTCCGAGGAGTCGTAGCTGCGTCTCTAACTGTCCTGCAGGCATATACTTAGACGCACATGGTGGCGCCGGCCATCAGGAGGAGGGTGAGATTACCGCTAATCTGCACGAGCATCATCCGTGACCCTATAACGTGATGGCTCTCCTCGTCTGAGAGAGAGAGACAGACAGGAGAAGGTACGGGAGAGGAAGACGGTGGTGTGTGTGGAGGAGGAGGTGGAGCGTTGGGTCCCAGTACCGGCTCCAGCCAGTTGGGGGCTCCCTTTCACCTGCACTTCTGCCTCAATCCCCCATCCAGCCTATATTCTCTCGCTTGTTTTCATTCACGCTCTCCTCCTGACACTCCACACATCTCTGCCAGAAGCATCCTTTACATCTTCCCCGTAACTTTGTTTATATTTGATGCCTCCGTCTCTCTCTCCATCTCTGTTAGTGATTCTGTTTTTTTTCTTTCCCATTGCTTTCAATCTCACCCCCATTCTGTCTTTCGTTCTTTATGATGGCCTCTCTCTCTTTTTTTTTTGCAGTCACTGCAATCCTGTCCAGCCACTGTGATTTTACTGCAGAGACGCAGAGAAAAGAGAGGAATAGGCAACAAAACAAGACAGGAAGAGGGAGAAGGGATAATCAGAAGGAAAGAGAGAGATAGAGAGATAGAGAGAATATGGGATATGCTTTTCCTGGATGTGAAGAACATTGTGGAAAACAACGCTGGGAAAAATAATAAATAAACAACACACATGTGCTTCAGAGAGCGACTGATCCGTGGAGTCACGGGGATGCTGACACTCATGAGAAGACAGCGCTATTGTTGCTAGGAGAGGAGCGAGGCGGGAGGAGGGAGGAGGGGGGAGAAGAGGAGGAAGAGGATGAAAAATAAGGGGGTGAGAAGATGAAGGCTCGAAGGAGAGACAGTTGGACGGAGAGGGGAGCGGGGGGATGGAGGTGAGGAGGAATGTGGCACATGGATGGCGTGCTCCTGTCGATTAGAGGACATAGTGGAAACGCCACCACCTCCCCCCCCCCTCCTCCTCCTCCACCCCCCACCGTCTGTAATGTCAGTGATTTCACATACCATCACCTCACTGCAGAGCCCCGCTCCACTCCATCACACACACACACACACACACACACACACACACACACACACACACACACACTCACACACACACACACACACACACACAATGACGGCGATAGCCTTAGCCAATGAAGAGGAACGATGGGAGAGGAGAATGACACAGAAGAAGAGAGCAGGGGGACAAATCTGATTGGAGCAGCGGAGTGGGATGCGGGAAAAGAGAGACGCATACAGTCGCACACTTTGCTGTATTGATATTTACCCACACATCGCCGCTCCGTCTGTCAATACACCATCTAAGTACTGTGGCGACACTAGGTGTCCTGTCGGAAGCTCATTGACAAACTGATGAACAGCACCTTCGTCATTAAAGAAGCCAGTCTTCAACAGCCAGTTCAAGAATTTTTATGGCGCTCAATTTCCCTCGCAGGGTCTTTAAAACAAAGCGTCACCTGGTTAGAGCGGAAGATGTAGTGAATGTTTCAGACTTCATTACTAATGCAACGCGTCGCTATTTCATTTTCAGTCCTGTGAGCCGGAGTAGACGTTCTTACAGCAGGTAAACATCTGCTTTAAGTTCAGTTTATCAGTTTGAGTACGTCACACTACACAGAGATGTCCTGGTTCTGCTGGTGTGTGTGAAAACTGGCATGAGTGTGGAAACAGTCGGTCTCCTGGGGCGTAGCGGGTTCAGATCCAGAGCTCTCGAGGGGCTGAAGAAACCCCAAGAGGCATCCCCTACGTGAGCACCAGCTGATCTGCCGTAGCCCTCACTATGGCTGCCACCACATCGTGTCATATCCACCAGACTGAGAAGCTGCAGAAGCAACCAACCTCAGGGTTTAAACAACTGTAGCCACTGTCACACGCCTCGCTGTGCAGCGCAAAAACCTTTCCTTTCCCCCACGAAGAAGAGTGACATTTCCTGTTTACTCTTGTGTTCATAGCCGGCCGTATATCTACAAAAGGAACTACTTAGCAGACATAAAAAGATCTGAGCTCAGCTCGTAGCGTCAGCCTTGACATCTCCGCAAATCATTTCCTTTAAATAAATAAGTCTGGTAATTGTATCCTTTCCATCTCGATTACTTCAAGTCTGACTCGGCTTTTGTTTGTTCTCTGACACGTCTGCTGCTGCTTTTCTTTCTCCCTCCGTCCTTGGATAGAAAAACACCTTCAAGGTGATATCAAGTAATATGTAGTTATATGCATATTCTTGAACTGTGGGACTTCTACACATGCAATTTTTTGTTCTCAACCCAGCATAACCCAAAATACAAGCCTGCTTTGCTCTGCTAAACTGCCCTTCAAACAGCCTATAAAAATGTAAACATATGGTTTAACAATTGAAAAATTCCCAAGAGCAGAACCGAAGGGGTCACTGCTGTATTAATGTATACAGAGGAAATGCTGATGACTACTATTATACTATACGGAATAATTCAAGGTTGTAACAAACATGTTAAAAGGCGAAAACTTCTAAATACCAATACTGTGGCTGCAGGATTCAACCGTGAGGACAAAACAAAAGTGCTGTCTGGTCATATCTAACTGTAAATGTGTTTTATTGAGTGGTAGAAGTAACAGGGTTCCCACTCTTTCCTTGAAATTATTTTCCAGGACAGCGAAAATGTCCTGGAAAAGTCCTGGAAAATAATTTCAGGGAGAGTGGGAACCCTGAAATAATTTTACAGTAAAACTTAACCGTTTCCAGGATATTTGTCCTTTTTTTCTCATTTTCCATATGTTTTCCATGACTGGAAAATTGGTCAATCATTTTCAAGGTTTTCAAGGTTTTCCAGGACGCGTGGGAACCCTGAGTAAATAAAAATGTTGCACACAGCTTTTGTTTTAAGTTAACTTGATGCAATGTAGCTAATGATGACATGTCAGCCACCACCAACTTGCAGTTCTGTGTGTGGAGCTGCAGGTTAGTAGAGTGGAGCAAACCATTGTGAGACATATGAAGGGGGGGACCCGGTCTGCTGAATCTTCTAAAAACTTAAAACCACATTGTTTTGCATCAAAATTAGCTTTCAGTGCATATTGTTACATAATTTAAAACCATATGTTTACACTGATAGGCTATTAAAGGGGGCAACTTAGCTGTTTTTTCCCAGGAAGTGAGCATCTGGACCCCCCTGTCCACCGTAACTTCCACATTTGGGCTTTAAACTACATCTTAAACTTCATGTTCGCTCTGGCAAACTGTTCTTCCTCGTGTCAGCAGCTCTGTCTCTGTTTTTTTTATTGGCCCATAAAAAAAGTTGCACAGTGCACCTTTAACTTCATCACCGCAACATTTGGTGCAGCATCTGTTCAGAAGCAACTTTTCAATAATTGGTGATTCATCAGCAGCTGTCTGTATCTTACCTGATAGACGTGTAGAAGGAGGAAGAGGCGGTGTCGTTTCCATCCGGCGAGGAGAGGCGAGAAAAGAGAGAGAAAAGAGAGAAACAAGGTGAGTGATCTTAAACTATAAGATAAGCAGAACAGAACATTTCGTTATCCTCACATTTCATGAGCAAGCAGATCCCAACAAAATCACAGATGACAACGAAGTGATTAAGAAGGCAGACACGTCAGCGTTAAAAAGTGAATAAAGCGGGTTTAGGGTGGATTTACACTGTATTACATCGCTGCCAATCACTGGACTCTGCACTCAGCAGTTAAAGCCCTTATCCCTCCTCAATGTGTTATTCTCTCTCTCTCTCTCTCTGTGATTCCAGCTCTGACAGTCCCCCATCCCCTACAAAGCACCACACACACACACACACACACACACACACACACACACACACTCCAACCGACTTCCAAAATAAAACCCGGCTGTTTACCAAGCCAGAGAATCCCGAACGGAATCACATTTTGCCTTTCAAAGGCTGTTTGAAGTTCCCGCACAGATGTTGCTGTCTTCCTTTTTTTATTTCATGTAAGAGATTTTCCCCCTTGCTCTTTCCCCTCCACCTCGCTCGGCACAGTGTGACACTCTTTCGCTTCCCCCCGCCATCCCTCCATCTCTGTCCCCGTGATCACAGGGAGAAAGTTTTTAAGCGGCGGAGAAGCATCTTTTTGAAAAGTTGTTGGGGGGATAGTCTCAGCAGAGAGGAGAGGAAAAAAGGAATCGGATGTTGAACCTGAGAGGCAGATGTTTAGTCAGCACGCTAACCTTTGTATGACGACCAGAATATATTAACATCCGCCATACAATCAAACCAAATCCTTTACAGTATTACAGACAGGTGAAGATAAATACATCCCCCTCCAGACAAGAATGACTTCGAACAAAACATGAACACGCCTCCAGTACGACTTCACCTCACTTTACTGTGTGTTTTCACTCTGAGAGGGTTCATCCTCGGGAACCTTCTATACACTCTTAGAAATAAGGGTTCCAAAAGGGTTCTTCTACAAGGGCTGAGGTTCTACCTGGAACCATTTGCTTCTGAAAAACCCTTTCCCGAAGAAACGGTTTTTCAAGGGTTCTTGGTAACACTAACGGTTCCAGTAAGAACCATTTTGATCCAGAGAACCCTTTAAGAACCCTTTCCTGAATAAAGGGTTCTAAAAGGGTTCTTGGTAACACTAACGGTTCCAGTAAGAACCATTTTGATCCAGAGAACCCTTTAAAAACCCTTTCCTGAATAAAGGGTTTTAAAAGGGTTCTTGGTAACACTAACGGTTCCAGTAAGAACCATTTTAATCCAGAGAACATTTTTTTGGAGAAAGAGTTCTTCAGGGATTGTAGAAAGCATGGGAATAAGATCCTGTGTGGGTTCTTTGTAGAACCTCATGGGGGGTTCTGGGTGAAACCTTACACACAACACACACAGTTCTAGGTATAACCCTTTATGTTGGGTTCTAGGTAGAACCCTCCACCTTTATAAAAGGTTCTACCTGGAGCCAAAAAGGGTTCTCCTATGAGGACAAGCCGAAGAACCTTATATGGTTCTACTTAGAACTTTTATTTCTAAGAGTGTATGTGGAGAATCACACGCTTAAAAATACCTTCACGGATCCTTGTTGGAGTGTTTTTTAAAGAATAATTCCACATCATTACCACTTGTGTGTTATTTGTGTAGTTTTAACCGATCATTTTTACTCATCAAAGTGATCAATGAGATCTGAGAATGCGACAACATTGATACAATGAAGTTAAAAGAGACAAAAAAACAGCAGTCAGACAATCGGATTTGAAAAACAAGGTTCCCCCACACCACCACATCCAACATAATTTCACTGTTCACTCCTCCAAAAGAGTTTGGCTAACTTCTCTAAAAAAAAATTACAGATAAGACAGAAAGAATTCAGTTAAACTTTTCTCATATATCTGAAAACAAGCAGCAGAGTATAATGAAAAGCTTTCAGGACTAGGGGGTCATGGAGTTATTCACCGTTACAGAAACATGATAATGGTGTCACACAAAGAGCGTAGAAGTCTGACACGGCAAAGCAGGCGGATCAACAGCAGAACTTTTATTCTAAAAAAAAACACCTCAGGAGCAGGTAAACAGAACAGATGACTCGTCAGAGACCGACACGACAACTGACAACAAATACAAACTAAACTTATGAGGGGGTGAGGTGCAGGCAGAGAAGCACAGGCGAGGTGAAACAAGAGAACGGGAAAACGCTCGGAGCTAACGAGGCTGATGCAGGGCAGGTGTGGAGAAACAGAAGACAACTGCAATGAAACCGCAAAAACCCAGAGACGGAAATGACCGGACCATTGCATCAAATGCAATCAAAACTTAAACAAATCAAGGAAGCATCAACACACTGGGACTAGAAGAAGATTGTTTTGTGAGAGGAGTTTTAAAAAGAGCTTATAATGAGTTTGGTGACCTGAACCCAAGAGGAGGACGACCGAGGAGCCAGGAGACACAACTCAACTCTTGAACTTTGACCGAGGAACAACTTAAGCTTTAAAAGTCATGAGAAGAAGTTTGAAGTCGTCCTAGATCTGATGGAAGCAGATGTAACACAACTTGTGTAATAAACTGGCAGGATCCTTTAAGGTGGAGGCCGTGTCCACCTTAAACAACAATCCTAAATGCTATACGTTTCCCTTTCCTGTAAAACCCTGTTTCGCGTGAGGAGTTCTGGACTGCAGGGCGGCGAAGGCGACTGTGTCAGGAGGTTTACAACCTGAACAACTGTCGGCCTCTCGAGCTGTCACGCTGCGGACCGCGGCGCGACGTCAGCCCGCTCGTAGGTTAACAGTGCGGTGTCACGCCGTTAAATTCAATTGGTTTTTTACGACCGCTCCTATCTGTCCCCAAGGGCAGGCTGGAGAGGGGCGGCGAGAGATATCAGAGGAAACAGAAGGCGGACGAGTTAGACGTGTAGTGGAGGGAAAGTGAAGGAGGGCAATGTGGAAGGAAGATGATTACCGAAAGGATGAAGCAGGGGAGGAAAAAAAGAGAGGCAGAAAATAAAAAAAAGCCTTCCCAGCAGAGAGAAAAGAGAATCATTCACCCCCCCGCCGACTAGAACGATGCGTGTTATGATTCTGACAGAGTAAAATGAGGCCAGCTTTGATTATGCCTCTCTCCTCTATTAAAATGGAGCTCTGCATCACACACACATATAATATTCTGTGGAGCGATGCAGGAAACGTGGGCCGCCGTACAAGCGGCGGAGAAAGAACAAAGGCTGCGGTTGAAAGCTTCCTACAGGAGCTAATTGCAATATTAGTGGTCCTAGCCAGGGGAAGAAGAGGAGAAACAACACCACTGCTAATTAAAAGAAGAGAGGCGCTTCTCTGATTGAACAGCGGGAGGGAGGAAGGAGAAGAAAGAGACGGAACAGGAGTGAAAGAAAAACAAAAGAGGGTGAAAGAAACGGTGGTGAAGCACAGGCTGGAATGTTAACGGTGTCATGTAACGCATGTGAGTGTGTGTGTGTGTGTGTGTGTCGTGTCACAGCATAATCTAAACGAGTCTTGTATCTTTAGAGATTAATCCGACCGTGGCTTTCTGACGTCACACTCTAATCCATCTGTGTAAAAGCAAGCAAGCAAGCAGCGCCCGGCAAACCAAACACTCGCTTTGGATCCGATGACACAGTACATACAGTCGGACCAGCTGCGGTGATATTACGGGATGTAATCCATAAGCGGCAGTGATTCACGGTGACGCTGAACAATGTGGGTTTGTTGCTCTTCCCAATCTGAAGACAGCGATTATTAAAAGTGATCAGAATGGTACTGGTTTTCTCTTTCGAGCCCCGTTTTTTAGCCAATATTCGTTGACACCTCAGCAAACTGGCACCATGAAAAGTGTGCCGAATTAGCCGTTAGCATTTCCAGTTCGCAGTGTATCCGTAGATATACAGAGAACTACCACTGAATGACTTCGGTGCTGAAGAAAACGTAAAAATCTGATGATTCACGGGCAAGTTCTGCAGCATCTTCTTCTCTGATGATTCATGAGCAGTTTTGCGGACGTTTATCTGCAATAGACATCAGAGAGGATGATAACCTGACAATATCTTCCGGTGTAAATCAGCTGTGTGTTCAGACCTGACTGAGGTGGGACTCCGAGGAGCAGTCTGATCTTTGCCTCGAATTCACCTCACGCAGCAGGTTAATCAAAATCACTCATGGGAGGCTTTTTTGGCTTTGTCCATTACCGACCATATCCTTTAATTTCCTCGTGGTTAATGGAAAATTAGGAGAGCGGTGAATATATAGTCCCCCATTCTCCCGTTGTAATCTTAATTAAATCCAACTGGGGTTTTAAATGTATTCATTGAATGTTTATTTGTGTGTAGGGACGAGTACGTAGCGTAGACCTGTGAACTGTGATGCATGATTCTCGTTGGGATCTTGGGTCAACACACGCCGGCAGTGACCTGACTCTCGCCAGATGAATTTCGTTCCGCCTCGCTCCACTCATCCATCTGGGATCGCTCCATTGGAGATGTGTTTCAGAAAGCTGGGCCTTATCAAAAATCCTTGCATATGATTGGATAAACCACTTGTCTGTCATCTTTACTGACGTGCTACTTCAACCACTCACATCGAAACCAACCTGTGACGTTGATGAGAGCGACGTTCTTTTACCGAAAAAATATTGGGTAGATTGGACAACACGGATGAAACAGCAGCATCAATGTTGACGCTTGCTTCCTCGATGCGAGCCGCCATTGTTGTCTGAATCAAAACAGTCGCTTCTCCGCTACGTCACATCTATGAAACTCCCGCCCGGCGCTCCTGATTGGCTCGACCATAAAATCTGGTGCCGAAATCCCTCCCAACTCCCAACGGGAGCGATCCCAGATGTATGTGAGTGGAGCTAGGCGGAACGAAATGCATCTGGCGAGAGTCAGGTTACGCCGTCAGACCCTCCATCAGAACCCTCCCTCCTCCCTCGGCCAGGTGAGACACCAGGCGTCTTTATTACTGATGGGAAATGTTCGTTTATATTCGGTAGGGGAGAACGAAATACAGAAAGCATGCATGTGTACGAGGGAGCGTGTTCGTGGACGGAACAAGAGATGTGACAGTTTTTTCTTGGTATGAATGTTATTCTGTGTAATTAACTTGTTACAGCGATCTCGTACGAACGGTTCCCACAAGGTTTGACTGCGTATTCCAGCAGAAATGGGTCACACACACGCGTGTTTGTTGCATGAAGAGGGAATTAGTGAGATGCTGCACCGCCGCTAAACTCCAGAACAACTCTACATGAACTCGAACGCCATCCTCTCCGAAAAAGATATTCCCACTTTTGCTGTTTTGACGATGGTTCGACAAATTCAAACTCTATCGAGAGCGTTTTCTGTAAGCAAGATGTTTTTTAAAAGCATCTGATCTCATCTTTTTGTTCTTCACTTCTGTCACGTCGCAGCGCCGCTCTGAAGACACATGGCTGGCAGCTGCGGTAATATTTTCTAATTGTTCCGGGGGCCCTCGTACGACCGCTGAGAGCGCTCGACTTCTGTTTTCGATTATTTCCTGACAGCAGGACTTGAAGCTCCGCTGTCAGAAACGCTTTTCCTCTCTCTGCAAAAAACAATTTTTGTGAATGAACCTTTCGCTACAAACGGAGCGGAATCGCTCGCCTTACGTCGCAATTCGCAGGCTTTGATTATGCTGACGATTAATTACACCGAACAGGCGTCTACTTATGAACAGGTGGCATTTATCAGAGGGCAGCGCCTGGTTTGTGAAAAACACAATTCTGCAGAAACATAACGTCTCATGGAGGGAGGTCAGAGAGCTGTGTGTGAGGCAATGAAAGTCTCGTGTCAGATTTGAATAGAAAGAATAGAAAACGGCTCTAATTCTCTGTTTCCACTCTCTCCTCTCTCTGCGGTGAAACCACCCATGAGACTGTAATGAAGCTTTTCACTCACAGGAACCGAAACTGTCGCGTGCTCGGACTCTGAAAGCGTCGCCGCCTCTCTCGTCCCTCTTTTCCTGTGTCCGTTTTCCTCTTCCTCCCCCCTCCATGTCCCCCTCTCTTCTTGTCCTCGCTTCCTCTCTCCTCCAATCACCTTCAATCACCTCGCGGCCTCCCTCGCTCCGACCATCTGACCGTCCCCCCTGCCTCCGAGCCATGTCGCGTGCTGCGCTGTATACCATCATGAGGAGAGGTCAGCGGCTGGCACCCGTCCAGTCCATACAATCAGACACGCTGTTCACGCTGACCTGACCAGACCTTCTCACGTGGACCAGCTGGTGGAGGATTATGGGTGTGTTACTGTATACAGTGACACACCTGTAATGTGTACACACAGAAACACTGCAGGGACGGAAACCATCTGATCTACTGAGAAAGAATTTAAATATCAACCTGCATTTCAAAAATCGCGTAGGATGGCCATGTGTGTGTGTGTGTGTGTGTGAGAGAGTTTGTGTGTGTGTGTGTCCAGCTCTACTGGTATGCCACCTGAGACGAGGCACCTGATCTGAATCACAAACACCTGATTGGTTGAGCGCGGGGCTCAGGTGCATCCCACTGAACTGCGGAGAAACACCGCAGGGACCTGGGATTCCCTGCTCTGCCAAACACCCATACGCACACACACACCACACACACACACACACACACACACACGGATGCACAAAGACTTTAGGGGGAGAGACGAGAGTTGTGTAGAAATCAATCCCCGGCAACAACACCTGCAGAAACAGCAACACACTCCCGCTCAGCTCGCGTCCCCCTCTCCATCTGTACACACACACACACACACACACACACACACACACACACACACACACACTCCGAGGCGAGGCTCCAACCATTCCTTTGTCTCCTTTGAGAACAACAGCTTCAGTACATGTTAGATCGTACATCGATTTGTTGATAGACAGACAATAATTTGATCATTGATCGCCTGTTTAAAATGTCAACATCTGCTGATTTCAAACTTTGCACTTTGTCCCCTCGAGGAAGATTTATTTGATTGAAAATGGGTTTTGGACTGTAAGTCGGACAAAACAAGAGCATTCGTGACATCACCTTAAGGAACTCACTCAATCAATGAATCAAGAATTCGTTCAGACGATCAGTATTGACAACAATCGTTACAGTAGCTGCAGCTCCAAGACGTCACCACTGACCTACTTTAACTCAACTTCATCATTTCAACCCTGCTTTCGTTTATTCAGCTATTATCGACTGTTACTTGCACACAAACGAGTCATCGTCATTCTCACTAATCATATTTCTATTACCTCATGAACTATTTCCGCTGTGTGGGACAATATTTTTTCAATCATCACCCTTTTCTTCGTCTGATTTGACCTCATTTCCTCAATCTCCACCATACTGGCTTAGGTTTATGTCTTCTCTTTCTAACTCAGGTTCTCCTCAACTCCCTTCCTGCGTCCGTCTCTCATATAAGTTTTCCTTTACAGAAGAGTGAAACGTGTGCACGATCATGTTTCACAGATAACGTGATCGCCACATTTACTCAAACACACTAGATTCCCCCGAACTCAGGCGCCGTATAACGCTCCCCGCTGATATTCTGGGTTACAGCTTGATGGCCCCGACGCTGAATTGATTTGTACAGGCGACATTATCCTCACTGTTTGTTCTGTGTACACTTCACGCTCGACGCTTTCTTCTCCGAGATGAGTTTCTCTTGTTTTTTTCCCGCGAGCCGAGACGAGCTCCTCTCAAACGCGATTAGAGGGGGAGCTGACACCCAGATAACCCCGCCGAGGCAAATCTTTGGAAATAAATCTTTTTTTTTTTTGCGACGAGCAGAAAATGCCAGCCTCCATTGAACTCCGACTATACCTAATGCAGTAGGGATTTCTGCGCGTTGGGTATGAAGTGGCTTGATCAGACATGCTCACATCACACAGCGGGAGAAGATTCTTTTGACTTCGGCGCAGAATATCTCAACCTAGGCAGAAAAAGGAGGGCGTTTCGCGATATGAAACAAATCAATGCACAGACAGAAGCGGCTGCTGTTTGCTCAGTTTTCACTGAAAGTAATGTTTGCACTACATACAAACACTTTACTCCAGAGATGCATCGCGCAGAAGATAAAGGATGGATGATTTTATTGTCGGCACGCTAAAAAGAGGCACAAGTTTCGCTTTGACTCTTTGTCATACGAGTTTTTTTGCCAGCTACTTCACCCACCACCGGGAGCGTCTATACTGTAATCTGGATTTACATCACAATGGCACAATGCCTGTGCCTGAGTCACGCAGCCCTGCAGCTCTCCAGCTAAAATTAGGCTGCTATTTTTCCCCAGTCGTACTGTAGCTGTGCGTGAATCTGACTTTCTGTGTGTGTGTGTGTGTGTGTGTATGCGTGACGAGGTCCATTAGGAGTCTAAGTGCTGGGCTAATTGGCAGTAATGAGTTCTTGTGCTGGGGGGGTTCGGGCGGTGATGGGGGGCTACAGGGCTCATGTTTGGCAGCTTCTCCACAGACCACTCGACTAAAGGGGCTTCATTAACACTACTTTCGCTGTCCCGTGGAAAGAAAGGTGTGTGTGTGTGCGCATGTGTGTGTGTGTGACTATCCATCCACCATGTTCGCACTTTCCTCTCCAGGTCAACTTTCCCGCTCTTTGCGAGAGATGGCGACAAGAACCGTACGAGGGGTTTCGGAGCGACAGCGCAGGCAGCACCTTTTTTTTCCCCAAACACACACATTTACACACTCGAACGCGGAAGGCGCCGAGCCAACTCCATCTCCCAGTCAATCCCCTCTAATTGACGGAGGCATTCATTTGTTTTTCGGGGAGAAGTATCCGGCATTTTAGGCAAATGAGCAGGTAAGCGAGAAATGGAATTTTTCAAGTCTTTTCAATGAATAATAAAAAGTGGAAAGTGATATCTTCTCAGTCGTGGTACAAAAAGCTGAGGCAAGGGCGGGAGAGGAGAGAGAGAGGGAGAGAGGTGACAACGGTGTATATTTAACATTATTTCCAAATGAATGTGTGTGTTTAATGCAGTGCGTCTCTCTCGGGGCTCGTGTGCTGCGAGGGGCCGCGGACGCAGTGACTCGCACTAACGTAAATTACACCTGCCGACTCGGTGCCGCCGCCGTCCTTCAATCCACACGCGCACCGGATAACTCATGCTTTGTCAAGCTGGAAAATTTCCCATTAATTCCACACAAACACGCACAATCCATGAAGGCTTTTTCCTCCAGTAAGCATTACATTCATTACGTTTAGTTTGGCAGCGCCCCCCTCGTACTCTTCCTCTCTCGCCGTCCACCCCCTCCCCTCTCTAATCGATTGAATTGTGAATACGAAGAACAGTGCTTTCTAATTTGACTCGAGTAAGTGGGTGACAAATAGTCCGGCCGGAAATCAATGAGGGGGAATTATGTATACGCAGAGGGGGGGGAGGGAGGAGAGTCCGATGCAAATGACTGTATACACTGACGAGGCACGAAGGCACACACACTCTAAGCCACGCAAACACAACGCAGACCGAATCAGTATCTCGACAAATCCCCTATTTAATCATGTGTACTCTGCGTGAGTACAATCTAATAACGCCGAGAACACAATCATGTCCCTATATACATTATTGATGCGACGTATAATCTCGCACTGTGTCACCTCGCGACGCAACCCGCCGCAAAAAACTGCAACAAAAGTGAAACGCGGACAAGACTGTAATTACATTTCTACCAGAGTCATTGATTGAATCACGGCGGGAAACCAAATACTGCTTCGCTTTAATCTCAGCAGTGTTATTCCGGCGCCGGTGAATAAAGGTGAGAAGACAGATTGGATCCTAAAAGAGGATCCGGACGATCCCGGACTCACTGGGAGTCGTTTATCTCCTCCTACTTCTCTCCCTCTATTTCCTGCAATCGCACACGTAACACTCTGATGCCATTTTGCCATTAGGCCTGCATAATTAGTCACAGGTAACAGGTAACACTACATTTCCAGAGTTAATAGTCTTGTAAATTTAGCGAATGGCACATTTCCAGTTGCCCCGAGCGTACTGATGTTGTACATCCGGAGGTTTCTCTCTTTATGTGTGACCAATCACAACCTTCACGCCACGCACGCATGTTCCACGGCGGCCGTAAGATCAGTCAGAGTGTGAACATGCATAAGTAGAGACGCGTCGTACATCAGAGACGGGTGTGAATTTGCTGCAGTTCGCTGTGTAAATTTTTGACGATATCGAGTCTGTAACGACAGCAGGAAGAGATACAGTATCCCTCAGTGTGTAAGCATCTGTCATATCACCACGGTAACCGCTAAATGCTGCTAACTGTAGCCGCCATTAGCTGGTGAGGTCAATTAATTGTGCAGCCGGCTGACGTATGGACCGGGAGCTCTGGGCACCGGGGGAAAACTGGTGTTGTTCCTTATCTGACTGTCGGCTCTTGAGGTACAACGCAGCTGGAGGCTAGCTGGTTAGCATGCTAACTTCAGTGGATATCCCAGCGACACAACACATAGACGTCCTGGAGACAATGCCGAAACTGTTATTTATTCCCATTCTGTTGATTATTTGTTATTTTTCTAATATTTAAAACTAAAATTCTGACATATTGCCTTTAATATTATGATAATACTGCACTAAATGTGTAAAAAAGCAAAAATATGTTGTTTTGTTTGGGTGCAAAATCCTGAAAAAGCAGTTTAGCTGTTCAGAATGACGTTTTTTCATGATCATAGTCTACTCAGTAAAAATCAGATATGAGAAGTTTTGGAGTTCAAACTAAAACAACGATGACAGGAATAAAAAGGGCCGACAGGTAATGCACATAAGCATCACACCTGCATCATTCCCATCTCTACTTTGCATATCCGACTCCACACAGAGAAATTCAACCTAAATTGAGCCGTCTCATTGACTCCCTCCATCGAGGCTGCGCTGAGCCAGGGTGTCCATTTGGCACCGGGCGCCCTCCGGCGTGATGGGCCCGGCGCTGAGGGTTATATGGCCGCTTTCCAGGGGAGAAAGTGGTCACAGGGAAAGCGGGGGGAATCGGGCGGGAAGTAGTCCAACGCCGTCCGACACAGAGCAGAGAAAACCTGCTGGAATTCATTAGAGCGAGCCGCTCGTGGGAGAGTCAAACACACATGGCTGCACACAAACCCACACAGACCTGGAAATGCATGAAAACACAGGGTGTTCCTGGCAGAGGAGGGGAAAAAATTAATGGATACCGGTGCACAAATACACACAAACTGGCAGAGATAGATATTGCAATTTGAGTATATGTGTGTGTCTGTATCTGTGTGTGTGTGTGTGTGTGTGTGTGTGTCCATCCCACTTCTCATAAACCAGTGTGATCCCCACAGGGGGGACTAATCAGCTCATCATTCTTAGATTGCCACCAACAACCTCAGCACACACGGAGGCAGTCCTGCCCCCAGCTAATAGACATACAGACCTCTCTCTGCTGGTATTAACCCTCAGCTTGGGGAATTGCACTTAGAGTAAACACTCACACACACACACACACACACACACTGCCCACACACACCTCTTTGAAGACAGAGCAGGGCTCATGCTGTCGACAGAGTGCTCTGGAGGGGGGAGATGGAGGGAGAAGATGGAAGGAGCCGCAGCTGAGCTGAAAAAAGCTTTTTCTCTTGGCCCCCGTGGTGAGATTCAACTATAATCCACCTGTACAATGGCCAGAGAGACAGAAAAAAAAAAAAAACTGGTCCTTTTCTTTAATGAAAAATTCTACAAATGGTTTTCTCGAAAGAATCGAACGCCGCGGCAGAAAGTGAAAATCAATATCAAAGGGGACATTTACATTGAAATAGCAATCATCTTTGTAATTCTCCCTTTTGTTTTCTTTGGTTTAATCGATACTCGCGTGCACGTACGGAAAAAAATAAATTGGCCACTTGAGTTCTGAGGGCTGAATGTTTAGCTGAGCTCTCACATCTAAATGTCCTCTGATTTCACTGTGGTGTCGACAGAAGCAAACCGAGACCAGAGAGAGAAGATGCAAATCCAAACACACCCATGACGCTCATCCAGCTCCGAAGCTTTTGAAAGCTTTGAGGAGCTCAGCCGACCCAGAGAGCGTCATGTGTTTGTTTTCACATGTATGTTTGTGGGCTGCAGCTGCTTTCAAGTTTATATCGTCTCTGTACATTTTACAGTACGTCTCTGCCTCGTCTCTTGGTGATGTTTTATTCTGTGTTTGTAGCTTAACATGCTTGTTGCAGACTCAGCTCTGTCCGTGGCTCTTTTTATTTATCGTCGGCCATTTCTGAATCATGTCCTCTTTTGTGGTTATTTAAATAAGGCTACATTGAGGAAGGCAGTTTGATAGTGTGTTGAATGTAAAGGTCAAAAACTGTAGCGATACTGTAGCAGACTGATGCAGCGTCACTGGACCATGACGAAGGCCACGAGCCTCGTCATCCTACAAGTGTTTTCGACATTTTCAGCCTCGGTAAAGTCAGCCACGATCACCAGAATACATTTTAGCTAAGCATGTTTCTGCAAAACCACAGATAAGTTCATACAGCTTTACATCTTTACAACACTGTGCCTGTACTACTTGGTTAGGGGAAGGAGAGCATCATGGTTTGGGTTAAAAAACCTGTTTTGGTCATCACGATCAGAGATGAAGATCCCTTAAAAAATAGCCGGTTTCGGTCACCACAGAAACCTCAAACTTTGGTCGGCTGTTCAGCAGCCTTGGTGGCTGTATAACGTCACCTAATAGGCACTTAATGTTAACGTGATACACCACATTTTCTACAGATTGTCCACCTTGGTGTTTACAGAAAAGTTATTTGCCAACATCATATCCTGGCGACAAAGCTGGTAAAGTTGAAGTGAACTTAAATTATTGAAAACTTTCAGCTTTCTGGAAATTAAACCGTAAACAGTTCCATGTGAACAGTAAGCGGACTTGAACTGACTGACTTTTTCCTTTTATCTGAGAACATTTTACACAATTTAATTTACTTTAACTGAAGTCTTGCATACAATTTTCCAATAACTGGTCCTGGTATGAAAAACTCACAGCAGCATCGTTTGTTTTAAAGATAGAAATACATTTTCGATTCTCTCCAAGGATAAAAAAAAATAAATCCGATACAGAAACTCAAACATTTCTCTTCATTTTTTTCCCCTTTGCAAAGCTCCGCCGTTCATCTTTAACCACATCGCTGTCACCGCTGCCACCAAAACAGCTATTGATTTTTCAATTGACTGCGCCGTCAAACAATACAGTAACACTGATTCTATAGAGCCGCTGACACGAAGCAGAGAGCAGAGCCGTAAAAGACCCGATGGTTTTTTAACACAGCTGGGATGGTTGAGAAAACAGGTGTGTGCTTCCTACAGCGAGTGTGTGTGTGTGTGTGTGTGTACATGTATCCTTCGACTAGTTTTTACATCCTTAATTACATGCTTTTTTCATCATGAGGGACTTTGAGCATCAAGCAGACGCCGATGACGGGAAAAACTCATTACTCGCAGTCTGATCATACGCTGCAATACTGACACCTTGGTGACAAATTACAGATTCATTTCTTTTCGTAGCGTTTTTTTGCAGTAAGTTAAATCTAAAGTGATGACTGAAACAGTAAAAAACCGGTGACACTAATGATCTGCGGTCTGCAGTCTGCAACTCCATCACCGTGGAGTTCTGCTGAATCCCTCAAAAACCTACACTTCAACGATCATCTTTATTTAATCCCCCATCTTTTTCTCACTCCCTCTGCTTCTTTTTCCTCTTCCCGACAAACATCACGCGGTGAACCGTGCTTGTTGTGCCCGAGTCCACGGCAGCCGAGCGTCTGAGCTTTACCCTCCCAGGACGGCAGAGGAGCGTTTCCAAAGGCAGCGACACAAAGAACCGGTCAGAACAGGACAGGCTGGCTGGTTTTTCGCAGCTTGCAGGGGAGCCACGTTTCCAATGTGGCGACAGTAATGAGCACCATTCAGCTCCCATCGCCGGGGGATGTGAGCAGAGAGGCTGCGAGGGGTCAGGATATTACGGGAGGAGAGGGATGGAAAGTAGAGAGTGGAGAGTGGGGTCGTAATGAGAATGAGGAGAGCGTGGAAGAGCGCTGTTGGGTTCGTAGCCCAATTTGGATTTGAAAATGATGGTTTATTTCCCCGCTCAGCTGTTGAACACACTTTAAAAGGCCTTCCGGGAGCCCAGACCGGAGTTTAGGCTTCCGCTGAGCCCTCCTGCCCGGGCTTAAAACATTCTGGCCAGCCGTTGCCGGCAGCCCGCGGAGGCTGGGGCTCGACTAGCCTGAGTGGAAACGGAAATGAGACAGAGCAGAGAAACAGGACTATCACGCTCATGCACACACACACAGAAATCTGATGATGCACTAAACTCAAGCTAGGTCGAGCAACAGACCAGAGCTCAAACTCTCAGCTCCTAAAATGCATCCACACTGTCAGAGAGGAAAAGCCAGGTCGGCCAGTGAGAGGACCAGGAAGTGGAAGCTGGGGGTCAACGGGTTTACCTGGCAGGGGGGTTAGAGAGGAGAGGAGAGGAGAGGAGAGGAAAGGAAAGGAAAGGAAAGGAAAGGAAAGGAAAGGAAAGGAAAGGAAAGGAAAGAAGAGAGAAGGAGAGGAGAGGAGAGGGAAGGAAAGGAAAGAGAGGAGAGGAGGAGAGGAGAGGAGACAAAAGGAAAGGAAAGGAAAGGAAAGAATAGAGAAGGAGATGAAAGGAGAGGAGAGGTGAGGAGAGAAGATGAGAAGAACCAAGAGGAGAGGAGAGGAGAGGAGAGGAGAGGAAAGGAGAGGAGATGCCAGAACAGCCTTCAAAGAGAATGGTAAAATGTGAAGACTGGAGGATATTTAGAGGCCAATTTAACTTGGTGCACATATTCTGCATGTATGCAATGGGCCTAAGTGGTGTAAGAGAAGAGGAAGCAAAAGAGCTCAACTAATGGGGCACCGAGAGACTCAAAAAGAGAGAGAGAGAAGGAAGGGAGGGAGAGAGAACATGTAGAGGAGGGGGGGAGGAAATTTCCCTCCATCAATTATTAAATGATGGAGGGAAATCTCGCACAATAAGTAATGCAGATAAAATGTGCTCGTCCCCAGACCACAGTGGGCTTAATTAATTACTCCGATCTTGTTTTTCTGCTCTTTTATTGCGTAATATCGCCGCTATCATATCATCCGAGTTCACAGCCCGCGGTGAAAAACAAAACATAAACAGCAGCGGAGCGTCACGAACAAATGTGACAAAACGAAGCAGACTAATTCAAAAAGCGTCTCCTGCTGCCGCTGTGACAACAAACACAACGGCCCGGACATCGTCGACCGACTTCGTGTCGCACCGTGTTTGCTTTCGTTGCCTCTCCCGCTCTCCCGCTTGTCGTCCGAAGCAAAACAAAATGAAAAAGGACACACAATCGCACACAAATAGACCACTGAGATGTATAATTTGCTCCCGTTCACATTCCCGAGCTGCTGCAGCACCTCACCCGTGACTGCAGAGACAAATAAAGAGGGAGCGAGGGGGGAGAAGCAGGACTGATAAAAATCACACCTACAAATGAGATCTCACAAGAGAAGAAGGTTTTTTTTCGGCAACCTTTAAAGCCTGAACCCTTCTGCTAAAAATACAACAACTATTTCTGCGCAGGGAGATAAATAACTAACCCGTCTAACTCTTCTTCTTCTGCTGCTCCAACCCCATGCGGTGCAACATGTGCCAGTCAAGTGGGGGAAACGGGGTCAAGCATCTCCTCTCACAATACCTCGGAAATATTTTTAGGAGAGCTGCGAGGAAGCGGAGAATCACGACGATCGGATGATGAAGAGCGCACGAAAGTAACGCTGATAATCTCTAAATTTTAAACGAATCGGCAGCTATTTTAAACTCAACTCGGGGAAAAAACAAAGATATATTCTTTGCATGTGGGAGTAAGACGATTGAATCGCGTCCTCCTCAGGGTGGGCGGAGGGAGAAAGTTCACCTTAAAGTTTGGGCGGTTAAACTGGCAATAGACACATTTTTTTTGCTTTCAGTTATCATTGTGAAGTTATTATTAAGAGCCAGCATCTTGTTATCGGAAGGTCACTGGTTCAATTCCCCCGGTCTGCATGTCGAAGTGTCCTTGGGCAAGATACTGAACCCCAAACTGCTCCTGACAGGTCGGCACCTTGCATGGCAGCCACCGCCATCAGTGTATGAATGTATGTATGAATTACTGTAAGTCGCTTTGGACAAAAGTGTCTGATAAACGCCCTAAATGTAGATGTAAGTAAATGTTGATTACACAATGTGAATTATCCCCATCAGCACTTGGATTGGTTCCCTAAACTTTGTTTTCACGATGTTGATTTGTCCGCCACCGCGCAGAAAATCTCCCGGTCAAGTGAGACGAGCAGCCTAGCGCCAATCTCATGTGCTTTCACATCTCTATTATAGACTAAATGAGTGAATAAGCTAATGTTTGGTCCTGTGTTGTTTGTTAGTTGTTGCTACTTTGAGGAAAATGGAAAGTTATCTGGCTGTCTTTGCAACAAGTTCCCACTTTGAGTCGAGGCGGTTGAGTCTTCGGAGTCGTTTCTGTCCGCTGTGGCTCCTGGAGATAAACTCTAGAAAAAGTTTTCACGTGTTGCAGCTGCACACACGTCATCATGTGCAGCTAACTTACAGAGCAAACGAACGAAAAACATTCCCAAACACTGTCTGTGTGGCACAGAGCGACAGAGGGCAGGTGACAAAGTCCCTCGTCGGAGCCTTTCCAGCGTTCGAGGGGCCGCTTAATGCAGTCACTGGCAGCCGCTGTGGAGGAGCACTCCATCTCTCCGCCTCGCTCGCTCTCTCCACCCCTCCGTTCCTCCATCCCTCCATTCCCGCCGTCATTATCTTTGCCACCAGATAGTAATGATGCAGGGTAAAAACTACGGAGCTCACACCCACTACCTGGGAGAGATGTGGAGGGAGGACGTGGAGGAGAGAAAATCACCATGCAGAGAGGAGAGGGAGCGGCTGAGTGCTGGGAGAGAGGGAGCGGGACGGACGGGTGAGGAGAGGGGAGACGGAGAGAGGGGGAGAGAGGAATAAATGGGGAAGGAGAGAGAGAGAGATGACAGTCGTTATGGGACTGATGTGTAATAAACTGCATGAAGGAGCCTTCGGGGAGGCATTATTTTCGAGCTCAACACACACCACCTCCGAGACGAGCACACACACACACACACGCATTAACACAACACACGCGCACGACTGTGAACTCTGCGTGACTCATAACCTTATTCATATTTATGAGGGGTTCAAACACCGGCAGACGGCACTGATAAACACAAGTTTGGCGAAGTCTTCCGTCGTGTCGGTCGGGTTTGATTAACGGTATCCGTGCCGCAGACAGTTCGGGGGCGCGCCTGCAGGTGGAAAACGCCGAAATGCAATCTGGGTTCACGAAGGTTACGCAGCATCAACTGAGCCCAAAATGTTTAACGTCTAACTTTATTTAAAACATTTAGCAGGTGGGACTCGCTGGGTGTAAGAGACTTTTCCATCCTCGTCATTTAAAGGCGTCTCCGGCAGCTTGACCTTGATTGTAGCACCGTTAGAACATTAGATATGAAATAGTGAGTGACCAGACGTTTGGAGGGCGAATGTTTAAATATTCAAGCATTCGGTGACTTTTTAAAACTCAGTACAGATGAGGTCAGTCGAGGGAGGGATATTAACTTTTCTTAGGAAGGTGAAAGAGTTCTTCATTTAAAGTCTCAGAAACTTTTTATACTTAATTAAGACTTCCTGAACTAAATCAACAGGCTTCAGCAACGGATCAGACTTTTTTTGAATATATGCTTATTCACTTTTTTATCGAGTGTTAGATGAGAAACATGTGAAGATGATAAGCAATGTTTTAATTTGTTTGTTTAATCGTCCTTTACTATAAACTTACATTTCTAGCTTCATCTCTGTGGTTGTATTTTGTGTTTGACTGTTTTTCCTGTTTAGGGAAATTTTGTTGTGCACTTTTATTTTGAAATTGTTGTGTTTGGGAAGTAGTTTTCCACTTTCTTTCCTCTTTCATTTCACTGTTTGGTTACTTGGGTTTGTGGTGCGAACAGGAAGTGCGAAGGCGTAAAGCATCAGCCGTAGTCAGTCTTTAGGAAGGAGAAGAGAAACACATCAAACCGACGTCAAAGAACGAAAGTCCGACTGTTGCGTCGACTAAAAAGCTGCACTTGAATGCACCGCAATGACTACAGCCAGCAGCCGATTAGCTCATACGTTTTCCTCCCGCGTGAGATTAAATAACTCTCCATACCACCAGGTGGCAGTAGTCTATATTTGTCAATCAGAAAGAGAAACTGAAAGACTCAGGTCTAAGAAAAATGTACTGGTGAAATCATGGAAACTAGTGATTTCTCTCACCACCAACATGCTCAGTTGGCTGAAACGGCACCAACAAGTCCAGACTACTGCCAACGTAGAAAAAAACCAGGGCCACAAATGCTACCGCTAGCGTCTGCCTGGTGTGTCGGGGCCACACACACACACACAACACATCAAGTGCACAGCGAGGAAAAGTTCAGGCTCAGCTCGGCAGATCATGCGTCAGACTGAAATCCATTAGTCTTCCCTGTGACAAAAAGCAAGTGGAGAGGTGAAAGAGCACGTCCATAACAGCTCTGTGGGGAGGCGGCGTGACACCGAGGCTAACGGTGCGCGGCTCCACTCCGGGGTCAGAGCGGCACATGATTTGAATGAATTTAAAGGTAATTGATCAACATTTTATCACACACGGAGTTGTGATTCCATCTCTTCCATCACGGTGAACCAGGTGTTTGTTTCTATCTCATCGTCGCTCTCTTCTCGTCTTCTCATCCCGGCTGTCATGCACCCACCTCTCTTCCCTCTACTTATTTTCTCTCTCTCGTTTCTCTCTTCCCCCCATGGACCATCCATTAAATATCTGCGGGGCATTTGAGCGGTAGGAAAAAGAAAAAAAAAGAAAAATCAATGGCTCAGACGTTCCCCTTTAAACACCAGCGGTTTTCAGATCCACTTAAGTGCGGGAGTTTTTGGAGAATATTTCATTGATGATTTAGGCACAGTGTGAATCACCTAATGAATAAAAGCGAGGGGAAGCGAAGGGCGCCGACGGTGGAACGAGGCTCCCGCGGCAGCCGTGGGACGCACAAACACTTCACGGGGAGATAAATAAGGATGGAGGGAGAGGCGACGAGAAGACAGCAGAGACAGATACTGTACTGGAGAGAAAATCACAAAGGAGGAGGTTGGATTTTTTGGAAGGCAGAAAGCTCCTCGCTCCTGTCACTACCCCTTCTCTTCTCCCACTTTCCTCACTCTTCTCCTCCTCCCAGCCTATTTTTTCGGGAGATTACCGCACAATGCATCTGCCAGTGGAGACAGCAGCAACACGTTGCTATGACCCAAATACAGCAGTGTGGTGTGATGATTGGCTAAGAGAAGGAGCAAGGGGGTGGAGGGGGGGTGGAGGGGGGGTGTAGTGCAGCACATCCTCAGCAGAAGCACCTTTAAAATTCAAACATTTATATAAGCTAGAAATGGACCCATTCCTCTTTTTATCCAATTATCTCTCCCCTCTCTCTCTCTCCTCATCTCCGCTGCCACTCATCTTTTCACTTGATTTCTCTTTCTTCCCCTCTTCGTCTTCTCCCCATTTTTTCCTCCTCCTACGTCTCCGCGTTGGGTTTCGTGCAGAAAGATGGGGGACTGAGCGCAAGAACGGCAAAAAAAAAAGAGAGAGACGGAGATATGAAGCATGAAAGAAAAAGGACGGAGAGAGGGAGAGAGGAGCGAAAGCAAAGTCATCCATTCTTAATCAAAGCTGTGGCACACAATCCTGTGGTACTGCATGACAATCCGGCAAAAGCCAACACACTCGCAACCCCTCGTTCGCCACTCCAAATTCACCCGCGACTCGGGATTCTCGCCGTCTCTCATCATACACGCCATCGCCGCTTCCATCATCACCTCATTAGACAGCGAGCCGACGCTCTCATCTCCACTTTGCTGTAGTGGTATTTAAGCTTCGGATGAGCCGAGTCCTCTGGGGGACCGATGTCCACAAATGTCAAACTTTTCAAAGAAGGAGCGGCTCGTTTCTCTACAAGGACTATACATAGTGAACTCGTGTGGACGCCATGACATTTGTGTGCATATACACATATATATCTCATTCCTTGACATGCCTTGTGACATGTGAGCTGGATTTTTCGCCTCCCTTAAAGGGCAACTCCACCAGTTTTACACATTAAAGTGTGTTTACAGGTCTTAGTGAGCACTATAAGGTGCATGTAATCTGATAAATTGCCTCCGCTGATGTCACTCTGCAGCTAAGTTGCATTGTGGGTAATGTAATGTAGGCACCAGTCCATAATGGACAGTCTGAAAAACAAGCAATCAAAACCAATACACACAGAAAAATAATGGTTCTTAAATGGTTCTTCAAAAGGCTCTCTGGTTCTTTAAAGAACCAATTGAAGAACCTTTTCATATAGGTGATGGTTCTTCACACACTTTATGTGGTTCTTTAAAGTACTAAAGGTTCTTCATTTTTATTGGAGTTATTTGCTGGCATGTAATTGGAGCTGCAACTAACTATTTTCATTAATCAATTAACCTGCAGATTATTTTCTCAATGAAGACCCAGAAATGCAGCAAATTACTTAGACGATTATTAAGTCCTATTATCAAAATAGTTGTCAATACATTTTCTGTTGATCAACTAATCGTTGTAGCTCCAAACACCTCTCCATTGTTTACAAAATAATGTCAATACAAAACTGGACAACGACTATGTTATCATCCTTGTTTTTCAACGTACACATAATGATTTGATTTAAAATGCTCAAAGAACCATTTATTCTGAAAAATTACTGGAGAACCATTTAAAATAGGTTCCTTACTGAACCAATTGGGTCCACAAAGAACTTTCTTAAAAATGGTTCCGTAAAGAACCTATTTCTGCTTAAGTTCACCATTTATGGTGCCTCAAAGAACCATTTTTGATGGTTCTTTGAGAAACCTTTGGGGGTTCTTCAAAGAACCTCTTGCTAAAAGGTTCTTTGTGGAACCAAAAATGGTTCTTCTATGGCATCACTCCGAAGGACCGTTTTTGGTTCCAGTTAGCACCTTTATTTTTCTGTGTGTACAGCAGAACCGGAGATATAAAGATTTTTGTTCCAGGCATTCTTTCTTTTCTAAACCTGATGCCTTCATTACCCACAATGCAGTACTTCCCCAAGACATGTACATACACTTTAATGGGTAAAATTGTTGAAGTTATCCTTTAAAGGTGAGAAAGCGCCACTTCCTTGACTAAAATGTTTCGCCTCATTGTCTGAGGATTTTAAAGATATTTACACCGTATATTGATGTGTGAATTTATTTGAATGGATACGAGGAACACTGAATGCAACCAGAGGCAGCAGGCTTGTTCTGCTTCTCCTTCTCATTTGCACCATTTTAAAATAGGGTACTCAGTGATTTAGTACGGCACTTCCAACGAGTTGGGATGCTTGAAAGAGACACATTAATAAAGAATGGTTGAAATCGGTGCAGCAGAGGCGGAGATAACTCTGACTTGAAATCACTCGCACGCGTAAAGCTCCGATGATGCTGACAAAAAGCAACTCAACAGCATCTTTCATGAGACTTTCCCCGCTCTTTAAAATGTCATTCCCCCGTTTGTGATGCAGGTTTTTCGGCCCTGGTGCTCCTTCTAGAGCCGCACACAAAATGTTTTCGTGTCTGAGTACTCCACCTGATGAGTAAACTGCACCTCATGTGCAAAATTGGTGGAATAGCCCTTTAAAAGTCCATCGACGTGTAAGGAGTCGTGCATTTTTACATCTCTCGCAGCAACAACAGTAGTGCTACAAAAAGACTGGGCCAAATAGAAAGACATCAACAGAGCACAATAAGTCTCAGTTCATCGTTTAACCATCGCGACCTTAAGGAATTGTACGATTTTAAAAAAGGCCAATTCAAACTCTCTCATCTCTTTGTGCTCACTCAAGTCTATCCTTTTGTGCTCTCAGGCATCACTCTCCTTGGATTCCCCGCCAGGTCATCCCCCCTTTGTCTGTCAAATCTCCGCTGAGTGCATATTATCATGTAGATGTAAGCAGCCTCCGCGACAGTCAGCCTGCTGGTGTCTTCTGGGATACAGTGACAGGCCCACGCTTCTCCCCCATGTCGCCACACAGGGGGTAGAAAACAACACCAGTGGAGAGGCAGACAAGTGGCACTCTGCGCCCTCCCTCATCGGATGTGAATACATTTCAAGCAGGACACATAAGCGAATGTATATTGTGTCGACTGAGATCTTAGCATGTACTTACTCACAGATTTTAGGGGGTTTGCACGTACAGATCTGCAGATAAACACAATCAAACAGGTGAAAACGACTGCGTTTTGGCAGAAAAACACACATACACAGGCGCCGCAGGTATAAGCTGCAGCCTGAGGTGACGCCACAGGTTAAATCCCTCCCGCGTAATCTGAGGTCCACAGTCAAAGTTGCCACAATGAGGCTGCAGGGACCACACACACACACACACACACACACACACACACACACACACATGCATGCATACACACACTATTAATAGAGCTCTGTTTCTGAGGATCCCTCCCTCTCTCTCCATCCTTCATTTTCTTCCCACCTGCAGACCGTTTCTTCCCACGTGCTCTCAAAGCTTTCCTACCTCGGAGCAATCAGATGACAAACACGCTCTAACTACTGCAATGTGATCACAAGGACACCTTGTTTTCTGCCGACCTCGCTCTCTCCACACTTCCTCTTTCCCAGGGGAAGCAAATGAGGCCAAATTTTTCTCCTTTTCCGTTACGTGACTTAATCAGAGCGATGACGCTCGTGGCCGCTTATAGAGCGGGAGGAAGATTCTTAACAAAGAGCACCCTCTTGCACAACGCGTCCTCCTTCGTACTCCCATTCATTCTGCTGCCTAACAATGTGTTTTGGTGCTGTCATGTCTGAGCGAGCCGGGGAATGTGCATACAAATGTGAATAAGAATGAGTTCGAGATCTACAAGCGGCGCGCATCTGCAGATTATCGACTGTCTGGTTTTTACTCGCACCTTATCGTAGCCTCACGTTATGGATCACAACACAACAACTCTCACACGCTGCTCCGTGTGAAGGCTCGCACAATACAAATATAACAACTGTGTCGTATGTTTTCAGTCCCTGACACGATGTGGCCCTGACACATCTCTCTGAGGACACAGCTATTGTTTTATACATATTCAGGGGTGAGAGACGGGTGTATGGTGACCTCAGTCAGGTCACGACCCTTCCATGCATCAAACAGCATGGTGGAGGAGGGCGATCACTTTTCACATTAGGGAAGATGGAATTGATTGTTGCACAGTTTTTGATCAATCTTCTGTTAAACAACAAAATCAAAGAATTGTTTAAGCACTTAAAGGACAAAAGGGTAAAAAAAAAAAAAAGTAGTAGTATTAAGCGTTTCGTAGATTCAGAGGAAGCTGCATGTCATCTGATAATTTGCCTCCTGTGATGTCACTCAGATGCTAAGTTGCATTGTGGGTAATGTACACACCAAGTCCCATAACCCTGTTGGACTCAGTATGGACAGTTTAAAAACATATGATCGATACAGTTAACCAGAAATGTCAGCGTTTTTCTTTCTTTCTTCTTCCTTTCCAAAAACCTGTGCGAGCCTGCGTCTACGTTACGTACATTGCGTCTCTTAGCCGCTACGTGATATCACTGGAGGCGGTTAATCAGATTCTATGCAGCTTCCTTGTTTTATACTACTTGTTCACATATACAATAGTAAACACATTTTACAGTCTAACATTGGTGGAGAAGCCCTTAAAAGACTTAAAGGGGCAAGGGAGAAGAAATTCAAACTCAGAATTTTAATATTTACAACATTAATGAGGTAATAATACAAACGCAGAAATAAAGCTGAAGCTAGAAAAGGTGGCAGGGTCAATGGGTGAATACAAAGAGAGTTTGTTAAGGCATACCAAAATCAGTCAATGAAGATCTTTATCTTCTGATTAAAATTTCTTTCCCAAAACTACAACGTGCACATTAAAGTTTGGGTTTACATCCAGAAACCAAAGTCAACAGTGGGAACATGAGAACTGACTCAAAGTGATGTGACAGTCGCCTCAGTGTCGCCTCATCAATCATGAACAGCACAACGTACAGTATTGTGAGATTCTAGCTGAACAAAAGTCTTACGAAAAGATTCATCTTCATTTTATTTACCAACCAAAACATATTAAAGTATCTGAAAACTATATAACCAAGTTATTTTCATGTGACGTTCTGATCCGTTTCACTCCAGTGCTCCACGTGCGATCATTTATTCATCACATTGTTGGGGCGATCTACACACCGATCGCTGATCCATGTATTGATCAGTCCAGCCGCTGGACGCTCACCTGACCGTGCATTCATCCCTCATCGCTGCAGACATTTAGCATGGGTGGTCACACACCACCTCAGCAGCATGAAGGAGCAGCCACTTGGCTCAAACTTACATCAGTAGCTAGAAGGAGTGCCTGAGGCGCACAACACTCAGCTACTTCTCATTCACCAGCGCCGCCCTGCTCCCGGTGTGTGTGTGTGTGTGTGTGTGCATCGCCCTGTATTTGTGGCCACCTAAGTGCTTCTGCGCAACTGTGCATGTCCGTGCTCGTCTTTGTGTGCAGGCTTGCGAGTGTGCAGCTCTGCCCGGAGCGCGATGTGAAGCAAGGGCGATGGCCAAAGATTTGTGAGCACCTGAGAGGAGAATCAGTATGGACACAGAGGCTCGGGTCACAGAGGGATGTCGAGATACAGGAGTGGCGTATACGTGGGTGTGTGTGCAGCCAGTGTCGGGCTTAACCTGGCGCCTGACGTATAAAAAAAAGACGGCGGGAAAAAGGCAGCTTGGCACTGAGAAAGACAGACAAACTAAAAGGAGACTGGCAGGAAAGAAGTGAAGAGCAAAGTGCAGGAATAAACAGGCAGAAGTGGACAAAACAGCGAAAGAGGGAGAAAAAAAGGAAAACAGACACAAATTGGATGTGAAAGGCCTCTCTAAAACATGGCCAATTCTTTCCTCTTTGGTCTGTATTTTGGAGAAAATAAAGCTCACTTTTTTTTTTCTTCCTTGAGCACGGCGAGACCAAATCAATAGCGCTCCCAGTGCACAGCTATTATTTTTCAAAGTCTCCTGCAAGGAGAGAAAAAGAAGGAGGGAGGACGGTGGAGGAGGGGGGGAAGAGAGTGTGTCTTCCCTCTGCGGCGGGGGAAGACACGCGCTGGATTGGTAAAGCGAGTTTAGCAGGTAAGAGGAGGCTCTGATTGAGGTCGTCCTTGCAGGTACGATCAAACAAACGTATCTGTAAATCAAGCCAATCTCTGACCCTAAAAGCCAATACAAAGATAAGGCGTTCAGCTAAAGCCGAAATATCACCACAGCTGATTCCAGTGGTATTCGCAGGTATGTTTGTTTTGATGTCTCGGCCGTCCTGTATTTTTAGGGGTGGATGTTTGAAGTCTTTCTCTCTCATGAAGCATCACCTATAGAGCCGCTTTGAACCCGCCGCGTGTTTGATGTGACTCGCACCTCGAGCCCCGAGGCTCCTTTGTTCAGAGTCAGAGGCTTTTAACCGTATTAACCGCCCTCTCTTTAAAACACACTGATGCACGCGCAGGAAGAGACGGCGACACGAGTACACATATATACATTAAAAAAAAAAAAGGTTTCCAAACAATCCCATTCTTTCCCCTCTCTCTCTCTCTCTCTGTCTGAGCAGCACCGCAGCCGGATCACAACCTGACAGATGGATCACATCTTCTACGCCTTAGCAACCGAAAACCTACGAATCAGCTGGGTCACAGCCCGCGCCTTAGCAACTGTCCCCTCCGTATCTGAGGCGGATGAGCGAAGCCTCGCGAAGCTCCGGTGGTCAGCAGAAGCGTGACCGAGAGAGAATGATGATTTTCCTCTGTGAAGTCTCCCTCCCTCCTCGTCTACATCAAATACACGTTTGTGCAACATTAAGAATAAAGCGGAGGCACATTCAAATGAAGAGTGGCAGCTGCTCAGATGTTGACTGAGTGCTCAGCAAATTCTTTTGACGACTCTGAACTCCCGTTTAAAAAAGATCTGCTCGGAGCAGCGAGCGTGTTTGGAAGTTTCCTTTTCTTCCTCTTTACACCTGCTGCCCCTCTCTCGGCAACATGTTGACTCTTTGGCGCGAGATGTAAGGAAACAGAGCGGCGGCGAACGCCGTGAAATGTATTCACGGAGTTTTCCGGCTTCCACACTTAACCGCTGTTTATCTTGCGCTCCGAGTAAGTCGGCGCTGAGATGAGAAGGGGGAGCGGTTATGTAACACACCAGCCAAAGATGAGCTCCGCCAATGAACATTCTGATAGGAGACTTCTGCTTAGTAACATAATCACACCGAACACAGAGAGGAGACAGGAGAGCGAGGCAGAGAGGGAAAGAGGGTGAGGAATGCTAACAGGTAGACGGAGAGAAAGGATGACATACTGTAAAAAAAAAAAAAAACTGGACGAGATGGGACAATGGGCCGAGAGAGAGGAGCTATATTTCAGCCTGCTGTACAGTATGTTTTTTTTTTGTGAGCCTGCGGACAAATCCTTTGTTTGATGCCGGCATGTGATCTTCAGATCGGGAGGCAGGATGGCATCGACACCCACCTCTGCACCCACCTGCAGCTACATGCCGTCGGTCTCCTGGGCAACAGGCTGGGAAGAACGGCGCTGAGGTGTCGGGTGGGGGGGGGGGTGAAACCCAGCAACGCCGATTTCTTCAGCGCCTATGCAAATAAAAGCAGTGTTTGTGCACGGAGAGCGCTCTCTAAAAAAAATTCAATATTTCATAAGAATACTCGAGTGTAAATACAGCCGATGGAAAACACTCCAGAGTGCTCGAGTCAGAATTGCATATAAACCATGAAAGAAGGGACAACGCGTGGAAGGAACAAATATGTGCACTTTTTAAACCTCGGGACACATTATGAATCTTCTCAGGGAGGTGAAGCTGCAGTTTATCAATCAGGCTCCGGACGGAAACTGATTAAACAACTCCCGGACAAGCAATCCAAAGGGGAAATGTGTGTAAAAGTAATTGCTGGGCATTCTGGGAAATGCAGTTATTTGCTTTTTTCTCTCGCCCAGGGTGATGAGAAGATTGAGTCCACTCTCCACAGCCAGCAGCCAGTTAGCTTAGCGAAAGAAACAGCTACTGTAGCCTGGCTTTGTCTGAAGTTAGCACCACCTACCAGCACCTCTAGAGCAGCTAATTAACACATTACATCATGTGCATTTTATTCTTATAAACACAGAAGTGCAAACGACCCTCTTGCACCTACAAATTGTCTCATTTAAGTGCAATTAAGTTCATTGTAGATGCTGTGTTATGAAAGTGGCGAGAGGTGTTTTCTGTTACAACATTAAAAAATATAATTCTGTTCACCATCGCTAACCCATAACCTTTAATAGCCAAACGTCCAAATAAAGGACAGCAGGCTGTTAGGGCTACTTGATTTATCTGCCAAGGACATAAAGAGGGTTTTCCTTTTACAGAAACAAAATAAAAAGGCCACACTTGAATAAACTTTTATAGCCTGCTGGTTCAGCGTGTGTTCGGGGCGAGCGAGTATACTGGAAGGAAAATGCCATTAACAAGTATACTGAAACATTAAAAGGAATAATTCCTCAGCCCTATGTTCACTTAGTGTATCATTTCAAGCTGTGCATAATATTCCTGTAAGAACCTTACAAGGACTTAGACAGTATTTGTCAGGGTTTAGCGGCTTCACGGCGACATTATCACATTTAAACTTCTTCTGTCTCATTTCTAATGTTTTAAATCCACATTAGTTCTCAGTGACACAGCACTGCGTTTATACCCTCTACATCCAAGTGTATAGTTTCTTTATGTGTCATCATCATTAAGTACTACGCAATCTGTCGCATCCATATTCAGCAGTAAGGGCATTTCATCATTACATGCTGCTTTAAATACACTCACTAACGTACTATTGGGCTTCTTCTAGTTGTTATCGCCGGGTCAGCGTGTGCATCCTGTTCACAGGCTCTCCAAATACCAGGGAAGGGATGCCTTTGCCAGTCGTCACACCCACATCCTCCATCCGACCATTCTCGCAGTAACATACATTCTTTTCTTATCATCTGCGTGAACGATACCACAGAGTGTCGTTGGCTGATTGCGGCACTTCTATGAGCTTATGAGCCAAAGTAGGAAGCTTCTCAGTGGAGTCTAGATATCACCAAAGAGATGCTGTTGTAAGATGATAGAATAGTAGAGGAGGGAGGGATGGATGGATGGAGGGATGTAGGGGATGGATGGATGGATGGATGGATGGATGGATGGATGGATGGATGGATGGATGGATGGATGGATGGATGGATGGATGATGTAGGGATGGATGAATGTAGGGGATGAATGGATGGATGGATGAATGGATGGATGGAGGGATGGATTGATGGAGGGATGGATTGATGGAGGGATGGTTGGTTGGATGGATTGATGGAGGGATGGAGGGATGGTTGGTTGGATGGATGGATGTAGGATGGATGGATGTAGGGATGGATGGATGGATGGATGAATGGATGGATGGAGGGTTGTAGGGATGGATTGATGGAGGGATGGTTGGTTGGATGGATGGATGGATGGATGTAGGGATGGAGGGATTGATGGATGGGTGGATGGATGAATGTAGGGAGGGATGGAGGGATGGATGGATTGATGGTTGTAGGGATGGATGGATGGATGGAGGGATGAATGGATGGAGAAAATGTAGGGAGGGTGGAGGGAGGGAGGGAGGGAGGGATGGATGGATGGATGGATGGAGGGATGGATTGATGGAGGGATGGTTGGTTGGATGGATGGATGTAGGATGGATGGATGTAGGGATGGATGGATGGATGGATGAATGGATGGATGGAGTGTCGGGATGGATTGATGGAGGGATGGTTAGTTGGATGGATGGATGGATGGATGTAGGGATGGAGGGATTGATGGAGGGTGGAGATGGATGGATGGATGGATGGATGGATGGATGGATGGATGGATGGATGGAGGGATGGGTGGAGGGATGGATGAGGGATGTAGGGGATGAATGGGTGTAGGGATGTAGGGATGGAGGGATTGATGGAGGCATTGATGGAGGGATGGGTGGGTGGATGGATGGATGGATGTAGGGATGGATGTAGGGGATGAATGGGTGGAGGGATGTAGGGATGGATGGATGGATGTATGTAGGGATGGATGGATGGATGGATGGATGGATGGATGGATGGATGGATGGATTTCTCTGGACAGGTGTTGTGCGTTACAGTGCAACAGCATGGCTGAATTCACACAATGGAGAGTTAAAATACAGTACATATATATAATAAATGTATATACACACATATAAGTGTGCAAAAATCTACGTTGGTCAGTTCTGACATCTTCAACTGAGCTCTGAGAAAAAGATGTGGCACTTGAATTCAAAAGAATCAGCATGGGGCTTATATTCAAGTCAATGAAGCGTCTTCTGATGATCATTGCTTTTAAATGTTGGTGTTTTCACGCTGCATTCACATTTACATTGCTCTGAAATAGCTTCCCCGTCGCAGAGAGATTCCATTTGGGAGCCGCGCGGCGCCGAAAGAGGACATTTGAAAACCGAATATTACTCCCGTTCTCCATTATGGACTGCAGTGACTGACATTTCCCTCTCGCTCTGACTGAATCCCTCACCCACTGCTGCTCCATTTGCGAACAAGTGGTAAAAATCCCTTGTGTTGCCCTTTCTTCACCCCTCCATTTCCATGCCCTCATCTCTCTGTCCTTTCCTCTTTCTCCTTATCACCTCGCCTCTCATCTATGACAGGACACAGGAGAACAGCTTCCAGGTCCTGATCTGTATCTCTGACGCTCTCCCGCTCGCTCTTGCTACCTCTTTTCCTTCCCCTCCTTCGCCCACCCCCCTCCTCCACTCTCTTCCTCCCCCTATCTGTGCTCTGGTCTGTGCTCTGCGGCTCTTCGTCCATATCAGAACAGAAACACACCCTGATTCCTATCTCTGCTCTCTCCGTAGAATACGCAACGTGTCCGGCGAACAACATTCACTCTGCCTCTTTCTTTCTTCCTTCCCCTCCACGTCCCTGTGATGCAAGTGTAAGTGTGCATATATATTCCCTGTGATTTCAGCCTCTCGTCCCTACGGGGGAGACAATGTAAACCCTGCATTATCAGTGAAGAGGCGCTCCGTGAGGCAGAGACAGATAACACCTAATAGTAGTGACACGCGCACTCGGCGACACACATACATTTCTCAGCTCGGATGTATCTCCTCGAGCAGGCCCATCCATATTCATCCGAACATTACGGGCGATATGATACGAGCCGATACGCGGAAGGTACTCAGGAGGCTGCGTGTGGATGGCTCCCTTTTAAAAAACTGTCAATTGAAAGTCATCTCACTTTTAAAGCCTCTTATGTCGCAGAGTGCACGGGAATTTTAATGGATATGGAAATTTGTTTTAAAAAAAGAAATGCTGTTTGTGCTCGAGGCTGTGTGTATAAGTGCTCCGTTTCTCCACCTTCCCCGCTCTGTGCTCTCGTGTGGGTCCCCCGTGTGACTCACATGCAAACACAAGTACCAGCACACACACACACACACACACACACACACACACACACACACACACACACACACACACACACACACAGGTGCTCTTGTCTAAATGCTGCGGTCCTGTGCTCCGCATCGCTGGCTAGTTGCCAGGGTGACACCCCGTCGCAGGGTTCGGAAACAAACAGCCCATAATATAATTGGAAACTGTGCGACATGACAACACTGCGTGACCTGTCCTGTTACCCTGGAGACCTCCATCCATCCCATCGCAGTCAGCCGCACACACGCCTCCTCCTCTTTGAAAGGATGGAGGCTTGTGATTGGTGGCTGAAGTGCCGCCAGCGATAAAACAGAGTTATAGATACGAAAATGAATGAATGAAAATTCTATTTCTGGTTTCAACCTGATGCTTTCATTGGAAAAAAAGAAATAATATTTCTCAACGCAACTTCTGCTGATTAAAAAATCTTAATTCAGCTCTAAAAGCTGAATTGCACAAGCTGGAATTCCTGCAAGCCAAATATATTTCAAGAAAACACTGACTTGCTGTAAAAGTGTGAATTAGAAGAAAAAAAGGTTGAGCCAGAGATGTCTCCTGGTGGCCGTGTCCTAGATTAACACCGAAGCATGACTGCAAGAGTGTTGAGTGACTGAGAGAGCTTATGTGTGTGACTGCGTGTGTGTGTGTGTGTGTGTGTGTGTGTTTAGGCCCATGTGTGAGTGGTAAGCGGTGAAACTCCGAGGCGCTGCAGCCGTAGCTAGCTCACACTTGCAAAGGGGTTTAATCTCCAGGCCTAATAAGGATCAATGTAAATGCAGAGTGATACTGTTCTTTCCAATGACAGGACCTGCCACCGAGCTGAGAGGATCACCCGACACTCCTCCCACTCAAAGCAACATTCACACTCTCCGAGCTGCACGGTCCAACAGCTCTGTGTGTCTATGTGTGTGTGTGTGTGAAGTCAGCCGATGCCGATGAAGTATAGGTCGCTTATGCAACAGCAAACACATTAAGATTCTCAACAGCCCTCGTATCAGATTGTCTGCGTCAGTGTCGTGTTTTCGTACACCTACACACGAAGCGGGAGGGAAGCCGACTGCTGAATGCTAATGCCGGGGCCAGAAAAACAATACTAATAATATCAGATTAGATCTCTGCCGTGAAAAAAAAGGTAGGCAAGATATTAAGACCACACGCTGTAAACGGCGGGCAGATCGTATCAGACGGCAAATATGACAGATTGTCGTTACAGCTCAACAGTCCGCCGAATCTCATGTAAAGAGTTTATCCACACGCTTGTTTGTGTGCGACGTGGAGGTGTTTGCGTGTGTGTGTGTGTGTGTGTGTGCACAGGAGCAGCAGAATATGAAAAAGGGCTCCTGCAGTCTTGCATGACAGACAGTCGCACACACACAGGTGTGCTGTGATTCATGTTCAGCGAGTGCCGGGTATTTTGAGCGTCAGGCGAAGAGTTTATAACACGGCGCTTAATCCTGGATATTGATGCATCTGAGAAGTTTGTATCATCTTATAAAGTGTTTTCTATGTGGAAAATGATCTAAATTACAGGGCTCATAGTTCATAGTTACCATATTTGTAATGTCGAGAACTTAGAGGAGACATATTATGCTCATTTACAGGTTCAGGGGCCACTGACGAGGCGTTTCAGGAGCAGTGTTTTAGGTTGGAGAAAGGAGCTTCTGTTGGTGCAGACTTCTTAACCGTCAAGATCTTTTACACGCACAAGAACGTATAAAACACTTAAAGAAAGTGAAAAAACAATAGCATAAGATGTCTCTTTTAATGTGTTTCTAGTATTTTTGGATCCCTCTGCACAGATACTCGTATGGTGAGTCTCTGCAGGAGTTTTTATGTCTGAAGAAGGGCCTGAAACGTCACATGTGGAGGTTGTAAATGTTCAGGGGAGCATTATCTAATGTGCAGACTCTTATTTTTGACTTCTCCTATTGTTTAATTGTTTCTGGACGGCTGCACTGCTATAAACTTTTGCAAGTAAGGTGTTGGAATCATTGGTCACTGCCCTGACATTTTCAAACAATACCCAGCTTCAGGTATAGCTTTTGCTAGCAAACAACAAAATCACACACACACACACACAAAGCTAGAAAAATATGTGGGACCAGTTTTCCATCACCTCTCAAAGGGAGCCACATAAAGCGACTTGTGAGCAAAAACAATTTGTAACACAAAAGGAGCACATAAAAAGTCTTTACCGAGTTCTGCCAGCTGGATTAATTTATTTTCCGGCTGCCTCGGGGGCAGAGGAACAAGCTGGAAACACAACATTGACATATCATTATATAAAAGTTGGTCTTTTGAAAGAGTTGGCAAACAGTTGCCAATTAACACATTGTGTTGTTCCTATTTGTCAGACTTTAGCTGATGAATGCTTCAATATGTTCCCCGGCTCAATGCCAACTTTGTCTGGTTATTGCACAAACTTTAAAATATGATCTATCCATCGAGAGCAATGTTCAAAGCAATCAACGACAGAATTTTTAGTGTAGTCAGCTGTGAACTGTCAAACTTTTCCAGCTTGTTTCACCACACATCAGCGCCACACCGGAGTGAGGTAAATTCAGAACCAAACACTTCTGCAGCGTCGTACAAACAGGTGCTAACTTTACACCGGGCACTCGGTAAATGTGCTCTCAGCCAGACTCCGTCCCGATCCATTAAGCCGAGCGCCACTTCAGCTTAACTGCCCTCGGAAGGACCTGGCCTCAATAATGTATACAGCCATACAAGTCTCTATTACTCACAATTAATAATACATGGGCTCCCTGCCCTGCTATCCCCCATCTCACTATTCTTTCATTCTCCCCATCTCTGCCTGTTAACAGTGATGGGCTGCGCCATCTGGCTCTGAAGAGAGGCCGGGGGGCTGGAGGAGGTGGAGGAGGTGGAGGGAGGCGGTGAAGTTCACCAAAAGTGTGGAGTTATACACGCAACTTTGTTTAAAAAAGAAAAACATAAAAACATCTGAAAACTCTTCGGAGACGAGACGCTGCAGTGACCTTTCCGTGATATCAATAGCAGCCGATGTTCATTTCCTTACAAATGAGCGCATGGGAGAAATTAAATTTGGACATGTAGCTATTCAGGGACTGTGGGCGTATTAACTGCGTGTGGATGAATGTGTATCTAAACTGCACTAACTGTTGAGAAGGTCAGCCTTCACATTCTATCAGCTTTACGCTCGCCGCTGCCCATTGCTGCGAGAGACTCGCTGCTCTATAATGAAATTATCCGGTCCTACGTTTTTCTCCCTCCCGCCTCACCATTACTGAATCTCCTTCGGTACATCTGTCCCTCCCTCTGTAACTGTGTTGGTCTGCGTCCCGGCGCCATATGGCGTACGGGCAGCAGCACTACGAGCCTGTCAAGATAACAAGTAGTAGTCCCTTATGGCAAGTAGTACAGAGTCTTCAGTGTGAACTGTGACAAAACACAGAAGCCCCCTGAGATAAAAACGAGACACGCTCGACAACAACAAGCAAGAAGGGGCCAAAAAAAGATCCAAAAGACCAAGGTGCTGTCTCGTTTTGTCCAATCAACAGCCTAAAGTGATATACTGGAGAAAAAAAGAGGTATTTACCATTCTATGTTTTGCAATCTTGCCTTTATTTGGATGGTTTCTAATGTAGTTTCTGTTTCTGGTCATACTGTATATACAAAGATCAACATGTTCTCAATCCAAACTAGTCAAATACATCAACCCTAAGCTTCAAACTATGACTCTCTTCTTACCCCTCTAGTGTCAGTTTTGCACGTACAAGTCTCCACAGTCAAGTTGGTAATAATGAATATGACTTTTGGTTAAAGGTGCAATATGTTAGAATAAGCCACTTGTCAAATTCAGACTCAAAGCAACTGTAGTTGCCGTTAGCTTGTTAGCTCAATTAGCCGGGCAGCTAGCTAGCTAGTCTGGACTGGGAGCTCACAGGGACCAGATGTGTGATGATGTTCACAGTGCTAGCAGAGGAGCTTTAGATCGGGACAGGCTGAGGCTAGCTGGTTAGCTTTGACCCCCCCTGCTGTGACTTAATTTGCTCTTTTAGTTGTACAGCTCAAGACATGATGCTGCAGGGCATCTACAGTGTCTAATCTGAAGCACTGGGCCACTGACCAAGCTGGTGACACAGTGGAAAAATATAGATTTCTGCATATAAACATTAAACAAAACAACAATGCAACCCTCTGTTCAATTACATTAATCACAACCCCTCAATGGGTAAAAGAAAATAGGTTCAATCTTAATTTTTCAGCAGCAAGTTGTGGTGAAACTGATCTGTGATCTGTGTGGATCATCAATATTACAAACAGGGGACATGTCAACATGTCTTAATCACGATCAAGGCCTCTGGCGTGAGGCGAGAGGTTAGAAGGGTTCAGGTTAAGGATGTGACACTTTAGGAAGGCAGGGAGGAGCTGGTTAGCGAATGAATGAGTGAAGATGGATCTATCAGCGTCCCGTGTGACAAAAATACGAACAGACCAGCAGCTGAGGAACGGAGGGCGCCGGGTGGAGGAACAGATAAAGAGCTGCCTGAAGTGTCGGGTGGAGGAGGAGGAGGTGGAGAGTACAGTAAAGGCCTGAGCGCCGATATTCTGTCAGAGACGGAGTGTGATTAACAGCGGCTGAAAAAAGGCCGTCCGCTCAGGGCCCTGACATCACTCACTCTACTCCCAACACACACACCGATGCAGTCACTCAAGCAGCACTCTGGGAAATGAAGCAGCTGATTCTCAGAGCAGGGTGACCTTCTACCCACCATGCACTGCTCTCTGGTAGTGAGAGCCGGACCCGGTAGTCGCTTTGATGACGGGCGACTGTTATTACCTTTTTTTTTTTTTTATGTCGTTGTTCCTCCGACTCTTTCAAAGCGAATGTAAATGCGCTCGCTTTAATAATTGATCGGATTATTTTCTATGCGCGACAGAACGCCGCGTATCCACTTTAATATAGATCAAATAGAGCTTCGAGTGTGTGCAAGCAACTTATCTCCGGCGAAAGGAGAGAAGGAAGTCTTCTCCCGCGCTGTGTGTGTGTGTGTTGATGTGAGGAAGCAGCACCAGAGAAAAAAAGAAGATGTAAGGTCGAGGCTAACTGGACAGTCAGAAATGCCAGTGTCTACCCTCGACAGCGTAACCCTGACAGCTGTAAGGAAGATACAAGCGGACATCTAATAATGCAAATACCAAAGGTTCACTGGCCTTTACCGCCTGAGGGCACGCTGTCTGTTACCGCTCGCCTTTACACGGGGGGGCACGCACGGCGGAGGCAGCGGGGAAACATGCCGAGGACGCTGCATATGCTGCACGCAGGCGTCCTATTGATATCTTCCTCTCTGTGTCATACTTTTCTGTCCCGCAGCTACCGACAACAAACCATATCTCACCGTGACTTCATCTCTCCCATTTTGCCGTCTCCCTGTTTCTCCCCACCTGCACTAATGGATAAGAGGAGACAAATTACAGCCCTGAGGTGAGTGTGTGTGTGTGTGTGTGACAGAGAGTCTGTGTGCACGTTACAAGTGTCGACGCTCGCGTGACCACGAGGAAGAAGCCTCCTCGGAAAGTGTAAGTGTTAGAGGGGGCGTCGGCGTGTGTGAGCGGCTTTACCGGTTCGAACATGTGTGACAACATGTGTGACAAAGTCCTTCCAGGCTCTGTTGTGTGTGTGTGTGTGTGTGTGTACAGATGTGCGGCGTGTGAAGTCGCAGACAGCTGTGCGAGGTGTGAGAGGAGGCGGCGAAAGAAGCTGTTACTCCCCTATAGCACGCCGCGGCGCACCCCTGCTAGTTCTCATTCTCACCCCGTCGTCTTTTATCTCACCTGCTTTCTCTTATTATTTTCCAGCTTCGTTCACTGCAGTCATTTATTATTCACACATAGGACTCAATATGTTTTTTTTGTTTAAATCTGACATTTGATCAGTATTTTGAATTAAAAACAGGTTCAAAGTTGAATCAAATAAATGGATTGCAGGAATAATCAGCAGCTCGTTTGTGTTTTCGCCCCATTTTTCACCTCACTTTCGTTGTATTTTTGACCTGCGCTCGTTGCAGGTGACCTTGTTTCCTGTGAACTACAATGGTCAGTGTGATCTTGGCAACTAAACAAACCGGTCCAAACAGGTGTGTTCCTTTAATAACAGGATCGAGGGGTCTACAGTCGGCCATACTTAGGCACAGCCGTGCTTGGAGCTAAATGCTAACATCAGCGTGATCACACGCTCACAGCGATGGTAACATGTGGATTTATTAGCGGGTAATAATGTTCATCATGTTCACCAGCTTCCTGTAGCATATCAGCAAGCTAATATTTGATGTAAAGCACTAAACACAACATGCGGCTGAGGCTGACGGGAACGTTTTAGAGTCAGAACTGACACTTTTGACACAATGGTGGCATCAGATGACAAGTCATAGGATCACTAACGTTATCATGTATTAATACCTTCGTAATGCAATCCGTCTGATATGTCACTTAAAACTTCATAATGGCTCTAGAGTAAAAAGTAAAATCACCAAATTCAGTATGATCTGTACAAAACTCCAGTCAAATATATCCAGCGTTAACAGTGTTAATAGCAAAGTGAACTATTGAAGATATATGAAAAAAAACTGCTATTTTGAAACTATTTTTTGGCTTTTTATGCTATATTCATATTCTTGTATAAGACCTTCTGTGTGTGGGGGAGTGTATTTGTCATTAGTGCAATAAAATCTACAGTATTTTCTTTCTTTATGTGCAATTTGATGTTTAAAGAGACTTTTAAAAGCAACATGAAGACGATGACGATGTTTCTTACGACTGTATCTACACGCTCCCAACCAACCGACACTTCTTTCGAGGCCTCAAGCTGATCCTTCAGCTCAGCGCAGAGACTCAGGGTGAGAAAAGGGAAAACAAAGACAAAGAGAAAACGGATGTGTATGTATATATTGTGTGTTTGTGTATGCTCTGCATGTTTGTGAAGGGGGCGTCCTGTGGAGAACTCCAGACACAACAGGCTTTTCCCCGCAGGACTCTGTCTTTGCGTGACAGCCTGATTAACATCACACCTTCACACACACACACACACACACGTGCACGAATCCACAAGTCATCACACATCGGGAGTCGCATCTTGGGGGAACATTACCGAAGGCGCGCACACACACACACACACCGTGTGCTCACGCGAATCGCTCAAGCTTATCTCCCACCTGTTTAGCATTTTTCAGATACGTGCCTGTGTGCATGCGACGTCGTATCAGCATCAAGCGACACAAAGAAGACATTCACTCACTAATGTACGCCTTCAAAGAGACACACACAAACTACCAACACTGTTGGCGCCTTAATGATTAGCTGTGTCTCCGTCTGACCGTGCAATAATGGAGTAAATGTAAATATCATTCCCTTGCTTCAATCCTATCAACGCAACCATCAAAGCTCTGCTGGCATTTAGGCAAATCTCTCCGTCTAAGCCCCAGAGAAGGGGGTCACACTCCCCTCCCCACGTCTCCAGCCTCAGACCGTCCCCCTCCGCAGAGCTCACAGACTCGCCACAGAGATACAGCTTGACATTTCCCCACGAATTACGAGGAAGGAGGAAGCGGGGGGAAAAAAATAGCGGGGATTAGGCAGCAACTGGCGGAGAGAGTTAGAGATGTGAGGAGAGGGAAGAGATGGATCAATACGCGAGGCCTAATAAAGGGAGGATTTATTGGCACCTCGCAATAATGTGAAGCGACTTCAATACGGCTCAGGGATTGTCTCGGAGGCAGAGGGGAGCGCGCGCTTTCCTTCAGCACCGCGGACAGCTCCCGGTGTTCCGGCTTACGCGAGCAGCACCGGGACAGCTCCTTTAAGTCTCCACGCGTGACCTTTCACCCGCTTTCAAAGAGAGCGCTTTCCCTGCCGCCGTCGACCTCCAGCCTCCAGTCTTTGCCTGTTAATTTCATATCTGTTACAGTTTGTGACCTCCCACGTCCCGCTTTAAATAACAAAAAAGAAATACAGGCAAGGAAAAAGAGATTCAGGCCAGAAAAAGACACAAAAACACAGATTTTCAGTCACATCCCTCCAATCTAACATGTGGAGAGCTGCAACGATTATTTGATTAATCGTCACCTATTAAATGAATCACCAACTATTTTAATAATCGATTAATTGGTTTGAGTCATCAGGATTCTCTGATTTCAGCTTCTCAAATGTCTGTTTTCTTTACGCCTTCAATGACAATTAACTCAATATCCTTCGGTTGTGGACGAAACAAGACATTTAAGGACGTCATCTTTCATTTTTATAGACCGAAACAACTAATCTCGACAGAGTTAGAGTGATAGTGTAAATAATCAGTAGTCGCAGCCCTGAACACCTGTACATGAAAACTACTACAGGATGAAAAACTATATAAATAGAAGCAGAAACTATAGAATCCCATAAGAACAGAAGCGAGCAGACACACGGACGGAAAAAAGAAACAAAGCAAAACGCTCGGTAAATAAGCTGCTGTCAGCAAAAGTTCTCAAGCTGCTGTCAGCATAGTAGGAATCACGAGGATTCATCTGAGAGCCTCTGTAGACACACACAACACACACACACACACACGAAGACACACAAACAAACACACACACACACACGAAGACACGCAGGAGAAAGGCAAACGTTTAAAAATCGTTCAACGCCTTCCTGACGATTGTGTGAAAACAGGCTAATCTACACTTAGTGTTTGTGACATCATGAAAAATCCTGACCTCTCACACACACACACACACACACACACACACACACACACACACACACACACACACACACACACAATGTACACACAGGGATCCCAGGGCTGACAGACGACTTCTACCCCTCTCTCCTTCATCACCTCTTGCCTGCGTTGCTTCTCCTCTCTCCCAGGCCTGACAGGATCTGCAGGATACCCCCACTTACCTCCCCCCCTCACCTTCTCCCTCCCCTCCCTGCCCTTCCTCTCTCCTCCTCTTCCCCCTCCCTGCTCCCTCCATCTCTCTCTGTCAGCTCATTAAGCTTGACTTATCTCACAGTGCAAAGCGGAAATTAAATCCTGGGCCCTGAACCTCCCGTCCCCTCTCCTCCTCCTTTGCCCCCCTCGTATTCTTTGTACCCATGTAACCAAGTCGACGGAGGTAAATTCGGCGTTATTTTCATGTGTCGCATTGTTGCTGTGTTTGTTCTTAAATGGGAATCATGATGCCTGGCTGCTTTGTTTTTTATGGAGGGGGGGTTCTGGTGCAGAGTAGTTGCAGTTAAATGGCAGAACACGGGTATTGTTGCATTTATTACTCTGGGAAAAAGAAGTCACGGTCAATTAGCTGTCGGATTATTAATAGTTTGGAAGCAGCGGTCTCTCCGTTTGCCTCCTTTTTTTCTTGTCGCACATCCTCCCGCCTTCTCTTTTTTACAGTTTCTCTTGAGCTTCTGCAGCTCAGAGGGCAGTAAAAAGTTAATGTATGCTATAGGAAAGTAATCAGAGTACTCTTAGGCAGTAACACCATGCTGCACAGGGAATCGAGGCAGATTAAGGACCTGTATTTGGCAGCATTAACATGAAATCGTCCCCATAAGCTCTGCTAATTCAACTTCACTGGAGGAGAGAGGGGAGAGGAGGTCCCCCCCTCCCTCCTCCACTTCAAACAAGACACTCACACACACATTCAGGAAACCACACACACACACACCATCAAAAATCCACAAGTCTCAGCTCCATTCTGTGTCCTCCAGCTTCATTCATATCTGACAAGCTTAAGGTGTAGTTAAGCATTTAGCCTCGCTCTGTCCTGGCACTCCAGCTCGACAGTGACGCATGCTGCAGAATGCCGGTGATTCGTCAGCAGCCAATAGGATTAGCAACGCGCGGTGTTGCATTGTGGGTACTCTCACGCCTGGGAGGTATGGCACACTCTGTAAAAAAAAAAAAGGCAGACGCTCGGTTGTTTGGATGCGATTCGGGCCCACAAAAGAACGGAGAGCGGAACAGAAGAGGACAGGAACGGACCTGAATCTGCTAATCCATTCACAGTCGTAGATGGCGCCCGAAAAAATGAAAGGGAAAACATTTTGGAACGGGATGCATGACGTCAGCGGCGCCCACGCCACGTCGTCTAATCTATTGTGTGACTCCAGGCTGAATCCAAGTTTGCACCGAGCCAACGAGGGCGACGCAGCCGTGAAAAACAGCAGAGAACACATGACACAGATACAAACACTGTAACTCACACCACTTCACTTCAGTTCAGAGTTCAGCTGTTTGTTTCACTGATTTTTATGTGCCACATATTCACAGATCCATGTAGCTGTAGCTTATAATAAAGCATGTTGAGTCGGCATGGAGGCAAACACAAAGTCATTATCAGTCTGAGCTCCACTCAATGATCACAGTCACTCAGTATATTAACAGTTAGAAGTAAGTTAAAGCCACACTATGTAGAAATTGGCCTTTTGTGCGGACTTGTCCCAATACGAAACCTGAAAAAATCAATAATCATTTGTCAGTACCTACATTATTTTTGTGCAAAACTCAATTTTTTTATTCAACAAAAGGGGTTGAAGTGTAGTCGACACACAGGCCATCATACAAGACCTTCATTTATATAAATGGGATATATTTTAAATGGATTTTGGGACATTTATTAGACAACACTGATTCCAAAATAAAAGTGGATGCTGTGTCAAACAAAGACAATATATTTCATGTCGTACCTCATCGACTTCATTGATTTTTTGTTATTAAATGCTCCAAAAAATAAAACATTTCACAGTTCAACAGGTTGATTGGTAAGAGGCGATACTATCATGATTAAATATGAAAGTGGCATCTTCAAAAGGCTCAGTTGTGTCTTTATGTCATTATGTCGAGTGTTCAGGCTTGTTGCCCGGCCTCCACATTCATTACAATGTTTTTAACAAAATCTGTTAGGATCTGATCACCAGAGCAACACGAGCACGGTGTGGTGTCTGTCGGTTTATCAATTTAGTGTGTTATATTCATCCAACGCCGATCCCCTGACACTCTGCTGCTGGATTTAACTGGCAGGCGTGAAACGCCGTCAGAAGAAACGCTCTCCCGGCTCGTCCTGAGATCAAACAGCCTCGCACGGCTCGGGGAAGGCGAAGACGCGGAGAGGAGGCGCACCTGGCCTGCAGTGAACAAGGAGCACCCACTGCGGACCACACGCGGCACCCAGCAGACGCCGGCGCACACAAAGCCTCACGTGCAGTCGTACGAGAACATACACACTACACGGAGACGCAATATTGACTCTCCATCTGACAGAATCGAGCGGAGACACACAGACGCACAAACACACAAGAGACAAACAAATAAACAAACAGCAGATTCACATCATGGCTGCCACACAAACGGACGACCATACTCTTCCTCTCTCTCTCTCTGGGGAAAGCAGAAATAGACAGAGTGAGGGATTTAGAAAGAGAGAGAGGGAGTGAGTGGGTGAGTGCCAACACTCAACAGCAAGCAAAAACCCCAAAACATCAGAACATGTCTGAGTGGATTATAACTATACCACGTCACAGGGGAGTGGAGCGGCAGGAAGGAAGGAAGGAGGGAGGAGAGGAAGAGGGGGAGGAAGAATAGTGAGAGGATGGCGGGTGAGGATGGGTGAGGCTGCGCTGTCACACCTCTCAAACGTTTATCACTTTGAATAAATACCTGCGCACGGGAACGTACAGTGCACAAACACACACCGATAAAGACTCAAACTATTCATTCTGTCACTCTGTGTGTGTGTGTGTGTGACAGCCCCTCCCTGCACACACACACACACACACACACACACACACACACACACACACACACACCGCAGCAGTACTAATCTCCCTCTCTGAGTTATATCCCCTCCCCCCCCCCCGCTCTCCATCCCATCCAATGGCCCCCATTTCAAAACTCTGCCTCTGCAGAGGGCGCCTTCAAAGCCCAGTAATCTGTCTGGGGAAGCAGCAATGAGTGAGAGAGGAGGGAAGGAGGGGGAGGAGGGGGGAGTACAGCTCTGGATTAGATCCCCTCTCTTTTTCTCTTCCCCCCTCCCTCCCAAAAAGTAAAACCCCCTTTTCATTTTCTGCCTTCGCCTCCACATTTTTACTACAGGATGTGATGTGAGTCACGCTGCAGCGCGCTAACCTCCCGTCACGGCTGGAAGCACGAAACGTTCCTCAAACGATAATGTACACAAATGTGCGTTTACAGTCGTCAACAACAAATGATGACAACATCAAGTTCTTTATCTCTTTAATTGAAGGTGCATATTATATAAGAATTGGCCGCCTGTCGATGCAAAGTCACTCCAAACAAAAAGAGGGCAGCATATTACCAGAGCAATTCGAAAAATGCTGCTAGCTGTAGCCGCCGTTAGCTCGCTACCTCAGTTAGCCGTGCAGCCAGTGTCGCTCTAACTTCCAAAAGGAGTCAGAGAGTGAGGAAGGAAGTCAAACAAACAAGACGAGACATGACTTGAGTTAAGCTTTTGAACAAGACGATGACCATGAACATTTCTGCCAGAGCCACCTTGATCCATCAGCCATGATCGCACGCTACGTAATCTTTTCTTTAGGTTTAGATTTAGAGACCGTGTGCAGGATTAAAGGCGCTCTGTGTGACACTTTGTAGCAGTTTACATGTATTCATCACTTTTTTATTGGACACATGTGAGCAGATTGTAACTCGACTTTGTTGCCTCTACAAGCCTGCGGACATTTTTTTTTAAAGTTGCTTAATGCTGCTGGACTGTGGACGTCTTTGTAAAGGACTCTGGGGTCGGATTTTCCACGACAGTCCAAAGAATGCGACTTTACGTAATCTCTTGAGTGCAACGTCTCAGTGGCGGTTTAAGAAAAATGGCTTCCAGCACAACACAGAAGTTCCACAGAGCCCCTTCAAATATGATTTTGGAAACATTTTCCATTATGTAAACTGAAAGTATTGGGCCTTTGCTTCGGCCACTTCACCCAGCCTGACTTACAAAAATGAAGATTTCCATTCCGATATATTTAGGACCTCTCTAGTGCCAAACATTAATATGAAACCTGCCGCTGCACCCCGGCGGAGCCCCGGTGAATGAAAGACGCCTGAGCTCACGAAACGAGATCATAGAGTGATTATGAAATATCATAAGTCCCAGAAACAAGCGTCTTAAACGGCCCCTCGCAGGCAATCACAGCGGCGGTATTATGGAGTAGAGGTGTAGCTTAAAAGATTACACTTGGAAGCCCTTTAAATTAGTTTCCCTTATTGTGAACACGGGACCAGAGGTGGCGCACAAAGACAGAATTAGAGCTCACAAAAAAAAAGTTCAGGCCCAGGGGGAACTGCTAAAGTACCTCATATAGACCAGTGACTGCTGAAAAAATAAAGAGCATGAATGAGATTAAAGCATGATGTGTGGTCAGAGGAGATATCGCTCTCTCTCAAGAAGTCAACAGGCAGAAAAGAGGATAGGATGAAGAGGGGAGATGGGGCGACGTCGGAGGAACTACACTCATATTTTTGGCAATTCTTCAACACAAAGTCATTTACATCCAGCAGGATGCGTCGATATTGCCAGAATATCGATAACACTGTTGGAAAACAAAACAATGAACGCTCAAGTTATGCAGAATCGACCAAAATCGACCTTTTGTGCACAGAGCGCGTTGAGTAATACGAGACTAAACGCGGCGGAGACGGAGTGGGATGTGTCCTGAGGGGTTGTGGACACGGAGTTTAACAAACGCTCAGTCTCTCCTTATAGTTACAGACCCGATCCGACCTCTCCTCCAAATCAACTCCGTCACTATAAATATTCTGTTTTCTCATTCTTCATTCTGCTGGGAGCCTCTATTTACTCACACAGCCCAATTCTTTTGAATCTCTGTACAAAATAAATGCTGTATTGCACGTTAGGAGAGACACTATTCTGCCACAAAGCCTCCCAAAGAGATTGACGGTTCACATCTCGATAATTACACTTGCTACCATTTCAGACTCGCTACAAAGACGACACAACTGTGGCACTTAAACTCGACACCGGCTGCCCAGGAGAGCAGCTAACGAGCTCCTCTATTACTTGTCCACAGCGTTATCTATCACTCCTGTTTTCATGAATCAAGGTCAGAGAATAAAAAAGCACAACTGCTCGTCAGCTCCCGACAATCTGCATTGTGTGAGAATGAACGCGTAACTTCAAAACCAGTCGGCTGAGCGTGCCTTCTCCTCTTTTAGACACTTTGACTGGATATGACGTATGATTACGCAACGCAAAGGATAGTAAACACTTTAGGAATCAGCTCTGATGATCCTAAAGCAGCCAAACATTTAATATTTGGTGGACCGATTCAAGTTCTGCAACTGTTCTGCACTTTTCACTGAGGTTTCCTTGTCTGGAGCAGCTGACACGTTAATAGAGTCTCTGATAAGCAGATCTATACACAACATGTAATCCACTTTTGACTTCTGTCGTCTTTCCCCTGATTCCGTCCTAATCTTCCAACCTTCCTCACTCTTTCTCTACCTCTTCCCTCCCGCTCGTCGCCTTTTGTTCCTGCACCTTTTCATCCACCGTCCTCGATCCTTCTCTTCCTCCTCTCTTCCTCCTGTACAACCCACTGAGGATTAAGGCGTTGTAATGTGCTGCGCTGGAGGCATCGTTTTGAACACATACTCGGATAAATCCCACCTCGGCAGGTAGAACCATGACGGGAGCCGAGTAGCTTAAATCTCCGCCGTACAATAAACATTTCGGGGTGTACGCCTCGTCGGGACGGCGCAGAAACACAGCACATAAGTGGACGGTGGACGCATTTGAAAAGCGGTGTAGCGTGGAGGGGAAACAAATGGCCTGGGGGAGAGATAAGTGGAAAAGTTGTTAAGGAAATGTCTGCGATCATTAGCGGCGGCGTGGCAGGGAAACTCTTTGTCTTCTCCCCCAGCGAGGCTCATCACTTTACACCTATAACAACAGCTGCTGATATGGAGGCCTGTGAGGAAGGTATGGAAACAGAAAAGCGACGCACGCCAATAGACAAATGGTCTGATAGGAGAGATGTGTCTGGAGGAAAATAATGTCTACCCGCTAACAATATGTGCTGATCTTAGGGGAGGGGTGCATCTGGGTGTAGCTGTCAAGCGGAAAAAGCCCCTCGCTGTGCGCTTTGCATACGCAAGCAGGTGGTCCTTCCGCGCACGTCAATATATCCTGTCTAATTGAATTGAATGGGATAAGAAACGCTGCCGCTCTCCATCCGTCTCCCATCTATCTTTCCTGGCTCTCCCCAAATAAACTGCAAAAAACACACACAAACACACAAACACAACGCGTGTGTGCACCTTCATATCCACGTACACACACAAAACTGCAAGCGTGCATATCTACGCTCGCCTGTGCACATTTACTGTACACTCAAGCACATCCAGACACACACACACACAATCACAATCACAAACACACACACACTGCCCTCCAGACCTGTCATTCTGAGGTAATTACCTGGCCTCACTAACTGACAGGGTTACGGCAGCTACAGACCCCAGGCGCTGGGAGTCGTTAACCCTATATTTGCCAGAAACAGACACACACACACACACACACAAAAAGTCCAGGAAGGCACAATAAATATGAATGTGTCGGTCAGGCTCACTGCCCCGGCACATTTTTAATTTATTTCCTCTCCTCCCCAGGGTGAGTCCTAATACGGCTGCACACAGCTAATAAAGAAAGGCGGGTGGAGGAGGTAAAAAACACGAGCACATCCTCCACCGCCGCCGACCTCGAACACTACGAACGATTCCAGTGAAATTTGAGATACTGCGCTCGGTATGCTATACGAGGAATGTGACAACAATCAATACACATAAAGAACTTCCAGCACAAAAGCCCGTGTACGTACGCTTACAATGGCCTGCACGGGCGAGAGGGCGGGGTGTAAAATGTATGTCCTAAACCAGTCAGCACTTCCCATTATACACAGGATAAATGGGGACAAACAGAGAGGAGGATGGGAGGACCGTGACCTTGAGAATGACTGGGACAGCGTAGTGTGTGTGTGTGTGTGTGTGTGTGTGTGTGTGTGTGACAATTACACTCTATAGTACGACAGTGGCCTACTTTCTGCGTGTGGATAAGAGAGCAAATTATTTAAAAGATGTTCATGTCCAAGAACAATATTATAGTTGGTTGTTTTTAATGGTAGTTATCTCATCGTTAAAATGAAATTATAAATATTTGACCAGATTTTAGACACTAGTATGTGTCATAATACAAAATGCCCTAAAGCAGAAAATGTAGGTCACAGCATAACAGCGTTCTTCAGTCCCTGTCCTGCATGTTTCAGATGTTCACCTGCTCCTACACACCTGATTCAAACCATCAGCTCGTCATCAAGCTCTGCTGAAGCCTGATGACGACTTATTCATTCTGAATCAGGTGTGTTGGGGCAGGTAAACATCCAAAACATGTAGGACAGGCAGTGTTTCCCCACACACACACACGTATTGTACGTGGGCGGTCTGCACAGGTATATTAACAGCCGCGGAACAAGTAGGTCACGTGGGAGGTTTATTTATGGACGACTCCTGGACTAATTTTCCTGTTCAATTTATCTCTCACATTCTTGTTTGTACCATCCCCACTTCTTAAAAAACAGCGCTTATTATAATTTTAATATAATCTTTTCCACGACACACACACACACACACACAGAACAGAACAAATAACTGGAAGCAAACAGCCATATCAAAGAATTAGGATGCGTGCAAACTCTGATTAGACACACTCGAAACAAGCAATTTGTCAGCCTATTTGAATAAGTCCCAATCAGTGCACACCTGGGCCGCTTAACTTTGAGACATTCTGACAGCAAATCTGGTGGTAGGCTCTCCCCCCAAAAAAACCCCTGTGATCCATCATTTAAAGTTCTATTATTTTACACAGGAAGGCAGATTAAGGGTACTTAATTTGCCATATTTCATCCTAAAACGTCTCCGTCGACAGGAGCGTCCCGAGCTGGCGTTACACGAAGAAACATTTAGCTATTAGGGAGAACACGGAGGCACGAGGAAAAGAAAGCACACTCCTCTCGCTTCCCCCCCCTTTCCCCATCGCGGTGTGAATTAGCGGGTTAATGGCTAACACATCTACGAGCTGAGAGAGAGAGACAGACGAGAGAGAGAGAGAGAGAGAGAGAGAGAGAGAGAGGGAAGTGGAGAGGAGGGGGTTGTAATGGGCTAAAACGAATGAACGTTGATCAAGGTTTGTGCACAGGGAATGTTCAGCTGTGGATGAAATGGGAAACGTATCAGCGCTAATTAACGCTGCGCAACAATACTGCTTTCATATAATGTACACACACACACACACACACACACATCAATCACAGTCGCCGTGCAGCGTTCGGCTGCATGTTAACCATGTCAGACTCTTCGCTGCACCCTCAGCTAACAACATTTTGCTGATGCCCCTCCACGTTCCAGCTGTGTGACGAGCAGCTGTCAGCGCAGCTAACAATCAAACGGCGAAGTGGTTAAAACTGGGTTTGCACTTCGCCACAGCAGCCGATATTTGGAGCCGGTAAATCACAATAAACTGCCCGAGAGCTGTGTGCATCAAAGCAGCTATTAAATATTAACAAATTTGTAAAAACCCTATCCGTGTTTGCCTTTTGTAAACATTCGAGCATGAACCCAACTCCTTCCAGGCCACCGTAACCCCTTCAACACACACACTAAATATTAAGCAGGGAGAAACACTTATCAGATCTGGTGCTCAAATTAAGCCGTGAAGCGATTTAGGCGAGAGGCGCGAAAACATCTAACCTCTAATTTAAAGGAATTAGCGAGTCGTCGAGCTAGTCTTCTGCCAAAAACGAGCACGTGCACGAAAACCGCTGAATTATAGTCAACAAATTCCTTCTGTCCCCGAAGGCGGATCCTGTTTTCCCCCCCACCCCCCTATTTGTATTACATACATTAAAGAAATTACATCCTTTATTCAATTTTACGATCTGAATACATTTGGTCCAATTTGCTCCCGTTGGCAGCGGGAGGGCAGAAAGCATGTGAATCTCCCGAAAAAAAATCAACTCTCCCAGAATAATAAGCTGCGATTTCCTACATTAAGGTGGAAATAGGATTTGGCTCGCACCCTGGGACATGGTAATTGTATCATTCATGTCTCCTGCTCAAAATTGCATGAGGTCCATCTGCACACAAAAAAAGAATAAGACACCTCGCTCGGCGCCACCTGTGCTCCGCGCTCGCACCACCCGCCTGCCTGCCGCGACACGGGTTCATCGCGAGTCCAATCTATATGCACGACAGAAAAGGCCGGGGACGGAATAAACAAACCCGGCGCTGTTATTTTCATTATGAAGGAGATTCTGCTCTGTCGGACAGACGGAGGTCAGCCTCGTCGCTCTCCCCGCTGTGCTCCTCGTGTATTTTCTGACCTCGACGTCGAAGCTTCTTTCTTTTGAGGACGCTTCGACGCCCTGCCACAACCTGACAGCCTGAACATCATCAATGCCCATGGCTCTATTCAGACGCTTTCTCCACGCTTATCGCCGGTGTCAGCTGCTGCCTGCTCGCAGATGACATCAGTCTGACCCTGTCAGGAACATCCCCTCTCTGAAGGGTTAAGAGCGCCGGAGCAAGGCGCTTCAAGGGTGCTGCGGGACTTCTCATCCGAGGAATCAATGGATTCTGACAGCTTCTCACTCGACTGCTGAATAAACCACACCACACTGAGTAAGCAAACAGGTTAACGCCGGCAGACGCGTCTCATTACAGGCGACGTGCGGCCCGTCGCTCTGCACAGGTGCGCATCTGGTGAAAAAACGCACAATGCATTTACTAAGAGACACAAAGCTTACATCAAATATTCCCACTTTCAAGTCCGCGAACGCACTTCAGAGACGGAGGAGCCGAGTCTGACAGTTTGGATGAACCTCTCCAGCAGCTCAACAAGTACTTTACTTAGCTCTCCCTGGTATTTTCCCGCCCGTTCCTTCCCCTCATTTCAATAACTTCAAAGTGCACAGTCCTTTTCTTCTGCCGCCTTCCCTGGCTCGGCTCTAGCCTCCGGTTCCAGGTAAGACGGGCAGAAATTAAAAACGGAGAGAAGGTCTTTTTGCCTCTTAAGTAATGATCAAAGAAGCGCTTCATCCTCGTAAGGATTGGGCCGTGCCGTTTTCTGGAAACCTCTGTTCAAACCGGAGTCATTTCCCACTTGAAGGCCTGTTTAGTCGAAACACTGAGCGCAACTCCTGCTCTCCTCTGACATAATTGTGCCTGTAATGTATACGCCGCCGGGGGGGAATAACACGTCCCGGTGGATTTTTCTATTTCTGTCAATTCTCCCCGAGAGCCATTCGAAACCCACTTTGTCGGGGGAAACAACATGAAAAGATTGGCAACAAGGCAATCCATAGAAAAGAGAGAGCGGCGGCCCTCTGGTTCAGGCTCCGGCGACCAATCTGGCGTTGGTGACGAGTCGTCTCCCTCCATCCTTCATCCCGGACTGTCAGAGACGACGCCGCTCACGCCCGATGCATCACGATCCGGAAACGAGGTGCGTGTGACTCTGACAGCCGCGGCAGCTGCGGGTGATCATCACACCTTCAGTTCCTGAGCGCCGCTGACATGTTTACGACCACACACGTACAGTAAAACGCACACGAAGGCTGTATAAAAAAACACATATGCTGTACGTAAAGCTGTGCACACACACACACACAGCAGAGGCACGCTTTTTTTTATCCGAGCTTTATACCACTCCACACTTCTGATGCTCGTCGGCCCAGCTGGGAGAGGCAGATAAGACCGGTTCGGGGTACGGAGGGTTAGGGAGCCGCTGAGGGACACGCCGAATATTCCTATTGATTTTTTGGGCATAGCCAAAGCAGAAATAGCTGTGTCTTACTCTAAAAATGTTTCACTTTCTACTCCGCAACAGAGTTGGGAGAATAAAAAGGTTGGAGAGGGAGACTGCGAAAAACCCATCAAGCCCGGAGACTTAAAGCAAAGCTACCTTCCCTCGTCCTACTTTGGTTCACTTACAGAGTAAAAGTTCAACCACGGCTCTGAGAGGGCTTTCCCCCTCTCCTGCTCGCGCTCACGCTGTCCGCCCGACCGAGCCAAAGCCAGCCCCGAACCAAGAATAGTGCCTCCAGAGAGCTGGCGAGAATAGACACAGTTATTAGCCTTCGCGTTTCCTTAACCGAAGGACGCACGGGCCGTGAACCCTTTCCCGTTTCCTTTCATCACTCGGGTTTATCCCTCCATTGAGGTGTGAATAAAAAGGGGATGTTCTCCTCCGTGCGAACAGCTAATGAAGTGAGGTTGAGTCGTTCAAGGTATGCAGGGCTGAGATAATAACAGCAGAGGTAAAGAGAGGGCGTCAGGAGGAAGAGAGGGAGCGAGACAGGAAAGGAGAGGCACCGGAGGGAGACTGACATCAAACAGATTGGACAATAATCCACGAATGGATGTCGTGGAAGCTTTTTCACTACCGTCGCTCGAGCAGAAAACACAACTTCCAGTGACACCCGTGAAATGATTCGCTTGCAGAATGGAATCAAGGGAACATCTTGTGCTTGCAAGAGATGGAAAATTCGACCCCAGCATGCACGAGATGCAGCGAAGTCCGATGTTTAGACACGCGCATCGGACATACGGCGGCAGTTCTGCAGTGCAGCAGCTCGTGTTGCAAATGTGTTTGAAAGCTCAATCAAGAAGGGAGACGGCGGCCTTGGCTGTCTATAGAAAATCAAGGCTAAAAAGTTACTCAGTTCACTGAGCTTTGCTTAAGTTCTCAGGTCAGACCCGACCACACGAACCTACGCGCTGACTGTAAAAGAGGATGAAGCTGAGAAATGATTTCACGGCGTTTCATAAGGATTGACCTGCGGCTACAACGCAAAGGGGCCTGCAGCAAGCGTGTGTGTGTGTGTGTGTGTGTGTGTGTGTGTGTGTGTGTGTGTGTGTGATAGAGAGAGCAATACAGAAAGAATGAGAACAGTTTTTTTTTGCAGCCTCAGGCTTCTTCTGCACCTCTCCTAGGCAAAAAACGGGGGGAAATGTGAAGACGGCGAGGAGAAAGAGCGAGTTTAAACCCCGAACGCGATGATGAAACAGGAACAAATCTGTTAATGTGTGTGTGTGTGAGAGCACGGAGCGAAGAATATGCTAAATCTGTAGGCGCTAATTACCGTTAGGGTCGGAGCAGAACTGTTTCAGGGCTTTACACTTTGGCTTCAGGCTGCGGCAAAATACAAAGCGTTTGTAGTCGTCGAAATTTGGAGAATTAAAATCATAGGCCACCCTCAGGAGTGTTCCCCCTCCCTTCATCCCTGTTTCAGTGGCCACCCCAAGATTTTCGGTGGCCCCCGGTATGAAAATATTTCTAGGAGCACCTCTGCTTATAATCCAGCTGCCAAACATATTCGCCTTTCCCCCAAAACCCTGCCTGTCTGCCTCCTCATCCCTCCATCTCTGAGAAGAAGAAAAAGAGCCACGAGGATAAACTTCTGCTGCGTGCGCCACTTCTGATTTATGTCGTCCCGTAAAAAAAAAACGCCAGCCCGCTTTAGTGGTCCTCTTTCACCACCGTCCTCCTCCACCTCACGCCCTCCACATCTTCCTCGCTAAGCTGGGCGGGAAAAATGGGAGGAAAGTGGGGGAATAGGTTGGAAGAGGCTGGCGGTAATGTGTGTGTGAGAGAGAAGTGTTGGAGATGGGGGGGGGAGTGTGTGATGTTCCAGCTGCAGCAATAAGCCTCTTCAAGGACACTGTGTCTTTTACACACACACACACACACACACACACGAACGTGAACATCCACCGTCTCAGATCTACCTCCCAGGGAAATTAATCACTGTTGCAAATAATATAAGTTAAATACATTTCGTAAATACCTCCAGGGACTCGACGAGAATATCAGCGATGGTGGAATTTTATAATTGATCAAACAGCGGAAGCCCCGGAGTCTCTGATCTATATGACCTTTATCAAGGTTTATCACGCCAGACATTTATAATCCAGAATCAAGAAAGACTGCCAAGAATCGGGGATACGGGTTTTTATACGGAGGCTGATCACAGAGCAAAGTGAATCAGGGCGGCCTGGCAGACGATGAGTTATCCCGGCGCGATAACAGCCAGATATATGCATCGAGCAACACGCGGGGTCGCAGGTCACCGGGTGATAAATCACATAAAAACCGCCTATGAATATTTCAGGCTGATTCCAATTGGCTGTGAAATGAAGTGATGGCTTCATTTATTGTCGGCGACGCCGAGTGTTTAAGGATCTGAGATTACATTCAACAATGTCAGGAGCGACGTCGGGCTTTTGTGTGTCCGTCATGTGTTGAGCCGGCGTGATGTGACAACGCGAGGGGCGCCTCTGTGAGTGTGTGTGTGTGTGTGAGAGAGAGAGCATTGGCGTAGGGGTGCACACGCAGCATAAACAATGGGTTTGGGTAACCTGGATTAATGCATCATTTGGACACGAGGGCACAGCCGGAGAGCAGGCCAGATTAACCAGGACAATAGAGGAGGGGAGGGGGGGTGACAGGAAAAAGAGGGAGCGAAACAAAGAGAGGGAGCTAAAGGGATCGAGAGGAAAAGAGGTATAGAAGTGGGAGAAACGGAGGGGACGGAGGCAAGGACGAAAGGAAATTTAAAAAAAAGGTGCGGCGCGGATAAAGAAAAGAAGGAGGCTCTCCTCAGGCCAGGAGCGTATGGAAAAAGTCACGCTGAGAGACGCAGACGGATGAGAGAGGCGACAAAGAGACAGGAGGAGGAGAGAAAAAAAAAGAGAGGGAGCAAAAGGCCAAATGAGGGAAAGAGATGAGAAGGAGAGAGGGTGCATGTAGCAGAGAAATTGGCAGATTGTCAGAAAGACTGAGAGTGAAGACGGCTGAGAGGAAGAAAAAAAAAAACACTTTGACCTTGGACTGTAGGACTGTGTGACACACACACACACACACACACACACACACACACACACACACACACACACACACACACACACACACGAACAGCAGCAGAAACGCACTATTTCTAAACGAACATGTTTGGATAGATAAGTGTTTCATTAATGTTATTGTGGTTGTCGTGCAGCCAGCTGGTTGACTGTGTGCTTTGTCTGCTCCAATAAAAGCCAAGTGAGCGTGAGTGTGTGTGTGTGTGCATGTGTGTGTGTGTGCATGTGTGTGTGTGTGATGGAGGTGTTTTCGGCGCTTTCTTAAGCCCGCGCTCAATCAAAACAGGAAAAAACACATTACGGCAAAATAAACACACATCCACGCCAGACAAGAAGTTCACCTTCCAGTTCATTTAAAACTGCGAGAGAACACAAAGCAGGGAAGCCCACACACACACACACACACACACACACACACACACAAAACCAGTGAATTCACTCGCTGCCCCCTTTATTCCCCCATCACCGTCACAAAACTGCACACTTGCAAATGCAGCATTTCTCAGGGTCAATAGATCCATTATCATTTAAATCTTGCCGCCGTAGCCTAATTCAAAAAGTCACATTAACACACACACACACACACACACACACACACACACACAAAACAAATAAACATTTGTATGCCGGACTCTCGTCAAGTTTGGCGCACACACACGAACACACGGAGCCGTTCTTTTGTCGCGCTGCACGACTGATGTTCCCAAGGCTTCGGCTCCCTCAAGGCCGACTCACACAGTCAATCCCCCCCCCCCTCCTCCTCCTCCTCCTCCCGTCCTCCACCGCCGCCGCATCACAGCCGCCCCTCTGAAGTGACAAGTCCACGCGCCCCCCTCCACCCCTCTCCTGCTTTAATGGGACTTCAAGAGCGCAGAGGCACAAAAGACTCGCACATACATGCACACGTTTCCAGCAGCCCGGCCAGCGACGGAGATCAAACTGACCTCCCATCGCACGCTCGCTTCACCACCCTGCTCGCGTCGCCAGTCATTAACCACCTGCCTGGCCATCGCCCATGGCAACACCACACCACACGCCCGCCCCCGTCCCCCCCGCCGTCCAATCGCTCTCTCAACACTTCACTATCCTCTCATCGGAAACATCCCCGTCCCTCCTCCATCACCCACGTTGGACACATCCGCCGCCTGATTCAGTATGTATATATGTGTACGTATCTGCCTGTTCTGTGACAGCGGCTCTCAAAACGGGGACAAAAACTCCCAGGAGGAACCGAGAGTGGGTTCCGAGGCTTTCCCGGCGGCAAAATGAGGAATTTAATGTACTAGAAATAATGCTAATCTGAGTTAAATCAGCTTTACCTTCAGACAGATGGGAAAGCGATACCCCTTTGGGGAAATCCTGACGGCACCTGAAGCTGGACTGATCGTTTCTGGTTTATGTTTCAGGTTTTGGATCTGAATAAACTGCTGCTCCTCAGAAAATCCCACTTAAATGGTCAAGAAAAACATTCTGGTCCTTCAACATGTTATCACTGTAATTTTAGCTATACGGTGCAAAGTTTCTGCACAATCAACACCACTGGTTCAATTTGTCAGGATTCCCCGTGGTAAAAATTGAGCTTGTAAAAGTCATCCTGGCTTTTTAAAGATACCCAACAATTAAAAACACATTTTAGAGGCTTAAATAAACCAGCACCTGTAGCTGTAACATGCATCCATCTGTGAGGTTTGTGGAGTGAAAGCTTTGCGAAGTCCTAATGACGAGTGTTTGTACACCACATGCTGAGCAGCGCTGCTCCTCCTTCAGCTCGTCAGACCCTCGAACCTCAAGGCTTCAGTGACCCGCTCGCAGCAGCAGCAGACGCTAAGTGGTCAACTGGGCGTCTGCAAGCGTAGATGCTATTTCTGGTTCATGCATTGTTTTCTTTTGTTATACTGTATAAACGCAAGTGTCTTGCTGTCTTTATACTGCTTTAAAAATCTACATTTGGAACAAAACATGGCCCAGACTCGTCCACGCTCCACCCCGCCACAGTTGACCTCTGTATTTTAATCGAACCCAACTTCTCTCTTGCTCTTTGACTGATTCCAAAAGCTAGCCTTCCAACCTTGATGGCCTTTCTGAACTGCCAACTCTCTCTACACACACACACACACGCAGACACACATCTCGCTGACTGACACTTCCACTCAGCCCGTGCTAGCGGGAAATCCTAGAGCAGTGTTTAAACGCTTGGTCAAGCCCTGTCTGAGTGTGGTGCTACGGGCTTGACAGGAATCAACTTCACTGGGGCTCTGCGGCACACACATAAACACACACACACACACATACACACACACACACACACACACACATACAGTACATCCCCAGCCCCCCTCCGCCAGCGCTGGCAGTCGTGATCTAGGCCGAGAAAACAAATCCGCGACCGGAGGATTCGCCGCGACCGAACTGCAGCCTAATGATGAGAAAACCTCATCAGTTTGATTCATTGACTGTATAAAGGACGTGGATGTAGCCTCGAAGTCGCTTAATCCTTGCATTCTTGTGGAGTCGTGAGTCCACTGGTTGCAAAACGAAGTCAGATGGCGTGTAAGCTTATGAGAAAATGACCCTACTTCTCACTTTAATTACAACCTCATTAAACAGTTTCCTGTTGAGATTAATGGTCTCAATCTCTCGTTCGAGACCTCTTTAATGCAGCGTAATGTTCATTTTGTACATTTTGGTTCCATTTCAGGTAAAACTCAGGGTACAGCAGGGAGCGCTTGAGGACGTGGCTAACTTGCGATTGATTGATTGCTACGGCGGCAACCTAATCAGGGTTTTCAGCGTCAGTCGGTTCTCCCCAGCTCCACCGTCTCGAGCAAACATTGTCACCTCAGGCTCCAAAAAAACGGCCCAAATGCCAAAGTCAAGGCTTCAAAACCGTAGTCTGCAAAACAGTGGGTGACATTAGGTTGGCCATGTCCACCTCTTTTTCTACATTTACGGTGCGGTGCTAATCAGTAGCTAACAGACAGAATAAAGGAAGTCACTGGTTTTGGAGGAATTCTGCAGATCCAGAACACTGTTATGAATGTACAGGTTGGAGCCGTGACCTGAAATGATCTACTGTCCTAAGATCCATTCAGCCCGTCTCAGCCTCCCGATGCGCCTCACTGATCCCGACTGCCTGCAGCTATACCGTGCATGCCTGTCTGTCTGTCTGTTTACGTGTGTGTGTGTGTGTGCGTGCATTCATCTAAGCATCACAGCCGCAACGTGTGTACCGCGAGTGCATGCATATGTCAATCCCCAGGTGCGCTCGTACAACCGCCGGAGTGTGTGTGCGCGCATGAGCATGTCAGTTTGAGGAGCACCCGGGGACCACTCAGGAAGAAGCGCCCGGGGCACGCACGCTCATGAGCCAGCCTAAAGAGGCGCCGAGCTCGGCTCGCACGACTATCGGGTCCCTCATGCTGAGCAGCATCCGCCCTCCAGAAGCCCTGGTTAACTCGAGCGCGGGTCAGGTACCGGCACAAAGAGCATGTTGATCAAAGCGTTTAACTCCAGCTGAACCTCGCTCATGCAGAGTGATGTTTTAAACATAAATCTGTCTTCCTGAGGGAGGGGGAGGGGGGAGAGCTGGAGGAGCATCTCGATGCGTCTTCCCCCCTTTGTGTGGTTTAACCTTTATTCCTCTCATTTATTCTACCAGAAAATCTGGAAAAAACAAATCCTGGATGGACGAAATAATGCCAAATTTTAGGCAGATGTTCTTCTTCTTGGTATTGGGATGTACGTCGAAAGTCTCTTTGTTGTTTTTTACATATTACAAGCTAAACAAAGAAGGAAAGAGGCCTGATTTGTCTTACATTAAGGAAAGGAGGAAAAGCTAACCTGCTGGTTTTACATGAAGACTGGCATCACTCTCACGGCTGGAGGCTAAACATGAAGCACAGACATGAGAGATGCTACAAGCCAGGATCAATACAATTTGCATTTTCCTCCAGCACTTTTTCTTCACTAAGGAGGCCTATTATGTGTTTTTTTAGATTTCTTTCTTTCCTTCAGTGTGCTGTATTGGTTCTTGTGCATGTAAAAGGTCTTGAAGGTCAAATTTTTGCCTATTTTCAAGCTAGAAGTTAAGCTAACAGTGAACGGTGCTGGCTCAGGTGTGTGAGAGCCGACCAATCAGAGCAGACCAGCTATTTGGGAAGGCGGGCATTAAAAGACTGACTCAAAATAAAAGCATGAACCTGAAAATGAGCTGAAGTCAACTTGAACACACTTCCCTGCTCTCCTCTGCATGTTAACACAGCACTCGTGGGTGTTTGCTCTGCCTACTCCTGACCTTTAACTTTGCTATCTGACGCGTACACGGTGATGAGTCTGGTCACATGGGAGCGAGCACGGCTGGCCTTTACCTCACCCCGGTCTCTGTGTATGTATCACATAGCTCACTGGCTCTCTTACACCGATAGACCTCCTCCTGTAACACACCCGGGGAAGACACACACACACAGGTCTGTGACATATTAATGAGTTATCACCGTTGACAGAAAGCGAGAGGGGGAAGAGATGGAGCAAAGAGGAAGACGAGGGGAGGGAGAGAGAGAGAGGAAGGGTGAAGCAGCGCTGCCTCTTTATAAAGGCAAATGTGGCCCCGTACCTTTTGTCTGCCAGGCTGACATGAAGCCACGGGGGGGCCGAACGAAAGGAGGGGGGGCTCTGTCATCTCAGGGATTCACCAGGAGCAGAGGAAGGTGGAGGAAAAACAGAAATACAGACGCCGAGGTTGGAGGAGGTGAGGCGAGAGTGTGCGTCTCGGCGTCTACACGCTCTGGCAGTAAGTGATTCAGAGAGTGATGACGGTAATGACAGCTCTCGCAGAAAAAACGAACAAGACTATTATTACCACGAATGTCTGCGAGGGAGTTTGTGTGCGTACGTACGTGCGAGCGTGTCACCAAAATTTCAGGCTGCCCTCGCTCGCCTCACCTCACCGCCCCGAGGTTGTCGGTACCTCGCTCCTTCCCTCACCATCGCTGAGTAATGGGAGCTGTGGTCGTCCCGGCGCTGGTGTGTGTGCGTGTGCAAGATATATGAATAAGAGATGAACTAAAAAAAGAAATAAACCATAGCAGTCAAGAGTCAGACGGAGTGAGAGAATGAGCGGTTTGTTTCCCAGGAGAATCATCTCACAGAGATTGTGAGCTAACCTCAGAGTAACCTTTGCCGCGTTAACGGGCGAACGGCGCGCCATCACTCAGCCCCCCTTGTTCTATAAAACACCAGAGATGACCACTTTTTCAATCCGGCCCGTCTGATTTATCACCTCAGAGGGTTATCTTTATCACCCAAAGCATTTTTTTTTCAGTCCGTATTCTTAAACACTACACCGCCGGCCGATAAAAATATGTAAAAACTTCCACACGGAGCTTGTTCTCGTAAGCACTCGGCATAAACACCACGCTCCCCGATGAGCTATCAAAGGCCTGCGAGTAGTGAATAAAAAAAAATCAATAGAAAGCTTCTAACTTCTGGGTCACATTCAAAGACTACTTCCTGGTCTCTTCTGACAGTAATTCTGTCTAAGCCTTCTTTATCCCCCCATATCTTGTATTTTTTATTTTTTTCCCCCTCGGGATCCTTCACCGTGTCACAGCGTGGTTGAATATCCATTCGCACCTCTTGGCGCTACGCTACAGATTAAAAATGCTACACTTCAGTCTGCAAAAAGCTCGAGCGCGACAAACGTAAAACAACTTCTGAAGCACGTTATTATTTCAGATACGACACAAAGGTAGCAGAGAAGAAATGATGAGTAAGTGACGATTTTTTCTGTGGAAATGAAAGATTCAGGCAATGACTCCGATCGTGACGCACGTCTGAGCGCATAGCTGCTTCTGTTCCTATGTGAATATTCAGCCGAGTGTGGTGTCATCCCGACCCAGAGGGATCGGTTAGATCACCCCGCCGTCTATCTGCCTGTTTCTGTAAGGTGTAATGGAAACCGGTGAATCATTATGGGTAATTAGTTTCCTGTGTTGTCTACACGCTCATCCTTAAGGAGGCAGGGACAGGGGACCGAGGAGGGAGGGAAGGTGCCACCTAGCTGGATGCTAATAATGAGGCACACATGGAGACGGCGGGGTGACAGCGAGACAAAAGAACCTCGCCGAGACTGACGGAGACCTTTTCTAAATGAATCACCGCTTCAAATGAAGACGGGCTGAATCGGAGAAACGACGCGGAGGTGATACACGGCAAATGACCAGCGAGGCCGCGGCTGACAAACTGTTTCCTCCGAAGAGAAGACGTCTCTCAAGGCAGCCGTCTGCACTGACAGGCGGTGATTTATTAAAGAAGACGCGCTGTGACATCTGACGACTGTCAAATTGTTGCTTTTTTTGTTCTCAGTAGAAAAAAAATACACATTCTGCATATGCATCCAACATAAAACTGCTAAATCTAAACCCGTTCCACTCTGCAGGATGGACAATGTGTGAGCACAATCTTACAGCGAGAAAAATACGCTTATTCTATTTTTCCAGCGTTTCTATTTACGTCCTGGCTGAGCAGCAGAGTCTCTGCTCGCTGCCTGCCAACCGTTCCCGGCCAAGAAACAGTCGAGCACACAAACACCTGTAAAGCAACAAATTGTCATATTTTTTTCCCACTTTTTCTGATTTCTGGATTAAAAACAAACAAGATTAAAATAGCGAGAGGTGGTGCAGGTAGGTGGACTCGTGTTATCTTGGGACTGAGTCAGACGAGCTGTATTTAAAAAGGACAGATATGTGAGCGGTGTTAATCTCCTGATCTGAGACTCTGCCAGGAAGCGAAGGAGGACGGTGCTGGTTTTATGATATTCAACTTAATAATTTAAAGATTTTGGTGCAGTTGTGGCCAAAAGCGTTACAGGCGGCGGTGCTTATGATAAAGAATTTGATCTGGCTAGTTTAAGATTTTGTTTTGGAAGCAAGTGAAAGAAAGAATGAACTTATTTTAAAGCTATTTTCCTCCTTGTTTTTAAAAAAACACAGCTGTGTGGAGCGGATCCTCTCTTTGATTAATAACCGTAATATGTTATACGATGGGGAAACAAAATAAAAATTAAATTATAGCCATACCATACCACCAAACTACAAAGCAGCTTCTCTCCTCACGCAGACATCCCTCGATTCAAACCTCCACCGTGAAAAATGTGTTTTTAATGTTGTGACTAATCAAACCCGGATACGTCTTAATCAGGTGACAGGCGGTAAGAAAGAAGCCAATCTTCTGTCAGGCTCATTTGCTCATATCACATAAAGGGATAAGTATTAAACTGTTCCAAAAAAAAAAAAACCTTGTAATACATTTAATTATTGGACCTCGAAACCTGGCGTATTCATTTTAAAACACACGATGTGCTGCTCTGTTCCTCCGTCTCAGAGCGGCACAAAGACCAGCCCTCAGTTAATGGGTTTCTTGCCCTACATCCGCCCCACATTGTACAATACACACTCTCTCAATGTCAGCTTGTCAGCGAGGACTCCGAGGGCCTGACTCCGTCCGACTCCCCGGCACACACAGGTCCTGACGCCACATGACACACACTCACACACACACACACACATATTCACAAGCCTCCGGCCCCCCTCGCTCCCTTCTCGCTCTTTCGGCGGCCTCTGACATAGATTGCCACGGTGACATCAGTCAGCCCCGTTGGCATGGTGACCCTCCCATCACCTAGTCAGGTCACCTTGGCTCGCCCCAGCACCCTACTGGGAGTGTTTTGTGTGAGTGTGTGTGTGTAGTGTGTATGCATGTGTGTGTGTGTGTGTGTGTGTGAGAATGCTTATCTGGCGCTTCTCCAAACATCCTGGCGCCGTGCCACCACCCTCCCACTATACTTGACGGTCCGGCTGTCTCTTTTCTCCAGTTTTTTTGCTCTCCTCATCCTCTTTTTTTTTTTTTTTTAATCATCTCAACATTCAGTTTTAAAAAAAACTCCTAAAAAATCCTCCACTGGACAGAGAATGTGTCAAACTCTACGTAGCGCGACGTATGAAAACGTACAAGTTTATATGTTGTGCTGTGTTTGGATGTGGATCGGTTACGTAACAATACAAAGGGCAGCCATCTGCTTCACCCCGGCGCTTGTGTTAGCAGCGAGGCCCTAATCCACTGTATTGTTTGTGTGTTTACGTGCGTGCTGCGTGTGGGTGTGCGCACACGTGTGTGTGCCTAATCTGCCTGCGCTTTCATAGCACTCGAGTGGGCAAGTTGGTAATCTGGCCGGGCCAGGCCCGAGCGAGATTTAATCCTTGTAGATAAACTCCCTCTCTTTTCTCTCTCGTGGGTTATCTATCCATCTATTCTTTTCTCTTCCTCCAGACTCGCGCTCTCCTTGTACGTGGATTTCCTCCTACTCGTAAAAAAGTCGTATTTCCCTCAGATCTCACCCCCTTTGTTGTTAAATAATGGCTCTAAAACTTTCAATCTTCATTCAGACTGGACCTCATCAGGAAGCATTTCTGTGTACCAGGGGTTTGTGCAGTGACGGACTCAGGGCGAAAATAATAAAAAGGGCACCACATGTGTACGTGCAGAAAGTTGTAAAACTTTTAGGGAAACGGGGGAACATTTTGTCCACTGGAAGGTCAACGCAGGGGGCAGGTATCATGTTAAAATATCGACCACAGTGGCATCAAGAGGGCACTCTCACTGCGTTTCTATGAACACGGGGGCATGAATCCAACACATTTACAAACGCAGGGCTGATTGCAGTCCGGCGCCGTGCCGGATCTCCGGCATACCGGCGTGACAGCGAATAAAAAAAAAGAAATCGGGTTTGCCCAGAGATCTAACATACAGTTCTCTGGATCTCACAGAGGGGCAACTTTCAGTCAATTACACTAAGGACAGGTCTACTAGCCAATCAGAAATACGGTGGGGGCGGACCTTGGCCAAACAGATTGATCCAGAGAGCAGTCGCTCCACGTGCTGTTGACGCGCACCGTAGTGTCAGGATGGACCGCAAACTCATGAAGCCAGGGGAAGACACTAAAGATGTCGACAAAGGCATTAAGAACAAATGGCGCTGGGCTTGGATAGAAGAGGTGGGTAGCGATGGAAAGGTCTTTGGGAGGCGGTGCCAAAAGCTCCGACAACCAGGTGCATGCTTCTGCACGTTGTGCGCAAGGAGGCTAATGTGTGGAAAAAATCCAGCAAACGGGTTAATCCAGTGTGAGTTTCTCTACTCCTATCACTGTGAATTGAATATATATTTTAATTTGCACTATGCTCAAACAACAAATCATATAAAAGTTGCCATCTTTGGCTCAAGGAAATAGCAATGACCATTTTTTTTGGGCTCTTTTCTGTCGATTTATCGCTAAATCAGAACAATAACCGGCTCATTAGCTGATCGTGGCAGTAATCGGCAGTCGCGGCCCTCTGAGGCTGATTTTCTCTGCATTTCTGCGAGATCCCCACCGTTCCCTCGTGGGCCTTTGATGACATAATATTCCCTTCAATTAGAGGCGGTCCCCTTGTGTAACGTGGCCTGGGGTTTTCAAAGGGCCCGGTGAACACTTTTTATTTTTTTTTCCAGCGGATGAGTGAGTGAGGAGCAGCAGCATCAAAGCTCACCCATCTCTCCTCTGGAGATCTTTATACCGTCGTCTCTCTGATCGCAGCCGGTGGGGATGAAAATGCCATTTTTGGAACGAGATGACAGATGCACGGTGGGAATATTTAGAAAATTTTAGAAGGAGACTGAAGAGGGGGACAGTGACGGATACCTGTGGAGCCATCTGCCCGTATGGATATTCGGTATGTTGGTTACCATGGCGACCATACGCACGTGATTATGATGGTATCCACCCCGTGAGGTCAACTTGATGCCGAAGCAAACAGGTGCAGTAACACACACAAAGGGTGTATAAATAACTGGCACTCCCACTCTCTCCACCAGCAAGAATCAAATCAAGAGCAGCATCTTCTTCTTCTCGCACTCGAGTGTGAATCTATATTAATGTGCATGTGTGTTTTGAGTGTGTGTGTGTGTGTGTGTGTGTGTGTGTGTTTGTCGAGGTGGGTGTGGTTGTGGGAGGGAGACTGCACACGAGCAGAGGGGGGCCCCGGCTTCGGCACCGCGGTCTTGATTGGAGGCGCTCGCTGCGAGATGCTGACATGCTGTCTGAACTCACCGGGTGTGCCGGCACATGCGGTGTGTCTGCGTGTGCGCTCTGTGTGTGTGTGTGCGTGTGTGTGTGTGTTTTCAGCATCAGCGAAGTCGGAGGTTTTGTGACAGATAATTTCTCCAGAGCACAAATGCATTTTCCTTATTGATTAACCCATGAGCCAAGCTACAGGCAGCTTTTTTTTTGTGCATTATAGTGAGAGACCAGTCAAACACACACACACACACACACACACACACACACACACACACACGGTGACAGCATCATATACATGCACAGCCCACCAGCGAAGGCATCTGTTTGGGCAACACCATGTGTGACATTTCTGACAGGTAGATGGGTTTGACACGATAAGCACGGCTACATGCACTTAACAACAACACACACACACACACACACACACACACACACACACACACACACACCTCCTCTCACTCTGTATATCAGAACCTATAGAATAAAAAGGCTCCGGGTCAATAATAAAAGCCTAATATTGCCTCTGAGAGAAAAGAAAGCGGGGGAGTAGGCGGGCAGGTGGCGTTTCTGCTTACTGAACACACATTATGTGCATCCAGGCCTTTACGTTTCAATATTAGGCGACGCTGCAGAATGCAGGAATTTAAAAAAAAAAGGGATTGCGGGGTAGATAACAATACGGATGAAAGGGACGAGACGCATTTACAGCTTTATCGATTGTGTGCGAGAGAGGCGGGATTAAGAGTCAAAAGACAGGAGGGAGGGGAGCGAGACAATCTTTCAGAACGTTCTCAAACCGCGAGAAATAAAAGACTCAAAGTCGGGGCAGAGGGGACGGCAAGGACACGGGAATAATAAAGATGTTTTGAGAGAAAGAAAGGGGTTGGGGCGGAGAGATGAAGATACTGTAGGTAAAGGAAGCGAGGGGAAGGAAGGGGTCACTCTATTTCATTAACTTCGCAGCGATAAGTGAGGATATCGTCGAGAGCAGAGCCAGAGAGGGAGACATGTTCACCGGTGATCCCATTAGGCTGAGAAAGGGTAATACAGAGAGAGAGCGACGGAGGAAGAGAGAGAAATATCTGGGCTGAAAGGCACAGGGAAAGTGGTGAGGGGAAGGGACAGGCATTAAAAAAAAAGGAAAGAGAGGATGAAAATGAGGGAGGGGCGGAGGAAGATGCTGATGGAAAAAGAAAAAGCGAGTGCAGCAGGAGAAAAAAGCACGTTTGAAAAAGAATGAGGTTGGTGAAAGCCATTAAAAGAGACCTCGGCTCTTGGTTGCATGCGCCGGGGTGAAGATGGGGGATTGAACTCGTGCATCGCGACGGGCCCGGGGAATTTGGGGGAACCCCTATTAAAGCGAGGCGACCAGTGGTTTTAATTTGATGGGGGATCATTTGGGAGTTTTGATTGGAAATATGCGAGCAGTCAGGCAATTTAAAAGCCATTACACGTCCAAATAAAATAATATCTCGTAGGCTAATGTGGCTCGGCTTAATCAACTTTGTTTTTACTAACTGGCTGAACTAATATGAACGCCGACCATTATTTGTGTTATTATAATTGGACTGATCACTCATCCAAGTGATTAACATTCGAAAGAACGTTGGAAGTTAAATATTGCTTTTGTCAAATAAAGCAAACACGAGATTTTTCCTCTGCTGTCGCGGACGAGTCGGTTATCATCGCGCGCTGCTGGAGACTAGTTCTTGAGGTTTGTAAAAATATAATAACAGCCCCGCAAAATATGAGAAAATGTGTATATTATGAGAGAAATATATAAAAAGGAAACGCGGACGTGTCAAATAATGAAAGCTGAATAGCCAAAAGAGGCTCTGAGGCACATTTAAATTTGCCCTGCGACGCGCTGTGCAGCTAAATGAGGCGATCCATCACCTAATGCTTTTGCTAATAGCTGCGTATTTGACTTTTTAAAGAACTAGCTGTGCAAGTTTCACAATGAATAAGAACTATCCTTCGGGATGGAGAATACATTCTTTCAAATTAGACTCGGTAAATCCCTCCAAAAACATCCAACACGTGCAACAAAGGCGCCTCTTTCAACTGAAGAAGTTAATAAAAACTGTGTGAAAGTCAACAAAGGGACAAGAAATTAAGTCGCTCATCCACGCAGCCGCGGTGTTACGGTGTTCTCTCTACCTACGAGCAGATTCCAGGAGAGAGAAGAGGTGGGTCCGACTGAAGGTCCGGTTATCACGGCGTCCAGTTCACATGAAAGATGACCGCTGGTGTCACCTCTACTCTGACCCCCATCACCTCCGGTCCTCGGAGATTAATCACACACATACACCGACCAACACATGTGCCTGTACGCATTCGCAGACATGTGAATAAATATGCACACACACATATCGACAGACTCTCTGCACCAGCGAGCGTTCTGCACGTCTGCATGTGTGTTTAGCTCAGCTGAGGGTAGATTAGGAAAAACGTCTGGCGTTACAGCGAAAGCAGCTTCATCCGGTTGATCAGATCCTTAGCGCTGAATAATCTGGCCCTAATTAACCAAACATCTGCATGCCTGTACACATCTGTGCATGGAGGGGGGGGCTGTAAAGTGGCTGTGAGTCCAACGTAACGTTCGTGGTGAGAATGAACAGCCACTCAGTGATATCTAAGCTAACACAAACCCCTCTGTTACAACACTAAAAGTACATTTAAAACACATTCAAACAACATTAAAAAAAAAAAAAAACAAGCTGCCTTGAGGCTGTTTTTTAAAATGAGTATCATTCGTTCGTTGCAGCCATTAAACTGTGAAAGCGCCCCAAAGGGGAGACCAGTAATCACTTCACGTCGCACTGCTTATATACGAGCAGATAGATGGAGGAGCCTCCTCCCGCTCTCCGCCAACCACTCTTAGCCTCTCCGTGAGAAATCACAGACCGCCCATGTGTGTCGGGCGCATGTGAAGCCAGGGGTCACATCAAGCGGAGAGCCTCCGTGTGAACCAGAAGAGGCCTGACGCGGGTCCTGGGACTCGCTTAATGAATCACTCCGTAGTCCGGACACACATCCCAGGGCCCCAGGAGAGGGGCCTCGCCGAGCTCTCCGTCATCTTTATGCCCTCGAACATGGGACTTCTCATACGTGACACGGAAGCCGCGACAGTATAATTCACAGGGAACGAGAGCACTTCATTAAAGAGCCCCTCGAAGGGGACGAGGGCAGGAGGGTGGGTCTGTTTCCTAAAGTCAAACAAGACGAGGGGGGGATATTAACAGCCTCTCCTGGACAAGTGGGAGACTTTAAGACGTGAGGAATCCGGCGTTTTTTCTCAAAGTTCAGCTCTCTTTTCACTGAGCTAGTCTGATGTACAGTCAATAATACATCGAGGCAACAGGTATGTGCGTTTGTGACCTATTTATAGTGTGTTTGGAGCCGTTTTAATTAAATGGTCCGCTTGATTTAGCGCCGTGTTCAGGGAGAGACGGACGGAGAAAGAAAGTAGGCGAGCAGGAGTGAAATAAAAAAAAGAGAGAGAGGAGGCCCGGAGTAAGGCGAACGCACACCGAGCCAAAAAGCACATCTCCTCCCGGGCTTAATGAGCCTGATCCGGCGCGGACTCATCGTCAGCTGGGACGGTAAAATTCTGGAATAACAAATCATTACGCCAACTCAAATCACGTCCGTCTGCAGGTGCAACGCTAATGTATTCCTGCGTCTGTCTGTCTCCTGTCTCGCTGTATTTGTCAGCGCTAAGAGAGAGATCAAAAACTGCTGATACACACTCAAGGATGGAGAATACAAAGCTGGGGACGCACACACACACACACAGACAGACACACACACACACACACACACACACACGCCGAACTCCTCCAGGTAAAGGTTTGAATATTTCATAGAGTCTCATTAAGGAGTGAATATAAGAGGTTGAAGTATAATGACACTGGCGAAGACAGGGGTAATAAATTCAGGTCTCATGCAAGCCTAATCAGCCCAAGTCGTACCGACCCAATCACAAGCTTAAGGGCATTAGAAACATGTGGCAACAGCACCAAACGTTCCCCGTTTCCAGCTCGGAAAGACAAAGCATCTCTTCAGTCGCTTTTAAAAAAGGTCTTTATTTTCCCTTGTAGAAAAAAACACGCATCGCTCTAAATTTCCCATTAGGTGGGAACGGAGTAGCGGGCTACACTTATCTGAAGGATTTATTTATAAATTACCTTCAGACCAAAGAACATAGCTGAGAAATTGATGCAAACGTGAGAACAACAACGGTCGACTCCTATAATGGTACGATCAAGACCGCTGGAGAGCTACGCACATCCAATTCACATAAATTCTTTAGTAATGAGTTTACTCGACAAGTGGAAATCTACCTCTCTACACTCTTAGAAATAAGGGTTCCAAAAGGGTTCTTCTACAAGGGCTGAGGTTCTACCTGGAACCATTTGCTTCTGAAAAACCCTTTCCTGAATAAAGGGTTTTAAAAGGGTTCTTGGTAACACTAACGGTTCCAGTAAGAACCATTTTGATCCAGAGAACCCTTTAAAAACCCTTTCCTGAATAAAGGGTTTTAAAAGGGTTCTTGGTAACACTAACGGTTCCAGTAAGAACCATTTTGATCCAGAGAACCCTTTTTTGGAGAAAGAGTTCTTCAGGGATTGTTGAAAGCATGTATGGGTTCTTTGTAGAACCTCTCATGGGGGGTTCTGGGTGGAACCTTACACACACAGTTCTAGGTATAACCCTTTATGTTGGGTTCTAGGTAGAACACTCCAAAAGGGTTCTTGGTAACACTAACGGTTCCAGTAAGAACTATTTTGATCCAGAGAACCCTTTAAAAACCCTTTCCTGAATAAAGGGTTCTAAAAGGGTTCATGGTAACACTAACGGTTCCAGTAAGAACTATTTTAATCCAGAGAACCCTTTTTTGGAGAAAGAGTTCTTCAGGGATTGTTGAAAGCATGTATGGGTTCTTTGTAGAACCTCTCATGGGGGGTTCTGGGTGGAACCTTGCACACACAGTTCTAGGTATAACCCTTTATGTTGGGTTCTAGGTAGAACCTTCCAAAGGGTTCCAGGTGAAACCTTTATAAAAGGTTCTACCTGGAGCCAAAAAGGGTTCTCCTATGAGGACAAGCCGAAGAACCTTTTATGGTTCTACTTAGAACATTTATTTCTAAGAGTGTACCTTTCAATGTTCTGACAGAGAAGGGTTACGTTGTTGATGTCTGTCAACTGTAGGACTCAATTTCAAAATGTACAATTTTGACCAGAGTCAGAAAACCCATCAACACGTCGTTCTCTACTGTGTCAAATCTGCAAACATTTCTCAATCAATCTCCGTCTTTGACCGTGACATTTCATCATTACTGCTTCATGCTGCAGAAAAGCACCGCACTGTAAAAAATCTCGGCACGCACACACAACGCCACGAGACTTTAAACATAATGACGGATGATAAAAATGCACATGAAAAATTACGCGCACTTCTCACTCCGATCACTGTCCAATTACCGGCGTCGTCTTCCCCCTTGTGGTTCGGCTACGTGAAGTATGATGATGGCAGTCTGCTCAAATCAGTTCCTGTACAAGCAATTACCAGCTCCGGCCCATAAAGCCAACACAGGATACGCTTCTTCCATTAGACATACTGCGATAGGCTGTGTTCACATTAAATTAGCCCATTTACACACATACTCACAAATGGTTATGTTGCGTGATTTGCTATTTTTAATGCTCCGAATGTTTTTTTTTCTGTCCATAACGCCGGGAAAGATGCGAGGCAGAGGAACAGAAGGGGGGAGCAATATCGTAACATATCTCATAACAATGCGTGCGCTATAAAAGGCTGATCATGGCTGTGATATTAAAAACATGAAGCGCCGCAGTCACGGCCACTTTAATATATTAAATGAACATGTAATATACGATATGTGATTGCATTTTTTTTGCGTCCGTGCTTGCTTGTGTGAATCTGAATGAGTGTGTGTCGTGCCCTTGCGTGTCCGCTGACTGGCAGGTATATACCGCGCGGGGGGAGTATATGTAAAGATTTAATTGAATTCCTTCTGCAACTGTGCGGGGCCCGCAACACTCTCAGGCTTATCCGGCCCTGAATTGCTGCCAGTGAGATATAATCATCCTGCATGAAATGAGCCCCTACCTGAGCAGAATAGCGGCGCGAGGCCCGGAGGCTGCAGGGGGAATACCTCCATTAGGCGCGAGGCGAGGAAACGAGGGGAGCGGGGAGGAAGAGGGGTCGAATAAGACGGGCGGGTGACAAGATGAGCGTGAAAGGAGGGATAATGGTTACAGAAATAGAAAAGAGGGAGACGGTGATGGTGTGTTTATTAAGGCGGCGGCGGTTAATAACTGTTTTGGAGATCAGATGTACAGAAAGAGCTGAAATATCAGGTTATTTCATGACATACGGAGCTAATGTGGTAATTTCTTCTCAATCTTTGCACTGTTTACTGCTGAAAAGTTGTGTAATAAGTTACATAAAGTCTTCATTTATAAGCAGTACGAGGGCGCCATGGTGGCTCAGTGTGAGGCGGTGTCCTCCCCCTTCAGCTCAGGGTTCGAACACCTTCATCTCACGTCCTGTCCAACTAAAACACGACAAAACCAAAACTAAATAATGATAAACCAAAGCAGAGTGAGGTGGGATACCATCCGCAACTCACACGTCCAAAGAAACATCACCACTGTTTGTCTGAGTGATGTTTTCCAGAGGCACCGTGACCATATTTTCTTCTAGAGAAGCTCTCAGCCAAAGCAGAAGCAGCTAATTTTTTTGTTCTTTCATCATTACGGCTCTATTCTACAATAAAAACCCAGAGGAAGCTGCTGCTGAACCGCACGTCCGACAAAGCAAAAGAGGTGGAGAGTGCATCGCACAAAGAGACAAATAGCTGTCGTAATGATCGTAACGTGAGTCATGCGGTGCCACACGCAGGCCCGCATATGTCGTCGGTTTCTCGCAGCGGTACCGACACAGACAAATGGACTCGGACGCCGTTGGCTCGCATTCACGCTCTCGTTACACAAAGCATAAAACATCCGAGCAGCAGCTGACCGGCCATTATAACAAGTTGTTCGAGCAGCCACACTCATGCCCCCAGCATGTGAAACAGCACATGAAAATGTGTCTCAGTGTTGCTATGGCTACTGACTCTTCACATCAAAGCGCCGAGACCTCCAGTCTATAAAAACTCATCCGTGTACGAGTCGATACATCAGCTGCGTCCACACGGTTCTCTATATGCTGACCGGCGGCGTGAAATACTTTACAGGTAAACACCTGCGAGGTGAGACAGAGGACAGGATTGAAGAGTGGAGGAACAAGCTACCTAAATGTCCTGAAGGCATGTGAATGTGTGTGTGTGTGTGTGTGATTGTGTGTGTTTGTGTGTGTTTCCTAAGGCTACATGCTGTGAGCACTTCTTCCCGCTGGGGCTGCATTTTTTCTCTCCGGTGATGACGTCAGAGCTCTGCTGCAGTCAGACGGAGAGCTGGGATTCCTGAAGAAACTAAAAAAAAAATCATTCACTCGTCTGCCGCACGGAAAAATTCCTCTGTGTGTGTATGTCTGTGTGTGTGTGTGTGTGTGTGTGTTCATGCCTGGATTTGAATGATAATAGACACGCTGACCCTGAGAGGTGCTTTACTGCTGTGACTCTTCTTCTCACTCAGAAACTGTCTCCTTTTGCGAGGCCTCCCCCCTCCTCCTCTCCGTCTCTCTCATGTTCATCCGTGTCCCATGAGTTACAGCTCTCAGACGCTGTTATGTATCGGCAGAGAGCCCGTAAAAAAAAAAAAAACACTAGCACTCACGCACACACACACACACTGCATAGCAAAACACAGCAGCAACGTCAGCAGCCACCTCAGAAATAAGCAGCTTTTAGTGACGGCTAAAATAAAAAAAAAAAAGTCAACCATCTGGGATAAAGAGATGAAACCTTCGCCTACTCCATCACTCTTTCCCTTAATCACTCCATCAACTGTTCCATTAGTCAGGAGAGAGTGCAGAAACATAAGAAAAGACAGAAAAAAAAAGAAAGAAAGAGGTAAAATAAATATGCCTCTGACTCCTGGAAAAGATATGTTGTGCAGCAGCGGAGTGCACTCAGCGGGCTGTAAAAGGCCAAAAAAGCCATTTGACTGATGGATTATTCCTTCTGCGCAAAGGCCTTCATTACGGCGTCTGACCTCACAGCAGTATGGAACTGGATTTACTGACTCGGATTTTTAGCCCATCGAAGGGAAGGGCAAACGTATTATCATCACTCATTACAAAATAAATGTGAGCTCCAGACTGTAGGGCCTGTTTTATCAACCGCGTAACGACGGAAGAATTGATGTATAATTTCTCGCCCGGGTCACGTTAGAGCACGTAAGACTTTGGGAGTGACGCGGCTGATCTTTCGATGTTTGTCGAGTCACAGCGAGTTCCCTCCCTTTAAAAAGACGCCACGACACGGAGAGGGAGAGAGAGGGCTGACGCTTGTTTGTGCACCGTCAGCCAATGGAAATAGGGCAAAATCCAAATGGGAGAGAGAGCGTGCCGGCAGTATTAAAAGATTTATGCTGAAATACTTTCACAAACCAGTACAGCACTACAAGGCCAGAGATTTGGTGGAAAGTAGCACAAGCCGACGCCACAATTCAGGCCAGATGGGGAGGTGGGTGGGGGGGGGAGAACACAAAGAGTCATGCTAGGCTCACCGCTTCAAGTATGACATCTCCCTGTGATCTGATTTCATCCTAATACATAGTCATGACGGAGGATTTGACCTGGCAGCCGGCTCAAAGCGCTGACCCGTCCTCTGATGAAGTGGCAACACAGGAAACGCAAACAGAAGAAACAGTTTGTCTTGGCGGGGACCACTGATGCGGGAACACCTGTCAGGTGGTTTTTTTTTCCTGTACACACTGGCAACAACACTCCACCAAGCATCATCAGAATAGAAAACCGAAGCTGCCCTCCTCCTTCCCCCTCTCTGCGGATAAGAGACTCCTTGATGCTCCCGGCTGAGATAAAATAAGTCGTGCTGGCGAAACATACCGCTAATTCTCTTTTAGTCTGGCCAAGTGTCAGAAGCCGGTGCCACGGAGACGAGCGAGCGAGCGCAGGTTGCTGGTTTGTGACCAGTCATGCTCATCTAACCTAATCTCATTGAGGGCTGTCTGCTTCGCTTCACATGCCAGGCCACATCTCAGGTGTTTCAGGCATGGGCGACATCGGCTTCACGGCCCAAAGTGCTGACAACAGAGCGAGCGGCGGTGAAAAACTCTGAATGCATCACAATTAGCCCGCCCCTGCCATCTGGGATGCGTCGCACACAGTGAATGAGCGCACATTTTTCATTCATTCCTGTACTTTTTCTCGGAAAACAGTCCAAGGGGAGTTTCCGGCGGGTCCGTGGAAGAAAAGACACAGTTTCGTGCGACTTAAGTCGTTTCGTTCGCTGTATTCACTCTGGAAATGAAGTAAAACTTCATATTTTCTAAATGGCAACACATCCCGAGTGAAATCAAGTGCACTTAATTTACATAGCATTTATTCAGTACTGAAGCAGTGAAAATACAGCTTCTTAAAGCAGCATTTTATCCCTCTAAGTGCATTAATAATCAGTCAGCACATAAACAAAAGCATCACTCCAACGTTGAATCATGATCATCACAAAATGCAATCCTTTACCAACAAGACGTGTTTTATAAAAAGACATATCTTGCAGGAAATATCAGCCATTGTCACCATAATTAAAAAGAATTAATTTTTTTGGAGCCTTAAGAATCATGCAAAACAGTGTGAAATAAATCTCTTTTCACCACGTTGTAAAATACAGCGTTTACTTTCATGTCCTGTGAGCTGAAATGCTGCCGTGTGAACTGTACAAGTGTGCTGCAGCACTTAGAGAACTGTACCAAAGTCAAGGTCACTGGCCCACCCATCTATTTGATAATGGATAAGGTACAGCAGGGCAGACAGCGACGGGGGGATGAGCGCAGAGCTTCCCCCCCTGATCTGAGGACAGCCTGCCAAGGCTAGCTGAGCTGACGGCAACTAAAGCCGAGGCTCCCCACATGTGCTAATCTCCCAGATTTAAATGGGAACACAGCACACAGCGCAGAGCACAGAGCAGGGCAAGCCTGTCTGATCCATGACCGTATGTCTGAGCACACGCACCGGCACGCAGCCTGCGCGAGCCTGCACACACACACACACATGTGAAAACACAGTCATTCATACGTTCACATTCTGATTTTTCACTGTTGAACGTCAAGACAAGGCAGATAAAGACTCACTCGCATGCATTGGAAAACATTGGAGGACGTTTACTTCATTATGCAGCAAAATAAGTCGAGTTGGGCTCCGAACACTGTACTTTTTAGAGTACTGGCTGAATCGTGACGGAGCTACCGAGGTCCGCTTCACATGAAATCAACTGGTGCCGACAGCGAGTCGGGGCACCGGTGAGCCGCAGGTGGCCGCAAGTGTGGTGACACTTTTTCAAAACTCGATGCTGACGTCATTCACGAAGCTGAAAAAGGGTGACACCTCAGAAAACACCAGTCGAACACATGTTACATCTACAGCTGAAGGGTGCACCGTGTTTGGTAGCCTGAAAGCTAAATCCCCCACAGCAGCAACTTTACGTGATGCATTGACGACTTGATCGAGATAGTAATTAATAATAAGTAATTTATGGGTCGGGTTAGTTGTTGTTGGAGATAACTGGGCTTTTTTCATAGTCTTGGTTGACGTTAGCTTAGCATTATTACTATCGTTAGCCAACACTCAGTCACATCTGAAATTCCTCGTAAGTTTTTTACAGTATTTGAGATATTTTAATGTGTCCGAACATTGGTATGAAACCGATCAGTACGTACATTGCATACTATATATGTGTACATATTACAGAATACAAGCACTGCACCAGTGATGACAACAATTACAGCAGACAAAGTCGGTGTTGCACCGTATTTGTTGACCAATCACAAATCTACGGCCTGCAGTGTTGGAGGAAGCACACAGATCCTTCACTGAAATACTTAATTACAAGTCAAAAATCCTGCATTTAGGTATTTAAGTGTTATTGGTACCCGTCAAATGTGAGAAAGAGAGAGAGAGAGAGAGAGAGAGAGAGACAGCATTCCCCTTTCATTCTTCATGGGGGCAGACTGGAAACCAGCAAGAAGCAGGGAAACCATGACAACCAGACAACCAACCTTGGCAACCAACCCGGCGTTCTCACAGTCAGAGCCAGACAGGCGGCTCGGCGAGGGTTAATCTGAGCTGGGTGAGGGAGAGGAGAGAGGGAGAAACGGGCTGATTAAGCCCACCGCTGCGTGCACAGACGTTTAATATACCGTTCATCTTAAAATGTCCCGCGTTGACGGGAGCGGCTGCTGACTGAGTGACCGGCTGACTGGCGGCGGAATAAAGACTCGTGCCGGCACCGGGAGCAAAACAACATGTATATTTTATTGGAGCAACAGTGTGAAGTCGTATATATGAAAGGTAACAACTTAGAGCAGAGCGGGAAAAAGTGTAACGTGCTTTCTCTCTGCTGCGCTGGAATAGCACGAGGCGATAACACATTACACGGGGACCTTAGCGATAGCGGCTAAAAGAGATAGACGGCGTGGAAAAGGTTGCGTTAGTATGAGCGTGGATGTGTGTCTCGGTACAAATGAGGGAAAATGGAACCCAGAACCATGTCGGCCTAACCTGATTCTCCACGCCGCGTGACACGGCAGGGAAACACCGACGGTTAGAATGAAACCACAAATAGGACGCGATGGGGCCTGTCCAGAAACATCCACACATAAATACACACAGCGGTTCGTCGCCCGCAGAGGCTGCTCTACTCCGGCAGTCCTTCACTTATTCAATGACCTCCCATCTAAAGATTGAGCCCTTTTTCCTCCTCTGGGGGTCGGCGATAGAGAGATGAAAATCAGGGAGGAGGGGAGAGTAATGAAGAGAGTGATCAATACTTCGCCTTAATTAATAACCTCCACTGCAGTCCGAACGTTCAAGACCGCTTCATGCTCTCTCAGTTCAAGGTTTTTTTTTCCATCCTCCTCCTCCTCCTCCTCCTCCTCCTCCTTGCCTTCATGCTTCCCTCTCCCCACCCCACTTCTCCACCTCTTTCCTCATCATTAATCTCTGAAAATCGTTGGCTACATACATTCCTCCCAATCGATGCAATTCCACCGAGGTCTTGTCTGATTTACCACATGGCTGGAGCCCTGTATGAATCTTGACTGGCCAGGGGAAGAAGAAGGGGGGACACAGAGGAGTGGAGAGAGAGGGAGAGAGATGGAGGGAGTGAGTGAGGTTGGATGAGAGGAGAGGAGCACTAAATGACAGAGACCATCATCATTACGTAACGTCAGTCAACGTCACAGACGGTTAAAAGAGTCCTGGTTCGGTTTACTTGAGGCGTTGTTTGTGTGCGTGCATGGATTGTCCTCGGTCGGGTCAGGAAACGGCCGTAACCGCACACATTAATACACATCAGGAGGTAAATAAACACAAAATATCATAGCACTTCCTCTTTAGGTTGAAATGAGGGTTAAATTTGTTGATTTATTGGTGCCGAACAACGATTTTTTAATAAAACGTTCAGCGTCTCTAAACTGATTCCCCTGCAAATTTGACTATTAAATAACTCATCATGTCGCTGCTTATCGAATAAATTGTGATTGTGATCCAAGTGATTGGATTTTAAATCACTTGCGGTACAAGAAACTCAGGAGGGGGGAAACGGAAGATGAGGTGACGTTATACATATTGACAAGACTCCGGTGAGGCTGATTGTTGCGGCGGTATCCTTTCTTTAAAGGTTTGACGACCCGGGAATGAGACTCAACAATCGATTAACCTCCTCCGGAAGCGTCTTGCCTTCCTTTCAGGGTTCTTTGACACCAGGAAGTTTGTTCCTCATCATTTATCAAACAAAGCATGGCCGCCTTTGGTTGTTTGATACCATGCACTCCTCCACGAGATCAACCCCGATCGCTCTATATGGTTAAATCTGTCCGTTTGTTTGGTGATACCGTGACAGTACCGTATCCTGAGTTACTCTGATTCCCACCCATGTTCACAAACCTCCCAAATAGACCACATATGCATCAGCTGAGGCACGAGCACTCCCACCATTTAGGATGCATTTCAGGGCTGAGGGAGCAGGGCCGAGGCTTTAGCCAGACAGGCAAACAGCTGAGGCCGTGCAGGCTTGGCTTCCTGCTCCACAGCTCTGATCCAGCTTGCTAACACGGGGTGCCGTCCAGCTGGGAGCGACACAGCTCGGCCGTCGGGTCGGGGGCTCCTCTGAAACATGGGTATATCATCACAGCCTTTCATTTAGCTCCCTCACTCGCCAATTTTAGGTCAAGGCTGCCAGCTTTTTTTCCTGGGTAATCTTGTGAACACGGGGGAGGCGGACACCTGTGTTTGAGCTCAACACGGGTATCAAGATTATTTCAATGGCAACAGAGGCTAACAGGTCAGAGAGAGTTTGAGCACCTGCAATCGCTCGCAAGCAACACACAGATCCGTTCAGTTTCTGCGGATTTGCCAAGTGGTTTTTCATTGACAGCATCGACTGAGCGTTCCCTCCTCACTTGTCATCATCAGGAATATCATGTGCTGTGAAACAGTATGGATCCCCTCCGCCGGGACAGGAAATCTTTGGGAGCGCCCATTGATCTGAGTCAACCACCCCCGGCGCACCAAGCTATCAATCAACGTCGAATTAACGGTTTTACGTTACCGAGCAATGTACCGGACTCCCGGAGCGGTCTGGTTAAATCGTGCATGTGTGTGTGAATGTGTAAATAAATGAAACGGAAAGACCGACGAGGGCTTTTCTTTCATTTCTTCCCGTGCACAGACACGACCAAACGCTCGCAACAGCGAAACTCACAGCGAGCGTTGCAAACCGGCCGGCCCTTTCGCTGACACGGAGACAACAAAAACAGCTGGACGCTGGCTTAAATGTCTCGCAAGCCCGCTGAACCCAGAGCGAGAGCTCCGCAGCAAACAAGACAGAAACAGAGAGAACTAAACAGCGAAAGAGAGAGCGAGGCGCAAACATCACAGGCAGCTTTTTGTCAGATGAACAGTCAATATGAAAGCCCCTGAAGCACAGATGATTTCACTCCCTAAATGTCAATCAAAGAATCAAGGAGCCTACACATCAACCTCCAACTCTTAGCCTGTCAATATCCAAGACTCGCAGTGAAAGAAAAGAAAAACAGGGACTTACGCTGGATTAACAGGCAGCGTTTTTTCCACACAATAGGCCTCTATTCCGCTAATCAACAGCCTCCAGGAACAAAGTAAAGGCAAAGCAAGGCAGTGTTTTCCGACGCATTAGGGGAACAGAGCGCCGATTCAGACCGTCTTAAGTCATTGCGTGGCAAAAACACAAATCTTCAGCTTTGTCAAACAAAGCTTTAAGATTCTGAAATACAACAAAGCTGTTACTCCAAAAAACCCTGCTGCGACGGAGACATTTGCACGAAGTTCTAAAATGTTACCTCGGTTGCCAAGACGCCGTCGCATCGTGACATCGATTAAAGGCTTGTGAGGCTAATGTAGAGCGTTACACAACCTAACAGACAACACGCTGGGCTAAAAAAAAAAACAGTGTTTGATAGAAAAGATCTCTCAGTGCAACAGTGACAAAGAATCTGCTCAGTCTCAGCTGTTCGCACGTGGAAACCCTCAACAGTATACAGGACCTCTACGAAACCATCTCGCAGGCACAATGACCCGGCCAAGTTCCGCCAGTCAAGCACAATAACTCTGTCTTTGGCTTGGAAATGGCCTCCATGCTTCCGTGGCTTCGGCCCCAATCAGCAGGCAGCCATGCAGACACTCAATATCTATAGATCCCATCAGGCCCCAATGCACACCTGACAAAGAGGGGCTCATACAAAGATCTGTCAGAGAGAGAGAGCGAGGGAGCGATGAAAGTGAAGGGACACGAGTGCAGAGCGATATATGGGGCGAATACGAAGATGAATTTCTATGCTAAGTTGCTAAGCTAAGCTACTCATGCTACTTTTGAGGTATGGATGAACAACTTGAAGCTCCAATTTGTAAGACAGATGACTCAAATATGCTACAGGTTGACTGGTCCAACCTAAAAACAACCCAAAGCGTCACAATTTGACAAAACAAATTGGACCTGTAATCAAAATACTATTGATAAAAGGGTCAAATGCGTCACAACATACCGTTATAAATGAAGCTTTGTGGGGCTTAAATGTCCCAGCGTTCGAATCATAGTCTCAAGATGTGATGAGAGATGCTTGTTTGGTAAACACCTCAGCAAAAATCACATCATCATCATCATTCCTATATTGTTTTTGAGTGAAAATGAAATGTTTTAATGTATATATCGAGCTCTGCTTTGGGCCACGTGAGTGCGTGTGAGCGAGAGAGAGCCGAGGAGACTTTGGCTGTGAAAGGGGATTAGATCAGGAAGCCAAACCAGAACCACTGTGGTGGCCATGTGTGTGTGTGTGTGTGTGTGTGTGTGTTTGTGAGGACAGGACCTAATCACTTAATGAACACGGAGCAGCACCACCACTCCTCTGAGCAGGACAGCCAGATCAACCCGAGGGCTTCCGCTTTCTCCCCCTCTAATAATACCAGCCAACCGCGGCCTGGGAAAGCTCACGGGGGATTTAGCCCACTGGCCGGTCCCAGCTGCCATTCACGAGCGAGCCCGGCCCATTGGGCGCTCGCGGTTGCCAAGCCAACCCCCTTTTCCGCGGGGCCTGGGAAAGAGATCTGACAGATTAACGAATGGTTAATGGGCGAATGGGATATTATGCACTGTCATTAATCTAAAATAGGTTTGGCATGAACTACCCAAACAGACGCCAGTAACCAAATGATTTCTCTAACACCGCACACACACACACACACACACATAATGCCGGGCCCTGTTAGTGCTGCACATCTGAAACATGAAAATGTAATTGGAAACACCAGGCCCAAAGCATTCAAAATGAATACATATCATTTAATTAGAAAATCCTCTCTAAGTGAAAAAAAAATCATTGGAATTCTCCAAATTAAAAAGTCATGCGAGGGCCAAGACATGATCCAGCACGACGTAGCCGACTGCGCCTCCGTGAGGTTCCGACATCCGAGGCCAGCGAGAAAAACGCACCCAAATCTGACCCTAAATACATCCCGAGCCCTGGATGATCTCAGAGACACCGTATCATTAAAGGTAGACCAACAGAGGCAGCTCTACACCGCCGTAAACAGCCATTAGACACTCCTGAGAGCCATCTAACATTCAGCCTGGCTGCGAGTGAGAGATCCATCCTGTAAACACAAACGATTAAACATTAGTAGCAGGGGGAAAACAGGGAGACCAGCCAAGGTGCGTTTGTTATTAATCCTTTATCAAAGTACCAACTGGAGCATCGCCGGAAACATTCACTCCCACTGTTCAGATCAAACCACAGTCATCAGGCTGCAGATCCTGAGGAGGCCGTCAGTGCACGAGGGGCTCACGTGCACCTGACAGCATCCTGAGGGCCGGGGGGGGGCTCGCCAGGTGAATATTTCAAGAAAAGCATACCGTCTGAGAGAACTCGCAAACATTTACACGCACACACGGCCGCTCAGCATGACCAGCTGGACCGGGGTCGGGGAAGTAACGCCTATTGTAGCCGTTTTAGACAACAGATGGGAGGAAAATCTCTCAGCGGAGGCGAGAGGCGAGGAGGGGAAAAGTCTCTTTAGAGGGTGGTGAGCCTCCAGTGCGTGCTGCATCACTCCTGCCATCCCTGCCTACACTGGGCTGTGCCTGCCTGCCTGCCTCTCCTCTCACATCCAGCTCCGCCGGCTGCATGTGGTCAACCGGTGCAGCAGGCATCATCACCTAAACACGGCGTGACATACGAGAGGGAACGATGACCACTAATTGTACATGTGCATGCAACTTTAACAAACTGCAGTGTCATTGCTGTCTGTGCTGAGATGAAGCATGTGCTCATTATTCAAGGAGAAGCCCAGTTTCATCCCCCCCTCCTCCTCCCTCCCTCCCAACCTCCTTGGAGTGGATGAATATAAAACACAAGGTGGCTCATGGATGTGATCTGTCAAGGTGGGACCCCTCTCCACTCCACAGCGGAAGGAAAACCCACGTATTGCAGTCGGAGCCTATAGGAGGAACGCCTCCCTCTCTGCCTGCCTTGCCTTGCTTTGCCTTGCCTGCCTGCGGACTAAGAATAGATCAATGTATCAGGCAAATCGGGATTAACGGCGCTGTGCTCCAACCACACACACACACACACACACACACACACACAAGCAGGGCAGCCAGGACACAGAAAGTTCATTTTCACAGCGGCTCATCTTCACTGTCATTCCTCTGGCGTCGGACGCGTCTCCACGCTGCTTTCTCTCTCTCTTACACACCCAGTCCAACGCCAACGCACACAAGCAGCGCAAACCAATGTAAAGCACCATCATCACCTAAATCCCCCCCTTCCTCCTCCACCCTCCACCCTCCTCCTCCTCTTCGTCCCACACTGTGTGAACAACGATCATGTCAGCGCGCCGAGGAAAATAACAAGCCCTCCACAAATTGCCCACAAGGCTTGGCAGGTGTTCGCAACTAAAGCGCTTAGTTATGTATCACCTGCGGACGCGCCAGAGCCAGAACTCGCTCTGCGGAGCGGCGTCTCCCACCGAAAATAAATAGTGCAATTTAAAAAAAATAAAGAAGAAGCTTGTCCCAACTAACCTGTCTGTCCTTTCCCGAGCGTCTTCTCCAAGCGGTAAGGTCCCACGTAATTGGCATGTTGGGCACCGCTGTTGTCTTTACCGGACGATGACATGTCGAATCTGTGTGTGGAAATTAAGACACTTTACAATAAAAAAAAAAAAGCGCAGACAATTCAACGCTCCTCTGCTGGAGGTCCAAGCCGCCGCCGCCGCCGTCTCCTCTGTTACTCCACAGCCGCTTCTCTCGTCCTCTCTCCGGTCTCTCTCCCGACCTCACTCGCTGTGTGAGGAGGTGAGGTTTCTCTCTTTCTCTCCTCTTTTTTTCCTCTCCTATCGCTGCAGACGAGCCGCAAGTGCCTCGAATATCATTGTACGGCGGAGGCGCTGCGCTGCCGCTGTGCGTCTGTGGGAGGTGCTGCGGAGCCGTCAGGGGGGATGATTGACAGGCGGGCGCGGCCAACCAGAGAGCCGGATTTTGTGATCCCGCCCCCGTTTTCTTGTTGCTGGAGCATCTTTGGGGTTTTTTTTCCAGAAAAAGTTGAGCACATGAACTCATTTTACTTTAAACATGACAAACACTTTAGTCTTTATATTTCATGACTGGATCTTCCAGAAACAAACAAACTTTTTTGAAAATGCAAATGTTTTAGTTCTATTTTATGAAATGTAAATTTAGTCAAATTAAATAAATAAACTCTACATACAAGTCAACTCTATTTATTTGTATTTATTTCAGGTATATTCAGCTTTTTATTTCATACTCATTTAATATTAATTAAAACAGCATTTCTTACAGCAGTTTTAACAAGTTAAAACCTTAAAGTTAGAGAAATCCCCCATTAAAATATATTTAATTGAACTGTGGCTCGTGTTTTTCACTTCATTAACCTTGTCTAAAATTCTTTAAAATGCATCCACTCCTTCTCCCTCATTAGAAAATCCAGCATCTGTGAATTTGTGAAGTATTTGTCATTTTTTTAAAAAGTTTAACCGTTTTTTTGTGTTTTGGACCACGATTGGCTCCCAAACTAGTTGAGACAAAATCATTGGAGAAAATTTTGTTTTGAACTCAGATTTAAACGTTCCCTCTGTGTGAAAACAGCCGTCTTAACTCACACACATGCGTCATTCTGCCCAGCGGAGGTCAAACACTGAGAGAAGTAACAATAAGCAAAACACATGTTTGATTTCCTGTTTTTTAATCCTGTTTCACTCATGGATGAGTCTGTTTCGAGTCAAATTTCCCATGTTGGCAAAAGGCAAATATTTGTTTATGTGTCCTGTCACCGTCAAATCCCACAAAGTCCAGTGCAACCAGTTCTCCTTTCCTTTCCTTTCCTTTCCTTTCCTTCCCTTCCGTTCCCTTTTGGTCATTTAAACTTAACTTTATTTGTGATTATAGAATAATAAAGCCCATAAAGTTAGATTTTGGCACGAGGTCTCTTCACTTTAGAGGTGCAAATTCCCTAACAAATGTTAAATTAATTAAAATACATAAGTCCGGTCCGGTCCAGTATGTAATGAGGGTTTGGGGAGTTGATGCTGAGCCACCTTTACTCCGAACACACAATCTCTCACCAGAGACTGTTAGAAAATATCTACACTGTGTTTTTCTGGTGTGCTTTTATTATTGCAGCAAAGAATTGTACAACAGCGGAGGAGAGTTTCTCATCTCTGTCCCCTCGTCTTTCTTTCTCTGTGTGCTCTCCTTCGTTCGTGTGTGTGTGTGTGTGTGTGTGTGTGTGTGCAGCAGGGGGAGAGTGTGTGCTGGGCCCCTTTGATTCATTTCACACCCCACTGGTCTGAGACCTGTGACTGTGGCTCTGGCCTCTGTCTGTTCCCTCACACCCTGAGAGAGTACAGGTGTCAGGGGAGCACACACAGATATTCATGCACACACACACACACACAAACACACAGTGTCACCTCTAAATATTCTTGAGCAGGACACACACGTGCGAAGGGAGGCCGCTGAAATATTAAGCAGAAGGAGTTACATCAACACTACAGTGTAGGTTAAGTGAAAGCCAAAGATTTCCGGTCTTAATATTCCTCGTATGGAGACTCTACTGAATTATCGTCACTGCACTTCAGTGATTTATCGGATAGGAAATTATGTTGCCGTAGTGCATTATCTAATTTCCATTCATCTTCCCTCTGCGCTCGAGACAAAACACAGTATTGCTTAAACATTACACGACGGCGCCGCGTAGTAAATTCAAACAGCCAGCTTTAAGCCGAGGGAGGGAATAAAATTCAATTTAAGGTATAGATCCTGTTAGTCCAGGAGAAGTATATTTACATCCAGACACGTCTTGCTCGATATACAAGCGGAGCAGCCTTTCCTGCCTCCTCACTTCTCATTCATGAAGTTTTCCAAACCACACATGCCCCAGTTTGGTGCCTTTGAGGTCCGTGTTGAGCATGTGTGCTGTTTCCCCTGATGCCCTTCATCACGCAGGGTGTGTGTGTTGGAGGGGGTGTGACCCATGAGTGTCACCCACGTGACCGCACAGTGCCAGGTGGACCGGCCATGTGATGTCAGCGCCAGGTGCCAGGTGGGCACCGTCTCAATAATGCATCACGGCCAGCGCTGGCACCGGCAGGCGCGCCACTTTGAAGTGTTCCAGAAACATCTGTAGCTCCAGTTTTTAATCACCTCGCCTGTACCTCCCTGCTTCCCATCAATCCTTCTCCTCCGCTCCTCCACGGCCGACATCCCTCTCTCCCTCTTCTCTCCCCGCAAAGCAATTAATGAGAAGTCTTCTTAGTTTGCGTTTGAGCTCGTGTGTGTGTGTGTGTGTGCGCTCGCCAGCCCGTGTTTATGTGCATATTTACACGTGTTAACCCCGCCGAGCCGCCGCCGCGCTGCAGAAATTCAATCAACAGGATAAACAGAAATTCAAAACAGCTCCTTGTCTTCTGGATGTTTGGGGAATATTCAGCGAGGCAAAAAATTATCAAAGAGTCCTGATAGATAACATGAATTTACCATCGGCCGAATCGCAATCGCCTGCAACCGCTGCAGGCTCCGACACACCACAGGACGTGCATACTAATGGCCCCCTTCCCCAAACAACCGATCAAGACTCGACAATGCTGTAATGAAAGGCGCGCATCACGCAATATTGTTTACAGTGCGAGACCTCGTGGATAGAAATGATTATCAAGTTTATTCTCTGACCAAAAATCTGTTGTGCTACAGCGAAAGATGAGGTGTGCCAGCGAGGAGAGAGAGAGAGCGAGGGGGGGGAGAGGCTTTCCAAAAAGTGGAACATATTTGATGTGTGGCAAGAGTCCAATAACCTCCGGACGTGAGCGGGAGCCCAGACTGCATAATAGCTCCTCCATACTAGCATATAATGAAATGCTTCGTAGCCGAATTTGACCAATTCAACGGGGGGCTGTAAACACATTACCGTTCACTAAACGCGCAAGCACACACACACACACAAATCCACAAAATGGTTGTATTACACCAGGAACAACCGCTTCACACACAAACAGTACAGTTCCTGTGAACTCGCAGCCCTTCAGGGTTGTACAAACTGTTTGCTGCCAGCGAGCCGCCGCGCTGGAAGCCGTTGGCCGTTGCCGGATTGGCCGGCGTGGCGCGCTTGATTAATTAACGTGTCATCCGCATACAGAGGAGACTATTAGTGTTCATCTGCAAACATTTAGAAAAGCTGGAGAGGGGAGAGATGAATGAAAGGGCGGCGAAGGTCGATTTCGGGATGAGCGGACGAATACACGAGTGCGTGTCGGCTTTTTGATGACAGGAACGAGGCGTAGCATTAGCGGAGAGGGAAAGTGACCGCAGAGGAGAGAAAAAAGTGAAAGAATGTGTTCAGAGTTTGCTCAGGTGACGCTGCTTCTCACGACACAGATAGCTGCAGACACAAAGGAGTGGGAGAGGTCAAGAAGGGCGCACCCGAGGGAAACAATAGGACAGGTTGCTCTTTCTATAGCCCCGCGTAGATCTCTGTCAGGGCCACGTGACGGATGGCGAGGCTCTCGTTTCCATCGCTCACATGCAGGTTTGTGTGCAAATATAAGTGTGAGTGAATGCATGTTTTGTCTGAAAGTAGTACAAGGTGCATCGTAGAGAGAGAAAGGGGGAACCAAATCTACGTAGTCTCAACAAAGACGTGGCTTTAAGGTTCCGTGTGCAGAGCAGGAATGTGTCTTCGAGTCACATGTACGAAAGATGCAATCTCATATATAATCGAGACGGCGGAGGACACTTGTGCACGTCTCCGTGTCTGCACGAGGACTTTGAAGTGTGGGACGCTTGAGCCCCGGCCACTTCTGTATGCTAATGAGTGGGCTGACACACACACACACACACACACACACACACAATATGCTCCAGCCACGAAGCACGTTCACGTTCATGTGATCAATCAGTGGTCGGCTGGTGTTTGTTTCAAATGTCACCACAGTGTTTCTGGCTGTACACTAACATGGCTCTATGAGTGAGGCCGTGAAGGGAATACTCACCGGAGGGAGTAAGCCTCTCCCACTCACACACACACACACACACACACACACACACACACACACACACACACACACACACACACACACACATAGGGACACAGCTGCAGCTCCACTGCCCCCTGCTGGTTACATGAAAGCACTTCTTTCACCCCCATCCTCTCATCTCCCCCTGTGTTTTCTTCCTCACTTTTACCCCTTCCCCTCTCCCAAAACACCCCCAACCTCCACTACACTACATCCATAACGCTTTAATCACACGGTACGGAAACGCTGACGGTTCCTCTGCAATTATAAGAATGCACACTTTCCATCCAGAGCCCGGCAGAGCAGCTCTGTCTTGGATTTTTCTCTCACATCGCACGCTGTCTCGCTCATCTCACCTCTCCTCGCTGACATCATGGAATCACAACCACAGTCATCTGACCCAGTTTACTTCTGCTTCTTCTGCTGCTGCAGCTCCCTCAACAGCAAAATGTGCTCTGGGATAAAAGTGGCTTCCTCTGTCCTGTTGTGAGTGAATTGGACGCCCAGCACCGCACAGCAAAGAACTAATTTCGAGGAGGTGGAGAGCTTCAATTAAAGTAGTTAGTCTTTTTAAGGAATACATCAGAAGCAGCTAGTTAGCTCGTCTCCACCTCTGCACGCATGTACAGTAAGACACCTGAGCAGACAGACACAAAGCGAGCGTTTCCTCTTTAATCATAGCTTTTCGGCATCGCAAAGAGCATAATTGCAGTATAAGAAGCAAACTGTTAGTAATCATGTCGAGGGTTTTGGCTGCGGCGTCGGATAATTAGGTTTGGCTGCGTGCGCCTCACTAATCACAGGGACGTTTAATGGCAGCGTGGGGTGAGGGGACTAAAACAACTACATTTAGTTTTAATAAATTCACTGATCACTCATTCGGCATGCACAATCCCCGCTGTCTCTCCGGCTCATTACCGGATTGGGTTCAGACACGTATGGAGCACGAGGATATCCTGCTCGCTTTGCTGTGATCGCTCCAGGATCCATTAGAACTTGTTGTTACTGTCCCCATATAAACTGCAGGAAACATTCATTCACTTATCCGTTTGCCTAAAAGGTATTTATTTCTTTACACTTTCCCATTTAATCCCTGTGAATCCGCAAACTGACTCTCCATCATTCCTCCTTGAGACCCTGTAAGCCTTTTTGACACGGCGGCCATTTTTCTCTGACGTCATGCTCAAGATGGGAAGCTCAGAATTTTGTGGTGATGTTATGCTGTTGCTTCCAAATTGTGATGGATAGGGAAAATCTGGAAGGACATACTTGATAACCCATTAGCTTCAATAGCTAGCTAGCATTACTGCTCTGTATCCAGTGTGTTTCGCTTCAAGGCTTCAATAAAGGTATCTTTTAGAATAAATGTACACCTTTTTCTTTGTATTTTCTTCGTATACTATCGAACGGTGATGTTAGCTAGGAATTGGTATACGTTAGCTGTGTCTTAAAGAAGCTAATGGGTCGCCAAATATGTTGTTTTACCTTGAAATACGGCTCGATGGCCCTCCAGATTTTCACTGTCCACTGACTTTGTGACAGTGAAATGCTAACTAATTGTCACATTCCCTTCGTTCATAGTGTTTGTAACCTGTTACAAAGCAGTGCCACATTTATTTTATTTCTTTACACTTCCCCATTTAATCCCTGTGAATCCGCAAACTGACTCTCCATCATTCCTCCTTGAGACCCTGTAAGCCTTTTTGACACGGCGGCCATTTTTCTCTGACGTCATGCTCAAGATGGGAAGCTCGAATTTTGGGGTGATGTTATGCTGTTGCTTCCAAATTGTTTAGCAGATGAAAAGATGATGGATAGGGGAAATCTGGAAGGATATATTTGATAACCCATTAGCTTCAATAGCTAGCTAGCATTACCGCTCGGCATCCGATGCGTTTCACTTCCAGGCTTCAATAAAGGTAAGTTTCAGAATAAATGTACACCTTTTTCTTTGTATTTTCTTTGTATACTATCAAACGGTGATGCTAGCTAGGAATTGGTATACGTTAGCTGTGTCTTGAAGAAGCTAATGGGTCACCAAATATGTTGTTTTACCTTGAAATACGGCTCGATGGCCCTCCAGATTTCCACTGTCCACTGACTTTGTGACAGTGAAATGCTAGCTAATCGTCACGTTCCCTTCGTTCACTGTATTTGTAACCTGTTACAAAGCAGTGCCACATTTGAGCTTTGAGAACATTTGAGTCAGAGACAAATGTGAATACGGTCAGCTGCATATATTTGTTGATTCCTGACCTGACAAACGAAAAAACAGCCATTTTTTAAAAGCACTGACTATTTTCCGGTACCCGTTTAGCCACTATTAACAGCAGCTGTGTGTGTGTGGCTGGTGAGATGTGACCTTTCCTTGTTGTACCCTTGAAAATGACTCACACACACACACACACACACACACACTAAAGCAAGCTTTCCTCTCTACCCAATTCAAAATCTGCTTCTGGCAATGTCATCCACTTTAGCTATTAGAACCTCCCTGTGCTGCCAGCGACACGATCTAATGGAAAGAAAAACATATGGTACACCATGTATCGTGCACATCGTCACATGCTAACTTTTGTATCATCTAAATCAATCATCGTCCTTGTATTAATTCCACCGATCTCTGTCCCATTTACTCGGCAGTTACATGCTAAAGAAACAGAGCCGTGTATAGAAGTCGGCAGAAGATGTAAACTCAGAAATGGATCTCTTTGCCTTCGCTTTAACGTGGGCGGTGGAGGAGTTACATCAGACGATATGAAAGGCCTCATTTGCAGATATCCAAGGTAATGTTCCTCGGGGACATTAAACCTGTCTTGTAGTTGCTGAAAGGATAATAAAGGCGAGATACTTTCTCAAAGGGAGAGAGGAGATGAAGGCTGATAATGAGAGCCTCCGATGCCGCTCAGGGCTGCTCAGTATCTTGCCAAAGGACAGTTTCGTCTTGCAGCCGGGGGATCTGGGGATCGAGCCGCCGAACCTTCCCATTAGTGGGCGACCCTCTCTACCTCCTGAGCCACAGCCAGAGCATATGAAGTGAGTCCCATGATGTCAAATCTCAGGGCACAAGTCCAAAGCATTCCACCGAGCCTTCATCAGAGTCACCAGTGATGTAACGATGTCCTCTGATGCGGGTGAATGCACTGTCGTGGTGCCGCTGGATCTCAGTGCAGCTTTTGATACTGCTGATCACAGCATCCTGACACTGAAGGACCGGCTGGGTGTTTCTCGTAGAGTCCCGGACCGGTTCTTTTGCTGTCTCACAGATAACGCCTTTTCCACCAATGTGAACCAAGTGCTAGTTCAGGACTGGTTCACGTGACCGTATATGTCTCCCCATGATTCCCCAGCATCACTCGGAACAACTATGGCTTTGCATCCCTGCATCGGCATCCAAACGTGGCCGGTCCAACACATTTGTGCTGCTCATTGTGATTGCTATGGATGCCGATTATGCCCAAGAAGAAAGGCAATTACCGACCACATTATGATTCTTTTGAGCACTGAATGTAAGCTTATAATATTAGCCTTTGTAGCCTTTAGCTGGTATTAATCCACAGTGAAAATCTTTTTCTTTATCCGTCTGTGAATAAGTCAGACGACACGCTGTCATAAGGTCACAGTTGGTCCTTGGAGATGATAAACCCGATGAAATTTAACATAAACAGACGTAAAGTTGCAACATAAAGAAACGTTAGCTTGCAGTTATCTTGGCGACTGAGTTGGCCAAGGTCTCATCACCTTTTTGTTGCAGCAGCCGTAAAAGTTACGGGAGGAGAGAAGATTTACATGCCCTCCCCTGCACCGCCTCGCCTCATCGACAAATGTTTCTACGCTCTCTCTCCTCGCTGGCTTTAATAGCCTGCAGGTCAGGCTGCAGAGTTCAAGCGGCCCGCAGCTCTACGGAGAGCACTAAAACGCCATTAATCATCAGATAAACAGAGGTAGCCTTTTATCAAATGACTGATGGCTTCTGGATGTCTGCTATTGTGCCGGCGCGCAGAACAGAATGAGGATTTGTGGGACGCCCTGACAGTCAGAGAGCAGAGCATCATTTAAACACCTTTGTGTGCCAGAGGATATAGTAGAAACCTTTACTGTATTTATGTCCTCACAACACGCGAGGTTTCCCATTCGGAGTCCACAAAGGAGCAGCTTAAATTACAAGAAGGTACAAATCTAAACGAAATGACTTCGCCTGGCATCAGTTAAAGTAACTGTGTGATAGTTGTCACAGGAGCGGCACGATGATAGCGTAAAATGGCCTTTGCATAATGTGTTGAAAATCAGACTACTCTTTCTTTGAAAGATCCTCCAGCACCTGACAAAAACAGTGTTGTTGCTCCTTCAGGTGACGTGGTAAAGAAGCTCCACTCCTGATAATAACCACATTTAGGAAGTCTGTGAATATTCTCATTCATCCAGGTCATAGTTATCTCAAGGAAATTGAATCGAATGCAACTGGATTTGGTTTTTGTCTTTGAAGACGTTTCACCTCTCATCCAAGAGGCTTCATCAGTTCCTGCTCGCTTGACTAGGCTGGGACTAGTCCAACTAGCCGGTGTGGAGGTCCAGCTATTTAACCTCTCAGGAGGCGGTCACAAGGCCACTGATGCCTATGGGTCGTATGTGCTCCATTATTGCCAACGACAGTCGTTAGTATGGTCGTTGGGGATGGTGGAAAGTTGGTTTCGACTTCGTTAGTGCTCTATTGTGTTGTAACGACAGTCGTTGGAGTCACATGAGGCCCTTTGTGCACAGCCGTTGTTCTTAGAGGCTAAGTTGTTGAATCTCCTGGGAAGACATGAAAGGGCAGCATTGTAAATTGGAGATAGGTGGTGTCGCAGACCCCCTCCTCTGTTTAGAGATGGTTTTTCACATTTAGGAAGCAGTTCAAAACTGAAAACTGCCCAAACAACACAGACAGCAATCCAGCATCATCTCGTTCGAACGACACCTTCAAAGTCACACCGTAGGAACTTGCGGTGGCTGTTTTGTCTTTGTCTCCGTGGGGAGGGGGGACGGAGGGAGGGCTGACGAACACGGAGAGAGATGGATGGAGGACTGGAAGGAGGCGACAGACGCGGGCGATGCAGGGGTGGCCGAGGCTGTCGGGGACGAGCGACGGTGGCAGATGCATTGCCAGCGACGTCTCCATCCCCGCTGACGCCGGACTCTCGCTCCGTCACGCACACACACGCGCGCCTGCACGGACACACGCGTCGGAGTTGATTGAAGCCAGCGGTTTGGCCTCACACCAGGCACAGGGGGTAATGACTGTCACCCTTTTTCCCCCATCAGCCCCCTGCCTTAATCAGCACACACACACATGTGTAGTGTGTGAGCACACAGATACATATACACATGTGCTATTTTCTCCCCTGCTCTCTGAAATGTCAGGCTGGCAGGGGGGGGGGGTTCTGTGTGGGGTTCCTCCGGAGAGCAATAAAAGCTGATTGGAGTTAAAACAGTTGGTCAGGCCTCCCCGCCCCAGCATCTGTTGGATTACAGTCAGCCAACCTGTCATCTGTGAAATGAAGGCTAGTATGGGAGGAGAGGGGGGGAAAGGCCACAGGAGGGGACAGACAGACAGACAGGAGGAGACAGAGACGGATGCACGAGACGGGGAGTGGCACCGGTTTAGCAGAGGTTATCGTGTGAATTAATGTGAACATGCTGCGCGAAAAAACTGTTCGTTTAGCTGCAGAAAAACAAGAAGCAGAGGACGAGGAGATCAGAGACGGGTTGGGAGCAAAGGGACGGACGGACACACCTGACCTTTAGATGAATCATTTCATCTCTCCGTCCTCATGTATCACTGCCTCGGAGCACCCGGGGGCCGAGGAGCAATCCCTTTGACCCCCACCCGTTCCCCTCGCCATCTCATCCCCGCGCTCTCTCTCTCCGTCACCCACTGCTGATCCCACCCACCCACCTCCCGCCTCCACCTGCTATGTCACCCCCCCCAACCCGAGGGAATCATTTTCACTCTAACAACTTCAATTAACCTTACCCCTTCATGCACGCAAACACACACACACACACACTGCGGGTGGAGCATGCCTGCACAGCCACATCCCCCCTCCCATATCAATCACAGGTGTTAAGGTCACTGGACTGGGAGACAGAAGCCTCGCCGAGCCTCCGCGGCGACACGCAAAAGCACGAGAGGCTACCTGCCGCGGTGCACGACACAGTGTATACACCGTCCTTAAACAAACAACAGCCACACTGTCATAAATCCTCTGAGATAATTAGAGCTGGGACGGCAAATGTATTTAATTTCATGCTCGAAAGAAATGGTGAACGTCGGCCTCATTTTCTGCTCCGGGATTAACTTTTGGAGGTCACGAGCTGAGTCACCTCAAGGTTGCCGGAGAGGAGACGTACACGTTCAATGACACTCGGAAGATCTGACGGCGTCTGGGAGTTTTTTTTCCGGTGCCAATTTTTTTTCCAGAATTACACTGTGTGCCTTTTTGACTCTGAAACGGCGAGAATTAATCGAGCTCTGCCGCGCTGTTCTCACGCCAACATGAAATAAGCGGAGCATAATTAGAGGTCCACTTTGATACGACAGTTGGATCATTGTTTCTGAAGCCAGTTGGGGGGGGGGGACTAATCTGATGCACAGTTTGGCAGGTCCTCTGGTATAAAGCAGATCTGGAATGGAAAGATTGGTGGGCTTCCCGGTTGCACGGCAGTAAACAGCTTCCAGGGTCTTTGGTATACCATTAAAGAGTTGCCCTCGCTTGTGTGTGTCGTCCGTGCAAGTCTACACGCACTGCCTGTGCACATGTGTACTTGCATGCGTGTGAATGTGTGTTTGTGCAGAAACTGGAGGGGGAGGGGGGGAGGTTAAATCCACACAGCTGTTCTTGAAATCAGACTTGGCTGGCGTGTGGATGCCTGCAGGCAGGAAACTCATATCTACCCTTCCACTCGTTTTCATCATCATTTAGCCGCTCTATAACAATGCCAGGCTGCTGTTTAGGCGGCGAAGTCCAACAAACTAACGAGGAGCCAACATTGTTAAGTGCTTTAATACGCCGTAATGAAGGGAGAAGGGGTGTCTTCAGCCGTGCTGGTGCACTCGGAGAGTAATGACGCGGCGTGTCGGTTCAGAAACCTCCATTTGTTCAGCTGGTTTGCTCGCACTTTAAATCATAACTTTGAGACGGCAGCAGATGAGAACGGAGCCTGCCTGATCATGGCTTCAATTAACACCTGATAAGAACCGGGGGGACGAGGACTGATTTCACCATCTGATTATAATAATACGCCCCGTGATGGGATTAGGACTGCAGGCACAAAACAAAGTACACTCAATTAGATATACTTGTATAACACACGTGAACGTATGCACAGACACACGACCTTTAATTCTGCACTAAAACACTCCCAATCACTCCACGACTGCTCCATCCTTCCCCTGCACCCAGCAGAGCTCTCCCTGGGCTTATCAGTGCATAATTGCTGTTGATTGGTGTATTATTGCTCTGGTTAATCTGCCCGTGGGTGGCTAATAAAGGAGCTCCATCAGGGATGTTATCAATCGTAGACAGAAGGTGTGCATGGAGCGAAACTGGAAGCCAGGAAAAAAGAGGGAGGGCTGGGAGCGGGGAAGGAAGGAGGGGGGGGAGAGATATGAAGGAAAGGAAGGTGAGAAGTGACTGCGGGGATGAAAGGGAAAGAGGTATAAGAGTGTGTGATTCATGTTGAAAGACAGAGAAGGACATATTAGCAAGGGGGAAAAAAGCAGAAACCCGACAGGGCTGTGGGTTTAGCGCGTACGTGGCTCAGGATGTGTCCGTTCGAGGTAAGGTAAGGTAACATCAGTGGGCTGGATGTTGTTCTGACAGAGTTGTGAGAGTGATCTCGCTCCCCGGAGAATCCTTTCTATGATTGATGTGGCCTTGTTCCTCAGCCTCAGTTCTATTTCTAAACAGAGGCTGGAGGAGGAGGAGGCTGTGGGGAGGTGATTAGATTTCTCTGTATTACGCGGCAGGCTGAGACAGGTGGGATATCACCCACAGCAGACACACCTCGGTCCCAATGCCCTGTGCAATAACAGCGTGTTGGCAACTGACCCTGTGGTGCGAGAGGGCCGGCTAACATGACAAACTAGTGGTTCCTTATTCCACCGGGGGGCGAGCGGTGATTGAATCGGCACACGCTCCAGAGACCGCTGAAAGAGGTGCTGGAGGACGGAGACGGAGACGAGTGTTTCGGCGGCAAGGACAAGAAGAAGAAGTTTTTCGGGGGAAAAAAAGTTTGGAGCACATCGCCGCAGGCAAACCGAGGACATTAAACAACCGGAGATGAAGTATGATTTCACACACATCTAATGAAACTTTATCGGTCTCCAGCAGCGCTTTACACTGCCACAGACACACACACACACACACACTGCAGCACCTAAACACATTTTAGGGAAGTCTTCATTATTTTTCAAGTCGGGGCCCATGTGATAGATGTTGTTCAGGCTGGAGAGCTGGGACTGCCATTTGAGGGAGAAGTGGCCTGGGGATCTGAGTGGATAATTCTGCCGCCTTTGATTCAATACAAACAGAAAGGATAGATTTCTCAGTAAAAACTTTAAAGTAAGTCGATTTTCTTCAGCTCTGATTCACTCGGAAAACCTGAAAGACTCCTGGGGAGCCAGCGAGCACCGCTGTGGATCAGGGGGGTCAGGAGGTGAAGGCCTGAGTCTTACTCGTACATATATATATATAAATATATACCGCAGACATTAAAGTTTAAAACATGATTAATATTCTATGAATTAAAAAGAAAACCTTCCATTTAAATTGATCCTTTAATCATAAATTACTAACTGAATGATTCTTTCGAGTCATGCTGGGTTTAGCTGAGTGAGAAGATTTAGTGAGACAGATTCATCTCTGAGATGTAAGTATGAGGCGTCGGGTGAGATGTTCCCTCTACAGCAGGCTGATAACCTTCACCAGCAGGTAACGCTTCATGTAATCGAAGTGGAAACCAGAGCTCGGGTAAAAATAATTAGAATTCAGGACCGTGTGGAAAAAAGCCTCGAGGTCGTTCAGCTGCCTTTATGAGAGCGCCCACTGCTGGTGAAACACGTGAAGTGAGCCAGTGGCTGATAACTATCAGAAATATAGAAGGAAATTCATAAAAAACAAATCCAACAAGTGGCTTTTTAGTAAAACTATAAAGAAGAGAGCATCACAGACAGGTTAGACGAATGGAGGATACAAAAGATGTAATGTGTTACATTTCTGCATTAAAAATGTCTAAAAACAACTTCACCTTTGTTGTTTATGTTGTGTTGTTGTGTACTTATTTATATTTCCAACAATGTTGAAGATAACAGTGGATTTCCTTTGGGTGCCTGCGGTTATAACTTCAGGAAGTGAGTCAGCGAGTGAGGCAGAAAGTCAGCAAATGTGAATACAAACGTAAAAGACTTTCTGGTCCGTGAACACAGACTTTCATCAGCAGTTTGGTTGTTTACCAATGAGGACTGCAACTCCCATGATCCCACGCTGTTTAGTGATTCCTAGCTGCAGAAATTACACACCTTGCGTTTAAAAAATCAAACTAGGACAACTACCTTGAAAATGGGAAGTAAATATAACTATAACTTCTACCTTTTGTCTACTTTTCTACCTACTTGTTAACTTGTTAATTTGTACAGACTGTTACCATAGACTGTCTACAGTAACATCCACTACACTCTTAGAAATAAGGGTTCTTCTACAAGGGCTGAGGTTCTACCTGGAACCATTTGCTTCTGAAAAACCCTTTCCCAAAGAAACGGTTTTTCAAGGGTTCTTGGTAACACTAATGGTTCCAGTAAGAACCATTTTGATCCAGAGAACCCTTTAAAAACCCTTTCCTGAATAAAGGGTTTTAAAAGGGTTCTTGGTAACACTAACGGTTCCAGTAAGAACCATTTTGATCCAGAGAACCCTTTTTTGGAGAAAGAGTTCTTCAGGGATTGTTGAAAGCATGGGTATAAGATCCTGTATGGGTTCTTTGTAGAACCTCTCATGGGGGGTTCTGGGTGGAACCTTACACACACAGTTCTAGGTATAACCCTTTATGTTGGGTTCTAGGTAGAACCCTCCACCTTTATAAAAGGTTCTACCTGGAGCCAAAAAGGGTTCTCCTATGAGGACAAGCAGAAGAACCTTATATGGTTCTACTTAGAACTTTTATTTCTAAGAGTGTAGAGTGCATTATATTATAAAATATTTAGCTTATATTTTGTCTGACGTCTTCTGCAGTGACCTTGTTTCGAATCCATTTTGCAGAAAAACCCACACCTGCACACACTGGAGTTAATATTTGGCTTCTTGGCTCCGTGCTCGTCACTCCTCCAGGACACATCAGACTCAGCACGGCAGGGATTAGGCAGCGGCAGCGAGTGTCAGCGCAGCAGCTTTCAGGTGACGGTGCCGCCGGAGCAGGTGTGAAAGAGAAAAAGAGTTGTTGGAGCGCTGATCCCTTAAGCACACTGCCTGCCGCACCCCAAGGGCGGGATGGATATATACTGTGAGTGAGTGAGTGAGGTGTGTGTGAGCAGTGATGGACTCTCACAGAGGCTCAGAACTGTAGTGTAAAACTAGTTTATTATAATCTCAGTCGATCTTTATCGTAAAGACTTGCAGCAGTTCAGGAAGAGAAGAGGTGGTCTGTACATCATCAGGTCATTTACATTAAGTCTTGACTGTATTTTACCGTATTCTTTCGTCAATCTTGTTAAATCAAAGACAGAAGATTATCAGTATAATGATCCAATAGGAGGCAGTTCAGGCCACCTACTACTGAACCTGGCCCTGCTCTGATACAAACCCACCCCGACAGACCAACCTCACCTAACAGCTCATCAGATGGACAGTATTAGATTCCCGTAACGTTACATCCTCACATCCAAAACACTTCACAGGTTGTGTGAAAGCAGACCACATCACAGGATGTGAAATGATCACATCGTAATAAAACAGCGACGGCAGCCTGAGGGCTCGTAGCTAATAACATCAGGACTGCAGACATCTTTGTGCATCAGACGAGCGGGCAGAGAACAACGAGCTGTAACTGACGAGTGTTAGCTTCCTGGAAAATGTGACGCAGACATTGTTTTTGTGTTTATTAGTTTATACATTTTGTTTTTTTAGATTAGCAATAGGAAACTTAGTCCTATCATTGAATGGATTGGCACACTGCTGACTGATAATAGCACAGGATGGTGTCGTATGAACAGAATCAAGAAGACCTGGGTACAAACCTGCATGTCAGTAAAACCCTGGCCAGCCGAAGTGTCCTTGAGCAAAGTGATGGTGTTCCACACATACAGAAAAATAAAGGTGCTAACTGGAACCAAAAATGGTTCTCTGGAGTATGCCATAGAAGAACCATTTTTAGTTCCACAAAGAACCTTTTAGAGGTTCTTTGAAGAACCATTCCTGCAAACGGTTCTTTAAAGAACCCCCAAAGGTGCCTCAAAGAACCATTTAAGAACCATTATTTTTCTGTGAGTAGCTGCAATCTGGCACGTGTGAACAAAACAAAAGAGATAAATTGTTCTTTTTTATAATAGAAACACCTTTTTAAAACCAAATATTTCAACAGAAGTGTAAGTGGGAGTTATCTGTTATGACTTGTTTTCAATTAAGTGCAAAATTAATTATTTCGTACCTGTTTCAGAGCCACATCTGAAGGTGAGCGCTGTTTTGTTCTCCACACCTTTGGTTCCCTTTTGACTGTGCGCATCTATTTGCATGATGAAGCTGCTAATCTGCTTGAATTTCCTGCTCAAACAATTCACGATCAAAAGCACTCAGTAGTCAGCACAAAGCCAGTGTTTCACTTTTGATTTTTGATTATTACAGCAGACTGGAATGTAATGTGCTTTCACACCTCCCACCTGGAGGTTATCGTTATGCCTCAGCCGGCGATGGCCAGGGCCGGAGGCATCGTGTTCTCAAGGTTGTCCATCTGTTCGTACGTAGGTCCAGGCCATTCTTGTGAATGCAATATCTCAAGAACGCTTTGAGGAATTTTCTTCAAATTTCGTACAATTGTCGACTCTGACTCGAGGATGAACTGATGAGATTTTGGTGGTCCAAGGTCAAAGGCCACTGCAACCTCACGTTTCGTAAACGCGACATCTCAAGAAATCCCTGGTCAAGGGCCAAGGTCACTGCGACGTTGCGTATTGTGAAAGCAGTATCTCAACAACGTCTCAAGGGAGTTCCCTCAAATTTGGCACAAATGTCAACTTCGACTAATGATAAACTGATCATGGACAACCAGGGTCAAGCTCAAAAGCTCAAATCCTGTGGGAACAATATTTCAAGAATTAGCACAAACCTACACTTGGACTCGAGGGTGAACTTACTAGATTTTGGAAGTCAAAATCATATAATTTTGTATCATATTGTAGCTTCTTAGGAGCTTTACCTTCTTTAAATTGGAGGCATATAACCACCACGCCGTAGTTCTAGTTTGAAATATCATGAAAATAAACTTAACTATTGTGGGATGGCTTTAATTTGTTGTCCTTTGTCATTTATAGCGATGTATGAGTTAAACTAACTCTCAGTACTTGATGTTGATGAAGGTTTTCAGTCATCCAGGTCATGGTAACTCTAGGTGCTGTATCGTAGGCAACTGGACTGACAAGTGAAACGAGTCCAGTTGCCTACGATACAGCACCTGGATTTATTCAGTACTTGATGTTCCTCAGACACAAAGAGTCACTTCTGTAAAGACTTTTTTCTTTTCCTCATGGTTAATAACCCAACAGGAACATTTTCACATAACCTCACGTAAGAAAAGTAGCCTACAGCGTATCTGAAGCCTGATAGTCTGACAGTTTTTGTTCCCATTGGTGACCAGACAATGACACAAATGGAAATGCTATGTTGCAACTAACGCGCAACTCCTGTGTCTTTTGTCAGTCGAGTCCGCTCTTACAGAATAAGGAAATTCCTCAGAGAGGTTATACAAAGGGCTTGTTACAACAGTGAGGGTTAGGCAACAGGGCTGGATGCTGTAATGACTCAAAGCAGACAGCAGGTGGCGGTAATATGCTGCTGCTCTGGCAGAGTGACGCCATGACAAGCAACCATCATCCCACATACCCCCATCTCTCTCCTGGAGTGGCCACGTGCTTCTACTGTCCCTCATATTATATTATAAAGCTAAAACACAGGGTGTACCTGTAGCATCACCTTCAAATTTAATGGGAAAGAGCATCTTGTGATTTTGAATTTTTTATTTATACAGCCCAGATTCATAATTACACTTCCTCACGTGTACAGTGAGACACTTCCTCTGTCCTTAAGACCCTGACACTAAACTTCCACAACATATTCATGTGAGAGTTTAATCTATGTGAGTATATTAAGTGTTATGTACTTCATATAACAGGGATCTGCTGAGTTACATCTCTCTCTCCTGTGTATTATCTGTATTGTTGGATCTGTCTGTGTGTGTTTAAACCTCTTTGTTACTGTTCCACTGAGCTAAATCACACTCAGCATCACATATTTTCACATTAGACACATTTTAACCCAGAGTTCAGGTTACATGAGTCACAGGAAAACAGCCATTAGGATAATCATTACACTCATCACACGACTGCATCCTGTAATATCCTGAATGATACAAAGTGTTGTCAAATCAAATCAAAGCTTAAATTAAATATACATCCAGGTCCATCGTGGTGATCGCTGATGGTAGAACAGACTCACAGGAACATCTTGTTCATCTTCTCCACCATCCTTCAGCTACATCTTTGCTACGTCACGCACAGTCCAGCCAATGAGGTTGTAGTTCACCCTTAGTGCTTTTTTTTTTCTTTTTGTATAATAAAGCTGGCACGTGCGCTGTGATGACAAGATGATAGGGAGCGAAATTACACGTTTTGTTTTGTACTGATCCCAGATCAGGTTACCTCTCGATTATTATTATTATTCAGAAGAGGTAGTGACAAACACTCTCCCACTGCCGCATCCTGGCCGGGACGTGACCGGAGACACGCGCGGCAGCCTCACACCAAACCCCAGCGTCATTAGCATGAGGCACGTAGCGTCTGCGCGGGGGCAGGCTTTAAATAGCGGGCGGCGCCCCCTCCGCCGCACCACTTCTGCGGAAACGCTGCACTGAGGAGGAGCAGACACATTCCAGCTCGTAGGTTCCCTACATCTCAACTGAAACCTGAAAGGTAAGACAACCCGTCCGACTGAAAAGGGAACATTAGCGTGTTAGCAGTCTGAGACGTACCCGGAAGTCCTCGTTTTGTTTGTGCGTAAAGAGTTTGGAGAGACTTCGGCAACCTGATGCGCACTTCCAGGAGGATAGGCAGAGAGAGAGGGGCGTGCCCGCACAGTGTCGATACTGTTGATTGGTTGTGATTGAGGCAGCTTCGGCTCGTGACTCTCACTGTTCCTGTGGTCCATCTGTGTGATAAGCTTTTTATTTTTTATTGTGTGAAGCAGAAGCAACAGGATGCGAGCTTGTGAGTGCGCTACTCGTGTGAGTGTCAGATGTGATGTTATAAATTATTCACACGTACTTAATTGGAATTACTTACATCACAGAGCCCGCGCGAATAAAAAAAACTATATAATAAGCTATAGGACATATCACACATCACCATATGATGATGTCACCAGAGCTTTCTGTTACATCAGTATGGATGCATTGGAGTAATATTACGCAGTGTTACACAAGCGGTTACGCATCATGCCCCTTCCCTGCTGCCTGTGAAGAGCCATCGAGCAGACTGGGCCACAGTGAACTTGGCACAGGAAATGAAGTGCCATGGGAGGCAGATCCTAATGAGAGTGGTGTTGCAGCCATCTCTGCTGTAACTAATGCAGGAAGATGTCACTTTTATGAGGCGCACGAAAGATTGATCTACCCAAAAAACTTAGTGCAGCTTGCTTTTTTTTCTGATTGATTAAACTAATGCCATTCTTGGCATAGCAGTGGTGTGGATGAATACCTGACTTGCATCCTGTTCAGCTCAGCCAGCCAGGTGAAGCCAGTGCACCGTGATAAAACAAAATCTAGTATTTCCTGCTAGTGAAACTCCATTCTATAAAAAAAGCAAAGGAAACTGTGGGTAGGCTGAGCTCGCCGCTGGTCACATCGCCTGAAATAAGTGCATAATGTATTCACGCAGGCGCCTGAAAAACTAGATTCTAAAAACCTCAGCTGTGGCACCTGAGACCCCCGTCAGGAGGAGGAGCTCCGCAAAGCCTCACTGAACCCACACGGATCATATCACGTAAATGTCATAATGTACTGGGGGAAATGATTATGTGCAAGTGTTCAACAGCTGCTTAGTTTAAGTCCCAGGAAGGCTCGACACAAAACATCCATCTCCCTCTGACGATATCACATTAAGTTCTTTCAGCCACTTATAATCCTTCTTGTAATCCTCAGTCGGTTGTGCTTCAGTAGTAATGCAGCTGGTCTGTACAGCGTATTCCCACAGTAAGGAAAGGACCTCTGACCAGAATCAAACATCTACAGTAATCCTGTACTGTAAGGGAACAAAGGGTCCTCTTATAAAGCGCAAACCCGGTTCAGGGTCGGCCCCTGGTATGTAAGCCTGCAGCTCACCTCGGCTCCGAGTGACAGATAATTGGATAAAGGGATATTAGGTATGACTGCCCCACTTATATACTGTTATTGTGTGCAGAGGGTCTTAAATATCCTCTCAAGGAAGGTATTACAGTGTATTAACGCTGTGGGGCGATTCCACTACGTGCTCGTCTGCACATCAGCCGAGTCATGCCGGTGATGTAAAGCTGGAGCGCTCAGACATGGCCGCCACAACCAGGAAACATAAATAGTAGTGAGAGTGTGAGTGTGTGTGTGTGTGTGTGACGTCAGCCGGGGATGGTCTGTTCTGCACGGAGACAGCCTGCAGTGCTTTCCCAGGCAGTGGTCGCCATGGAGACGCTGTAAATGGAGCATTACCGTCGGTAAACCATGTGAGGCGGTAATACGAGAGCGAGTGTGAGAGTGACTGCAGAAAATGGAACTTGTGGTTGTCAGGAGTCGTGTTTTTGAGTTCAGGGGAAGGGCACGCTTTCGGTTCTGTAAATGAGATGAAAAAAAAGAAAACCCCAGTGTGAGTCGGCCATCGTTGGTTCAGAGCGAAGTCACGTACGCCTCTGTGTGGGCCTGAGGTGGTAACCCATTCAAGCTGTCGCATATATTATGCAGCACTGCTCTCCTGCCTCTCTCTCTCTTTTTCCACCCCTGCTGACTTACTTTTTCCCAACATCGCATCCTCCAATTTTCCCCTCGATGTCTCTCGCCCGCCTCACACGACTTCTCTCTTTCCACAGATGTCCACCAAGGAGAAGCTGATCAGCCACGTGATGAAGGAGGAGCCTGTTGGCAGCAGGAACAAGGTGACGGTGGTGGGCGTCGGCATGGTGGGCATGGCCTCAGCCGTCAGCATCCTGCTCAAGGTGAGACTGAAGGAGGAGAAGTGAGGTGAAGTGAAGTGAAGTGAGGCGATAGAGCCTGCTGATGTGTGTGTGTGTATAAGGAAGTAGTGTTGAAACGAGGGTTAGGGGTTAAGGGGAAGTTACTTGGTTACTACAGTACAAGAAACAGAGTGTACTCATGAGAGGGGCTTCATGTAAACCCTTAAAAGTACAAACTTACAAAACCTAAATTTGCACCAGGTGGTTTTGGTGGCAAACTTTTTTATCGAAAGAAAAAGATCTTCACTGACGGATTTTTAATGGCAAAACTCTCTTTATTTCACGACTGAATAAACCTTAAAGGACAACACTGACACATTGATACTCTTTTACTTTGTTTATATGTGGCGGACCCTGCCACCTTCCCACCTTCAAACAGTGTTGTGGGGACCTCGTTTTGTCAGGGAAAAGATAAATATTTCTGAGTTTGAATCTCTTTTCCCAAACTACACGGTGCCCCTTTAAACAGCACCAATTTACATGTACATGGATGAGTAAGCAAATCCACAACGTCACAAGTCCTGATATTATAAAGATTTGCAAATGAGTCTCCGAGGGATGAGTGTGTGCTGAGTGGAAATCAACCTCAGTGTAAAAACCCTGCACGCTGCCTCGTTCTCCAACGCTGGAGAGGAAGTATTACTTTTCCCCTATATTGTCCTGCCCCGTTTCACAACAAGTCATCTGGATCGATGCCAGCTCGGGAACAACAGAGGCTGAACCAGAGAAACCAGGTCACAGGTTTTACAGCCAACAGTGCTGCTGAGTCGACACGACAGAGATGAACGGTGTTTTTCCTCCTTTTCATGTCAGGGTTGTTGACTGAGCTCAGCCCCTTTGAGTCGGCCTCGCTGCAGCTTCATCCCCTCATTGTGTGTGTGTTTGTGATCAGGACTTGTGTGACGAGCTGGCCCTGGTTGATGTGATGGAGGACAAGCTGAAGGGTGAGGTCATGGACCTGCAGCACGGGGCCCTCTTCCTCAAGACACACAAGATTGTGGCCGACAAAGGTGAGAACGCTCGAAACTAACTACAACCTGTGGCTGTTCAGAAATTAGTTTTCAGTCACTTTGCCTCTCCTGAAACTCTTCTCTTTTTAAATCTCAATCCAAACATTTCTCCTTTCGTCAGACTACAGTGTGACAGCCAATTCCAGAGTGGTGGTGGTGACCGCTGGTGCTCGCCAGCAGGAGGGCGAGAGCCGCCTCAACCTGGTGCAGCGCAACGTCAACATCTTCAAGTTCATCATCCCGAACATCGTCAAGTACAGCCCCAACTGCATCCTGATGGTGGTGTCTAACCCAGGTGAGACGGGCGGGAGGGGAGGAGGAGGGAAATGTGAAATTAAGTAGTGTCAAGGGGCGCTGGAGTAACGCCTGTAGCTCATCGTTTCTAAGAGTTGTCCCCTTGTCCTGTAACCCTCCAGTGGACATCCTGACCTACGTGGCCTGGAAGCTGAGCGGCTTCCCCCGTCACCGCGTCATCGGCTCTGGCACCAACCTGGACTCCGCTCGTTTCCGCCACATCATGGGAGAGAAGCTCCACCTCCACCCTTCCAGCTGCCACGGCTGGATCGTCGGAGAGCACGGAGACTCCAGCGGTACGCAGCTCTGACTAGAAATAACATTTCATCAGGTGAATGCTTTATGATTGTGTCTGCAGGATCATTTATGGCTGTTGCACGTCTGTTTCTTTACAGTGCCCGTGTGGAGCGGCGTCAATGTCGCCGGAGTTACTCTGCAGAGCCTCAACCCGAAGATGGGGGCTGAGGGCGACAGCGAGAACTGGAAGGAAGTTCACAAGATGGTGGTTGACGGGTGAGAACAAGTCACTTCACTACGAACCACTTCCATCTAAATTCAATCCGCGTCACAAACAGCCTCAAGTGTTGTATTTTATTGCAACAGACCTTTTAGGAGTCACGACTTCAGTCACCATTTAATATTAACGCAAAGACTGAAAGTGCCAACAGGCTCAATTCAATCCGGTGCAGTTGACAAACCCTGGAGAGGAATTTGACCTGGGCTGTGGTCCAAAAGGCAAGCTGAGGCAGACGCACCGGAACACTGCTGTGTTCGGGGCTCACTCCTGCCTGCCAGGTGCCACTTTACTGTACAGTCACATGCACACGACCAGGTCTGAATGAAGGAAACAGCCAGTTACATTACAACGAAAACTACTTCTTCTACTGAACTTCTACTGAAAAGAAGGTCATCCTGTCTATAAATAACCCATGTTGCCCAATCAGTATTGCGCATTTGTTGGATTTTTTAGAATAATGAAGTTGTGTCGTTTCTGTGAACGTTGGGTGATGCAACAGTTTGTCATGTAGACTTTGATATTGCACCACTTTTTTCATTGTCAGGCGACCTGACTAATCTTCAGTAACGAGGCGTTTGAGAGGTCAACCGTGTACAGAAGAATAGTTTTATCATGTTGGCACAAGATTAGGTATGAAATAAAATAAGGGTTATATGAACGTACTGGATGTCGCAACAGGGAGAGAAAGAACATCAGCAAAGGTTCTTTATCTGCCTGGCCAGTAGAGGAGAGGCCTTATTTTAACGGAGACATATTCTGCTCATTTTCAGGTTGATAGCTTTATTTTGGATCAATACCAGAATAGGTTTACACACTTAAGTGCTCATCCTCGTCCGTTTAAGTGTCTCTTCAGAGTGATTGAGGGTTAGGATTATTTTAAAGGCATTCTTACAGCAGAAACTGTAGCGTATGTATCCAGATTTAGTAACAGATGTGGGGTTTTTCTCTCTGTATACATGCAAGCATCAAGCTCAGCTCAGCAGCACATGCACATGCTAAACAAAGATACAGGCGTCAGTCAATTTAACGCTTCTCTCGTGGTGACAAACAGCTGGATTCTCGGCTTGAGAACATCTGGCAAGAAGATTGATGAGGGATATTAGAGGAAAATGACAAAGTGGGATCAAACGCAGTCCCAAACACCAAAGCAGATGGACGGCTTGACTTTCTCTTCAGTCCATCAAGTCTACAAGCTGTTCTCACTTTTAATTTTTTTGTTTCTCATCATGTGTTTGCGCTGCAGAGCCTATGAAGTTATCAAGCTGAAGGGCTACACCTCCTGGGCCATCGGCATGTCTGTGGCCGACCTGGTGGAAAGCATCACCAAGAACCTGCACAAAGTGCACCCAGTGTCCACACTGGTCCAGGTGAGGAGAGCCGTTCATGTCACAATTCAGCATGTTGATTATTTTCAACATATTGTACCTTCTTCATGACCTTTTCTGTGCTACCTTCATCTCACAGGGCATGCATGGAGTGAAGGACGAGGTCTTCCTGAGCGTCCCTTGCGTCCTGGGCAACAGCGGCCTGACGGACGTGATCCACATGACGCTGAAGCCCGACGAGGAGAAGCAGCTGGTGAAGAGCGCCGAGACCCTGTGGGGAGTACAGAAGGAGCTCACTCTGTGAACATCCCTCCTCTGAACCCTCACCCGAACCCACACGCAACACCTCGTGGTTCGACTCCCTACTCCTGTACTTCCTGTTGTCCCAAACAGGTGAATGAAAACCTCTGAATATCTAAAAAAAAAAAAAAAAGGCCAAGTGTTTGTAGCTAAACCAGTGGAGGCTAGATTTTACCTTCAGATATTCACGCACGGGTGTCATTTTCCTTTGCTGCCTCCCAACCGTCCTCCTTCCATCTTGACTGAATTCTCAGAAAACACAACTCATACCTTTTTGGCCTTTGAGCTCAGCCTGTGTTGGTGAGAGGTGATATTATTTGTTGTCCCGTCTACGCAAGAAAAACCAAGGCCACTGCAAGCAAATCGAGCATATACAACTGTATGTACTGTACGTTATTGTGCACTGTAGCTTCTGCCGTACACTCCTTGTCTGTAGTGTGTATTTATTCAGTGTTTTCTGTGATTGTTGCCAGTTGGGGTTTTTTTTTTCCATTTGGTGATCTCTGTTTATTTTTTTATTTGGAGTATAATGGAGACATTCCATTCTCTATGAGGAGGGCTTCCTGTCCACACACAGTCATAACAACACTGCTGCAAATATCACTGGGCCATTATCCTGTGATACCAAAGTACCTTATCATTTGAGAAAAAAAAACAATGCTACGTCTACTGGTTGGCATTGAAGCCTTTTTAAAAAACAAACCTAACCACAAGTGCACTGACAGAACTATTTAAGGGTAAGATAACTGGCAAGAAGTGACAAAGATTTCACCCGAGATGATTAAAAAGGTTTGCTAACGAGGTGACTAACCATACTTTTACTCAGCATAGAGATAACAGAGAAGCCAATGGGAAAGACTCGGCTACAATCATGACGTAGGGTCAGGTTTCAATCCTGAAGGTTGTTGTGTGTCGGCGCACCCTTAAATACCCTCAAAGGGTTTTGTATTTATTTTACTCCAACCTGCCTCTGGAAAAAAAAAAGGAAATCAAGAGAAACAACGATGGTATTATTTATAACTGTTAATACTGTTCAGATCTATTTATGTATTCGTGTTACAGCGTTGGATACCGTCTCTCAATCACCTGACTCAGTGAAGAACTGTACCTGCCATGGCAGCTGGTTACTGATTTTTATTTTGCCGTAACATCAAATAAATCTGCCAGGTTACTGATAACGAGTGTGTCCTTTGTCCTTCTTACTGTGTTTGTCATCCAACCAAGCAAAAAGGCAGTGTGTGTGTGTGTGTGTGTGTGTGTGTTCAGAGCGCTGACTCAGCTGCCCTCAGTGTACAGCTGTGGGTCGGCTCAGGGCAGAGTAGAGCTTTTTAAGCAGGAGATCAAAATGTGGTCACTAGCTTCTATATGTGAGTATATAAACCTGAGTACTAGTATTTAAAACACTTTCATTATGTTTGTTAAGTACTTTCAGTGGTTTGTTTGGATTATACTTTTCTGTGCTTAGGAACCCAACACCTAACACAGGGTTGCTACGTCTGCTCAAACATTAAATTTAGAAGACGTTCAGGCCCAATTCCCTAAAATTTAATCACAGATAAATGCTAATTAACTGTTACAACAAGGACACTTTTTATGTGAACCAGCAAGCTTTAACAGTAGACCACAAACAATAATAAAAAACTTCAATTTCTCTGTTTCAGTGACTCACATCTCTTTCATCTACTGCTTGTTTTTGTCCTGTTAAATACACAAACCTTGAAGAATTTGTGGGAACCCCCGTTAAAAACAGAACTATAATAATGAAATGATCACACAGAGATGAACATTTTTTAAATCAGATTTCTTTTATTTGTACTGATTTACATAAATCTACAGATATAAAAGAACAGGTGGCCTATGGTTGAATTGGAAACAAGAAAAAAAAAAAAATAACAGTAGATATTCTATCATACAATTCAAAGTGCATTTAGTAAAAGGCTAATTTAAATGAGACCTGTTTGCAAACTTTACATAAGTTAACTTTTTTTTTTTTTGATTAGTACAATAGTTCTTTCCTTTTTGTACCCCTGTACACTCAGGCTTCATTCACAACATCTTCCCGTGTGTCGGACTGAGGATGAGTGTACAGCACAACGAAAAGTGAAGAAAAGAAAATCACAGAATTTCCATTTGTAATACCTTAGAATAAAGTACGTCGAGACCGAGACACTGTACAGAGTAAACCAACCAAAATGTACATGATTGACTGGTTAATGCGGTCAGCCTGGAGGGGAGGCCTGAGCAGCTGACATACGATGAATGAACCTCACTCACACCAGTGGAAAGAGACACACACACACACAGAAAAGGGGGAGGAAAACAAATAGTAGTGAGGACAGGTGGGCACGGGGAGCTCAACATTAAGCTCGTTAATAGACTGGAACAAGACAACACAGTTCAGGCCCACATTCAGCATCACTGTGACTCCACACTGAACACGACCCATACCTCATACAGCATTTAATCCTGAGGCTGACCCCGGTCCTCCCTGAAAGGTTGCCCCGGGTATTTATATCAGAGCTTAACCTTTTCATTATGAACAGCGTGGATACGCGGGGCTCGCTACAAAGCCCCTCTTCTACTAGCCCCCTAACAATTTGTGCTTACTCACCAAATGACTTTGTTTCTGGCAAAGAACCTGTGGGCCACCCAGCAGCGCGACACGTACAGGTCGACACACGAACTCATTGTGTGCCGATCCAGTTACACCACACGCCGGGCGAACGCAGAACCGACTCGCACCTCACTGTTTTTTTGTGTGAATCGCAGTACCTGGTTCACACAGAGGTCACAGTGATGTTTACTGACATTTAGGGGGGAAAAGGGGGGGAGTTTAATGCTGTTCATGTCTTGCAAATGAGTCGTGACCGTTAACGCATGAAGACCTCAAACGAGTATTTGGTCTGATCGAAATACGATGACGGCCACACAGCTGGAAACATCACCGTGCTAAACAAGAGAGGCCGATTTGTTTTGTGATTCGCCGTTGCTGCTGCTGCTCAGATTTCTGTCTCACAAGAACAGATATTATAAAGATTAAAATGAATGCAGCTGTCTTTAAGAAGACGTTAAAAAGGGGATAAAAGAGAGGATGAAGAGAGCAAGAGGTGATGAAGATATGAATGATTTCCAGGTAGTTGGTGTGGGTCAGTAGAGGTCACTAAGGCCGGCAGTCTTGCGGGCTTTCTGCATGAGGGCGCGGAGCTGGAACTGCTTCCTGGACAGAAGGCGTACATGCTGTAACAAAAGAGAGTACGAGTCAATAAGGATAAAACCATATACCGTATCTACACAACAGGCGTTTCAAACCTGTTCTTCACTCGAATCTGTTCTAACATCGCAGCCTAAGCATATTTTTACGCTTCAAGTCCATTGGGATCTGTGCCTGAACACATCCTGTGTAGACACAGGTGGAGGACTGAGTATGCGGGCTGTGTAGACATTATGTTGTGCGTTACTGGCAGCTGTGTTCACCTTGAGAAAAACCTCCAGGTCTATGACGCCCCTGCGCAGGGCCTCTCCCAGATAGAAGATGGTGTCCTCGATCGCATTTTCTTCAGCATAAAGGTTCAGGATCTGTTTGTACAGCGGCGCTGTAGGCACGATGACGTCGTCGATGTCGTTGTTCTCCGACTGGTTCTCCATCTTCTCCAAGGCTTCACTCAGCTCCTCGTCCTTTCTCTTCAGCAGGTCGATGTTCCTGTCAACCTCACTCTGGAGACACAACGATCACAATCACATCATGTTTGTTATTGTGGAAAAACAAAAAAATCAGAAAACAGAAGAGGACAGAATAAGAGGAGAAACTCTCACCACTTCCTGGTCAAGCCTCGACACCATCTCCTCCAGTTTCTGATGTCCCTTCTTCAGATCCTCCTCTGTTCGCTTCAGGGCATCCAGCTCTGCCTGAGCTCTGTCCATCTCCTCCTTCATCCTCCAGCGAAGCTTGTCGCTCACCGCTGAAATCAGAGATGCACGGATGGTGTCCTCGCCGATGGTGCCATCTCTGCTCTGGCCTGAAGAGGAAGAAGTTAAGAAGAAATGTGAGACAGTGAACAGAAGAAGCATTTTTTGCCAGCTTTTCTTAGGTTCAAGGTTTATTACTACTGTATATTGACATGAAGTATTAACTGATGACTCCAGTTTAGAATGAATAAACTGAAAAATGCATTTATAATGCTAATATATATCACAGCTGTGCTCGGTTTCCACGTTAAACAGGAAAAAGGGGAATAATATAAGCAAGTGGATCTCCATGTCATAGCTGAAATTTGTTGAATTTACATGTTTGTCATGTACTACACCTACACCTCCTGACAAGCCACGGGTTATGTGACATAATGAGCAATATTATAAAACATTAAGAAGCACCACAGAGACTTCAACAGCAGCAAGGCTGTATGAGCTATACTTGTACTGACAGTGTACAATTGCCCACTGTTGGACACCTCAAAAATAAATGAACAGCAGAACAGCCTCCCCTCAAGATATCGCCTTTTTTTCCTCCATGCATTTTTCTCCTTTTTAAAACTTGGTGCCTACATTACCCACAATGCAACTAAGCCACTGAGTAACATCGCTTGAGGGCAGTTTATCAGATTACATGCAGCTTCCTCTGGAGCCACAAAAGTTACTCCCAAAGACCTCTAAACACACTTTTATGTGTAAAATAGGTGGAGTTACCCTTTAAAAATTATACTGAGTTACTGGAACAACTGTAACAATGCAGTCCAATACAATACATGAGAATGACCATACTAATAAAATATGATTTGACATATCAGTCAATAAAACACCATTACAAACTAAAGCCTCAAAGAGTGGTTATTATGTAAGAGACAAGACACTGATGGTGTCTTAAGAGTCGACTCCACTTCATGTACAGTCTGGAGTCAGCACCACAAATGTCAGAGTTGAGATTACTAAATATAGGAGACAGCTAAAGCTCCTTCTGTACGCTGGTCCTCGACCAGCATTTCACTGGTGGTAACTGATGTTGGGGCAGCAGATGGATCCCCTGATCTTAGGTCTGCCTTTGTGAGGGGTTACTGTTCCCATCCTAAATATAGCGCTGCGTGCTTCTGAGGTGCAGGCTGTAAGGGCTGAAGGGGGGACTGGTCCTTCCCCTTAGAGTCCATCCCACCCTTTGGCCTTTAATGCTCCCTGTTTAAGTTACACTAATGACCTTTCGCTGGCGGCTCAGCGCGCCACCGAAGTCACACAGTTGGGTGAGAGAGTCTGAGTCAAAAGGTCACATGTATTAATTCAAGGTCAACTAAAGACCATGGAAAGGAGGGAATGTTTTGTTTTTTTAGGGGTGAATTTAAATGTGGCTGAGTTTTGAATCACTGTATTGTAAAATTAAGACACAAAGGAGATAATAACGATCACTAATAGTACACATGCTTCTGTGTCTGTGCTCAAGATTTGGAAAAGAGAGAAGGGGGATGATCGACACATCCTGAATATCAGGGTAGGATACAGGACATAGTGACTGGTGAGGAGGTGTCAAGCAACAAAGCACCACCCATAACCTGAATCAACTTTCAGTTTTAAGTTACCTTTTGTATTTAAGTAAAGAAGATACAAGTCCTCATTACTATTGCTATATGACATACTGTTATCGCTACTTTAAACTATTCATTATACAGTGGTTTAATCAATAATCATGCAATCAATGAATGTAAATTATTAATCAGCAGAGCAGCTTGCATCTGTACATTCTGTGTGTGTAAAAACGTCTGAACTTTTGAGAGAACTGAAGCAGCCCAGATACTAAATGTGATACGTACCCACTGTGGAAACTGGAGGCTGGGAGGGGTAGTGTGCAGGTCCAGCTGTGGCCGGATAAGAGTTGCCCCCTGGGTACTGGTATCCTGGGTAGCCTCTGCAAACGGTTACAAGATCAACAAACAGCCAACTCTTGACATTTCCCATTTAAAAAAAACTGTTTACTGTTAATGTTGTTTTTAACTCTTAGCTATAAATGTAAGTGAACCAGCTGAACTGTGCATCAAGAATAAATATGCTTCTATGTGATTTGCTGCTTCAGAATCTATGAAAACAAACAGGCCAGGACAGGTTTGTTTGGAAACACAGTGTATGTGTGTGTTTAGCTGGGCTGAGAAGTGCTCGGCAAACATCTTACCCTGGGTTAGGATTTGGGCCGTAGGATGATACTGCTGGCATGCCAGGCATGTAGGAAGCTGAGGGGAGATAGAAACAATCAGATCTGATGACACACATGTGAAAATATTCTCTATCTCTTTGGTTCCCACATGGACACAGTCACTTTCATTTTTCCATGATGGGCTGTAGTGGTATCTGAGCTCCATCTGGTGTTTGAGGAAATAAATGCACCACTTACAGCACAATGAATCAATAAGGCCAGTGTACCAAAACACATCAGCAATAATGTTTAGTATTGCCAAAGCATATTTTGTAATTTTGTGACCATCTAGCCAAAATCTGAAGGTACAATAAAAAGTCAGTGAAGATATGGCAACAAAACTGGGAACCTCACTTTGACAAAAAATTGCTATCATCAGAAAAAGCAATCAATTTATTGGATATCCGACCCATTTACCAGTTTTTCAGGTACACTTGGCTAAAGCTAAAGAAACTGAAGCCCTACAATTAATCCCCCCTTTAATGAAAGTTGTAATATGTATTTCAAACTATTTTATAAAGTTGTTTTTTCATGTTTTTGTAAGCTGTATTTGTGATATATCACTGATATAAATGGGACCTTTTCACCTTTCGGTGTACTGACAGCTATTCAGTGTGTAAATACTTCTATTAAAACCACATCTCTTTCTATGGCCACTGAGATTACCCCTCTTTACAACAAAAACTTATGTCACTCACGGTTTGGGGGTCCAGCTGCTTGGAAGGCCTGGTAGGGGGCTTGTGTGGTGGGGCGGGAAAACACAGGAGGCTCTTCTCCAAAGACCACAATCATCACCTGAATCAGGCCGTACAGATCTGACTGAGGCTGTGAGACACACAGTGAAGGACAAGTTTTACTAACCAAGACATCAAATGCAAAATGAAATTATAAATGATTAACAGACAAGCCACCATTCAAATACTATCTGAAGCCACAGTTACATTTATGGCCTTAATGACTGCGCCATTTTGCGCTGACTGACAGCTACTCACGTCTTAAATATTCCACATAGCTACAGTTTAACTTCTATACAAGGCCTAAATAAACAGACAGCCTATAATTAAACATACTGATTCATCATACTTACGTGCTTCCACTCATGCAGATACGGCAGGTAGATCTTGCCGTTGGCGTCGATGTGCTTGCCAGTTTTGATCATCATGGCGCTGGTAGGTTTGACAAAACATATGGGAGGGTTGTAGGGATATGTGTCCAGCAGCCACAGACACACTGGGATGTTGTAGATATTGCCTACAGGAAACACACACAGACAGCATGACGTAAAATGATAAACTCCACCGATCATACTTGACAAACTTTTGAGACACATGTTTGTATCCTGCTTTTAATAGTACAGGGGACTGCTACATGAAGTAAACCCCATTTATGATACGCTGTACTGTAAACAAATATACATTTTACAGTCTAAAGACCTTCTCCAGCCTTGTCTTGATATCAAGCATGAAGTTAATATATGTTAGCAATCCAAAGTCCAATGTTGAGAAACTATGGGGTTGGCTTCCCATTGCTCACTCTAACATGCGTTCCATTTCCTGAATGTAATTTAGGCAGTGATGTCAGAATGGAAAGAAAGCCGACAGATCAAGGACTTAAGATGCAGCTTGTTTGCAGATACACGCTTGCTCTGAAATTGAGAGTGATTCCCTCTCTGGCTTGCCTCAACTGGCACAAGAAGGATTATTTGCTGATTACTGTAGTTGAACCAACAGATGACAAGTTTGGTTTACCTCTGTAGCTCACTGGGACAGTGCCTGTCAAGCTCATCAGGTCTCTTGTGGAGCCATCATTAAAAACTGAAATACAAGAAGTTCTCATGTCAAGCAAAACAAGTATACCATCATATAAGGGTAAAACAGATTGTGCAGATCATACAGTCAAAGACTGGGGATCAGTTTCATTTAATTTACCATAAGCATCCATTACTGGCTTCAAGTCCTTGTACTGGGAGATGACATTGGTTATCTCGCGAACAGTCAGATCTCTGTATTTGTATTGCTGGACAGAGGCAACAAAAGAAGAGAGGAGGAAAAGTCATGAATGTTATTATACTGACAGTTCAGACACAAATGCTGACATTCAGGATCCTACCTGAGAATGAACAGGCAGTTTGTGTAGCCAGTAGCCCATAGTTTATAGTCGTTTACTCACTTTCTGCTTATATACAACTGTGTTTTTTATATCAGGTCCTTAAATGCAGAGTTGGCAATTTGAATGTGAAAAATTGCACCCTCATCATCAAAGTCAAACCTAAGGACTGAAACCACCTACCAACCAAATCAGGTTGGTTCAGACATCTGATTTATTTACATTCTGTTCCTCTTTTTAAAAAAAATCCAATGACATCTGTGACGTTTGTTTAAAACATCTGAAAAGCCTACATCTAGAATTCTGATCAATTATAAAGTACAAAAAATGCTTATGTTTGATTTGTTAATACAATTCGTAGTAGGCATGTAGTTTGCCTGATCGAAGATGTGGCTGAATGAGCCTAAAATAAATTCTGCTTTTAATTATGAACAGGTGGCCTGCCTCTAACATGGGAAACATACATAATTTACATCTGATGCAAGTACAAATACTCAACAATGTGGTATTTTCTTATATATTAAGATACGAAGTAACACTCAAAAAGCTGTTCTACAGGCTGTAAAACATCTCAACAGCATGTGGAAGCATTGTTGTAAAGGCAATATATGAAAAATGGTCAAATTCAATCCTAGAAATGCTGGTTAAAAACATGTTAGCATATTGGTGATGTTAGCTAGCTAGGTGGCTATGCTAGTTTGTAAAGCACAACACAAAGATTGAGACGAGGGATCTTAGCTAAATGCGTCACTAATGACCATTAGAAGACAACAAAATGTTTAACCTACTAAAACTGAGGTGAAAACGGGCCGTTCAACAAGTTTAACCTATACCAGGAAATGCAAATATCCCAACAGGCTAATGGTGTCATGTTTGCTATCGGTACATTTAGCTAACTAGCTACAGTTGGCTACAGCAAGTGCCCCAACAGTTGTGAATCAAGCTTACCTTCAGCATTTTCTTCAGGGCTCCTTCGTTGACAACAGCCATGGCGTTTGAGTGTTTGTTTCAACCGCACGTATTAATTCGTTAAATGAGCGAACAGCTGACTTTTAAGACAGCTGGACTGACAGCTAACGCTAGCTAGTCGGACTTCAGTGAATGCTAGGCTAAAGTTAGCCCAGCCTCGGGCCCGACTAAGACGGAGACACTGGTTCGTGTCTGCGTGACACTTTCAAGTCCAACACGACGTAAGTCTCTGTTGTTGACGCGCCAAGACCCAATATATTACGTGAGAATAGAAACTGGACCAGAGCAGCGATTCATTAGTTCTAAAGAGAGGCCGAAAAACAAATATCCGACAGTCAACAAAAGAATTTCCGGTATTCCACCTGACTATTTCCGGTCCGCAGGTGACGTCAGCAAGAGGGGAGTGGTTCCCAAGGTGTGGTCCGCGGGCCCGGGAACTAAAGCAACCCAGGGGGTCTACAGAGAAACTAAATCATGATACAATTTTAATTTTTACCACTAAAAAGTCTGTCTGTCTGTCTGTTTGTTTGTTTGTTTGTTTGTTTGTTTGTTTGTTTTCATCTCTATATTTTTGTCTTCTTTTTCCTCATTTCTAAAATGTACTATTTCCAATTTTTGTAGATGGATAGGATGTAGCCATCTGACCATAGATGATAAATTTTAAAAAAGATGATACTAAGAAGAAGAAGAAGAAGAAGGAGGAGGAGGAGGAGGAGGAGAAGAAGAAGAAGATGAAGAAGAAGAAGAAGTAGGAGGAGGAGGAGGAGGAGGAGAGGAAGAATGAGGAGGAGAGAGGAAAAAGAGAAGAAGGAGAAGAAGGGGAAGAAGAAGGAGAAGAAGAAGGAGAAGTTAGTACATTTTGATTTAAAAAAAAACAAATATCATCATGATCTCTTGATGATTTCTGCTGATATACCGCCCTATTTTAATGATTCTTCAGGTAAACTATAACTTTATATGATTTTGAATTCTCTTAGAAATCAAATAATTGCTGACATTAAAGATATCAAGTACATACCACTTCTAGTACTGACAGCATTTAAAAGTATAAAAACAAAGATAAAGTGGAGAAATTGTTTCTAAAGGATATTCAATGTCTACACCCCATTATATGAGTCTTCTCACACATTGGAGCCAAAAACATCAAGAGTTTACTCAGCAATCATGCCAGTGAAAGTTGATCCCACAGTGAGAAGGACAGACTTGTTTAAAATGGCACTTTATTTACAACAGCTGTCACATTTTTTTACAGGAGGATGTATTATGATGTAAATGAGAATCATTTATGACTTTTCATCTTATCACTGTGTCTTTACAAAAAAGTCACAATACTTTAAAAACAGTTACAAAACTTGCTAACTACAGCTTTTGGAAGCAGTTTATAACCGAAGAGCAGTCAGAATTTCTGTCGTATAGTCTCAGTCTGAATTAAATGAGCAGCACTCTTTTATAATAAACCGTTCTACATTGTGCTCCGCCCGGCTGCGTACGTGTTCTCCAGATTGCTAACTGCCCTCTTCACTGGTCAAAAGTCCAAAACAAATGGCTTTGGATTCAATTCAGGGACAGTTTAACGAGTCGCTTGTAAAGCAATTCCCGTTTATCACCACACAGGCATTAAAATCTCAAAGAAGTTATGGTTCCCGTTACAAACATCAAAAACATTTTTGAAATAATGTAGAACATTCATGTTGCTGGACATTAATAGTCTTGATCAGTTTTGAAAAGTAGACATTCAGGATATTGTCATTTCTATTTACATTATCAATCAAATGAAACATACAGTAAACTATTCAATGGATACCATCTGACATAAAAAACACAAGAAATAAAACACAGGCAAAACACAAACAGTCATTTTCAAATTCCACAAAAAAACACTAACAGTTGGTTTCATTCTCTTGCAGGAAAGGTTGACCGTCCTCTCTGGCTAAGTGCATGTACAAACTGTCATCTGTCATGGAGAGCACCTCTGATTCTCTCTGGAACTGCAGCCAACCTAGAATAAAAAAAAAATAGAACAGATATATCTCATTTAAGAAGGTTGTTGTGCCATCAGTCAACAACAAAGCCATAAAGATGTCGACAAGGGAGAGATAAGTTCAGGTGTGGCCTGGATATGAATCTCTTATCAACACCAGCTTGTATCTGGGGCAAAGATGCTGCCGTTGTTTTACTGTTTGTGTGTGTGTGTGTGTGTGTGTGTGTGTGTGTGTGTGTGTGTGTGTGTGTGTGTGTGTGTGTGTGTGTGTGTGTTACTTACAGGAGGTCTGTTCGTGCTCTGGCTGAGGCCGCATGCACAGAGGTGGGAAGTCTCCAAACATGGCGGCCATCACCTGCAGGAGGCTCACGAGATCACATTCGCCCTGATAGAGGAAAAAGATCGCTTTAAAACACACCGTGCTGCGCATTTCAATGATGCTACTGTCTCTTTTTTTTTAAAGGAGATTACAAGATAATGTTCCATTCTCACATTCTTCCACTCCTCCAGGTAGGGCAGCATGACTTCGCCGTTGCTGGAGACGTACTTCCCCTTGAGGACCACCATCTCCCTGGTGGGCCTGACGTAGCAGATGGGGGCCGACTGGGGGTAGGTTTCTTCGAGCCACACGGACACTGGGATGTTGTAGGCCTTGTCTTGTGTACAGAACAGAGGGGAAATGTGTTTTTTGTCTCGTACACTCTGAGCTTTATCTTTTCTCATTTTGGATTCAAGCTGATAAGAATCAAATTTCAGACTCAGAGGCGCACACAGTGTAAAAATGCAAAGTGGTTCTTACCTGAATACAGGACGGGAATGGTTCCAGTCAGACTCATCAATCTCTTTTTGGTTCCATCATTGTAAACTGTAAAAAGAAAATACTGTTTCATTAACATCCAGAAGCTCAGGAGCAGATTGTGAGCTGTGAGATTTGTTTTGTTCTTACCGTATACATCCACCACAGGGTCAAGGCTTTTGAAGTGAGTCAGTGCAACGTTTATTTCATGGGCCACAAGACTACGAACATACGCCTTTAAAAAGACACGGATGAAGAAAAAATCAAACGCTGTTACACATCCATACATACAATGTTTGATGAGGACAGATTGATTATTTGGATTCTTACCTTAGGGAGCATTTTCTTGATCCTATCTCCGGAGAACGACATGATCACAGTTTATCCAGAAGGAAGAAAGTCTCACGTTTTTTCTTCTGTGTGTCTTTTCCGATCACCAACGCTCAACAGTCCCTGCCTTCCCGTCCGCCTGGAGGTTTATGGATAACCTGATGTCTTTTACGACCCCCTGAGAGCCAATCACAGAGCGGCCTCGCAAATTATGCAAATCATTTGCCCAACAAACAGAGACAGGAATTGAACGTGACCTGAAAAAACAACATATTGTATCTAACCTGTATTGGTATTATTATTGATAATGATCAGTTATGACTGGTAGAGAAGCCTTGCTTTGAGATGGTAAAACTGTCTAATCTCTTTGATCCAGATAATTTGTTTATTTGACCCCTGCAACTGTATTCACTTGCTCTCTTTTACATCTATTCAGCACGTGTGATCGTATTTGATGCTGAATCTTTGACTCCAGTGGTAGAATATGGCTGACCGTACATAGTTAACATAAAAAAACATTAATATTAGCAGTAATAAAATGCTAAGACCTTCCAAACGCTGTGTTTTGATGTGTACTGACTGTCATTTAACACATCAGTAGAGATTTGGTTGCTCACCAATGTCTTTACAATTAGCTCAATCACAGTCGAACAGATCTGATAATGGATTTAGAATATATTTGTATATCATTAGTGACCCAAATCAATCATGCATCAGTTATATAGCGAGGCAAATATCTCCCAAATATAAATCAGAATTGATATATAAACACAACAGTATACCAGGAAAAGATGAACTTATTGACTTTACGAAAACAAGAACCCAAAACTTCCTGTTGCACGGCTGATGATGACGACAGTCCCGTGCAAACACAATATTTACGACCGTCCTTTGAGCTTTGATCACAGCTGTACTCGCCCACATTGTGCAAACAACACATCATTACACATTACGATCCTGCAGCACGAACAGGGAAGTATTTGTCAGGAATATGTATAAAGTTTGAGTGTGCTCACCGTTGTATAAAGTACCAAAAAGTCATACTTGACTTAAAGTAAAGAGAACGTAGTCAAATGTTAATATGTGTAAAAGTTAAAGTCACATTGGAAGGAACAGTCGGAACAATACTTGAGTAAAAGTATTAAAAGTATTAAAGTAATTTTCTGGCAATAATACCAGTATCAAAAGTACAAGTAAAAGTGAATTATACATTATATACACACGTATGTACACTGTAGGCATCGACCGATTACTGACTTGGATTTTTTTACTTTTTAAATTTGATAATTGATTAAATAAAGTAACTTCAAAATGCTCTACTTTGGCTCTGATACAGGTTGTAATCTGCAAAGTAACTAGTAACTTAATTCATCAAATAGATGTAGTGGAGTAAAAGTACAGTAATTGCCTTCAAAATGTAGTGAGATTGAAATTAAAAGTAGAAAAAAAAAATGGAAAGTGTCAAGTAAATAACTAATACGTCAAAACATTGCTCAAGTACAGTGCTGAAGTAAATGTACGTAGTTATATTCTTGTGTTTACTAGACGAGTAACAGTTTGTTATCCAGTGTGTACGTGCAAATATCTGTCCCCATCTTTACTCTCATAGAAATTACACACAGCGGCCTGTAGGTGGCAGCAAATCTCAAATTTGAGAGGAAGCCGATGTGAAAGTTTGATGACAGATAGAACACGAGACAGAAGAGGGTTCATCTTGACATCTTTATTCCTGTCCTGCAATACAATTTGCCACATTTTCAAAGAGTAAATACATCTTAAATAGCTAAACAGTTGACATTTTTCACAAATTCCTTCCACGCCTCCGTTCCACAGTTTGCAAGGGGGGGAAACAAGCCCTTGAGCCCACTGTATCCTTGTGCAAAACTCCCAATGGTCCGTACAGTCTTTGTCATGCTCGCCAGGTTTTTCGCTGACATGTATACTTGTGGTTTTGCTGGCTGGAGTATCGCTGCGGCAACATGACGCTGATATTCTAATGCAATGGGAATTTGAATACATAGATTTGTGGAATTCTATGGTATTATTATTAATCATGGGTGTACTGTTTAACGATCGACGGGGGAGGGAGGGGGGAGGACAAGCGTACTGTAAGGACTGTCATTACTTGTTACGAACGCCACACTTCTTTTTCCATTAAAAAGTTTGAGTAAAATGGTGTGAAAAATAAATGTTAGGAACAACACAGTCAAAAGTGGGACCAAGGATCAACTCCTGCATTATTTCATTGTACATTTTCTTTTTTTTTTTTAAACACGAGGCTTCTTTCAAACAATATCTAAAGACTCAAACACATTCACAGTTCATATCCTTCCTCCGGAGCAGAGAAATGAACAGTAAACTGATTTAAAAAAATACAATTGACCACTACCATCCACACAGTAAATAGACTGAACGGCTTTTCTCTTATGAGTGGAAAAAAAAAGAACTGTACAAATTCAATTTGATCAGAAATTTAAAAAAAAAATCTGAGACAATAGCAAAATAAGATTTGACGTCTTTCATGGAAGAGATGTCTGTGAGGTTTGCATCTGAAGCCTGTTGCCAAAAACTTGCCTGTAGTGTTTTGGAAACTCTGTACATTATCATACATGATCAATTCGTCCGAACTGTTAAAAACATAAATCTGGACTCAAAAGCAACAATTTGTTTCCAGTGTGATGGGAATGAAACGTCATACAAACAGTGAGTGGAGTGAGACATTAAACTTTGTTGTTTTTCCAGTCGTGTTGAACAGAATCACATTCAGATGCAGAAACAAAAAAACAGAATCAGTGTAGTGTTTTTTAAGGGGCTTGTCTTTCAAATTCTATACAGCGCACGTCTAAACTCAACATACTTCTATAGTTTTTCTTTTTTTTAGTTGCACACATAATCAAACATAAACAAAAACAACGCAGCCGACAGGAACACATACTCGTCTCAGGTAGAGCTCGCTGCATTACATGAGGTACAAACTAGCTAACAGATAAGGCAAAGTAAACACAGAGCAGTCTTTCTCATTTTAGGCAGCAAAATTAATGGAGTCGTGGAGAGCGCAAGCTGGTCAGTATTAAGAAACGAGCGATGCGCTCCCACAACCCAATATCCATCAGTTATTACACACAATAGTCCCACATATACAGCACATATGCTTCTGACACGAGTAGCACCTGATCTGTTATTGTTCCATTGTAGAGTTGAGGTGGCAGAGAAAGAGGAGCAGTTTGAGGATAGTATGGTGTGTGTGGAAATAAACGACGTTCGACTTCTGAGGCAGGGCTTGTGCGTTACACTCTGCAAAGCTAACCGGTGACATCCTTTAACCTCCCCGGTGTCCAGGACGGTTCCTGGACCCCCGATTCCTGAGCCTTATGATCCACAAGAAGCGACTCTTGCAAACTAAAATTAGCTGTCTTGTTTTTTTTTTAAATCAACGTGTAGTAAATAAGAGTTGTACACCATACAGAAACTAAATCAACTGGTTTAAAACCCATCTCCTCTCATTCTATAACTGTACAAGTGTAGGGCTTTCCTCCTATTCTACAGGCAACCTTCTCCAGATGGAAAGATGACAACTACACTTTCATGCACGGTACCTCTCCTTCCTAAAAGTAAAACGGGAAAATAAGTAGCCACGAGAGGTGGTTTATTCCCAATACTTTGTGGACAGTACAGAATCCTATTGCACCAGAGCCTACGTACACTAGCCATCACTATTAATATTCCACAAAGACAACTCTTAGCAAAGAAACATCTGTAAGGAGAGAAGGCAGCTGCATTCTGGAAGTCCGTCTATCTTTATATTCTCAACATCTCTATCCCCAAAAGGAATTCCCACCACGTCAAAACCAGGTGCCGTCTGAAATAAACACCCTCGCTCACATATTGCTCCTCAGTGAGTTTCAAATTCTGCAACCACAAAAAAAAATATTTTTTTAAAATTCATATCAATCACAAAAGAGTTTTCTTTCTTTTTTTTTTTTACCGCTAGGCTAACTGTTAAACACCAACAACAACATCATAGTCATTCCTCAGCCTCCGCCTCCTGTATCCAGTATAATGAAGGGACTACACAGCCATGTGAGGGGGAGAGTAGGATGGTGGGGGGGGGGGGTATTTATGTGAGAGGTGTTTGGGTAACTAAATGTCCATTCCAGTCCTTTCCATTTCAGTCAGTCAGTCCTTCCAGTGGGCAGGCAGGGGGGAGTGGGATTAGGCTTTCAAGGTGGGAGGAGGTCACAGACGCCCCCTTTAAGACCAGTGTTGAGACTGAAAACAATAAGTTAGCAGGAAACTTGTGGAGCTACCCAGCGAGACCACACTGGAGTTGACGAAGAGTCATTAGTGGTGTTGCTCACAGGTCGACGTGTGGACCGAAAAAGGGGGCCGGACCGGGCTAGTTCAGGTAGCCACAGAGGCGACAGTCCAGTTCCTCCTTTCCGTAAAGGTCTGTGGTTCAGTCAGCTCTGGTGGTTTCCTTGAGAGCTTCTGCTTCAATCGTCCTCTTTTTGAAAAAAGTTTATATTTCATCATTGACTTGTTTTTAATCGTTCTATCTTTAAGTCCATGCTGCCGCTACGCGCTGTAGCATTTCTCTTCGACGTGCAACCGTCAGCTGGGGAATGAAATGACACAAGAAGGGGACACAGATGTTAGTGCCATTATATTGTTTGAATATTGAAAAGTTTAACCGTGCTTTCACATTTGATTAGACATTTGATTTGATTTCACACAGATTAGGCTACACTTACAGTATTAGTATTAAACCATTCAGAGAATTAGATTCCAGTGGAGGCTGCCTGGTTTTTCCCGACACGTGCAATCCAAACACTTCCAACAGTAAGTGTTGTAAAGTCCCAAGGTCAAAATGACTTAGACATTCACATGTTTTTATCTGCCAAAATGTTCTGCTTCGATCCATATTTGTTGGCGTTTAGCCTTTCAAAAACATTTTCACTTCACTGCGGTCAAAAGAACTGTTCACTCTCCCACACAAGAGGGAGGCACGCACCTGTACTATCAGGGCAGTCTAGCAGCACCTTAAATTACATTTATATAACCACAATAAAAAGAAATATCTATTTCGGCTCTCACAGTGTTGAAGTATTATGTTGCTATGAGCCTGAAGGCAAGATTATTGTTTTATCACTATTTTATGGCTTTACTGGATTAGCCTGCAGCCTACATGTATTTACGCTGACCAAACTGATGAGTTATGTTCATTAAAGAAATTTAAATTAAAAAAAGACTACCTTATTTAACTAAAAGAATCACTTTACCCAAATTGTGGATTTCTGTTCATGATGGAAACAATCAAAAACAATAATAGAAGTCTCAAAGGTGCAGGAAAGTGACTGACAGATCAATTTGATTTGAAATATTACTGTGTAGCCGTCCAAGAAGATGAAAAAGACGCTTCTGGAGTAAAATGTCTCACCTGCATCACGATACCACACAGCGACAGCTCATACAGTCCTGACCGCTCTCATCAGGTGGGTTCAGCTTCCTCAGCTTATGCTGTCTGATCTCCCTTACCAGTGTGTAGAAGGCGTCCTCGACTCCCTGTCAACAGACAAACGCAGAAATGTTACAGAACAGCACTCACAACGCTCAATTAGAAGTGGAGTACACTGAATGCACCTCTTGTAACCAACAGTAAACCTCTCAGGTGTACTACTACGCCTTGAGAGGCTTGGTAACATCGCCATGGCAACCCTGATCATTTTAGACACCGTTAATAATGATATAGTATTGACTAAAAAGAAGTCCGCGCTTAGTTCCTGCATACTCTTCTCTTTGAATGGCAGACTTGTTGCCGGGTTCAGTGCTGAATGTGAAATAGTGTATGCTGCTACATAATGTGTGACAGTGAGTCAGAGACAGTGGGAGCTGTGCAGCGACTTGTCCCTACGAAGGCCTTTCAAATACTGTAGCTCTGTTCTCAAGCCAAGGTAACCTGGCTATGACTCACTGCCTGCGGCATAATAAAATGTTCCCGGCTACACAAATCACATCGTACTGCAGCCCGTTCGCCGCTCTTCATGTGCATGAATACACATGCAAAATGTTAGATTGCGGAGCCCGTTGCAAAACACTGTCATCACTTGTTGGCTGCAGTACGATGCAGCACAGGAGGACTTCAAATCTACATCAAAGCTGAGTGTTGTAGCTTACAAAGATGGGAGGAAAAATGAAGATGACGTAAAGACAGAAATGTAGAGAACAGGAGCACCAGAGTGAATAAATAATAAAACTACATTTCTGTTTCCAGCGTTTTTCTTCTTGTTCCTACAGCTGAATGTTTGATTTTGAAACTAGACGGCTGTTTTCACATTTGTTGATGAAAGTGGACACTTTCTCTGAGCTCACTGAACTCTGTGCCAACGAACATGATTTGTGACATGACAAACAGTTTGGAAGCAAATCCTGGTCCAAAATTCAGCATACACAAATGTGATGTGGGATTTTACTTTGAAGTAGGAGACTTCTTGTGTCCAGCGGTTAACTCGTAAAATGAAAATGCGTATTTATATATTCTGTAATTTGTAACGAGGCAGAAAGGTTTTGTGGACTACGAGACTCTCCATCAGCAAATGGTGAGTAGATACTGACTATATTTTACATTTTTGGGTCAACTTCCTTCCTTTAACACATGTGTGGATGGTACCTTTAAGATAATAACAGGGTTCTTGATGAAAGTGCATGTATGGCATGAGGGCGTGTGCTTCTTGCTCACCACATACCTGTCGTGTCTTGGCAGAGGTTTCGATGTAAGGGATGCCGTAGGAGCGGGCGAGCTCCTGGGCTTGCCTCGTGTCCACTGTGCGTGCCGGGAGGTCACATTTGTTTCCCACAAGCACCATGGGAACGTCGTCCGAGTCCTTCACACGTTTGATCTGTTCTCTGCGAATTGAAAAAAAAAATTGCAACCGTTGACATTTTATTTGCAAAGCTTTCACCGCTTCCTTAGCCCACCCCAGCTATGTGTTTAGTGACAGTGACATATCTCTTGTTTCACAAACAACAACAGCAGCAGCTCCACCAGGAGCCAACCACCCAGGGAGCTCTAGGACCCTGAGGAAGAGCCGGGGCCCGCCGGTGGTGCTGGGCTGTGCTGCACTGCTGAAGGAGGGAGGTGGAGAGGAGAGGAGGGAGGGAAGGGGGGGGGGGATGGACAACAGGCAGGCGGTGAACAGCATTACCTCATCACTACAGCAGCCAGCGCCAAACGCCAGGCAGCCAGGGGGAACTGAGTGAGAGGAATGGGTCACATCAATCTATCAGCTCAGCCCTTCTTCTCCCCGAGCCACAATACAGCAGGATGCAACCACTCCAGCCAGACCTGCCCTCCTGCAGTCAACACTGCTAACGGTGATTACGAACGCAGTTGATCTGAGTCTTGATGTCATACCGGCTTTAGATCGCTGACTTTATATGCTGGTGAGGCAGGTATATCAAGTCTCATAATATATGATCTCATCTTACCACCACCACAAAATATAATCAAAATGCACTGCCCAGTTTTATGCAGGTGCAATGCTGCTATATAGCAAAAAATGTGATAGACGTTAACGAGTAATAGACAACAGGTCCTTCAGTATACCAACTCCTCCAGATCCAATGCTGCACAATGGCTTTACAGTGACACCAGCAGTTAAAGCTGGGCTGCAATGGCAGCGAGCCAAACAAAATGTGTGTGTAATAAACTCAAAAACCCTGCAAATCTGTAAGAGGAGGTGGCAAAAGTTAACATGCAGCCTCTTCCACTTTCCACGTGCAAAACTGGCAAGTGCACTTCTAATGTGATGAGAAAGACAAAATGTGGGAAAGAGAGAGAGAGAGAGCACCGTCATCTCCAGCTGAATCTCTCCCCGCTCCCTCCCTTTCTCCTTCCCTGCCCTTGAAAGTGCTACCTCTCCCCGCTCCTCTAATTGAGTCAGGATCGATTTCATTGGCATCGTGCTGTAATCCTCCAGTTGGGGGCTAAGCTTTCTTTAGCCGTGTTAAACGCTACAGCATGACATCACCCAACTACTGCAGAGAGCTGGCACACGTACGTATATACACACCCCTCTGCATCCAGACCCCGTGGGAGTCCCTGCAACACACACTGCATTCACAAATACACAGAACATCTGAAGGGAACTGACAGGAATGATTTTGTGTCTGGGCTCCACCCCGACTAATCTGGCCAGTAAATGCACATCTGCAGCAACAGATCCCATAATTCTCGATGTCAGTGTCGTGATTTGTGAGGCCCCTGCATCTCTTAATCCCGACCCCTCTTTCTTCGCCTCATACGCACCTGTACTGGTGAATGTCCTCGAAAGACTTGGTGTTATTGATGGCGAAGACGCAGAGGAAACCCTCCCCTGTCCTCATGTACTGATCCCTCATGGCGCTGTACTCTTCCTGACCTGCAGTGTCCAGGATGTCCAGCAGGCAGGTCTCCCCGTCAATCACGACCTGTTTCCTGTACGAGTCCTGCAGAAAAATTGGGGAAAACTCCAACATTTAGACAGCTAGTAAAGATATAGGTGGAATGTGTGATTCAGGAGGGAGTTTGAGGCAATCGTCACTGAAGTTGTCACATCTTTGGCATTTGTCACTAAGCAGCATGTATGTATATTCTGTGTATTAACTGGTATAAATTCCCCGTCCACTTCCAGGTCAAATGTACATTAAGAGATCAGAGGAGCGGGGTACTGGAGCCAATGTTTAGCCTTCCAACACGCAGCCACAAAAACATGGAGTGCCGTCCCTTTGTTTGTTAGAGCATAGGGGCCAGGAATGCAAACACACAAAAAGGACATTGTCCGGCCAGACGCAGGCGTGGTGAGAAAGAGAGGGAGAGAGTGGAGACAGAGAAGGGAGAAAATGAGAGAAAAGAGACGAGAGAGCACTTCTCGCTGGCTTCCCTCTAGTCTCCACAATGTCTTATTCTCATGAAAATATAAGAATTACAGAGGGGCGCGGTTAACATTTCTTCTTAAAAGAAAATTTTAAATTTCCTCCACAGCCTGACCTTATGGAGTATTGCCACAGCATTCGATTAATTTAATTAAATTAACTTGATTTAGACTGAGCTGTCGTCTCAGCAGGGTCCAGGAAATATATTGTTCGGCCGTTATTATGGGAGTGGGCAATTGACATGACATACATCAAACTATTCAAAGAGGACCTTTTCTTTAATTTACTGGATGATCAAGCCTTCTCTACTTTCCCACTGCGAGCCCAAGAAGCCTCCCACAGGAATAACACTGAGAACATGCTGAAGGAGAGCCATACCTCTATGGTGGGGTCATATTCATCCACAAAGTGGTTCTGGATGAGCTGGATGGTGAGTGCACTCTTGCCCACACCTCCAGCTCCCACCACCACCAGCTTATACTCCGTCATCCTTGCAGCCGCTGCAGCTCACCGCACACACACACGCAAGGCACGCCGCTGCTGGAGAGGAGACAGGAAGATGCAGGTTAGCATTCTGACAGACGTACACACAGCTGGACTGGAAACGATGCAGTCCACAAGTGGTGATACAGACAAAGCATACAGATATGTGCCATTACTGCCCAGCGGTGAGAAACGTAAGTGGTTTGTGTGTGTGTGTGTGTTGGAGTGTGTGTAGTGGGGGCTGAGGTTGAGACCCTCAAAGGGGAATGTGAAAAATGTGCTGAAGGTACTCGATGTTCCAATCCTCTCCCACTCAGTGTGAGCAGCGGAGAGTGTGTATGAGGGGGAGAGTGAGGGAGGCGGCGAGGGAGAAAAGGGAGAGGCATGACACTGGCAGACTGACCCTCATCACTCAGGATTCATTTACCGACGTCTACGTTTGAACCGAGAGCGACAGGCGCCAGAGCCAAAACGATCAGATCAGAAAATCAAAATAGAATAAAGACACACATTGAACAAAAGATTTAAAAAGGTGAAAAATGTCTATGAGTTAAATCACTGCCGCCAACACGGCTAGCCTGCTGCCGTGAACTGTTTCTTGTTGGTTTGCCTTGCTTCTTCCACAGGGATCAATCCATAGCAACAGAATGAAGGGCCTAAAAGGGGACTTTATGACTCCAGGTGTGCCTGCAGTTGTCCCCTGTGGACTCACTGAACCCGCTTAATAGGTCTAGTCGATGCAGCAGGGCCACCATGAATATAAATCAAGGCATGTTATTAAAGAAACATGTCGGCCTCTTGAGAAAACGTAAGTGATATCCCGTTTCTGTTGTTACAGAAGGTTACACAACACAGGTACACAACATCCTTTAGGAAAAAAAAGCAGTTCCAGCATTGACGGGTAAGATTTAAAGTACAATTCTGGCTTGGAAGGACACGGAAAATCTGCTTGATTATCAAAAAATAAATCAATAATGGGAGACTTGGCTGGCCTCAAAAGACATTTTTTTCGCCTGTGGATGTGCATTTGAAATTTGCAGGGCTCAACATCTCAGGAAACATTCATTAACTGCTTAAAAGCTTTTGAAATGATTTAGTTGTAACTCGAGGTCGAGATGTTGTAAATTGGTTGGGTTGCAACACCTTAATCAGCAACTGACAACAGCAACAGATAGCGGTAAGAACTGATGGATAGAGCGGGTAGCGGCTAATCTGGATTTCACCAGAAAGACCAGGCATGCTCAAAAAAAATGTGGAAAATGTGTAGAAAATGTCAATTTTACTATCACAGTGTAAACTGTGTAGTCAGCTGGAACCACACACGGACGCATGTCCATGAATAGACAGCTGGTACAAAGACACGTACACACAGGAACGGCTCCCCTCACAACACTGATGTCCGGTGAAATTCCAGGATTGTTGAGTCAACACGTAGAGAAAGTAGTCATATGGGTGTTTCCACCAGATGAAGTGGCAAAGTGTGACTCAGCTTATTTCAGATTTGCCACAAAGTTACCAAAATCTATGACCGGAGAATGACCTGATGCCAATCCTGCAGTAAACATGACGGCACACGTTGAGTCAGCTTTAAAAACACACTAAGCGAACGTGGAGATTTTGCAAGATTAAATCAAAATACAAGCTGGGGCAAGTGTGACCACAGCCTCCCATAGTTGTGGCGTGAGCGTGACAGTATACAGACAACAATGAGTGGTTAGGTGAGGTCATCACAGACGATGTCATAGCTCAGAGGAAAATCACTGTGAAGGCCCGTTTCTCCCAGGATGCAATGGCCCTCGAGCGGCAGTTTAGTTTCACTTTCTGTTTGACGGTTGTGACCACAAACTAAACTCCAGCCGTTTTTATACACGTATACTTTGAATTCAATTCACACTGTCGATAACATCAGAATCACATCATGCCCTGTTAAACACTGTTATCTACATCTGCACCACCCTAACACCAGACGCAGCCTTGTTTCTCTTCCTCAAAATCAGTCTGTCTCATGTCCTGTGTGGTTCAGCTGAAGCGGCTCACAGTAAAAAATAAGGTCAAACGGGGCTAAACATCTCTCCGCGTTCATCGACACGGTCTCACTCCGCGGAACGTTCCTTAAGTGAGCTCGAGTAGAAAATCGCTAACCTTCACCACCTGCTGGCGTGTGTAATCAATCTGTCGGGATTTCACGAGTACCTCAGGTCACATATGCTGGTTTACCTTCTCCAGGGCACCGACTGTCATCCCCAACATAAAATGTACTCCATGTGGCTCTGTTACACGAAGCGCTTGCTCACTGCAGGGCGGTTGAACATGTAGACGGCCTGAGAGGAACACGCACACACCCTCTCTCTTGTGCTTCATCTCCCAAAGGAGCACAACGCAGCTGGAGTGAATCTTAAACTCGTCTTCTTAGAAAAAGAGGAGTAACAGGTGGACAGTTGAATGCAAAGAAAAACTAAATTTATGAAGCCAATTTCGGCCGTGGGGAGTCAAAAAGTAACAGACACGATGCACCTATATTTGTCACCGGGAGTGGTGTTTTATTAATAGAACCTGCATTCACCTCTGTCAAAACCTATTTGTGTCTCAGATGTGTGTGTGTGTGACTGTGTTGATGTGAACAGACTACGATTAGCCAAGACTAAGACTGGCTAACCGATGTTAATGATTGACAGGAAAGCAGACTTGCTAACTGACAACACAGCCATTTAGCAGCTCAGCAATCACACACACACACACACACACACACACACACACACACACACACACACACACACATGTTCATGCAACACATCCATGATCGTGTTGGCCTTTGCTCACTTCACGGAACAGGTAGCTCTGAACACCATCACCAGTATCAACAATGGCCTCCTTGTAAAAACACTCTCGCTGCTGTAATTCTCAAGAACAACAGGAAGGGAATTATCCCGACCCCCTCAATCTTGTGGCCAAAACATTTAGCTTCCTTTTCTCCCTCACTGTATATAAATCAACCTGGTACACAGTGCAGCCCGCCCTGGCTGGAGTACAGAGGCCGTGGCAGTGCCGCAGAGCCGGCCCAGCTCCTCGCAGCCTCCTTTAACCAAACAAACAGCAGCTGTGCGTTGAAGAGAGACTTGTGCAGGGCAGAGTGATCCTGGAACACCTTTGGTTACTGTCGGCTATGAGCTGCAACTAACTATCGTCATTATAGATAAATCTGCAGATTATTTTGAGAATTCATCGGTGGATCTATCAAGTGAAAGAAAACGATAAATCTCCGAATCGGTGCAGCCTCACTGGGCTACAAGCTCAAGACAGGGCAAGGATTCACATCATCTATGGAAACAGCATGGATGCAAAGTAACATGTGAAAGTATAGACTGGTCAATGGGATTAGAGAAATTAGATTTTCTCTCTAATTCAACAGGGGATAACAAGCGTGCTATCATGGATTAGGGGTACAACAGGCAGCTGGCCTCTAACCATTTCATACCTCAAGAGGTGACAGTCTGATAGTGAACAACGCCAGATCTCCCCCTGTGGCCCAGGTAGTCATACGACTACTGGCTGTGTGTTAGCAGCAGCTAGCGACAATGACTGAAGCTGTTCAGAGAATGAAATTGACACGTGGCCAATTATTACAGATTGCACCTTTACAAGACAATGTAAGCACAGGTACAAGTACAGAAATGTTAAAGATTATATAAAAATGTGAGACAAACCTGTATTATGCTATTCCCAGTCTAGTCTTGTGGATAAAGGTGACAGGACAAAGACAGGTGATGACCAGAGACTACTCAGCCAGTTCCTCTGAGAGATACCTGTATCCTCCTTCGCTCCAATATTCCCTTTCTGTTCTGCCTTCTGTGGCAACTGTACTGTAACCTTCCACACCAGCAATATAACCCAATTCTTAACCTTAGTCAGAGCATCATTAGTCATAACTGGTCTGGTATTAGTAATATCTACTGGTTAATCAGATCATCCGATACTTCCAGCTTACACACACCTACCCCCAAACTTTACCAATACGTTAAAGTTTAGCGCCTGGCAATACTAAATGTTCATCATGACATATTCATGCGCTAAAAGCATTTAAATAAATTATATGGATCAGTATGTATTCAAAACCTAAATCCTTAACAGGAGCTGGTATGCAGGAAAGACAGAAAATGTAGGGCACACACACACCGAAAACAAAAAGATTGACACCTGCACTCTCTCCCACAACAACAGCTCTGCTCATTCTGCCACGGTCGGTTGCCACATTTCTTCAACATAACCAGATCTCGAGTGTACACCTGCCAAACGTTTAAATTTTACAGTCTGAAATGCAAATTCAACGCGCCCGCTGCTGGGAGACTGGGGGAAGCAAGCAAGACAGACAGCCATGTCTTCTCCTCTCTCAAACTAGGCCACATGACAGCGGCTGATTAATAATCCACACATACATATGGAGATGAATAGCAAAATTAATCATTGATAGAGATGCCGTCTCTTTCTCAGAGCCACTTGTTGTCAGTGGGGGCTCATACAGAGCTGGTCTTTGTGCAGACAGAGACGAGGGATGAGGACACAGCGGCTGGAGATCACAATCATCCATGGATCATTGACCTTTTTATATATTTCACCCACATTTGTTTTTTCATTCAGTTCACGCAGATAGTTATCCTCCTGCCCCTATAGCAGTGTTGTGCACTCCTCTGCTGTCCTGATTTTGTATCGTATTGCAAAGGTAACCGGTGAAGTCCTTATCTGCCCCAGACAGGCAACAGTCAGCCACATTTGCACTTTCACATACATGCATAAATACACCTGCAGAAACCATAAGTAGAACCATGATGAGGGCTAAAACTAATGCCTATTTTCATCAATGAAAAATCTTATCCACTTATTCTGGGTGAGCAGCATGTGACATAACTTTTTCCTTTTCATGTTAACAGGTTAGAGCAGACACACAGCTGACTTGAGCAGCGTGGCTCACACGCGTCTCATGCCACGGTCCTCTGGAAGTATTGACATCAAACCAGCTTTTCACTATAGTTTTATGGTCTGTGTCAGTAATATATGTCACATAACATATGCTGTAATATTGCACATTTCCCCGTTGTGGGACTAATAAAGGATTATCTTATCTCTTATCTTATCTTAGACATGAAAAGACTATACGCAACAAGTGAAGGGTAGTATTTTTCCTTTTTCTTTCTCCCTCTCCTCTCTCTCTTTCAATGAAGGTAAATCGTAAAAGGAAAATCATGCCATCATATTTATTGATAATTATCATAGGTAAACCTCATGTAGAAAGTTAGGGCTGGCAACAGCAGCAACACTGTCATTGCAGCACACACACACACGTGAGTTGCAGCAATGCAGCCACAATGCGCTGCCCGGGCAGGTAACGCGTCTCAGATGTTATTTTAATTAATCGTTTGGCCGGACAAAATGCATCTCCATCTGATCAACCGAAAAATAAAGACTCTTCATTTATTATCATAAATAACATTTAAGAAGCTGGTACTCGCAAATGTTTTTGCTTGAAAAATTACCTAAACGATTAATCAGTTATGAATATAGCTTTAATTCGATAAACCATTTTGACAGATATTATGGTTGTGAATATGATTCATGATTAGCGTGAATGATCATTTTTGCATCACAATTTTTCACTAAAACCTCTGAAAATCATGATGGTGCGACATTTGTTGGGGTCTGAACCAAAAGAAACATGTTTTCTTTCATCTAGAGAACAAGATTTGTTGACCGAGGCATCTCCGGAGCAATAACATTCTTCATTATAATGCTGTTCTGTCACACAATTCAAACAACGTGCATATAAACCAACCAAGCTGTACTAACAAATCAGCACATCAAGGTGAATAGAGTAAAGATTCCTCCTACCAATGTCAACAAACATGACTCTGAGATACTCTGGCTGCTGTGTCATCCAGAAGTTGGTTACCTCCCCAAATCTTTGCATAGCTGCCCCCTTTTTGATCGAGGAGCATTATACAGTCTGTATGTCTGTGTTTAGAGTTATTTATAGCATGCCACCTCCAGCCTGGGAAATTAACAGTTCGTTTTGAAACCCTAGAGCCCCGCCTGGACCGAGAGGATAATCTTACATGACAGCTTACGGAGGGTGCGAGTACAGAGCAGCGAGAGAGAGGGGTGATGGGAGGAGAGCGGCTGAGGGCGAGGGAGGGAGAGGGCTACTCTTACTATGTGCCAAGGGCATAGAAAACCACAGGAGGGAGGGAGGGGTCGACCTGGAAACTGAAAAATGTATAAAGGAATCAATAATGAAAACGCTCAACATTCTCCAGGATTTCTCCGCCAGCTACTTCAGCTGTACGATTAACATCTCTTTACTTTTCTACGATTCCTCATGAGCTTGAAGACACTTCAAAAACACATGATGTAAGAAGGGAGGGATCATGGATGGCCATCTTCCTCAACATGCATTTTGATCTCCATTAAAGTGCTTAATTGGTTAAAGAATCCATACTGGCAGAGCCACAATCCCGCTGCAGAGATAATAGATTTTTAATGGAGAGATGATGGTAAGGAGACCCTCTCTGGGGAGGTATCACGGTCGAATACTGAGACTCCAAGACCCATCCTGGAGCCTCGATAGCCCACCGCACCCTCCCACCGCTCTCCAATGACATCATCCCCCTAAACGGCATCCAAACATAAGTATGGACCGGCAGCTGAGGAGTCACTATTCTGCTCTCTGAGGCCAATGATACACAAGCAAGTGAAGCAATTCTTATAAAGTCTATTAATTCAGAGATAAATCTAGTTGTTAGACTTTAAAACAGGACCATCCATTTTATTCCCCCTCTAGGGGAGGAAGCCAGAGAATTTGCCAAAACATGAATGAAACCCGCAATTTCACTCAAAGAGAATCCTTTAATAAACAATCCCTCTTCTCAACGTTTCCCCTAGCACAAACATTTACACAAAGAGTTTTCCGCGTGCATCTGTGTGTATGCCTGCATGCTTAAACAAGCCGCTCTTAAAGGCACGGGAGTACAAGTGACCTTTTCCCCACTGGGTCATCCTTTCAGCTCGTCGGGTAGGGTGAGACGGTGGAGGCAGCAGCAGAGATGAAAAGGCCAGCTGACCTCCACACAAAGGCCTGCCAGTTAGAGGAGCCATGAGGCTTATCATCGGACACCAAACACCCCGAAACTCATCAGTGCTCTCTCTTTTTTTTTTTTGCAATCAGAAGAATGAGTGAACCTAAAAGAGTCCAGTTTGTGAGTGCATGTGAAAATAATGCACAGAAAGCATATAGCAGTGCACTAAAAACATGAACTAAGCTGATAGTCAACCTGTAGAAGATCCCGTCCAATGTTTGGTGAGTTCTCCAAAGACAAACCCATTCAAACTGACTCTCCTTTAGAATTATAAATCTAGAGTAGAAACTACAACATCATCAGGTGCAAACGTATGGCTGAACATAAAAAAACACCACCGAAATCTGCTTATGCACAAACTAAATGAATTAAAACTAGAGCTGCAACTAACTGACGGTTGGTCTTGTTAAATCAAGTCAGCAAATCAGTTGATTGGTCAATAAAATGTCTGGAAATTGGTGGGAAAATGTTTCCACAAGCTCAAGATGATGTCCTCAAATGTCTGGTTTTGTCCACAACCCAAAGATATTCAGTTTACTGTCACAGAGGACTAAAGAAACCAGAAAATACAAGGGTCACGATACATCGATCTGGATCAATATATCAATTAAATGATCAACGATCCAATAGCATTGATGCAAAGTGAAAACATTGACTCATATCACCGTCATCGTTAAGACACGCCTTTATTTTGAAATTCCCATGACACGTCTGTGTCACTGTTTCCGTCCATGAGCAGCTCCTTTCTAAACAGTGCTTTCTTTTATATTAAAAATAAATAGATTGTTTTCCATTTAAATTTCTGGAACCACTGATAAAGTAATTTATTAATATTTTTGTTGCTTTTTGTGAGTTGATATAAATGTAACTGATTGTGTTTAATGGGCAGATGACATCATCTCATATTGATCGCAGGTCGAAATCATATCGTGGCAGACTTTGTGATATCAGCAAATATTGTGTCATTGTCCAAAGAAATATCATATTGTGATGAAAATTGCCGTTTACACCCCTAGAAAATATTCACATTCAAGAAGCTGGAATCAGATTATTAGGGACTTTCACGAGATCAGATATTCAATTCATGATTATTATAGTCAAACGACTTCACGCTAACAATGTCATGAGGATATTTATAGAAATTTTGAAAATAAAATAAAATAAAATCAAGTTTATACACTGCGTTTTTATAGATTAAATTTAAAATCTGAGTGTAGGAGGGAGTTGGCAATCGTAATTGTCAAAAAGAATAAAATAATTAAAGATCAATAACACTTTTTACTTAGTAAAAAGGCAACCAGGTGAAGTGTTAAACAAAAGATCTGCATGGCTGATGTCACAAACATCTGTGCTAATACTCAAACTGATGACAGACAAATCGATAGATCACTGCAGCTCTAATTAAACACATGGAAGCCGCATCAAGTAGTGTGTCATTTATAAAAATCCTGGCATCCACAAAAGTCACACTTATTTTGGCATGCAGCTGGGCACCACCCAGGCTACAGCTGTTCAGAGAAGGGGACAAGAGATTAACATCACACTTCTATCATTGGCTGCTGGACTACCTCCAGCTGTTTTCCAGCTGCCTGAATTCTTGCCTTCAGTCTGAAGGGCTTCAGACGCCGATGTCAAAATTCACACGACTTAAAGACTGTGGACCATCTTACCGGGAAGCCCGGGTGCACTATATGATCATGGACAAACTATGCGGGTGACTCGTTGCATGTTACTCATAATGTGATGCAGCAGCAGGGATGTTTTGGTGGAGATGTGTGAAGAGCAGTCAAGCTACAAATAAAAACCTAATAAACACAAAAGCTGAACAATATATGCCACTTTTTCCTGAGAGGGCACCAACTTCATTGATGCTACTCAGATGAATTCTGACAGGGTTTCTTGTCAGCTCTGGATGGCTGAGCTGCTTTCTGACGCCATGCACATAATCATTTTAAACATTAAGGCTGTCTTTGCCCATGCTGTCCTCTTAAAACTCACTTAAACTGTTTTAACAGGCAAGCCTCGGGAGAAAAAGAAATAATCCCCCCTAGTCAGCTTTCTAAATGCCTTGTAATGGAATCTAACTTCCGCAGTGATACATTCAGTTTTTACTCAGTGTGACGGGGCGTCACCCTGCTCGTCTGTGTGGCCACTATCGGCAGCAGCAGCACCCTCAGACTCAACCCTGTCTCAACATTACACCAAAATACAGGCCCACGCAAAGTGAAAAAAATTCCCCAGTCCAGCTTTGCTCATTTAAAAAAAAAAAAATGCCTTCGGTTTCTTTTTCAACGTAAAAAATAAAAGAGAGGAGGGGGGAAACCCAACGGCGGTGTAATTTCATTCCTCCATAACCAACTTACAACACCCGAACTACATGGAGACTGTTTATCAGAAAAAATAAGATAATTGTTCTATTAAATAAAAGGATAAAAACATAAGGAATGTAATTGCCTCTGGGACTGTATAGCTAGCGTGAGTTTGTTGAGCTCGACAGATAAAAGCTAAATTTATAAATGTTATGATAGCTAGCTAACATGTTTCAACTGTGGACCGCAGTCTCTCCAGCGGTGCCCCCAAAAAACACTGAAAGCATTTTTTGAACCAGTACAGACAAAAACAGCCGACATATTTCGGACACAGGAATGTGCCCTGCATACTTACAACAAGCAGAGGTCTAATTAGCGACAAGAGCGACGTTTCGTCTAACCGGAGGAGAAGAGGAAAAAAAAAAAAATCTCTCAACTCTGTTGCCTCTCAGCAGAAATCAGGAGGAAACAAAATGTACTCGGTCTGCTTCCTGTCGTCCTCGGATATCTGCACCTTATTCTCTCCGAGAAAAGTGTCTTAATTTTCAGTTAGCTCAAAATGCACCAGGGCTTTCATTGGTTCTGGGTGAAAATGAGCCCGCGTTGAACAATGTGCTTCCACAGAGAGAAGAGGGGATGAGGAGTGTCGAGCCCACGCCCAGCTCTATCAAACATAGAACCGCCCCGGTTACCATGCATGTTACTGCTGTGTTCACGTGCCGTCGGAGATACGGCAACTCCGCCGGCTGACACCCAGTATTTTGTATTCAGCAATCATCCAAGTTATTAAAAAAATATTTCCTAATCCTAGCAAACACTTGAATGTAGTAATGAAGGCATGTTTAATTATTAGGCTATATAACCGCACAGCAGCCAGGATAAAAAATAAAATAAACTTAACACCATCAAATTTTTCTGAGCATTTCAAGAAAACAATCAGAAAGCTTCATATTTTATCTACGCATTTAAATGCATTTATAATAATTCAAAAAACGATATATTTGAATTAAATTATGGCTTATTTGTTGTTTTAAAAAACCCATCTTCACTACCAAGTATGTACTTCTGGTTGAGAATATAATACTTGCCTTAAAATTATTATTTTTTATGATTGTCTCTAACAACAATAATAGTTTTGTCAGACAATAATTCAGAATCAGAATAAAATGGCCAACAAATCTTAGAGGGTAAACTCTGCATGTTGTAGTACCTCAGTCATGGCTTCAGTCTCTTCCATGATAGTTATGATCTATTTTACACTATAGACAACTAACCAGATTCTATGGTGGCTTTCTTAAAAGAAAACTATTCTGCCTCCATGACTCCACTGGCTCCTGTTTATTTTGACCCTGGGCAAAAAGAAGCTCTACATATGGGAATTTGACACAATGTTTAACATTAAAAAACACTGTTGGATACATTTAAAAAATATATTATAATCACTAAATTGTGAATTTATAAAAAACACAATAGTAAAACCAGAGTTTACAGAGAGCATTTAAAGGCAACACCAGAGCAGCGCTAATGATATTGTGGCACAAATGGAGGTTCAATCTCTGATAATAGTAGCAATGTAGGATAACTTTAGGCTAAATATAATCATACATCTGAGTGTTATACATCCACGGTTAGCCCCCAAGAGCTCTGCTAACGAGCTAACTGTTAGGCGTGCACTACATATCCCAGGGAGCCACGGGTCTGTCAGTGCCGTATCCAGGAAGTCGTCTTTGGTTGTCAAGCAAACTTTTGCTTGAAAGCAAAGTGTCTTCAGTCTGTAAAATGTAATAGAGACCTTTTTAGTGTACAGTTTCCCGCAACAGGTAAATATATGTTGTACGAAAACTACTAAACAATATTCACGTATGAAGTACACGTCGTTGGTATTCGTGTAGAACGTGAATTAATTAGCCTTTTTCACGTTAACAGTCAACGTTAACCACACAACAGTAGCCTAGTTACTGCTAGCTTGTTTGCTAGCTAGCTAATTTAACGCTTGTTGGATAAGATAGATACAGACAGATGTTTACTCAGCATTTTCTCCTTGTTAGAAAAAAAAAAATCAGTAAACCAGTGTTCTGTCTTATTGGTTATTTCAGGTAGAAGATGAGTTGCTGCCACGCATCTGTGCCCCAGGAGGTCCGGCCCGGCACAGCACGGGTCCAAGTGACTGAGCTGAGTGGATCAGGTCACATCAACCCAACTCCTGCCGCAAAACCCTGCGACGACTCCGAAACAGCAGTGGAGCCTTACATGTCTCCAGAGAAGCTGGTAGGTTTACAGAAGTGGCCAAGGGATACAGTCAGTATTCATCCCACTGATGCACGCTTTTCTCTTTTCCTCCTTGTTGTTGTGGTTGGTATATGTGCATAAAAAGCTGCCCTCAAGTAAACCCTTTGTTATTTTAGATATCTGTCCTTTTAATTTACAGCAGTGGCTGGTATAGGCATTTATGCAGGTTAATTGCAAGTTGTCTTTGATGACCGGGGTTGAGGGATCACGTGTCAACATAGAGATACAATTTAACATATATAGTACTTTGAATATTTTTTATAGTTTTATTATGTGTGTATTACAATAAAACATATTCTGTACCCTCCTGTTCCTGGTGAACTGCTCTATGAACAGAAACTTGGCAGCACACACTGCGCAGATTGGTGTTTCAAGATGAGGTGGGCAAACACAGAATTTCACATCACAGGCTTCACAAAAGTTGTTGAGTCAAAGGTGTTGCATATCTAGGTCGAAAATGGAATCATGACGAGTAAAGACAGACAGAAATCCAGTTCAGCATGCCAGTACAGGTCATCTGGTTTACTGTCAGTTTCCGTTCCTTACAGGAATCACTGTGCGGAACTGGGAACCTCTCTCTTGTGACGTCGCTGGAGATATGCGTGAACACACAAGAAAACACACTGGGTAACTTTGGTAAGATGTACAATACAACATGGCATTTATACATAGAAATCAGGGCACATATGGATTTTATCCAGCCGTATACACAACCAATAATTACCTGCTTCTTATAGCCGATAAACAACCAATCATTTTTAGATTTTTTTTTTGTAAGAAGTTCATAACCTGTACTTTACACACACCTGAGAGCAAAGATGGATCATTTTATATCTACAGTTCAGACTCAACCAAATGTAGCTGACATCACTCTTAAAACAAAAGTAAAGAACAATGTTGAAGCTGAAACTGCCAAGAAATTTCTACACTGTCGATTAATTATTGACCTGATAAATGTCATACATCCCTACCACACACTCGCAAACAAAGAAACCTGACAGCAGTTTTACACTGTGTGCAATGATGAATCATAACTAATGCGTTTTATAATGACCACGGAGACAATCATAAACCAAAACTAGATAAGAGACATTTAAAGACATTGCTATGACGCACACATTGTATCTGTCCCAGACTTCCTGTAAGGTGTGCCAACTGATGACTGAGCTGATAAAGGTGAAGGGCCATCTTAATTGTGCTCACCTTTGTCCTTAGAAAATCCTAGATTTTACAACGAGTGCAGACATGACAGAGCGCGTGTGAGTCACGCCTAGCCATCTCACGCCTGCTGTACGTTGTGCTCTTCCTTTTGATTAATTGAGCTGGAACACCTGATGAGGTGAATTTGGAACTGAGCCAAGAGGCTGGTTTAAAAGCCACTAAATAATCACCCCACTGTTACATCAAAGTGAGAGACATGGCTTTGTTTATCTGATCTTGTCTTGTAGGTGCCTACTTGCCCAGACTAGTGATGCTCAGAATGAACAACAGCACAATCACGTCAGTAAGGTAAGCGTGAAGTTACATAACCTACAGACCATCTACTTGTTTTCTTTCTGGCTTGCAGCATGTTCCTCTGAGAACACACTCAATCACACTCATATTATGTCATCATTACTTCATGGAATACTACAGCTTCTTAAGAAGCTGCAAATATGTAAACCAACTTGAAATACAGTGTTACACAGAAGTGAATTTATGCAACTGTCGTAGGATTCCTGTCAGCGTATGACCCATCTCGTATTTAGCTTCCTTAAAGTCAAAGTGAGTAAGACCTTACCAGGAAGAGAACTGTCATTTGACCGACAGCAGTACAGGCGCATGTGGTTAACTGTCATGCTCCACTCTGGTCACACCTGTGCTTGTAGATACATTTTAGTGAAAGACGGTGCTTTGAAGCAGAATAGCAGCTGAGAAGTCACAGGGATATGTACCTGTTGTGTTTAGCTTGGTTGCAGTGCAGGTGTGGGGCTCTGCTCTGCCAAGGTTTCCCAACAGGGACTTGTAATACAGTGTTTCTGTATGGATGATGCATGGCGCTGTTTGCAAACCAGACACCAACAGATGTGGTCTACTGTTCTCAGGACTGTTTTTAAGGATAGATACAGGTGGAGAACAGGTTCACCCACCTGTCTCACAATAGGACAAAGAGGGGTTTGTGGAATATCAGCTTTCAGATTTGTCCACTTGGACACTCGCTTTGAAAAAAGACAGGAAATATGCACAGTTTCTCCTGGATTGTCCTACCACTTTGAATGCAGCCACAGCTGTGTCATCAAAATTGGATAGAAGTAAAGCAATAAACCTCCAGTATGACACACACATACATTGTAAATTGTCCTTACAAGAAGACAGGTGGAGAATTGTTACCGAGAGACTGCCGAGGGATCCGAGAGTACAAACAGAAAGATAGGGAGCTGTCCGCTCCACCCTGAGAGTTGCAAAGCAGAGCCAGCCGGACGTGCACTGCCTCTGATAGCATTTCCTGCTCTGGGCTGTGGGAGCTGTTGTGGAGAGGGTGTTACGGAGTTGTAGATACTCTGACAGAGACTCTGCTGGAAGGGTCAGAGCATGGGTGTGCTGTGGAGACAAGTGGGCGGCAGAGGAGAGGCCTGCATATTGGGGAAGAGAGAAGAGCTTCTAGCTTGAGTGGCCAAGGGACTGGATAGCCTTTCCCATGGTGCACAGTGTTGTGTAACTCCCTTCCCTGCCTCCAAATCAAGTCTGTTCTATTTTGCCTCCTCAGAGACCTGGGAACCACCCTTTCCCACCTGCAGGTGCTGTCCATGTCTCGCTGCTCCCTACAAGACTTAGATGGCATTTCTACTTTCTTCTCCCTCAAGGTAGAGTTTAAAGGTTACAGATTGCTCTGTGGAGAGACACTTCAACAACAAACTGTCTTGGGGTGAAAGTGCAATGCTTTCGCTAACTTTATTTTAAACATTTGAATTTGTATATGGAGCAAAAGAGAAAAAACAATTATGACAGTCTTGTACAAATTTCTCAAATTGGTTTTAAAATTTGTTCCTTAACCTGACATGAGTCATTCATACTTTTAAATGCTTAAATGTATAATAAAACATATTATCTTTCTCGTACCATCCATTGTTACAGCACCTATAAACATGCTCTGTCTGAATGCTCCTGTCTCTTTAAATATTTCATATTTTTTTGGACAAAAAATTTAATTTTGTGCTTAAAGTTAAACAAATTAAAAACTTTTAAGCTGCCTCTAAAATGGAACAGTGACGTATGACTATAGTGGAATCTGGGATACATATGTCATATGTCAACACTATCCATGCTAGTGGTGTTTATCTGGCAAAAACAGCAGCAGTCTGGTTGTCCTGGTAACATCTACATATGACTATGAACCACACTCCCATTCTGTATTTGAGAGAGAATGTTTTCTTACACTCTATCACTCTCTGCTACACTGTAAGTACACCCTCCCTCTGTTTCAGGAGCTGTACGTGGCCTATAACAATGTGTCAGACCTGAGTCAGGTTGGCATGCTGGAGAACCTGCAGCTGTTAGATCTGGAGGGGAACGATGTGGATGACCTGGTCCAGGTTCAGTATCTGGGGCTGTGTGGCAACCTCCAGACACTCGTCCTGGAGGGAAACCCTGTGTGTTTGTGCCCGAACCCCACTGCCCCCCAGGTATGTGTTGCTAGATTTGTTTATACCATAAATCAAAATATTATACACTGGTCACCGCCTGCTTAAAGGGATGGCACTTGAATAAGGTCACATAGATCAGGTTGAGCTCCGAATGCTGTTTTTTTTTTTTTTTTTTTCCTCCACCAGACCTTTCTGCCTGTCCTTGTCTGGCTTCTTGTTTGTCCTTTGTGATTCAGCAGACACGGATATTCGACAAATAAGCATTTTTCCATCGGGAGTGTAGCGGAATTGGAGCCATCAGGGGAGAGCCAATATTAGCTCCAAAAGTCATGCATCTGCCTGTGCTGTCCTCAAGACATTAAAACAGTTATTACTGATCAGCAGTCGTGACACCATCCAGACACAATAATGCACCGATGATAATGTCATGTAGTCCTTTTGATGGAGGTGTAAGTGTTACAGTGTAACAGTAAAAAACACTTAAAATCATGGATTTATGTCACTTGATGTAACAGACTGTAGTCCAACAGTCTGAATTTTAAGACCTTAAATTGTCTTAAAATTTTATAGATATGATTATGATTTTTATAAAGTTGCAGTCTCAGTTAACTTTGTTTTGTTTGTAAATGTGTTTTTTGGGGGAAAAAAATGTATTAATCAGGCTGTAAAAACGCTGCACAACAAAAACGACATGGGACCAATAACCACTAATCTATTGGAGCACACCCAGACAGTGTGTTGTGTTGTGGAGTGTGGACTAATGCAGCATTGCCTATCATGAAAAACATAGCTACTTTCAGAAGTTGAAATAGTTTCTATTAGTAACTGATTTTCATATCAGTTACTTTTATCTGATATGGGCCGCTGCAAGTGCAACGAGTTATGGCTCCTTGCCTCTTGTACAACAAAACTCTCTATATCTGATTAGGAGCTTTGGGTATAAAGGCTTTAGAGTCGCAAGGGAAGTCAGCCACCACCAAACACCATCGGCCATTATTTATTGTATCTGCATCAAGAGCAGCAAGTCCAACCCGAGCACAACCCACTCTGCACTAACAACATTAAGTCCTGTAGGTCCCTAAAGGGACCTCCAGATAGCAAGTAAGGTTTTTTTTTACGGGATGGGCCTGAAATAGGTCTTGATTGCATTCCCTGTAGCCAATACAAAGTGGTGCAAAGATAAGAGTCACAAAATGTGGCAAAAGGTAAAATGAAAGAAGATAAAAAAAGAAAAAGAGAATGGGTGGAGATGAATTAAATCTTGTGCAAGAAGCCAACCATAGTTCCTGTAAAAGAAACTGGTTGGTTGATGTCGTAAATGCCAACTTACAAAAGCAACTTTTGATTTCGACTTAGGTATCATTCAGTTGGTCTCTCCTGTGTTAGCAGGCTTTCAGCCCTTTGTCAGATAATGACCAAAATGTAATTAGCATGTGCTGAGACATGAAAGTATCAATGTGACCTCACCGCTCTGTATCTGGGTCTTCGGCACAGCAGATAGGACACAGGGGGAGCAGGAGGCATCAAAATAATCAAACATAACAGCCACGAAACTGGCACCGTCCTCTGTGGAGACAACATGACACAGACATAATGCTTTAATATTACATTACGGTGCTATTTGATCTCTTTGAAAACTGGCCAATACATTTTTGTTTGGATGTAAATGGCCGGAGCATAAAAGGCAGCTCACCATGCACACATTCAGTTATATTGAGGGTGGAAGCTGCATTTCCACCTTCTGCTGATTGGAGACACAGTGTGCTGTGAGTTTTTTGGGCCACTGTGAATGTGTTTATTTACACCCACCAGCAGAGCATTAATTAGGAAACTGGGGCAATGAGGGGAGATGCTGAGCTGAATATGCATTAGGCCTGCGCTTTGTAGTGAGTGAGGGGTTCTTGGGTTTTGCTCTCTTGCCAAGCTATCACTCTTCTTGCTCTCTCTCTTCCCATCACACACACACACACACACACATCCGCTCACTTCCTCTCACCCAGCCCTTATTCTCCTCCTCTTTTCTCTTTCGTTTCCTCCCGGCCAGCCTTTCACTCTCTTTTCCATTCATGCATCTGTGTGGTTTGGTGAAGGCCAGGAGTGCTGAGCTCTAATTTGATCGCTTAGTAGCTCGGTGATTCACTGGACTCCCTCTGCTCCCTCTTCCTCTCTGTCTCTCTCTCTCGCTCTGTCCGTCTTTTTCCTCTGTGTGTGTGCTGACAAAAGACCAGAACTCAGTGCCTGCATAGTTTTATGTCAATCCACAGATTCATTAATGGTCAAAACCGAATGCAAAAAGATGTAATGATGCTAGCTCATGTGTATTATCTTAATATGATGCTAGTATCTATTGATACATTTAGAACCGTCTAACATTTGGACTGCTGGTGTATCACTGTTCTGTTGATTGGATAAACTAAAACCTTTTATAATAAACTTTATTTACACAATAGAACAACAGGTTACCAAGGGAATGTGTGCTCAAGATATTCATAGAACATTCTTAAACAAGTCTTAAACTAATCTTAAACAAGATTAGATTAAATACAGATAACGTTAAAATTGATGACATGAGGCTATAGTGTCAGTGTCAGGTAGGATTTTAAGAAGGACATGAAGACAGAAAGGTTTGGTGTCTGTTCTGCCATGTATTGGGACATTAAGTAAGTACAAATTAAGTAATAAAGTTATTAACATAAATTTTCGTTATAGTATTTTATGTATCAGCAAAAAAAGCAAAACTAAAAGACAGTTTAAAAAAGGAATAAGGAAATGTTTATGTTTTTATCTGTGAGGTGGCTGATTTTACAATAGCCTTTACAAAAGTGGACAAAACCTGTGTAATATTTTCAGCGACACATAAACAAAAATGTAGTCTTTTAAATGTCCAATTTGTAAGATAGTTCATCATCGTGTCTCATTCCAAACTGACGAGTTGGGGAACACAAGGCATCAGTATATGATTGAGTTGGGGATGAGATTCAATAATCAATTATCTTACAAATTGGACCTGAAAATGTAGGTCAGAATAAGGGTCACCTGGTATCTCCTTTACGTTAATCCTGGTTAAGGACCTCATGTAGCCCATAATACACTATGTAGTTGAGTATTTTACAGTATAACAAAAGTACAGTGTGCAGTAAATGGATGAGTCTGTTTTGAACACCGACCTGAGTGGGCTCTTCATTACATTAGTCCTTTATATCATTGTCACTGGCACAAATGATGAAACCACTGCATGGCCACAGCATGAATATGTGCATCAATGATGTGTTTCGATAAAGACAGCGATGCTCAAAACACTGTTATATAACGCACTCATCGCTTTTAGTGTTTAAAAGGCTACATGCCATTAAACTGAAATAATTATCTCTGCACAAAACAAAGGGTCAGCGTGTTTGGCGTGCTGGTGCGAGCCATTGTAGTGAAACAGTACGTGCAGCGTCTCACTTTTTAAACAGAATCAATATCAGATTTTAAAATGTAATTTACTGTAAGATGTGTTATATTGCTGTAGGTATGACAGTTCATAGACCTCCCATGAGACACCTGAATCTTCCTCACAAAGTGCATGTCATTCTTTCAAACTAATATCAAGCTCCATACACTCTTTCCTCCCTTCTACCCAGACGGCAGACTATAGATATCGGGCTGCAGTGAGGGAGTTAGTCCCTCAGCTGTGTTACCTAGACGATTTAAGGGTTGAAGAGGACGGGCATAGCAGCAGCACCACCATGGGAGAAGACTGGGCCATTCTCCGAAACTCCATTAGAGACTCCACTCAGAAAGCCACTGAAGACGGTGTGTGCTTTGTATATGTTGTTCTGAGTCATACGATGCAGACCAGTTCATTACAGCTGTGTGTTTAATGGGCCACTCACGTTTGTCTTCGCAGAGGAAACAGCAGACGATGCATGTTCGTACAGCAGACCCGCCTCAGCCAGGCGCCCTGCTTCCAGCCTGTCCTGTGTCTGGCCCCTCTCCAGACCCCACACTGGCACCAGACCCCTGTCAGCGACCAGGCCTGGAGTTCTCTCCCCTCCTGGATCCAGACCTGGTTCTGCAGAATCAGAGCTAGCAACAGTGGCAGCAGAAACCAGCACTTTGACGCATGGTTAGGCTCTCCAGTGGCTGATTGTTCACATCCAGTCTTTAACTTCATCAATGTTAGAAAGTTGTCTATTTTCCTGCTTTGGTGCCTTGATCAACTATATGTGGCAAGACCACTGACCCATGAGAACCATTTCCATCTTTGTATTTTTTTGGTTTTAGTGCCGGGTCTTTTCTTATCAGCGTCACCCTGCACAGATTGTCAACAGCAACCTTTGCTCCACAGTGCCACCAAGAGGACTTGGTTGTGTCAGAAAACAGTTTCACTTTATATTTTTTTCTGCTATCTGTTGTTTCTCCAAGGAGCTGGCAAGATCCTGTTCTGTGGAAACCCGGTCCAGGCTATTCGAGCAAGGCGAGAAAAGTTGAGGGTAGGTGGTGTGCGTAGGAGGGAGGAAACAAAAAAATTCCTTCATCTCGGTGAAAAAACAGCGTGTTCTTTGTCAATCAGATATCAAATGATTCCACAGCAGTCTTTCATTTCTTGCATGCTGGAGAATCTTTAATGTCAACTGAGGGGAGCAACAAGCGTTATGGGCACTGAGAGGCCATACTGGCTGTCTGACACCACCAGCTTGTCTCTTAAAGTCATGTCAGTGTAAACAGAAGGTAGTAAATTATTATCAGGAGTCACCGACACAGAGTCAGAGTGACTTGACAGACGGGGCTCTCACTGCCACCACCATGTGATCTGTCATACTGCCAAACACACACCGTTGCTGTCAATCTCCGTCTCCCTCTTACCTCCTGTTCTGTCTTTCCCTCTTATGTTTGCTCTCGCTCCCTATCTGACCGTTACTCTACCATCTATTCATAATTAATGCAATCAGCTCTTAGGCCTCTGTTCTGTTATGTCTCCATGCCTCCCTCCCTACCCCTCGCGCTCATTCGCCCTCTCCTCCGTCTCATAGACAGCACCCACCAGGTCTACTTTCACACCCCGTGACCTGCCCATCCATGTGCCAGAACACACCTACGACCTTGAGGAGTCTGACGTTCGAGAACGAGTTGATGTGCTGGCAGAGCTGCGAGCTTGGAGGGAGCAGCACAGCAGGTACTAACTAGTTGCACTCTTCAAGTGAATAGGATAAAGAATTTAATAGGTATCACTATGAAATGTCAGCAGATCACCAATAAACTTCCCCAGTTCATTACTTACATTAAGGCAATTTTTGTTGGCTTACAAGTCCTCTTCACACGTTACACTGATTGAACTAAAAATCTTTCTGCACTCTTTTTTAGGCGTCTCCAGTCCATAGAGAAAGATAGAGCACCACAGGTTCTGGCCATCCGGCATAGTGATGAAGAAGAGGGGGAAGATGATGATGAAGAAGAAGGCTTTGGTGGTGTGAGGAGTGAGGAGAGTAGTGATGAAGAAAGTGGAGAGGAGCAGGCATGGCGACAGCCTCGATGATGCCTCACCAGATTCTTCTTTCCTGTCTCTTTCCCCAGGTGAACACTCGCTGACTGAGCAAACTTGAGAGAATTTATAATCACATCTAAGTTGAAAACAAAAACATAAATGATATCCCAGTAGATTAAAAAAGTAAAGGTAGCTACTAAATCTTCTGCAATGATTTTGTTTGTGTTTTCAGACCTGCATCACAGAGAAGCTTTGTCTCCTGAAGTAGCTCAACTGTCCCTCTCCCCAGACGCTGGCCTGTCCCCTTCTCCCCCTCTCAGTGCCACGGCAGCCTCTGGAAATCACAAGCCACCAGGGATCCGTGCACGAAGGCTTCGCCAGACCAGCTCACAACACTTGCCTGATTTAAGCAGAGCAGGGTGCCTCCGTAGGACAACCGCAGAAGACAAAGTGCTGACTTCCCAGAGGTCCCAGCAGGTGACCAGGACAGATCTGCCTGTGTTGCCCCTGCCTGCACACATACCCCGCCCACCTCCAACAACTCCCCTGGGGGAAGGTCTCAAGGATCCATGGTATGGTGTTATTCAAGATGACTTTTTATGCCAATATGTATGCATTTACACAGCTAAAAAAAGGATAGAGGGGATCTTTAATTGTTCATAATGTTCTCTGTCTCGCAGTACAAAGATGGACAGTAAGAGATCAGATGCACGGTCTCGCAGCAAGCATCTTCTAACTCCTCTGGTGTCCAAACCGCTGGACAGACCGGCGATTAGTCGTCCTCACACAGCCAGGGCAGCCCTGCAGAAACATCACCCACACCACAAACCCCAGCCCTGGAGAGGGAGCTCACACCCAGACTGACTCCAGAATTGGCAGATGTTTGGTGATCAGTATTGTGGGACTGTTACATACCTGTAAATAACAGAGTGGCAGCATGATGGCCATGGAGGGGGATACCACACTTTTCCAGGCCAACATCCAGTGAACATATATTGCTTTACCACACGTAAGAGTGTAACTGGAGGCTATACTGAGATAATCCCTCTAATTCTACTGAGCTGCTGGTTTACTCCTGGCTGTTTTGGCTGGATGAAGATGTGACTAAAACCTCTCATATGCAATTCTCAGGTTGAAATATTGAACTCAAATGCTACCTTGTTTTTCACACAATTTAAAAAAAAGACTTTATTATTTGACTTTATTTGATTAAAACTGAGCCTAACGGTTAATAAAATGTAACTGTTCATTCCAGCTCAGGTTTCCTGATGTGTCTGTGATTATGTTGAAATTCATGGTGCAATAGTCAAACGCCGCCACTTGAGGGCACTATCTGTAAACACTGAATCAGAAACCCACTGCTTCAATCACCTTGAGGGAACAATCCTTCAAATCCACCACCTTGAAACACAAGATTCATTCCTTCTATTGTGTTTTTATCCACGTCTAAGGCAGCATTTACATCAGAGAGAGTGAAGTCTTAAGCATGCAAGCTTCGGCCCTGCAGACTGCCAACACAGGAGAAAATGTTTCATGATGTCCTGGCTGGTGCACAATACAACTAATGGAGTGGAACAAATCAAGTCTATTTAGGGTTTTTATACTCCGGCTGTGACGTATCCAATTGTTTTCCAAGAGCACAATGGGAAATTACCCATCTATTGCTCTGTGAAGAACAATCTCGGACTGATTTTCTCCCGACGACCGGAGAGGCAGCCACATCACACACCTTAGCAACTCTTAAGGGCATGTAAAGTTGAGAGTGCCGGCTTGTTTTGAGGCTGTCACACCAGTCTTAACATGGAATTCAATTTCAGGGCTAACCGCTACAACCAGCATGCAGATGTTTCCAAACTTGCCTGGGCTTTTGTTCAAATACCTAAGCATACACACACACACATTAGAAAAACCCCTCCCATATTTCTGTCAACCAATGCGTCAGTTTTCTCCATAGAAACAGGATGTCAATAAGGAACAAAAAATACAGGCGGTTATTAAACCTTGTGAGTGCTGCTAACACTCCTGGCCACAAAGTTGGATTAGGAGATGTTCACATATGACAGACAGGAATGTATGGTGTTGTGTTTACATGTGCGGGTGCACCTCCAATCAGCCATGAGACAGCTGCTACATAACATTTCATGTTTTCTAGCAACTCCTTCCAATCATCTATCACCTTCCCTCGCTCCCTGTCAGGTGTTTTCAACCACACTCCCATCTCACCGGGCCTCTCAGGTCTCAAGACACAGATGGAGGAGAGCAGAAAATGAACGGGAAGAGGCCTTTTATGGTTGGGAAAGTGGCAAAGTGTCCACCTACTCTCTCTGAATAGACCTGTAATTTCTCTGAAAGGGATCATTCTCACAGCTGCTCAGGACAGGGGACCTAATCTGGCTGGCGAGCGGCTTTCTTTCCCTCCCTGGTTAGTATTATCAGACGATGTGACAAACTGGAAGGGCCTGTTTTTTCTTTTGTGTGTGTTTTTTTGTGGCTTTGGGATGACAGATACTGTGACACAGGCGGAAAATTAGATTGTAAAGACAAATAATTGCCTTCAGCTTCATTACACCAGTGACTCATTTACTTTATAGGATTCTGAGTTAACAGTATTGTCAAAAAGAAAATGGCTTCTTATTAAAGACATGCCTCGATCCCTCTTTTATCAAATAACCACCACTGCTAGAAGCACCAGTGTCGATGAAGACGGTCTTTTCAACCCAAAATCAAATTTAAAAGTCAATTATAGCACTGCAATGCCACAGCATCATAAATTGGCTTTGTAAAACCTTTCCCCCAGAGTTGATTGTGCAAAACAAGGGGAGGATAACGCTGTTTAGGCATAATAGCATATAAAATAGCAGAGTAAGTCACAAATACACACGTTCAAGGCCAATCAAACAATGCTTACTTCTATGTCAGACTGTAATAGAGGAAACTGTGTCAGCACATGCTGTGCTCACCACGAAAAACAAATATCAGATGAGGTAGATGTGATCCGGTTAAATCCACGATCGTGTCAGGCAGACTGTCGTTACATTCCCCAGAAGACGGCATCAAAGCTGTCAGAGACAGGAGGTTAATACAATCATGTATCTGCGGGCAACTGCAGCGAGCAAGATGGGTGTGAACAAATTACAGGGAAGCACATTGTGGAACAACACACAAATCAACATCACTTTTTTTTTTTTTTTTTAATTGAAAGGAATGCACAGTCTTCCCTCCAGTTTTGACTTGAGATGCGTCTTCTCTGTAAGGCGTTGTGACTGTAAATACCTACAGTATAAGTCGAGACAGGCCCAAGAGGAGAAGCTGTTTGAACAGTACATATAGGACCACAGAATCCTGCCTGAAGGGAACATACCAATCACTGCAAGATATGCAGACTGATATAACTCATTGTGTTGACGCCTTTACAACCAAATGCAGACATGCAGTCTATAATTGTTTTCAAGTGGCATAAAATGAATCACAATTACTTATAAATCTGTATGTCAAGACAATTAGTGTGAAGACACATGTAAAGTCAGTGTCTTTGTGTTTATATACATTACCTGTCAGTGTTGATTTACTTTGAGCATGGCCGACCCCCTCAGCATGTCAGAGAACTATTTGTGTCATCTGAACTAAAATTACCATACAATTGAATGGACTTTTGTGCTTTTCTGGTGTTTTATATAATACAATCAGAGATAAAGGAGATTTGAAGCAACTTACCACCATATGGAGGAGTTATATCAGCGATAACAACGTAAGGCTGACTCATTGTTTCGGGAGGCTGAATTAATAACCACAGCTAACACTGTATTTTCCGCTCATTCTATTCCAAGGTCATGTGTTCTGTAACTATGAGCAGCAGGAGGCACTGGGGATTACCTGCTGCTCAAGAGGAAGAGAATAAATGCTGTGTTATGAGAAGAGAAACCTAGAATACATCAATTTTAAATTAAAGTGTCTTGGCATGCTTTTAAATAAAATGTTGTTTAAATCTATCTCAACAGAACAAAGCCTCCAACAGCTGTTGTTGTTTTTCTGCTTTGTGAATACTTTTTGGTTGTGTTTTTTGAGTCGTGATTATAATTTGTGGGATGAATACAAAATTCCTTTTGGTCTTGCATGTGCTGGCAAAGCCACCCGTCATCTGTTAAGCATAAATCAGAAGTTTGGGGAATGTTTGACAAAGAAAATAAAAGTAAAACATTTAAGGCAGCATTCATTTTTGTTGTTTCTAATTCCATCTAGGTAAAGTGATACCTGATTGAAACTTTAAATGCAATAAATACACTTTTAATCACTTTTTTCAACAAGAAAAAAGGTCTATTCTATTGAATGGCAGCACAGATCGCAGTGACCTTAACCAGTCTTGTTGACGTCAGTGATAGTTCCTCTTCCTTTTGTGCAGGTAAAAGCATACACACAAGTTAGGAAAGGTTAGTTCAGAAGCAATTACAACCTGTCACCTCCTACGCTTCCTCCCCATCAGAGCTGAAACGCATGCTCTGACATGTTTTGAAAAGAGCACTCTTTGCATCGGTGCCACATTTTGTCAGATGCTATCTCCTCATGGCATCTATGAATGCTGTCAACCAGCCAAACCTTAGATAACATCAGTTTTACCCTGGAAACCTGAAAGGCAGGTGAACTTCAAAGAGTAATGTTTTGAAATTTGTTGCATATCCTAAAGCTTTTACAACAATGAAGCTATATAGTATCTTGTATCATCTCAGTGACTTGTGATATGAAAGCTTTATTGTTCTTTTAACTTGGGATCAAGTAAAGCTACTGCTGCCAACATGCTGTGTGTCTGAGACTTTCCCAAGCAATGTGTTGACACGTGTTAACTAGACCTGTTTTTTTGGTTTTTTAAAATCGTATTGGCATAGAAAATAATAGAAAAACATTATTCTTGTAAAAGTGTTGTCCGGGTATTCCTTTGAAACTGACAAACTGTTTTTTTTTCTTAATCATTTTTAACATTTCTTCTCTTTACAATAATTCTATATTAATGCTTTTACTTTGAAGCCGCTCACCGGAAACTGCATCGTTTCTATTTCCGGGATGCCTTAACACCAGCAGACTTTTGACGACAGGGTCCAGAGGATGAGACACTCGGTTGTCCGTCGTGTCAAGCTCGACTACTGAATCACTTGTAAGTTGTTTTCACATTGTGTTTTACTGTCTGACAGAATAATATGACATTTAAAGTGTTTTTGAACGTGAAAGGATGCAACAAGTGCTGGTGAGTGAGCTCCGCGCGGTGCACCTGCAGGGTCATGGCAGGCTAACGATAAACTGGGAAAACTAAACTTTCCTCACTGACTCTGTTGTGTTAAAGTTACGCTGAAGAAGTTAGTCGACGAACTTTGTTGTTAGTTTGTTTTATTGGCTTTCTTGCTATGCTAATTCCTACACTGTCAAAGAGTGGTTAACTCGTTTAACTTTGTCATGTTGAACACCAAATTATGTTAAAAATTAAATTAACCGTGTGCGTAGGCTACGTGACTTGTCAACCCTGTTCAGCTTTTAGCTTAAATTAAGTTAAAGAGGTCATATTATGCTAATTTTTAGGTTCATACTTTTATTTGGGGGTCCTAGTAGAATAGGTTTACAAACTTAAATTTTCAAAAAACACATTATTTTTCTCATGTGGTGCATTGCTGCAGCATCCCTGTACACACTGTGTCTTGAACGCTCCGTTTTAGCTCCAGAGTGAGACATCAGGCCTCTGTTCAGTCTTTGGTGAGAGTTGCACATGCGCATTACTTAACAGGCAGGATGTAGCCAATCAGAGGCAGAGTAGCCTAACCCTAACCATGCTAGCAAGGTAGTGCGATCTAAAATAACACTGCTGTATGTCTGCTGACTGAACTGGAGTGTATATATTTTATAATAAATATATATAAAAAAATATATATTTATATAATGGCTGTTACATAGTGATGCTCATAAGTTACGGAAGTAAAGGCTAGACTCCAAACCAGGCGTTTCAGGCAGTGGACTTTGGGCTTTTTTACTTCGCAGACCTTTTACATGTACCAAAATGCTACATAACGCAATAAAGGAAAGGCAAAAACCCAAAAAGCATAATATGACCTTAGATGACAGTATATCTGCTTGCTTTGCAAATTGTGCTGGGACATTTTACAGTGAATTAGCTCTCTATACACAACACACAATCATTACAGTACGCTTGTTGACATTTAAGAAAAGTAGGAGTGCATGCCCCTCTTAATTAGATTTTGAGAAAACCTTGGTAGTGCTAGAAAGTGCATGAAATGATTTATTGAGAAACTCAGTTTTACTGACTGAATCAGAGGCTTGGGGCCCTTGGGGCAGAAGCTTTGAAATGATTAATTAGCTAATTACAGATTTTTTTTTTATGTCAGTGGACAAATTGCTCAATCTTATTGTTTGAGCTATTCTCGTATCTATTCACTTCCCTGAACAAAACCCTGACATCTTCCTTAAAAGGGCACTATGTAGATTTGGAGAATAGGTTCAAACTCAGAATTTGAATATTTAAAATATTAATGTGGTAATAATACAAACTCAGAAATATTTATTTTTCTCCATAACTGAATAAACAAGCTGTTCTCATGGGAATATAAGGTCCCCAGGACACTGTTTGAAGCTATAGAGGTGGCAGGGTCCGCCATAAAACAGTCTGAAAATGTGTTGTCCTTTTAAAGGTCAGTTTGTTTACACTTTATCCGCTCATAAATGAAGAAGAGCATTTGTTTATTTAGTTTTTTTACAGTATCTATTTGTTGCTTCCTTTTCTCGATGGTCCTTGTGCGTGTATCTTCTGTCAGTTGCTTGTACTTCCTCCATTTATCCACCGCTGTTACGCTCTTACTTCCTAGTTTTTTATTTGTATCGTGCGTCTTTCTTCCCTTTTCTTGATCTTTCCCACTTCGCAGATTGACCAGAAGCTTTGTAAATGGTTGTTATGGCCTCTTCATGTCTTTGCCATAAGCATTTTTTTTATGTCTTTGGAAGCTCTAATGCTTCAACATGAGTGTGTAGTTGTTCCTGCTAACTGTGGAGTAATTCTTGAGGGATTTTTATCAGATAATGTTCCCGTGAGTAACTGCTTGAGAACGAGGCAGAGATAGGCTGTTGTTCTGAACTATTTTTGTTTTGGACATCTTATCACAATCCTTTTTAAATTGATCATCAATGCAAAGACTCTTAGTGGAATTGAGCCTGATGACACCGAGGGGAAATAATATTTGAATGGCCAAATATTTCTGTTTTGAGGAATGGATTTAAGCTTGTGGCTTTAGTGCTTCAGTCTTCCCGCTAGTGTTTCCCATAATAAAGATTTGCAGCACATAACGTGGGAATAAAATGAAATGTTGTACAAAAAGTGACGGTAGATGGTTTAGTTGCTCGACCTCTGTGTCCCCTCCACACTATAAAATCACTCCACGGTGACTCATCTGTCCAGCTGCTCAACACTGGACACACACACATGCCCACACATACACTCAATCTTTATATCACTAAGACACTAAATTATTGCACCAACCCCCTTATACTGATGTTTTCACTGTGGTTGTTGAGATCCACTGTATATCATGGTAGCATGAGCAGGATTCTTGGATTTAGCCTTGAATAACGGCAGATTTGCCTTTTGAATTCTGATGATGGGTGTTAGAGGAACAATACAGTATATCTAGTCTACCAGCTGTCCTGTAATATGTTACCAAGTATTGAATCACATATTCGACTTTGCCTCCTGTCAGCGTAAATATAGCCCCACAGGCTCCTTTTGATTTTTCTATTAAACCTAATAGCTATTATAGACAGTCTGGAGCAGAATGGGCAGGCGAGTGCAGCTTGGCCAACAAAACTGAGCAGTTTGCATGCTGTAAGTTATTGTTCTCAAACCGGTGAAGCTGTCTGCCTTTGTTGTCATTTCATGATGAGGTCTAATCTCGAGCTTGCATGATCCATCCGCTGGAATATCCCAAGTATCTGCTGTAAACCCTGCGGCCTGAATGTGCCTATTATCTATTGACAAGCTGAAACATGATTGTTAATCCTCAGGTAGTCATCTCCATTACCTTTTTTTAAAAAAAATCAATGGCCGAGGCTTATGCTTGTCATTGCTGTCCATGTGTTGGATACTGTCGGCTCTGTCACCTTCTCTTGCTGTGGCTCATGAGCTATCCTGTCACACTGATGCTGTGGAGAGGTAATTGGGCCCCTTTTCACTTGGTAAATGCTGTTCCGAGGACGAGACCTGCCTGCCACAGCTGAAGTAGGGTAATTTACTGGCGCTGAGGCGATATATTACACGGCGGATGATTGTGTTCAAGTGTACAGCACATTGCTGAGAAAGTGATAGATGTGTGATTCCAGCCTGAGTAATAAACCCGCTGCCTAACATTTGCAGACTGTGTCGTCTCACTGTTCTGCTGGGAATGTATGCTAGAGAGCCTCGCTATAAGTTAGTTTATTACCGTGGGCAGATGCCAGACTGCATTGTAAAAAAAACAGGGTTTGAACTCTCAGGATTCAGGGTATAACAACTAATTTCATTTAGGATGTAGAACTGTTGGTCATTTATGTTTTTAGATAACACTAACCTGCAAACTAGTGGTTCTCAAACTGAGTAGGACCAGCTCGAGGGGTCGCTGGTTGATTTAATGACCTGATGCGCCAGATGGTTATCTATTACTGGCTACCAAGGGCTAACTTCAACCAATCAGATCAACAGTATGGGACCGCTACCAGTGGAGCCAGTTGGTTTAATCAAACTCTTACCAAAGCCAGTCAGAGAAGAGTTAAAACATACCCTTGAGCGCTGTTCTTTGCTCTTCTTTCAATTAATAAATGCTCTTCATTTCTGACATAGCTGGAAGTCACCATTGTTTTCAGACATTCGCTTCTCTTGCTGGTCGTCGCACCTAAACCATGCCCGTAGCTACTAGCAGTTCCTCTTACGATGCTGATTGATCTGAATAACTGTTGTTCTGCCACAAGCCGGGCAAGATGGATTCTTGAGCTGATAAGATCACTTAACGTTGTAAATCCATCTTTCATCCATCAGCCTTGCAATGTAAGATTAATAGGGGACAGGAAGAGACTAGCCTGTATGAATGCATTTTTTTTTAGGTCTCTCTTCAGCCGTCTATTAATGCAGAATCAAATTAATCAACCTGAAAAGGGATTTCTGCATCACTGCGTTTTGGAAATGATTTTGCTCTACTGGCTTCTTTGGGCTCTGACATCCGCTGTGCAAATGGAGTTGTTTGAAGACAGGTGTAAAGAGTTGAAAGATGAGGGTCAGCAATTCTGAATATAAAGCATAGTGCTCTTTTGGAAGGAAATAGATTGCGCCCTATTGAGTTTATAAGCTAGGCGGTGCCCTCAATGAACGAGTTCAGCTATCTTTGGGCCTTGTCATGGGTGATTGGCACAGCTGAATTTGTCTCTCTTCCATTTTTCGTTCCACTTCAATAATTTTATGACTGCAAACATGAATAAATAAAGCAGGTGTGCTTGGGTAATCACTCATTGACCTCACATGACCGACTTGTTTGCATTGTTCTTACACCTATGCCCTTAAAAGCCTGCCCACTTATGTCGAAAATAAATGTCGCTATTCATTGAAAACAACATTTATTTATTTTTTACATCTGACAAAACTGGCAATATAAAAATCCTGGGTAGGTCTCACACCCCAGCAATCTTCTCTGAATGATTACAGAGCGGCACGAAGGACTCGGTGATAATACGTGTGTCATTTTTACATCTCTTTCATACACCTCATAAAACTGCCAAACCTGAGACGGCGCTGCATTTGCCAGTGTCACTACCAATCCATCTGGTTTTCCAACGGTAACATAGCCCCATATTTGTGCCAACTACAGTCCCACCTTTGTCTGTTGCCATGAGATACCATGTGTCAAGATGTAAATGCTCTTTAATATGACTTGCAAAACTTTGATTCAGGCCTTTTTCATAAAAAAAAGAAAATTCTGTTAGCTCTTAGAATAATAGCAGAGCCCTCCAGCATTTGTTAGCAACTAGCGTCCCCAAAATGTCGCCTTTGTACTGGAAATAGCATAAAGTTTAAGACTGGGGTGTCGTTTATACTTTTGCCTGTTTTACGCTCGTGTTTTTCCGACTGTTGAATTGAAGAACTGCTGGTTATATGTTGTAAATACTGTCTGATTTTCATCTGTTCACAGGAGCATCCCCTTTGTAATTAGCGCCATGTTGACAGGTTAACAACCACCGCTGTAAAACTTGTTCGACCACATGAGCCAACACTACCAGAGCTAATCATCACACTCCCATCATCAAAGAAATTGTCTACACACTTGAAGAAAATGCTGAATTCTTTTAGATAATTTGGATTTCTCTTGTTTTTTCCTGTTGATGCACTTATTTTGTGCAACATTGAACCAAATACTCATCGACTTCTATTGCGCAACTCCTTTCTAAACAGTGCTTTCTTTTTATGAAACAGAAGAGATTGTTTTTCATTTAAAGTCTGGAACTATTGATAAAATAATATTTCCACCGACCAGTTCAGTAATAAAATTGTCAAATCATATTTTAGTTGCTTTTTGTGAGTTGATATAAATGTAACTGATAGTTTTTATCGATCGAAGGCCCCTAGATCGAATCGAAATATCGTGGCAGACTTTGTGATATCGGTAAATATCGTTGTCGTTGTCCAAAGAATCAATATAATATCGCATCGTGATGAAATGTGCGATTTCCAACTCTAGTAACCTACGTATGCTGACAACTTTGTGGTGAACTGGTGAATTTATTTTTGATTTCCCCCAATAAATCTACCTCAGTGATTTAAGAGAGATTGTGACAAAGGTGAGGAGGCTCCTTTAAAAGTGACTATATGGCTGAATATTGATGATCGACATTAAATGGGTGGAAACACAGTTTAGGAAGGAACTTGTAAGGCCTAATATGGAAGTAGATAGGTAATGTTTGAGCGTGCCAGCTGGAGATAGAGCTGTACCATTAGTGTCACATTGTGCAACTCAGCATTGTTCCCTTTAGCGAACGGAAATAGGCTACAGCCAACCTCTTAGGTAGAAAGCCGCTGTGAAGATGACACTGTGAGGAAGACGAAGGGGAAATAGTTTGTTCCTCCAAGCAGACAGTTACGGGATGACCTGTTCCCTGCCTCTCTAACTTCAAATTCTCTAATCTCTACCACTATCTTCTCTACTTCACTTATTTTTCTCCTCTCTGTCCTCGCCTCTTTATTTTTCTCCTCTTTATCACCCTCCACCCCCTCAACTTCTTTTTTTCCTTCTTCTTTTCTCACTCTTAGGGAGTGGTGTTTTGGCAGTCATGTGACTTTTTGTCCGAACACAATTGCCGGTGTTTGCCATTGGCCGATGTTTCTTTGAAAGAGCGTTGGTTTCCCGGGTGACAGGGAATGGCGGCACCACTTCACTTTTCTCTGCAGCTGCCTCCCCTCTCCCCTCCCCTCCCCTCCCTCCCCTCTGCATTGCTCTGAGCTGATCTCTCTCTGTCTCTCCCACAGGCTGTGGTAGATCAGGTAGCCCGTGAGCACGACACACCACAGACAGTGACGGGGCTGTGCAGCTCTTCCTCTTCTCCCTCTTCTCCTTTTTCATCGGGCAGCAGGCAGTCACAGAGACCATTAGGCTGCAGGAGGTGAGTGAAACAAATGGCCTTGTTTGTCGAGATTTAGGTGTTTTTCTTCCACTGAGTTTACACTTTCTTTTTGTTTCTTTTCTAGTCGAACACATAGCTTAACTTGTTTTCAGTTGTACAAATATCATACAGAGTAAACGGAAAAGGCCAGGACAGATTAGTCATTGATTAAACAGTTACTTATAAAGTTAATCTTTGTTTATCAGATGTATTAGTCACCATGGTCAACATCATTTGACATGTAGCCTAAGATTAAGTGATATCATCATTCAGAAATCTTTCTCAGCACCAGTATAATCATCTATTGTGATCACTATTAACTCAAGCGTGTGCGTCTTAGACAAATTTTATACATTTGTTATGTTATGGCGCTCAATGCCTGGCATGGCTTTTTAAGCGTCCAACAGGACTGACCATGACTAAAAGCATGTGTAAATGACGGAGTCTAGATGGGCCGAAGTTATGTCTCTGCTGTAATGAGAGCTGTACAGTAGGCTTAGTTCCTTTTTTATGTTCCATGAAAGATTCAACAGCTGTGTGCTCTCTCCCCGCGCCGCTCGTCATGGCACAAACACAATATGGGTTGTGTTTGGGAATCGGGCCACTTTAGGGGGGATTTTCTGGCATGGTTACCGTTCCTGAAGTGGTGCCCTCTCTGCCTCCACTAGCCGGTCGCCACCAACCAGGTGGTCGCGTCTGTGTTTGGTAACCGTGGTAACGCTTGCCGCCCCTCCCTCAGGTGCACTTTATCTGATGACCTGAAGGATCCTTCTGCACACACACACACACACACACACTGACACTCCCATACACAAACACACACTAGCATCTGTTTGCTGACACTTGACCCCTCACAAAGGAAAGAGACACATGAAAGAAAGGTTTGTTGCTGATTTTTGAGAATGTAGTCATGCATGTTGGGCCGGTTTGGCTCGCTTAATTTTCTGACAGGATACCAAACTATGAAATGACGATTAAATGTCTCACTTGGGCCGAATATGAGGAGTAAGACCTCAAGAATTTGCATCGTAAAGTCATTAATCTGTACGAAAGATAAAGCAGAGTGTTTGCACTCCGGCACAGCTGATTCAAATGATGAGCTTGTTATCAGGCTCTGCTGAAGCCTGATAACAACCCATTCATTTGAATCAGGTGTGCCGAGGCAGGGGATTGTCTAAAACGTGCAGGGAAGGGCCTCCAGGACCAGGATTGAAAAACACTGGACTATCATATATGTCCATACATCATACTTGCTCTCAAATCCATCACAGGGGACCGCCGTGAAAGTAAAAGCCAATTCTTTAATTCAGTCTCAGTTCTGGAGGCTGCTACATCAACAGACAATGAGTTAATGAGCCAGGACCTCAGTATTCCAGATCAAGCAGTGACTGGCAAGATATATTTTGGTCCCAGTGAATACTTCACCAAGTTGTCCTCCCCTCAGGTTATACTCTCGTCTCTTAGTAAACAATCAAGCTATTTATGTCTAGCTGTTGACCTTAGACCACCTCAAGCAGGTGAAGAGTCCGGAGTCTTGTTGAAGCCCGTGTTTTGTGTAAGGTCATTCATCGGGGCTTGTTAACATGATTGAGCCGACCCCTGTTTGAGGCCACAAATTGGACCACTCACCATTTCAAGTCTCTTGTTACCTTGAGGGAAGCTGATTTGATCCGGAGCCGCAATGAGCAGATGATGTGGAAATCAGATTTTTTTCTTTTTTTTCCCATCAATTCTGTGTCTGTATTGAATGTTTGAAGGCTCATGAAGCGAGCAGGGCTGGAGTGGGTGTCATTGATCCACAGCCTGGCATCGCATAGCTGATGCAACCAGGAGGAAACTGGTGCTGAGGCCTTGTTGTTGCGTCTGACAGCCTGCCATGATGTCACCACTGCTGACCCTACAATCCTCACATTCCTGCTGATAGGGTTTTCACGCAGACGTGGAGGGGAATATGTGGGAGATGTGTGGGAGAGATGCACAGACTGGCACACATATGGCCTTTGTCTAAGCGCTGATTAGTAATCTGGCATATCCACCACACACACACACACACACACACATATACTTAGACATACGTCATTAATTCAGTGTCATGCACATGCCCACTCCAGCCCACACTTAGACCCTCCACCATCCTGATGAAGACAGTGATGGCTGTCTCACCGGCCTTTTTAAAATTCAACAGGTCTTGAAGTGTCTGTACTTGAAGAGTTCTGTTGAATCAGTTTTGCATAAATCCTCTGCTTCAAAAACTGAAATGCCTGCTGTTAGAATGGTATGATTAGAGAGATCCAACTCCATTATGCACCGGTGTCATCATGTCTTTGTGTGCACGCATGCGTGCATACATTTCTGTTTGTGTGTGTGTGTGTGTGGCTGCGGCTACAAAAGACTTTCTTACTATAACACAGCTACAGCCCTCCTTTGATCCGATAAAGCCACAGAAGGAGAGAGATGACAGGGCCGGTGCAGTGAAAGCTTTTAAATGCTGTTTGTGCTGTTTGAGCTGCAGGTGTTTGGATAGTTCCTCCCCCCCTCCCCACAGACACTGTGCGGAATAGACCAGTATCGTAAACAATGTTTTGAGTAAATGGACCGTAAAGTGAGGTTGCCTTCTTTGTGCATGCGGAGGACAAATTGAAAATCGTTTTAGACCTGACAAAAAGATGTAAGGAAACGTTGTCAGACAAAACAAACCAAAGGTGGAGGCGTACAGAGAAAGGTGTAGACAGACGGACAGACTTGGCGTCAGCGAGTGCGTCCGGGGGGGCCTCTCTCTCGCTATGTGTGGGGCTTACGGAGCTTTTGTTCACCTTCGACCCCTGACCTGCTCCCACCTGATAACTCCCGTGTCACTAACTCGCATTTCCTGTGCATCCAGTGCCCCCCCTCTACTGACTACCCTTTTCACACTGGTCAGAAAACCCACTATTACCCACTAACATCTGGCTTTTGCGTCTACTTGGAAAGGGTGTCAGTCGAGTCATTCCTGGGTCAAATGACTCAGCAGTGGTCACAGGTATTTCTCGGCTCCAGCTCTCATCGGCAGCGACGGAAACACGACACTCGGGTAGACACGCTAATTTCCGCAACTTTTCCGGCGTGATGCTACGACGCTTTGAAGTTAAGATGTCAGCGGGTAAATGCTTTTCCATCCATCGGGCGTTAAGTTTGGAAGACAGACTGAAGTAAAGGAAATGTTTTCAGCCGCAGTTGTGAAGTTGAACTTGACACAGCAGAAAGGCTATCTCATCTACTGACAGCAGGAAAGGATTCAATCACTTGTTTTAGTGGGTTTACCCTTGGTTGAAAAAACCTGCATACACGCACAAAATGTGGTCTAAAAAGGCTATAAGTCTTTGGTTCCTTGCTCTCTCAGTGCACATGCTGTGTATTTACCAGCAGTGTAGCCTGTGGGTTGGGTCCCCCTTCTGTCCTGAGAAATCCTCGGCTCAGCCAGGACCTAAAGCTTGTATGAAGGGGGGTCACTGGCAGTAGGGTCTTGTTGACTTTGACTCTCTTTTGTCCACTGGCTCACATGCACTTCTTGAATGATGACCCCGATGAAGGCCACAAGCAACAATGCGTCAGTCTAATAATAATGTTGTTCTATATACTTTATACTTAATACGTGTTGCTGGAACTTTTTGACCTCGCTAGACTTTTTCCCTCCTCCATGCACCTTGGAAGTAGGTGAAGTTGTACTCTGCCTCTCACTTGCACTTCTTGTAATGGAGAGAGACAGACCCCAGAATCACTGTCACCTTCCCATCCAACTTTGTGCATGAGTGAAAAGTTGAGTCCGACAACGGTCACAGCTTTCCCTGCGATAGCCCATTTTATTTACTGACGGGAACAGCACCGAGCAGCACAGTGTGACACTAATGGTACAGCTTTGTCTCAAGAGACAGAGCACGGCTATACATCTCGATGTGGGATGAACACAAACTGACTTATGTAGAGGGAACGAAGGAAGGAGATGAGACACTTTGAGGCACTAGTTAGTCTGGAGGACCACTTGAAAGCACTGAAGGACAATGCTCCTGCATTTGATCGAGGTCCAAATTATTTCACCTCTAAAAAACACTTTGTCATGTAGCCCCTCAAAAAATGCAAAACGAGGCCGTATGAGAGTTAGGTGTGTTTATTTGAATGGCGGCCTCTTAGAACTGAGCCGGTCTGGACCGGTTCTGAGTAACAAGGGAGGAACAGAGACGATGGAGAAAGGGTGCCGGAGCGCAGCCAAAGTTCTGACAACTTGGAAGACGCTAAAAGCCAATCGAGACTCTCTCGTGTGCTTTGTTAGTGTGATCTGAAGAGTGTTCAGAGAGTAAAAAAAAATAAGCCTGTGTGTTTTTTCTTCGCCTAGTGTTTAAAGGAATGCAAAGTTTGTTTACCAGCAGCATGTATGTTAATCCAATGACCCTCTCTTCCTGTCATTTTCAAGTTTTTCCAAGTTCGTTGTCCTCAGGTTCACCTTGACGTTGTATTTTCAATATAGCCCGTGTTATTTTTAAAGAGATGATATCGATGACACGCATTTGCTTCCAAAACATGAATCATCTTCTGAGCCAGGTTTCTGGGAAGAAAACAAAAGTCTTTGTCTGTTCCCGGTGTGGGATGATCTATATTTACATCTCAACAGTGCAATTACCTTTGCTGGTGAAAGCCATCTCGCCTGTCATAATGATACACAAGGCACAGCCGCACTACTTTGGCAACAACATCGGCCTGACCATAATGAGACAGCGATGCTATACTTAGGCATGTTTGGCAAAAAACGGAGCATTACTACCTTGCGTTGCTCGCCATGAGTACGAAAAACCGACGTCAACAAAAGTTCAGGATTTTGTAACTCTGTTTGCGCTTCTGAAAATAGTCCGCTCCCATTCTATTCACTCCCCAGGCGTTAGTCTTGACCGATCTGTTTTCCACCTGTTGAGGGCTGTTTTTAGTGAAAGGCTGAATAAATAGAGAGAGAAGGGGTGGGGGGGATTTCAACAGGGAAGACTGGAAAGGGGTGAGCCGTAGCAGCAACTTAATGCTATTCATTCTCGGTGAATAATGGCCAACAAAGACACTACCAGCATGTATTCCCCTCACTCTTCTCCCCTTCCACAGAACCTATTGAACTGCTGCCAGACCCGACCAGTCTATTTCTCAGCCCGAGAGCCATCTTCCCTTCTCCTCTGAGCTGAGTTATGGCTGGCTCACCACTCTTTGGACAAATGTAGTATCACTTGTTGAGGTATCAGCTCAGAAGTCGCTGGGGATTGAGAGTAAAGTATGATGTTGAGTGTATTTCAGCCTTTTTGGAAAAGGGATGAATGATACTTAATGGTGGGGGGATGGATGTCTTCTTCAAGCGCAGGTTTTTAAAGATTATTAGGCCTCGTCTTTGTGTTCTTTAGCGTCATTGCTGAATGCGGAGGGAGGGTCGGAGGAGGAGGGCGAAAGGGGGTTGCAAGAATGCTTGAGTCACCCAGCAAAAGAGGGATGATATGTGGGGTTTGACAGGGGAGGGTGGGTGGAGGGAGGCACAGCAGTGGGAGGTGCCCTCAGGAATGCCTGGAAGGTGTCAGAGAGGTCTGGGAGACTTTGGACTGATAATCCTTCCACATCACATTACAATAGCCTCGCCCACCACTCTGATTTCAGGCCTGTTGTCTCTCTGTCTTCAGCCTCTCAAACCAACAGGCAGGACTCGCTGCTTGTTAACCTTTGCTTAGTCGTGTCTTACAAAAAGCCCTTAAATGAACTTGGTTTTTGGGTCTAACGATGGACAAGCATATGAACCACTGAAGGGTAATAGTCTGTCAGGATCTATAAAGTGTACTTAACTTCGCTGCTGCTTTTTCAAATGTCACTCCTCTTTTGCACCTCAGCCTTTTCTCACTGTGGCCTTTAGTACCTTAGCAATGCCTCAGGAGGCTGCCCCCCCATTTTCTTCTTTTTTTTTGGAGTGTGGTTTAAGTGATTTGTCAGACAACACAGCTCTTCGATGTGCCAAAAGCTTTGCTTTATAGTCAGACCAGTGACACGGTTCACATAGATGTGAACGGACTCTCTGCGGGCCTCTGTGACTCAGCCCTCGCTTAAAGCGCCAGCGTTCTTCACTGTGGTCTTTTGTTTGCATGATTTAATTCGTCAAATTAATGCAATTAATCCAAGACGTCTATTTTTGGAGCATCTGCTTTATACAATGTGCACACTGGTTATTAGGCACCGTGACTGCATGTCCTCATTAGTCTGTTCAGATAACAATGTGACGTCAGGTAAAGTAAACACGAGGAAGAAGTGGGTATTATCGAAGGCCTGCTGCTGCTGAATCACAACATCTGAGGTCCATGACTGCAGTGATTATGCGCAGTAGGATAGTGACATGTTGTTATTGTTTTTTAAATATTGTGTGACACTACAGTTGAACATGAAATGTATATTTTTTAAGTTTTCTAATTTCTTTTTTACCCTTTTTAATTCCCAACCTAGACATTTATGTCACAGAATTCTAATATATTTACTTAGCTAGAATAGTAAAGTATGTGTTTGATTTAATGTAAAAATATATTAAAAGTAATATAAGCAAAAGTAGTCCACTATTCTGAGAACACTACTTCACAGTGGTTGTAGGAAGACAAAAAAACCCAAATTAATACACCAAAAATAGGTTGAAATGTAGGTTGAAATAAGAACCGGACTGAAAGCTGATATTAGCTTATCACAGATACATTGCACAAGTAACAAGAACATAAGAAAATAAGCAGTACTGGAATGCCAAAGATGTTTTTGAGGTCATTTAGTGACGTCATAGTTTATTCGTCAGAGAGCTTTTTGTTTTTTTTTCCAGCTGTAAAAATGTCCTGCTCAGAACAAATGTCACTGTGATCTTTAAAAAAAGAAAAAAAAACATACTTAGGGCGTCTCTATCAAAGCATATGTTGATGTTTTGTGTCAAAGTAGAAAAGAAATGTAGTTTGAAATTCTCAAGTAAAGACATCTGTATCATCTTTAAAAATCCAGTATTACTTGAGGTAATGATTAACACATTCTTTAATATCTTTATTAAACATGCCCGGACCTTTCATAAAACATTTATGTCATTAACAGTCTCTGGATGTACTGTAACTTTACAGGCATTTACTTTACTGTATGCTTATTCATATGATTGTATTATTCATCATCTTATGCAAATAGTCCGCAGGAGAACCTGTTTTAATATATACAGGTTTTTTACTCTTTACTGTATCTAGGTCAGATTGAATCTGCTGTTAGGATATCGTGATGGACAGAACCAGACAGAGTTTCATCACATTAAGGCAGTCTGCTTGGTATCAGGTCCATCTTCAGTGAAAGTGCTTTAGTTTCAGGTAATGGGGGAAGAAAAAAGAGGCTGTTAATGGTTCAAATTGAAGATTCAGGACGATGTGATGATTGAGAGAGGGAGAGGTGTTAGTGGAAAGAAAAAGGGGGGGTGGGCTCATGCTGAGGGGCTCCCACACATTCTGCCGGGCCCATTGGTCACGCATGTCTTAGCTCTGTGTTTGTCTGTGGGAGATAGAAGAAGTACAGTTCAGGCTGGTGGCATTGTTTTATAAATGAATGTCGAGTAGTTTCTATAGTCCCATTAGGCTTTTGTTTTGTACATGTGTTGCTCTCTGGACTGGAGTGGTCAGATTTAGGTTGCTTCATTCTCCCATTTTCCCACAGGGCGTTGTTCAACTCAAACACACACACACGGTCTTTCCAATTGCACCTGGACTAGTGGACTATGACCTCATTCCAGGAAAAGGAAGAGAAAATCACCTGACAGCCTCATTTGTGTAATCAGCTGTTCCCGTGACCGGAGGCCAGAGGGAGGATGTTTCGTGCCTCAGGTTATATATCGTACAAACAGTAGAGACTCGTATGTAAATACACAAGCAAACAAGGAGTGTGTTCTGCTCTGAGCTCTCGTTAGTTAGTTTTCTTACAGGCCCGTCCTCTGTTTCTGTCATGTGGGAATGTGGAGCACAAAGAGAAATAACTTGAGAAAATTTGATACAGAGAGAGAGCGACAGAGCTGAACACTTGCTTTCAACTACCTGAAAAGGGGGAGGTACCTGATCTGTCAGCACAGCGAGAAAGGGTGGGGAGGCAGAGAGAGAGAGAGAGAGGAGTGACTGGGAGGGTGTGTTTCTGTGTGGGTGAGAGACACAGGGAGAAGGAGGAGGGCTGTAGACAGAGAGAGAGAGAGAGAGAGAGAGAGAGAGATCTTAGCTGTGGTGAGGACACCCAGGAGAAGTGCATTCCTGAGGCAGCAAGCAAAGGAGAAGGCGGCAGAGACAGAGCGGAGAAGTCGCGGCATCCTTTAAATCTCTCCATGACCACGTCTGACTGCCTCTGACCTCCTCTGGACTCGCACGCTCCTCAATCACACACACACACACACACACACACACAAGCTCACACTCGCCGCCTCGCACACACACACACACACACCAGCGGCACAACCGGCTCTGCTGCTCGTCAGAAGTAAAAGGATTTCAGGACCAGACGGAGGGAATCACAACAGCGAAAGAGAAGGATAAGATCCTGTCACTTCTTGGTGAGTGTCAAGGATTCAGAGGCTGTTTGAACGTGTCCTTGTCTGTGTTAATGTCAGTGTGGGGAAGTTTCTGTGAAGTCGGCTGATCCGTCTGTCGCTCCGCTGTGTGTTTCAACACGCATGTCGAGCGAGCCGTTATTATTAGAAAGTGTGAGCTTTTGTGTGTTTTTTTTTTTTTGTTGTGAGTGGCAGAGAGACAATGAGAACCTTGTGTTGTATCTCCAGGGAGGCGAGCTGTGTCTTCACATGTACCTGTTGACACTCGACCCTCCACCCGAGTATTCATTAATTAAACAAAACAACTCAAACCTGTTTGGGTGAAACTTCACTCCTGTTTTTTTCTTCACTTTTTGTGTGTTTTGTTTGTGTTTTGTGTGTGTGCACTTTTGGAGTAATCCTAGTGTGAGTCAGAGAGCCGGCTTCTGTGTGCAAGTAATTCACCATGTTGGATCTATGGAACAAGTGCAGGCTGTGAGTTCCCCTGTCACACCGGCTGCTGTTCCTTGTACCACTTCAGGATTAAAGATTAATTTATGGAGGGCACGGGCAGAGTTCAGCTCACTCGCTGCATGTTCCTACTGCATTTAACCGTTAACGTGCTGCACATCTCAAATGCCAACACTGTGCAAGTCTGATGCACCAAACCTCTCTAAGCCTGTTTAAACACTGACTCATCATTATGCATGGCTAGCCTCTTATTTAGCATTTCCCAGCATGGTATGTGTCAGATAGTGGAACTTGGAGCTCATTAGCAGGCTGTATTTGTGATCCAATCAGGGCCATCGATTGGTAAACCCCCCTCCACACACACCCCGACCAACCCCTCCGGGAGGCGATTATTCTTTTTCCTGACTGACTGTGGGAGTTGCACAGTTATTCCTCGTGTGCTATCTCTGTTTCATGAGCTTAACACTGTGAACTTGGTTCCAGAGAGGTGATGTCATCATAACGGATGGCTGTAGGAGGGAACTAAAGAGCCAAATGGACAACTCTGACTCAGGCATGCATCACTGCTTTAACTTGGCTCACGTTAATCTATTCACTTTTTCTCTCGTTCTAGATATTCTGCTTATTGTTGGCACCTCTCTCTCTCTAACAGTCGTGTGTACCTGCACTTGGTAACCGTTGTTCAAACATAATCGTCCCAGTTGACCTTTGCTCATTTGACTGTGATAGGTGCTGATACTGACTCTGCATACCACAAGCTCCTTTATAAACCAGTTGTCTTATGCATGGAATAATTATTACCCTGAAACAGTGAGACTGGGTCTGACCCGAATACTTCGAAGCTTTTAAGCTTCTACTGGTGCCACGGTAATCAGCGTCTAAATTAGTATTCGAAGGAAGGCTGCGTTGCGTCGGCTGAACCGAAAAGAGGCAAAACACTGATAAAACGCGAGAAGGAGAAGCTCGTCCATCGCGATCATATTGTTTTAAACCCGTGGACATAAAAACCAGCGAGGCAGCATTTCTGCTCCGTGTGCAAAAATGCAGTTCCGCGAGCGCCGTGCTGTGAACGGGACAATACACAGGAAAGATCATCTCCTGAAGGGGACACCAAAGGTGACGCCAAAACTATTGTTATTCTAAATGTTTATAAAGGAAACGCTGATAACTACAGTCAAACTATACTGGATAATTGAAAGGGCCGTCTCCAGGTATGTGTGTGTCGAGGCCAAAACACTCGTACCTGTACTTATGTATGTGCAGGCTGGTGGGCAGTGGAACAAACCACTCTGAGGTAACGAAGGGGGGAGCCGATCTTTAAAAACGTTAAAAACACATTGTGTTTGCATCTTTAATTAGTACTGTTTTCAATACATATTATTATATTATTTAGAATTATATGTTTACAGTGATATTGGTTATCGAGGGGGACAAGTCTGTTTCTTGTCCTGACCCCTCTGTCCTCACTGTTATTTCTGGCCATGCTTCAGAGGCCAGGATGGGTGCTAATGTCTTCCCGTCCATCCTCTCCTCTCATTAGACTCATATTTACAATCATACCAAAGTTTATAAAATAGCGACCGCAAGTTTGTTAGCTTGTGTTTGCATTCCACCCAAGGTCAAAGCTGAAGCTACAGAAGCTTCGAGCAACCCCAGAAAATGTGTAGGCCCAAGTAAAATGCAGAAAGTTCATCACATTTTGCTTCAGAGAAATGATAATACAGTGTTCTGCTAAATGTCTCCTCTGTTTGAGCCACAGAAGATATCATACCTAAAGCAACTATCAGAGAAAGCAGGCTAATGATGTGGTTGCCAGCAGTCTGAATGCATTATGAAACTTTCAACTTTCTTCCCAGCCTTGTTTGGTTAGCACTCCTTTTTCTCTCTCCTTCCCTTTGTATCTCCCTCGCTGCCTCGATATTTCGTATTTTCCATCACATGAATGAGCCTGTTCAGCACGGAGAGAGCAGCGAGAGTGTCCTCCGAGAGTCGTCGTGCCTTGTTCACCGCGATGTTATTTTTACTGCTCTTTCGCTGCTCGAATACACAGATGGACTCCCCCTCTTCTTCCAGAATTGTCTCGTCTGTTTGTCTGCCGGTCTGCGTCTGTGTCGGTTTGTCCGTCTGTCACTCAGCTCGCAGTCCACCCATGTACACTGAGATATCTCTGGGGATTCTTGATGGAAATTTTTCAAAGTCGTTCTTCATGCTGTGAAGTGACTTAATTTCTCGCCGTCCTTATCAAGAGTGTTTCCCCAACTCCTGCAAGATGCACCACTCAGGGCCAGGGGTAATTGGAAACGCTATGACAGCATGACGGTGAAATAATATGTTTGCATGTTTCGGGGTTGTGATTATTTTTGGGATGGTGGTTTGAACCACTCTCCGTCTCTCTCCCTTCTCTCTGTCGCTGCCACTCTTTCTCATGTGTAGCTCAGTCTACGGCTCCCACTTCTTGTTCTTTCTTTCCGTGCGTCCTTCCCCCCTTTGCCTGTGCAATGTGACGGAAGGTAGTGCTGTGCTCTGCTCATGTCGGATCCATTAGGGATGAAAGCACACTGCAGTGATAAAAGATTGATCCAGTCCTCCTAGCATCACATTCGCATCCCTCACACCCTGCTACCTCATCCTCCCTCACACCCCCTATTTCCAATCCAAAGTCAACCCAGTTTTCAATTTATCAAATCATTTGTAGTCCTCTTAAATAAATCATCCGCACCAAGTTTACTATGGCAAACTTTCCTCAAGGGATTTCATAAATGGGAACACTCTGTTTTTCTTGTGCAGGATGCCGTACTCAGCCTGTTGTACAAGGTTACAAGTTCTCCGTGATGCAAAGAAAATATCCTCCTTCTTGTGAAAATTTCTGGGCAGTACATTAAAGAAGGAATAAAATAAGACTGTTCCTCCTTTACTCCCTCGGTGTGTTTGTAAAGGGTAATATGTACTTGGCTAGCAAAACCAGTAAGAGGCTGGCACCCAGCCCAGCACACACAGGCCGTACTTCACCTGTTGTATCCGAGGAAGGCGAAGACAAACACCGCAGACCTGTAGTTTGTCAGCTGGGAGGCTATAATTACTGAGAGGAAGGAGGGGATTTGGGGAAGGAATTTCACTGCGGTTCTGCTTTTGGATCTTTTGTGTTGTAAAACTGCAGACATTTCTGGACTGATCAGAAACGAGCGTACAAGTCTTTGATCCCAGCTGGTGGTTGGAGAAACATTTCCCTCAGGGAACGGTTTGTTGCCAACTGAAAGTCATTGTACTTTTGCTTTCTTTTTACTTTTTTACTGATTGTAGTTGAAATAGTTTCAGGTCATTGAGTGACACACATGTCTTTAGCCTGAATCTCTTTTCATTCATCCGACGTGCAGGTCAGAGGTTAGATTAAGCCACCCACAGACTTTGAGAAAGTCCCTCCGGAGCTTCCTCTACCTAAGGACGTGTTTCCAAGTTGAGTCCAGCTGACTGTAAAGTTCACCTGAGTGAACGCTGTCGTGTCCTGTCAGGGTGAACTTCCCATGGCCTTCATGGGTGTTTGCTCCGTCACATCATCCAACCCAAAGCTTTGTATTTTCTGTTCTGTTTGAGTTTGAAACCACTGGCAGTTTATAGTTGCCGGGGTTATGGATGTCCGTGTCTGTTTGTCTCTTTGTCCGTGGCTCTCAATTCTACCGGGTGTAGTGATTGTAGCACGGTAAACATCTCTGCCAAACCCCTGGGATGGTCACATGACTGTGTGTGTGCGCATCTGTGGATGCGTGTGTGAGAATGAGCAGCAGGTTGCTCCCTTGCTCAGCCAGCCATGACGTGTTGACTCCCTGCACACAGAGCTCTCTGAGCAGTAAATAACATGGTGCCTCAGCCAAAGGCCCCCGGACAGGGCCAGTAGGGGGGTCAAGACGCCAGCAAGAAACGGAAAATGTCTGCCTCGTGGGCCCGGAGATACTAAATCAACGGACAGCACAGGAGAGAGGCAGGTGGATTTGACAGACTCGTCCCTCACGCTGAGAGGCTTGACGTTAGACCTGTCGTTGAATGTAGATGTGATCGATTATGCACATTAGAAGCAAAACAAGCGAATGTTGCTCATGGGTAGATGGGCAGAAGTATACCTGTGCAGTAGGGCTTATCAGAAAATTATAATTATCCAAGACATAATGATGTGGCAGCATAAAAGTTGCGTGTTATTAAGGAGAAAGGTCTCAAAAGCACCTGGAAACATCTCTTACCAAACAACCCAAGATGAGAAAAGTTAGTTGAGCCTACATCAATCTGTGTCAAAGCATCCAAAGCGGACACTTTTTCATCCATAGAGATGAAGCGACAAGCCATATTTTCAGTGTCAGGTTACTGTCTTGTCTGTGCTTTAAGGTTCAGTGTTTGGCTCAGACTTGGGCTCGGCGCCAAGACGCAGGTCTACTGAGTTGCCTGGGTACCTTGGCGGAGCAAAAACCTGGATTCCCCCGTCAAATGTGGAACACAGACAGTTCCAGGATTTAAAGATATTGAAACACGTCCTTTGCGAAAGGCCTGATATCATCTGTGAAACCAACAATAGTTTCTGTTTGGTCAGTTCCTTGTCAACATATCTCAGACTTGGTTTCTGTATACGTCTGCCTGCAGTTGACTATTTCCCCCTTTTAACAAACAATTGTCTTTGTGCTATCTTGTCCAGCCTCGCCTTCATAACTCCTCCCCCCTCCTCTCTCTTTGTTGTTCCCTCGGGTAGCTGACTTATCTCTCATATATAAACTGAACAATAGCAGCTTTGTCGGTGTTAAGCTGTGTGTATATGCATATGTGTATCCATGCCAAAGATCTCCACGGGGATCTTGAGTCAGAGGAGTGAACAGCCGCTTTCTGGAAGTGAAGATGCAGATCAGGAAGATATACTGTCTTTGTCCCAAAGGTGCTCCTAGGATACTGGGAATCCGCCATAAATCTGCACCCTGCCCTCCACCTTTTCCTTACTCATCTTGACTGTCCGCACACATCCTCCCCCCGCTGCCTTGATAGGCGTGATCGCTGCTCCTCCTCAGAGTAATGACAGGGAGAGAGTCGTGTGTGACACCTCCCCATCAGACTATAAATCAGGCTGACTGAGAGGCCCACCCTAAGCCTTGTGGTCCACATGCAACACAAACAGATTACCCCCTTGACTATTTTAAATGGGTACATTTAGGGCTGGGCATCGACCCTCAAACTTATGTGGGACAGACCAACCGGTGCTCATCATAATCCATCTAGCTGCTTAAAGCTTGTATCAAATGTCTGGTCTGGGGTTTTTCGGTGCAAAAGTTAGCTAATGTTTGACTATTTTGTATAAGCAAAGTTATTGTATGGATGCTCATGACAGTATTTTATATTAAAAAAGCATATTTCTCAAAGCAAGATACTGAAAAAGTTTTGTTATCATCGTCAAAACTCTTGGCATTTGTGTGGCCAAAAACTAATACACACTCATATCTTATAATCGCAATCTATCTAATCAGAGTCACGATCCACAATCTGAATTGCAATCTTTTTTCAAAGTATTATTTACATTAGGTCACTCAATTAAGAGCCATGTATAGTTGGGTAGTCCGTCCATTCAGCCATCTAGTTTGCTTGATTGGTTTGTTCATGTAGCTCAGATCTGCTAGTCAAATAAGAGGGTAAGAGACCTTAAAAATCACAATCTTTACACTTTTTTTAGATCATGATCGATCTTTAAGGCATCAACAATCTACTTTTCAGGAGAATTGTAAACGATTTCCAGCCATAGTTGCATTAACACCACCCGTGAACATCTTTCTAACACATAAACACCCCCAGCTGAAACCACAAGATTCAGTCCTTGGCACTGATGCTATAAATATGTTCTATATTGGTGGACATCTGCATAAGACACACAACAAAATATCTATCTCATCGAGGCCTTTGGGGAAAGATGCACTCTGCCTGACCGCCTTTGATAGAAGTCCCTTTGTTCCTTCTTATAAATGTTGTTTGGTGATATCTTTGGTCTTTTTCATCCTTATGTCTAAGAGTTGTTTCCAAACTATTAGTTCAGCTCCAATGATGAGAAGTTGTTTGTTTGGTATTTGACTGTGAAACCTTACCTACAGCAGTGTGGTTTGATGATTAGATGGGACGTGTGTTCACAAAACAAAAGCTTCATGAGTAACCAAAGTCAAAAACATTGTTTATAGTTTGTTGTACATTCCACAGTACTTGTGTCTTCGAGCAGCATTTTTGTGGAATGAATCACGTCCTTTACGATACTGAAAGACAATATCTTATCTGTCTGTAACAGGATCTCACATGGTCCTGCTGTGATAGGTTACCTGAAGGTCTACACACACACACATATGGTGACTCCATGGCAGTGTTTACCTGTATCCCTCTCTCCAAGGGGCAGGTATGTTTGAACTCCCAAGGTAAATATTGGGATAGTGCGAGAAAAGATGAAGTAATATGTTTATCTGTACAGCCTGTGGCTCTCCTTCAAACTTCCTTCAAACGTCCTGGCAGATGTTAAAAAAAACGTCAAAGTCAGGAACTCATGCTTTCAGTTTCAAAGTTGGATCTAATCAAAACCAGCGGCGAATGGATCGCATTAGTCATAGTAGTAGTTTTTGAACTGCCCGTGTAATGTCCGTGACCCCAGATTGATGTCTTGGGAGGAAGCTGGCTGGAATTCTTTACTTTCATCTGTGAAAACATTCATTCAGCAGACAGGTCCGTGTTTTCTTTATGTTGGAGTCGTATATTTCTGTTGTAATGTTACCGTTCAAACCCTGCACAAGAATGTGCACCTGGTCCGTCTTGGATTGATAACTGCCTTACCTTTTTTTTTCTGAACTTAACTTCTTGCACATCGCTGCAGCTCATGAGGTGACAGACTGAGCGGTGAGATTACAGATTGCTTCGAGCTCTTTTGCATGCCGTTTTCTTTACAGCATCACATTGATATTTGTTTCCTTAGGCATGTGAATGGAAATATTCCCTTCAGCTCAGATAAGGACTGGCAAGTGTATGTTGCATCACATTTTGCATGGAATTAAAGCATGATGAAAGACCACTGCCGGTCTTAGTCTTACTCCTCTGTTGAATGATTTTCAAGTCTATAAATTAAATTACGTACAGTCGCTTCGATTGAACAGTTGACGTTTTCTAATGTATAACTGAAGGCCTTATTTCGGATCGTGCTTCACGAATGGAAGGTGGCAAAAAAAAGAAACAAAAAAGTGGAGTGAATAATTGATATGAGCAGACATGGAAGCGACCTTTAAATTACTAATGAGTTAAGCTTCAGACCTGTGACACTGGAGGCCCTGGCATTACTGACTCCTCAATGACGTGTGCACGCACGCACGCATGCACGCATGCAGGAAGTGAGAGTGGAGCGCCGGCACATGCACCTGCAAAAAACTCACCTATAAATAGCGTGTTTTGGCAAATTTGAGGCTACTAATTTCCACTCGTGCACTGTGTAAAATTGCTTTAAATTAGTGGGTTCACTTTTACAGTTGCATGCTGCTTTAAGTTAAGCATTATCATTTAGTTTGAGTCAGTCTGTCTGCCGTCTGTCTTTCAGCTATATGTAACATATTATTTTGGCCATGTGATAGCTGAATGTCTATCTGATCGTATGTATGTGTTATTGGATGTGTGTGTGTGCTGTGTATGAGTTTGGCTGGGAACAAAGCGTTGTCCTCCTTCCCTGGCAAGCCTTGCTGAGTCAGGTCGGCAGTATATAATTTCACATGGGTGCCCATCAGCAGTCTGAGAGCCTTCTTCCCTGGCTCACCCAACAATACAAACCCCTGTGCTTGCAGGGCTCAGCCTGCGAGCAGCCAAACCACTCATCCCGAGCCGCGCTCTCAGCTCTGCCTGACTTCTCCAGGCTCGGTGTAAACCTGCATTATCATTCTCACCATTAGCTGCTGGCTCTGTGGGCGGATCCATGAGTCAGCGCAAACAAATTCCTGGTTGCTAATGTACTCGCCTGCTCTCGGTTTCCGGGGTTGAAGAGAACAAGTGAATGACTCCTGCCAAAGCAGGTATGAGTAAGTCTTTCACTCGCTGAGATGAATAATGTAGTAGTGTTTTATTGTGGCCAGGGTTGTGTAAACTATTGTGGCCACATGCTTATGGGGCTGCACCTTATCGCCTTTCATTGAGATTCAAAAGTGTGTCGGGGTTTCTTTATCTTCAAAAAAAAGCTGCTCTCTAAGCATTTTCAAGAAATTTACATTAAATAATGATTCCTCCTCGCTCACCTTCTTTCCTCGCTCTCTTGTGGTTCAGGCCGGGTTACCATCTGTCTGTGTGAGTGCTGTTGGTAATTCATGATGACTGGGATTTCACACTAAGTGCTGTTTTACACAGTGTGACTGTAGCGGTAGTGACAGCCACAGGTGATGGGCAGACGCTGAATGTCCGTGTCGAGGCCTGCTTCAGATCAGCTTGAGTAATTGTCTATAACCTTTAAACCCTCCTCAATCATCAGTTGCACGCACAGCTTGTATGTTTAGTGGCTATACATGTTGAATAACCCCCATTTGTCCAGCTGATCAGGGATGTGAGCTCGCGGCCTTCTTACTAACGAGTCTGCATATGTAAATACGAAGCACCGCTGTCCATATTTGCCCTTGATTTCGAGGCAAAGGTGTCCCCTGTATAAATGAACCGCTAATCCACTCTCGCTGGTATTTCACACTCGGACAAGCCAATCATTATAATGGAGAAGGCTGAAGGCTGCAGCGGCAGATCCCCTGTATGCAAGTATGACGACTAAAGCTTATTAGTGCTGTTTCTGATTCCTTTTGCGCTGAGTCATTAGCATGTCAATAGAGGAGAGACACAGGCGGACGGGGGGACATTTTCAAAGAGCCGGTCGGGTCGCGAGCCTTCGGATTTTGTTCCGAGAAATATTTGCCAAATTAATGTGCTGTGAAAAAATGCATTATTCATCAGGTGTGTCGAAGCGTCGGTGAAGCTCCGTTAGCAGGGAACCAGGCAACCGTTCAGTCTAATTAACAAGCGGCGTGTCTGGAGAGCTCGCTGCAGCCCGGCCTTTTACTGTGAGGGAAGTAGGAGCAACACATTTTACTGTCATAGTAAAACACACAGTTTTACACACATGGATACGCTAATTCCTGCATGCAAATTAAATGTTACGTTACGCAAAAACACACATAACCCAGTTTTCACAAGCAGCGCTTCAGAAGAGGCACTCGTACCACCAAGAGAATAGACTATTTGATGTTTTTTTTCCAGACAAAATAAGCCATCCAGCTGCGACTCTATTGTTTGTTCCTACATTTTACTGCCTTGTCACACACTATAAAAGCCAATTATCTCCTGCGAGAGAGGTGTGTCTACATTGGAAAGTTATTATGTTTTAATTCACCCAATAGAAGCCCTCAGATCTTGGCCACTAGACCACTCCCTGCTCTCTGACCGCAGGCACTGGAGCCCTGCATACCAGTCGGCCTGCGCATGAGTGTTATGGTGCTTTAGGATTTATTGATGGCCCCTGGAGCATTAGGACAGCTTCACTTTCTTCATGACAGATGTAGAAAATAATCTGTACGTCAGAGATACAATCATGGCAGGTAAACACATAAAGCTGGGCTAGGCCTGTCAGTGTTATTATGACATGTTAACCGTCTCTGCAGATATCTGCAGTATTTGCCCGAGGACTAAGTTGGTCCTATCTCGGGCACATGTTATTTTACAGGGATTAGTGCGGTTCAATCCTTGAAGCAGCTTCTGATCTTTTGCAATGAGATGTTGACGAGTTGAGCAATACGTTGTGGTGAAAACATGCAAGTTGAAATGAAAACAAAGGAAAGAAGAGAAAATGGGAAACGGCAGCAAAGAGACAATTTTAAAAAGCCAGTTGTTCATGAAAGTGTTATGAAGGAAAGCTTTCCTAAGTCCCCCGGGGCTGCGACTGCAAAAGCTTGCTCATGCTTAATAATGATGATGACGTTTCTTTCACCCACTTGGTCGCTTCCAGCACCACCTGGAAACTTTTGTCCAAATTTAAGCCGTCACGCAGGCGAGTATAGAAGTCTGTTGTTTGTTTGTATGCATTTTCAAATTATTCCACCGCTGCACAGCAGACGTTAGACATTAGAGTTTTTTCTGTGCCTCAGATTTACCCACATGATTCATCATAAGAACTCCACAGAGAACCAGTTCTAATTACAGAAGCAAAAGGATAATTTTCTACCATCAAGAATAATTATTGTGCCTCTCTCTCTCTCAACTACGGGCATGTTGTGGACTTTTCTGTTTGCTTTTGCTCTCATCGGTCTTTAAGCACATACACAGCGCTCGCTCGGTAGACTGAAACACTGTATGACGAAGATGGGGGAGGAGGACTAGAGAATGCAAAACAGGAGGCGAGGGACGGACAAAAGAAAGTATCTGTTCGCCCGTTTTATTAGTTTTATCAGCGTTAACATGTGGACGCAGCAGAATGGCGCTAAAAGCTGGCGAGGCGAGGCAGACGAGCCAGTCGATGCCAGGGGCCACAAAAGAGGCAACACTGTCTGCTGAGTGTGGAACCAGGACAACAATAGTGTCTCTGCAGTACAGATGAGACCGGGCTGCTCGGTGCCAGCGTGCAACTGGCTCTTTGAGTGTTTGTGCGTCGCTGCCAACCTGGACCAGAGTGGCACAGAGGACACGGCTTCTCCCAGCACTGTTCATTGTCCTCCAGCATCGATGTCTGACCCGTTATGTACACTTTAACCGGCGTGGGACAGGGTTCTGTTTGCTCTGTCGATGCTGATGGGGAGAACTGTTTGTCCACACTTGTTGTATGTTTTCTGTGTTTCTGTGGCCCAGATCTGAAGCAGTGTGTCATGTACGCTCGCTGCCCTTTTACCCCTGCCATTGTTCCTTGGACTTCTGTTGCTACAGAGATAGCTCGGTAATCACTCTGAGCGGGAGGAACCTCTCATAAAGATAGGCCTAAATGGCACGTCAGCTTGCAAATACGCCAGCAAGCTCGTACATGAAAGCGTACAACCAAACCCTTGACCATTGCAGCTGCACGAAGTGTTCTGTACTTCCGGCACGCGCATGCATACCTACGCATTACACACCCAGTAAGCTTCATGTAGCCTAAGGGCCCAGGTGTGGAGAAAGCCAAAGTACATTAATAACCTTGTTTGGAATTTTTTTGATAGGCTCTTCTTCCACTGAATATTTCCCAATACTGCTCATGACTAACAGACATACATTGTTCTAACCTTTGCACAGGAAACTGAGGGGTTAAGGGTGTGTCTGTCCATCTACACGAATACTTGTGTGTGTTTTTGTGTTTAGCGTATAAGTGTTTGTGCATGCTTTGCACACATTATTTGGACACGAATGAGTGGAGAGGGGGGGCGTCTCCCACTAGATTCCTGTCAGAGCCAGATGTTAGGGGTTTATTTTGAAATGATTAAGAAATTGAATCATATCCCGCAGTTGGTGTCCGATAAGAAAAAAAACAGTCTAAATCCACAGATGTTCATTCTCAAGCTGTCATTTGTTTCAAGTAAACAGCTGTGTTCCCGGTAAACGGACACTCCTCTGTGCCCAGCTTGTCCAGAAGGGCCCATCAGTTCACAGCCTGACACTGTTGCTCGCAGAGAGTGGCACACAGACGAGCCGAATCATGCCCCGCCGTGTGTCTGCAGGGCCGTGATGCTAACCACTTCTGCCTTGAGCCAAAATCACAGAGGAGCCAGGAGGCTGTCATTGAAAAGAGACAGACAGAGGTACAGACAGGGTGATGAAAGACGCAAAGCGGGTGAGCTGGATTGGTGAGTGGTGATGATGAGAAGGGGAGAGAGGGAATGGCACACGGCTCCAATCTCTGCTTTTTTTTTTTTTCCTCCACCACTCTTTCGACCCTCTTTTATCTGTCTACCTGTCAGATTTATTTTTTTCCACGTTTATTCTTTCTCTTTCTCATTTGTACACTGTCAGCTCTCCTCACTGTCTCTCTTTCTCTGCCTTTCATCATACAGTATGACTTGTCTGTTTTCTTTATTCAAGTTAGGATCATCAGGTGCCTCTTGTTTTTTTTGTTGATGTGGGAAAATATTTGATTGCTTCAGTTTGGTGATTACCTCCGAAGTAGTGGTACGTTTCCTTTAATTCCCCTCCTTTGAGAAAAACATGCAACATGCCAGAGCTGAGAGTAGAGGTCAGTTTTCAAGCAAGAATGTCAAACATCACTGCTTCCAGCTTCTTACATGGGAGGATTTGCTGTTTTTCTTGGTCATGTATGACAGTAAATTAAGAGTTTTGGTCTGTTGGTTGGACAAAAAAAGTCATTTGAAGACGTCACTTTGAGCCCGGCTGAGCATTTTTTGATAATTTGATGGTGATTTATGGTGAAAATAATCCCTGGTTGCAAGCTTTGCTCAGAGTTTCAGTTGAAACTGTAGTGTGATGGCTCGGTGGGTGGGGCTGGGGTGAAAGTAAACGTGGGAGCTGGAATGTGTTTTTCTCTTTAGGGGGGTGGGGGTGACCTGAGGGTGTGGTTTAGAGGTGTGAGTGGCTGTCATGTGTGAGTTTGTGTGGCTTGGATCATCTCATCGTGTGTGTTTGTGCATGTGTGTGTGGCGACTCTGAACACTTTCTAAGCAGTCTCTGTCGACAGAATTTGCATGTTGACTCTTAAGAGTCACCCTCCGTTTTGGATAGCCGATATGTTTACTGACGACGTTGATGGTTTGCGTGCAGGTGCCTCTCTTCTATCTGTATTTCAGTGAGAACTGACACAGGACTCCTGAGCTGTGCTGTGAAAAGGAGCTGGGTCAGGCAGGCGGATGTCTGGTTTCTCGGTGTTGTTGTGCCTGTGACAAAGAGAATAGACAGCAACCTGAGACTTGCAGGCCTGTTTGTTTCCTGTTAGTGCAGATTATCACATTTCAGCAGCCAGGAGGGACAAGAACTGAGCATCATGGGAGAGTGACATTCTTAGCTGGGAGATGTTTGTGTGTTTTGTGTTCTCGTTTAATGAGATTGTTACGGTGCATAGAAATCCCAGACAGATATAGAAACATTTCCTTTAGGTGCTGTCTGCTGTTTATTTGCATGGAAATCGGGTCAACTCTATGCAGGTAGGGACGAATTTCCCTATACATGCAAGCGTGTATTTGACGAAAATGTGAAGAGTTCAACCTCAGTTTGAGCTATGTAAACAGTGACTCCAAGCTATGAGGATGCTTTCGAGTAGAGGAACGTTTGACCTGCAAGGTGGCATTGCACGACACACGGCTTGAAGGTTTGAAAATGTTTCTTCCTGTTCGCCAAAATGATTCACCAATTATGTATTGCAACACAGCACATTCTGTCCTCGTAAGAGAATATTGACACTGTGTTGAAATGTTGTGGTGTTTGATTTGGAAAGCGCTCCCTTTTCATATCAAGTTTCTCTCGAGATGAAATCACCTCGCTCCTACGGCTCAAAGGAATTTCTACCACATGTGATCATCCGTCTCTATCTCCCGCTTGTTTCCTGTGATCTCGTGCTGCAGAGTTCAATCCGCGAGCCGTGCCGTCACTCCCTCCGTATGTGGTGTGTCATGTTGAGCTGTTCTGTGTGATGTTGTTGCCACATCAGATAGGCTGTTGCTCCCCAGCAGAGTCGGTGTTTGGTGTCCAAACAGCGGAGGAGCAATGGTGGTGCCGGGGCCAGTCAGGTCAGCGGAGGAGGAGGAGGAGGAGGATGGTGGGGTGAGGGCTTTGTTAAGAAAGGCAGGAATTCTTCCGGCTGGCAGATGAAGTCAGTGCATTCCTCCAAAGCAGCTCCCTATAGGCAGCCAGTGGAGCAGAGCCAGGCACTGAATGAGGGGCGAGATAATGGTGGGGCTCAGTATTGAACACCTCCCATTGGGAACCGGAGAGACAGACAGAAAGAGAACACCATCTGTCTGACTCTGGGTGAGGAGTTGTCTTTTTACCCACCTAGGCTACAAAGTTTCATTTACCGTGCCAAGTTCTATAGATAATCCTACCACTGCCCGAGGCGTTTCACTTTTTATGAGCACTGCGGTATTTTATTACCTTGTTTTGAAGCTTAGCTGTAAAAAAAAAAAAGCACAGACAGGCAGAGCGAGGACCGAACGAGAGCAGTATTCATTTAGGTTAAACCTGCTGCCCAGACGCGCGTTAGGCTACCTGCTGATCTGCTCTCTGAAGTCTGATGAGACCCAGTTCTGGTCCTGCTGAGGAGGATCAAACTAAGTTGCACACACACACACACACAGACACACTTGTTCTGTCTCTCCTGCCATGTTTCTATGTATTTCTACCCGCACAAACACCCTCTCCCAAACATAGACACACTTGAGTTGCTCCACTTTCCCTGTCCGTTCCTCTCGGCAGTAAGCTATCATAACGGCTTTGAAGGAGGGCAGCAGAGCGTTTAATTGGGTTACAGATTGGCATTTATGCTCCCAGGTCCGCGAGATACTGCCGGGGCTCTTAACTAACCACTAGGAACTTAACAAAATGTTACGCTGCTGTACCCCTCGGCTCCTGGACTTGATATTTACAATTCAATGATGCTCTTACTCAACGCGGCACATGTTTGACGTCAGTGCTGTTTGGTGTAGAAACTGGTATTTCAACAAAGTGACTAACAAGTGAAGGCACTTCAGCTGCCATTGCGTTTTGTTTAGGCTAGCAACATGTTGTGCCATGGGTTTTGGTAAGATTACATCACGATGCACAACTCCGTGAAGCCTTTACGTCATCAGCGCGGTGTGTTTTGTGTTACCCCCGCTCTTACAACTGGAAGTTTAGATTTCTCACACCTCTAACATGTGCCTCTCTTCTTGTCTTTCAGATTCAGTGCCATGCAGTTTTGAGTTGAGTCAACCGAAGCCGAACTGATCTGTCCGAAAAACCATCTTGCTGTTCGCCCCGTCCCTCCTGGTGTCAGATGGAGCTCAAAGTGTGGGTGGACGGAGTGGTGCGGGTTGTGTGCGGCCTGTCTGAGGAGACGTCCTGCCAAGACGTCGTCATTGCTCTGGCTCAGGCCATTGGTGGGTATCCCGGACCCTTCAATGCTGTGAAATCATTGTGTCATCATGTTGCAATACAGGCTTCTAAGCTGTTGTTAGTTGGCACCATGTTTGTGTGCTTGACAGCTAATCTAATGTCCTTAAGTGATTAGATAACAGCTCTGCAGAGAGAGTTTGTTGACGACAATACTACGCTTAGGTTGCAGCAGTTTGCTTCCGCGCTCACCTTTTCATTCTCCGCTGACCCAAATCAAACACTTCACTGGATTTTCTGGGTATGAGACGGATTTGAGGCGGCTCTCTCTGTCCCTGTGTCCTCCGGCTTCATTCAAGCCATACGCTGGAGCAGCGTCGAACAACATAACTCCAGATTTAGCACTCTCCTTCTTCCATGAGTGAGCTGCCTGCCAAGTCATTAGGGAGGGTTTGTCCTAATTTCAAGGTCCTTGTGGAAACTTCAGTTTATTTGAACATTTTTTACATGATGTGCGAGTCTTATGCAGCAGCCTTTTTATTCCAATCCTCAGAGGCAGAGATTTAGAGGTATCAGCGGCATCATAATGTGTTTGATGTCATTTGTTCACTTAGCGTTACTTGCGTAGAAGCGGTGGGAGGAGCCAGTCAAGCTGCTTTAAGTACACTGAAGGAGAAGAGAGGTCTTCCACAAGTAGCTTATGAGCACATTTACTGATTTATGTGGTGCTTTTTATAAAAACCAAGAGTTGTGCAGCTTCTTCAGTTTTATCTAGTGTTGTTTTTTAGTTTGTAGATACATTTCTCTGTCCTCACTCTCCGTCTCTCTCTCTGTCTCCAGGTCAGACAGGCCGGTATGTTCTGATCCAGCGTCTTAGGGACACGGAGAGGCAGCTGTTGGCCACAGAGAAGCCTCTGGAGTCTCTGGCTAAGCTAGGCCAACATGGCAGTGAAGTTCAGTTCTTCCTGCGCCGCACTGGCCCCAGCAGCAGCGACGGACCCGGCTCTAAACAAGACAGACCGTCTCCCCTCCCGCTACCCAAGCATCCTGAGCCCGAGCCTTCAAAACGCAGCCAGCCTAAGAAAGCACTTACCTTTAACCTGGGGCCATCCACCTCTCCTAAAGCCAAAGCCAAACAGTTTAAGAGGTCTCCTCGGGACTCACCAGAGCAAAGAGCCTCCCCCTCCCCGTCTCCCAGCCCTGTATCCAGTCATGTGCCATCACCCTCTCCCTCACCACCCATAGGCCCATCCAAAGAGGAGGTCTTTAGGAAGGTTCTTCAGCAACAGGAGAGACTGAGGGCTTTCGAGGCCCAGCTAGAAGCCCTAGAGAGGGAGTCGCACACCTGGGAGCGTTCCTACCCATCACCGTGTCCTTCACCAGTCTCCGACGCTCGCTTGCAAGAAGAATTGGACGCTCTGGAGCAAGCGATGCGCAGGAACCAGGCCGAGCTTGCTCACGAGCAGTACTGGGAGGAGGAGCTTCAGGCAGAGGTGGACAAGGAGCGAGGAATGAGGAGGAAGCTGGGGGAGCTCCACGCCAAGCTAGATGACTGTGGACGGCGACTGCACGAGTTCTCCGTTCGCTCTGCTCAGCTGGAGCAAGAGATCCAGAGGGAAAGCCAGGCGGAGGGGAAAGCCAGCAGACCCGAGGAGTCCCTCGACGTGGTGAAGGCAGAGCTTCACAGCCGGGAGAATCTCGCGAAAGATCTGGAGGAGCAGGTTTCTGAGACTGACAAGGCTCTGGGGAAGGCAGAGTCTCTGCTGCAGGTAAGGAGAGAGGTCAAGGTTCTGGAGAAAGGGCTGTAGATGCAGCCCGTGTGTGTGGTCGTTTGAGGGTTGTAGCACAGACTCTCCTCTAGCAAAGCTGTAAAACTATATCCCTCTCCTACCTGCACACTGCAGCAGACACAACAACAGTGCAGAGACACTCGTAAAAAAGGAAAAGAGCAATTGGCAAAAAGGAGACATGATTTATTGTGGTCTGTATACTCACATCCTATCTTCTATGAAGTGTTTTATTGTCTGAGGATCTATTTACAGTCTCGCTGAACTGGTTCAGCAGGTGTCATCTTGTATGCATGTTCTGAACACGTGGTTACTAATGGTGTTTATATCACATTGCCAGTATCTACATATTTTTGTACCCTGTGTATGATTAAAAAAAGAGATTAAAGACGATTGATTTGTAGAACAAAAGCTCCTTTCTTTGGACTGAATTGGCCTCAGCTCATCGCAGTTTGTGGTGTCTTGTTTACTCTCTTGGTGGTTGTCATAGACACGGCTCTGTCAATAAAAGCCTAACCCAGTTTGAAGTGAAACTCGAGTTTACTCGTAATAATTCACATGAAACCCAGGACTCCGGTATCAGGTATTTGTTTTCGTTGAGCTCATTCAGACTAGTTCCAGCTACGGAAGTGTAGGAAATTAAATTCCTCTTACACTGTAAGATGGTGAGATGGTGTTTTTTTTTTTTGTTCTCTCCCAGGAAATAGAGCACCAAGAAAATATTTGTAGTCTAGTGTTTTCCGTGTTTTCTTCAGCAAAGACCATCCGGACTGAAAGACTGTTGAATCCCGTTCCCAATCCACTGGGCCTCAAGCCAAGCAAACTTCAAGCAAACTGGCTGGAAAACTAATTAAAAACAGCTCATTTGAGTCATGGGCAGTCGTCCTTATGGGGATATGTGTGACTATGCGGGTGAACTCGACAGATTTAGAGCCCAATTGATGAAACGGAGTCATGATCAATTTTATTATCTTGTCCTTAGCATCCTGCTGCAGGACAGAGGTTATATAACATAGTGGTTTATTATGTTCCATCATGTCAGATCATGCACTGCAAGAGTTTATAATCCAAAAGTAACCTGCAGAGGCATCGCTCCACTCAGGCATTTATCGCCTGGAAGAAACAAGATGCTTTTATTCCCTGTTAATGACATGTTAACAGTGGTAACATGATACAGTATCAGAAAGCTAAATCAACAGTAATGTAAAGGTGTGTGTGTGTGTCTGGCTGTGTCAGTCACCCGCCAGCTGATCAGCGCGGCTGCCAGCCGAGTGTTTAAGTGTTGGTGCTGATGAGCACAGCGCTCCTGTAATTAAGCTAATGGAGGCAGACCTGCAGGTGTGAACTGCCTCAGCAGGCTGCCTCAGCCCAACATCAATTACACGTATACACACACACATGCTGGAGCCGGTGGACTATAGCATACCGCTGCTGCTTCCTGTGCTGTGTGCAGACACATTGATTAAGCACAAATGGGAAGTCGATTAAGACTAATTGACTGGCTTGTCTGTGCGCATCACCGTTTAATCTGTGGGCGCAAAAGGTGATGCCGCTGTCTCGATGGTGGATCTCTGAACTATAGGTCTTCCAATAATTACAGCTAATAAATATCTTTCCCCCTGACGTGTGGTCAGTTACGAAGGCCCTGGAGAAGTATGACTTAGACTGCCGGAATCTGACGGAATTAGACAAACGCTTGTGATAGCAGTGATGATTCATTGTAGCTGAATGGTCTGACGATGGCTGATGTGTGATGGTGTCCATCAGTGACTTGAGACTGGACTTTTAGACTCTGCTGCCCCCTTATGGTGAAAAGATGCATGTCACTTACAGTAATAATAATAATGTGACCTAAAAGCAAAATACAGCAGTCGTGCCTTATAAACACAGGTAGAAATTCTGTCATTGTAATCATGCAGAGGAGAATTGTATCTACCGATTGAAACAGTTTAGCTCATCCCATTTTTTGATTGGTTGACAGACAGATGAGGCGTCAGCGTTCAATGAGTCAGCGGTGACACGTCTTTGCTATAAATCCTCCTTTTGTTCTCCTCGCTGATCTGTGTTTTTTTTTCCATCTCAGGCCAAACAGGAGGAGCTGGAGGAGCTGAACAAGGAGCTGAGGCAGTGTAACCTGCAGCAGTTTATACAACAGACGGGTGTCCTGCCGGCGCACACCCAATCACGCACGGATCTCCAGGAGCAACTGGAGCAGTTAGAGCTGGCACATCTCCTGCAGGAAGGATACAGTAATGGAGGTAATGGAGGCAAAAGTAAAACTATTGACACTCAAACTTGTAAACTGTTTTGGCAATAGTCATCCTGTATCATCAGGACCCACATGGGGAAATAAAAACTCAAGGGAATGACAAGGATTTATGCAGCACTTTAATGCTTCTGATGTGCTATTTATATGTTTTGTGTGGTCACTAAGAGCTCGAAATGACTAATTGCGTTATTAGTATTATTGGATTGCAAATCAACCAGATGTTATGAATAATGACTAACAAGTACAGACAGGATGGAAATGTGGCTTCTTGTACAGTAATGATTCAGGGCTTCTTACTGTGGGATCAATATCACACACTTGTTAATGTACTTAACTCCACAACTGCACCAATTTGACACAACAAAGTGTGTTTACAGGTGTTAGGGAGTACTGCTGCATATGTCTAAGTTGCATTGTGGGTAATGTAGGTGTCAGCTTTTGAATAACAGTGTGTTTAATACTGTTGGACTCATACGGACAGTTTAAAAACAAATAATCAAAATTGTTTCTGCAGAACTGAAGATTTCTCCTTTTTTATTCCACACATCCATTTAATTTAAAAATCTGGTGCCAAACATTACCCACAATGCAGTTTAACCACTGAGTGACATCGCTGGAGTCAGTTTGTCAGATTATATGCAGCTTCCTCCACAGCCGCAGAAGGTATTACACTAAATCATGCTTAAATCAAATGTCTTCTTCGTGCTCTCTCTCTCCGTCAGGCCACAGCCTAACTTCACTGGCATCGCCGCCTCGCCCCACCGCCAAACAGTTCCTGGGACATCCACGCAACCTGCAAAACCCTCTTGTGTCCAGTCTCAACCCTGAGGGTGTGTATGTGTGAGACCCTGCCTGCCGCTTCCCGAGTCCATCCCGCTCTGCTCCTCTCCTGCCCTGCCCGTCCCCCCGGTCCCCAGAACCCCCTTGCCCCCAATCTTTTTACCCCGGTTTGATTGGGTTTTAAAGCTGCTGTTCTTGGTGTCGGGTAGCGAAACCATCTGTGTGGTGGAGGTCTTTCCTACTTCTCAGCGGCTCTTTCCTGCGCTCTACCTGAAAGACTTCTAACTCTCCGTCTCCTGGTGATACCTGTCCTTAACTTTCTGAGGCTGACTTACCCTCTTACATTTCCCTGTATGCTCTAATTCGCTGTCCTTTCATGTTGACTCTCCTCCCCGCCCTCCTCCTCTCTCACTGTTTGCTTCTGGACTAACGGTAGCTGCTTTCATTATACTTTAATGCATCTGGGAACCTGCTCCTAATTTCCCCCTCTGTGATACGGAGTGGCCTTCCCACCCTCAAGTCAACAATTATAAACCCCGACGGCTGCTTTTTTCCACCGTATCTCCACGTAACACATCCATCGCACTAGGAATGACTGTAGCAGACATTCTGATTGTAGCGCTGTTTTTTATACTGTGACATGGACAGATAACGAGACCAATGTCATTTCAGTTTGCCTTTTATGTATGGATACTATTTATATGTGAAGTGGGAGGTGTATCTATACAATGCCTTGTACTTTGGTGACGCCTGACTTCCAAAGAGCAAGAGCCTTTCACAGAGGGCTCTGCAAAAAAAAAAAAAAATGTATTGCACTGTCCCATTCTCCTCCTGTGTGAAGCCTTGGCCCCTTGTTTTGCTACTGAGAAATGTATCTTTCTGTTCTCTTTGTGCTCCGCTTGAAGTCAGAGCGACTTATTTTTAGGAGCTTCCAGCTTTTGCCAGTCTATTTTTGTCGAGCTCCGTGCTAAAAGAAGGGATACATTTCATAAGTAGTGCCACAAGGGCCGTGGTTTTTGAGATTTTTTTGTTTCTTTGGCCTGGTCCTTTTCGCTGTCATCACACCTAACATTTGACCTGTCATAACTCGCAATGTGCCTCAGTGGACTGTAGATTTAGGATGAGCTTTACTTACTAAAATCCTCATAACAAACATCACGCAAACAAACTGTTGTTTTCAGTGCTCTGGCTCTGTTTTTCCACAAATGACTATCCAAACCACATAAACCAATATTTACTTTGCCATAGCACTTAGCGCTTTATTACGTGTCTCTCTATTACCCTGACAGGTCAAAGTGTTTGAGTGTGCACTCTCTCCTTACCGTCTACAGTGTGGTGTTTCCTTTGTGGGGTTATACGACCGCTTCTTGCTTTGGAAAAACTACAGACCGTCTCAGTGCTTGTTATAGAAAAACCTGCTTGAAGCTACTCTGACTTCAAGACTCGACTCATAACAGAGTTAACTGGTGGTTGTGTCAGCTTCTCATAAGCATGTGTGAATATCCTGTGTGACGCAAGTCTCAGCTGAAAACTGTTTTCCAAACAAAGGGATCATCATCCCCACTTATTTTTGTGTGTCTTGCAGTCCTGACATCCAGAGAGTCGTCATGGAGATAAAACATGGACCGCATGGCCAAGGGAAACTTGTTCACTGTTCTGTCACCGTCACCTCATATTTAACCCCCTTTTTTCTTTGTAACTCTATTTAATCTACCATGATATACATACTGTATATACATAAGACAAAAATATATTTACAGAGTTTTGCTACTGTAAACACTACAAATGATATGTATGAAATGTAAAAAATAATTTAGAAAACTTTTACCTAGAGCAATTATTACTATTACTATGTATTTAAATATAATAAAAATGTGCATTGTGTTTTAGATAATCTTTCTGTTGTGTGATTGTTTTTCTTTAATACCCTTTTTATGATATTACATTTTATTTATTCATCCTTGTAATTTAGAGCTGCATGGATTATTTGATTAAAGGTAAGAATTTTAGTTAACAGCATTCAAAAATGTATTAAAATTATCAACAGAATGTGAAGAAATAACAGAACTTGGATTATGTTAGCATGCTAACCAGCTAGCTGAAGCTCGTCCCGTTCCAAAGCTGTAAGCACCGACACTTCCCTCCATCCTACGACCGCTAACTGCACTGTTAACTGAGCCAACTAGCTCACAGCAGCTACAGTTAGCAGCAGATGTGCTGTCCTCTATTTGTTATGAGCAAGAATTGGACACGTGGCCAATTCTTACATGCTGCATCTTTAATCAGATTAGTCGATGGAAAGGTTATTAATCTGTTTGAGTTTGTTTTCAAGCAAAAAAGTAAAACATTTGCTTTTTCCAGCTTCTTAAAAGTAAAGCTTTGCTTATTTTTCTTTGTCATTCATGAAAGTAAATGAAGAATCTTTGAGCTTTTAGACAAAAGAAGCAATTCGCTTTGGCTCTGGGAAATTATTAGTTGCAGCCTTATTGGTTTCTACAGTAACTAACAGTGAAGGTACAGCACATCTGTCATACCCTGCAGTTAATAATTAACACACCACTGTACACTTTCTAAAAATTACAGAGCCATGAAGCTCCTATGTGAAAATGCATTATGAATATATTATAGCTCCTGAATTATGCATGCTCTCCTCACTCACTCGTGGTACAATGGGCCCTGTGTGATGTGATGCACGATCATATCAGGGCATTTTAAAAAGGCGGTATTCACAGGTGGCTGATTCCGGGTTCGCGGAGTGCATCCGTGGCGAGAATGGGAAATGTGCCAAACATCCCGGCATCACAGCGGCTGCTGTTATGGATGAGGTAACGCAGTGTATCTACAAGACATGTGACCGTAGAGGCACAAGGGGCACAGCAGAGTTGAGAGGCAATCCACTGAGTTATAAATGTACCTTGTTGGCAGTTTCTTTAAAGTTCCTTTGCTATCAGGAAACAGATTTCTTTACCATCAGAGGACGTCTGATTGCAGAAGATTGTGGCCTTTACCCCCGAGTCCATATGTTTTCTGTCCGTCTTTAAAATGCTGACAACAAAACAAGTGATTCTTTGTTATTTTCTGTCATCTGTGATAAAAATCGCCCCGGCACGATTGGATAAACACAGATGCACCACTGTGGGCTGAAGCACAGCACTCCAGTCCTCCACCCCTTTCCTGTTTGTTTACCCTGTAGAGTAAATATGCCGGCTGTCACACTGACTTGAGCTTCCCTTGTGCTCTGGCTAACCCCTGACTGAAACCCTGTGGATTTTCTATAAATACTCTCATCTGCCGTCACTTGGCGCAGGTACAGTCGCAAGCATGCACATATTTTCTCTCCGTGTCCGTGTAGACGTAAATGGACGTCAGAAACTTTCCCAGGGCATTAAAAACATACTTCTCCTGATCAATAATGCATCCCTTTGTGCCGATGTTGGCTTCCAGCCACGTGTTTAGAAGTAAGGATATAGTTATTGCGATTAATTATGTAGAATTGGATTTTGCTGAGAAGGTTTAGAGCTGTCTGGCTTGGCAGGGGTCAGATAAGCTGCAAATCCTTGTTTGGTTCCCACTGACTGTCTGGATGAACCCACAGCACGGTGCAACACTGACGCCTACCTGTGGATGCGAAGGATACTGCACGTACACATAAAGTCAAAACAAGTCTTCCTCTTTGTATTTCCCACCTATTTCATCCACATTTAAATACTGGAGTGTTCAATGCTAAGTCATGTGATTCCCTACAAATTAAAATCTCTGAATTTCATTGTATTTCTTGTGGATTGTTTGGATCTAATGTTTTTATTCCTAGATGACCTCAGGTCAGTGTTTTACATGTATTTTTCGTCTGTTATTCTACACACAAAGTGAAATGTATCTAACCTCGCCCACTTCATATCTAAACCTAGGCGGGTCCAATCTCATAAACAGCACATTAACAGATTATGATGATGTTCCCCAGCGAGGGAATTATTTCTACAATGGCACTCCACATGAACCTCATCCCAAATCCACTTTGGAAGGTTTCGGATTGAAGGCAAAAAAAGTTGAACGTTCGACCGCATTTTTGTGTGAAAACTTGACCGACGGGCGAGCGGCTGTCTGGGAAAAATCAAGCTCCTCTGCGTGGCCGCGAGAGTGAGCATCAGCACGTCCACATTACGATGATGAATGCGGCCACGAGTTAATGAGTCTGACATACTGCACTTATCTATTCCTCTGTGTCACAGTGAGTCATTATGCACCGGTGGGAATAAAACAACCCTCAGTGATACCAGGAAATGCATTACACGCTCAAACAGAAAGTAAGATACATAATGCCACAACTGTTTTGAGTAGAAACTTTACTTTGCACTTGAGGGATACGTTTCACAAACAAGACACAGTGTAGTACATAATGTGCGGACACAGTTGACTTGGACGTACTTCTTGGAATTTGCTTCACAATTTAGGAAAACAACTGGAAAAACTGCCTCTACTAGCGTGACACATTCTCCAAGCTCAGTGTCTTTTTTAAGTAATGCTCATTTTCGCTGAAGGGGCCTCCGGGAACCTCCTCGAATAACCCCTGCGGGGCCCCTGACCTCGAATTTGGAAGCAGAGACTACGACGATGATAATCCTGACACGGATGAAACAGAAACAGAAACAAAACACTCACCGACAGTAGGTGGCATAAGGGAGGTCGGCTCCAAAGGGGGCAATGCAAAACCTATATAAGGGGACAGTACAGTATGTGAACATAAGAGGAAGTAGGCTACAGTACACATGGAGACCACTGGGAGAGCAGTCATGTTGAACAGGCCTGTCCCAGCAGCAGCAGCAGCAGCAATGTGCACACAGGACGTGATCAAGGAGGTGGGTTGGTGTGCGGCCGGGGCTGGTTCTTCTCGGACGGGCCACAGATGAGAAGTGCTCCCAAAACCAGGTTAGCCGCTGTCACACGCACAGTGGAACTGGCAACTGGCGCAATGTGCGTTAGTCAGTGGCTTACCTGCTTTTAGATCTCAGACATATTAAACTGACAGCCATGCGGACACATAATCTGTGGAGTCACACAGACAAAGGCTGCTGTCACAGGGCAGTAATGAAACAGTCAACATGAGGAGTGGAGCCTTCTAGAAAAAAAATCCCTGAAAGTTAGTGAAATAAAAATAAAAATAAAAATTTGAATTAAATTCATCTGCACACAAATTACATAACAATTCAGTCAAATCAATCAGGTTTAACATCTAGAATCACAACAATGTAACTCACAGAATTTCAAATTACCTTTAGTACACGATGTATGCATTTGGCTACCCACAATATGATTTCCATTTTCAATTCTCATGGAAAAAAAAAAGTTCCTAAATAATTAATAATCACATCTGACAGTTGTAATGAAATGTGTGAATAAATTCCTCACAGTGATGACAGTGGATGTGGCCTTATCCGTCCACACCATTAAAGACAGAATAAAGAATAGTGGCAGATAAAGGGAGCTACTTACCAGTCCCAAGTTTTTCTCTTTGAGGTTAATTTTAAAAGAGGAAATCTTCCATCTCCGCCGACAGGAGCTCGTCTACCATCTCTCCACACATCCACATTGTTTTTTCTCTTAAAGAAATCACAGTGCATGACTTAAAGTTAGCTGTATTTTAGGACTATAGTACACCGACGCAGAAGTTCAGTACACTTGCACTACCCCAACCCTGCCCACTCCCCTGCATCTGCAACCCGACCTGGTTATGCAAATTGGAAAGAAACGCGACGCGGCCCGCGGCCAATGAGCGGCCGCGCTGGAGCTGAAAACCCCGCCTGTTAGCGATAACAGACGAATGAGACTATCCAGGGGGCGGGGCTTGTCCCGGCAGCACGTTAGGTTGAGATTTAGAGTTATAGTTGGGGTGCGGCGCGTTCAGTTCTGCACGTCGTACATTAGGAATGAACCATTATCGTGTTAACAGTTTCCTGCCCCGCGCGATTATTTATAACAAACACCGGTGTCACACAGGTGACTTTAACCTTAAATAGACGCCGTGTGACGCGACAGCTGCTACAGGAGGCGGGATACGTGTGTTATAAGGCGGTTGGACAAAGGACGCCCCTACCCCTACAGTGTGAAGTGGTTGAACTCGGCTTACTTGTGTACAGTGTTGCCATGAGCGGAGTGTGGCTGTGCACGTACCAAGGATGCAGCACGACAGTCTGATCTGATGATGACGGCGGGGAGGAGGAGGAGGAGGAGGAGGAGGTGGAAGATGATGAACACTCAATTATTTAGGGAGCGAGAGTTTAGGACTATCCTGATGTGATATCACATAATTTCGAATCTGAAATTAAAATTATATCTTTTTATTTTATTTTATTTTTATATTTTTAAAATCACATTAAAAAGTTAACATTTAGACTAAAACTCTTTATTTATTTAAATAATTATGATATCATAAAGGTATACAATGCTATAATATTTGTCCTAGTTAATTTTGACCTTAACACCTCTTTGTCTTTTGATATATAAATACTTAATGTATGTGACCCCCTCCCCTCTTTTTTCTGGAACATGATGTTCTTTCTTTGTCACATGATGTTCTGTCTCTCAGGTTTAGGGGCTCCTTTACCCTACAGTTTTTTTTTTTTTCTTCCTCTCAACACTTTTTGCATATCAAAGCCCTTTCGGATTATCTACAGCCAGGACACACATAACCCCATGACAGAAAGTAGTAAATCAGGATTATATTATACAGGATTATGTAACAGCTGATATTGACAATTTGAAGTTACCCCACTAGGGGGCGACAAGGGGCGCTGGATTACTGCATGGACTGCTTGTTCAGTCCTGGCACCACCATGAAGGGAGTAATTATAGTTAGTAAGTGTAGTATAAGACTTTAAAAAAAGAAGTGAGGGTTAGATACTGAATGTGAAATACAATCTTGTCTTAGCTTATCAATAACTTTCTGATTTGTGACAAACACATGTGTCTAAGAACAGCTGACAGTGTGATCAGTGTGTGCACTTTGAACCACCCTGTGTAATCAGTGTGAGGCCATGTGTCAGCTGTGTGAAAGAGCGTACCATCATTTACACTGTGAGCTTGCAAATATTGCAGTGTATGTGTTGAAAATTCAAACCATATTTTATGTTTTTAATAATTGAAAATATAGTCCTATTTCTCTACACCAAAAACAGCCTCACAAAACTTTTTGTTACATTTTTTTGTGATTGTGCATCAGTCCATGTATTAATTAACACCTGTTAAATTGTAATAAGTAGATAATTAGCAGTGATAGCGAGGTTAGCGCTTTTCTACCTAGAATGCAGCATCTGTTTTTAATGTGACTGGACACACTGTAACAGACATACATGCACACCACCTGCCAAACTATTTATTTATTTATTAAGGCAAGGCAATTCAAAGTGCTTTACAGGGGCAAAATTACATTAAAAATTGCATTTAAAAGACATTAAAAACAAGTTGGAAGACATCAAGAAACAAAACATTAAAACAAGTTAATAAAATAGGAGAGTAACCTAAAATAAAATAGGTTTAAAAGAGACAAGACTAGAAAATAAAAGTCACAGTGCAGTTCAAAGCCTTGAGATGCAAACAAAAAGGTCTTCTAGGTGAGAGTTGGAGCAGACCTGCAGTTTTCTGGGAGTTTTTTTTTTCAGATATGTGGCGCATAATAACTGAACGCTGCTTCTCCATGTTCAGTTTTGACTCTAGGGACTGAAAGCAGACCTGTACCTGACGACCTCAGGGGTCTGGATGGTTCATAACGTAGCAGCAGATTAGAAATGTATTTTGGCCCAAAACCATCCAGTGCTTTATAAACCAACAGCAGGATTTTGAAATGTATTCTTTGACAGACAGGAAGCCAGTGTAAAGATATAAGCACTGGAGTGATGTAGTCTACTTTTTTGGTTCTTGTTAGAACTCGAGCTGCAGCTGAATTGTACTTAATTATCAAAGTAAAAGTAAAATACCCATATGTGTACATGTATGTAATTCAGGGTCGACCGATAATTAGCCTGGCTGATTATCCAATCCCGTATTCAGCTTTTAAATTTTTTTTAATTTTATTTCTTAAGACGATTGTACATCAAATACATGTAATTAAAAATGTGGTGCAGAATGCAATAAGTAGTAAATAAAGTTTTCAAAAAAATGTATTTAATTTAAAAAGTAAAATATTTGCTTCTAAAATTTAGTAGTGTACAAGCACCTCAACATTTAAGTAAATGTACTCAGTTACATTCCCTCACTGAAAACACTGGACTCAGACTCACGTGCGCGGTGTACCGTGATGTCAAATAAACGTGTACTGTCTCTTTAAGAGTCGCGTTCGTCAAAGTGCACTCGGCCATTTCCGTCAGTTGCCAGCCGGCGGTGTCCATCAACAATCGTGGAGACCTCAAATCACTCGAACATACCTCCCACTTTTTGATAGGGTAGGTCTGAAAATTAACATTAAGTGCCAGAATATGACATTGTATTTCAGAGGTTTGAACAGAGAACTCGTCCACGTTACTCCACGCGGAGTGTGTTTTAATATAAAGTCCGAAGAAGGAGCTTGTAGTGGACGTTAGCTAAATTTAGCTGCAACGAGGCTAGCGAACACGCTACACTGAAGCTAATGTTACGAGCTAGCGTCGTTTGTTCACTAAGAACAGCGTTACAAGCTAGTCCAATATTCTTGACAGTGCATTAATCTAAAATCTTTGTATCTACGTTGATGCCGCATGTAGATTTTACGCGAGGCACAGAAGAAGAGCTCTGTTTGGTGCCCTGTTTTCTTCTTTGTTTACAATTGTAGCGTTAGCATAGTCTGCAGGCTGCTGCTGGCTAGCTAGCCAGTGTTACTTAATCTTTCCCCTTTGTCAGCTCACAATGAAAGTCATTTACAGCATTTGGTTCGTTAAAACCGCTGTGATATAGTTTCAAATGTCAGTCGCGGGTTGTAAGACGATGTCTCTTGCTCGATTCCTCTTTTCTCCGAAGGCATTACTGCTGCACAGAGACAAGAGCACATGCTTGATGATCATTTTTCCTTTTCTGCTTAAGGACTCAGGCATAACATCAACGTGTCATTCCACAAAGTTGACTCAACATTTCTCCTTCATCACCTGCCCTTTAAACAGTAAGTAGATTAGCTTACACGGCAATGCACTTCAGTCAGGCCCAATGTCATATCAGCAATATGTAAACAGAAGTCAAATCTAAACACTATCTGCAACTATTGTCTTCTGAGGATCGTGTCAGAGAACTTGTTCAGCCGATCTTCTGATGGTCAGCCATGGATGACGAGGACAGCCAGGATGAGCTGATCAACCGCAACACAGCCCACAGCAAAGGGAAAAGGGCTGCACTGTGGGCCATCTCAGGTAGCTTGTTTAACAAGTTGGTCATGTATCATGAGCTGATGATTAAGTACAATATCAAAAGTACCTGAAAGCTTTAAAAAGTACTCATGCATTTATGTCTGTTTTCTTTCTTTCTTTTTGTTTTATTAAAGATGATTCAGACAATGTTGAAGAGGAGTCTGAGGAGGGAGAATCTGAGGAAGAAGAGGAGGAGCACCTAGATGGAGAGGATAACGAGGAGGACGATGATGAGGAGGAGGAGGAAGAAGAAGAGGAGGATGGTAGGAGTGACTATTGTTATATTGTTGTCAAAGATGGTCTTGGTGTTCTGCCTTTTGTTTGTTTGTTTTTATTACTAGATTATCATATAATTATCTTTGCTCAACCTGATTCTCTGATTAATATTCATGTAATAACAAAAAACACTAGTCCTACATCATTATCTCCTCTGATTCATTCAGCCTACACACAGTTGGAATTTGTATAACTTGGCGAGCATTTGTTTTCTGTAGAATAATAAGCTTCTGTGATTCACTGTTGACTTGTCAGACGAGGAAGAGGAGGAAGATGCCAAGGCTGAGGGTGGAGCTTTTGGCGGGACCTCTGCGGACTTTGAAGGGATGAGCTCGGACGAGGACGCAGACAAGTGTCCCATCTGCCTCAACTCATTCAACAGTCAGCCTGTCGCAACACCGGAGAGCTGTGAGCACTACTTCTGCCTCGACTGCATCCTTGAATGGGCCAAGGTGGGTCTAACTTCTTGTTGTCTTAGCCCAAGAAGATAACACCTAATGTGTTTTGATTATCAGTGTATGTGAGAAGCTGAACGGCTCATTTCTTGTGTTTTTTTCTGTCCACTACTTAGAATGCGAACTCGTGTCCTGTAGACCGTATTGCCTTCAACAGCATATACCTAAGGAAATGTTTTGGAGGCAAAGTGAAGAAAATGGTGAGTGTCTTCAGTCTTTAGTAGCACAACATAATAACATAAATGTATCACTTTTTATTGATTGATTGAGTGATTGCCTTTCTGAGATTTATGTGATTACTTCTTCATTTAGATCACGGTGCAAAAGCCTGTGAAGGAAGGTCAAGAGGAGAGAGTAGATTTGGACCTGGAGCAGACCAGCTGTGAGGTGTGTGGAGGCAGTGACCGTGAGGACCGCCTCTTGCTCTGTGATGGCTGTGATGCTGGGTGAGATGGATGTTATTCTACTAAATGACACTTTCTTATGCCAGGGAAAAACAGGAGGCGGAAGAGCCACCGATGATCAATTCGCACGTCAACAGTAGCCTGGCTGTTCACAACATAAGCACGTTTTTCCTGGCTGCTCGTATAGAAAATAGAACAGATGCCAAACAGTCACGGCCGATCGCGAGTGGCTGCGGTGAACAACCTACTTGGTTAGCATGACTGCCAGAGGAAGCAGGGCAGCGCTTCTCCGGGCTTGGCAACGCTTCCGCCTCCAGTGTGTTCCTGCTGTTAGTGTGCTGAACGTCAGTTTTTGCCTTTTTTACAGCCTTAAAACTTGATCCCGATTTCTAATCATTAGAGAAATTTGTTCTTTTGTATTCCACAGGTATCACATGGAGTGTCTCACGCCACCTCTTGACGCTGTTCCTGTGGAGGAATGGTTCTGCCCTGAGTGTCAAGCCAACAACCGTCACACAAGTAAGACTTTAAGTTATTTGCCTTGTTGAATTCGTACATGCTCAAACAACATTTTGGACTTTTGCAGACAATAGTGTATTTTCTATTCCATTCTGAATCTGAATTTTCCATTTAAGTGAGTTGTTGACAATTGCTGTGGTCGACCCTTTCTTCTGTTTTCTGTCCTGAATTGCTTTCTTCTTCTTTTTGACTCAGGGGGTTCAGCTGAAGAAATAAGTGATACGGAGAGCCTACCTTCTACTGCCCGTCCCGCCACCAGTCGCTCCCAGGCCCACGCTGCAGGTCCCACCAGAGCCATCGCTCGCACTCAGCAGAGCGAGAGGGTTCGGGCTAATGTCAACCGACATCGCATCACACAGGCACGCACGTCGCAGGTTTGGCATGAGGCGTGACGCTTCAGTCTTGGCTTATTTTCTAACTCACTTCCACAGCTTATATGTGAGGCTGGATTTTACATAAAGGTCTTGATGTTGAACAGAGTTTGTTGTTGTGCTGAAGAGATTTACTGACTCACTAAGTTGTGTATTTGGGTAACTGGAGTGCTACTGACAGCAGAAATGATGGCATGTGTTACTGACATTTGTTGTATTTGATTGATTTAATTGAAATGTGTGTGTTAAGGAGCGATGCATGTGTTTGGGAGGTGTTGTTATTAGACAATAAGGATTTGTGAAAGCGAACCAGTGGAGTAACGCAAACCTTTTCTTACTAGTTGGCTCCCACGTATCTGATTCAGTCCACTTGGCTTGATGAGACTATTAATGCTGTGGTGGCTGGGCTCAACACGTCTGTGTATATACGAGACTTCACACCTCGTGCCCCATCTCGCCGCAGGCGAAAGACTAGTAAGTAAACACAGACATAGAAATACATAACACTTTTAAGACAGGGTTAACATTATCACTAGCACACATAAACAGATGTAGTTGAAGGAAAAGAATAGGACAGCTATTTAAAAGAAAAGGGCTATGTTTTTAATGACGGATAACTTTTCTGATTGAACAGGGAGGCGCAGAAAGGTCAAAAAGCCTGCTGTGGGTTCAAAGGGAAAAGTAGCTAGTACAGGAGTCAGGAAGAGGAGACGGAAAGTGAGGAGGACTAAATCCAAAAGAAAGCTGGTGAGTGTGTCAATCTTGAGATTTAAGTGATTTGGTTTTAAATCTTTCACTAGACGATCTAACCTTTAATGTGAATACATGAATATTTAATTTCTTGTGTAGACATAAGAAGCGTCTCTCTCTAGATAATCCCCATACCTATGTTTTTACACCTCTAGATGATAAAAAAGTCCACTCCTCGAGGCCGCATCGCTAATAACCTCGGAATCGTAAAGGACAAGAAGAGCTCTTCGCTTCCTACAGTATACCGACCATCGGAGCACACGCTAAGCGGCATGCGTGCTGACATAGGTGCTGCATCCCTGTCTATCTATGGAGATCCATTTGACCTGGATCCCTTTGATGATCGGTACGTAGACTATAGTTCATACTTTTGTACAGACTTGAGATATTTGTTGTTTCTGATATTGTGTAATATTTAGGGACTAGATAGATATTAGTCACCTTCTGGTCTAGTGGTCTCAAATCCTAATATGTCTTTTCATATATCTGAGCATATTGTGTTTTATGATATTGATGTAATCAGAGAGGAGGAAGAGCAGCAGGCCCGCGTGACATCGCTGCTGGAGGCCAAGAGAAGAGGGATCTCTCGCTCTGCTCTTCGCTCTCACCAGCCTGTAGCCCGACCCTTCACCGCAAGCCTTTCAAGGTAATATCCGCTTTCGCCGGTCAGCTCCAAACCGTACCAATGTACATCATATTTGCTAATATATTTGCTGATATGTGTGTTAGATTTTAATCGTGAGATGTTGTAGGTGTCTCGGTCTCTTGCGATCAAGATGGTAGCTAAAGGTCTGTTGTGTTTTACCAGGAGGGGTATGGATGTCGCCCAATCAGGGGGTGTTGTGGAGGCGGCTCCTGTGCCTGACCTGCTGGGCAGCATCCTATCGGGACAAAGCATGCTCTTGATGGACAGCTCTGATGTCGTTATCAATCGAGACGGTTCCCTTAAAGCTACAAAGCCAAGTAAGTGTATGTGGTGCAGACGAAAGTGATTGATCAGCCACTTGATTGAGGCAGACAGAGGACGAGAGTATGGACTCCTTTTATATTAAGTCCACCTGTTGAATATCAAACAACTTCAAATGAACTTCAACTTAATGTTAAACAAAGTGTGTGTCCAGCTTTAAATCACACTTTAAACTGGCAGTGAGTCGTTCCTGACTCATTCTCAGCTGATTGTGGCTGACCGAGGATGTTCCTGTCACCATTTCCCAGTTCTTGTTTTTCCCCAGCACTCTATTAAGAATGATTACAGTGAACGTGTACATGTGTCAATCATAGTAATCTGCAAAGTAAAAGAAAAGAAGAAAGACAACCTCTCCACTCTTTATATGTGTTACTTCTATTCATTCTTTGTTACAGTAATGCCATCCGCATCGAAGCCAGGTTGCAGCAGTAGCTCAGGAGATGCCTGCACCCAGATCGACTCAGTGATGTCACCCACCGAAAGAGACAACTCTATGTCTCCCCACTACCGCGGAGACCTTCCAGGATCCTCCCATAGCTCCACGAACAGACCTTTACCCCAGAGCTCTTCTCGCCTACCCACCCACATGCCCTCCTCTTCCAGCCACATCCGACCGTCTCCCCACTCGGATCTACCACCCAGAGGTCACCCGAGTTTGCAGCCGCATCGTCCAGTCAGACCCCCCCACCCTCACAGTCACAGGGGGACCAATGGAGTTGGAGTCCTCAGCTCGTCCTCGTCCACCGACCTCAGCAATGACTCCAGCTCCAAGAGCAAGGGAACATCCTCGTCCCAATCTAAAAAAGCACCTTTAAAGCCCATGTGGGAAGGCGTGTCAGTGCTTCCAAGGATACCAAAAATAAAAAGGGAGAGCAGTGGTAGCACAAATGATGACAGTTATAGCAGTAGCAGGGGAAGTAGCAGTAACTCTACCACTAGTAGTAATGGTTATGGCATGCCAGAAACTGGCATGAACAGCCTTGCTGGGGACAAGGGACGGCAGCAAAGTGTAGACCAGCAGAAGGGCAGGGCTGACGGTCAGGGCCAGAGGTCGAGGCCTGATGGAGCAGGCTCGTCATCAGCCTTCTCCAACTCATTCTCCTCTTCTTCCTCCTCCGCCGGCTCGCCCGGCAGCCACCCTCGTTATTCCTCATCTTCCTCATCGTCATCGTCCGTGAGTTTTCGCATCAACTCCAGCGGGAACTCCTGGAATTCAAGGCGGCTGAGCGTCACATCACCCTCTGCCAGTGGAGGCGGTGTGCGGGACCCCTGGAGAGAAAAGGAAAACGAAGCAAAAAAGAGACAGCTGCGCAGGGATAAACAGATGCTCCTGGAATCACGTACAATGGGCGGTAAAGAACAAGACAGTAATAATATTTACGATCCCTTTAATCCCACTTTGTCAGACTCAGGCAGCTCAGACGATGAAGCTGAGAGCACAAGCTTGAACGCTAGATCCCGACACACCACACATGAGGGGAAAACTCCTAGTTTAGGCAAAAAGGAGGGTTTAGTGCAAAGCAAGCAGGGCCTGGCTCGAGTTAAAACTGAAACACAGGTGATTGAGATCTCAGACGATGAACCAGGCAGCACGAGCGCTCAGGAAACCAGATCACAAGAGGTCAAGGTGGAAAAAGAATCAAGACTGGGAGCCACTGAGACCAAGAAACAAACAGAATTAACTCGCACTAAAGTTAAGAAAGAGTCAGGGTTAGATGATGCACGGGAAGCTGAAGGGTTTGATGACAACGTGAGAAGGTTGAATTCAGCAGACACTACACTACCTGTTCATCACCTTGTGAAGACTGAGAGAGAGACTCTAGAAGAGGAGAGTGGGCCAAGTGATGGAGGCCCCAGCACAACTCCGCCAAACTGTAAGAACAATTCTTCCTCATCCAGCTCGGCTCTCACCAAGAAGATCGTAAAGACAGAAGCTAAATCGGATTCCAAATCCTGTTCCAAGTCCCCTTCAAGAGATTTAGGCCATAAGAAAAAAGTCTTCCAAGTCTCGAAGGAGGGACGCTCCAGCAGTCCGGATACAGACAGAGGCAGGAAGGGAGACCATCACGCCTCGGGTCAGGGAGGCCGGCAGAAAGAAAAGAAAGCGGACGGAGAAAGGAGTTCGAGGCGGTCAAGGTCCAAAGAAAGGAGAAGGAGAGCACGCTCAACCTCAGAAAGCTCGAAGTCCAATTCACCTGACAGGAGCCGCAGAAAGAGACGGCGGTCCAGATCACGATCCAGAGACAGGAGGCGATCAAGGTAAATGTAATAGTCTAATATTCCCAGTATCAGTTATTAGTAACCATCTGTTTGACATTTTGACCTTTTATGGAAGTTCTCTTCAGTTAAGTTTTCTTTTTCTGTCATTGCTGATTTCAGGTCTGGTTCCAGCTCCAGCAGCAGGGAGCATTCACAGAGGAACAAGGATAAACAAAGGAGCAACGAGAGAAGCGACGGCAGAGAGAGAGACTCTGACAGAAGGCGGGTCTCAAAGGACAAGAGACGTGGTCGATCTCGCTCAAAATCTCAGTCAAAGTCACGTTCCAGATCCAGATCTAGATCCCGATCCAGAGCTAGGTCAAAAGACCGCAGACGTGGTCGGTCTTGCTCAAAATCACAGTCGAAATCACGGTCCAGATCCAGATCCAGATCCAGGGATAGGAGAAAAGACCGCACACGACCGCAACAATCACCTCCCGCCTCCAGAGACAAGGTGAAGGTGCGCTCGAAAGACAAGAGGAGGCACAGGTCTAGATCCAGCTCGAGAGAGAGACGGAAAGAAGAAGGATCGTCATCCAGGAGTTCACAGAAAACTTCTGGCTCCTGTGTTTCATCCTCGAAAGACACCAAACGGTTACAGGACAAGAAAAAGGAGAAGGATGTCACTCGAAGCTCCATCAAAGAGGAAAAAGTTGTTTGTGTGATCAAACAGGAGACTCCGTCCTTTCCCACCGCCTCTAAACTTGAAAAGGAATGCAAAGACGTCGGGACAGAAACCCAGACAACAACAGCAGGAAAGGTGAAAGAGATTAAGGTTGAAAAAGAAATTAAGAAAGAAAAACAACCATCTTTTGATATGTTTGAAGATTCGCCTATTGCTAAACCAATTAAGAAAGAAGAAACTGACGTCCCAGGCACAGATGAGGAGGGAAATGAAGAAGATCCCATCAAGACGGAGCCTTGTAAAAACATCAAGACAGAGCCTTGTGAAATGCCCATAATTAAAACTGAGCCAGGTTCCCCAGAAGCGTCTCAGTCACCTTCTGTCACCTCATTTTCTACACTGACCACATCTGTTACAGAAGACAGCCTGGAGGACACAGTGTCTCAGTCTCACCCAGTGTCAACGGCCTCCCCCGAACAACCAAACACCGTTGGGTTGACTGTCCCTGTAAAGCAGGAAGTTCACGTACTCTCAGACTCTGACGATGATTTTAATGTCGATATGATGCTAGACAACCTGGACTATGTGAAGTCTGAGCACACGGAGGGAATCGCCACATCTGTCAAACAGGAGAAGGATGTAGATGAGGGGAAACATGAATCGACTGGAGCTGGAACAAAATCCAAGACTCCAGTGAAGAGGGTTACCTGGAATATCCAGGAGCCTGAGGGGCCTCAACCAGAGAAATCAGCAAGCAGTAAGTGTTCCTGCTAAATGGCTCCACACCAGTTTTAGTTGACTGCTCACACAACTTCATCAGATCGTTGTCACAGATGTTTTACTGTCAAATGTTTTCTGAATTCTTTCAGAGCTGGCTCTGTATAAGTTGAGGCTGAAGCAGGAAGGAGCTCGCAGACCGTCTTCAGCCGCCCAGACATCTAGTCAGGTACAGCAGAGTCCTTTGTCACTGTAGTTATAACCTAATATTTCCAACATCAAGAATTTGTAGAGGAACATCAAATGTTCAATGTGATGAAATGACCAGAGGGTGGCAGTGTTTGTCTAGAAGAAGCACTTGTTTTGCATTGAGAAAGTCACGTGACTGAAACAAAAACTGATACTGAAGCATTTTCAGACTAAACGAAAGTAAAGCTGTATTGGAGAAATGAAAGCTATTGTCTGCACATTTATTGTAGTCACATATTCCAGTTTAAGTCACTTTATAACTGCATCTATGGACACAGAAATGTGATATGTAATTCTGGATAAGACACATAACAGCAACATTTAAACTTAATAATCTTTTCCTGTAGTGTTTTAGACTTAGTTTAATCTATTAATTATTGATGTAACTTGACTTTTCACAGGACACAACTGGAGCTGTCTGTGACCCTTCCAAAAAAGGTGCTGGTGGTGCGCTCAGTCGCTCTTCTACATCTGATGGTGCACTTCCTGACGGTTTATCAACCACTGGACAAGCAGAGGGAGAGGATGGGGATTTGTTGAGGAAGGACAAGGTGAGTCTGGCTTTCGAATGAAAGTAGTCTCTTCGTCTTTTGTCATGAGTTTTTAATGATGTCTAACTTCTTCCAGCAGTACTTGAAGAAGCTCCACATGCAGGAGAGAGCTATAGAGGAGGTGAAGCTAGCCATCAAGCCTTTCTACCAGAAGAGAGACATCAACAAGGATGAATACAAAGAGATTCTACGCAAAGCCGTCCAGAAGGTGGGTTAAAACGAGATACGAAAGGTTTGTCACGGGGCAAGAACGTCCAGCCAAACTCAAAGCATTTCTCACAGTCTCACAATTTTTTCTTGTGTTCCTCATTGTCAGGTTTGCCACAGCAAGAGCGGAGAGATCAACCCAGTGAAGGTGGGCAATCTGGTCAAGGCGTATGTGGACAAATACAAACATGCTAGGAAACACAAGAAAGGAGAGGACTCAGGGAAGGCACAGGACGCTCAGAGCGAGGGCACGAGAGCCTGTGACAGCCCATGAGGAGGCTAAAGGCAAGGACAGCCACTCCTGTCGCAAACACTCATTCAAAATGTTAAGTTACAGTATGTTTAACTTAGTGTCCTACTGCTGGATATGATCTCAAACTCTCTGACATAACTGTTTGATTTGCTCACAGCTTCAAGGTGGAACATTTTTCTGATCCCTGAGCTTTCTATCTTAACCGAACAACGAGGATACACTTTTTGTTGTGATCACTTTCGAACAGCGCCTCTTGGTGTCACTGCCAAGATCCGGTTGTTTTCTCGCGTAGTGCAGCTCAGAAACTTAACAGGAGACGGTGAGGTTGTGCCTTAAGGAGGCAAATCTCAAAAAGACCCTCCCATGGAGTGATAAATCAGGTAGGTTTCTCCACAGACATATCACTGGGAGGCTGCAGCATGGGCTTTGAGTTTTTGATGTTTTTGTTTTTTGGTTATGTGGGAGGGAAGGGGTATTTATCAGTGGAAGGACTCATTTTGTTTGCTGAGAAGTGGTATACAAGTATGCAGAGTATGCATATTAAAGACGTCTGTCATGTTAGGGAACGACACTGTTATGCAATTTTTGTAGAAGATTTATCAGTAAACAATTTTAGATTTGGTTGTAAATAATATAGATTTGATATATCCACTTGTATGTTCCTTTCATCTGTGTTGCCTGTTCTGAACGACTGACTGATAAATGGTTCTAGTTTGTAGAGTTGATTTTGTTTTTATGTTTTGTATTTGAAAGCCCGTAATCTGTTAACCTGTCTTCCACACCTCTAATATCCACGTCTGATGGGCTAAATGTTAGACCAGTGTTCACTACACGTGAGGATCAGTAGTTTTTGAAATGAACAAAAGGACTCACTCTTCCCAAATAACAGCCTCTCTTATCTTTGGGTGTACTTGTTTTCTTACGTTCACAGCGTTATCGTTTTTTCAACCACGTGACTGAAATGTAGAAAAAAAAAACAGGTTTTAGAGAACAAGGGAATATTTTGTTTTTGTGCCAAATGCGTAAAAAAAAAAAAGATTACAATAAAAAATTTTAAAAAATAAATGCACAATTTCCCTGAATAAGTGAGATTTAATTTGTTTTTGGGCATTCTGTTTTTTTTTTTAAATATTAGAGACTATGATGCCACAGTTAAGTAGGTGAAAAGGATTATAAAACAGTCTGAATGGCCGAGTTACAGCCTGTATTATCTTGAAAAAATGTCTACGTTTTGTTGAATATTTTAACTTTTTTTTTGTATTCCATGTTTCTTCATATATATATTAATGGTCCAGTGTGTAGGGTTTCGTGGCATCTTGCATTGACTGTAACCAATAACCTCAAACTAGCATCCAGGCACGTTGAAGAAACTGTTAAAAAGCCCTCTCGAGAGTTAGAGTGCTTGGTTTGTCCGTTCTAGGCTACTGTAGAAACACGGAGCACTCTGCTCATCCTAAACTAATAAAAACACAGTGATTCTTAGATTCAGGTGATAGTAAACTAATGAAATAACAATTATGAATATCTTTTCCCCATAGATCCCACACACAGGACCTTTAACCTTAATTTTATCATATTTATTTCATGGTTTTGTGAGATCAATTTAGGGTTCGTATTATGGAAAAAATAATGGAACATCTCAAGTCACAGCATTTCCAAGGTAGGTTTGATAGAATAAGCACATAACCTTTTAATCGGGAACATCGACAGAATTTATTCAGTGGCTGAAACGATGTCTTAATTACAGCCTCGTTACGACTGCTTTGCCGTTGTGTCTTTAGCCTGAACCTTACCCTCGGTGGTAAATTTTACTACTCTGCATCGCTTACTTTAACAGAAATGTCCGTGAGAAAAACTGGCTCAGCTCGTTCACCATTTTGTTGTCTCTTAGTAGCATTTGTTTGCTCACTGTTAACACTGATGAGCAGGGTGGTTGGACTTGCCTTGTTTCCTCGGTGTCACGTTTAATTTGACTGTGGAGTGGCAGGATCGCAAAAAAAAAAAAAACAGGTGCTCATGTTTTATCTGAATGTAAGTTTTGCTCTTTTTTTCTGCATTTACTTGATCAAACAGGACAGGTGTTTCTGAGAGAAAGCACTAATGACAATAAATCACTGATGATAAATCATGTTTTGCCTCCATTTAATCCGAGCGTTTGGTCATATTCTGTCCTATCGTCACGTTTCAGTTAGAAGGTGTAGTGATGGCTGTTGCTACGTGAAGTTTGTCTGCCTGTGATCACCGTTGAGCCTATCTGAAAACAGCCTCTGTAATCATTTGTTTTTCTTTTCAGGAGCAATGTTTTAATAATAAAAAAAATAACTTTGTCTTCATTTCTTTGTGTGTTATCACTGGTTGAACCTGAAGCTACCGTGTAGCGGCTCAGCTGCTCCTCCAGGGAGCTTTGGACTCTTGAGGTTGATTCGGCTGCGGGGAAGCATCTGACTGTGTAATACTTCCCAGCATTCGTGAGTCAAACATTGACGCGCTCATTCAAGGTTGAACGATTTATTTGGAATCCAGTTAAGTATGAAAAGATGACCAGCAAATTCTTACAAAGGTTCACAAATGTTCTGAAGTGCAAAACAGTTCACCATGGCCGTTTATATACATGTGTGTGCCTTCATCAGCGGTATGACATTTAAAAAAAACTTAAACACATTCAGTAGTTAGCTTTATCTTTAGCACTATTTTACATACGTATGTGATCAAAAAGCTCTTTACAGTTGAATGGAGTTACCATCATTGTAAAACATAATTTGGTTATACATATCAATTAAATCAAACACTTCATTAAGAGAGAATTTGACATTTACAGTACTGGTAGAAAAGTTTGTCCTAAGGCTAGTAAATACAGAAATGTAACAGTCCACAAGAGAAGGAGTCAGATTGCTACGAATGTAGTGATACAAATGTCAGTTTTTGCCTACAGTGTGATAATAAAGTGAAAACGGAGATGATGCAGAGCAGGAGGGTGAGGGTACAGTCGATCGTGGCACATTAGGTGATACCAAAATTATTTCTGTTCGTTCCTGTTTCATCATTAAAACAAGTCAGTTGTGTTTTTCTAGCTAAGCTTTAGGTAAGAGCAGGATGTGGTGCATCACGTGGCACCATAGGTAGTTTAAATAGTCGCTGTCAGGGGCAAGTGCAAGATCAGATTTTAGCTCTGAACTAGGAAAGGTGCAGCGGCCCGTGCCGGGTCGAGGTCCGCTGGTGGCAGACCTAAGACCGAGTTAATGAGATCAAAGAGGCTGTTGTGTGACATCTGCAGGCTGATGTTGGAGCTGTGAAGAGACGAAGCTCCCTCCATTTGGGCCGCCTCGTGAAACTGTCGACAGATCAGAGGGACCACCTGCCGGGGCGAAGAGACAGACACTTTTACAGCACTTGTAACTGTAAACTCAAACACTGCGTGTGACTTTGAGGTGAAGCTCAGAAAAAGAAATGGGAAAGAGTGTTACCTTGACTACGATAAGCTTCTTCTCCAAAGCTTTTCCATCAGGGAACTTCTCCCCGAAGCACATGTTGATGGTGTATTTAGGAGAGCTGCCGTTGTTGTCTTTAAACTGTTTCAGTTCTGAACACAGATAACGGGTGGAGACATTTATCTCACAGTGCAAACAGGCTTTTAATAAAATAAATGAATGATTTAAAATAAATAAATAAAATAAAGAGATTCACACCTACCATTGACATACTTCTCAAAGCTGAGGAGCTCCACCATGGTGTTCTGGGGAAGCTTTCTTGGGTCTGGGTGAGCCACGCTGGGGTCACTGGTGCTGGCGAACACATGGCACCTGTCCTGCCGGCAGGCGTAGATGCCGGTCTCCCGCACCTCCAGGATGAGACCTTTCTGGATGCTGTTCAGGATGCGGTTGGTGAAATCAATCTGGTATGAAGAAGGCTGAGATTAGAAAGACTTCGAAACAGTGCCACATTGAGGAAGTAGAGCAGTATGTTACGGTACCTGTTTGTGGTCCAGCAGAGTCTCGGTGGAGGGGAAGCAGATGTGATGGGCTTCGAGCTCAGGAGCCTCGTGGTGGTAGTGGAGCTGCAGACGGGCGGTGTTGTACATGACCTTCAGCATTTCTCTCTTCCTGTAGTGGATGGAGATCTCCAGGTCCATTGCCTGCAGAGGTGAACTGAAGACTGGCGGAAGATTTACTGTAAAAAACAAAAACATATTAAAACACATCAGATAAAATATTACATATTTACATATAATTAGTTTGAACATTTTCCATTTAATTTAGCTGAACATACCCTCATAGTAAGTCGGCTGTACTGGTATCAGCTGGGGGTGGATCTCAGCTGCTACAGGATAGCTGCCCATGACATCTTGATTGTGTTGAACATAGCTCTCTGCCCAAGGTTGCTCCTCTATTAAGGGCAATAAAAAGCAGATTAAACTACTGTCAACCTTCCTTATAAGCCGTGCTAACTCATAAACAGGTGGAGAGAATTTTTATCAACTTATATGACTTCCTTTGCATGAGGTCACCTTACCTAATGGGTGGTTCCCAAGATCCAAGGCCATGAAATTGTTGAGCAGATTGTGCTGTTTGGAGGAGAAAGACGGAGTCAACACCAATAAAAAAAAGGGAAGTGAAGTGAAGAGAGAAGTGAAAGAACGCTCGAGGCAATATTTTACCTCAGTTCCCGAGGGGAGGCACTCTGTAGGAGAGCAGTAGATATTGTGAGTCATGTCGGAATCCTCCTGGGGTTCTTGTTTCGGCGGACTTTCATAGTTGTCTGGAAGATGAAGAAAAACACATCCACTTACGTCTGCATTCAAACCCTTAAGTGGTTCCACAGCGGAGGGCTGGGATGTTGAGTTACACTTACAGCCAGTGTTGATGATCTCGTAGATTTTATGAGGGTCGTCTGAATTCCTGGAGTTGTCCTGGACCATCTTGAAGCGCACGGAGAGGTTGTTGAGAGCGCACCGGAAGTTGGTTTTCCACCTGGCCTTGTCGGTGGGGAACTCGCTGATTTTACCGCTCGCTACTGCCCACGCCTGTCAGCCAGACAAGGAGAAGTTTGAATACGATGACAGCTGCTGAAATATAAATACATTTATATACTGACGGCTCTGACTCAGGCAGAAGTGTTCTTGGATGAGGAAATATTTTCAATGTTTATTCATGACACGTTTCCTTCTTCACTTGCTGACTCACCTAGAAGTCAGAGCGACAGGCGACCAAAACAAACTCACCGCAACCTTGAACAAAATGACTGATTTCTCTTCGACTGAAGTTGTCGGAAACGTTCCTGATAATGTTACAGTTTGTCTGTTTACAGATTAAAGTGTGTCTACAGGTTTTGTGGAGCACTACGACATGTTTGAAGAGAGTAGTATAAAGCCTTTTGAGGCTCCAGAAGAAGCTGCATGAAACCTGATAACATTTCTTCCACGTCACTCAGTGGCTGAGTTGCATTGTGGGCAATGTAGGCGCATTTTGAAAAGGAAGAAAAATGCATGTAAGACAAAAGGCGATTCTGCAGTATCGATTTCAACAGTTTTTTAAACTTTAGGAGCACAATGCTGGACCAGTGGACTACTTTTCAAAACCTGCCATCTACATTACCCACAATGCACTGGGGTAAATTTATCAGATTACATGCAGCTTCTTCTGGAGCCACAAAGTACACCAAAGTAACCTTTAAGTTGACAAAATATACAACAAAGGTCTGCTTGTTTTCAGACATCTTAATGCAGAATTGTTGCATATGATATGTTTGAGTGGAGAAGTATTTCTCTGAGCCCGTCACCACTGTGGCGTTGCCGATTTTGCCCCTACTTTGACTCAGCGAAAGTGGAAGTGGCACCGCTGGTTTTGTCGTGCTATAATTGGCCTTGGCAACACCTGCCAGACATCAGCGCTCTGGCAGTAATGACTTGAAACAATGCCAAATGAATCTTTTTACTGTAAAGATAAAAAGCTACGGTTTTACAGTAGCTGCCAACGAGGAGTGTGTTTGCCACGATATTACTCTTAAAGGTTTTACCTCAGTTTTTTGTAAACACAGTGGTATCACTGTGTCATACACAGCCATTAACATTTTTTATAAATCAGATAACACCAGTATCGCTATGACAAATTTAATTGAGGCCTTTGGACCTACCCGGAATATTTTACTGTCCTCATCGTTGCAGTCCTTTCTGGAGTTGTGCTTCCACGGGACTCTGAACTTGTTTTGGTCCACATAGCGCAGGCCGGTGTACTGGCCTGTCTCCACCTGCTCTATGAGCCAGCTGGCAAACTGGGGCTTGTGAGGGCTGAGAGGGGAAACGTGACAGGTCAGCGTCGTGGAGGAAAGACACAGAGGAAACGAGACAAGGCATCATGACCACACTTGCAAAATGCAACAGACATGATAGCTGCTATGGTTAAAGTAGGTCAGACTGCACGGTGAAAGGGTTTGTCTCTGCACAAACATTCAGAGAGAGAGCACCCATGTAAACACAACACTGCAGCATGCAAACTTTACCAGACTTGTCAGCTTAACACAGGATTCCAGTACAAACAAAACAAAGACATGAGGATTATTCCCCTAAATATAAATAGGCTGTGTTTCTTCTTACCTCTGCATGTCTCAGGGAATGTGATCCACTTTGAGGAGCTGAAATTCTGACTGCTCAGACAACCTTGTCTGCTTTTATGGAAACCAGCCCACTGACATCATGAGGTGTCTCCTCCCCTGCTGTGAGGGAGGTGGGGCTTCACTTGGAGGCATTTCCGACGAATGGGTGAGTTTGATTCACAGAGACGGATCGGGACATTTCCTCACCACACAGCGTAAGGGAAATAGCACTCCGGCTGCTCGCGGTCAGTAAATGGAAGACACCCTCTGCGACCGGAAGTGAAAACAGGGTGGAATTTTTGTCCCGGGAAACAAGCCATAGAAACTGAAAGCTGTATTGATGATTTTGTTGCATCAGCACGTCATCCTCATTTCATCACCCAAATGTTTTTCTCCCTTTGGTTGTCGACCCGCAGGCGGCAGGTACTCTCACAGTAAAACAGGTTTCAGTGGAAGTCAGTGATCATGTTACATTCTCAAACAGGTTTATGGCTTTTGGGCTTATCTCAACCTTTCCTGCTTAGAGAGTGATCCTACTGTATATGTTTGCATTGTTAACACGTGGGCCATAAGTGTTAATTGATATTAGCTATAGCCTATATTTTACAAGGTTAGCATAGTTGTGAGCATTATAGTAGTATTGGATTATAATACATTTTCTTCGTAAGGACTTATTTACTTTAGTATTTCCATTCTATGCATCTGTATACTCCTTCACCACCACATCTCATGCAAATAGTGCTTTTGAAAATACCTGGATCGCCCACCGAGCCGGCTAACTTCCGGTTTAGCGCCCGGCTAACTTGAATGAGGCTAAAATAACGTAATTCGCGGCTCCTTCTAGACTTTCCAGATGTTACTAGACAGAATGGCTTAAGTTATGAGAGCGAGGAGTCATTTCTCGGGGCTAAAAAAGAATTATCCACCGTTTTATAGACGCTTCTTTCCACAATGGGTCTGTTTTCTCTGCCGTTGCAACTGTTTCCGGCGCATTCGTGACGCGAGCGTGTCGTCACTGATGTACGACGAGAGGCTTCAGATAAAAATGGCTGCGGGAAGTGGGAATGGGGTCGTTAAGCGATTTTTGGTGAGTGTACCTGCGTTAAAACAAACAAACAAAAAAACAACCTGTGTAGACCCGCTAATTTTGGTGGAAAAGCAACATAAGGTAAATAGAGTAAAAACTCTCTCTGAAAACAGGCTGTTTAACTGAACTCATGGAAAGTTGACTTTTTGGAGACACATGGTTCCCATAGAAAATAAACTCTACAAACATATAATGATCTTGTAGAATATGATGCATTGTTGTAGACTAAAACAATAAATTAAGTATATAAAGTGCGCAAATGAGCTCAACCTTAAACCTTTGCAGCAGTAAAATGCAACATGCACATTAATGCAGTGACTTGTTTTATTGCACAAGGAGTACTTTTACTTTTACGTGCTTTAAGCGTATTTTGCTGACGTTTAGCCTACATAAACGTATTGGTATTAGCGCTTTAAAGCAACTACAAGGAACTGTCTTTTTTGGTTATTCTGGCGGCCCCTGTGGTTAAAAAAAAAGATGACGATGGTGAAACATGTCAGCACGTACACGCGGAAACCACCAGACTACTGAGCAGCTTCTTTCCTCGGGCTGTGAGACTCCTCCGTTCAACCTCTGCACCATTAAAAATAATTTAAATTTGATGAGTTATCCAACCCAGATAAGTCGGAATGCGCTGATGGGCTTGTTTGCTTATGTAGGTCTTACAGAGGCATCAGTATTAAAATTGAGACTCTTTCACAACCTAATATAGGTTCCTTTTAGTACCTTTAAGCAAAGCATCTGAAAGATGTTTTGTAGGCTACATGTTTTCTTACAGGAAGGATACGATCATCTTCTTCTATTCTGTACATATCTCTACATATCTCCTTATGTTCCCCCAAAAGTTGTCATATATTATTATTATTGTTGTTTTATGATCATATTCAGGTTTTAGGTTACATTACAACATGGCTTTCCATTTAGAATTTTGAATTTCCACTCAAATACTAATGGTAAGATTTAAGACCCATGGAACAAGTAGTTTCAGCTCATATGACAGCTCTGTCAGTTTTGACGCAGATGCATTTAGCCGATGTGGTATTGCTCACCAAAATAGCGTGCCATGAAACCACCCAGTTCCAGTGAACGCAGACAAATGAGCCTACCAACAATGTACCGTAGTTTTTAAAGTGTTTGGGGAGGGGGGGGGATTTTCAGAGTCAGAATCCTGCAGGTGTGTGATTTGTGTCATGTGTTTGAGTATTTATAACCAGTGGGGATGCCCTCGTCTTCATGAATATGTTTTAATCCATCTCTACGCGGCTTGTTCCAAACGAGACCTCACTTCTTCTTTTTCTAATATCAGCGTTTCCTAATTTTACTGCACTGGAAGCACAATTGTGAAAATGTTATCCGGTCAATATCTGTACAGTTGTGGTCCCAAAGGTCAGCCGCTCTGTGTTGCAACAGAGTGCATGCTGAAGGTCACTCACTCCCCTTACTTCTCTCAATTCTCCCCGGGAGAATTACTTTCTGTTGTCTGACCGTGCACTGACCACAGATTGTATAATGGATAAACTGAGGCATTGTAGCTCTCATGCATGCCACGAGAAGTACGGCTTGTATGGGTCTGTTTAACCCGGCGCACATGTGTCAGGAATAGGGAAGCGAGACGAACTCTAATGAAGCACTTCCCTTTTCCTGGTCATTGGAAGCCGTGCTCAGTCCTCGCAGACGTCCGCTTTTGGAAGCATAGGCTCCAGCCACCGAGGAAGGATGGAGTGTGGTTTATGAAAGGCCTCACGGAAGGTTCAGGTTCTTTTTCACACTTTCACTGCACAATGCAAAGCTAATATCAATTTGTCTGTAAAGCCAAGTGGTTATTTAGAACATTCTGAGGAAGGAGATGGAGCGGATCAGTCCCACATGTGATGTATTTTCACATCTCCTCGTGAGATCACAGGCTTTTAGCTTTGCCATCACGTACACACATGCATGAATATGAGAGTTTGGAGGTTAAACCTGTAATCAACATGTATAATTAACATTAGACCTTTTAATATTGTTGTGAATTCCCGCCAGATTCTAGATTCTTCTTGCTCGTCCGTATCTCCATCTTTATCTCTGCCTCCGTAACAGGCATGCACATAAAGATACACACACTTTACTGTCCTTATCTCACTCTCACACATGTGTGTCTCATACGAGCTGCTGTTGACTCGAGGCATCGTAAACTTCTGGAATTGTGGGTGTTATGGTTTCAGTCAGTGTTAAGAAACCGGCTATGGTTATCGTAAAACGCCACACCCTTACCTATGAATAAGACTTCAGCAGGCCTCAGCTTGAACTGGTGTGTGTGTGTGTAGGTGACACTAAGTGAACAACAATGTTAGCTAATCAAAGATGTGATGCTTTAGTCATAAGAGTCTGATCTTTATCAGTTGTTACTGTACTATATATACACACAGGCCTGGCAAGTAAAATGTTGCTTTAGATGTAGTTCTAGGAGCTGTTTCGTAGGGAGCTGGATTTAGTTTCTTGAAGACGTTTCACCGCTCATCCAAGAGGCTTCTTCAGTTTTAACTAACTGGAGAGGAATTTGCAGGCCTTTAAACTCTGTGTTGGAGTGTCCTAAAAGATAATTTATGTCTCCTGTTTGAACCTCCTCTGTTCAAAGACGGTCGTTCCAGTTTGACATCTATGTCAAACTGGAACGACGTCTATAGACTATAGATAGATACATCTATAGATGTCATCTATAGATGTCATTCCAGTTTGACATCTATGTCAAACTAGACTGGTTACTTCGAACTGAAGAAGCCTCTTGGATGAGAGGTTGGACGTTTTCAAGAAACTGCAACAAGTCCAGTTGACTACGATACAGCGCCTAGATTTACCGTGACCTGGATGACTGACGACCTTCATCAACCCTTAGATGTAGTGTTTTTTGAATACCTGAGTCTATTTTTGCTTTAACAGTGCTATAGTAAACATACACACATTCCCAGATTTGTTTGGCCAGCTAAGCACTACACACCTCTCTGTGAGCTTTAAAGACTGTCGCTGACTCATTGTTGACTAATTGTGAACAATATCCGTTGAACCACTCCTGAGAGCTTCGGGACGTGTGTTTTGAGCTGGAGTTTAGCTCATGAAGGCCTCAGTCTGTTATTAATTCACAAGATATCCCCTAATGACTCCAGTGTGTGTCGTCCATTGTCAGCTGGGATCATCTAACCCTAACCCTCCATAAGTGGTTATAGATTTTAGTGATGGGTGGGTGATGTGATGTCCATGATGAGGGCTGCATCAGGTATATCCGGAAGTGAATCATTCTCTAAGAACAAAGGAGGTATGCTGCAGGTTCCAGCAAATCGTCAAATCAGAATGAAAGCATTTTTCTTTGTTACAGTCACTAAACGCCTACGTGACTTGGACATGTCATGCGTGTTTACATTTTTCATGGTAATTGCTGCAAAGAAGTAAAACAAGGCAGCGTAAAGTGATGAAAGACTTCCTTACTGTCACTGAGAGCTTTATCAGATGCTGGGTCAGATGAAGCATGAGGGAGGATGTAGCCGCTCACAAACAGCTGTAATCAGTGCAGTGGTTTGTCACAGAGGTTCAGCGCCCTCTGCTGTTGACAGGGAATGACCCCGGGGTGAGGTAGTGAAGGAGGAAAAGATAAGAGGTTGGAAAGTGGGGATTGCCACACAAACCGTTAAGATAAACATGGAAAATTACGTAAGGAGTTTCCCAACAGACACTCACACACACACAGAAATAACTTTTATGGCAACAAAAGAAAAACAAGAAGAAAGTAAAAGATACTGATGTTTCTTGGACATCAGTTGAATAAGTGTGATGGTCACTGTCTTTGCTCGAATGTCACTCTAATAAAAGTTTGAAGTACAAACCAAAGAAAGAGTCCCGTCTGAACCAAAACTAGGGGAAAATATGTGTCAGATGAAGGATTGGCGATTGATCTCAAAGCCAAAGATCCGTCGCTGCATAGTTCAGAAGTGGTGTTCCTCCTCTGGTCATTTAGTCGTGCAGATTTAAAGCAGCATAATGTAGAAATTGGCATTTTGTGCGATTTGACACAGTTTCTGAGTGTCATAAATACAATTCCCAGGTGTGTAACAATTTGTCAGACGTTATGTAGGTTATAACTACAAACAAAACTCGTCATAAACATGTTATGTGTTTGCTTGTATGTTGAAGTGAACATGTGTAACGCTGTGATTCTTCCCTCTCACTGAAGTGACATAGTGCAGAAACAAGTGATAGGGGGCGGAGAGGCTGAGACAGAGACACCATTCACCCTATGACAAGACACCGTAGCCTCAACATGGTTTTGAAGCTGTTATTTTAGGGTAGAAAAGTTACATAATGTTGCTTTACTAGATTCAAAGGGGAACCAGACGATGCCAGCTGTGTGATTTGGGAGAAGTGGAAAGTCCCATTTTCTTTTGTATTGTATTCTGGTGATGTAAGAGTGTCAGTTTTCCATCAGTGGATTGAGAAAACCCTGAAATACGAGTTGATCAAGAGTGTGAATCCAAGTTTGCTCACTAAAAGCCTCTAAAAGAAAGCAACATGGATTGTTGACTTAGTGTTTTACTGTGAATGGTGTATTCAGTTTTCTGCGGTTAAAGCTTTGGTTGGTTATTTATTAATTTTGTTCAAGAGTCTGTGAAAACTGGAAAGTGTGTTGGACTTCTGGTCTTGTGTCCTGTCCTGTAACGAGGCCTGTGAGGGTTGGGCAAAGTTCAGAGCAATCTCAGCCCGGTGTTTAACCAGGAGCTGTCAGGGAATCCCCTCCTGCAACACAACAGAGTGGAGCTGAAGGTAGTTGCCATTTTTAGCCGCCAGAGGGCGCAAGTGTCCGAGTTTTACTGGTCTGTGCGTTTCCACACGGACTCTCTCACTGCGAGAAGTTGCTGTGAGGGAGACTTTGACGCAAACAAAACGTGGACTCATCTCCAAGATCCTTTGACAACATTAAATAAAACCACACGTGAATAATTTTCTTTTTTTAAATGTACGACTCAAAGATAAAATCAGAGGATGAGGATGCTGTTTTTGTTTAACTGTCCAGTGTGATGTGGTGCTGAAAACGTTGCACCCGTTCACCCGCACTCTGACTCTGAGTTTGGCTTCAGTGCGTAAAAGGGGGACAAACATGTAACACCCTAGAAACTGTTTGCATTCATGCAGGAGTTAAAGAGTTACTGAACCTAACAAGAGTGATAACCTGTCGAGCGAGTGCCAACAAACAGCAGCAGACCTGAGCCGAGGGCTTTGACTCGACTGCGTGTCATAAACATGATGTTTACTTTCAAATGAATCGCGTCCCTGCGTGCGCGAGCTGTATAATTGCCAATTATTGTGCCCAGAGACACGCTTGCGATTTCTTTAGCTGTGTGGAGCTGTAGCCTGGATACAGGAGAGTGCGTCCTTGGTATTTGTGATTGTAAAGAGCTGGAGGAGAAAGATGGCCGTGGGGGGAAGACTGATAATTTGAAGACTTGCCAGGGGTACATTGTCAAATTCAAAAGGCATTTCAAAGAACCAAACCATTCACTTTTTTTTTTTATTCTCTCTTCTTTTTTTCTTCTTCTTCTCTCGCTGTCTTTTTTTTTCTTCCTTCTTCTCCTTTCTTTCTTTTCGCACGGTTGCAGGCCGTTTGAATCGACCAATGGGCCTTCAAGTTAGAGACATTGGAATGTAAATGAGCTCAGCGCGTGCTCCCGGCGCAGTGAAAGCTCGGGATTGTTTATTGAGCTCCCGGAGCCACGCGCCTGGCCCGGGGGAGTCGGTGCGCAGAAGAATCACACAGCGGGGGCGGGGCCTCGCGACGAAGCGTGCGTCTCCGAAAAGGGGTGGGTGGGGTGTGTGTTGGGGGCGCGTGTTGAAAAAGAGGAGTGCTGCCAAAGTTTGGGTCAGATCGGCTCGTGGAGTAAGCAGTCAAGAGAGACTTGGACTAGAGTTAGCCACACGGTCCCCCACGCGAAGGACACGAGAGCTGTGCACTGCCAAACCTCTTCCGCTCCTCATCCCTCTGCTCGCATCCATCACTTCGCGCGAACTTGTCAGCGAGATGGAAACCACGACCATCACCACCACGCAGACCGCATTCACCTTTGGACTTACTGAGAGACGCGCCGGCCTCACCCTGCACGCCCCGGCGCAGGACTGCACCGTGCCCGCCGCGCACCCCAACGCCGCCAGCGCCGCCGGCTTCCAGAGCAAAACCAAGGTGCTGAAGAGACAGCGCTCCAGCTCGCCGGAGCTCCTGCGCTGCAAGCGGCGCCTCAGCTTCAACGGTCTCGGCTACTCCATCCCTCAGCAGCAGCCCGTGGCCGTGGCGCGGCGGAACGAGAGGGAGAGGAACCGGGTCAAACAAGTCAACATGGGCTTCCAGACGCTGCGTCAGCACGTGCCCAACGGCGCCGCCAACAAGAAGATGAGCAAAGTGGAGACCCTGAGGTCCGCGGTGGAGTACATCAGGGCTTTACAGCAACTTCTGGACGAGCACGACGCGGTCTCGGCCGCTTTCCAGTGCGGGCTGCCGTCCCCGACGCTCTCCAACAGCTACTCCGCCGACCCGGAGTCGCCTCATTCCACCTACTCATCAGATGAAGGCGGTTACGAGCCCCTGAGCTCCGAGGAGCAGGAGCTGTTGGACTTTACAACCTGGTTCGACAGGTACTGAGGCTGACAGCGTCCACGGCACACGGCGGCGTCCGTGCGTAAAAAGCGGCTGAAATGCTGACAAAGACTCGACAAAGGCTTCAGATCAGGTCTTGCCCTCCGCGCTTGGAAGTGATCTGTTGCCTCCCTCCCTCACCCGGGCTGCTTCTGCAGGAGCAAAGCAATAGTGAGAAAGAGAGAGAGAGCGAGAGAGAGAGAGACTGTGTGTGATAGAGAGGGAGCCTCTTGTTGCACAGAGCACGAACACTCACCACAGGGAGGAGGGAGCTGGACTCGGTGTCACGTTTGACGCGTGGAAGTAAAGAACTGTTGATGTTATGATTAAATAAGTGCAATTAATACGTGACACAGCAGGCTCTGCGGAGCTGACGGTGCTGCGGCTCCAGAGGAGCGCTGAGTCTCACCGGGAGCAGGGCTGCCCGTCCTCAGCCTGCTGGAGGGCGCGACACAGCGAAGATGATCAGCGTCGACAGACTTTTTTCGTCATGTATACATGTGCCCCCCCTCCCCTCCCCTCCCCATCCACCCCCTTTTTTCATAACAGAATTGTACCATACAATAACATGAAGTTCTATTTTTGTACATTGAGTCAAACAAACAATGTTCTTGAACAACAGCCACTGCCACTTTGTTCCTGACAGTGTTGTGTGGACGAGCTGTCAGTGAGGCAGCGAGTTGGCACGTATGAGTTGTGTGACTGAGCAGCCTGTGACGGACTGTAGCTGTTTTGTTATTTTTCAAATAGGTGGTAACGAGACTTTTTTTTATTTTTATTAATGTATGCACTTGTTCTCTGTTTCCCCCGTAGCCTAAAAAACATGTAAATATTCGATTTTAACAGATATATTTTGTGTAAAACGAGTTTTATAAATAAAGATGAATCTATTTATATTACATGCTTTTGTGCTGCTTTGGTTCTTCAGCTGATCTGCTCAGAAGTGTGTGTGTGTGTCTGTGTGTGTGTGTGTGAGAGAGAGGGCTGTGTGTTGGTGGCGGTAATTGAGCAAACTAGGGAGCTGCTCTTCTATTCAAAGCCCCTGCGTGACCTTTTCCCGACTTGGTTGTGCACACGGGGGGAAAATTGCGCAGCTGGGTGAGCACTCAATAACCATTATGGACGCGCACCTTCTCCAGCGCTTTGTCCGCATTCAGGACGAGGGGAGATTAATATTACGTTTCATGCATTGCATTGTTTCTTTTGCACACTCTGCCTTTACCCAATAGCCCAGAGGGCCTGCAGCGGAGGGAGAAGAGGGAGCGAGGGAGGGGGGGAGGTAGGAGGGGTGCAATTCACTCCTCTCAAAGGGCACAGACACTTTGAAATACGGCCTGGGGAAAGTCAGCGAGACAATGAGACGGGTCAGAATTCTTATTGCCCGATTGAGATCAATCTAAATAAAACCGGGGGTTGTAGACTAGTTGTATCCCCGACTGTGTTTTTCACGGCGCACACAGCCCAATCAAAAAGCCCATCTCCTGCGAAATGGGGAGCGCAACAGCACATTGTGAGCACCATTGTGTGCGCCTTTTGCGCCTCATTATGCCAATTATGGCCGATCTTCCATTGTAATTAAACACTGATGCCAAATTCGGCGAGGCAGAACGAGAAATAACGAGTTTAATTTCACCTGGTGCTCTCTGTGGGAGTGGAAAATTGGGAACAAGAGAGGCTGATTGAAGCTTATAGTATTTTATAATACATTCAGAAAACCCAAAGACAGCACACCAGCCTGAATTAATCCAATAAAGGGCTAAAGAATATAGAATATAGTGGCACAGAATAAAGTTTTATTTCTGGACTTTCTGAAATCTCACCAGAAAGAAGCTGACTTAAAAAAATGTGTGCTACGTCTTCTTAAAGTGTGCCACACGCGCATGCACGCTCCATCTCTCTTTTTACGCACACACACACACACACACACACAGTCTGCAGCCTGCAGGTGTGAGCCACGTGCCTGTACTCGGTGACAAATGCCCGAGCGCTCCCATTGGTTAACGGCTCGCGTCTGTGTGCGAGCCCTGTCCGCGCGGGCAGTGACAAAATCAAACAAGTGATAGATGACATTAATTACGCTCTGCTTTATAACCTCCTACGTCAGCGGGATTCAAAAAGACCAAATCAATGTTGGGCGCAGAAACACCCCGCTGCTCCATTATGAGACGGATGAAATGGGGCTTCTGATGTCCTTCAGAGTCAGGCAGAGGCCAGGGCGCAAAGTGAAAATAAGCGCTTGTCTCTTGTCCCCCGAAGATGGATATGCAATTTTCCCCTCGGCTCACACATCGAGGAGCAGCGGCGATAATAGATTTATTCATGTCATTTTGTCCCCGGGTCGTTTTCACTTTGACAATACACAGGGGCGATGTTAATTTCGGCGTAATCCAATGGTGCATAATCAATCACATGCAGCTCGTTTATGCATGCGTTTCCGTGCGCAAAGCCGTGATGTATGCGCAAACCATGGAAACGCCAAACGCCACATACGCGGACTATAATGTAGAGCTGAGAGCGGGGTGCCGAGGGGTCATCTGTGGCTCTGAATGCAGTCATCAGAGTGCATGGTGGATTTTTAAAGCCATTTTTTGCACGAGCAGGAGGTCACGCTGTCCTCCAAGCGTGTGCGTAAAGTGCGCATTGCTGAACTAGTTTTTGTGTGTGTGTGTTTGAACCTGAGCTGCTTTTATGTTTTAACCCCGTCGGCAACAAACGTTTATCAGCGTATGGAGGCGACGTGAATCATTTTAAGCTCAGACAATATTTACATGATAACAGTCCAACTGCCACTAACAACACAACCATGTTCTCTTCCATTACTACCTGTCAGTTCAGTCAAAGTGTGAGTCAGTCAGAAGCGTTACAGCGTGACAGGAATGAGAACACAGAATAAAGTAAGGGGAGAAAAAGTTATTTAAACTTGAAAATCTGCCCTAAAATGTGAAATAATGACCACATTTTGAATGTTTTCTCTGTCCCTCAGTTGTTTTAATGTTAGCATGATGAAGTTAACTGATCTGAAGTCAGCTTGGATTCTAGTCTTCATTGTTACTTTGTTGTTCGCACTCAGTTTTCCATCAACTTGATTTAAAAAAACAGGCAGCACTTCTTCATTATCAGGGGCTTTAATAAACCGTCAGTACCTGGAAGATGTGAGCGCGCGTCTCGCCCAATCACAGCTCGGAGACACGTCCGCCTGCAGAGCAACAGGTGCATCAGAGACTGCAGACGAGAGTAAAGACTCAGCTGCAATCACACCTGCCGATGTCTCTGATCTTTTAATTATTCGGAGTTGCCACAAATCAAATAAATACTTGATCTCATCTTATTATGCTGAGCAGAGTCAATATGAAATCACGCGTAACAGGTGGCTTTTGGGAGACAGGCCCGCTCCAGCGCTTCAAACAAGTTGAACAGTGAACTTGAAACCACAGATATAATTATATTGCAAAAAAAATCCTATAAGTAACAGACAAAACACTGATTCGAGCTGCACAGCTGTTAGGATGCAAATATGATAAATACACCTCAGACAGGAGAGTGATGAGCTGAGACGGAGCAGTGATGTGGATGAATGGAGAGATGGTGCACAACCTTGAGCAATGCTTACAGAGTTGTTAATGTTTAAGCAAAAGGCACAGGCACGTTTATATTTAACATAGATGGACACGGAGCTGCTGTGCAGCTGGTCCAGGACGGATCTGTTGACCCCTCGGCTATTGATTGAGGAAGGTTCTGGGTAGTAGAAGCTCTATAGACGCTCTAGTATTTTGCACTGATCTGTGATCGCTGGCTCCGAGTCATGAAAACAGAGGCCTTTTAGATTCAAAGTCTCGTCCTCCTCACTAAATTTGCAGAATTTCTGTCGCTGTGGATGCTGAAGTCTTCTTCACAGAGCAAGTTGTCAGATTTTCACATATAGAGAGGCTTCTCTGGTCTGGAGCTGACATTTGCACCAGCGCAGATGCTAATATTTGCTCTTATGAGGAAGGGCCTTCTCAGTAGTTTCATTTCTACATGAGATTCAGATTCAGAGTTCATTTTTGAGAGTGAGAGATTTAGAGTTATCCATCGCACTGAATATCTGCTAAAGATGTTGTGCAGTTAGAATCATGCAGTCTGTTGGAAGGATGGAAGTCCTCTCTTTGTGCCAAAACAGGCCCATCACATTTCATTTAATCATCTCTCTCAATGCAAGTAAACAACACAGGGGCATTGCAGTGTGCTGGAAATCCTCTTCCCCGCACCAGAAGTCCCACTGAACAGGAGTCTAGCTCACGGCCGCCAAGTCACTCTTACTTTCTGACAAAAAAGTCAGCCATTCGACTCGTGTTTTTCTAAAAAAAGAAATCTTTCTCTTTTCAAGTGAAAGTTTGAAGGCGTGCAGCTCAGCACTTTTAACTGACACCTCTGTATGTGTGTGCGTGAATGGGGGCCTAAACTTCAGACGACCCAGCAGAGGAGGAACCGAGCTCGGGCCTGAGTGAGCGGTGGAGGGGATGGAAGAGGTGGGGATGTGTGGTGAGGGTGGAGGCGGCGGGGGCTGTGATTTGCATGGGCCATTGTGTTGCACAAGTTTGGGTGCTTTTTTTTTGCCCGGGCCCTTTTGGCCATTTACTTCCACTCTGGCTGGCTGTGGCGGGCTGTGAATAGTCTCTGCTCGGAGGAGACACAAAGGCGCTTTTGTGCTGCGGCCGCACCATATTCATCATGTAATGCCTGTAAGACAAATCTGATTGGACGTCTCTGTCACTTTGATGTGGGTCCAGAGTGCGAGTGGCCCTGAGATTGCTAACTTCACTCTCTATTGCCTATTCTGCTGCATTGATATGGGGGTGGAGACAAGGGGGAGAGAGGAGAGGTGGCTCGGGGGGGGGAGAAGGAGGAGGGAGAAGGGAGAGCAGGCAGGGGGTAGTCCTCATTATTTGCAGGAGCAAATTCATAATAAATTTCCCCATTCTACAAAACCGGGTCGAGATGATTGACACTACTTTACGCCAGGCCGAACAAAAGCCCTGATTTGAGCAGAATACCAAATGAATGGGGCGAGCGTGGACTCAATTCAAACAATTTTAATCTCTCCCTGTCCTCCCTTATTCCTCCTCTCCTCCTCTCTCCCCCTTTTTCCCTCACACTTACCCTCTTTTTTCAACTCCAACTCTCCTGCCTCTTTTGTCCGGAGCATTCTCGTTTTACAGGGTAATTCTACTCCAACGGATGTGCTAATTGTGCTGGGTTAAACTGGATGCTGGTGGACTCCTGTGATACAGAGCTTATTCTTGCCTAATGACTGTAATGATGGTTCAGAGAGACTGCAGCCTGTGGACTGGAGTGGGCTGCTTGTCCGGAGTTTGAGAGGGAGATGGGTTTTTTTTAGTTTTTTTTTTTTTTTTTTTTACTTGTGTGGGCTGACGGGGAAGGTGGAGGAGCAGAGCTGGAGCTGATGTCCGAGGTTAGGTGTAGGAAAAGAGGATGATGGACACAATGACGAGCATGGAAAGTGCAGGATAGGACAAAAATATGTTCTTGAGTTGTGAGAATCAAGTTAGTGATCGGGAGAAGGAAGTAGGACTCGATAAGAGGATACCTACAACAATATCTATCATTCAGATTAGACATACTGATTTTAACATTATCAATGTCGCCTCTGTTATGTCGCTCACAGGTGTGTCAGAGGACATTTTAAAGCTCTCAGTTTACCTCCACTTTCAGTCACAAGAGCCATAAAATACAAATTTGGGCAAATGCGGCGTAGCCTTGGCTGCTAGCAAGAAGCATCCGTTACAGCTGAAATGTGATCGACGGAGACACCTGGCACATATCCCCAACGTGCATCTTTGTATATTTCACATTTATTAATTCAGTGGACATTTTTCTCCATACAGTGACGGTATAATCCAAGACCTTTCAAGGGTAACGCTGGTATTCTTCAACCTGGACCCTATTTTTCTGTTTTAGTGTCTAATGTAGAACATTTTTTGGGGGGAGGCTGCAGTTGCTTACTGTGCCCACTGTCCACTCAGAACAGAGTTACAAGGAGTAGTGGTTGAAATATCCCCCTATGAAATTGGACAAACATTCAGGACCCTCCAGTCGTCGATGGTGATTGGACATTTCCAATAAGCCGCCTTCAGCTGTGGTGTTTTCTGTTGCATTACAGTGGAAATCCTGCTCCTACCCGGCCAGTCTGCACTGACATTAGAGGACTGATACCAAGTGCAGTAACTCCTAACTGTAATGTTAGCTTTCTAGCTGTTTTCTAGTAACTGTTTTACGCTTGTTCTAAAGAAAATGACCATAATTCATTGAAACAAGTGTTCTCATAACACTCAGTTTGCGACATGGCTCTGAAAAACTTCCATTTGGAGGAGGAAGACCATGTAGCTTCAACACTTCGCCCTACCCCTCTATCCAAACAAGAACTGGGACAGCATGTCCATCAACGTCGTAGCGCTAAGTGGTAGGGGCAAGGGGTTTACTGGGATTGTGTCTGACAACATCATGGGAAGGATCCCTACAGAGACAGGAGGAGTCCGATCCAGTTTGTTTAACCTGACACGGCCACCATATCATCCTCACCAAAGCAACCAGACTCCATTTAAAAAAAGCATTATTTTATCATTTCAATAGACGCTCTATTCAAACTCAATAGAAACAAACAAAACTCACCAAAACCATCTTTGCACTGTTCAAACAATCACCAACTCTGGCTCGGTCAAATTAAACCCTTAATTCACGGCGTTAGATATGAAACTTGTTGGCTTCTACTCGCTGTTTTCTCCCGATGTCGGCCCTCCTTCTCACCTCCAAACTTGTTGACAAAAAACATTTTCGTTGAGGCGGCACCTTGTGGTCATCATGACAACTGCACCTGAAGACACGTTCACCTTCGCTTCATCACCCAGCTGTTGCTCAAACTCTGCAGTATATGACCCATATATACAAACCGCTTGAATGTTTTTCTTATAAACTGTCAGTTGTCGGGTCATGCCAACTCTTTTTTTGTTTATTTGCCGCTCCGCAGACCTCGTGCCACCTCGCCCACACTGTCCCGTTCCGCCCTCACTTGTGTGTGATGACGTGAGATGTCGAGTCACCGAAGAAAAACAAAACAAAAAAAAAGCGGTAACTCCCTTTAACTGTCTTCTCTAAAAACATGTTATGTGTGGGCGTGCTGTGTGTGTGTGTGTGTGTGTGCTTTTGTCGTTTGTGTGTGTGTGTGTGTTTGAATAGCTTTAATCCATTCTCCTCTGGAGATCAGGTGCATTCCTTCACTCAACAATATATTGTGTTGTATTAAAGTTTGTGTACATTTAATGTTTGTCTGCATGTCAGAGGTCACACCTCTCAAACCTGAAAACCACTTTTGTAATGTTTTTTTGTTGTATTTTACACAAACAAGTTGCGTCCCTCCCTACACACACATACATCTATACAGACAGACACACACAGACACACACAGACACACACAGAGTCATGTCCTGGGGTCCTCAGCAGGTTGGAGCTTGCCCCCGGAGAACCTGTTCACGGTGACACATCGCCCACAGTTTCAGATCACATGCTTCGTTCTGCCATTGTTGGGTTCAGACAGACAGTAGCACACTTAGATGTTTTTTTTTTTTCTTTTATACGTCCCGTGAATATCTCCGCACGACACAATGGAAGTGCCTCCTCTGAAGTATCAAAGCTCGGCGTACACTTGCTTCTGGTCGTGAATGGTTTGTGTGTGAAATGACTCTGAATGGAAAAGACATGAAGGCACATGCAGGATTAAGACAGAAAAGAAATCAAGTGAAGGTGGTTCAGTGAAGTTTGAACACATGTCTGGTCTGATTTTGGCACATTTTATTCATCAGCCTACATATGTGATTATTATTGATCCCCGTGCTGTTTTTCCCTCTTTGATCTCTTTACATGGGCTGGAATATTTGGATATTTTAAATTTGTATACAACTTAAATGTGCACTAACTAGTTTTCGAAAAGAAATTCAAACTCAGGTAACATTTACATTTTCAATAAGATAAAAATAAAAACTTTCCATAACTGAACAGGCGGCTTCTTAGAAGAGTCCTGCAAGTATTCAGTCGCAAAAATTAACAAAGATTATTTTCTCTAACATTAACATTTCTTCCCCAAAACTACGTAGTGCACCTTTAAAGGAGCAGTAGGTGGGATTAAGTCTCTTGTATCAGTGTGGATGCAGATTGCTCCAAACAAAATACCTCATCGTCTCACCCTCCCGTTGGACCAGAACCCGCTCCTACCTTTGCAGAGACGTGATCTGTAGGACTTGACTTGGACTTGGAAGTTAAAAAGTCGGTACTTGACTTGAGACATGATGTCTCGGATGACTTGTCTGTGTCCGTTTTATGTTTTTTATTTGTTTGATTACATTTCTTTAACTGAATATTCATAATTACAATAATCTTATACATTGTCAAACGTTTTCAGCAGGTAGATAAAGAGGCCAGTAATTTATTTATACGTTGTCTTTTCCCTTTATAAAGTATAAAGACAGCAGTATCTTGGGTAGTGGGGGAGGGATTATACCTATATGACAGCCATAGTTCTGGTTACTACAGATTCAGCTTTTACATAAATCATATGATCAACTTATATAAAACCATCCAACAGTAAAGTTGTTAAAATGAGCTCCACCAAAACCAAATGTAAAGTAAAATGCTGCTCGTAAAATTATAATATACAGTATAATATATCAACAATGTAAGTATATACTGCTGATAAAAGTATAGTATTTAAGTCAACTTTTTAATGCGAGGCTTTCACCTGTAACAGAGTATTTTTTAACCACGTGGCAATGCTTTCTTCTCACGCCGATATCTTAAAACAGGGGGAATTCCACTCCTCAGCAACACATGATTATTTGTAAGTGATTTGCATCAGAGCAACTGAAAAGGTCACGCACTTCTGCAAACTGTCTCACTTGTTTTAAGAAAAATACGTTTTTGTGTTCACATGAGATGGATGTTATTATTGTTATTTGCAGCCCCCCTCCCTCTCTTTCTTTCACACACACACACACACACACACGAACACACATACGTACACGCACATATTCATAGTCCCAGGTCCCCCCTGCACCCCACAACCTATTATCAGCAGAGATGCCCTGGCTTACGGAGTCCTGCCCCCTCCCTAAAAACAAGGTAAAAGGAGGATTAGTGCGCACCATTTAGGGGCTCCTTTCAGCCCACCATTTCATTTCATTAGCTTGTGACCTCTCCAGTTAATTATTTTGATCTGGCCAAAGGCTCGGCCTGCTTTTAATGATCCTGACTGCCTCACCGCCCCCATCAGAACGCACAATACTTAACACACCCATTGAGGGGCAAGGAATAGGAAGGGGTGAAAAGGAAGGAGGAGAGAAAGGGGAAAGATTGAAAGTGGCATTTACCAGTCACCGGCAGTGGCTGTATGGAGGGGAACCTGGTGACGGCAGGGTGGCGTAACGCCCTCAGACTTCTTTTTCAGAATATACCATTGTCCCTCATTGATGGAGTGGCTCTCCTTTTTTAAGGCCCGAAATCGTTGCAGAGCTTTAAGCTGATTTCAGTGGAGAGAAAGGGAGGATAAAGGAGAGGGGGGATCTACTGCGACTCCTTCTTAAAAATAACAGTGATGGAAAGAAAAAAGAAAAGAAAAAGGTGGTCTTTAGAAATCATTCATGTGAAGTGTCACGGCACCGAGGAATTGTCGGGCCGTTATTCAGAGGTTACAGATACAGTTTTGCGACGGCGGTTACATCTGAGTGTTGTTATGTTTCACACACACAAACTGATAAAACGAGACGTGTTGACAGTGAAAACATGCGTAGACTTGAGGGTAAATCTATATCACGTCATCACAGAGAAACTGGTCAGATACAATCATCTTTATAGTAAGCTCCTTGTTTTGAGTGTTAGTTAAAAAGTAATAAATCCCTTGTAAGTATGTTTATATTGATTAAGACTGTTGATCACTGACAAAACACAGATACCTCATGGTTGACAAACCTTGTTTAACAGCTGGAACCTGAAGAATTCGTATGCAGAGATAAACCAAACAATCATTTTGGACTCGACAAACATTTCATCGATTCACAATCATATAATGTTTTTAAGGAAAAGAGATTTTTTTATGTAGATGCATTATTTTTTTTAATGATTGACATAAAAATGTTATCAATAAGCTCTGTTCTGGATTGGTACATACTTTATTTGGAGTAGATTTTGACTTTTGCAGCTACTACAGAGAGAACAACGCCTTAATCGGTTAAATAAATCAACAGTTGTCGGATTGTACAATAGAAGATGGATGGATTTGAACCCAGGAAGCAAAGACGCTACCTGGGAATCCAACTTTTTAACAGTTTATCGCAGGTTTTAAATCACAATGAATCTTTTACAATTTACAATTAACCTCATTGTACCTCCTCTCCTCTCCTCCTCTCCTCCTCTCCTCTTCCTCTCCGTCCACCTGTCTCTCTGTTGCTGTGCTGCACTAATTGCCTGTATTTGTTCATCCTGCGGGTGTTTGCGAAGGGATAGCTTCCGTTTACCCACGGCCACACAGCTCCATATTGAACGCAAACACAATAAAATCTAAGCAGCTTGTGCTATTTAACGCCTTATAAGCATGCCACCCAGTGCATTTTCTCATTTTTAACCGAAGGAATAAAAGTTTTTTCTAGGAGTCGGAGCGAGCCGACGGGTCGGGTCGGTCTAATATTCCTGTTTTTGTTTTTTTCTTCTTCTTCTACCTCTTCTTTCCGTTCGCTCTAAGTCTGTTTTTGTGCCTTGTATTTGCTGGCAGCGCCGCTGGCCAGTTTACTCTGTCTGGCTATGCATGTAAAGAGTGTCCCCTCTTTGTTCCAGCCTCGGGCCCTCAGCCAAGCTCCCCCTTCAAAACTTAAGCCACACACACAAACGCACAAACACACACACACACACACACACACACACACACAAACACACACAGTACCCCACTCACCCCTTTTTTTTTTTACTCTCTCAAACAACTCTCTCTCCCTCTCTCCCCCTGCCCTCCTCAAAATTGCAAATAACAAAAAAAGGGAGGAGGACAGAGCCGCGGAGACAAGCATCACTTTAAAAAAAGCAGGTGTCCAGAACTTTTTCAGCGCTCGTCGATTTTCAAACGGAGACCCTTTAACCTCCGTGCTTTTCTAGCTGGTGGCCGAGGTAGCCGGTCAGAAGCCCAATCAGTCTCGTCTGACAATGCTGGGAGGTTGAGGGCTGTCAGTCCTTCTTTCAGACAGGGGCTCAGATGAAGCCGTGGCAGGGGAACCCCTGATTGATTAGTGCCTCTTTATTGAAGTGCGTGTGTGTGTGTATGTATGTGTGTGTGTGTGCGAAAGTGTGTCTATAGGGGCCCAGCCAGGAGTCTTTATTTAAATCCAGCCAGAGAGAGTACTATAATTATGACTTTTTCTTTCTGTCGGCTGGTTAAAGCTGACAGAGAGGGTTCTTATGGCTCACTTCACCCTCTCAGCCTCCTAAAGAGAGATTATTACTGGCCCTGAGAGCTCGGGCCAGTCAGGCTCATCAGCGTGGCTTTATAGACCTGAGAGAAGGGCCGGGTCCAGAGCGGGACTCAAAACAGACACACAAAAAAAGAGAAGGGTGGAGGACGGGAGATGAAGACAAGTCACTGTGTAATCCCATTTCAGCCTTATTCACTGATGCCAGGGGGAGCGAACAATGTATGTGCCCAGTATGTCAAATAAATAAATAAATAAATCCAGGCGAAGTTGTAGCAGAGAGCAGCGTGCCAGTTCACAGCTATCACTGGTATTTAGATGTCTTAACCCCTCACAACAAACAAGAAAACACAAACTAGATAGATTAATAAAATATGGCTGATCCTGTGTGGCCCTGTTGGTAGGAGGTCTCCCTCCTCGCTTTTTATCAGGTCATCCACTATCAGTATGTGTCCGTGTTCCCCTGCAGATGCAGCGCCGGCTTCTATTGTTCAGTGACAGCTACTATCTGCTCACCATTTTAAGATGTGTGTGTGTGTGTGTGTGTGTGTGTGTGTGTGTGTGTGTGTACTCACCTGCACTCGTAGTCGTAGTTTAGACATTTGGCTTCACTTTCATCCGTAGATGCTCTTTTGTCGTACGCGTTCGAGATAAGCAAGCAGACACGTTCTGGTGCAGTGACGGCAGACGGGCCACGTTAGTAGAGATCTCACTGTAACGTTTTAAAGCTGTAATTTGTGCCGGACGATGAGAGAGAGTGATTTGTTTTTAGGATGGCCTGTCATAAAACTAATGATTGAGTGGGTTAGAGGTCATCATTAGTGTGTACACGACAGTCACAGAAGTTACTATATAGAATTACTTATAGAGAAAACCACTCTGCAAATCTTACCTAAACGTACTCCAAGGAACTTTTAACTGGTTATTAAACCAATTTAACATGATGAGGCCTCTATATGACCTACATAAGTAAACACGACCATCAGTGTAGTGATGTAGTACCACTGTGTTACCAGATGGCAGCAGAACAACTGGCTTATAACTGACATTTAATGTTGGCCTTGCTACCGAGCTTTATCTTGCTGTCCGACCATATAGGTTGAAAATGAAAGCAGTTTATTACAACCCAGATTTACCGTTGTTGTTCGGCAGTGACCTCTAGTGGCAGTAATAATTATTACAGCTGCAGCTGAGGAAGCGAAGGGAAGTAGTTAAAATAGAAAAAAGTCCGTATAGGGAGGCGGTGGTATATGGAGGGTCAGGTTAACGTAACGTAACGTAACGTTGCTACATTGGCGAGAAGTTACAGAAGTAACGTAACGTAACGTTGCTACATTGGCGACAGAAGTTACAGAAGTAATGTAACGTAACTTAACGTAACGTAATGTAACGTAACGTAACGTTGCTACGTTGGCGACAGAAGTTACAGAAGTAATGTAACGTAACTTAACTTAACGTAACGTAACGTTGCTACGTTGGCGACAGAAGTTACAGAAGTAACGTAATGATTTTTAACCAAAACCACAATGTTTTCTTTGACCCAACCAAGTAATCTTCGTAGAAGTTTTCTTGCCTAAACCTAACCAAATTGCGACCCTACCACAAAGGTCCGATACGCGTGTCATGCTTACACTGCAATGGTCATGCTCTTTTTGGGAGCGGTGATATATGTCGTTTTAGGGGATGCTGACAATCAACCTATTCAGTTGTTTAGTTATGAAGACAAAACATTACAAGGGAATTATAATAGCGCAATAAAATTACCTTTACCAAGCAGTCGAATCTGTTAGCTTTGGTTTACTTATATAAAATATTACATACATTAACTCACATCCACTCATCCTGCAAATAGCTGTGTTTGAAAAATAAATTGCTTCTTTCTTTCACTCGCTTCCAAAACAAATGTGGTGGTGCTCGTACCGCTTCTGTCCACAGGGGGCGCCAGAATCAACAAAAATGGAAGTTGCTTGTAGTTGCTTTAAGTATTATTAGCAAATAAGTTAAAAAGTTAAAGAAAGATGTCCCCTGTGAATATTATTATTAATTGTTATATTATTAATACACACTACTATTGGATTATTACTGATGCATGTAGTCTATCTTAATTCTGGTGAAGTAAAATAAAGAAGCATAAAGTGGACAAGCTTCAAAAATAGAGCACGAGTACTTTGTAGTTTACCTTTTCAGACGGCGCAAGTCACTATGTGTGCATCCATGTGTGTGTTTCTTTGTGTGTGTGTGTGTGTGTGTGTGTGTGTGTTTGAGTGTGCATGAGAGAGTCTGTTCACATTGTATTTGGACTATTATAACATGCACCTCTGGGTGTGGCGAGACTTTAGTCCTACTGACAGTGTTGCTTTTTACACACACAACCACACACACACACACACACACACACACACTAGACCTTCAGGCGATCCTGGAGTCCTTGAACCTCGCTGTGCTGCCGTGACCCTGTGGTACCGACACAACACATCACAATTACTGTCACTCCTCAAAACCTGACCAATCTGTACCTGCACGTGCACGGAGGTGCACGTCTGTGACGACTTCCCGGGTGATGTTTTGGTCTCGCGACGCTGCGCTTTAGACACGCTGAGCGTTCATCAGTGTGTGAAAAATGAGTTTTAGTTTTAACAGCGTTCAGAGCTTTTATCTTGAATCACCTCGCTCTTGTGTGAATAGCGGTCGAGCAAACCTGGACGCAGTGACGGACCTCAGAGTCAATATTTAGACTCAGACAGAGAGTGCTCGGCTTCCTCCCCCCTCCTGTGTTTTTTTTGTTGCCGGCGGTAACAGTTTTTTTGGGCCCGAGCCGTCCCACGCGAACAGGACAGGCAGCTCTTGTCATATGACTCCTGGGATTAACACAAGCAAAGAGTGTAATCCCGACACTTTGAAGTGCGTAAGATCTCAGTATCTCACATCACACGGAGCGCCCGAACAGACCCGTCATTGTCACCGATCTAAAAGAAAACCGTCAACTCGCGTTCGTCTTTGAACATCACTCCATTTTCATTTGTGCTTTTTGAGTCATTGAGAGGAATGTCGGAGGCATTTTCTCGGAGCGTTACAAAGAATGAAAGAAAGAAAAAGGAGGCGGTGACTCACAACATGCATTCAGTTTAATTATCCAACATCATAATGAGCATAAACAGCCTCTTTCTCTGTTTCGAGTGTTGTGTTTTTCTTTTTTTTCCTGTTAATTTCGAGGTGGCGTGTGGCAGCAGGTCTGCTCTTGTTCACCATTAATCACAGTTCGTTAGATAACAGCCTCATTCTCTCTCTCTCTCTCTCTCTCTGTCTTTTTATGCCCCTGTCCAGGTTCACGGCCTCCTCAGGTATAGAAGATCCACAGGTAAACACAGAGGCATCAGTGCACACACACACCTACACCTGTTTAAGCATTAACCACGTCAACCATAAGTGAAATAAATGCACAGGTCCTCACATATCCTCCCTATCTGTCGAATACACACACACACACACACCTGCGTTTAGCACGTCTTTTAGTTAGAGGGGGAAAATTCCGACATGAGCCCATTTATCAGGGGGGAGAAGGCGAGCGATTAGATATTGGCGATAAAGATTTTGAGTCAACATTCCGGCAGGTGTCGAGCGCTTTTTTACTGCACTCGAGTGACTCCACTCCTGGGTCTTTATGGGCAATAAAGGATGAAACTCTTCCTTCCTCTCATCCCTCCATCCACCCCTCTCTTCCCCGGGCAGAGTCCAGCCCGGGGGGTGTTACCGAGAGCACGCCGGCCTGCGGTTGATACGCTAGATGACCTGCTCGAATCAGCCCTCCGCAATAAAACAATATAATCGTCCTATTCTGCTATCGAGCTGCACATAAGTAACTTGATATTACACACGAAGGTAACTCGCTTTAAAAGGTCATCATAGAGTAAATAGTCACGCTTGTGGGCAACAATATGGAGCATTTCTTATTATAGTTACAGAATAAATGTTATTAAACAGAAAATATGTAAATGTCAATATTAAAACAGATGTCAAAGTGTATCAGTAAGTAGGGACGGGTGTCTAGGGCCAATACATAACTGATTCTGGTTCCTGATTGACAGGTACAGATACTTGTAAAGGTATTTTTTGGTTGGTGTTGACACTGAGAAGATTTATGTAGCTAACTCAGAGAAAATATCACATTTTACATGACAATCTTGACAAATGTGGGAGTTTTTTTCTGATAACCAAGTGAATGTGCCACAAACAAGCTGACCTAGCTATTGTGAAATGACATGAGTGTAACCTATCTTCAGATCTGTCTAGATCCCTCCTAGACACTGTGCTCTGTTGCCTCTTGTTGGGTACGTCATAAAACTGGTATTGTAAAAAGCGTTACAAGAGTTTGATGCCTCAGAGTTCCTAGGAACACATACAGCTCACTGTGTCAGGCTGTGACACGTTCCACCTAAGAAACTATGGATCACTCAGCTACGATCATGTGACATAAATGTTGAGATGGTGCGTTAAAGGGATATTCTTGTCTAAGTTTAATCCATGGTCTAACACACCTTGACACCGAGTAAGACTCCCCCTCGAGAGGTCAAGTTTGCCGACCGCTAGCTTAGCTAGTTTTAGCAACTTCCGAAAAGACCGCAGGAAAACAATACACTCCATTACTTCCCTTACTTTCCCTGTCAGCTCTTGATAATAAGAACTGAGCATTCCATGGAGTAATAATCATACATTTTCATCCTTGAGCTGCAGAAATCTACTGCACTCTGTAATCGACTCGTCAGGGCTTCCCCACACAGGCAGGCTGCTGGAGGAGAGGGTGAGTTGAGCTGTGTTTTTAATACAAATCCAGCAAAGCTAGCGGATGTTTGATGCTTCGTACTGTGTGCTGGGACTGTACATGTACTGTTGCTGAAGTTTGGTGCTGTTCTCACCATTAATTGTGGCTTTTTGATGGCGGTTTCTAGTTGGAGACATAAGCTGCAGTGTATTGTTTTCATGCGGTCTTTTCTGAGGTTGCTAAAACTAGCTAAGCTAGCGGTCAGCTAACTTGACCTCTCGAGGGGGAGTCTTACTCGGTGTCAAGGTGTGTTAGACCATGGATTAAATTTACACCGGAATATCCCTTTAAGTCTCTATCTGCCTGGACCAGTGTTGGAAATTAATGCATCTGGTTGGAGAGAATTGTACTGCTGCAGGGGTTGATCCGAGTGTGTGTGTGTGTGTGTGTGTGTGTCTGTTTGACCATCCGGTGTCACTGCAGTGATAAGTAATCTCCTTGTAGATGAAGGAATGTGTAACGTGCTTTCACCTCTACTGGGGGGTCCACATTCACTCACCTCAGAGACAGCAGCAGCAGCAGCAGTAGCATGTATGTATGACCCCCACCCAGTCATTACGAGCCACCTACTGAAGCCAGCCACTCCGTCAGACGCTGACAGGGACGAAGCCACAGGCCGCGGAAAATTAACTAAGTTAAGCCATTCAGATGCTGGTCTGCAGGCAGGTCCATTTGTTCCCTGATCAATCAAAGTCCATTCCTGGCCTTCTTTTTGGTTTGGGATCAGAGAATTAGGTTGGATTGTCTTCCGAGTGATCCATTCCTGTGATAGTTTCATCAACAATGGACAACAGAAGAATGCCAGTTGGTTTTCCTGCAGGGATTCTTTACTGTATTGGACAAATACAGATGGATGGACAGCATGGACCGGGTGCTATTGTTACACGGTGGGGAGGTTGTCCTGCATCTGCTGCCCACTGGGACCAGTTACTCCACTAATAGTCCAAAAAAAAAGGTCCATCTATTCATCCATTGTTTGTATATTGTGGTACACTGGTGTGTTAACATATGCACATGTTGTTTCCTGTTATAGAATAAGGAGACGGTTTATACTCTCTAAATTCAGAGGTAATATTTCATATCTTAGAGTTTTTAAAGGCACTTTTTTTCTCCTTTTGCTTACAAAGTCTTTGTCTTTTCTTCACTTTAGTTCTATCTTCTTCCCATGACATGATAAAAGACAATTATTCTCATTATTTACCCTGATTTTCTCCTTCTCTTCCATTCCTCCTGACCTCATTTAAGGAAGAAAAGTACCTAAACACACATGGACACACACAGAACACACACACACTGTCTGTCTGTCTTGGTTCGCTCGTAAAAGAGGAAAGATGCATCTTTAATGGCTCCCTTCAAGATAGCGGAAGGAAAGAAAAGCAAATAGGGACATGATAAAAGCAAAGAGGAACCAATGGCTGGTGGTCTGGTGTGCTGCCACAGTTTGCTTAATGTTAAACCAATAAGATAATACGAGGCCCGTGTAGTTTGGACTCGCTCCATTCGGAGATAGAGCCGGGACGGGGCACTGTGAGGCGTGTGGTCTCGGTCGCTGTATCAGCGGCTCTGATTTTCAGTTAGATAGCGAGGCTTAAACATGTGTGTGTACCGAGTTGAAGATAGTGTTTACAGCACCTACTTCTTGGCAGGTGTAAGTTGAAAGCGGAGTGTGTCGCCCCGTGAACTTTGCTCCTCGGTGTTTGTCGTAAAAGCCCTTTTCACTTTTTTTTTTTCTTCATTTTTTTCGCGGGACAGGTGAGACAACGTCTGAACCGAGGAACGGAGGGAGGAGGAAGATGAGGAGAAAATGATGATACAAGGTGAAGTAAAAGACAATGATGGTGTTAATGTAGAAGAAGGTAAGTTTGAGTTGCAACGTGTAAGATACGGCCACCTGTTGAGGGCGGCTCCGAACAAATAGGGAGGCAGCATGTCATCAGATTAACCGCCAACTGCTGCTAACTACTCTTTATAGCTATCTTTGGCTAGTTTAGCTCAGTTAGCCCCGTAGCTATTGTCCCTACACAGCCTCCAAGAGCGATGGAGGTCAGTTTGACAACAGGGAATATGGCCTATGCCTCCAGAAGACAAGCTAATGCCGTTTTTCCACCGACAGTACCAGCTCGCCTCGCCTCGACTTAGCTCGCCTTTTTTGCGTTCCCATTACTGAAATCTGGTACCTGGTACCTGCTAAAGTGGTGCTTTTTTAGTATCACCTCCGTATAAGTTCCAACCGAGCTGAGCTGATACTTCTGTGTGACGTAAGCTGGCAGCCGGCCACTGATTGGACAGAGAGCGACGCCACTTGATGACTCGTGACGAGCGCGACGTCCGAGCCTGACACCCGCTACCTTTAAAAACTAGCATCTGCGTTCAGTCAACATAGCGATTACATGGAAGGAACAACGCGCAGGAACACGGCGTGGACCGTGGCAGAGGTGGAGACGCTCCTGAGTGTTGTCGCTGAAGACGCATCCAGAACGAGCTTGATGGTGCGACAAGAAATGAGAAGGTGTACGTGTTTGGCGTAGCCCACAGCTAGCCCTGTTTATGTGTCGCGTGGATAAGTACGTCACTGATGACGACCCGCCCGACGTTAATGACGACCCGCCCACGTTGAAGAGATACTAATTCTAGATGGAAATGCAAGTAGAGCCACGCTGAGCCGAGGCGAGCTGGTACTGTCGGTGGAAAAACGGCATAATGTACAGTTTTGGTGAATACACCGTTAACCGACCACCGCTGCTGATGAGAATCTACGTATCTGACTTGACTTGCAGCATCTGGCAACCAAATGAAACACACGGTTACCTTGACATTTTAAGACAGAAATTCTCTATATTATATCTTTTAAATGAGATTTGCAAGTAAAGTTGAGAGAAGCAGAGAAAGATAAGAGGCCTGCACCGCACAGAAGAATTTAAAAATGATCCTTGTTAGCAGGACTTACTGTAATCCATCATCGCCATGCCAACCATCTCTCCAGAGGTGACCCACCAACATCCACCCTGCTTCATCACACCTCTCCACCCCCCCGGCTCGTGCTCCATTTACCCTCCACATTTGTGCGCTCCGGGGATGCTCCTGTGCGGCTGAGCGAGCGGGCACTTGTTAATTTGTGACCCGTGTGGAAAAAAGGGAAGAGATAGGGAGGTTTCGTGGGGGGAAATTTGAGTTTGAGGCTCGAGGGAGCAGAAAGTTGTTCAAGCAGTGGGCCATCACAAATGTGACACACACCCGCAGGCTCAGGACTTTGGGGGCCCCGAATAAGGAAGAGGAGGAGGAAGACAAGCGGGCGTGTAGGTAGGTGTGATTTTTTATTCTCCGCTGATCAATGCGCATCTGATGCTCTTCTACTGTGAAAACTGGTTCAATATTTACTGTGATTCTTGGCGTATCTCTGTGTCTGTTTGAGGAGGTAAATGTGTTTGCGTGCATAATAAAGAAAAAGCACTCGCTCAAACTTTGCTCTCCGTCTGTTTGTCATATGCTGAACACCGGTTGAGGTGCACAGCGAGGAAGAGGCGAGTGAAACCTGCTGTTCCCCGAGGCCTCAATACACAAACACACACACACACAAGCACAAACAGATTATTGTTTTTTCCTCGAGCATCTTGGGAGTTTGTGGCGCCGCGCTGGCAGATCAAGATTCCCAAGTACCAAAACAATTTTCCATTTGGAAGACGGGGACGCGGCTCTTTGTTTATCCCCCTGCCTCGTCAATTACCCTCTCTCCGGTTTGTTTAACGTTTCATACTCGTGATCTAATTTTTTGTTTGGTTGCTCTTCAGATCTGTAAATTAACGCCTCAGCTGAGCGCAGAGGCCGCATGTGGCGTAGAATTCATTAAGCCTCCTCGCCCCCCCGCCACCACCCTGCGAACGTGTGTGAGCGCACATCACAGGACGACGGCATCCCCGGCAAGAAAGTGTGTGTGTGTGTGTGTGTGTGTACATGTGATGCGACGGTGAAAGGCACCATCTGTTCCATGTGACAGTAATGAAGTGAGGGGCATTGTGGTACAAAGCCTCAGACCCATTCATCACAGCTGTAGGCGGGCCAAGCATATTCCCCCTGTCTATATAGGGATACCTCTACACACACACACACACACACACACAGAAACCCCACATATAACGGGTTCCAGTTTGCTAGTAGGTAGGTGTGTGTGTACAAACACCTGTAGAGCAGTTATTCTGCTGCACAGGAATGTGAATCATACGAAGTTGTGATGAAATTTCCGTGAACTCTGTGGTTACATTTTTGCATGTTGTCTGACTTATCTGATGAGCCTCGATTACCTGACACACTGTACTATCAGTCAGCGTGGGGGTGTCGTAAATCAGCGGATCAAGACAAACTGCTGAAACACGAGATGAGAAATTCCCCCCCGGAAAACAAAGAAAGGCCCGTTTTACAAATGAGGGATTTACCGTGTACGTGTCGTTACACGTGTTTCGTTTGATTTCGCTTCCTTTTCTTTTTTTACGGGAGCCTTTTGTCTGACTCCTCAGGTCACAGTCTCGAATTTACAGCTGGACTTCAAAAGCTCAGTGACTCAACAAGGAGAATTAATCGTGCCTGACATTCAGGGAACACACAACCATAAATTATGAGGTATCATCACACTAAATTTTAAAATTGCACAGATCGATTTTGCTCCACTAGAAGTGGCCAATCCTAATGTTACTGTGCAGGCAGACAGACGTGTGAAAGCTCAATACATATCTGTCAATACTTTGTTGTTAATAAATAATAAATAATTAGATAGCCTAATTAGCCTCTCAGGTCCATGTGTGCATGTAAAGTCCGAACTTAATGTGTCTTTTTCACAGAGGACACTTTAATATGTCAGAGAAGCAAAAATCCCAGGTGTAAATCATAAAATCACTGATGGCTGAATTCCATTTAGCTGCTTCCTGGTATTGTCATGGCAACTGGGAGACTATTGTTAATGTCACCTGTTAGAAGTACGACAAGTGAACGCGTCTGCTGACATGTCTTTGGTCCTCCTGCACACTGGTTCTTCGGAGTGATGCCATAGAGGAACCATTTTTAGTTCCACAAAGAACCTTTTAGCAAGATGTTCTTTGAAGAACCATTCCTGCAAACGGTTCTTTAAAGAACCTCCAAAGGTGCCTCAAAGAACCATCAAAAGGAACCATTTTCAAGAAAGTTCTTTGAAATTATCATCAGTTTAACTGGACAATAAATAAGTAGATCTCGGTCAAAGAACACATTAGATAGTCATAAATTCATGCTTGATATTTATTGTATTTATTTATCTGTTGGACATTTTTTTGCATTTATTTGTTTCCACAATCAGTCAGCCAACCAGCCCAAACAATCGAGAGGTGTTTGGAGCTACAGCGATTAGCTGATCAACAGAAAATGTATTGACAACTATTTTTATAATAGGACTAATAAGTAATTTTTAAGCAAAAAAATAAATAAAATGTAAGAATTTGCTGCATTTCTGGGTCTTAACTGAGAAAATAATCTGCAGGTTAATCGATTAATGAAAATAGTTAGTTGCAGCCCTGATTTTATGCTATTACATGCCAGCAAATAACTCCAATAAAAATGAAGAACCACATAAAGTATGCGAAGAACCATCCCCTATATAAAAAGGTTCTTCAATTGGTGATGGTTCTTTAAAGAACCTTTTGAAGAACCATTTAAGAACCATTATTTTTCTGCGAGTGGTAGCATGGCAGTGTAATCCTCATCGTTCTTATCTGATTGTGAACTTCAGCTCAGCTCAGCTCAGCAGGAATGTAAATGGAGACACCTGTGTTGTGTGGGCGAATGACCCAGTGACCTATTTATCCAAATAAAGTAATCGATCACCGTTTACAGAAATACCTGTAAATTATGAGATTGTTATGTTTAAAGTGGTGGTTATTGACAGACATCATGACACAAACATCACAATTGGACTCATAAATGATTTTCTGAACCACCTTGGAGAAAACGAGACTGGAAGTATCTGTGCTTTTTAAACCGTGATCAGTTGCTGCGACTCAGACTTGTTGGTGTTCCAGATTTGGGCTCTGCGGGGGGTAAATCTGTCGCTGTGGCTTCTGACTACATCTAAAAAACACCCATAGTTTTTCCAATTATAATGGAGTTTTCTGCAGACCACCTACTGTAACGTCCCGCTCAGCACAATATCTTTTTTTTTTAATTGGGTTGTTGTGGCTCAAAATAGAAGGAATGGTGTGGCAGAAATGTTAATACAAGCAATTTGAGGCTGGATGCTACCCCAGTTTTTAAACTGACATCTTTACTGTACTTGGGAAATAGTTTTGTAGTGATAGTTTCTCTCTTTCCTCACAGAAATCTTATCTCTTACACACTGGAGGCAGCAGAAACAGGTTAAATGTTGAAGTGTACAGTGCCACACCTTGAATGTCTTTGGGTAGAGATTGTCTAAACACGGCCGAAGGTATCTACATCTGTGCGATTAATTGCGTCGAGACTCCAAAGACCTGACAGGCACTGAGATCTGCTGGGAGGCTTGGAGACATGTCACGCATAAGGAATGCTTTATCGTCTATTTTACTCTAAATGGGACCATCATTTACAAATTTAGACATTTAGACATCACGCTGTATTTAAGAAGACTTGAAACCAGAGACTGAGAGCATAAACTCTCGAGGAAGCTTTTCACTAAGGTGATTAATCAAGTGAGAAGTAGCGTCATTTTCTCATAAGCTTACCTACAATTGGACACTGTCACTGGTGGAGTCCAACATACAGGCCTTTAAGACAGTCTGGGAGCCTAATCCTCTGGTTGTCTGTTTTAACAACAGCAAACATGTATGAAACCCAGACTGTTTTATTAGGTATGGTGGTGGCAAAATACCGTAATTCTACGTATGTGGAAGTCAGACTGAACTCCAACATACGAAATGTGGATTAAAGAGTTGGTGAATGTGCTACATCAAGAACGTTTGAGTGTTTACTGTATAAAAATGCTCTAAATAAAACAAAAGTAAAACAAAAAAACACATTATTATCAAAGAGAAGCTTAAAAAAAAAGCTCCGGTTAAATAACTGGACTGTTAAATCCTTTAAATTAGCAGCCATATGTTTTCAACACTTTCTCCCCCCATCGCTCCTTTCAGACAAAACTATTCTGCCTCCTGTTTCTATGCGGGTCTTTCTATCAGCCCCGCACCAGCTCCTGATCTATTAGATAAACCGAGGCAGACCTCATCTCTGTGCAAACGATTAGAATCATTGTTCAAACATTGACATCAGCTGGAAACGCTTTATGCCCCGGCTCTGTGTAACCAGACAGGGCTTTCCTGATGCCACCAACACTAATATTGACTCTCACAAGCTAATCCCTCAACGTCTTGCCACGTCTCAAAACTACAAATGCTGACATTAAACAGCCCATTTATCATTTTTTTTCAGGGACTCGCCGGAGGTGTCTCCTCTGCGTAACTTCCCCTCCCTCCTTCCGCTGCCCGCTGATTGTCCTGTCGGTTCAATGCCAGGACGCACTTTCAGTTTTGTTGTTTGGTTTTAGACACCCCCTACACCACCACCACCACCACCGCCACCGCTCGGCTTCTCCCTAACGGGCATACAATGAGGTTCATTCTCTCCACTTGTTGCCCTCTCCCTGCATGAGTTGCTTGTGTGTCCTCCATCTTTACACTATATCAACACACGCTTTGTACATAACTGCCCCCGGTGACCCCGGGCCGAGGCTGCTCCCTTCATCTGCCTCCCACGCACGCACGCACATTTGCATTTTTTTAAATGACCACACATGATTGTGCGTGTGTTTGTGTGTTTTTTTTAAAAGTACACTGGGTGTTTGTTTGTGTGTGTGTGTGTCCGGAATTGGGATGTTTCCTGTGCGGACTCTTTCACTCCAAACTCGGCGTGAAGTGTTGGTCAACTTGTTCTGCGCAGGTTAACCCCGCCCATCCTATTGAATCTCCTCCTGTCATCTGCTTAAGCATCCTTCCTTCACCGTGCGTGCACGATAAAAAAGTAGAAAATCTTCTTCATTTTACTCATGATACAGTTTACGTGTTTACTCATCATCACGGACTGAAGCAGAGGAGAACATGTTGCAGCTTTAACGACTTTTACGTACAAAAAAAAAGGTATAAACTCCCTTTTTTCATGCTCGCAACGCTTTGTTGTCACTTGCAGTTTTACAAATTGCCCCTCACATCTTTTAATGGTTCTCCTCTTCTTGCTCTGTTGTGAGCGAGTTTAATTCTCCTCTCTCTTCATCGCCCTCCTTCACTCCCCGACCCGCCCTCTCTCCTCCCCGCCTCCTCCTCCTCCTCCTCCTTATTTACTGGGTCGCTGGTGTGCCTCACGCTCTGTATAGGGCCCCACTTTGCATTTCCCTGCCTATCAGAGCGCTTGTGTGTGTGTGTGTGTGTGTGTGTGTGCGTGTGTGTGTGTATGTATAGGAGTCCCCCCTTCTCCCGCGAGCTGAAAGCGTAGAGACAGCGTCCCTCTCCTTCAGCCCCGAGGATAAGTCTACTATCATGCTAATGCCCATGTCCTGAGACTAATAGGTCCTTTTACACTGGAGGTTTTCATTCCCCTTTGCCTCACTAAAGGGTTTAGTGCCAAGGCCCTTTCTCTCCTTCCTAAACTTTTAAACAGGATAAATATTTCTGTGATTCCTCCGCCTGGACGATGGGTTCGGGGACCGTTCTTTGTATAATTGGCTCCAGTGGCCTTGTTACGCTTTCTGTAAATACACCAGGCGAGATGCAGGAATGCACAATTAAAAAAAAGGGGCTGATCAAGGAAAGAAAAAAAAAGATACAGGACTGGACTGTGCATTAGTATGTGCCCATGCATGTGTGTGTGTGTGTGTGTGTGTGTGAGGATTTGTATGCATATTGTTGTGGCTGTGAGTCTGTTTATGTAGGAACGATCATCACAGCCGCTAATGTGAATACAAATTGTTATTTTATTATCTTGAGGCAGTGTTTCTCAAAGTTTTTACACCGTGTACATCTCAGAAAATATTAGGCTCCCCAAGTACGAACATTAAAGTACAGTAGCGTTTGTCTGCTCTATTTGCTGCTAACGTTAGCAGGTGCTGCGGACACTTGAAGTAGCCTCGAGCACTCGGTTCACTGTTGGCAACTTCAGTTCCAACAAGGCAGCCCAAAATCAGACCCGGCTGCAAGGATGGACATTGGGGGACAGGCCCGCCCACTGAGTGACCCTGCCTTGGACCCATCCGCACCAGACTGAACCCTGAAGCTGGACTAATATAATAATAATAATGGATATTAGAGGTTTCTTTTAAAAGACTTGCAGTGCTGAAGGCTCATGTATCAGTTTGGGCCAGGACTTGATGAAAAAGTTCAGGGATGATTGCGCTCGGTCCAAAAACGCAGACTACTGCCGTACTAATGGTGCAGACGTGGACATTGTACCCGCCCGGGAAAATGTAATGCCCACCCACTACTACGTTCCTGCTGCCATTGCTTGCTAACTGTTGGCTACCAAGCTAATTAGCTTCACAGCTCACACAGTTCATTTAGCAAAAATTAAGGCAAATATATATTTATATGCTTTCTGGTGAAAAGTTGGATGAGAAGATTGAAACCGCTCTGATATCGATCCAATAAATATAACGCTACAGCCAACAGGTGTTCGCTTAGCATCGTACAAAGACTGGAAGAGGGAGCGAACAGCTAGACTGGCTCTGTTCCACCTACCAGCACAATTAAAGCTCATTGATTTGCTGCATGTTTTCGTTAAAAGATGACCGAGCCTTAACCTCTTCAGTCTACACGGACTCTCAAAACAAAACACCTGCTGTTTGATCAAGAGTTATTCAACCTCTCTGAACTTTATCTTAGATTCCAGCCACAGATACAAGATATGTCAGAAATATAAAATAATGCACACCACATCTAGACTTTTCAATTTGATGTTCACCACTTACCCAGTCAAGATCCACCCGAGGGGATTCAGTGACATCACCTTGATAAAATACATATCAAACATCCTTGTGCTGTCTAAATTTACGACTCACCCCTCCCTCCTCCTCCTCCTCCTCCTCCTCCTCCTCCCTGTGAGAGAATTGATTGCCTTTCGGAGAAGCCGAGTGGCATTCCAGAGAAAGAGGATGAGCGTTGGAGCACGCTGAGCGTTTACTGTGTTTTGGGTTTCGCTTATCTCACTGTACAGTAAACAAACAGACAAGGCGTTGGCAGCGGACAATCAAAGTGGAGGCCAACCGCTCCATCCCTGCGTGTGTGAGGCGTCCACACACACACACACACACACACACAGACAACACTGGAGCTGTAAAGGCGGACCCTGCCAGCGTTTATTTTTACACCAAGCAGGAAGAAGAAGAAGGAGAAGCAGAAGTCAGACGCCGGTGTGTTGTTGTTGTGGCGATGCCAACCCCAGCCTGGTGACTGAATGAGATTTCGGCAACGACTTCCCGTATTCCAGTTTATTTTTTTTTTTCCCGTAACATCCTGACTGAGGAGAACAGGGGAACGGTTCTCTTCTTAGTAATTCATCTAACCATTTGCGGCATCGGCTTCTCAAAATTCAGCAGTTGGCACTTAATCAAAAGCATTCACAGTCATCAGTATGAGTTATGAGTTTTATATGTCACAACTAGATATGGAAAAGGATTGAACCTCAAGGAATGTATTATGATAGTTGTGAGGCATGATTTATGAACTTGGCCCTTTGGAAAATAGGTTCACTTGCAGTTGTATAATGTATTAGAAGCTAAGTTGGGACTGAAAGCCATGAAACGCTGGCAGTTTGTATTTATGAAACACTCACTGTGCCTGGTTCGGCCTCGCAGCAGTCGCTCAACAGGGACAATCGCCGTGCATTCGTGTAGACACGAACACATACGAGAAGTCAGTTGGCGGTTAAGGGCATTCTGTTGCAGTAATTTGGCTCAGGATGTGACAGGCAGGTCTGCTCACGTCTCGGCACACAAGGTAGAGAATGAAAGTAGCCCGGAGCAAGGACGGATTTGACTTTTCCGAGCATGTGTGTGTCAGTGTCAGCAGAAAGTTGAGGGGAGAACACGAGGCATGAACTGTGTGTTTTTACTGTCATTTTTTTTCAGCGCTTCCAAACTTCAGTCTGGTCACATTTGATCTGTAGAGTTAAAAACAAGGGTTTTCTGTCCCGGCGTCCGGTACCGATGTGCCTCTGCGTGACTAACGCGAGCGATGGCTCACAGGAGTCCTCGCGCCGCGCTCCCGCTCGGCTGACTCGCACTGTCAGATTCTGTATGTTTACAAGTCCGCCGTACCTTTCTTTTTGTGCGGATCTGTCTGTCCTCGTGGATGAAGACACCTCCCAGGTCTCATCTTTCCATTCTCTGATGGAAGAATGCATGCCCCGCGCTCCTGAAAGACGGGGGGAGGCGAGCCGATGCGTTCTGACAGCTCCGTCAAGCACGAGAAATGGCTGCTGGCTGTCGCTGACGCTGCTGGGTACCTCCACCCTGTTCACGCACTCGACAAAAAGTGCAGATGTACATGCATGTCAGTGTAATACATATATGATTTCCAAGATTCTAAAAAACATCTTTAATTATCACTTAAATTATTTGTTTCTCTTGCACGTGAAGTCAGTGAGACAGGTGAGAAACAGACAGTTTCATAGAAAAATTAAGCTAAAATCATGATTTATTTCATACTGACACCGACAATATACATGCGCATATACACATGACTGTATATTAATACAATATAGTATGAATATGCTGTACGTTATCATGTGTTTTCCTTTGTATGTGCCCTTTAATTTAAGGTTCATGAGAAGATGCCACGTCTGATAAGAGGTAAGGACCTGCTGTCTCTCCCTCTACCTGTCAAGCGTGAGACAAAGTGTCGCGTGCACACAACACACACACACACACACACACACACACACACACAATTATAGCATCAAGAAACTTAGCCTGCAGCTTCCTCTGCTCGTGTGTGTGTGTGTGTGTGTGTGTGTGTGCCAGAGGAAAAGAGAACAGGATACAGAGCAGGATCAGAAAAGAGAAAAAATAGAAGATGAGATTTTTAGTCTCTGATGGAAACCGTGTTTTGTGAGCACGTTTTCTTATTATCTTTAGCATATTAAATTGGTGACATTGACCTTTGGGGTTCACAGCATAAATTTGCATTACGAAAACACAAAAATTCTAAGATCTAAAATATCTGAGATGCGATATTAACTAAGTAAAAGAGAGGAAAACCAGAAGTTCTCTCCTGTGCCAGATTAATATTCATGATCGCTGTCCTGCGCTCTGAAATGCCAAGCGCCTGGTGTAAGTTCCCCTGAATTAATGACTGTTGGTCGAGGACGAAGGCAGCCTGAGTGGACTGAGAAAGGTGAGATGAGAGAGGAGAGAAAACTAGAAGGCAGTTACAGGAGAAATTAAGTGACCCTTCGGGCAGTCGCTCCTCTATTTTTCCCACCAAACATTTCGCAAGGCGAGGTATGCATCAGGGCGGAAATATGACAGATAACAGTATCGTCTTCTTTACATCTCTGACCTTTTAACTCTCTCTGGGCCGGCTGGCTCAGGGCCATGTGTGAACTCTAACTGAAAATGCAAAACCGATGGTAGACACAGCTTCACTTTAACAGACAGTGGATGGTGGATCCTTCTATTATATAGAGGAAGAAAATGAGAAATCTGCAAAATTGGCCATCTTAAATGTAGAAAAAATGACTCCTTTGTCTTTAAATGGCAAGACAAATGATAAATCTGCATCACGAGGAACCAAAACAGTGAAGTAAACTCACATAAAATAAAAAAGCGATTACAAAATAATGAATTCTGACCAAATCTAACTGTTTAGACGTCTACTGACTGCAGTTAAATGTCATTAATGATTACAGTGAGTGAGATTATGAGCGCTGCGTGAGCTCTAATCCCTGGTTTTACTCGACGGTGGTGCGAGCAGCCTCTGTGAGCCGTGACATGCTGTGATTGACGGCTCACCTGCAGGGGAGAGGGGCCAGGTATGCACACGGCTCTCCCCTTCCATCTCCACATGTGTGAACACCTGATCGCTAGTGACAGGCAAACCGCACAGCCCAAACTTTGCTTCCTGTCGTGTGTGTGTGTGTGTGTGTAAGTGAAGAACAATGACAACAACTACAGCCACAAAAAATGTCTTTTTTTTGTTTTTAATATCTCCAACTTTATGCAGGGACGCGGTGGACGAGTGAACAAAAGAAGCGTCTTCATTGTAGTTTAGCTAATGATTTTTTTTTTGTGTGTGTGTGTGTCATGGCGAGAATAGCTGCCGGCCTGCTAATCCAGACACTCAGTTACAAGCCATTAACTCCTATATGCCAATCTCCAACACGGCGTGAAAAAAGTCCACACACACACACACACACTGTACAGAGGGCACGCTGACAAATATTATACGCGTGTGTATAATTTACTGTTTGCCGCCCCGTGTCGACAGGGTGTTTGTGTTGACAGATGGATATCTGTGAGCCTGTTTATATTAAACACATGTGCACACAAACACACACTCATACACACCGTTAACTGCTTTAAGTGTGCGGTTACAGGAATGGGAGATGAGAGACGGGAAAGGAGGAAGGATTGATGACAGGTATACAGACAGTTCAAGCCTTGCTTTTTTTGTGCGTATGAATGGGTCTGTGTGTGTGAATGAGACGGCCATGATGATGCAAATGAGGGCAGAATATCTGACATGACCCTGTTAAAAACATCAGACCTAACGCCTGGTGGAAACTCTTAACAAGCCCAGTCACTTCAAATTGTGCTCACTACACGTGCCAAAGTCTAATTTTGTGCACAAGATGTGACATATTTAACTTCCTTAAACCACACAGAGTAGTTTTGTTGTCTGAATCCAACATTAAAGGTGCAATTTTTAGTCTATAACATAAAACAATGAACTAAAATTAGATTAGAATCCAGAGTCTGGACTGAGAGCTGAGAGATCCACAGGTGATCAGGAGCTATTAGGTTCACCTGTGATGTTCTCCCTCAGCTGACTGCAATCAGTGAGCTGGGAGGTGATATCAGGGGGTCGCAGTTCCTCTGCTCAGTTTGTCTTTTACCTCCAGGGAGTCAACACCATCAGTTGGCTCTCTGTGTTTTCTGTTTGAGATTTTTCTTTCAGCCAGTTTCCCCCCTGTCCAGCGACTCCCACTTCACCTTTGGTTTTTGGGTCCAATCCCTTTGTTCGTCTATCATTCTGATAGAATCAGTGGGTGGCTGTGTGTTTTATTCCCACCGCCACCTTTAAGACACCAAGGGACCAATTTTCTTTGACCCTTTTTTGTGATTTGTGCAGTGATAGTTTCTCAACCTGCGACCCCTGTCCTTCAGGTTGGTGCTTTCTGGACATTATGTCAAAGTCATCTACGTATCGTGTGAGAGTTATCTTTTAAAACTAGCCCCGAGCTTGAGCTACCAGTCCCGACCTCTAGCTGCACGACAGCAACAATTAGCATGATCACAAAGATCACCTGACTATGGATTCACTCTCCACAGAAGTTAATGGGAAGGATTGGTGTCACCTGCACGCCAAATTGAACTTGACGTATGCACTGCACACAAATTGTGGGTGTAAAGTTTGTTTTTATGCAGATTAAAGACAAGTTTCACCCACACAAGCCAATCACGACTGTGATCAGCCAACTTAAAAAGCCATTTTTGCTCTCTCTGTTCTGTCCCAATACGCTCATTAACATTTCCTGTATTCCCGCGGCATCGTGTTATCTCGCATGCACGTACGTACAGCACACCTCTTTGTGCAGGAGGAGTAAACAGACAGACAGGCAATTAGATATGTGGCTGACTGAGATTTCTTCTGATAAAATAACATTCATTCATGGAGTCAGTTATCTGAACAGAGGGTTAAGATATCTCAGGCGTAACAGTTGAGCGCTTGTGTGAGGGGAACTGCGTCAAGGGAGTTTACAAAATAACTCAATTATGCCGTAAAGGTGACATCGTGAAGTGTGAGAGAGGCGGCGGTAATGTGTAATTATACGAGAAGATCACAGAGCTGCGAGAATGAATGCAGAGTAAAAAGTCTGTTTGGAAAGAGGCGTCTTCCGGAGCTCCTCCCTGAGGGGAGAAACTGCAGCACAGCTCTTTATTGTAGAGTGTTTTTTAAAACCCCAGAGAAGAGGGAGGTTTGGAGAGTTTTTTGCCTGCCTTGCAACTCTGCAAGGTTGGTTTCTTTGGAAACTAAATAAGTTTAGAAAAAAAAAAAGTTTTCAAGCATTAATCTTTGAGATGTTGCTTGGTAAAAGCTTACAACTCTAACAACAATATCACAGAATGATGACAGGACACTGAAACTAAAGAAATATCCTGCAAAACCTCATCTGGGACGTACGTAAGATTCATTAAAAGTCTCACGATGACGGAGGCAATTATGGATGATTTTGAAGAAATGGACGAGCACAGTTATTTAGGAAACAAAAGACAGATGCACAGATCCAATCCAGCTATAAATACCTGCATAATTTATGCCTAAATGCTGATTAGTGATTGGATATCTGTTACAGTAACTTAAGAGACGTTATAGCAGATAAATTCACCATAATCTGACCTGTATTCTTTCATGTGAATACACTTAAAAGTACTCAAACGTTAGAGGACTCTGGCTTCTGGTACATTCATGCACCTTCAGGTCTTATTTCTGTCTGGGTCGTACGCTTTGTGCTATAATTATTTCAGGTGTTAGTGTGACCCTCAATGAAATGTACTTGTGAATGACTTCCTCAGCCCTCAGGTGTGTCCTACTTTAGTACCGTACGCACCTCGCTCTCAGCTCGGAGAGTTTCCAGCCTCAGACCTGAATGTGTTTGTAATCGCTGTGAGAATACGATCCCAAGATGTGTCCGAGTATTTTATAAAAATGTCCAATCGAACACATAAAGTGTACTTAATGAATGCACCACCTCACCGATCTATTCACCATATACATCAATCAATAAAGATAAGAGGACTTTAACAGCAGATTATGATGCTAGCAATGCAGCAACAAAGCTAGCATGTAGCATATAAGCTAAATTTAAGGTATCATGCATGGACACAGGAAGTAGAGGTGGCTAAGGGGGCTGCAGCGCCTCCCCTAAAATAAGGCATTATAAAAAAAAACATCAATTGATTAACAAAAGTGTGATGTGGGCTTGAATCTCACACTATATGCAAATAAACACGTCCATTTTTCAACAAAAGAAATTAAAATAATGTATAAAATATGCCAAAATTACAAGAATTCCTCTCCTTCTTCACCTCCTTGCTGCATGTTGGTGTACACAACTTCTCAAATTGTTAATAACTACTTGCTTTAAGTTTTCCTGGCCATTCAAATGAATACAGAAAACATAAAGTGTATTATTTACTGTTATGTCATCACGACTGACCTCTCAGCTCCGGTTCTAACTGCGTCCCTGGTATCATGTTTTCTGTTTATAGATATTTCATGGGATTCCCCCTGCACTCTGTCAGGTGTATTAACCTCTCCCGCCGCTTCTTATCTCCGTTGTCCGTTGCGTCTGTGAGGCCGCCGCCGCCGCCTGACCTCAGATAAATCCCTTATTTTACTGCAGCATTAATAAGTCACACACCACAATGGCTGCACAGTTGTTTACTTCTCACTTCTTGTGAACCATTTTTGCGATTCAGTCTGGTTTTCCACCCCCCTGCGAGTGGAGACTTTTGTACCCAGCCAACTTCAGTTGGTCTGAGGCAGATAAATAAAACAGCCACTCCTTAGAAACACAAACTTCGCTTCTGAAAGGTAGGCAAATGAGTTGGCAGCGAGACGAACGCACACACCTTTTTCATTCCTGTAGATGCTCCTCGGCTGTTTCTCGTGGGTGAACGCGCCCGAGCCACTTTGATCCGGTCGCTAAGGAGGACGCGTGAGAAGCGGACTGTGACGGACAATTATGCACATAGAGGGGACGTGTTTGACGCTCTTGAACCCAGGCGTGCCCCCTCGGAAGAATATCATTACGCCAGCACAGGTTATATAACAGTGATTCATCTTGTTCAGAGGCTCTGTCGTATACGAAACTCCTCTCGTGCAGCGGTATGCTATTAAGATGACATATCGGGGCACGGTGTCAACATGAGGCGCATTAACGCGTCCATTTTCTCTCTCGCCATCGCTCTCTGCGGTCGATGGAGGTGATGTGAAAGTAGACAGATGGGGTTGGCAGCCAGACAACAGGCTGTTGTCCTCTGTGTCTGTTTCTGGGCTCTGGATGTTTCCCGTGTGCCCCCTCTCCTCCACCTCCGCATATAGTTACGCTCTCTCTCCCTCTCTTTACGTCTATTCACACCCTTTCCTCGCGAAACTAATGCTCTACTTTTTATGACTTTTTACCCCGATTTCCATCATCAACACATTTCAACCCCCCTCTCTATTCTTTTACCCAGTGCCATTATGGCCCCACGCTAACAGAGGCCTTCATTAAATGTCAATTATACACCGGAGACCACACAGTGGAAGGACGGGACACAATGATTTCCTGACCCCTAAAGGTCAACATGCTTATGGGCATTGTTGGACGACAGTCTGTCAGCTCCGAGGTCTTAGCGGAATCTCGCCGCCGTTTGCATTTCTCTCCGAACAAAACCAAAGTGTCATATTACATTAATATAAAGTGTTATACACAATGAACATGCGCAACAACAGAATAAGGAGAAAAAGGGGGCTGGGTTTGGAAGTGCGAGCTCCAAGAAACAACCCCCGCCCAACCCGCATCGCAATGTCAACCATATGTGCACGAGCATGGGAATATTTTGATCACACATCTGTGCACTCCGTGTACTCCCTAGCGTGTTGCCGAGCGCGGGTCTCATACCGTGGCGAGGACCGGGGCCAGATGGTGTAGTTTTTTGGTAGGGGGAGGGCGCCACATGTTGTGCGTCCTCCATTCAGACAAGCTGTGCAGTGTGTGCGGACATGCCCCCGGCTCTAAATAAACCTGTGGCGGCACCCAGGGTGGAGCCTATAGCGGCGGGGAGCGGTAGGTAGGAGGCGAGACGGAGGATAAACTGAGAGATTTCCACCAGGGAACACATACCAAGAGTCTGTTTGTTGTTTTGGTTGCATACTGTGGGCTGTCGCATATTTTGTAGCTCCAAGTTAATCTTTGTTTTATAGTTTTTATATTATTGTACCATAAAAATGCAGCCCTGCTTCGACTTTGCAACCAAATCAGGCAGAATAAATGGCGGCATTGTCGGTTTAAGTGTTGAAACGTGACTTTTCCTTTACGGTTCAACTTTACACTTCAAAAACAAATTGCTGAGGGGTTTGGAAACGATAATGTTTTGGCTTAAGAATTCTGCTTTTGTCGCCACAAAACCACGCTGGACTTCGACATAAATGCCTCCGTCTTCTGACCCCGTGTGAACCAGACTCGCCTCGCTTGTTCTGCATCCATACGAGACTTTATGTGTGTGTGTGAGACGGAGACGTGGAGAAATACTGGTGCATATCCACAGAAAACAGACTGAGACAATAAACGTGGGGAAGCGATGGTAAGACAGAGAGAGCCATCTGGCAATTTTTAGCTGGCCGCTATGAAAGGAAAAGGGGAGCGAAGAAGGATTTGGTGCACAGCCCCAAATGAGCGCAGGATATTTCTGAAGGAGTATAAAGCACAGCAAAAAAACTGAAATTCACTTAATTTCTGCCAGAGCAGCCTCTATCACAGGAAAAAGGTGCACCATTGGGAGGTTTGTGGAGAAACTTCCTGGGGCACATGCAAACCCACCGGCGCAGCAGTTTTTATCTTTTCCCCTTCTTTCCAGGGAAGCACTCCCAGATTACTAATGCATCTCCCTGTCAGCAGGGGCCGAAAATAGGTGAGCGCTGACCCATTTTAATCAGACTCGCACTGACCCCTAACTGAGGTGAGAGCAAACGTTCGGTCAGGAGCTACAGGAACGGCTCGGATCACGCGTGCCCTGCGGACTCTCGTCTGAAAATTAAAGCGAGGTGCACGTCACAGGTAACATCTGAACGATGGGGGGGTTGGTTGACTTTGAGATAATCTAATGTTTCAACACAGAGGTCATGGTATCCCCTTTGCAACACTTTCCCACCCTCCCTGCTCGTTTGAAGGTAGAGTCCCCCCCCCTCCCCACCGACTCTTGATCACAGATTGTTTGTCCGGCTAACTGGTTTAATTCTGAGTGAAAGGTGGACAGAAGTGACAGAGGGTTAGATTCTCGTGGGAAGACTGATGGTTAAGTTCAGCTGACTCGCTGACCCACGTCCACCCTCTCTATCTTTCTCCCTCTGGCCCCCGGTCCGCCACCTCTGGCCCCTCTGGCCCCTGACGTCCACCCCCAGTGTGCTCCTGTCCACCCACCGCATCCCCTCAAAGAGCCCCGGGGTCAAAGCGGCAGCGGTGGAGGTGAAAATGCATCTCGTCCCCGGTCCGTTTGTTCAAGGCTGCCATTATGCTGGGTGTGATCACGCTACCAAGTTCAGCTCCAAGATAAACCGCCGCCTCCCCTTCGCCCTCTCGCTCTGCATCCCCAGGGAGATGCAGCCTCGGGCGGAGCGTCTTCTCGCTTTCATTGCGCCCCGTCTCTGGCAGAGGACCTGCTCCCTGTTTATTCTCCTTTCAATTCCCCCCTCTTTTGTATCCTCCTTCTGCCTGTCGCTTTCCTCTTTCTCATAACCCTTATACCCATCTTTAAGTTCTTCGTCCTCCACTTTCCCTCCTCTTTCTCCCTACTCGCCTCTTCTTTTTCCATCTTTCCCCCCCTCCTCTTTTTTATCTTTAATCTCCCTCTCTCTCTCTCTCTCTATCTCCTCTCTGATCTTCTTTCCTCCTTCTATCTCTCTTTCAGTGTGGCCTAGACACCCCGTAGTCTGGAAACCGGCCCATCCCGGCCCTGCCCCTGAGGCCCTCCGCACGGCCCCGTGGGTAATGGGCATTGTGTATTCCCACTGATCCCTGACGGGGCCATATTGTGCCTCGGCGGGATGTCAGGAGCACAAAGCCAACCGGCCTGCCACATTGTCTCACATCCCAAATGAAGAAGTTCCTCCTCTGGCTCCCAACACAGCCTTGAAATGTCAGCAGAGAGGGAGGAGGTGTGTGTGTGGTGTGTGTGGTTGTGGTGGTGGTGGAGTGTGAGGGTGGTTTTTTAAGAGAATGGATGTGTGTATAGGGGGGTTATTGTTGGAGATGAGGGTTGTGTGTTACTCATTAATGCACCAACACTCACACTCATTTGGATCTAAATCCCACAGGCAACCCCGAGAGGCACACACACACTCTTGGGTGCTCACTCTTTAAAGGGCTTACATACATGGGAATGAGCACACACACTCACACACACACACACTCACAACGTTGATTTATGAATTGGAGCTGCTTTTGCGCTATAAATTTCTTGTTTCCTCCGACTATCAGAACATGCATTTCAGAGCCGGAGCAGGTTAAGACAATGCAGCTTCTATCCTCAAGGTTTTTTTTTCTTTGAACTTGAACACAAAGTCACAAGTTCACTGGCAATCTATCCGCTCACTCATGCTGTCACACTCAGACACGACGGCTATCAAAGGTTTGATTCAGATGCAGCTAGATAAACAGAGATAAGGAGCTTCGCGGGCAGGTCTTCACCTCCGCGGCTATCACGGAGCAGGAGTGATTGGGAAGAGACGTGCCGTTCGGGCCTCTCTGTCGGCCCGCGTCTGTCTAATACGAGTCAATATTAACCGTCTGGCGATAAACTGCTACTTCAACACCGCTCCGGCTTCTAATGTCCTGTCGTGTCTTTTTGTTTTTTTAAATATACGTTTGTCAGTTTGACCTTGAAGTGATTCATGGCTTTACTTCTATCACTCATTGTGGTAGAAGAATTTGACTTATACACAGACTTTATGGAACGTGATATTCCTTTTGATGCCTTAAATGTGGCATTAGCTGGTTGTACAAAGAGGAAAGGGACTTTTTTTTAACCACATGAAGACAATCTACATGACTCGGAAGCTACTGAGCAGTTTTGGTGCCAAAATCACATGAAAAATAAATCAGGAGATGCCTTTTCTCTTAGCTTTTGAGGAGGACTGAACAAACTATTAGCATTAAATAATAAGGACATAACAAGGATAACTCCACGTACGGCATGTAGATGGTTTGAGTAGTATAATAGTAATAGTATAGAGTAACCGCTAACTGCTGCTAAGTCTAGCTTAGTAGCCATACAGCTATTGGTCTGGACTCTTGGATTGATATTATGCGTCAGGGTGGGCCGGAGCTAGCTGGTTAGCATGCAAACTTGGAGTGTACACAGCCCTTTCCTTTGGCACTGCATTCCCTCAATCGTACAACATCCGTATTCCTACGAACATGTGCAGCTTCACGCCGCAGATCGGCCGCTTGGGTTGGACTTTCTGCAGCTCTGACGCTGATTTCTACAGTAAGTGATCAAGAGAACAGAGCCATTAGTCCAGGACACGGAACATCAAGAACACCAAGTGTCCAGAGTCATGCAGCATTTACAGTCTCTTTTGAGGAATAACCTACGTTTTGTCAGACATGGATGGCTGGATTTCAGCAATTTGCAGCCATCTATAAACGTTCTTTAAGATGTTTTTTAAGAACCTCACCTCCCATTTTGCAGAATAACAATTGTGTATTACAGGTGGGTAAAGTCAAAGAGGCATAATTCTATATGTTATATAGATTAAAACATAGCTTTAAATCCCTTTTTTTGCTTCGTGTCTCAGACATTAAGGTCCCCTGCCATCTAAATCGCATCCATTATTAGAGGGGCAGAATCTGAATGGAGCTTTATTTGGTTTACCTCTCTAAGTGCAAAAAAACCCCCAGCAAAGCAGCCTCTTAATCAAATTATCCCTGCCTGTTGACATTGCACTTTGCTCTGCACAGGAATGTTGATCTCACTCAAACATACTTTCACATACTTACCTCCATCACACTCCAACGGCTAAATTAGTCTCTCGACAAGGATGGCATTTGTGTACCGCTCGCGTTTATCAGTGTGTGCATACGTTCCTTGCGTATGTTGACTGAGGCCTTACAGAAATCCCCCCCAGTGGTAGCTGAATGGAGCGAAAGTACATGTGTTGTTGTTTGTGTTGCTCTTCCCCGACAAGCTGCTTCCTACGACGCAGTGTTTCGGGAAGCTTAATGAAGTGGTGTTGTGTGTATTTGCCTGCCAGCTGGAGCGGCCGGGTCAACGGGACGTCGGGAGGGTAGCGCCTGCAGGTTGAGCAAACTGCCCCCTGTGAATCCAGTGTGTGTGAGCTGTTGACACTGAGCGCCGTTAGATTGGCCGTGGCCACAATGCGGACATGGCCCGGGCTCAGGGGGCTTGGCTCGGGGTCGATCCCTGCTCTGCCCAGTCGTTCAGGCGCCCCCGGAGAGAAGCCTGTCAGCGTGTCTGAGCTGAAGAGCGCTAATCCTCGTAGCGCCGGCCACGCCAGGGCCCGCTCTCAGAGACGTCCGCGTTGTGAAGTGACGGCAAATTTTCAGTCGTCTGTTCCCTTTTTGTTTGTCCGCTCACGTCTTAAATCTTAACGTTACGTCTGTGTCCTTTCATTTTAAAACATTTCTCTTCTGATTCTTAGAATTAGTGCTCATTGGTTTAATAGGAGAGCTTTTCCTTTACTGTAATATTTGTCTGAACTATTGACTTTACCATAACCAAAATGATACCACTTAACTTAACACCCACAAACTCAAAACTTGCTCAGATGGATCTCACTGAAGGTCCGTTTACCTGAGAGCCTGCTTTATATTCTGTTTTTGTGTTTTCCTTGAGTAAACACATTTCCACGACACATTTGATTCAGAAAAGGCACAAATTGGTGCATAAAATTCACCAGAAAGCATCAACTCATCTGGAGTCAGAAACTCGGACAAGATCCACAAAGCTCGACATAAAGATACGATGATAGAAGTCTTACGTACGAACCTACGCCACCTGTTACTACTTAGTTCACAAGTTCACAAACTTGCGATACACTGGGACGTAGATTGTAAACCGGGACTACCGATTTGTAGATATCGACTTTCGTGTTCAACTGATTGAAGCCAAGTCCGCGCAAGTTTCCACATCGCACCTGTGTACGCTGAATATTGGATCAGGACCCTCAAGCCTCTCAGATTTTTCAACGAGTATTCGTCAATGAATGTGAAAACTGCCTTCTTAGTGTCAATAATTCAGCAAAGCAGAGCTAAAATATAAATTAACCATAAGAAAAAAATCAGATTTTGGAGCGGAGGGGGACTTTGAATTTTAGAAATGTTACCTGTAGCTCGAGAAATGTTTTTATTAAAGTGCTATTTTTTTAAATTTCTCTTTACAATTTTGCATTTATTGGACGTACACGATGAAGCAGACAGGAAACAAGGGGAGAGAGAGAGAGGGTTATGTCATTGCGTTATGTGGAACGTGCTCACCCGTTAGCTGTGGGGCGAAACCACATCCTTTCCCTGACCTTTGCATAAAACCTATAACCACATGCAGGAGCCCGGATGCAAAGCCTGGTCCACTATTCACATCAACCACAACTTGAATGTATGTTGCAATGTGCACACTTGGAAAATCATTGCCAGGGAACTCAATACAGGCAGCAACAGTAGTTATGTGTCGTCTGGTGAGTGTGATATATACATTTTTTGCTCAACATTATTCAGTGTTCGGAGAGACTTTCCTCACGTCACTGACCGTTTGTGCTCTTCTCTTCACATCACATTCACACCATCTCTCTGTTTTACATTTCAGCTATCCCTCCGCTCCCTCTCTCCCTCTCTCCTTCTCTCTCTCTCCGTCTCCTCTCCTTTCTCTGACTTATCTATCCATTCTGCAGTAATGAGCGTGCTGTAGCTGCAGGCCCGTCCGTGCTCCGTGTTAATCCTCCCTTTCAGCTCGAGGGCCATTTAGAGCACAAGCACCCAGAGCCCGTTCCAGGATTTAATTAAACATTCTTGGTGTCGCTGCGTTACCTTGCACTCGCTCGCTCCGCTTTCTCTTTTCAGACATGCACACGCACGCATACGCACACGTTTTTAAAAAAAGTTTATTTTTTTGTCTGAATCCCCACTCGACAACGTCTACGTATTTGTGAAGCATGTCAGCGTGGACTCTTTTTACCCCCAGTGCCCGACTTGTAGGATTTATACGCATCATGTTTGCCTCCTACCTGTCTGCACGGTTGATAAGCTCGGTCATCTATCACACTCATTTCCCCCTATTTCAGTTTCAACGTAGAAAATATCAACACGAAATCATATGACAGATTCGTCGGCAGTCAGCGGTGCAGATCAGGTCAATCAGAACCGGCGTGATTCATGACCTCAGCTGCTCAGATGTTTATTTTACCGCTCTCTGAGTGACACCTCACAGGTGCAATTGGAGCGGATCCTCGCCGCGACTCAGTCCAGACAAGATGAAATATTGCAAAAGGGCCGTGTTATTCGTCTACTTAGCGATTAGAGGAGGGCTCGTTACAGTTTATTTGACTGTGAGGAATTTGCCCCCGAGCGTCTCTGCTGCAACCGCACTCGGCTAGATAAAGTCTGGAGAGCGTAAATCAAACGTTTCATCGTAGCTCGACCCCACGATGGCTGCATGTGTCGGGCAGCTCTGTGCACATACGTGTCGCCGTGATGTAAACACACAAGCCATTTTCCCCCGGTGATGGAAATTGCCCTCCGAAGAGCGGCGGCGACTTGGCTTCTGCGTACGTGTTGTTTGTGTGGCGGCTTGGCTCGGACCCCTCTGCCTTTTCTGCAAGTCTGGTGCGAGTCTGGCAGGTTGTCATGGCTTAATGGCCAAAACTCTCTGAGCTCTAAACCTAATCAGTAGGTAGCAGAAGGCTTTTTTTTTTTCTTTCCTTTCTGTCCACACATACATGTATAAGGAAGTGTGTGTGTACAGAAACTCTTGGACAGGTGTCAAACGTGCCCGGGTCAGTTACGGCCAGTCGAGGGGGGGGAAGATAAATCATTTCTCTCCAATCAGATGTTGAGGAGTGCCGGCGAATACCCGGCGTTAGTTCCCCTTCACTGTGAGTGAGTGTGTGTTATCTTCCCTGGACTAACAGAGGCCCTCATTCATACTCAGGTCTTTATAACTGGCCAAAGAAAGACTAATTTGGGTGGAGGTTTTTTTTTTTTTTTGGGTGGAGGGGGCAGTATGGGGGAGCTGTATTGTTTGCCTAATCCGCAGTGACTGGGAAGTTGTACGCTGTGCAAATAGCGCATATTTGAGCAGCTCCGCTCCGAAAGTAAAGCCCCTTCTGCCCCAAACGTTGAGATAAGCATTGGGCTTGGTTTTTTATTCAGAGAGCGATGTCTTAACGGTCAATTTTTTTTGGCTCTGCCTCATGCCGTTTTTTTGTTTTTTCCATCAGAGCTGCATAACACATTAAAATCACACGGCGATACTGGCATCGGGACGCTGTTGCAGAGATAATTGTGCAATTCTTATCTTACAGCAATTAAGCTTATCGTTGCCTCTATCTGCAGGGAGATAGTGAGGGAAGACTTTCTTTTTTTTCTTGGATAGCAGACAGTAAACATACTGTAAAAGGATGGAAGACAGTTGGTGGGGGAATTTGCATAAAAAAGCTTTTTAGTTTTTGTTACAAACATCTTTTTTTCTCTCCTTGTGTCTTTCTTTCTTCGCTTTTCTTCCCTACGACAAGCTTGTGAATATTCTCATTCATCCAGGTCATAGGCTGGGACACCGGCTAGTTGGACTAGTCTCAGCCTAGTCAAGCGAGCAGGAACTGATGAAGCCTCTTGGATGAGAGGTGAAACGTCTTCAAGACAAAAACCAAATCCAGTTGCATTCGATTCAATTTCCTTGAGATTCCCTACGACCTGACACTCTGAGATGAAAGTTCGGAAAAGCACTCTTGATTGACCTGTGTGGTTAGACATTGATCGATTATATCTCGGATAGCTAGTCAGCATGTATTCCTTCCGTCCATCCATCGATCCATTGTGCGTAAGACAGTAAGTTGGCGCGGCCAGGCCTCAGCAAAACGTTTCCTCCAGGCTGCAGGCGAAGCTGTTCTGACGCGTCAGTGTAAATGTAAATGTTCTGCCACACCGCCTTCTAACTTTCCCCTCGCACGGCCCCGAGGCTGACTTTACTATCTCGGCCGCTGTTTGACTTTCAGATCGAGTCAATCTATTACATTACCATAGGATTGGTTTCCAAAACGCTGCAGACGTTCTCGCTCGGAGCGCCGTAAGTCAAACAGAGTGCACTGAGAGGTCTGATAAGGAGTGTGGGACCAACAGCTCAAATCCACTGTTTATTCTGTAGCGTTTTAAAGGCTCGATAAGTTCAGACAGCTGCAGCGGTTAGCGCCATTGTGTTACCTTTTTGAATTATTGCGACAGATCCCTGCATCAGAACTTAAAAAAGGCCGTGTGTAGTCTAATCTGCCGTCATCTGCATGGAAAAAAAACTACCGCCGCTCACAATGGGCAGCGCAGATCAACACCAACAAGGCTAACTTGTCCAACAAAGTGCTGCTTTATTTCAAGCCACCCTTTAAAAACACACAAGCTATAATCTATGGGGGGAGTGTTTGGATTTGAGGTCTGAATCTCTCAAAGCAGTGCTCCCCTTTCTTCCCCTGCTGTATTGAGGAATTCCCTTATCTTACCCCACCAGTGGCGTAGCACAGAAAAGAGCAGGCCGCTCCATTGTCAGCCCCTTAGAGTTCCAGTCTTGTTTGATAGTGTTTTCTGCGGGTCACTTGACACCCCCCCCTCCTCCTCCTCCTTCTCTTCTCCAACACCCCTTCATGCCCCCTCATTGTTTGCCCCTTCTATTATTCTCCTAACCAGATTCAGGGTGTGGATGAAGGGAGGGGAAGGGGGGCTGGTGATGGATATTGAGAGGTGGATGAAGGGAGGATAGGGAAGTTTGTCATCGGTTTTGAAACAGTGAAAGGCCTCAGTCTGCTCGCAGCCAGCCGGGGTGAACCGAAAAGCCACGGAACCATATGGAGCCTCCAGACAATCAAATTACTCCTCTCTCCCCTCCGCTTCGCCTTTCTTTCCCTCAGTTTTCTTAAAGAAATTATCGCAGACCTTTTGCGTTTGCCACCCCGAGGCAGGGGAGGGGGTATAAGTGGAAGATGCGGGCAAATTCCAGCGCTCCTAATAAGTTAATGAAATAACGAGATCATCCCGTGTCCATCACGCTCTGAAAGAATTCAGGGGGGAAATGCCTCGCTCGAAAGGTGACGGGGTCAAATATACCAGACCTCTGAAGAAAATGTGACCTTTAACGGAAAAGTGGGTGTGCGGCACAAAATAATAAGCCTGTTCGTGTTACGCAACGTACATGTAAAATCACAAATGGACGAGTGTGGACTCAGCAACATGTGGGTGTCAGATCTTGTGGCGCTAACAGCAGAGTTGGCAGAATAAAATGATGGAAACATTCAAATCTTTATTCTACATATCATGTCAACAATCCCCCGTGTTGAAGAAAGTCATACTTGAGTAAAAGTAAAGATATCGTGTTAAAATATTACTTTGGTAAAAGTGAAAGTCGCCCACACGAATAGTCCAAGATTAAAAGCCTTTAAATATCTGATGATAAAAATACTTTTTTCTATCAAAAGTACTAGTAAAAGTAAATTATACACAGGTATATACAGAACTATGTGTTGACAGTCTGGCTGATTATAGGATTGAATTTTCTGCATGTTTCTGCTTATCAAGAAAATTATCTGATTGTAGATAAAATAAGTAAATTAATGAGCTACATTGGTTCTGCAAAGTAACTAGTAACTAAAGTTATCAAATAAATGTTATCAATCAGAAAAAAGCACAATATTCGCCACCAACATGTAGTGCAGAAAATGGAAATACTAGTAGCTCAGTACTTGAGTAACTGTACTTACATTTCATCACAGACATTTCGACAATATGCGTCATATCACCTTCACCTCACATGTGGGCTGAGCTGACTGACGTGTTGAGAGGTCGAAGGGTTTTGTGGTTTTGGTGCAGTGAAGTAAAGCCCTCATTACACTTCTGCAACTGCGTAATGCGCTATCCAACTGCGTAACCACGGAGACCCCTCGAGCCCTCATAGTTCTCCGTCGTGGTGCCGGATACGCAATGCAATTTCCAATCGTAGCCCTTGCCGTCATCGCCGAAACGCTACGAGCTGCATGACTGCTGACCATCAATCGTAGCCCTTGCCGTCTCCGTGGTCGCTTGACGGAGTGACGGACACTTAAAAAAATATTTCATGCTGCCGGAGACGACGGAGAGGCTCTCCGACAGGCTCTCCGACTACGTAGAGGGCTCTCCGCGACCTACGTACAGCACTTTACGCAGTAGTAAAAATTAGGCTTAAGACTGCTGCTGAGCCAGCGACCACTGTTTGAGACTGCGTTTCAGCATCTTTAACGAGACATTTTCCACGTGTTTCCTAAACTTTACCCAAGTGGTTTCTGTGCCTAAACCTAACCGGGACCATGAACACACCATCGTCCCCAACATGAAGCCAAACCTAAACAAAACGTAAAGCTGCAAAATAAAGAATCGTTAGCATATCTGTGCTTTAACACAAACGTTTGTCCTGCTGATTGTGTCGGGCTCTAATCGTCCTGTTATTCAAATGAACCGAAGCGCATCTCAATGAAAAGTTCAAGCCTTGTGTGTGATTGGTCCGGTCGGCCGCTGACAAAATTATAGCTCATGCACCTGTTACAAAATGATTTCACCGACCGTCTCCTCTTGGAGTTGCTTCCATTTGCCATGGCAACAACACACACACACACACACACACACACACACACACACAGCCATTTAAATGGCAAGGTGAGTGGGGAATAGCCGGGGGGTGTTCCATGGAGGCGAGGGACGTGCACGTGTTTCGGGGTAGAACTCACGCCAGAGTCAATGCCTGGGTGGCCAATTAGCAAAAAGGGAAATAAAAGACCCTGTGCCATCAACCAATGACGGCTGGGGGGGGGGCGCAGGACGGAGACGTTTCTTTTTTTTTTTGTCTGTTTTTCCTCCCTCCCTCTGTTCCCTCTTTTACTCTCTAACTCTGTCTGTCAACTTGGTGTCCACGGCAAAACTCCGTCGGAATAACAAATGAGGATTACGAGACTGGAAGCAGTGGGATTTCTAGGGTTGTGTGTGTGTGTGTGTGTGTGTGTGTGTGTCTGCGTCCATTTATGTATGTGTATGTGTGGTCGTGTGTGTGTGTCTCACTTGTTTGTGGAACAAAAATGTCCTAGTGTGTCCCTAGACAGACGTTTGGCTGTGTCCCATTGGCCATAGAGGATTACAAACCCTCTCTTTGCCTCTTCACACTGGCCCACAGTGCTCCACTCCCCCCTGGCTAATGACCCAGTGAGACACATTCACTTTCTTCAAACGGACCTCAGATCTGGGCTCATCCTTGATAATTTTCCTCTACGTATAACATTCGAACACCAGAGGCCGATTACGATGAAATCAGGGAAATTAATAAATCACACCCCTTGATTCCAGTTCACCTTTTTTTTGTTATATCAAGGCTAAAATTGAGGCTGAAGTCCGACGATATCTCGTTGCGGATCATCTCCGTAAGCAACCAGCCGCTCTAAACCTTCACAAGATCAACAAGGTGGTTCCTCCCAGGCCTCCTCGTTAATGATCCGCGAGTAGATGGAGTGTGAGAGAGACCTGTGGGAGCCTGTCTTCCACCTCTCCCCTGCTTCACCCTCTTCCTTCGTTCCCTCTTCCCCCTGCAGATATTCCACCGGGCTGATCCTCACTGATGCCATGCCAAGCCCCGAGCGTGCGACTCTCCTCCCAGCGATACGGCTTATTTTTTTTTTACACATCGGGGTTTATGGAGAGTGGAGCGCTGCCAAGTGTGGGAGAAGATAAGTTTTGATCAACGAGGGTTCGTTTTTAATGTGGAATGTGAGCACGCCAGACCACGAGAGGCTTCCTGCACTCGCACGGCTCGTATAACTGTGTGGTTGTGCTCAGAATGATCTCCTGCGAGTGGAAATGCATTGAAATGTGCTGCTTGCTTTTGCTTATATGTTCTGTGTGTGTGTGTGTGCGCTCCAGCACAAGCAGCCAGTTTTAATGACTCCAGGCCTCACTGTTGAAATTGAGAATAACTAATGAGTGTGTGCCGGTGGGGTGTGCGTGCGTTTCTCTGTGCAAGCATGCATTTTTTTCTTTTTTTGTGTGTGTGTGTCTGCGTGTTACGGGTGCGTGTTGAGGAGCGCAGGCCTGGAGTGGGGTGCCGCTGCTGCATTTGGGGTCTTTGTGGCGCTCTGTGAAGCAGGGTCGACCTTGTGGGGCTCTCCTCTGGGGCCCAGACAATGCCGGTGCAGGATTATCCACCCCGGGACAAAGTGTGTGATTACCATGAGAAAACAGCCAGCTCCAGCCCCGCAGCCAAGGACTGCCAGGCCCGCTGGAGAGGTGGGCCGCCACTCATTAGCTGCAGGGAGACGCTGAATGCGGGCGCACACTCACCGCCTTTACCCGCACACACAAGGCGACACAATGACACACACGCACATAGTGACACGCATGCTCATACTGATACTCGTGTGCATGTAGCCGCAAAATGCAATTTGTAGCTCACATACACACAAACGGTGAGGTTACCAAAAACTGCACAAATATTAACTTTTCATATTTACTCAAATCTAAACCTCTTATGTGATAAATACAAAAGATTGAAGCCAGTCTGGACTGAAAAAGGCTTTTTTATACGAAGCCAAATGTGTGAAAAGATGGTTATGCTAACCAGAACCAAAGAAAACCATTCGACTGTTCACTCACTCTCTCACTTCAACATAAAGTCATACTTGAGTACAAAAAACAAACATTTTGTGCTAAAATATTACTTTGGCAAGTGTCTAAAAGGAGCCCTGTGTAGTTTTAGAAAATAAATTCAAACTCAAAATTTCAATATTAACAATATTAATGAGGTAATAATACAAACCAGAAGTGTTTTTTTCTTCCATAATTGAATAAACAAGCTGTTCTCAGAGGAAAATAAGGTTTCCAGAACTCTGTTTGAAGCTATAGAGGTGGCAGGGTCCGCCAAAGTAAAACGGTATGAAACTGTTTTGTCCTGTTTAGTTTGGTTCTGCATAAAGAATCAGTCTCTGAGAATCTTCTGATTAAGATTTCTTCCCCCAAAACTACATAGTGCATCTTTAAAGTCTGATTTTTAAACATACTTAAGTATTAAAAATTAATTTTATGGCAATAAATGTACATAAGGTATCAAAAGCAACATGTAAAAGTGAGTTAGACATACGATACATTAAGTGAATATACTGCAGAGGTCACCAAGTTGTCATCTAGTGGATGATTGGATCTGATATGTAGCATTTTTTCTGATTAGTTATTTAAAAATTGCACTACTTTGGCTCCGATGCACCATCCAATCTGCAAAGTAACTAGTTACTTAAGATATCAAATCAGTGTAATGGAGTAAAAAGTACAATATTTACCTTTAAAATGTACCCTTTAAATTTTAAAAGTCAGGAAACAGATTAACTCAGAGTTACCAAGTAAAGTAGATTTATGTTGTACGAGCTAAAGTTTTAACAATTTATGATTATTAGTCTGCTTTACTTTTTCATTTTGAGGTAATCGGTTTTCACTTTGTCAGATTTTACAGTGTTTTTCAAGTAAATGTACTTAGTTACATTCATCACTGCTCCTCGTATTGTAATTAAAACTGTTACCATCTGAACAATATGATCATTGGTGCTTTGAGTACAAAGATTATACAAAATTAGTATATTATGAGTACATATTCTGAATAAAACTGTGATTTCAGCCGTAACGCCGATCCCACTGAATCACAACCTCTACGTTTTTGTGTATGAATATGTTGCAACATATGTTAAAGTACGTATTTGCATAATGAGCATTATCACCCTGAAACAACTAAGTGTGTGTGTGTGTGTGTGTGTGCTCCACAATGCACAGACAGAGATCGGCGTCCCGTTCCTGCTGCGGCGACCCCGAAACAGAGCCGCAGGTCTATTGAAGAGTTTGCGTCTTAAGCCCCTGATCAGTGGATTTCCCACCTCTTCACTGAAGAGTCCCTCTGTCCGCCCTGGATTAAAGGGGATGAGCTGATACTCCTCTATCTCCTCGTACGTCCCTTCTGTCTCCTCTGAGGAGGATGAGAAGGGAGACGTCTTTTGTTGGGAGGGAGGCGGCCCACTCGAGCCGAGCTGGAGAGGGTACGCGACGGAGAAGGTTTTGTGGGGGGAGGAGAGGAGACATGATTATTGATGAAGATGCTTTTTTTTTTTTTTTTTTTTTGAAAGACGCCTACCAGGAGGTATCTCAATCCACAGGCGCTAGAAAGACACGTGGACACACACGCCGGGCAGATTATGAACGTATTGTTTTAACCGGGTGCCAGCTCGCGGTCACCGGAGAGGTCAAGAGTTCGGTCCTCTTGTCACTTTGACCCCTCACAGTTACAGCTTCTTTTTCTGTGTGAAGCCGCTCTTTTATATTTCTTTGTCTTTTACAACTCCGTGCTATTTTATGACCTCTTTGTTTCCTCGTTGTTGGGAGGGGTAGAAGTAGCGGTGGGCAGGACGGGCTGAGCTGGTGGGGAAATGCATCGCCACAGACATATGTGTTCCTGCAAAATCGCCTCTCTCTCGCTTTTGTTTCCGACCTTCTCCTCCACTTTTTAATTTATTCTTCACCTCCACACTTCTCTGCCGCTTTCAATCCATCTCTTCTCGCCTTCCTGTTCTTCTCTCGGCCTCTCCAGGGTGGGAGACAGGTCACAGCTGTAGGGGGACGGCGAGCCTGTCACGTGTTGCTTTGTCTCGGCCTCCACCGAAACATACCGCCACAAGTTCCCCCGGCAACCGCCTTTCCTTTTAACCACCCTACTGTAGTTTGGAGGAAATGGCAGCAGCAGCAGCACACCTCCTCCGGCCAGTATTCTCCAGCGACTCCCCCCAAAAGGTCACTTTGACTTTTAATTTCTCTCCTCTGGGTATGATTCATGGCGTGCTCTCTTTATATGGGCCGGTTGATGCTTATATTTGACTTCTAGCGGGGGCTAAAATAAATTCTGATCTGATTGGACACTCGGCTATTTATCTACCTGGCTGAGATGGCTGCCAAAACGCTATTCGCTGAAGCAGGAGTTAGTGAATGTCACGAGAGAGAAATGAATCCTGGCGCGCGGCTCTATAAATATTTGACTCTCCTTCCTCGAAGCCTCACAGTGAGGAGAGGCTCTGCCTATTCCTGCTCCCCTCACCGGAGGGAACAGGGGTGGCAAGTCGCCTGATTAATTGACTTAAAGAGAACATCGATCATGTTTTTTGGGAGACCTAGAAAAAAGTTTGTGCCTATCCTCTGTATCCTACAGAAACCTCTTATTCAGCAGGAAATCTGAGCCTGCTATCAGTGAAACATTACGCTGCTAAAGCCTGCCCCGCTTCTTCACACATTCCTTCGCAGCCTCTTTTCTTTGAACTGAGCCATGTATGGCTGCAGAAACCCATTCTCTCTAAACACCCAATATCCCCGTGTCCGAGTTTCTTTTCTATTTCCAGCAGCCAGTTAAAGAGAAATTAGGTCTTATTGGTTCTGGCTGCGAGTCGTGCAAACCTTCCACTCCCCGTGTCTGTTAGAGTTTTGGTCAAAGCTATTTTGTGGCTAACATGTCGCCAAAATAAAATGTTATATAAAATCAAACTTTCTACAATAGGTGACACATTTAGATTACATGCGAGACAGCTGCCAAGCCAGAGACCACTGTTCAGGGTGGCGTTTTAACATTTGTAAGCGTGAAACAACGAGATCTTCTTCACAAGATGTCGGGACATTTTATCTACAATAGCTAAACCCTTTCTCAGATTCAGGAAACATGACCCAGACAAAATCAGTACGTTTACATGCAGCAAGAAATTCGAAAGTCTTATCGTATCAGATAATGACATGCATGAGACCGGATCGCTGGTCTGAGTATACATGCCGTTCAGAGAATCGGAAAAGTGGCCGGAGCACGTCTGACTCCGTACGCTATGTGGCGCCGTAGCCCTCTCAACAAAGAGCCACTTCCGGTTGACCTCTACTTATCAGCACCAACAAACAATCTTTCAAAATTTTAAAATGTTCAGCTCCTGCACTTGGCTGAGCATGAACCTGGTCTCCTCGTCCGTCCAGAAGTGTGTCGTTGAAGTCATGTTTTCGAATGACCTTTTCCGGCAACAACGCCACTATTTACGTCTCCTTTCACTTCCGGGTGAAAGTCCCAGCGGAAAATCTCAAGCATGCGCAGAATGCAAAAATACGATACGATACGATACGATAGCTGAGCCTCCGTGGCATTAATATGCCGACAGTGAACGAATTATCTAGGTGTTCTTATCCGATTTTGAGATGTCCGTTGTGGTCCGAAATAGCTCCGAAGTAGGTCGGACTAAGGTGTTTACATGCATTTTAAAAGTCCGAACTAGGTCTGATACGATAAGAATTTCGAATTTCTTGCTGCATGTAAACGTACTGAATGTTGATTCAGGGAACCTCCCAAAGCTTCCTTCCTTATAAACAATCATTTCATACTCCTCCCTTTTTAGTTGGACTAAAAGTAATCACAGAGAGCAAACTCCTAGATGAGCTATTGCAGCTAACTTTACAGGGATCTGCTGCTGGGACAACTTGTGGGCTAGCCAGCTAGAATCATGTTTCCCTTAATGCACTGTTTTCCCATACTGAACAATGTTCTTCCCTGATGTTAGACAAGTTGAAACATACCTCTCTATCCTTTCGTGCGTGCACTCAGTCGTTCTGGTGTGCAGCGCTACTTTGCTAGCATGTAGCTTGGCCCGGTACAGTCCTTAGGATCCAAATGGGGTGAAGTTAGAAGCGACCAAACACTTCCACGTTTTCCCAATTTAAATACGGTTACGTGAGTAGTTACACGACCCAAGTGTGGTTACACAAAATGAAACATGCCAATTTTCTAAGCGGATGAAAAGGATAACTATAATGTATGGCAGTAATACATCGCTCCTACTCACAGGAGTGATGAGTGCACGCACGAAGGCTAGATAGGTATGTATCAACTCGTCTAAGATCAGGGAAGAACATAGTTCAGTATGGAAAAGCGTTTTCCTTTAAAAGTTAGCATTGACCTACAGTCAGTCAGAATGGGCACAGATGAGAGAATAAGACTTGTGTTAACCTTAGAGGAATTTTCTGATATTTTTCAACCCAACAAAAGGGACCCAAATTAAGAAAATTGGGGCGGCTGTTGCTCAGGAGGTGGTAGTCAGAAGGTTGCTGGTTCAACTGGGATTTTTCGCTTTTTAAAGTATCCTATAACCAAAATACTGAATCCAAGAATGCTCCTGATGAGCAGGTCGGCACCATCAGTGTGTGTGTGTGTGTGTGTGTGTGTGTGTGTGTGTGTGTGTGTGTGTGTGTGAATGTGACAAGTGCTGTAAAGTCCTTTCTACCAAAATAGTTTGTCAGATTTACCTTCATGTTTTGGCTCCTCTTTCACAGACGTTTGGGGAAATCTGTGTACATATTGCTCTTCTTTGCAATCCCAAGAGGGTAGCTCTCACTTGAGTGTGAGTGTGTGTGTGTGTGTGTGTGTGTGTGTGTGTGTGTGTGTGTGTGCGTGTGTGTGTGTGTGTGTGTGTGTGTGATGAGATCATCTGTGAGTATCACAGATGGCCCGGGGTCCCTTTGCTGACATGACTCTCATTTATAACCATCAGGGGTGGATGCTGCACCCTCGCCTCTCTCCCTCTCTCTCTCTCTCTCTGTGTGTGTGTGTGTGTGACTATATGTGTGTGTGTGTGTGTGTGTGTGTGTGTCTCACAAACTATGGCCTGGTGCACTCTACCTAGCAACGCTCGGCGCTGAATGGCATCACACTGCTCCGCGGTCCAACTCTATAGTCAGCGGAATCAATGGACGGCTGATGTTTGAGGATCTGGCCGCCGTCCACAAGGGGGACTGTTTGTCTTCGCTGATCTATCATCACAATCAGCGCAGCATTATGTCATCTCGCGTCCATTCAGACGTCCGGACTGAGCTGGAAAAATTCAGAAGTTGCATGATTGATAATAAAATGTGCATAATAAGCAGATTGTACTCGAGAATTTTCCTGTTTTTTTTCTTTCTTTTTGACATTAAATGAGACTAGATTATACATTCTTCTGGGAGCTCCGCCTCCTCCTCCTCCTCTATTCAACAGTTACTATGAATTTCTGAATTCCCCAAGTAAGGGAACTCAACAAGCTGTTACACACAAACCCCCCTCCTCCTCCCCTCTCCGTCCTATCCATCCACACAGCAACCAGTGATCACTGAAGAAAAAAAAAAAGGGATCAGCTCCTTCTGGTGTGTTTCCCTCGGCCCGTTTAGCATAGGTCCCCACCCCGGGGCCTTCGGGCATGGCTCCGTGCCCTGACACCGGAGTCTGGGGGAATGCACACCCTGCTGAACGCTTTCTAATGGCTCCGAATGGTCTTTAATGAGCTTGAAGACGCAGCGCCTCCGTATGGCGCTGTTCACCTGGGAAAATCACAATCTGTGCGCCCCCGAGGACCGGACGCGGGCCTAACGTATATAGACACCCACACACACACATATATGGCCAGCACACACTCACACAAACACACATTCAACTGGCTTTTTGCAGCCTCAGCACACTATTGTCCTTATGGTGAATAGAGCTGGAACGTGGTCAGTCACGGTTCCATTAGGATGCAGTGTGTTTGGAGACTGATGTGTGTGTGTGTGTGTGTGTGAGTGTTACTACGTCTAATTTCTGTCCTCGTCTCCTCCAGTCTTGCACTCATTCCCTCATCGCACCCCTTCACATACTCTACATCGTATTTATTTGATAATACTGATATTTTCTTTAGTGAAATACAGAATCTATAAGCTCCAGCAGCCCCCACTTCTTCTCTTCATGCTGGTGCGAGGCGCTAATTAACAATAGCGATGCCACATATAACCCCATTCGTTCCCTCTCTCCACCCCTCCAGCCCCCTCTCGTTCCACCAGTCCTACTATCTGCCTCACAAGTCTCTGGGGTCTCATAAACTAGCACACTGAATTTTGGACAATCCAACATGTGCTTTGTTTCCCCCCCGGCCTCGGCTTTCGCCTTATTAATAATTTCCCTGTCTTCCAAAATTCTCCACGTGCACCTTTTTTTTTTCTTAGTTTCCAAGTTTGATTCATTTGTTTTCCTGGCTTTTTATTCCACTACTTTCCTTTATCCCTCTCTGTGTTCTTTCTTCTCTTCTTCAAACCTTTTCTTAAATCCATCTTTTATCCATTTTTTTCCTTTTTTTGTCCCATCTCTTTCCCGTCACCTCCATTCGTGCCCACGCAGCTGCAGGACTTCTCTAACACCCATGACCGGCGGTGAGAGGTGCTCTATCAGCAGAGGGTGTGAACGTGACCAAGCGGGGCCCTTCCCTCTCTCACTCGGGCCACAAAGGCATCAGGACGGCCGGCAACAGAACATCAGCACCAGCAAAAAAAAAAAGACACCCGCTTTTGTTTGCACTTAACGGATGCTGCCCATTCACTTAAACACTCCCCTCCTCAATCTTAGCTCTTTTTCTGGGGGGTTTTGGTTTCTGTCTTGTGCTATAAAAGGGGGTTTTCTCTCTCTTTCTTCCTGTGCTATCAGAAATAAAATCTGCGCTCCGGCAGCAGTACAGTCGAGTGCACACGTCACACAAAAGCCAGAGGTGTCTTTGATGTCAACCTGATGTAAAGCTCCGACTTTATCCATCTTTCTCAGCCCCCCTCCCCTCCTCACCTGAGTCTTACTGTTCGGCTTCACAAAGCACCAGTGGTCGGGTCAGCGGAGCACGTTGAGCCTCGGCCTTTAGGGCCCCCTGAGTCAGGAGTTCGGGGGCCCCTGCTGCCCCCCAGAGGGAGTGCCCGTGGACGCAAGGGGAGGCCCGGTTTTGACAGCTCAACACACAGGGTCTGCTGGTGACCAGGGGGCCAACGAGGGGGCCGAACTATACTGCTTTAGATAGCAACACACCCCGGTTCCATCCCCCAAGCCTCCGGGCTGTTGTTCCCTCGGAGAAGAGGGTGTGTTCGCGAGGAGAGACCAGGCGAGGAGAGGCAGGGCCCGGGACAAAAGGCGGTACTCGGGCCAGCACTGTTCTGCATGGTAGCGGCTGTATTCTTCTCGCCTCGCCTTTGCCTTTTCTTTTCTTTTGGGTTTTCGCTGCCTTTGTGGGGACGTGATGGAGGCCGGGGGGCAGATATGATGGATGGAACTGGGGGGCACGGACGAGCTGGGGGGGCCGACGGGGATGGAGGGGGGGGCCCAGTGTCGTGCTCCCTGTCTGAGAGGAACGTGCGAGGCATGGGGCGGCCCTGGGTGGGAGGGGGACTCGGGCCGATGGGGGGGTACGGTTTCTGTTTTGTGTGTGTGTGAAGGAGTGTGGATGGAAATGTAGAGGAAAGGGGGGGCCTTGGTGCAGTATCTGTGGATGAGGACGTAGGAGTGAAGAAGGATGTTGCAGCGGGTGGGAGATGGGGGGTACGTGCCGAGGAAAAAGAATCGCTCTTTAGCATCGTGGGGGATCCGGCTCCCCTGATGAATCTGCAAGAAAAGTCCAACCACAAGCAGATCTGTTCTCAAGCTTAACAAATATCGGCCACTATTGCAAAAAATTATGCACATAAATGCCAAATATTTTCACGATATTTGCACCTGAAAGTTGAAAATACAAACTATGATTTATCTGAGAGGAGGCTGCCGCCTGTACGCGTGCAGACGTCCTGGGTGCTGCTGTATGTGGAGCTCAGTTCTCTGGGGCTGAAAAGACAGATGAGGGTGCGGAGTCGGGATGAGACCACAATATTTCATCATGGACAGTATAAAACCAGGCCTGGATAAATTGTTTTAATATAATCATCGTATGACTAGCTGTTGGCCAACTTCATGTGATACCACACGCGCGCCACATGACGCCGTCATCAATTTTGAAGCCTTCGCTCGGCTCTCCTCGTGCTTCTCTGCGGAGCATCTTCATCTTTAGGACTGGGGATACTGGTATTCTCAAGGGATCGGCCTCCTCCTATGGCCTCCTTACTGCACCTTGCACTGTGGAATGTCCTCTCAGCAAATCAATGACAGCCCTGCCTCTCCTCTCCCACCGTCCACCTTGCGAGTGTGGAATGTCCTAATCCACAGAGACACTTGAACAAGTGCCTTTAACCGCAGGAACACCTTTCAGCGATCTGCATTGAAAAATAAAACTCGCCCGACGCCATTCAAATGCAGGATTTCTTGCCATTTGACAGGTAAATGCAGAAACAGATTTTAACGTCAGTGGTTGCTTCTTTTTAAGACTAAAGCAACCACTCTCACTGTAGTCTATCGGATTAACCCGAGGCCTTTGTCGGCACATGCAGACCACCTGCTGCATGACAACTACGACACGCTCTCACTTTCCCCCTCACCGACATACCGAACCCTCCTCCCGGTGCATCGCAGACAAGGACAACAAAAACAAACAGAGAAGGAAACCAGGACAGACGCCAATCTTCCGCCCATCAGATACCAATCGGGGCCCGGCGACCTGCTGGCATCCCTCTGGAGCGACTGAGATCAGTATCTGGCAACATGCTGCTTGTCCAGTAGCCGGCCGCCTGGCGGCTGTCACCCGGTGCCCAGAGAGAGACATCCTCTTAGGGCCGGGACAAAGGTGGCCGGTCCTCAGGGATTACCCATTAGCATGCTAGTCTGTGTGTTTAACACTGGCCTGAATGGGAAGGACAAGAGCCAGCACCCTGGTCTATTCTTAAGCAGGGAAGTGTTACTGTTTCAGCTGCTAATGCCGGACTGACTTATGCATATATACGCATACATGCATATATATGAGAGGAATTTCTGTTTCCATCGGTATGCTGACTGACAGATGACACTGTTTGAGTCAAGATTTGATGTTTTCAAAAAAACTGTTATTTTCTTGACTAGTATTACTTATTAAACTGTGTTTTGAGGTAAGTCATATCTCCACGAGGCCTTTTAAGATGGCTTTTCCTCGTCTTCCTCCTCAGAACGTGGTTGTCTGGCCCTTTAAACTTGCTCCTTTTAACAGTTATCAGACTGTGACGTCCACTGAATCAGGAGCAGGAATACACATTCTGCTCACATGTGCAGAATCTGTGGGATTGTTGTGATTTCTGCCATAGAAAGTCAAGATGAATGAATGTGTTATCTGATGGAATGTAACTAAAAGTACATACATACTCTATATACTTTGAGGTACTTGTACTTTACTTGAGTATTTCAATTTTATGCTACTTTATACTTCTACTCCACTACATTTGGAGGGAAATGTTGTTCTTTTTACTCTACTACATTTATTTGATAGCATTATCTTATTCACAGTCAGATAAAAAATAAATAAATACACTTATTCTGCTGATAACGGGAAGTTAACAATAAGTATACAGTATAATTTTCTTTTACTTTTGATATTTAAGTACCTTTATTGCCAGAAAAGTCCCTCAAAATACTTCACTTCATGTCATATCAGATACTTTTACTCAAGTACTATTCATGTTGATGACTTTCACTTTTTACCAAAGTAATATTTTAGCATTTCTCTTATTCTGTGAGTTTTGCTAAAGTTTGAATACGAGCACTGGAAGGATTTTGAAACCTGGAGGGACTTGAATTTATCGCTGATTTGTTCATTCGGTGAAACCAGCCGATATCTTAGTGGTGATGTGGAGGTGACCACAGTCCTGTGTGTGTGTGTGTGTGTGTGTGTGTGTGTGTGTGTGTGTGTGAGCCTAATGATGTGTAAAGACGCCTGTATGGAAATGTGTATTTGTGAATCTTTGTGATCGCCCTCGGTGATTGCGTTTTTCGGTTCGTGTGCGTGTCGGCGATTGTGTGGATCGCTCCTGTTTTCCTGCTGCTGCTGTGTGTGTGATTATGTGCTCAGACTTGCTGGCTGGTGGCTGATAATAACACAAGAGGCCGTGTGTTTGTGGATCTCTTAGCCGAGGAGATTCCCACCGTGCTCAGCGTGTCTGGGCTCTGTGTGTTTTTGAGGTTGCACGCGTGACTCCGCCAGCTGTTCTATTCTCCTGTTGGCCCCCTCAACCCTGCCCAGCCCTTGTCCCTCGCCGACCCCTCCTTCCCTCGGAGGCCTGCTCTTCATCTGATAAGGGCTGCGCTGGCCAAACCCTCAGCAGAGCTCCTCAGAGCCCCTCAGAGCTGCTCCGTGCTAACAATGCACCCTCCTTTCCCCCCTCCACGCTCACGCCATTTACATGTGAAAACACTGGGTCTTATCTCCAGTTCACTGGAGCTATGGCACACCAGCCAAGAGAGAGCGAGAGTCCGTATACGTGTGAGCAGAGGGGGAAAGGCGAGTGAGGTGTGAACACCTATGTGGTTTAACTCTATATCTGTACTTGAGTTTTATATCTCTTCCTATTTCCAGTAGAGAAATATTATCAGACACTACACGAGCAAATTAAATGTGCAGCAACCTCAAGAGTCTCATTCGGCACTAGTTGAGGAATTAAGGTCTTTATCGTCGGCGGGATATTAGCCAGCCTTTATCGCACTTGCACGGCATCCAATAGCTTACGGCTACGGTAATGCCAAATCAAAGACCCCCAAGAGAGGAAAAACTAGTCTCTCTGCTCCATCACCTTGGAATATTGCCACGGCGTCTCTTGGCAATAATCCTCATCTACATGAACATTAACGTCACCGCTTTCCTCACCGGCGTCAAGACGGCCGACGCCAACTGCCGCGATTACTCTGCTTCCTTAATGTCACTGCTTGTTCCGCATCATCGCCCGCAGCAGCCCGGTCGCCAGAATAAATGGCGGCAATGTAGAATCCTGCAAAGCATAAATATGTTGTAACTTTATATTTCTTCTTGTAGGTTAAATTTTCAATTATATGTTGTGACAGCACTCTTCTTAAGTTCTGGTTAGGTTTAGGCAAAAAAAAAACCTTGGTTAGGGTTCGGAAAGATCATGTTACGGCTTTAAAGTGGCTGTTTTAGCCGCAGACACAGAAGGAGATGTTTGTCCGTCACAAGACCGACTTAAAAAAATATCCAGTGCCTTCAAATGATAAAATGCAGTCTCAAACTGCAACCTTACCTCCATCACCATCACCTCCACCTCCTAATATGAAAGTCAGGTTGTAGCCTATAATGTGAAAGTGATGACTTGACATGTGTTGTAGAGATATTAATTTGGTACGTATGATACGATTGTTTTGCAGACACACTAAGGTTGCAAGGTAGATTTATTGTAATTTTTTTAAATGTACGTTTAAAAAAACAAAACTAAGTTTGAGTCCTTTGTGCTTCATCTATTTTGGACGATGAAGTGTTGAGGATGAGTCTCAGGAGTCTCTCGGCCTTTAGGAGCGAAGCTGCTCTGTAGTCTGGTGGTACGGCAGCGGATGCTTCTGTATCTTTTGTGAGATGGCAGCAGGGTGAACAAGACTGTGGCTGTGGTGGGAGTCGTCTTTTCGCATCCGTTGGCCTCTGTGTAGACGCCTCACTTCAACGATGGTACCAGTGATGTTCTGGGCAGTTTTAGTCACCCGCTGTGGAGCCTTCCTGTCCTGGGCCGTGCAGGAGTCACTCCAGGTTGTGATGTTTCCAGTCGGGATGCTTTTTCTATTGCTCCTTTTGTAAAAGCTGACCAGAATCTTGCTCCGGGATTTAACCTTCCTAAGTTTCTTTAAGAAGTAGACCCTTTTCTGTGCTCTTGTAATGAGGGGTGGTGATGTGTGACTCGCTCCACCTCGGCTCCGCTGACGTAGACCGGGCTGCCCTCCTTGCAGCTCAGTCACAAGAACAAATCGTTGGCATGGTATCTTCTGCAAATTAAACATTCTGTCATGCTGACATGACCTGAGTTTAATGGCTGAGTTGTAGGTGATGGCTGCCAAGCAAGAGACCACTGTTCAAGACAGCACATCAACCATGAGACATCGGGACATTTTCCCACTATTGGAAACAAAACTGGATATTTAAAAAAAACCAAAGATGTCTGGACATTTTCCAGCTGGGAACCGGATATGTTTAATGAGATGTCAGGATGATTTCCAGTCATGTTTGTGGCAGTGAAACCAAGTTTTTTTAAGCTAATACATGATATTTTACTAACCCAGTGCTTTTACAACATAACATTTATTTATGTCCAATTTCCAGTTTTAAGTTTCAACATATCGAACATAAAGTTTTAACCCATTTGCACGAACGAACACTTGTGATTTCCTTGTCGCTTGACTTCAGAATAATGTAACGTGGCCTCGTCTTGTGTGGGACGGCTTCCTCTGGTCCAGCCACACAACTATTCAGCAGCATATGTAGAAAATTCCCTTCTTGCCAATTCCCCAGCTGCCGGGCGGACAGAGACGGGACAGACAGCAAAAAGCGAAGCGTGCAGGCTTTTAATTAAAGTCTGTGTAGTTAAGGGCTCGGGCTAAGCAAACACTGGGCCTCCAGCATCCAGAGTTTAAGATGAGGCAGAGGAGAGAAAAGGCTCCGAACGTTGGACGAGGGAGGGAGGAGGGGGAGTGAGAGTGAGGGATGTGCGAGTGTGGGAAGATAAAAGATGAGCAGAGAGGGATAAAGGACAATTAGGAAGCGAGGGGCAGGTAGAGGGATGGATGTGTGCTGTCAGAGATGGTATCACTTGGTTATCTGATGTGTCATAATGTCATGCGGATATTGGGGTGGGAGGGCGAGATGGAGCTGCAGCCTTTGTGGGAGACATTACAATGAAAATAGGGGGCGACTGGTGAGATAATATCAATTTATGTATTCACTGGACGAGGTGTCGTGTAAGATGGGAGATAGTTGCCATGAATCGATGATGAATGCATATCTGAGCGTGAATTAAAACTTTGTCAAAGTAGCTGTTGAGACTTTAATGTTCAAAGTCTAAATCTGACATGTTGGATTACAACAATGAAGCAGGACAGAAATGTAGAGCTTCACTTTTGCACAGCTCTGCCTGAAGACTGTCCACTGTGGTGAGACGGTGACACCTACTGGTCCAAATGTAGAACTGCTGGGCTCCGTTCAGCTGCCACGTGTGATGAAACATTCATGCATGGAGGAAAAATGTGGATACTTGTGTGGAACTGAAGAGCCTGCATGCTGAACAATGATTCCTTTGATTTCACTGAATGTTTGATTTAAGACTGTTTGGAAGATTGTTCCTCTCTGTGCATGGACACAGATGGTGGAACAAATGACTTTAAAGGTGCTGTTTGTAAGAAAAGTTAATTGTTGAGTCTCATTCCCAACTTGTCAAAAACCAACGTTTTGGGATTGTAAGACGGGTCGGCCACTATTCCAAAGTGTCAGTGTTTGATGAGGTGGGAAACCCAGTGGTTCGTTATTCAACGAAATGAAAAATCAACTTTTCTAAGAAAAAGGGGATATTTTAGTCTTAAAATCAACCTTTTCTTTCTTCCTTCTCATTCCCAACACGTCAAAAGCTGACGCTTTGGGATGGCGGCTGACCCTAGACTTAAAAATAAACCTTTTTAAAATATGAAAAAATAAAAGAAGTTGCAGTTTTTATATAAAGGAATTCTCTTTTTGTCATTTCAAACTGCAAAAGTACATTTTTCTATTTAACGTGATTTTCAACTGTTTTTATACTTTTCCAACAGCAAAAATCCCACTTCTGCTGGTTATGTACATTTTCTTTTTGTCTCCCATGACAATAAAGACTATTTGAATTGCTACTGGATAGATTTTTTACTCAAATGCTTTTATTTGACAGATATAATAAGTAGTTACGTTGCAGGAGATTTCACATAAAAACCAACAGACACAGTAAACGTTACCAAGTGATTCCAAGACTTTTTGGTTCCTCCTCTTACATGATTTCATCTGTTAAACTGTTTAAAGCCCGTACGATTATTCTGTAACACTTTATAATAACCAGCATTAATAAACTGTAAATTTCATAGTTAATCAAAAATCAATTACATTTTATTTTCACTGTTAATGTGAAAATAAGCGAGCGATCGTTTATTGTAAAGTTGCAGCTGATGTGAATAATACTTTGTAAAAGCTTAAATAACTTATCAAGCAGCTTTTCCTTATCCAGCTGCATCAGAACCCACAATCATGTCATAGATAATAATGATATCAGTCACTGGGGTCATTTTTACTGCAGAACAAGCACTTCTGATGTTTAAAGTACATTTTGCTGATAACCCTTCTGCGCTCTCCAACTCACAGTTTAGACTCCGACGGCCGCTGAATCTTTATTATTTAAGGGATCTGAGATCTAATCGTTATCAGCCTGGGGCCGGCGGCGGCTCCAGATTTTTACAATATATACAGATTTTGACAGTTGCTGAGAAAATGTGATGTTGTATCTCCCAAGAAGTCTCATACAGACACAATCTGAGTCAGAATTTTATATTACTTTCCATGTACAGAATACAAGAGATAAAAAGATCACGACGGGCAAACGTCACAAACATGTCGATAACTAACCTCATGAGATCAAATCAGACGAAGGAAACGAAACATGATCCGAAAACACAACCAGGGATATAAACAGAACAGACGAGACTGGTAGAAATTGTGTCCTGAGAAATATTTTCCAGTTTTACAGCAAATAACATGAATTCTGATTAACTCGATAAACCTTTTTGCACATTTTAATAGAACAACGGCACAAACAGTTGTGAAGAATGATTCCTTTGGAGGGTAACAGCCTCGGGTTAAGGTTAATAATGATTATCTTTGGTTTGATTGTTTTTCTGGGCCTGAATTATCACGGCCGGCTCTGGAGGAGAAGTCAAAACAACATTTACACATTCATCTCTTCCTCCTTCCTTTTTTACACTCTACCTTTTTTAAATAGATCTCTTTACTTTCCCCTTCTGCTATGTACAGCGTCCAACGAACAACGGCCACAACACAATAGTACATTTATAAACACAGATCCTTCAGATGCGGGTATCATCAGTCATCGCCGAACACTACTGAGGATGATTTTCAAGAATCATTCACAACCAGAGTTACATACAATTTAATCTAACATGTTTCTGTGAGCTGACTGTAAATATATCAGACCGAGCTTATGTTTTGTGCCCACAAACACATCACATACAAAGGCACTGATCACCAACCCAGCACAGAATAAGGCCTCGACATAAGTACTTGTATTTCCTTTTTGTCTCTACATAACATCATTATTGGTCTTCAGACAGAAAGGTTATCTTTTCTGACAGACAACGGTGCTTCTTAGAGGAATGATCTGTGAAACTCACTTTTATATAATTTCTGCTCAGCATTATTTAAAAAAAGAAAAAGTAATAATCTCAATGGTCCTCTTCACATTTTTGTTTTAGCTTGAATTTAAGCAAACGACAACGAGAAATACTGTGAACGTGAAAAAAGGTACGAGGCCTCCGCTGATCTTTTTATGAATACAACTATGATTTTAAAAAAAGTTTGGACAGCGTGCTAAATGTTTATAAAATCATTTTTACAATCATGTGACTCACGAGGAGTTGAACCTCATCTCATCCTTGCTCGCCTTTCATACCCAATCATGATACTATCCTTTTGTGTCCCTGTCCCGACTAGTTTGAAACATCAAATTCAGAATAAACATATATTTACAAAAGGTTGATGAGGTAAAACACTAAGTAAATTGTCTCCATACTGTTTTAATTGAGTATATGTCTAGAAAGCATCAGCAAATGATCACATGATGTCTGATGGGGGTTGTTTCCTTTTGAGATGTTTCTCATCAGCTCTGTGAAAACACTTTGTTAATATGAGTCTGAAGTAGCAGTAACGTCAGACTCATCACTAACAATCAGGTCACTGTTGAACTAACGGCCCTAAAGGTTTGAGTACCTCTGACCGAGCTGCTCCTGATTTGTGTTTCTGTTAAACATTTTACACAACACTACTGCACTGTCTGAAAGTGTATCGGCTTCGGTAAGAATAAGGCGTCATCGCTAAAACGATCCAAGAACAGTACGTCATCAAATGTAGCAGTAACTCTACAGTACAGATTTCATCTAGCATTCAGGTACTTTACAATTTAACACAATAATAATTATATAATTTTAAACTCCACTATGGAAAATATGCTAGATGTTTGTGTACAGTGAGTCATCATCTATATATATGTCAATGATTATGTTAACGATTGGCAGTTTAACTCCAGCTTGATAGGTAACAGACAGTTTTTTCTTCGAGGGGGAGCACAATTCAATTGAGCCGAAGTGATGAATGAACGTGCGACTGATTAAAGTGTAGTGTAGCCACGACCCCAGCAGGGGGCGCCAGTACACAAGATCAGTCCAGCAGGACGAGCTCGTCTCAGTCCAGTGCTTCAGGCAGCCGGTTCAGGGCCCTGTTTGTTCCTACAGTGTGTGAGTCCCTGTTGATTCTCCTCAGCGGGTCTCAGCTGTGGACCCTTCTGGCCTCTCGTGGCGCCTTCAGTCCTGCAGTCTCTCCAGTCTATCTACGCTCTCTAAGTTCTACAAGAGAGTGACTACAGCTGCTCCGACTCCTCTCTGGAGCTCGAACTCGGCTGAGTGCCCGAGGCCACAGTTCTGGGTGTGGAGGGTGCTGTGGGGTAGCTCAAAGGGTCTTGTGGGCCCTCGTACTGAGGCAGCTCGCCTTCTGATGGAAGCTCCCCATCAGAGAGGTATGGGGGAGGCGGGAGATCAAACCAGGGAGGCCGACTGAGGGAAAAAATAGAAGATAGAGGAAGAATATGATGTCAGGGCCATGAGCTACTACATACTGACTGTACAATGAGTGTACTGTGTGGACTGGGACCAGCAGCTGGTGAAGCAGGATGTATTAAGTGACAAAATAACTTGCATCCCTTAAAACAGATTTGGTCTGTGTGTATATAAAACTATAAAAAATATATGAGAAAAATGTGCCAACAATTAAATTACAGTTTCATTACATGTTGTTTTAAAATAATATACTAAATTAGATTATGCTTTGCTAGGCAGACATCTTCCGCGCCACTATTTCTGCTTTTTTGCTTAAGTCAGGCTTTCAGTGTGAAGCTTTATGAATACAGAGATGATAAACTTATTATTTCTTTCACCTGACATCCAGAACAGCTTGTGAGTAGGATGGAGGTGAATCCATGGAGAGTCCGGAGGGATACAGGGTTCCAGACAGCAGCTGCAGAGCCTGAGGAGTGGAGCGGTACTGTCCCGCTGCGGTCGGGGAGCCGGGGGAGAGGCCCGCACCTCCGGGATGGACGTGGCCCCGGTCCAAGATGACCAGACGGGACAGCAGCAGGGGCTGGTGGTGGTGGTGGTGATGCGAGCTCCCTCTCACGCCTCTGGGCAGCAGGACGCTCCGCTTCCTCTGGTGGTGGAGCACCAAAGCGAGCAGCGCCACCACCAGGACGAAGATGACGGCGCTGCCGATGACGGCGTAGGTGATGCTGGGGTAGTAGCGCAGGCGATAGTCCAGTGTCACAAAGTCCTGTCCTGGAGCTTCTGAGGAGGGAGATGAAGAGCAAATTGAGAATGGTGCAGAAGGTTGAGGGAAAAAAAGAAAAGACGGATGGAGGGGAAGAGGGAAACAATTTAAGGGAACAGGAGATTGAGGAAATGGGAGGATGAGTTGTGGAGCTGCAGAGCCAGGGGAATGGAGAAGGGAGTTAAGGAGAGACGCGTGAATTTCAAGCAGTAAATTGTTTTCAGGTTCAAGATGAAATGTGTTCTGTGCGATTCAGATGAGAGGGAGAGAGATAATAAGCAGTCAGACTCTCCCTGTGAGCATCCAGAGACAAGGAGAACAATCTGAGCGTCGTAGAGGCCAGTTGTGAGACTCTAGTTCAAGAGCGGGGACCTCACTTTTCATCATGAAGAAAGGGAAAGAACAGAGAGTCTAAATAATCCTTTGCGAGTACAAAACAGCTTAAAGCAGTTATAGATAAAACACGACTCGAGTTGTTCTGCACCGAGGACGATAGAAGGCGGAGGAACACCGGGGGCTGTCACAGATTACCACGTTTGTCGCAGGGAACGGGGGCGTCTGCAAACTAGGAGTCCGGGGAACTTAGAGTTGACAATGAGAGGATGACGATGGCCAGCAGTAAGGAACAAGGAGCGGCGAGCTCGCTGCCTGTAACGAGTGCAGTGCAGCTTATTATTCCAGATGGGATGAGGGGAATGGCGCTTAAACATTTCCGCTGACTGATATTACAGTGTGAGAATTTCAATCAGGCACTCGGGGTGAGGCTCATGTAAATAGTGTTCCTGCTGCTCACCGGCGGACAGTACTTTTGTATTATGGAGAAGGGGAGGGAGGGCAAGGAATCCTATTTATTACGGCGCTGCAGTCAGGCTGTGCTAATGAGGAATGAGCTACATAAAAGTATTTTACAGTTGCTGTTTCAGTTCAAATTACACTAATGCCTCAGGGGGCTGTAAACATCAAACCTCGGTGCGGCTCCTGAAAAAGTTCAGTACACCCTTTGGACTACTTCCAATGTTCTGTATTCGAGGTTTCTGTGCATTGCAGACTGTGTGTATCAACGGCTAATATACGCTTTGAAGGACTCATATCTCTGTCCACTAGCCATCATGCAGACAGTTGGGGATATTGCCCAGAGAGCTTGCCAGGAAATGACCATTACGAGAGATCTCGAGGTTGAATCAATAGTCCGAAAACGCCATCTGTAAGGATTAGATCCCCTGAAACTGCAAAGCAGCCAAGCCTTTTTGGAGCTTTTTGAAGTATTCAGGGCTTACATAGACTTACAGGCTCTTGGGGGATATTGTATTTAGCACAGGGTAAAGATCCCCCCCAACTTACAATGTAGAGCTACAGGGCCTCGGAGAATTAAATAAAGGTGCAGAGCTCCACAAAAAGTCAACCAGTGCGACCCTCTTACACCGAGTTAAAGGTCAGATCCACACTGAGACACCAACTGAAGTGCCTGTGAAAGGAAACTCCACTTTCTGATTCCAAACAGATTAAGCAATAAACTTTTTATATGTGCTGGAATTCAAATCATGCTTTCATAGAGGTCAAAATGTGATCCTAAAGGAGTAGTTCCACATATTTGGTGTCTTGGCAAGAGTCAGGTGAGAAGCCACTGCAGATGAAATTCTACATGACTCGACAGAAACGTGGCAGAAATGTTCATGTTTGAGGAAATAAAGTTACATTTCGTTTCATCACAATGGCGGACTCCCTTCCTCACTCTGATATATCATCAGGTGTTTAACTGGAACCTTTAACAACAACAAATCTAATCAGTTCCTCCTGCTGTTGGACTGCACACAAGATATTTCTTCCAAATTTGAAGAAATCCCCTCATGGCGTTTCTGGAGTCCAGGCTAGTCCAGGAGGAGACTGTTCCTCGCCAAGAAAACGTTTGGCACATAACCCCAATAACACTGCAATGTGTGCTTTCATTTATTCAGGCTTTTTGTACAGATTAAATAAACGAGATGTGTTAATTGACGATCTTTACAGGTGCTCATGAGCAGATTATGTTGCTTGACCAACGCTAAGTGTCTCCCTCTGTCTCCAGTCCATATGCTCGGCTAAGCTCACCAGTTCTTTTAACAGACAGATATGTGTGTGGTTTCAGTCTTCTTATCTCACTCCTGGCAAGAATATGATTAAATGAATATATCTATACCCAAGTGTCAAACAATCCTTTAAGGAAATGTTGCTGGGGGTTAGAGATGCTATCAGAGCTCAGTATTTGTCAGAGCACCTGTGTGGACATAACAAGAAGCTATCATCATCAGAGGAGGAGTTTTGAGCTTGTTTTCCCTTTCTTCCAGACACCATGCTGCATGTTTCCTCCTCCTACCTGACCTTGAGGGCCTGTGGGAGTCTTCAGCTGTGTGTGTGTGTGTGTGTGTGTGTGTGTGTTTGCACACACACTGTTGAATTCAAAACAACTACTACTCTGGCATACAGCCTATTTATGTAGCAGTGTGTTGTCAGGGGCCTCATGCCTTAATTAAATCTAATCTAATTCAGATGCTCCACCCGCCCGCTGCCCCAACCAGGCACCAGCCAATAAAACAAGCCCCCCCTCGACCCCTCCCTTGTGATTTTTAAAATTGGCTAGTCCTTCACGCTACCAATTAACTATGAACCGGACTCTCAGCAGAGAGAGGCCAAAACAAAGAGGAATTATTTCCATAATTACTTAGTAAGAAAAAGCACAAATAAAGAGATCCCAGCGCCGCCGCCCCTACGCTGCCTATCAGGTTTCAGTGCGGTCTTCTGGGAGCAGAGAGAAACGCACACAAAAGGAACTCATAATGCTGTGACATTAACAATGGGAGCCTATTCGGTACATTAGCGATAGAGGCCTCAAAGGCTGTTTCAAATAGCACGGGAGATGAAAAGACAGGGAGAAGACGAGAAAGAGACTGAAGCTCATTTTCTGTAAGAGCAGAGAGGTCCTGTGTGTGTCTGCCCCCCCGTGTGTGTGTGTCTGTGTGTGTAATTTGCGTTCACATTTTGAGCTGTCGCTCGCAGTTACGGCACAAAGGAAGGTGCGATCATCACATGCAAAGATAGGTGAGGGGGCTTCAGCAAATAATGATGTAATTGCGAATCAAAAGAGAAGAGTCCTAATCGACACGCGCGAACATTATGTCCTTTTGATAGCAGCAGTTGCTGTTGGCTTTTATCTGCAAGTCTCACGTTTTAGTTTCTACCAGTAAATTTAATCGCTATGAAGAATGGATTCACACATCAAAGTCCAGGATAGAGAAGTTGTTTTTTTGAGGCACATCAAAGGAGAAAGCTCTGAACCTCCGACTCTGATGCAATCTACTTATTTGAAATGATATGAATCAGCACGTTGCTTCCTTTTAAAATAAAAACCAGCAACCGTCTGACTGACGTTTGACTAATATAAGACAGGTCATTTAAAACAGAACATTTCAGAATGTTTTGCTCGCTTTTTACTGTGTACCAAATTCCATTTGATGGAACTGTCATCATCAAAGTTGAAGATCAAAGTTCAGACCAGAGGCTGTCCCGTCTCGTCAAACTCGACATGAAAGGCGCGAGTACATCCGCGCTGTCGACCAATGGCAAAGCTGCTCGGACACCGTTGGCTCCAGAAGACGGGACGTCTGAAAGTGAAGGAAGCTTTTGGCTCGTTCAATTTTCATACAAGTCTCGTGCGACGTGATTCTGAAGAACCGCTGCGTGGCTTAGTGTCAGTCAGGATACAAGCTGAAGTGCTACTTCAGCGGTTTCCCGACCCGGTGTCGGCCTGTATGTGCTCCGACTGGTAGTTCTGTTGCTGGACGGTAACTTGTTAGCAAGCAAGCGTTAAGACTCAACAGTTAGCTTAAAGTAATGGATAAATAGTTGGAGGTATGGCTAAAAGTAGTAAATGCTTTTAACCATAACTTAAAAACTGAAAATGATGGATAAACTGTTGAAATCCTTGGCCAAAAGTAGGCTAATTTAAATGGTCGAATTAGTTCAATTAAAGTAATATATTAAGGGCTTAAATAGTTAGCTCATGGATAAATATCTCAAAAAGTTGGTTAAAAGTGATGAATACATGGTTGATAAAGCCAGAATAAGCTAAATGGCTGCTAAATAATGAAAGTTTAAATTGTGAAGTAATAGATAAATGGTTGAAATATTCTGTCATACAAATGCAAACTTGGCCCAGCTGACCCAAACTCAGACTATTCAATTATATGAAAAGAAATATTGTATTAAATTAAACCTTTCTAGCGGGTTGTCTGCCAGAGTTGAATTAAAAAAGAAAGGACTATTCTTGATGGTCTGACCCTTGCTTTGACACTTTGGACCTAAAGTTTTTCAAGGATTTTATTTAATTTTTTTCACATCAATGGACTTCAAGGCTGCTTTGTAGGAAAGTTAGTCCTTTTTGTAAGGTTTTAGTCGTATATACCTCTTTTTTGAAAATGACCACAATGGATAAAAGATGAATCTGCACAATCCACAATACATCTAATTGTTCATGTTTAATGTCAGGAACATTTTTAAAATTCTGTGAAACCCGTCCAGTGGTGTTGGCGCCTCTAACAGTGCTCCAATGCTGTGTTTATAAAAACTCATAAACCTTCCATATGTGCAGGCTCTGGGAGGGAGGGAGGGAGGGAGGAGGGGGGGTAAGGTGCAGCCTTTCAACTCAGCCACTTTAATTACATCAGAGTGCCTTTCCTCCACATCACTCCCCTCCCACCCCGTCCTCCCCTCTTGCCTCCTCGCCACCAAGCCTGTGCCTTTTGTTTCTCCCTCTTGTCTCTCCTCTAATGCCTCCCACCTCCCTCCTCCTCCTCAGCTTTGAGCTTTTCTCTCCTCTCTACCCACTATCCCACTCTGCTCCCCTCTCGGTGTTAATTTACTGTCGTGGAGATGACATGTACCTTGCCTTTTTATGATATACAACAACTGCACTCACCCTGGATTATGCACTTAATAAAATGCTTCAAAAAACCCATCAAATCCCTCTGTCTTTCCCCACTTTCTCTTCTTTCCTTCCAAACTCTCCCTGCATTGTTTCCTCTTTCACTGCCGTTTCTCTCTCCAATAGTCCACCACTCTATTTTTCTTTTTGCATTTCATTATCTGCTGCCTGCATCAATCTTATTACCCCTGCATGAGAGGAGAGAATTATAGGGACACAGAGAGGTCAGAGACGGCAGTGGACAGAGGAGAGGAAATGAAATAGGACCATAGGTAGGAACAGATGAAGATACGTCCAAAGGGAGAGGGAGGAGACACGAGCGGGGAGTCTTTTGAAGTATCATGTGCACACATCCCATCTCCTCCACCACAGATGTAGAAAATTGAACTCCACACACGCTGCTCCATACAAGCCTTAAATCTATCGCAAGTGACAGAGTCACAAAAACCCCCTTCTGGAACCAAATCTTTCTGCCTGGATCCCTTTTTGTGCTTTATGCTCTCCTCTACATCTTCCAGCCATCCTTTCCAAACCTGGATAACACTGCTTATTCTATTCAACTGTTTCCCCTCTATCTTATATTTTTGTGTACAGAAGTGTCACCCCAAAGCGTGTAACATACCCACCGCTCAACCAGATCAGTGTCCCGTTTTGTACAGCACATGTTCTCGTTCCACGATCAGGCACAACATCCAGTTGGACTTTCAAAACAAAGCGTCCTCAGGACATTTAAGGTGACTGTCTCAGTTTGATTAGGATTACGCACGAAAAACTACTTGGTTGGGGCGCCGTTTAGCTCACTTGGTAGAGCGGGCGTCCCATGTACAGAGGCTAAGTCCTCGCTGCAGCGGACCTGGGTTCGACTCCCGGCCTGGGACCCTTTGCTGCATGTCACTCCCCCTCTCTCTCCTCCCATTTCCTGTCATATCTTCAGCTTGTCCTATCAATAAAGCCATATAAAGGCCAAAAAAATACTTTAAAAAAAGAAAAGAAAAACTACTTGGTTATGTTCTGTAAAGAAATCATGGTTTGGTTAAAATGACTACTACTTTAAAGGTCGGGTTTGTAGGATTTAGTGGCATCTAGTGGTGAGTTTGCAGAGTGCAACCAACTAAAGACCCCTTGTTTCTCTTTTCTTTCCTATGGTGGCTTCTAACAAACCCTCTCTATAGCCACTGTTTGGTTTGGACTCCGAGATAAAAGTTTAATTCTAAGGCGATGTAATTTCAATTCTTAGTTTCAGATTGTTACACCAGACTACACACCAGACCATTAAAACAATCAACGTTGACTTCAAGTTTCAAGCAAGATATGAACCCCAGTTTCCTGTGTGAAAGCCTGTTTTACAGTATGTTTGACCAATCCATCCTCTGCAGGGTTTTTATATTACACGCTATTACACACATTGGTGTTACAAGAATGGCAGAATAAACCACGTTTGAGGTAATTTTGAAACAGCGTGGCAATAACATGCTGTTTGTCCAGCAATAAGCATAGAAATGTCTATTCAACTACAAAAAAACCTCACTGAACACATATCTTCATCTTAAAATCTCAGTGAATTCAAAGTGTCTATCTTCAGTAATGTGAAATATGTCTTTCAGAGAGAACTAGAAACTGCGAGCAGGGTGTCATCAAAAATACATCAGCACTTCAAAAGAAGAGAAAAAAGTCAAAAATGTATTTGACACATATTTTGCATGTAACAAGAAATTTTTAAATAAATTCTCATTAAAACATTTATTGATACAGCACTTAGAAAAGCATTTAGAGTTGCCACAAAACTTGATGAGAGCAAATATTGGTGTACTCAAACATGGCCAAAAACAGAACGTTGTACACAGCTACTGAAGCACAGTGAGGGCTGATGTTAGTGCACAATAGGCTATTGAGGGCGCGGTGATTAAAACAAGCTCTAAAGCACTCTTTTGTCTGTCTTAATCAAACTACGCTACAGATAAACAGCAGACACGCTGTTGGGTTGCTGAGATACAAGCGTTTAAAAAAAAAGGCACCCATTCTTTTATCCTGATTGGCTACCTTCCACTGAATATGCTAAATAACAACTGTCAGGATACGCTCATCTGAAGATGAATGAGCGAAATAAAATGAAAAGAAATCGGGCTAATAAAAGGCTCCACATATCTTAATTGCCACACTTAAAACGCCTCTGAATAAAGGGAATGGCGACATCTCCCCCCTCCTGGCTCATTCCTGAGGGAAAAGATGGGGCCTGCACAGATGTGCCGTACTTTCCCTTCTCACTGAAGACTCATTCCACATTCACAAAGTGCCATCTTTAAAAAGAGTCCAAAGTGGGGGGGAAAAAAAGCAATCATCCTTTTGCTCCGGCATTCCAGGGTTTGCCGCTACGTGTCTAGTACGGCTCTCTTCAGCTGATACTGTAGAGGCTGGTCACAGCGGTGCTTCCCCTTACTGCAGAGTCACTTTGTCTGACGCTAATTACAGGTGTGAGGCTCCTGGCTCATTTGGCAGCCCTGCTGCCACAGTTACGCCCACGACGGCAGAGTGATGAAATGAGATGCTGAACCAGTGACAGGCTTTGCCGGAGAGGAGAGGAGAGGACCAGACCACGAGGGGGCAGGCGGTTCTCATGTTTACTTGGCAACACACACACATTTACTCAGGCACGGTCACACTTCATCCGTTGTATTGGGCGGGCATCCAGAGCAGAGGGAGGGGTGTGAATTGGGTTGAGGGCTGGGTTAGGGAGCAGAGGCTGTGGGGAAGGGGGCTCTGCCATCTGGCTTCAAACACCGGCGAAAAGACACAATTAACATACAGCCCACAAATACCGGGCACATGCCAACGAGGCATATACTTTACATGCGTGAAGACACTTGAGATGTGACTTAATCAACTAACCTTACAGTAAGTTCATCCGAAAAACAAAGATCAAACACATCCACGCACCCACGCACATGAACACAGACTGCTTTCAGATGCTCATGTGAGAAAAAAAAAACAAAACAGCAATACAAACAAAATCCCACAAATCCTTTCATCCTGGGCCAGAACGAGCTAACTAAACCCATGCCACATGGTGCAGAAATGTGAAAAAAATTAGGAGGGGGAAAACTACAAACGGCAACTCGTGGGTTATTTGGTGCACTTTCTTCTCGTCAGACAGCACAACCAACAGCGGAGTGGAAGCCAGAGGGTGAAAAACAAACTCTTAAAAGTGACTCGGTGGTTATGGTCACAATAAACTTTGCTAAAAAGGATCATAAAAACTGAAACTCTCCCACTTTTACCGTCTTTCTGACCCAGTTTACACCTACCGTTAAACTTCAGTCTGCATCTGGAATATAAAAAAAAATCACTCTGCTGCATTTACTCTCAGTCTTTATGTTGTCTGCGCTCCCTGCATTGTGATTTGGCCAATTTTGTTTTTAATTCACGCTATGCAAAGCAGGTGAGGAGGTGGAAAGGCAGAAGGGTTATCTATTCTCAACAAAAGAAACATGTAGGTGAAGCGAGGTTACTGTTCAGAACGCACCTTTTCTTTCTCCAAGGGAAGCGACCGAAAACGACAAGTTGGTTCTACAGCTTTTGTGTTTTGCAGCAACTGTGAATGTTTGACTTTGGAGATAAGAATTGTCCTTTTTTGGTGCATTTTCTTGCCTTGCAGCGAAGCCGAGCCTGCACTGATTTCATTTCTACCTCATGAGTGGACTCTTGTCTGATGCGATCCTATCACTCAGCAAGCCAGGTGAACTCCAGAGGTGGTCTGGCTGATCCGGTCACGTGCCGATAGTGTTTGTGCGCCTCAGCACCTTCTATTAACATGCAATCTTCTATATCTAGATTAAGACACCCAGATACAGATCAAACTCCCACACATAAATGGGGTTCACGCCTCACCTCCATTCCAGCTCACATGTTTTCACCATCGCACTCGAGATGTATGGTGTTTGTTTGTGTGCAGGTGGCTCACCGGCGAGACATTTCCACTCAGTCGACGCTGATAAATGGCTTCTGATATACAGGCCTCCTCGCTAAGAAACCATGAAACGCAAACATTGATCATATGTTATCTAACAGGGACCTGCAAACACTTTTCATTAGCGTTGCTGCTTGACACAGTGTTTTTGCAGCAAATTAAATACTTTATCGCTCCGACCTGACAAAGCCTTTTGAGCAACTGCCTTCATGCAATAGCTTCAGGCTGCCTGCATTTTCAAGTGAGATCCATCGACAGACTTAAAAATCTAATATGTAACATTTCTGTATTAAAATGTCAAAAAACGTCTAGACCTAGACTTTTTTGAGATGTGTGCTTATATTTCTCCAACAGTGTTCAAAGACAGAGAAATCAATAATCTTTCTCAAGGTAGCAGTGTGATTCACAGGTCGCCTGTCGCCTATAACTTATGGGAGAGAATCGGGGAGTAAAGAAGGAGGGAAGGAAACGAACATAAGGTGAATGAAACCTTTAAAGGTGCAATATGTAAGAATTGTATGTAAAACAGTTTTGATGTTACATCAAAGACGTCTACGTACTGTGTTGAGGAGATATCTACTGAAGTTAGGATGCTAACCAGCTAGCCCTGGGACTGAGCATCTTTCTCCTTGTCTGGCTAACTGCACGTCTAACTGAGCTAACAAGCTAACAGCAGCCACAGTCGCGGATGTATTAAAATAATACAGTTAGCAGTTACTCCGATAATACACTGCCCTTATTTGTTGGGAGAATTAATTTAAGGTGGCCAATTCTTACGTATTACCTTTAAAACATTACCTTGTCTGTGAACTTAACTTCTACAAGCAGTGGTGGATTTTTAAAAATGCAGACAACAACTCTGATGATCCGACCTCGTGTGTCAGAAGATATATACTGCGCATATAACTCTTAGTACAACACCCCTCTATTCTTGTTTTTTATCTATTTAATCTCCCGTTTTCCAGAAGTCAGGGTTTTCCACCCCTTTCTCTCTTGTGTGTTCATCTTTGTTGTCCTCTGTGATGCGATATTGTTTTTAAAAAACCTCGGTGCCAACAAACTTTCCCCTGGTGGGAGATGAAAGATTGATTGATTGAAAGCTCCTTTGCCAAGCCACGCTGGGAAGCAAAGCATGTTAACAGTTCTGTGACAGGACTGTTCCAGATCCCTTCAGCATCCCCGTATTAATATTCATGGCCCATGCTGTCACCCTGTTCCTGTTGCTGTGCCCTGTCATGTACTATATGTCTGTTCTCGTTAGCATGCAGAGAGAAAGAAGGAATTAATGGGCAGCCTGCCTACATCTGTGTGTGTGCGCACGTAGTACTCTATACGCCCGCCTATGTTTTTTTTTCTCATTAACAACTTCTGCATATCTTAATAGTTTCATGGGAGAGGGCATAAAAGTGCCTGCGTTGTTTGTGTTTGCCCTTGTTTTTGTCTGCTTCGAATTCTGTCCTTCTGTCCGTCTGTCTGTCTGTATATCTCCCAGTGTGTGTGTGTGTGTATGTGTGTGTGTGTTTGAGAGGCGCTTTGGGGAAGGGAGGTTTTCATGCTTCATCGCGCCTCTATTTGCCTGTCCTGTAATAACTTGTCTGCTCCATTGCTTGCGACTATCAGACCCCCCCCATAACACTCAGTCACAGCTTACTGTGGGCCGGCGAGGAGAGCGGAGGGGAGGTGGGTTAGAGTTAATGGATGACTACGGCATCCAGAGAACATCCACTAAAGAGGCGGCGGTTGAGGAAGAGGAGCGGAGGGGATGCTGGGAAGAGCAGGACGGGAATGTGGAAAACGACTGACTGATAATATTCCAGGAGCAGCTATTGCAGAAAGGTTAAGTGTTCACTGTGAAATACTAAAGAGCAAGGTTAACAAAGTAGTAGAGCTGAGAGATGACATGAGTACTACTACCAGAAGTATTTCTAATAACAAGTTATTAGGCGTATTTAAAAACAAATTAGGGGTGGAAATCACAAGGCACCCCCGGATTCAATTCGATTCTGACTCATTAAATACATGATTTATTTTTCTCTCAGTCTGTTACTACTTGTTAGATTAAATCAGTGTTTATAACGATCCACAAACAGATTCATTTACTTCCATTATCTTTGCTCATGCTCAGCCATTCTCACCAGAACTCCAAAAGTAGCCTAGCTGGAATATAAACAGGATGCTCGTTTTACATTGGTTAAGTTAAGTTAAGCAGGGAGGAACGTACAGCCTGGACAGGATTGATACAGCCAAGAATGTCATGAAGTGGGTTTTAAATATTCGATTACTGACTTTTCTGCATGAGAAACAACGTAACGAGGAATTGTGAATCAATTTTTCCGACTCTAAAATGATATTTGTGAGTGTTTTGGATTGAGAGCAGATGACTTTGAGACCATCACGTCTCACAGCGTCTTTCGACCATCCAACCTGACCGGCCGGACCGCCCCAGGGGGGAGGAGAACCGGGATGAGAGCCATGCCAATCCGGCTTGGTTTGAACAGCCAAATTTAATTTACAGCTGGGACATATATTAGTAGTGTGATATAAGACTATATATCCTCTTAGATGTTGGATAGAGTTGGCTTTTTCTGCATTACAGTAAAATGATGTACCTTTCTAAACTTTTCAGACTGTTCTACTTGTTCTCTTTATCCCCTTGGCCATAATACATGGATTAAAGTGAAAAAAAATCTTCTGACTGAAATTTTATTCGCGCTACAGCCAAGTCACGTGCAGTGTGTGAAACATGTTCCAGGTTAGGTTACTTGACACCTGCTTAAGAAATACAAATGTATAAGACTTCAGCACCAAATGCAGCCACCACGTTTAAATGCTCGACCAAAACTGTTTTACAGGAGGAGGATTTTAAACAGCTGTTCTTTTGCATCTATTGCAATTTTTTGTTGTCTTTTCAATTAGTTTTTTTTTTTTTTTTTGCAAAGCTTGTCTCATATTTTACTCTCTAAAGAAAAATGAAGCATCTACATAACTTTTAATTACATGTTTTTATTTTTCCTATTATTTCAAGTAAACCTTTTATATATATGGATGGCATGTAAACGGGTCAGGGGTGAAAAAGGTGATAAGGATATTATCCCTCTAGGGGGGTCCGGGGGCATGCTCCCCGGAAGAAAATTTTGAATATTCCATATTTTAAAGCATCAAACTGATGCATTTTGAGATGCCTTTTTTGCCAACCTGGGGAGAGCTGGAAGACTTAACTTCAGCCATGAATCAAAATGATTATGGCCTCCTTACTAAGTATTTTGCAAGACATTTCATGCCAGCCTGTCACTGGGTCTAACATTTACAGCATATGAGGCACAATGTGGTAAGGGCTTAATGCAAATGGCTTAATGCATATAGGGATGCAGACCACCATCAGAAGCTGAAAGCACTGCTGGCCTCTGCGATTTTACCTGACTGAATTTGGTGAGTGATGGTTTCAATCATTTTAATATTTTCTGGTATATCCAAGTTACCCAGGAGCTCTGTTGACATAGGCTTAGCTAACGTTAGCTACAGCTTGATGAATTGAGTCATTGAACACAGCAGGAGAGAACGCAACGTTAGACAGCTAGCACTAAAGCTCCGGTGGAAAATGATTAGCACTAGTTAACGCTACCGTTAACGTTAGCCTAAAATTAGCTACATATCGTTACTAAAGTTAGCGTTAGCTAGTGCTAATCATTTTCCACCGGAGCTTTAGTGCTAGCTGTCTAACGTTGCGTTCTCTCCTGCTGTGTTCAATGACTCAATTCATCAAGCTGTAGCTAACGTTAGCTAAGCCTTTGTCAACAGAATTCAGTCAGTTAAAATCGCCGAGGCCAGGAGTGCTTTCAGCCTCTGATGGTGGTCTGCATCCCTTGACGTGTACGCTCCGGGAGGTCTCAGAGACAGCAGCCCGTCTCCTGATGTGATGGGCCGGTCAACCTTCGTCGTCATACCGGGTGTGACAGCGAGCACCTACATTCCGCTCGGGTCACGCGCGCACACGCACTGTACACAATATCATTGGCCCTACAGTCTGACAATCTGCCAATAAAAATGTCAGCAGCGGATAACCCCCCCCGAATTTTGTTTCTCTTCGGATCTACATTGATCTCATAAGTGGCCTCTGTGAACTCCAAATGACGGAAATCCGTCGTAGCGACGGAGAACTTTAATCCATGCATAATATCCAAAGTACTGATGACTATTGTAATATTTTATGAGAACACCAATGGCCTTCCCAGGATTACGTTCACAAAATGGATATTGAGGTATTTTGTAAAAAAACTACCCTGATATTTGATTATTATGCCCAGTCCTGCAGTTATGAAGTGCTTATGAGGATATTTTAGATCTAATGACATTAAAACAATGGTTGACATTTTGGGAAATATCCTTAATTGCTTTCTTGCACAGTTAGATGAGAAGATTGATACCACTCTCATAATAAGTTGTGGTTTAACATGGAGTTATAATGTATGCTGAACTATTTCTCGGCCGGGCACAGTGACTTCACCCTGTTTTGTCATCACCGTTGTCAGGAAGCCAGCTTAAAATCACTGAAGTCACTGAAATAGACCGGCACATTATCCCCCGAAAAGCTGAACATTAAACATTACAGTATGTTATTGTTATTCCAGCAGTGGAAGCTGGCTGTTTTATTTATTCTGAGCTGAGCTCACCAGCTGCCGTCTTTATCTTTATATTCAGTCTGCAAATATCAGAGTGGTATCGATTTTCTTATCTAACTCTTAGCAAGAAAGTGAATACGCTTATTTCCCAGACTACCAAACTCTTCCTATAATGCATTCATTCATTCATTTATTATGACTATAAAATGTTCATGATAGTATTTTATTTTACCACTAACTAAAAAATAAAGCAAAGCGCCATCAGCTAAAACAAAGGCAAGGTTTCCACTGCTGGCTCTACAGCACAAAGGACTGAGTGTTGCTGCTGTTGAGGGAGCACGGGCGCGCGTAGTGAGAAGTGGGATAGAAGAGTAGGGGGAAAGAATCTGAGGTATGTTCCTGAACAAGAGGCTGCTGGTGAAAAGATGGGCTATGAATATCACTTTTGCTTGCGTATCACACGGATTCAGACTCAGTGGGAGCTACAAAAACAAAGATGCGTCACTCATAGTTCTATTCATAACATGTTGCGTGCGTCAACTGATGCAGTGAGGTGGGCTTTTTTTTTTTTTTAGAAACCCTTCAGTGGTTGTGAAGGGTAGGCTATTTTGTTCCTGGATGAAAAGGAGGAGGGGAGGGGAGGAAGGGGGGGATTGTTGGGAGGCTTTGACTACGAGCTCACCCCACCAAATCTGACGGGTACGGTCGCCATGGCAACTGTTCTTTGAGGCCATAAGGTGAGTTAGGAAGGAGGCGGGGGCTAGCCTGAGAGCGGACACGGACAGGGCTCAGGCATGCGCACAAACAGACGGCGGCCCAAAGCCGAGATGTGGTGAAGATGAGTGATAAGACTGTTGAGATTAAAAGTCCTCTTAAACGCCTGAGCATTTCCAGGGATAGGACCCGCAGGCTTCAACCAGCCTCCTCCGGAGCGACATGAGACTATTATAAAAAACCTAGCCTGCAGCTAGACCGACAAAACAGCAGGCAGGATGAAACGTAGGAGTCACAGAGGAGACGCAGGCTCATCTGACAGCCTCAGTGACAGGGAGCTGATGTGGGACGTCTGACTGTTAAGGGCAAATTGGTTTTTAGTGATTTATAAAACTTTCATTCAACACAGAAGAAGAAGAAGAAGCACCGGTTGGGTTTGAATGTTGAATAGGAGCTCAGGCGGCTGACATTCACAGGGAATTAGGATGTTCATTAAGCTCAAATGTGAAAACACAGGATGTGAATAATAACAATGAATAGATATTTTCTTCCCTTCTGAAATATATTCCCACCACGAGGATGATTTATCACAATAAAGCGCACCATGCTATGTTCAAAGTGGATGGAAAGGAATTATGTAAGCACGGTGCAGAATTTAAATAGCCATTCCTCGAGGCCAGAAGACAGCTACACTAATATAATGCGAGAAGAACCTTAAAAACACCTGGAATCTGAGTCATTCTCTTTCTCTTCTCGCTGGTCTCTTATAAAAGGTGGGTTTATTAATAGTCACAAGGTCATCTGAAAGGTTTCAACAGTGCGAGAAGCAGCCTGACCAAAATACACGATGAAAGACTGTGTTTGATGTGGGGCAGGATAAGACCAAGCTGATCAGCAAAGGATGCTGCCACATGGTGATCTGGAGAGAAACGGCTAATTTAGGGGCCCACAGTGAAGGAAGAAGACTATTCAAAACGAAGCCCCATTACTGAGAGCCTGGCAGCAGCGGGGTGTAACAGGAAGAGGCTTTTAATAACTGAGCAGTAGACGGGGACTGAGCTGTACTGCCAGCATCCCAGAGCGTTATCTTTAGATTCTTTGTTCTGCTCACCACTAATTTCGGTTTCACTGTCATCCAAAACCTTTGTTTCACAGCCCTTCAAAGCACTGAGAGGTCTGTGTGTCGTGGGGAGCTTGAACTGAGAAGATATTTTAACTTAGAAAAATATGCTCCTGTCCTAAAACTACAACTAAGTATGCACCTTTTTTTTTCCCAAATGGGGAAAGCATCTCCCAAAGTACAGAAGCTAAAGCACTTTACGAGTGCTTTTGACTGTTTTAAGTCATTGACTGCAAAGTGTGCATGACGCAGCGGTTTCAAATGATGTTGTTTTTCTTTTAGGAGGTCTCATGCCAATGCTGCATGAGAATCAACTTGTGTAGACAGGTTTGTGTATTTTGAAATTCATCCATGCACTTTTTATGGACGTTGTTACAAGCAGCATAGGGAAAGTTTTGAAAGTGAATCCTCTTCTTTGGCATTCAGGGAAAGTCCAACATTTGAAAACGTAGAGGACTGTTTCAGGAGACAGGTTTCTGGTACTCTATTTTTTTGTTTCCCACCATATGAGTTCTGGTTCTTGAACAGGTCGCATTCAGGAATTTTGCAACCTCGGTACTATCTAGTAAACCAGCCTGCATTTCCACCAGTTCTCAGTGGAACCATTGTAATCAAAGATGTGTCATCAACCGAGGCTGCAGCAGTAACAAGATGACGGATGACATTTCATACTTGAGAGCTTTTGTTCTGTTATTACAGATATTTGCATTCGTCAAGTCGAGTTCTCACTTGACTTCTTTATTGGTACCTTCTCCATAATCTCTTTCCAACCACGGCCGGGGCGGATAATCGGTCTGCCACTAATTTATACAGCGATTTTCCAGTCTGTTGACGACTCAAAGCTCTTCACACACATCATATTCACACACCGATGACAGAGGCTGCCATGCACGGTGGTAAACTGTTCATCAGGAGCAATTTGAGGTTCAGTAACCAGCCCAAGGATACCTCAATATGCAACCAGGGGATGGAACCACCAACCTTCCAATTAGTCAACGACACGCTCTGCCTCCTGAGCCAAGGATGCCCGGAATGGTGATTGAGGTCATCACCATTTCCACTTCAGGTCAACAAAAACCTGCTATTTTTGGTCTCAGCAGGGAATCAAAATATTGGGTTTCAAATCGATTAATATTGGCCAAAATTCTCTGCATGATTAAAAAAAGTAGGTGCACAATTGGAATGTAATCTGTTCCATGGTGGTGGAAATGGGGTATGAGAGGAAAAACCCTGCATGCAGCATATAGAGGCTGCATGAAAAGGTTAATGCCAATATTGTAATTTCTTCCAATAAAACATTTGCATTTCAGCAGCTGACTCTCACATCTCAAATGTCACAGCGTCCTTGACTACACTAATAAGGAAGAGTCTCGATTTGCTTGGGAATCAGTCGAAAGACCATGCTATGCTTTCAAGAATGGTGTTCAGTAAAGGGTTGATAATTGTTAAAAACATTGCCATAGTCCTTTTATAAAAACATGGTGTGAATGAACATACAATAGTTAACACTGTTGTCACAATATCCGTGTGTAATGCCTTTAGTTTGACTGCTGGTGCTTATCCACGTCTCTGCAGAGAGCTATCCCCACATCTTGCACGTACTGCAGCGATCAGATTAGTGCGTGGTTATTGCCGCTTGTTTAAAACAGAGTGTGCGAGCGGCCCGTGTAGATGTCAGTTGTATTGATCACATAAGTGGCAGTTAAGCCATCAGTCATTGTCGGGCCGCCGTTCTCAGGTTCACCTGCAGAGTGTCCCCCCGCGGTGCCCTGCTGACTGGCAGGTCTGCAGATGAGATTAAAGCTGGTTCAAGAGGTTGCAGTGGTGCAGCTTATTGTATCAGCGCTGACATTATGGCACACAAAAGATGCAGCCTTTTTTTCTTTTCAGCCCTTATCAACACACTGCTGGATTGTGTGAAAAATAAAAACTATTCCATTTGAACATTGTGTTTCACCTTTTTTCTGTTTGTGTAGAAAGTTGTCGTACTCTGAACTGGGAGTTAAAATCCAATTATTTTGATATCGTTCAGAGTAAATTAATCTAACACCAGTGAATGTGTCAAAAGAGCAGAGCACTCGGTGTTCCCTTTATGAATACGCAAGATAATGTGCTACGCTAAATTATATTAAATCCAGACACAAACAGCGACAACAGGGAGTACTGAAGACAATCTGTCAGATGGAATTTATATGTTGGAGTAAAAGTAAAAGCTGCAGCACTCTCGGGTTTAACTCTGACATGAACTGTTCAATACAAAACCACACACACACACACATACACATACACATACACATACACATACACAGACGAGCACAGACGCAGTTCATTCCTGTTGGTAAGGTTATCTGCTGAGAAGTCTGGCAACAGGAGAGTTTGTCTCAGTGAGTGTTCCAGTCGAAAGCATTTGATTTAGCTCTCGGGGCAGAGATCACAGTCACACAGACGGGACTAATTAAAGTCTGTAGACACATTTTCTTAATAACAACATCAAAAATGAACAGTTGTAGAATAATTCAAGGTAATTCCTTCAGGGCAGAAACCTTGTGCATCAAGTATCTTACATACAAATTAATTTTCTTTTTTCATTCAAAGGTATACATCTAAGTCAACTAAAATGCATATTTGATGCCTGAATATAATAACAGAGTTTACTCAAAACTAGCAGTTTTAGTTCGAACAAGCTTAACAGTAACAAACATGGAGACGCCGGTCCCGTTTAGCCAAGTGGTGCAGTGTTTTTTAAAACGTTTCTGGGAATCAGGCAATATAACTTGATGAAGCCAACAGCAAAGACTACAGTTCACGATAGAGTTTTATGAACATGACAAAACAATGTAGGTCATTCCAGTCTCAACTTTAGGGAGCAGAACAAACACAGCTCCTTCCACCGGGTCAGGGTGTCAAGTGTCACTTTAAAAGGTCCACCAGGAACATGTTTTAACCATCCTGTTAACTTGTTTTTCTTGGGAACACTGACAAGCCTGGGACATGGCACGTATAAGTTTAACAGGAAACGGGAAAGCTGACCAAGGTTCATCTGGGTTCCAAAGTTGCTCAACTGTTATTGGACCACAGTGTGGAAAATGGGCAGGACTTAGGAAAGGGTCTATTCAATCACTGAAGAGTTTGCTGTACATTAAACCTGTCAACAACAGATTCTCAGATCGACTGTCGCTTTCATATGTTGGGAGGTAATCTGTAGGTACAAAGTAGAGGAACAAGTTAACAACACACACCGTGTCCATCCATAAGTATGCAGAAGAGCCAGTCAATGTCGTTGAAGACGAGCACTGACAGCATGCTCGAGGCTTATCTGTTAAAGGTACAGTGAGCAGCAGCCCACTTTATCCTGGCAGGCCACGCTAGGATAAGTCTGAGCTCAGAGAGGAGAGGGGCGCAGGGATGTCAGGCCAGGATCGGGTTTCAGATCAAGTGGGATAAACCCCTGCAAAGACACACGCATACACACACATTTAAACTATACACCCACACACACACTGTATTGGATAAACAGACAAGCAAACATGGAAAAAGTTGCCTGCGAGGAGCATTTAAGGCGTTTGCAGCCATGCAGACAGGCGTATACACATGCATAAAATATCAGTGCCCGCACACAATGACGGCTTCAGGCCTGCCCTTTTCTTTTCCTGGTTAGGAAACAGAGCAAGACCCCCGGTGCCCATTCCACCATCTAATCCCCTCTCCTCTAACAATAGGCCCGGTCAGGCTGGAGGAAGTGTGAGGAGCCCCTGCGTCTTTTATCAGAGTCAAACAACAGAACAACACAGCTCATTGCTGAAGGTCTACGGCTCCTGCTCATATCTCTGCGTTCAGCTAAAGCGGAATCAATGGCTTCTGTCTGAGTGATAAGAAATGGAGCATGATGGTCAGCTGTGCGGCTTGTACGTATTTGGTGCGACGGTTGGGGTTGAGGAAGCGTGGGCAGATTGGGGATCAGTGCCTAAGGAGTGGCTGGTACCTGGAGGTCAGAGATAAGACTGGTCCCACAATGCTCTCTGAGATAAGTGTTTTGAAGTCATGACCTTTTTATGTTTGAGAAGGGAAGGTGGAGCCAATCAGTGAAGAGACTGGTCTTGCATGCTGTGTGGTCTGAACGCACAACACACAGCTGTTCTGATAGAAGAATGAAGAGGGGATGGAAAAGAGAGTCCCAGCAGGAATCTTGGTTTGCCTCAACAGAAGGATCTCTAAGTATGTCACCATCTCTGTGTTGGTCTGTGGCATACTCCCTAGATATTATTGTATCTCAATCTTTCTCCCGTTTTTTGATCTACTTTTTCCTCTGCCTGCACATCCATTTACATCTTCTTGTCTGGAAATAGCTGACTGGGGTCCTCTTGAGGACCGAAAAGACTGAACAGCATACGATCGAAGAGCATTCGATGCATTGCGAAGATGTGACGAGCAACAGTCTCTTCCCCTGGTGAGCTGCCGTGCAACAGCTTCATTAACCGGGGAGTAAAAGAAACTTCTTTTTCCGCTGATCTGCGAAAGCTTTAACACAACACAGCCAATTAGGATCAATGCTTCTAAAAATCAATTATGCATGCGCTTTACTGTACAGGACATGTGATATATGTGCAGGAGCCCTGAGGCTTATTGGCTGAAGTGAAGCAGCAGGGCTGTATAGCCTGCTGTAAGGCTCACTCGCTCAGTATCTTCCCTTCCAATCTCATTCCCCAAATGCGTTTGTCGTTATCGACAGCGTTTGATCACTAAAAGCTGAATGAATGTTTGTTTTGTCTTCCCCTCCCTGTTTGTTTCTCAGCTCGTATCAAACAGTTCAGTTTCTTTTTGCCCGTTGATCGCTTCTACGCCTCCGTTCTCAGCAGGAGCCTCTTTTGATGGTTAAGACAGCAGCATTAATGGCTTCCTCCGAATCGATGACAGCCAGCCACAGTATACGTTACCATACACGTCCACGGTATCATTCCCAGTGTAACCGATCCTCGTCCATGCACGCACAAACACACACGTATGTTTCATCTCTGTCAATAAAGCTTTTGAAAAAATGTACATTTATTCATTAGCCCATCCATCAGCACCAGGCTCAGGCACGCACACGCCCGTACTCTGTAGCACAGAAACACAATCTCCCGCCCACGCAACCACAGACGCGACAGGTCACACATCAAGCTGCGGCGCACAGTGCGAGTGAGTTGACTTTATGCCCATCTAATTAATAATGCAGCCTGGAGTTATGCATGATCCGCAGCCTGGAGGTGTCATCCGATACTGTGTTAGCGAGTGTGCTCATCTCGCATGCTTTGGAGGGTTTGTATGTTGAGGCAGGACTCTCACAGATGCAATTACAGGCACAGGAGCGTGTCCCAATTCCATTTACGTGCTAAAACTCCACAGCACATTAATACCTGTCTTCATAGTAATGTGCTTTTGCAGAAATTGAACTTTCAACGTAAATAACTTCTGTTTTTTGACAGACCAGGTGATCGCTAACAGGCATCAACCAGCCAAAGTGTTTTTCCAAATATTCAATACTTAGTTTAATGTCATTCACAACCTCCCTGCAGCTGTTTCATTGATATCCCCCTTTCCCAGCAATAATTAGCTCCTCTATTTACTTTGTGGACGTACAATTCACTTCAATATGGGATCAACTGGTGTAAAAGTGAGCCACAGCTGGCAATAAAAGTGAGTTTGTTAGGCTCAGGTGTACACGGTCAGACTAGGGTTAACTGTTTAAGTTGTTAGACTGGTGAGCCTCAATGTTTTGAGCTTAGGAACGTCTCATGTTGGCGTGTGAACACGCCATACAAAAATGCTGATAGCATGGAAAGAAAGAAAAATGATAAAAAGAGGCTTCTTCTCCCGTCTTGAACCGAAGAGATTTTGATCCGCTTGTTATTCTGGATAAGAAGTCAGGGTATCACCAGTTATCAGTTACAGCATCAATTCTCTAGGAAAATGGATGTCCGTACCAAATGTAATGGCAATACGTCTGCAATATTTCACTCTGGGCCACAGTGTTCCACAGACCAAGCAACCCCGCAGAACAAGTAGTCTAGTACATTAGATAAAGTGGGGCTGATGTGAGTTTAAAAAAAGGAGCAGTGCTCTCTAAACGCTGGGTTTCCAACATACATTATGCAAAATACGCCCTATTTTTCAGAAGTCGTGTAATGACTTAAGTAATTCTTGGAGAGGAAATGAAACGAGTCAAAGAAAATCGCGGTCCCGTGGTCCTGATGATATTTGAATACAATCACAGCTCAAATGTTTCCCAGTAGACTGGCAGAGCTGGAAGACACTGCTTTGAGGAAACTAGGCTAGCAACTACAAAACATCCCTCGAAAGCCCTGCTGAATACTGTACAGCTAGTTGGTTTAAACAGCTGCATCTATTGTGCACTGCCTTCCAGGAAATCACCTATAGCGCAGCATATAGAAAGCAAAGGGCCATATGGAGGCGTTTCATGATCACGAGAATGCTCATTGTGCTCTGTGTGAGTCTCAAACATTTGCGTCATGGCAGCGAACCCTGATGTCAGAACACCCTGTAGAGAACCATGGAGCTGCACTGCCTGTGTGTGTGGTTTGTCTTATTTACACATTTGAAAGAAAGTCATTCTTCCAAATGCAATAATCCTGCAGTTTTGAGCAAAATGAGAACAGTCCTCCGCTTTCAGTCTTCATATACTCTCATCTGAGATGCTTGCTGGCTGCGAGGCTGGTGTCGGAACCCACACATTTTGGATGACAGCTATGTGAGAATTTCTCACGAAGGGCAGAAATCGCTCTCTATTTTGGTATTCCCCAGCAGAGCCTCTATAACCACTTCGGTTTCTTTCTGTACAGTGTTTTTACTGCCTGAAACAGAGCGCTGCTGCAGCCCAACGACTGTTACTGTTAAACCGACCAAAGTCTGGAGATTAAAATGGCTCAAATGCACATTCAAAATCCCAATAATGTCGGCGTCACAACACTTGAAATGCCATCCGCAAATACCTCCCCGTAACACACAATCACACCAATGCAGAAACCACATCGCACTTTAAAAAAAGGCTATTATAGAAAGCCAAGAGCTGGTTACACACGCTCAAATCAAGTGAGCAAACACATTCACTGGTAATTCTAGTGTGGAATTATCTTTATGTGCGAATGAAAACATATTAAAAAACAAAGAAATGGAGAGGAGAAAGAAAGGTATGCAACAGAATGAATGCAGATATAAAACAAGTCATTTTTAACTTAAATACTTCATCAGTATTGCAAATGTATTTCAAAATGGTGTAGTCAAACTGCCCACTCAGCTCTTCCTGCGCCGCCCACTATCGACACCTTGATATCCTGCAATATTTATGAAGTGTTTCCTGATTCTGATTCTGCGGCTGCAGTCGAGCCTCAGCTCCACTGACAGCTAAAATAAAAACATCAGAGAGGCAGTTAGTTCAGATGTAGCCTACCAGAGGTCTGACAGAGGTCACAGTTAATTTGCACATCAGCCAAGGAACTCCGATACCTCTAATTGACTGGGTACCAAACTGCAGGCTCAGCTAATAAAACGTAAGCGTGATTCAGAGTACTACGCGTCGTTGCATCGAGATTTGAGCTCACCTCAGGAGCTTGCGATGTATTTTTCTGATGAGAAACCCTCAGCAGCAAGAAATGTCATGCCATCCTGATCGCTGACGAGAAAACACTGTTAACCAATGCTTGATATGATACGCATATGTTCAGCTTTATGTAGAAAACACACCTTTTAGAAGATGGCGGTTTAATTTACATGACGCAACAGATGTGAATATTTTACAGATGCAGTGTGGACAGAGAGCGTCTGATGCGAAACAGTAGTCAGACGCTTGCTTGCTGTTAGGCTACGGTGTAAATTACATTGCCCAAGGTAAGACTCTTTTCAGGAACGGGACAATAATTGAGGCATTTTTGGGTTTTTAGAGCATTTTATGCACACGTTTATTTTTTCTCCTTCATTCTCTGTTGCAAACATATACTGTAATTTCAAGTGCCAAGCAGCTCATAATCATATACCACAGACCTGTGAGCGTAATAGTCCCGTCAATGCACTCAGCCGTGATTTATGCACATTCTCTCCACCAAACAAAAAAGCTGCTCAAGAGAAGGACCAGAGCTGAAACACGGCACAAAAAAATAAAAAACTCAGTTTTCATTGTTCACTGTATCTCTTGCTCCCTTTTCTCTCCATTATCTCCGAGCTCTCAGTCTCCGGCACGGTTTCAACACGCCTCTGGCATGGGGTTGTTGTCCGTATGACACTATCAAACGACAACAACTACATGAAGAGTACGGATTGCGAGGCAGAGACAGAGAGACAGAAAAAAGGATGAGGAGGGTGTTAGAGGGGATGATAAAAACACATCAAGAGAAGAAAAAAAAACAGCACTACAGGAGCAGAGTGGTCTTATCATCTCAAGTGCTGCATTTAAGCCTTGCCCATCTGAACAAAGCGACCGCAGACTGCAGGAGGAAGTGAAAGCAGAGAGAAGAGGCGAGAGGAGACAAGAGGAGGCGAGACAGTGGGGAACGGGGAGGTGAGACGGTGATGAGAAAAGAGTGGGGACGGGAGCCGAACGCCAAAACTGAGAAAAGTTGATGGGAGGTTAATGGTACATGAGCAGAATGAGCCAGGGAGGCAGAGGAGAGCGAGAACAATGAGAAAAAAAAGAAGAGAAGACAGCAGTTGAGAAATGCGGCGATGAGGAATCCTGTAATTACCACGAGTGAGACCACTGTTGCATGCAGGGACTAATCTAGGCCCCTCATTCAATCCTTCAGCTTCAAGCCTGACCCCTTTCAAAACCTCGCCCTGGAGTTTTTCAGTCCTTCCTGTCATTGTTCACACTCCTGTTCCTCATTTTCTTTTTCTGTTTCTCTCGCTCGCTCTTTTTTTTTTTTTGGTCTACCCTGCTTTGTTTCATTCCCACCTCACCACTCTGGCTTCACTTCAATCCACTCATCCTGATCACTCGCTTTGTTGTTTCCTGTCGTTTCCCCCCAACATCCTCTCTCTTCAGTTCCTACCTTTGCTTCCTGCACCTGTCTCTCAGGTTTCTGCCTGTTTATTCCCTTCTCTCGCTCACTTTTTCATCTTTTCCGCCACTCAGTTCCTCTCTCTACCTCTTTTTGTGGGTTTTCTCTCTCCACCGGCACCCATGACCCCATCACCAGCTACCGTTTCCATCTCCCTGTTTCCCACCGCCTCTTTGTCCTCCCCCTTGATTCCCTGTCTCTCTACACAATGAATCCAGAGGGTTTTTATCTTTTTTTTTCTCCCCTCAATGGCTTTGCCACTCTCCCTAATCCCTCATCTCCATCAGCCTCCCTCTCGCTCTCTATCACTCTCTCCCTTGTGCTTTCCTTCCCTCTTCCGCTCCATCGTCTTCACATTCACATTTTGCTCTTTTGTCATCCCATATCCTGCGTCCGCCCCCCCTCCCATCTCCTCGACCGTCCTCTCACATTTCTATCTCTTACACTCCCTGACATGCAATCCCTCTTCGCTCTCTCCGGGGCACTCTTCTTTTTCCTTCATTCCACTGAAGCCTTCCTTCTTTTCGCATTTCCAACAACAGATGCGCACACGGCCAACACACATGTGGACGCTCAAATCTCCACAACACTCACCTTTATCTGCATTCTATCTGCAGCAACTTTGGCCCAACCGTATCACGGGTGAATGCACACTTACAGTACTGGCAGAAAACACATTTTGCAGAAAATAACCCGGCCCATTACAGTGAGAGCCGGCTGAGGCCTAATGCATCACTTGAGGGTGTCTGTTTGTTTACTTCTAATAGCTGCACACCATTTCGCTCCATTGCCTCTCGAGTAGATGCACGCGGGGATAACACTTCCTTGGAGTTATAATTAAACCAGATTAGTTACGTTCAGGTAACCGATACATAAACGCGCGTCATGGAGGAATCAAGAATAAAGAGAATAAAGGCTGTGTTTCGTGATCCAAATCCTAAGCAACCTGACAGCAGATCAGTGAGATTTTGCAGCCTAGAGGAGCTTCTTTTGAGAAGATGTAATGGAGCACCTTATGCCAGCCTTGATTACTCCCATTTTCTCTATTTATATCTCAGCTTCTGTTATTTGCTGTAATACACCGGTCTGGTACACTGTAATTTACTCCAGCAGACTAGCGCTGTGATGCCACTAAGTGACTCTGCCATTTATGCATGAGTGCATTAGACATGCCTTAAGAAAAGATAATATGGTCAAAAAAAACTGTGTCTCTGTGAGGAGGAGGAAATTAAGTTGAGCTCTGGGCACAAAACCATCTAAAAGCACCAAAAAGGACTGTATCTAAATGTCTCCAACATTCATCAAAGCTATCCGAGAGAATGAAATCATGCTCGGTGCACCTCGCTGCTCCGGATTCCTGATTTTCCTCCATTTTTAAAACAGCATTTCCCCCTTCTCTCGGGCGAGATATTTAAAGGGATGTTGCTTGTACAAATGGAAACATTTCAAAGAGAAACCAAAAACAAAGAATAATTAAACGTTCCTTTTAGGTTCTTTTTACTGCGTGCTGATCCATTAACGACCTGATGAATAATCTCTAAACTTTTGCAAAGAAGCAGTCAAAGTATCTGCCACCACTTAACGGCTATTGAAGAATTTAGCAGAGTGACTAATGAGCTGTCGATATCTAGTATTGGTGCAGCCTCAACACCTCTCGGTCTTTCTAGAAGGTGTTTTAGGGAAGATAAAGGCCTCGTGAGCCTCAATGCAGTGTGAACAATGCAGACGAGGCAGGCGTAATTTTGCGAGTGTATAGTGAAAAGAGAGGAGGTAACTGTAAATGACTGAAGCGATTTAGATGCAGGGATGAAAAGAAAAGCCTTGGAGAGAGGGAGTCTGACTGAAGAACACTACATCTCACCTCCTTTATGCTGTCAGCCAACCAGTAAGTGTGTACTGAGGGGGCCGGAGCGGGGCACGTCTTTCAAGCCAAGTGTCGGCGGAGCAGGGAAACTGCTGCAGTCGAGGTCAGGCTTAACACACTCTAATGCAAATGTGATGCTCGTAGAAGCAGAAATCAGCGCGCTAATGAGCTAGTTTTCTCACATTTGGGGATTTTGAGGTTGCTTAAATAATCTAATGCATCAAAATTTAGACTATTCACCTTCAGCGTTTTTGGCTGCCGTGTGGCCATCACGGTCCGAGCCTGCCAAAACCAGAGACTGACACTTGAGCTATATTATCGCTAAACTGCCTCCGAGTCATCCACCCGAAAAAGCTATTAAGATGGGAGTGCAGCAAAGATGGCAGCAAGGATTGATGGAAAACAATCATTTGTGCACCCGCACGTACACACGCGAAAACAAAATCGGCACCAGCACTCGAACTACAACTCTGCCGACGAGCGACAGTGGAGCTATTGTTCAGAGTGAAATTCCTCCACCAGTCTGTGGGTGCAGGTCGTCACTTGACCACCATCACCATGGCGACTGAATGAGGATAAGTTTAAGAGGGAAAGGTTGTTAATTTACAGGGGCCCGAACAGCAACGGCTGACTGGAAATGATTCAAGGACGGGGATGATTCATGCAGACTGTGGTCCCTGGAGGGACTCCCCCCTTGTGGCCCCGGCCAGCGGCAACAAGGCCCTTAAACAACAGGAGCTCTGAAAAAGACTGACACTTAGCCTTGGTGAGAGGGAGGGAGGCTGGGGCGTGACAAGTTATAAAGGAAGAAGTGGGGATACATTCTCACACTATAGTAAAGCAGGCAGCGCACAACAGAGAGGTGGATGAATGTAATCTATTACCATTATTACACCAATTTTAATGTGAGGGATTGCGGGAAATAAGCGCGTTCACCCAGGTGGACATCTTTCTATCACAGCTGATTGGAGTTGGAGCTGATCATTGGGAAAACACCCTTCCCCAATAAAGACACAAGTCAGATGTTAACAGGTTTCAGTGGCGTTCCTTTCCAAGTACACACGGATAACAACAGCATACATGCTAATTACTTCTGCCAGACCCGATTTCAAAAACACTCTCACTATACTGTAAAACAATTTCATCTCGAATTTGAATGATGGAACCAGGAAGCTGTGCCGCCCCCTCAGTTCAACTTTGCCAGCAGCAGTGAAAAACATCTTGGCAGCCGCTCTGCCTTCCTCTCCCGCAGACCAACAGCCGAGAGCACCTCGACACCGCTTTGTGAGCCTGCTGTGGGCTTTAAGAATAAAAAAATAAAATAAAAAAACAGCCCCTGAAACTTTTTCCAGAGTTCAAATCCATGGGCGGTGACATGCGCAACCTTCCCCATTTGTGCCTGTCAAGTGTGCGTTGGCTCTGATGAACTGGCATCATTACATTCCACTCCCACTCCTCAGTCTGCTGCCATTATATTCCCCTGCGCCATTTCATGCTCCCTCCTACACCTTTCTCTCCGTGCCAGCGCTCAGAGTGCGACTGAAAAAACAAAAAGCATGAATGGACCAACATCTCAGCGTCACACACGTCTCCACTTCAAAAATTGCACGCGGATTAACTTGTCATTTTAATCTATAGCGGCCATATTATTCCGGCCCAAAGTCTGGCAGCAATCAATGGGGAGGACGTGGCTGTGTGAGAAGCTATTAGCAAGCTAAAAGGACACCAATACTGAATACGGACCGAAGGACTTTTAATCACTCTGACATTCTTTGTTCTTTATGTATCAGACTGACATTGTAAATTAATGTCTAGTTTACTGGCGACTCTAATGGAGAGGCAGGAGTTACTGCTGGATGTCACTGTATATACAACCCCGTCTGAATTACTGGTGTTTATTGGCGCTGTAAATGGCAGGGCTGTGATGGCTGGTTGTTGAATACATAGTGCTTATGCAAAACAGCAGATGCAGTGCTAGTGGATCTATCGAGTAGTTCTTACACAGCCTTAGGAGGATATAACAAATAGAAAGCTGCAGATTACTCCCGGTGGGAGGGGAGCATCCCTGGAGTTTAAAATGAGGGATTTGACTTCTCAGAGAGCAGCGCTCCATACACAAACCAGGAGGTTAAAATTGCTTTTTCTACCGTCGGCGGGTTTGTGGATATGTGGCGGCGGTGGCCAAAATGAAGCTTATGAGCGTGTGAATTTTACACGTTGCCGCTCGCCGCGATCATATTCATTTTAGCTGTGCAGACGCCGTCGCCTGCCAGACGCCCTCGACGAGCTCTGCGAAACAAGTGATTCTCGCCGAAAGGCTTATCAAAAGAAGCTGGCGAGTTTAATTATACACAGCCACGTTCTCCAAACAGTCTCGCCGCCACTTAATTCCGCTAAATCTTGGAACATGTTTAGTTGGTGGCTTAATTTTCCTCAAACCACTCGAGGTCAAGAGTGATGTCGGCCGACTCTGTTTTGACAGCGCGCTCATGCAGGCAGGCTGATGTTAATCGTCAGCCGGCTGCCCAACATCTCACTCTGACTGACAGCTCTCTGAGGACCTGTAGGCCAATGATGACTCTGATGAGGTCAGTGGTGAAAAAACATTGTAAAAAGCCAGTTCTACTTCCTGAATCACACAGTAAAGTTGGCATCGGCATACTTTAGTTTGCTGAGGGACTTACTGTTCGTCTCCACAGGAGTCCGGACTTTAAAAAACATGCATAATATACAGTATATTGAGGCGGTGTGTAAACAAAGGCCCACCCTCGGGCGTGATTCCTTCACTGTAAGAGTGATTTAAGACACCCGAGAGCAGAAAGACTATATATAATTCTGTTTACAATGCATTGTAATTTAAATCGCATGTAAATGGATTTGTCCAGCAAACTGTGTAAATGTATTCCGAGATGTGCCCCGAATGTCAACACTAGAAAAAACCTCTCTGGTCTGCTGTATTGATGCTGCCCCCTTTTGTTAAAAAAGAAAGCCTTAATTGATGCGCTGATGCTTTCAAAGTGTTTGTGCACATCAGGCGGTGAAGTCTTCCTGTGTTTAAGGATTCATTTGCCTTTTTATTTGTCCAATTATTGCGCCGGTATTAAAATAAATAGCCGAGAGGAGAGGTGGCGGTGAAAGCATAAATCTTCCCCGTGGCGTGCGGGAAAGCTACAGAACGTCACGGAAACATAATTGTCACGGCTTCTCAAAGTTTTTACGAAGAACATAACGGAACTTGGACATGTGCGTGTGTGTGTGTGTGGTGTTCACTGAAAGAACAAATGCACATTGAAATGTGTGCACACACACACACACAAGCAAAACAAAGCTTTGATGCCCGCGGCCACACAGAGCACACCTTATCTTCAAAAACACACAGAGGCATTGGGAGCGTTTGAAGCCCTCCTGCTCCGGCCCTCTGTTCCCACCTTCACATCACTTCCACTCGGCCTGCTACTTTTCACTCCTTTCGGAACAACTTCAGACGCAGCCTCTTTGAGACGGAGCGGACGTGAGAATTAATCATTCTCACACAGTCACCCAACTACTTGATGCTCCTTTTCTCACTCGTGTTAATTAATGCGTAATGAGAGACGCTGATGTGTGCATTTTAAATCAATTGCTTTTCTTAAACGACTCTGAGGGGATTCTCAGACGCCGTTTTTTAAAAAAGCGTTAACGACTGCGCTCATCGGTTTTGTACTTGGTGACGTGACCTTCAGAAAGTTTCATCTCGAGGCTGCAGACTTCTTATTCGCAATTAAACATGCAGAACAGTCGCAGTGGACCGCAGCGTGACTCTTTGTGTGTTGGCGCTCATGAACATGCTTCCTTGGATATGCAGAGTGGCTCTCTTGTTCTCGGCGAGGGCTCCGGCAGCATCTGGCCGTGTCCTGCGAGCCCCGCGGCGGCGTTTCAGCAACAATTCGTTGCGGGGGTAAACATGTGCTCCATCACTGCACACTCTCTCCGCCCTGCTACGAGCAGCCGGGGAGAGTAAAGAGAAGCACCGCGATGCTAGCTTTCATATCATTTTTGTTTCCGGTGCTCGGGCCTCGGGGCTCGACTTCAGATAGATGCTGCTCTCATCCTCTCGGGCTTATCGCTTCCCCCCACTCACTTCTATCCCAAAACCTGCTTTTCTTTCTACCAAATCACCTGTCTCTCTTTGCTTACCTCCATCTTCCTGCCCATTGCTATTCATCGCTCCTCTCCGCTTCACAATATTATGTTTATATGGAGTGCTTTCCATTTCTTTATCTCTAATATACGTTACAGGCTCCCCTTTCCTACTCCTCCTATCTCACCGTGCACTGATCGCACCAATGCATTTATAGAAGATTGCGTATTGTTACATTGCCACTTTGCCAACTCTCCGCTACTTCAAAAATCAATTACCCATCAAATAAAACGATAAACATTAAAGTTCTGCGCTGCTCCGTCCGTGTTTGTCTCTGCCAAATTGTTTAAAATCACTCTGATCGGAAATAAAAACACCGGAGGCATAAAAAGAGCTGGGAGGACGGCGCTGCTTCTGCGGGTCTAATTATCGGACACCTCCGGGGCAGGATGAGCAAACGCTACTCCGTAAAATGCGGCGCTGATGCGTCCGCTGACAGGCTGATCGCTCACTAGACTATTCAAATCAAGGCAGAAAATGTGCAGACACCGGAGCGAGTAATTATGGGTAAGGAGGAAGAGGAGTTGAACAGAGGAAGAGGTACAGGAGGGAGAGTGAGGAAGGAGATGCTGGGCTCAGGTGGCTTAGAGCGGATATTGTATGCCTTATCTGTCACCTGCAGGTCTGTGCTTATTATAGAAGGAGGCAAAGTCAGAGCAGAATGTAAGGTGAGAATGTGTGTGTGTGTGTGTGTGTGTGTGTGTGTGCACATACAGGAAAGAAATAAAGAGTCAAACTGCAGTGATGCCTTCACTCCAGAGAGGGTGGTGATAAAAAATAAATAACTAAAACAAAAAACAAAGGAAAAGAAAATCGGTTCTGAAGGTCAGAACAACACGCAGCTCACAGCTCCTCGACACATGTCCTCTACGCAGCTACACAGGTTTTCAGCAGTAAAAATAAGCGGGGAGAACATTTGGGTCATTTGCGCTCCATACATACAAATACTACTGTAAAATCAGTGCTGACAGGGAGTCTTCGGGGATGTAACTACACTTCCCAGCACTGTCAGGTAACAAGCAGGTGTGCTGGTACAGTTCTGCGAGAGCTGAATTGAAAACTTGCAAACTGCTCTGCATGGTAGCTGTGAATTCAGGCATTTTTTTGACGAGAAAAAGATAAAACTTGGTGCTGAAAACATTGTCTCAGCCTTAGCAGGCCTTTAAATAAACAGCCAAGCGAGGCACGACACTTTCTTTAAGTATGAAACAGAGCACAATTACTGCGCTCAGGTCTGGCAATATTATGTATCATAAAACCTTAGATCTTCACGCAGCCCACAATTTATGATTAAAGTAGGAGTTGTAATAAACTGAGAATGTTTTCTACAGAGTAATCACCAGTGAACGTTTACTGTATGAAACATAAGCGAACATTTTTCCCATCCATCCTCTCTTAGGTTTCCAGCTAACGATGAGTCGTTCGATTGTTTCACCTTCCAGTACTTGCTGTGAAGAACGCGGTCTCAGATCTAATGCCGCGGACGCCATAACGAGACTCGGCTGCATTCTGCCAGCCGGCACCGGGGTTGGTATTGTTCACTTGTCAACGAGGAAATGGAGTGCATTGGACACGGACATCGATCAATATTTCTGCATCACTATACAGTTCCATTCAGGAAAATCTGAGGCTTTGCATTGAGTTGTGGAGAAAAGGACGGCGTGTGATGATGGATGGACTCCCTTTCTTTGTGCCCTTTCTTCTGTTTCTTTCGAAAACACACACACACGCACACATACACATAAAGATAGTATGAATTTTAGTAAATCAGCTTGCAGAAAGGTGCAGAATACATGATTATGAATGTGAATTAATAATTCTAAAATCTTTGTCGAGTCCAAAATGGTTGTTTTGTTTGTCTTTGTAAGAATTCTGACATTTGGTTCCAGCTTCCAACAAGGTTTGTCAGCCAATAGTATAACTCCGTTGTTATCACGTATGAATGCGCCCAGCATACTGTACTGCCCTGACGCTAGCTAGCTAGCATTAGCAACACTAACGTATTGCAGGTGATTCAAACAGTGGTCGGTGAATGGAATGGAAGGGGGCAGATGTAATGCCACATTTAGTGACTGAATGTTATTAATAAAACATTTAAGTTTATTAAAGTTAGGCTCAACAAGAAAGATCCAAAAATCCAGCAACTCACCTGCTAGATTAGGCGGTAAGTGGGAAAAAAAATCTACAGCTAATGATGGGAGTAGCGACGGAGGCAGGAATCTGGCTTCCGTCTGATATCTGTTGAGAGTTGCAGATGCACAGTACCAATCCTGCACTCGCAAGAAAATGGCAGTGGGTAAAGATGTTTGTAAGCGTAAGCTCAAGCTCAATTATCCCTGGAAAATTAGTTTACATTTGCAGTATGCATGAATGTTTGTTGCTCTGCATCTGATGATGGGTGTCACTGCTTTGGTGCATAAAGTGAGCAGATATCAGAGTCCTGCAGTGGGATTTATTTTTTGTTTTGTTTCATGTTTGAAAGTTTGGATTGGATGTGCGTATATATACAATATTTTCAATTTGCATGTATGTAACTATCCTCGTTCTTATTAATTTAGGTAAAGGTCAGAGAGTCAATATTTACTAAGCCCGAAACACTGTTTGAAACTAGAAAGGTAGCTACTAGAAGGGTCTGGCAAATACAAACACAGTAAAACAGTATGAAATTGTGTTGACCTTTGAGAACAGTTTGCTTATTTCTGATTCAGATTTTTATCTTCTCTGAAAAATTTCTTCCCCAAAACTACATTGTGAACTTTAACATAAAGTTTAAACATGACAAATAACTTTAGTTTATTTGAAAAACGCTAATGAATTAAATAATTTGTATAGGGGGAAAGGCAAAAATGAACTCGGGGCAAGTAGACTGGTGAACCACTTCCCCAACAGGACAACTGAAAATGAAAAAACATTTACGTCGAACCCTGGTTGGTACACTGAATCATAATAAGCGGACTAATTATCTCCAGGAACCATTTGGCATGAGGCATTTTTCACAGCCGACGAGAAACTGAACAGTTTTGTTTAACTTCAGAGAATAAATGGTGTTGGAAAAAGTTCCACCAGGCTCTGCTGTGTTTATATTCTACTGCCTCTTTATCAGCCATTTTTTTACTTCTTGAGTTTAAATCAAGTTTCTGCTGACTTTGCGTGTCTCAGTACTGGTAATAACATTACTGTCTTGTGGGATGTAGGCGCTGACATAACATCGACTTTTTGTTATGTACTGCACACAGCCTGTTTTCTGCTTTGTTATTCTGACAGACGATTTTTTTTTTTTTGTTTTACTCAAGTTCATCAATGTGACAGCAGTACGTAGACAGTAGTTCCTCCTGTGTATCCCGACTCTTCTAACGCCGGCCCACATTTGATTGCCCGGGGTTATATGCACACTGGAGTTGGTCTGCTGGCAGGAATCACGTCGTCCTGCCAGCGAAAGTACAGCTTGAAGTGATGACAGGAGCTGAGAGTTGGGCCATAGTGGCAGCAGCTGCGTGTGAGCAGTGCCAGTGGAATAAGACATTCTATACGAGACGACATCAGAATCACTGTCAGGGACGATTCTGCCGCCGCTTGTGTTACAGCGCCAAGTCAGCACAATGCCATCAATATCATCGTATTTCACAACATTATACCGACGATGCCACGGTGTGTTATTAAGAGTTAGATAGGCGGAGTGAGAGGAATGTTAAAGCTAAAGTTCAGTGTCTGTGCTGTGAGGCGCAGACTGCAGGACACGTTTCCTGAGCGATGCTGTCAGAACTATAAGAAGATGTGACATGTTCGGCGGAAAAAAATGTCCACCTCCTCTAAAACCGTTCAATCCTGTTTAATAGAAAAGCTAAGTACTTTATCTACGAGCTTCCACCTGTGCGGAAATCTGCTACAAAGCTCACTGCCAATTTTTCCAGCAATTATAACCTGATTAATTTCAACAAACTCCCGGTTGTCACAACAAGCGTGTGGCAGCGATTCTGACCCAGTGTCTTGCTGCTGCGAATTAACTCTGACTGCAGCAAATACAGTGAGAGGAGAGAGAGATGGCTGTTTCAAGACTTCCCCTCCTAATTGTAAGAAATATTACTCATCCATAATTGGTGTCTGTAGCTATTTCTGACAGACTGGATCGCAGTGCGTTAAGGCTCCTAGTGTGTCGTCTCACAGTATCACCGAAATTCTCCATAAAAGATTATCACCGACGTGATCATTCACATGATTTGTGTAATCATGGTGCTAATTGTTACCTCTGCATCAAGTGATGGTTAGCATGTCATTTTTAACAACGTTACAGCAGTCAGTCCTTTAATTCTGCAGATTATGAACCTTTCTGTCTCATCAGTTTAAGCTTAAATCATGTATGTGTCCTGAAGCAGCTCACCGTCTGGTTCACATCTCAGACTCAGTTTGCAAGTTTGTATAATATATCCCTTTAAAAAAGTGCTGCTTTTAACGAGATGATGAACAGAGACATCAATTCACATATTGTGCATATGGTCCCTCCATCTGGAGTTTGTGATGAGGTAGACAGCCTCTTATTCACATCCTGAGATCTGCGTACAGAACACCTACTTCTGTAAAGTGAGTGTTTACATCCATTGCACATGTCTTTACATCATCACACTTCTTGACTCTATAGATCACTGGTGTAGTAGCACCAATATATTTTTACACACAAGCTCTGTATTATATTTTTTAATATCTTTCTAATTTGCCATCTAAAGGGTAACTCCCCCATTTTCACACATTAAAGTGTGTTCACAGGTCTTGGGAGTAGTACTGCTTATGAGGAAAAAGGAGTATAAAAGCCTTTTGTGGCTCTCGAGGAAGCTGGATGAAATCTGATCAATTGCAATGTCAGTTATCCAACCAAAACCTCAATAAAACCATTTTGAAATGTGTGAGGGGTCAGGAGTGACTCTGATCTGCTACAATCTCGTCCTTTGTCACTAAATCGGCCTCAACCCTTTGTCTTATTCCCAGTGCCTGAGTAGATGTTCCACTTCCAGTTTCAAGGAGAACTTCCTCTTTCCTTTCTGTATTCATGATCATCTCATACATTGGACTTAACTTGACATTTGACTTACCCGCTGTGGTCAGGCAGAGCTCCTCGTCACTGTTGTCCTGACAGTTGTCCTGGCCGTTACACAAGAAGCTGCGGTCTACACAGTGGCCATTTCGACACTTGAAGCGAGCCTCCGAGCACACCAGTGGGTTACCTGTTGTGGTCGAGTCAGGGCAGAGGTCAAGTGTCAGTTGTTAGTTCAACCAAGGTTACAGTGAGAGGTTTCCTTTCAATGTTACCTGACAAACGGGCGCAACTGTGTCAACGACTCTGGAAATCCAGCTTTAGCATTTACAAGCAAATAAAATGTTGAGCCAATCCCATCTACAGGGTTAGGGTAATCTTACCACTTTGATATGATTAAATATAAAAGAAAAACATCGGTATTACATTTTCATGGGGATTTTTCATGAAAACAGCCTGAGTTAGTATCATTTGATCTGTGGAATCTGATAAAAATCAAACTGAATTAAAAAAAATTATCTCCTAAATATCCTGCCCAGAACTTAAACTTCCTAAAAGCACACGTTCTGGCTTTGCCTTTGTTCTAGCTCCTCTAAAAATGAGGCAGAATTATCTTGTGAGAAGATCCAGACAATTACACAGTGGTGACGCATTCTGTGCTGGGAGCGTGGAGAAAAGCTCCATTTAAATGGCTAGATTAGATTTGTGAGCGTGGGGCCCTGCAGGCTAGGAACACTGCCTCTGACAATGGTGAGTGATTGGCTTGATGCATTGGGAAAACAGGGATGGGGTCATGTGAGGAGAGCCCATATGCCCGATAATGGAGACGGCACCTGGATGCCCCCCTTGTCCTTCAATTCAATACAGCCTGGGTATTGTTAACCAGTAAAAGGCAAAGCTAGACCCGAGAGTGTAGAGTCATGAGTTACAAGCATGCAAACAAATACAAACGACTCAAACTTATTTGAAAAGGTAATAGAAATCTCTGTGTTTGCCATTCATACCTTGTCACCACTATTATTATCTGCTCTAAATGCAGGATTTGATAGCGAGCGGAGGGGGCAGCAACAGTGCAGAAATTGAATTCTTTATAGAATGAGATTTTCTGAAAGAAGGGACATAAAGAACACCTGCTCCACACGAGAAGAAGAAATAGACTGTCCTGACATTTAAAAACTAAAGCAAAGCAGAAGTTACAAGGCTGAACATTAAATTCAGGTGCCTGTCTCTGACCTCACCTTCCCTCAATCTACATAAACAAATCTCATAAAAGCAAGATGATCATGTGTGTGCTGCACCTCTGGAAAAAACACCAGTATGTTCAGCTTTGTAAGCAAGGTATCCTCAGGTTTTGGTTCACAGTGGAACATAATACAAACTAAAGATAGGAGAAGTGGGAAAGTAGACAGGAAGAGATACAAAAGTGTGATGGGAACACAAAGGCTTTCTGAGTTAGATTTTTTGTTGCATTATTGCATTATAACTATATGTTAAGTATTTTTGTTCATTGACTAAATATATTTCAGCTTACAGGTGCAGTAGGTGATTCTAGAGAAAGGCAGCTGATGTCATGGTTTGGATGTTTTGGTTTAGTCACTTCCTGTCTTATTTTGTAGACGGCATTCTCATGTGTTGCTTTCCACTTCCTGTCTTTGTCTTTTTCTCCTGTTTTCGCACTAACATTACTCCTGTTTTGTTACCAGCCTTTTGTTTAGTAGATGATAATAAAGCTAGCTCTTTGTTTTTTAACCTGCCTGCTGTTGTGTTTGTCTTTTTGTCTAATCTACATTGTTGAGTCTCATTCCCAGGTCATCAAAAATCCCAACCAGAGTTTAGTGTTGCACTCAACAGAGACTTTCGCAAACAAAAAATTGTCACGTTTCTAAAGATATCTGCAGTTTCTTTCTTCCTGTCTGGTTGATGCCTTTCAAACCTCCACATCCCCAGTTTGTAATTAAGACTTTCTACAACAAATGTAAAGTGTCCAAACTGCTGGGTAGTTCATTATGAGAAAACTGCCTTTTAGATGTAAACTTGCAGGACTTTTCCTTTAATAACTGTATTCAAATAAAGTATATATTCAGCACTCCACCCACCACAGTCTATATGACCAGTACAAGAGCTATAGAATTGAGACTTACTGCAGTTTTCCTCGTCGCTCCCGTCAGGACAGTCGCTGAAGCCGTTGCAGCGGAAGCGTCCGATGATGCAATGGACGCCATTGGCGCAGGCGAAGAATGTGGGGGCACATTTGGACTTGACCTTAGCTGAGGACAGATGGAGGGTCGGGGGAGGTGGTACAAAGAAGTATATTGGTGAGGTGGAGAGGATGCGGCACATTTCAATGCATTACATCATGTTTTATGACAGAATTAGCCTTGGCTGTGATGCACAAGGGAAGGGAGGGACCCACCAACAAGGCCGCATACATTTTCTTGTTATAGCTTTTGGTAATAACACAATGGGCACGATTCTATGTCCTTAAGTTAAAACAGCGAACCATTCAACAATTAACCATTGTACAAGATCTAAAGAGGCAAAAAGCTGCTTTGTTATAGAGGCAAATTAATTACAGAGCTCAACTCCTTCTGCATTGCTTATCTTCACGTTCTTTGAAGTATGACAAGAAAAGGGTAAGATCCCGAGCGCAAAGCACCGATAGGAGAAGAAAACAAGTTAATGACAAAGACAAAGAGAGCAAATCGTGCGGGGGAGGGTTCATATGGATTCTGCCATTGATCAGCTTAAGCAGGCCATGGGACTTATCTCCCAGGACAGGCCCGAGACTGAGTGACGAGCCTGCAGAACGTCAATGCCTGGCATCCTCCGTTTAGCAGTAAAACCTCCCAGTTTAGCTCAAACACATTGATCTTCCACTGCAGAAGGAGAAAAACAAGATAGCTGGTAGACGCAAGCAAAGACATGAGAAAATGAAAGGACCCCTTTAGCTTTAGCTCGATCACTGTGAAGGTAAGATTTTAAAGCCTGATAGCTTTAAAAGTAGACCCACGAATGACACTGCAGTGAAGTGATCGCTATTTAAAGCTTATAATAATGAGCACATCTGTGTAAAATACAGAATCTCCTCTCAGACCTCTTGTTTCTCTACTCTGGCCCTTGTTAAACTCCTCTTTATCTTTCCCTTCTGTTAATTCCCAATATGAAAACCTTAAACTTGTAAATTTGTCTTCGTGTGAGACCCTCTCCTGTTGTAATTGTACCTATTGGCGACACAGAAAGGCAAAGCTACCAATTGCAGCGAAGACACAAGTTAAATAAAACTAGGAGTTCATGCCAATGAGGGAACAGCATTATAAACATAAAAAAGGATGGAACAACCCACACACTCAAACACACAGGGAGGAGAGCAGTGAGTGGGCACACTAGACATCTGAAAGCGAGCCACCAAACAGTCTCTCTGTTTTTTTTCTCTCCACTGAATACAAAGGGTGGAATTGGCCTGCTCATAGGTTGGCATTGTGCCGTCTCAAATGCCAGGGGCCGCATTTTTCCCTCTACGATATATTGTGGTAGGCTGATTTATGAGCTCTTTCAAGCTGCGGCGATTATGTGTAGCGAGGGGGGGAGGGCTCGGCATAACAACCACGAGGGTTTGCAGTGCCCGTCTCCAGGATGAAATGTAATCCGCTGAACGCGGGAGGAAGCTGGGCTAGCGCCCGATCTCTGTGTCTGTAGTCCGGGAAGCCTTTGTTTACCTGGACAGGCCTAACCACCCAAAGCTCATTCTGAATGGTATATCACATTCATCAGAGGCCAGGCACAAAAACAGACATGGCTTTGAGCTGTAGCAACACATAAAAGAAGAGACGAGATGCAAAAGCATGCTGCTATTGAGAGGGGGGAACACAAACTCATCTGGCCACAAACAAAGGCATTATTATAGCCTCTATTCTCTGTTTGTATTTATTTTGCACGTCCAGGATGTCTCCACTATTTCTAGATGCTTTTGTTTTGTAACCAGCTCTCTTGGATGTGGATCATTACCGCTTTTTGGATAGAAGGACAGCTCTGAGGGTCATCGTTCGCTTCCTCCCTCGCCTGAATCCTCATTAGCACTTCCACTGCCGGCAGGACTCATCTGACCCAGTGTTTGTGCTCCAAATTAGCTCAAAAGTCACATGAAGGGCAAGCACATGAAGGGAAATTCGTGGGTGGGAGAGACAGCGCTGGTTGGGAGGGATAGAGCTAATGTGCTTAGCTGTATTTTGGTGGGGATGCGTGGCCCTTTATAGCCTGAGCTGAGCAGTTTTCAGAGCAAGAAGATGAAAAATTAATTAGGAGGAGGAAACTGAGGGCGGACGAGATAGTGAAAAACACAAAGTTACACATTTTCCTTTGATAATCTTGTGAAGGTGAGCTCTTTTATCCCCCGTCTGGGACATTAAGTTCAAAAACAGCTGTTGATTTAAGGAAATGCTGAATAATTTCCTCTGCAACCTATAACCATCCATTTCATCCAGTTTCCATCCCTCCTGTCATCACTTTAAAAAAAAAAAAAAAAAAAATCGGAACAGCTTTAGGTCCGTGCCAAATTTTTCTTTCTCTTGCCTAAGCCTTTCTCAGAGTTGTTTACGAAAAGCAGGCAGGGTGTTGGATGCCTTTCAGAACGGTTCCAGTGTTCAGCTGAGCAGCACAAATGAAAACGAATGAGGTTAGCAGTCGCGCTGATTCCTCGAGGTAAGACGATCGCTAGCAGAAAAAAAAACGTGGTTGGATCACACTAATACGCACAGCTGGAGGACACAAAAGCACACACACACAAACATGCCCCGTCTCTCTCTGTTTTACTGTCTCTTATAAACTGTCTCTTATCAAGGCGCACACGCCGCACTCAGGTGTCGGATTTTATTTTCATTTACGATTTTTGGCTTCAAACGGTTCTGAAAACGAGACCATTGAGAAAAAATGATTATTGTGCCGCATTCTGTTCGGCAATGACGCTCTCGTCTTGTGTTGTATTCCCAGCGCACTCCTTTCCTTGACAGCACGGTGCGGCGTGTTTAGCTCAGCTCCCTGCAGTCGAGGTGGCCGTTGTTTGCAAAAAAACAAAAAAAAAATACAGCTCGAGTGCCCTCTTGGCAGCTCCTATGGTAGATAAAACTTGATGAAGTGCCCTCTTAGGTGCCCTTCCAGTGGACAAAAACATGGTGAAGTGCCCTCTCCCTCCAGTCGACGCCCGCTCTTCATTATAAATATATCACGGACGTCGGTGCATTGGTGCCGTTTTTATTTTTTTTCCCGCTCAGCCCCATTAAACATCCTGAGTCCACCACTGGCTTGGAGTTTGATGTGCATCCATCCTGGGTACCAGCGCTCCGAGGTGCCAAAAACTATGAGAGAGTCGCATTATAGCAATCCTTTCTCACATTTTAACACATCATGTATTAAATAAGATGTTTCTGTTTTTATTGTCACTTGAATCAGAATAAGTTCTATATGAGGTGCAAAGAAATTCACTATTAAAGGGACTTTCTTGATTATGATTTTTGTCATTACGGAGCAGCCCTACTGAGGAGCCTATTTTCAAATCTGTCTGCAAGACATCAGAGCATTTTTAAGTGACAACGTTGAACCGTGCTTTCTCCAAACATCCATACCATACTATTGGATTTTACAACACAACAATCCCAAATATTTCTATCTGAAAGAAAAACAAATGTCAAATCTAGGCCAGGGAGTGCAGCACCGGGGCATATTTCGGGTTTAGGTATAAATCATTTTACAGTCTAACATGAAGTTGAAACTGAATTCTGTTGTTTGCCTCTTCCCGTCATGTTTATCCCCCCCGTGGCATCAGCATTCATGCCAGACTGACTCAGACAGCAGAACGCCTGTTGGAGACGCGGTAAGCTTCCCCAGCATACACCTCCATGGCCCCTCACAGCACTTCTTCCCCTTTCCTCCCTCTCCCTTTCCTCTCCAGAGAGCGGAATGAGTTGTTCGGCGCAGGTAGGGTTGGTCTTGACGGGCTTGTATGATTGGCAGAGTGAGGAGACACACTGAAGGAAGAGACTAATGAGAAAGAACACAGCGGAGAGTGAGAGGGAGAGGATGGAGGCCGAGAAAGAGTGAAGACAGCCGAAGACTTCAAAAGGTTCCGCTGACCTTGCTGAGCATTTCTGAGGGGAGGAAATCAATAGGTAATGAAGGCCGGGAGTAAGCAAGAAGGCCAAGGTTAGTTCGAGTCTAAAAGGCTCGGGGATCAAAATAATCACTCCGTACATTTCCCTGTCTGGGCCCTGCATGCTTGTTGAGCAGTACAATAACCTCCTGTGTGCAGGAAGAGGCGCCGCAACGTTACAGAGCCGCCTTCATCTCAGCGACCGAGCGCTTGTGGGCCGCCGGCGTTCTGCAAAGCCATCAAACTTTATGCTAAATGGCGAAGCAAGCGCAGCTCGTATACCACACGTGCAGAATAATAACGCTTCAACAACTTCCGTCAAACGAAGAAGGGCGCGAGGGAATATAGTGAAAAAAGCAGGGAGAGATCCGTGTGATAATAACCCCGCTGCAGTATTCATCATAGACAGCAGCGTGCCGCTAAAAATCGTTTGAAGTGCCCAAAATTGTACTGTAAAATGACACGACAGCATATTTTGCTCCTTTGAAGAGCGTTTTGCCTAATTTGTGACTATTGATTGGACAAGGATAGCATTCAATCTGAAAGATAAAACTAGAGGGGAATAAAAGACAGTATGTGAGATCCTAATCAATATTTCATCCCTGTTTCTTGGTATTAATTACACCAGTCAACCATTAAGCACATCGGATGCATCAGTACGAGTCCCATTAAACCCTCATCTGCTGTCCTTACTTATCGCGCTATTACCACTCCACATTCTCTCCATTTTCTTTTTTTGCTCTCCAGACAGTTTTTTAAATTTTGTTTCTCTGAGCCGGGTTAAAACCACCCACACAAGCCAAGCCACGCTTCAGTCTCCAGTCTCCCAAAACTTCTCCAGTCCCACGAGCTTTTTCTTTCAGAAACGCGTCCTCCTAAATGTATGCACCCACACAAACACACAAAAAACAGACGCACTCTCGGCGCAGAAGGACACCTAGCATGCACAATGAAGCAGAGCGTGAAGAGGAGACAAACAGCAAAACCGATCTGTCAGCAGTACATGGCTCTTTGTGTCGTGGTCACCGCTCTTCTCACATGAGCACACACTCCTAATCTTGGTGACCCCTTTCCCCACCCGCAGTGGGGTTTTTGGTAAAGAACGAGCAGCGTGTGGAGCCTTGATATCTAAATCATAACCGATCCGCCTCAGGAGTCTATTTTAGCTATTTCCACCCCTGCTGTCGAGGAGAACCTTGTTGTTGGTGAGCGTTTAGCGGTGCTTTTGAACTCGATGTCTCACGGGCATTTTGTGGAGGTCAGCACACAACAACAAAAAAACCAGAAAAGCAGCATTGATGTTGCTCCAGGCTCCGGCAGCGTTGGCATAGCGGAAAGCGGTAACGTGATAATATTTGAGTAATCCAATGAACTGAGTTTATTTTGCACCTAATTGTTGTGAGGAGCTAACAGGATCAATAAAGCAGTGCATCAGGTAATGAAAACTCCAAACACTTTCACCCCGCAGTGTTATGAAGTATTTACAGACTTCTAAGTGAATTGGCAAAATATCAGCTCTTGTGGAAGCCTCCAGTTTTCAGTTTCCTGTGTGTATTTTCCACTAGTTTAGCCAGGAAACAGAGCAGATACTGACACGCACAGTGCGTATTTCACAAAATGTATATATTGGTCAGATTTTGCAGAAAAAGCCCAGATCAAAACGGTGAGCAGAGTCATCAAGTCAGCGAACTGACTCCAAAAAATCACTTGTGCTGCAGTATTCATCTGAAGTCAGCTAACCCCTCCGGAGTGTGATGAATTGACGCCTCATTTTATTACTTGTGAATTTAAGATCTCATTTGAATAAGAAGATTGTTTTACTTTTTCCATTAAAACTTACCACAGCCTTAAAGGCAGAAATGAGTCAGTATTTCATAAAAGAAGAAATTGTTAAAAAAGTCAGAAAAAAAGACAGAATCTGGATTGAAGAAATTGTTCTGGGTCCTCACCAGTCCTATTTATCTCTATCTGGCTCAAGGGGGGGCTCAGCCAGGAACATCTTGTTTGCAGTAAGTTAGTAAGTCATGTACTTAAAGCAACATTATGTGACTTTTCCACCTTAAAATGACAAAAAATCATGTTGATGGTATGATGACTTGTAATAAGGTGAATGATGTCTCTATCTGCACTATGTGTACTTTATCTTATTATTTCCATTTTTCTGCTGCTTTATACTTTCGCTCCACTACATTTAGGAGACAAAATGTACTTTTACCTCACAACATCGATTTGATAACTTCAGGTTCTAGTTACTTTGCAGATGGCATGCTGAGATGATTTATCGCATTTTTATGAACTTATTTTAGCAGTAACCTGATTCCACATAATCAGAAAAGGCGCTGAATATGGATCCAGTAGCCAGTCAACCTATAGAATACATTACATACATAATAGTACATTTTACTTGTACTTTTGCTAGTTAAGAACATTTAATATCAGATACTTTTTTAACTCAAGTACTATTTTGTATGATTGACTTTCACTTTTATGTATAATATTTTAACAAGATATCTAAAGGATGGCTTTTGAGTACTTGCCTTTTCGGTTCCCTCTCTTCTTCTGTATGAAAAATAGAACGTAAAAGACAGGCCATGTCATTTAGATAATGAAGAAGTAGCAGGGCAGGCACATTAGCCTTGATTCGAATCATGATGACATGCTGACTTCATTCTGAGCAGAATATGAGGAGATGAGCGGCCCTTCCGTACGGCTGAGCTTTAATCCTGAAGAGCCACGGGCCCTGCTGACGGCTCTTCCAGTTAAAGTAGAAAAGTTGATCTTGTACAGAAGTTTCAAAGTGTAGGATTCTGGACACATGGATTCATCCACACAGAGAGGCCGGGGCCTCAGCCTGCAGGATCACCAGTTCAGAACAATCATTTCTTTCAAATGTGATCCTGTCTTTTTCTATTTCTCCCGACTGCAATTCCACCCTCCCCTTCTTTGATTCCCCACGTCTTGTTTTATACATCATGTCCACTCACCCTTTCGGCCCCGCTATGTATCTCTCCTCTCTCGTCTGCTCATGCTCTGCCCAGACAAGGGCAGAGAGGCTAATCCTGGCTCTGAGGCCCAGTGAGCTCAGTCAGCTCTCCTCCTTCTCTCCTCTGTCACTATCCATTTCGTCCAACACTCTCCCAGTCGTTATGGACACCAGAGAGCCGGCTGGTACTTCTGACCTCTCGGTGTGTGGACGCAGTCAGCAGCCAGTCTCTCAATCATCACCTGAAGACCCCCTCCGATGTGCCAGGACATATAAATACGAGAACGTCCACATAGAGAGGACGTTCAATATCAGAGGTGCTGTAAAGCCTACTGATCCATCTGAAATTCAGTTAAATTCATGCGGAGCAAAGCAGAGGGTACACCCCATAAGAAATTGGACTTCATAAAAACCATCTGTAGGGGGGTCCTGGTCTAGCTCAGCAGGACGGTAATACAATAAGCTGTGTCTTTAATGCAATAAAACTCAAGCTGGAGATATTGCCTCTCTTCTCTCAGCCCACTCTAATTTAAGAGCCGGCAAAAAAGTATTTACATGACTCAAGTTGACCCGTGTGCTGGAGGGGACCGGAAGGACAAACAAGAGAAGAGCAGCGGGGCCGTGGGGAGAGGGAGGGAGAAGCCCGTCTTTTCTAAGTGAATCAACATTCCCTGACCAATCAAGAGACAGTTCCTGGCGTATGAAGTGCAGCAGGCTGGGACACATCTACGTTCAGTAAATACATAAGGGACGGAGGCAGGCGATCGCAGACCGGGTTTGCGTGATTCTCTTCTTAACTTCCAAACCCACTGATGGAAATGGAGCGAAATAGTCAGGCAAACAAAAAAGTTAGAAATAAGTTGATTTCTGAGGCAAAAACAACTGCTGGTAAAAATGAAACTATGCCAAGAAATGTCGTAAGTTCATGTGTGGGTGGTTCTGTCTTACAAAACACTTTCATACTCAGTGGACCGATGCGCCCCGGCATATGTGAGCAAGTGTGGTTATTGCTGCTCTTGCAATATTGGAGTTATATAAATTTCATACAGTTTTGAAGGAATATTGATCTTTACATGCACACCAAGTAATTTGTGAGTCCAAATTGATTTGTTCTCCGTTGCGTCTCCATGTTAGCTTTAGCTAACATCTTTCTCAAAAACAAAATTCTCATTAATGAGACACCAGGGAGATCACATCTGACCTTTACCTCAGGCTCTGCATAACTGCTCCTGGGATCAGAGACGCCCACATCAGCACAGTGTGCCGGCTTAACAGGCTTACAGGGGATCTACTCTGTATCCAAAGCTGTCTTCTAGTGCAAATGTACACATAAAAAAATAGCACAAAAGATTTAATTGTTCACATATACATGTTATAAATATCTACAGTTATTTTGTATATGTGCATGCATGAAGGCTCGCACTGTCTGTGCCTAACAGAGGCAGAGGGGGAAGCGTGGGGGTTGCTAAAAACGCTAATGCTTTCGATGACCTAGTCTCATCCCAGGCCTATTAAAATTGACTAATTAAGGGGGGAAAGTGGTCAAAAGTGTAAAACAAAAGCTTCCACATTGATGGACAATTAAAACACATGTACTCGGATAACTCCTGACAGAAGCCATCTGCTCACACATCGGAGGAATGTCAATGTCCCACTGCTCTGCCTCCATAGTAATGTGCAGAGATGCAAACAGGTTGCAAATAAGACCTCATCCCTAAAGCCTGTACAAGACAAAACAAGACTACAAAAATGATGTTCTAAAATCCCCTAATATTAGTTTATCATTTATCATTGAAACAGTCTTCTATATAATTTGGGGATGTGGTAATGAACAGCAAGCAGAAAGAAAGCAGTGCATCCCTCCTCATCCTTATTCTTTCATTCTGAACACAAGAAGCAACACAAAAACATTTCACACTGTAACATCTTACATTACCTCGATACAATATCGCCTTGAAATGTCCTCAAAAGAACTTCATAAATCCTCGGATTAAGCATCATAACATGCTTTTTATGACCAAATACCTCAATATTTACATGTTGGCGATAATGTATTTGCCAACGAACAACAGTTTCTCCTCAGATCAACACGAGACTCAGAGGTGAACAATGTTGAAATAGCGCATTCTGGCAATATCCTACATGGTTACAAAATTGTAATAACTAAAAAAGTTGGTCTAATTAACAGCAACATTTCACTTAATAAAAGCGTTTTTTAAAAACTTTTCTTAGGACTCTGTCATTGAGCTACATGACAAGTGTGTTTCACGCAGAGGAAGAAGAATCCAAGTCAACAAACTGTCTTTGAAGATGGCGCAGAAACCGTCTCCTCTGTTAAATATAAAAACTGTGTGTGTGTTTGCGTGTGTGTGATTTCTTAGAGGGGGGTATCTAATTATGATTCTACTTTCAGATTCAGTGCCGAAGTCTCAAAGTTTCCAGTCATTGTGTTCTCCTCAGACAATAGACATCCAGACAGATCTCCTGCTGTAGCCACCATAATGAGGCCTCCTCTTTACCTCCTCTCCTTCCCTCCCTCCCTCCCTCGTTTCCGCCTCCCTCCCTCCCTCCCTCCCTCCCTCCCGCTGTCTGTCTGTCTGTCTGTCGGTCCCTGCAGAGCCTCTAATGGAGCCAGAGGTTTGTCTGGGGATTTTTTGCGAAGCCGTCGTTGGAGATATCGACTGACAACTAGCCATCTATTTGAGGATAATAAGGCCCACTTATGCCAGTGCAGATAATGTAGACGCTGACAACAAACACAAATAGACCTCTGACAACCCGAGAGGCAGGCTGAGTGTGATGCTCCACGATAACTTGCTTTTATCTTTAGCAGTATAGCGTGTACTGTCGACACCAGACGAAATATTTATATATGCCTGACTGAGGATGAAACAAACTGACGCGTGAATTGCGTAATGCGATCAAACAGGAGCAGGTAATGCAACTAATGGTGATGCAATTAGTCTAAATGCATCTTACTTTTTTCAGATTTGACGGTTGACAGTTTAAGGCCATTGGGTGACGAGAATCTGGGGCACAGAAGTCATTAATCTGTGTCGTTTATTAATGCTTCAGACCTATTTTTAAGTTACAGGGATGTCGATAGTAAGACTAAGGAAAATAGTTGAGGACACCGCTTGAAATTGTCCTACTTACACTTAAGTTTAAACGACAGAGGCGTTACAAACTGAGAAGAGTGATGACTGCGAAGCTTTTGGCTGTGTGTGTCTGTGTGTGTGCGCTGGCGTGCCATGGGACACAACTTTGTCAAGAGCAGTTTGCTCGTTCCCCGAGCTGCCAGGAAGAGAGAACAGTGAGAGGAGCAAGTGACTGCTGAAGGAGGAGGAAAGAAAGAAAATGAGAGAGGTGACAGAACGGAGGACAAACAGTGTATGATTTCTTTCCGGGCAGACAATTAGACGGGCAAAGACAAAAAAACAAAAAGATCCATCTCTATCTCTGGAAGAGGGTTATGCTCTTTCTAATTGAAAACGAGCCCCGGTGACGCAAATTACAAGCCACAAGCCAAAAATAATCAGATGAGATGGAGATGCAGAGGAGTGAAAACAGGAATGCGAGGCTGTTAAAGAGATGAATATATCTAGCGATGGGGGGTTTCCATTTGGCGTGGCAGGGCCTCAAAGTCAATCTTCATCAGCAATCCCATCTTCGCGTGGAGCTCTGGCTGAGGCGGGAGGAGGGGGAGGAGGGGGAGGAAGGAGGGGCAGCAGACCAGAAAGATCAAAGCCGGCTAAAAGTGAGGATCAAAACTGAACTATTACTGTAGCCTTACAGTAGAATTATGCATGCGCTGCTATTCCTACGCGCAGTAGTAATCGGCCTTTGCTTTGATGGTATTAAGTGTTGCCCCGGTGCTAAACGGGGGCCGAGGGTCTGACAGGAGGAGGAGGAGGAAGAGGGCTGCGCGCTGTGGGGGCGCAGGAGAACCGAGGATTGAGGAGGGAGGTTCATTTAACTTGGCGGAGAATTAGATTTAAATGGCTGTTAGGGCTCTATGGATAGGGACCGGAGATGAATCAACAATGCTGGAGAGCGAGAAGAGTTCAGGAGTTGAGAAGACATGACGGGACTCTAAATAGGCTCTCAGGCTTTATTGCTTTACGGCACAGCTGAGGGCTGGAAATAAAAAAAAAAAAGAAAAGAAAAAGGATGTGATGATGGAGTCTGAACTGGACTTACGACAGCCTTTCTCGTCGCTCTTGTCGAAGCAGTCGGGCAGTCCGTCACACTGCCACCCGCCCGGGACACACTTCCCATCTCCGCACATGAAGTTTCCAGGGATGTTGCACTCGGTGGTGAAGTTATTCCCCGGGAGCAGCTGGCTCTCTGTTTGATGAACAGATAGAATGAAACAGGGAGGAGGGGGACAAGAAAGAGAAAACGGTCTATTACAATCTCACTCCGTGAAGAAAGCAAACAGAGGGACATTGCATTTCAGCGATATTCATCAGCACAGTCAAAAGACCCTTATTATCTCCATTTTCAGGAGATAGAAAAATATTAAAAGCTCCATTTAAGAACAGAGGAGTTCATGCAGTAGTAACAGTACTGTGGGCGTAAGCCTCAGTCCAGAGCAGATAAGGACCTAAACAACAAAGGACGCTCGCAAACAAAGCACCTATTTGCGTCTTGGACTGGGACCAGGAATAAACTCACTCAGTAGAAAGCTAAGTGAGCCCCTGAACCTGGTCGGGGCATTTCCAGTTGGCGCAGTGCAGCTGCGGCATAATAGGCTGGAATGTGAAACATGGCCCTTTGGCTGAGGTCTGACACTATGCGGTGAGCAGTTTAGCTCGTAAACAAAACTATAGGGCAGTAATGAGGAGTTCAGGACGGACCGGGAACGCTTTCATGCCGCACTGCTCGAGCTGGTTTCAGCTGGTGGGCCACTTTATCACACTTGAGAGTGGGACGCAGGAGGTGTGGACCTTTGAGTCTGACATTTTCAGTGTCAAAACGATTCCTAATTCTTTTTTATTTATTTATTTATTTAATTACTCATTAACAGCTACTTCTACAGACCCAGTTTTTTACAGAGGACGAAGCTCGTGTTGGAGCTGATATTTTCCCAAATGATTTCGTGTCGTACACCGGTATCCTTTTGTGCCATAAATCAATTAACACATTTCCTCAGATGCCTGATCTGGTCGTTAATTAGATGCTAAATTCATCGTTAGAGGGATGGTTGAAAAAACGCATTCTTGACTTATCCATATTGATATTATCCTAAAATAGCACATAAAATATGACCATTTAAACATGTCATATTTCATGCAAAGTGATTAAATATCCTACTATAGTGCAGTTGAAAGAGACGATGCTTCTGTCCGTTCAATATTTTAGAAATAAATTGAAAGAAATCAAGAAATCACTTTGCTCAGTTCACACAGGGTTTGTTTTCTCTATTTAATCATTACAGGCACGCGTTCCCGATGAGACATGATTCATTACTCAGGGATCGGACGTACTCCGACACAAACGGAAAGATTTGACCTTTGCATGCTTGTGAATTCATAACCAGAGCTCGCAGGTTCAACACAGTTAGTTGATATTCACTTAGTAGATGTAGCCGGTTCCAGGAGTACAGCAGCGGAGTAACTGGCACATAGAAACCATCTGCTTTTACATCATCCTCCTCCCGCTGCTCTTCCTGCAGCAGGTTGCGGAAACACGTATAGATCCTCTCTTAAATAAGACGGCACGACCCCTCTGATCCTCTGTGGGCATGACGCAAAGCCGTCTTTGGTCTTTCGCAATATATAGAAGGGGAAGTGGCGGTTGAAGAGAAAAGGCTTTTGTAACCTCTGAGGACTGGAACGCTTTTCATTTTTCATTTCCTCCCATTTAGGGAGGCGACTGCTGATGAATACATGCAACGGAAAGTGTCACATATTCATGATTACTACCTTCAGCAAACAAATAGTGGACTTCCTGTGCTTGCAGTTCAAGTCTCACCTGTGTTAATATTTTGACATTCAAGATTACTTAATTTGTCTGTAGGGAAATGTGTCTTTGACATAAAGGCTGCCACATAATAACATAGTTATAATACATACATTGAATAAATAACTGCATATTCCAGACAATTGCAGACAAAGTTAGAGATAAATTCAGGTACATGCAACGCTGTCAGTACATACACTAGTATGCATTAGCCGACAAGTGCAGACAAGTCCAATGCATTCATGAAATAGAACAACACCAATCCAAATGGTGGCAGAGGCAGTTCCTTGTGGACAGCACTTTTCCATATCGAGCCTCGAGGATGTATAAAGAGCCGTCCGAGTGTGTTTAAAAACTGCTGAATGTCAATTCTTTTGTTATTTATCGGAGAAAGCACCATCATCTCAACACGTCTCCCCCGGCTCAACCCCTCCAATCCTTGTTTGTTCGGCCCGTGCACCACACTTCGGACAGAAACAGAGAGACGGAGAGAGAAGAAGAACGGCAGAGTAATGTTAGAAGGCGTAGAGGAAGAATGCAGAGTTCTTTACAAGCCGTCACAGTTCAATAGGCGTAACATACAGTCTACCAATTTGGCTAATTTAACTGAAAGTATACTTAAATATTTCAAGAAAAAGGAGCCAGGAAGATGTGAACATTTAAATAACATATTTACAACCATAAATTAACATGTTATTACACATTTTTAGATAATGGAACAGATCATTTTGGCATCCTTATCGTTACTGATGAGGATGACTTTTCTGTCGCTTATATAAGGTATACGAATCTTACGCTACACTTGTTTACCAGCTCTGTCCGGGTTAATCATACGGCCACCGGGTCACATCTGGCCCGGAAGCAAACTCAGAGTGGCCGAGCGTACACGAATCTGACAGAATATGTTAACTACGTACTTATATAGAGAGTATGTTCCCATGAATGTCACACACACACATGCGCCTGCAGTACGTGATGCATATATAAGCCACCATACACTCCTATAACACATCAGACCAGAACTAGAAGACGTTACAACTTGTTTTCAAAAAGATTCAATCAATAACCTTCTGAATTATTAACATGAGTGAAATATGGCTATCAAGTGACTCATCTTGTTTCCTCCCCGTCTCTTCGGAGTTGCACACACACAGTTCTGATCGGCAGGATGCACAGATTTGGAATCTTTATACAAATCAAGGTTTTCTCAGAGTGACAGTTACAACCGTTTTCCATCTCACTATCGACAGTTGCAAGTAAGCAAGTGCTCTCCTGAAAATATATCTCTGTCAACCCTGAAATATAAAACTGACAATAAAAAAAAAAAACATTTTGAATGAGCTGTTGAAAATGTCTGGTCCATCGACATTTAAAATCTGACTCGACTGAATTTGTAATTGAATGGCTCAGGTGTATGCTTCTGATGCTTCGGCCCAGCAGCCTTTATGAGGGTTTCTACAGACTACCACACTTGCACACGGTTAAGTGTGATCCGAGCCACTCAATCAATGTCAGCGGCAGAACTGAATACCACATAAATGTCCGTTCAGTGTGGGAGGGAGGCAGCGAAAAAATGACATGAAAGAGCCGGTGGTTCTGGAGGCATCAGGTTAATTGAGGAGTTGCCCTGAGGACAAAAGAGAGAGAGAACAGAATAGCCTACGTGTTGTGTGTATGTGTGTTTGAGCGACAGCCTCGAATAATGGAGAAAGGAGGCTGACCGACAGCTCATCTTTCCCCATGAGCCTCTGACACCGCCAGTGGCAAACCTTTGCATCACTCCTCGTGAATTGGCTCTTTCGGGCCGGCCTGACACATCTCTCTCTCGTCAGTCTATCGATACAGTAATAAGCCTGAATACTTAAGGCAGTTTGCCGTCGAGGTAAGGAACAGACCCACCTCATTACCGCAGTGAGTGTGGCTACACAGCTCATTACGGACCGCTCTATGAGCTTGTTAACAGAATAATTCGTCACCACGGTTTGCTGTGGGCGCCGCAACACCCCTACAAGGTCACCTGGAGAATTTTAATGGACACGACAGCGTCTACTCACTCAGTCACCCCATATGCTTTTAACTATTATGTTGTGGATAGCCCGGGGGCGTTGTGCACAGCTGCACAACACCGCCGTGGTCGCTGTGTGAGGGAGAGCTGGGGGAGATAAGGCGGGGATGACGCTGGACGCATGTGTATCTTGCTGGGGGAAGTGTAGACCAATTACTCACGGTAAATATTGACTATACTATCCTTGCCTCTCTGCACACCCACCCTCCACCATGCCTGTGTCACCTAAGGTCCTATTTAGACTGTTTAAATCATGAAGGGGTAGAAGCTTTCAGACGTTAGCTGGATATTTCTTTAATTAGCATTTCAATTTTCTGTTTACGCTACTTCCAGAAAGTTGCGCTGGTTCACTCCGGGTGAGATTCCCTCCTCCCACCCCCCATTTTAGCTTATCTGCCGTTGCTGGCACTGTAGTGCACCTCTCTTACCTCAATTATAACTCGGAATAAAAACAAACTCTCAGCATAAACACGGCCCTAATTTCCCAGTGGTTCTCAATAATACTGAAATTAAATTTGGAATACTGTTTTCCAATAGTTTCTAACAGCAATATCATTCCGTATGCAATCTCTGCTTCTTTGACTCATAAGTGGCAATATGAGCACGGCTGCTGTGCTCCGTCAGGATGATATATAGAAGAGTTAAGCAGATACAACTTAAAGAATCCTACTGAGACATATTGTAGTCATAAAAATACTTGTTTTGAATAAAAAGTTTTGTTTTCCCAAAGAAAATGGAATTAGCTTTCAGAATTCTTAAGGTTATATCTTCTCCTTGTCCCTGATAGAAATACAGATCTATTATATGTTTCACTAAAAAGCCACTCTCAGTGTTTGTTCTCTGGAGGGTTTCAATATTTCACAACACATTTTTGTAATATCTATACTGGCCCATGTTTAAGGTGAGCACAGAGAAACTCTCCCCCTCCATCAGGACCTGAATGGAAAACTGCCTCCTAGTATCAAACCATGCACATACGTCATTCTGCACAGTGAAGGTCAAACATCCGAGAGGAGTAACAACAAGCAGAACCCTGTGCAGTTTATGCCACATGACCCACAGTGCCACGACATAATGCTTTTTACCATGGCTTTCACGTGTGAGAGTGACAACACGCAGATTTCTGCTTCGGATTTCTAAAAGCCGTTCGGCTGCTCGGCAGTTGTTGGCTGTAATGCAGAAACAAAGAAATAAACCTAATGTGCCTACGGAGGCAGAGGGAGAAGACGACTAACTGCAAGCTAGCAAACATAGATATAAACAAAGCAAGATTTAAAATACACAAAGAATAGATGTGCAAAACTTTTCAATGAAAGACAAGACGTCCAACGTGTTTTTCAGGTGAGCAGCGCTGAAGGATAAAACAAACTGTTTACAAGAAATAGCTCCTGAGGGCACCTTTAATCAGAGCAGTCATTTCTGGGTGAAAGCAGGGAGAAAAAAAGTCGAACTTATCCCAGATTTAATGAAAACATGACATTAAAATGTTGCCGATGGGCCTGCTCCTCCTGAGTATGATATTTTTTTACATCTTTTAAAAGGCTGATTACTGTTTTGCATAATTGGAATTGGAAATGGGGAACACGTAGCCCACAATCTCTTAAAAGGCTTGTCAATTATTCAATGCCTTCGACCACCCATTTGAAAGAGCAAAAAGTAAAGTCAAATGCATAAATGGCAAGCCTCCAAATGTCTTTCCAAGATTTTCAATGGGTACATTTCATATATAATGGTTCTGAAAATGGCAGCCTGGAGACGTCTGTATACTCTGAACAACACTGTGGAAATGCAGAGGCAGCCCACGATCCAGCCGTCTCCCAGGTCTTGTGAAAACGTTCATACCAAATGTAGGCACGGCGCCACGACACTGGACATCTAATTTGGTGATAAAATCTACATTACTCTCGACAGGCCTATTGAAAGTTTAATAAAGCTGTGTAGCTGGCCTATTAGACCCTTCTAGGTACTTCTGAAATGTGGGTTGTGCTATTGTAGGTAACTGTTGCTACAACAGGATGAAAGCGTTGTATAATTACAAGACCATTTATTTATTAGCTTAATCTCTTGTATTTTGACCCATGGCAGAGGAAGATCTGAAGCGTGTATATGTCTGTTTAAATGAACTGCCTTTAGTTTTTATTCAACATTTTTATTATTACTTCATGTGTTTTGCTCATGGAGCCAAAGATGATTTTCCACATGAGTGGACAATGAAGATTTCTATTAAACTCAACAGTGAAGAGAAAAGGTACCTGTGTGGCGGCCGGGCGTGGGTGAACCAAAGCGAGATTATAAGCCTACGTACACAACGGTATGTAGGCAAAACACGTAAAGACTGTCATCTCACTGAGGGAAAATAAGAGAGAAAGAGGAGTAGATGACGGGGAACAAATGGGAGGGGAGGGAAGATCGGGATACGGCCGGAAAGGGAGTAACATGGAACAAGCATGGAGGAGAAAGGAAGAGGGGTAATAAAAAAGGAACAGAGACGTGGACGGTAACATCATTTTCTGCCCTCAGATTGCTGGTAATAGCCGCCCTAAGCAGGTTCTATCCCCTGAGCTCTGCACATGAAAGGTCAGTGATATAAATCCATACCTAAGATGACTATTGGCGTGGCTCTTACTGCTTTAACCCCGTCTTCCTCAGCAGGCTTTGATTCCTGACCTGCATTGATTACGACTGAGCGGTTCGGCCTTGGATTGAAGCGGCGCTGAAAGATGCCGTCTTTGTAAACTTTGTAAGCGGTCCAGCAGAAGTGACATGAATGCTAAGGTCTAACGGTAGAAGTATGACAATAAAATGTTGATAGAGGCGAGTTGTTAAGCTCTCCGGAGGAAAAGAAATCGACCGTCCCTTTCAACATATGCTTTTTGTCTTCAATAATAACGCCAGACTGAGCAAAACAGTCTCCAGTGAATTGTGTGAAATCCTGTTGGAAGACGAATAAAAAAAGCAAGTCAAGATACACCGCTGCCTGATAATGTCAATAAAACATGGACGGCAAGGTTTGCTTGTGTTTGGAGGAGAAGGGAGGAGTGAATTTGATAAGGAAGGCCTAACACAAAAAACTAGCTTTCGGCTTCTTGGATAGAAACTTATTTTTCAGTTACACACAAATCTTAATGGGGAAGGTATACAAACGGGCTCTGAGGCGCAGCAGAGAAGGGGTAGAGGTGATTTGGCTGTCTCTTTCATTGTGTGTGTGTGTGTGTGTGTGTGTGTGTGTGTGTGTGTGTGAGAGAGAGAGAGAGAGAGAGTAAAGGAAAGAAAGAGCTTCACGGAGAGGAGAAAAGATTCTCCGTCGTGTTCCCTCAACTCGCCGAAGCGTTCAATATAAATAAGCACAAGCGCAAAGAATCTGGTGTGCATCAATTAAAGACCCCCCACGGACAGACAGACAGACAAACAGAGAGACAGACAGCACAGAGCAACAGAGCAACAGAGCAAGCAGACAGTAATGGGGAGGGATGAAGAAAGGGGCAGCCATGCATGGAAAAAAACAGTATAGTCTGAATAATTTGATACCGGCTACATTTAGGACCGTTCCTCTTTCACCAGCTGTTTTTTGCCTTTTTCAGCCACATGGAAACTGTGAATCTAACTGCTGTGTGCATGACAACAACGCTAAGTGAGCAATCGGGCAGAAGACAAATAGATTTAATTTCAAGCGTAACTCTAAAGTGAGACGAAGAATGCAGCTCTGAGGAGGGCGGGAGTGCATTAATACAAACACACCAACAACTGGATGCTCTGCTCGCTCATATGAATCAATAACCAATAACATCCTCAACACAGTGTAAGTACCTGATGAATAAAATACAAAAGATTATGAATGTGGTGGGGCTTCAGAAAATTGCAAAATCAAAAAGTCATTAAGCAGATAGCAGTCCTAGAAACAAATAACACTTAACATTAACATAATCAAACCAAAGAACAACAAGCCTTTTGTGGACGCAGGTTGCTTAAGCTACAATAAATACATCGCATGACATTTATTTTCCATAAAGTTGCAAATTAATGGGCATTTTGGAAGAAAGAGTATGTAGGAAACAGACAAAGGGAATGTGGAAGAGCGGAATAAAAGCGTGGCATTAGGGGGAGATAATTCAAAAGTTCTCATGCTGTTTTTTTTGATAAAGAATACGGGTTTGTGTTATAAATAAACCACAGCGAGAAGAAGAAGAAGGTGTACGGACCACCGCTGTGGGGGTTTTAATGATTCATATTGTGATTAATGATTTAGTACAGAAACATAATCAAAAAATAATAGATGCTGTGTTAGGTGGGAATGTGATAGTAGGTGCAAGAGCATGGACACCATTATGAAGTCGGTGTGATTGTGGCTTCTCTCTCTTCTCTGGTGGCGTTGACCTCATCATACAGTGGCTGCAGACGATCTTTCCATTAATATCCAATATTTCTCAAAAATACAGAACCTCACAGTAGCTAATCATGGGCTACATGACTGAGCAGAAGGAGCTCAAATGTTCTGCTATGTATCAAAATCAATAGCCACATGGATAGAATCTATGCACAACACTGCATCACTATAACTCAAGTATTATGTCTTTCTTTGTGTGTTGACTTTGTGGTGTGACATAGTACACTCACTATATAGGTCCTATCTCTTGTTGAAGCATTAAAGATGTGCCATGCTCCAAAAAATAAGACTTCTCCACAAGATGTGAGTCAGTCTGTCTGCCAGAGGCCACCTGACATCTTCCCCTGCGCTGTATTCTTCAGGTACACCTCTGACCGCGCCCTGATAAACAATCCAAGCCCTAAACAGAACCTAAACCTAAAGGGAAAATCTATATTTTTGTACATTTGCATTATACTTTTAGTCTTTCTAATTCATCGGCACAGCCAGGGACACAGCAGTACTGGAAGTCGCAGCTGCAAGAGTCCAGCAAGCCACAAACGCGAGTAATCCCACAACTAGACAGGCTTAAAACAAATCCCAGATTTGCCTAGTTGTATAAACTCACATATTTGGAGGTGAAAACAAGAGCACATTCACCTGAAGTGTCTAATGTAGTCATGCACCGCTTTGTGAAACTACGGTAGGGACAGTGGGTCAAAGTTCAGCCTGTGAGCAGTTCTCCAAGAACACTTGCAGAAAAAATACTAAACTTTCTCCTCTACTTCACTCCCACATGAAGTGTTTATTTATAATTCTTGAACGGATTACAAAATCTCAGCAATAAAGTTGGATGTGAGGAGTTGAACTTACAGCCAGAGCTGTGACAAAACAATTGACCACTGGTCACCCTTCCAAACTTACTGTAATGAGACAAAATCATCTTTGCCTCTGGGACACTAGATAGCTTTATTTGCACTGACAGCTGTGAGCCAACAGTTTATGTAATCCCCATTTTCATTATCCAAAAAGTGAGAAAATGAGAGTGTGATACAGTTAAAAGGCAGCGTGGTCCGTCATTTTTAATTACATCTAAAGCAGCGGGCTGGTTTTCGGGGATTGGTACCGTAATAGAAACATGTTGATCTCTCATCCGCTCATCAGCACTTCAAGAGAAAAGCTGCTGAAGTTAAACTGTGCTGCTAATCTTCTACTGATGATTTAGTTTACGATTTAGAAATGATGCTTTCAAACAGAGGTCACACAGCGATTTCAAACACCACCATTGTATTTCAATCATTTCTTGAGTGGAGAAAAAAAAAAAAAGAGATGATTTTGGTGATGATGCTAAAAATGAGCTGAAGGTCCGTAATGCCAATGTGGTTCCTAACGGCTTCTTACAACATGCTCTATCTCAATCTTTCACAATCAGTTTTAATGCCAAACTCTGTTATCTATTCTCTGTAATCAATTTGATACACTTTGTGCGGTAACATTAACTCTGATTACACAGACTTGGGCGTAACAATTTTGATAGGCTTCAATAATAACACATGGGTATTCAATAAGCTTCTGTTGATGCAGTAAGAGTGTAACACTGCTGATTGGTTCCATATGCACTGTAGTTCTTGTCATTGTTACCCTGTTGTTGGCCTGAAGAGGGCTGAAGACAGACCTGAGCCACCTCCACATGGTGGTGCAGCTTATTCTTACCTTCCAAAGAACGTAACGAAATGTAAAGGCACAGACGATGCTTCTAATGGCCAGCAGGGGGCGACTCCACTGGTTTAGAAAGGAAGTCGACCTTATGTTGGCTTAAGAGAAGCTGGCCTGTCACTTGATTTGTTACCTCAGGAAACAGCTTCCTATTACTAGTTTCAAGTCTTCTTCAGGACAGCATGGTGTTTTATTTTGTAAAATTATGATCCAATTTAGAGTAAAATAGACGATAAAGCAAGGTATGCAATAAGGCGTATCATAGTCGCTACCAAGGCTTGTCTTCAGGTTCTCATTCAGATCCCATCAAGATAGAGGCATAGAAATGCATATCCCTCCCAGCTCCACTCTAGTTTAAATATGGTCACTTCTGGCACCAAAAACCCAAAATGGCAAAGGCTACTATAGTTGCACACCAGTCTCTGTGAGTGCCTGTTAGCAGAGTACCATCAGCAACATTCTGGATACATGAATGCTTTACTTCTGTGTTTTGCACAGCATTCCTCTGAAATGGAAATGTCTTTTAAATTTATACATTACATTTCTATCAGTGTTCAATGCATACACACACACACACACACACACACACACACACACACACACACACACACACACACACACACACACACACAGATATAGACAGAGCGGGTGAGTCATACTGAGTGAGAAAGTTAAACAAAAGCAGTATGTGGTTGCTGTAGGGAGCGAAATAATCTTTAAGAATCCTCCTCCGTCGGTGAAGTCAGCAGTGTGGCAATTCTGCGCTTTTTCCATTTCAAACGACACTTAAATTATTCCTATCACAAAACAGCACAGTCACACGTTTCTCTCTTCAGCTAACGACGAGAGCGTTTCAGGACAGGTGCCACCAGTCTGAGGAAACTGATATTATTTTAAAAAATTAACATTTCTCAACCCACACAACTTGCCGTATCAATCATAGACCACATGCAACACACATTAAGTATAATCGGACCAGCGACACTTCAATGGTGGGTGTGACGCGGCGCGCCACTGCGCCTGGAGGCACCTCCATATTTGCATATTCATACATTTTTGGAATTTTTGATGAGGGCGAAGGAGTAGATGTACTTTTAATCTTTTCCAGTACTTCACTGAACATAGTTTTGTGGGAAAAATCACATTAAATAAAATATTATTCAATGCAGGGTGTTCTACATTTATTTGAATCGCTCTGGAGGGGATCTTAGTGCAGTCCAAGTTTACAAAAAGCAAAAATGAGAGAAAAGAAAGCTTGACTTTTAAAACAGCATCGGCAGAGAGGGGTTAGCATCGGCAGAGAGGGGTTAACACTTGACCAAAATGAAACCTTCTGGGAACACATCAGGACAACCAGGCTGATTGCAGCCGGCTGACTTCAACCCCCTGGCAAAAAGAAATCCAAGGACATCACAAAAACCAACCACTGTCGAGACCTAATCCCTCTTACACTGACTTCCTGAGGAGAGCGTGGTTCACTCTCAACAGGATTGGCCACAGCGCTGGTCAGCACTCTCAGGTGGGGGCATCGGCCCAATCCCCATGCATCTGGAGAGGAACAAACAATGGGCCACAAGCTTGTCCTCTCAATAGCCTAAAGCAGGATTAGCCACCATCCGTGCAGCAGATAACGAGGCAATTGTTTGGCAAAGGGACTCAGCATTTGCTGTTCAATGGAATAAGGACACTGGCTCTCGAGGCAGAAAGTCAAAGTAAATTCCTCCAGGAAGGAAGACAGACTGTGAGCCAAGTGTTACATCTGATGTTCAAAGCAAACCCTCCATGAAGTCTGGCTGTTTGTATTATGTTCAATATTCTATTCTAAAAAAGGCAGAAGATGATCCAGGAAATGTTGTATGACCTCGGAACATATTGACACTAACTAGCCTTAAGCTACACATCTTTTTCTTTGAATTTAACATTAATGCCACACATTAACAGTGTGTTGACTGTGGCGTACATCTACATTCTTCTTCATGCGATGCCTCTCTGAAAACAGGGATACAGTGGCAACATCCCAACACAATCATTATCTTGGAGTGTTCGTTATACAGAAGTTATTTTTGTTTGGCTGCGTTGGATCGGCTCGTTTGGACTCGCATCAAACGCGGCGCTGTTTTCAGTCAACACGCCTGAGTGAGGGAAAGTTTTCTAACCTCTTTTAGCTTATGGCATAATCACATACACTGAGGAAAAACTGTGATATCGGAGAGCAGCCTCCATTTCCTCAAGACCCCCTTGTAACTAATCCAAACACACAGACACACCCACACACACACACACACACACACAGACGCTCCACGCAAAAGCAAAAAATTAAGCAGGCTGCACCACACGCCTGAAAGGGTGGATGAGGCTTTTGGGGGTTTGCAATGCCTGCCAAGTCTTCCTTTGTCTGCACAGAAATACAAACAATGTAAGTTCAAGCACAATATACTTTATAGAGCGATACAGTGGCTGTGCTTTCGTCTCACTTTGGCTTCCATTAAGCTTTCGCCTACAGCTCCACAGTCGGTGCTTAGGTCTTTACTCCCCTGATGAGACGGTGACCTCTTGCCCTCCCAGCATTAAGTGTTTTTCCAGCATTTGCACAGGTCAGAAGAAGAAGCCTTGATAAAGATATGAATTTAAAAAAAAAAGAAAATTGCCTGGTAACAGCAAGCCTATTTTAGGTTTCATTAAAAAAATCGAACATTTTTCCACTAGGATGTGGCCACCCAGCGATTATCAGGCATCTAGAAGGGATGGGCGCAGACAAACCCTCTTAAAAGCCTCAGTCTTGTTTAAGAGGCTGCATTATTGATAGTGCATCTGTGGGCTGAGACAGAACCAGAGCGAGACGGAGAGAGGGAGAAGACCAGCCTGAAGACAGAGACTAATAATGCAAAGAAAATGATGACGATAATCTATACACACACAAATTGTCTTAAAAAGTACAGCATAGTTTCTATCCATCCCTAAAATATTTTTAAGGGGAGTACATGGAAATAATTATTTAATAGTATTTGGGGCGTCTAATCCTGTATCTTTATTTTTTCCCAGCGGATAATACATTTGTGACAACACATGTGTTACTGAATACACAAGGCATTCTTACAAGAGAAGGTGTTCAGTTTGTTGAATTTGATCTTTCATATTATATAAAACTCCTTACTTTTAACAAAAAGCATGCTTAAAGGGTTGACACGACTATAGCTGATGTCCACAGAGGGGTTGTAAAGTGACGTTAACGTAACTGCCAAATCGGTAGTCTTTGTTTAGACAGTTTAGCATCAGCTCCTGCCCTCATGTTAACGTATCTAACAACAAAATACTCACGTATATGTCTGCCTGCAACCCACAACTGTTTAGCGTTGTTAGGGCTCCACATAATTGCCCTTCCAGAAACTCAGAGAGAGAGAGATGTTCTCTGGTATTGCATCTCTCCTGTAAACAAACCGATTATGATGCAACCTCCGCTGTTATTGCAGGGCTATTTACGCCATTGTTTCCAGCGAGCTTGTAAGTGCACCTGGTTGCTGCCGTGTCATTCGGTACCAGATTGGTTCCGATGGTATCGCTGGGCTACATAATTAACGACAAGCCTCCTCCACACTTGGCTAACCTGTTGTTGAAGTGTTGTTTTTGGGGGATTTTATAATAACTGTTGACAAAGACAGTCGACACAGCAGAAACACACTGGGAGAGGGAAACAGAAAGGTAAGCCAGCGTGTGTGCGGCATGGCGGACAACCGAAGCAACGCTACGCAGGCAAACTTTTAAAGCAGTTCTGAAAAAGATGATTTCTGAGTCTCATTCTCAGGTCGTCCAATACTGACAATTTGTGCTCCCGAGATTGGAACCTCCTTTTGAACCGCTGATAATGGATTTTTACAAAAGTCCTAATTAAGCATGCATACATCCACTCTGAGGTGAAGGTTGTGACTTGTATAATGTACAAGAAAGTCGGTAAAAAATAAATGAGAATTTCTCTCCTCTGAATGGACCTAGAGAAAGTACCGGTTGTATAAATCATGTTTTTATTATACGGCTAACAGCTGTCTGTTCAAGTAATTACTCCCCGCAACTGAATCCCTGGAGCTATTTCTATGTTCTTATGTGTGGACAGATAAAGGTTAATGGAAACATAAAGATGCACACTTTGCGAGCGCACGTGCGCACAAACCTTTTCGGCAACATGAGCACAACACTGATTGTGTCATTAGCCTCTGCCTTATTATTATGTTTTCATTTAGCAGCCTCTCCTTTATCAAACAGGCCTTGCAATGACTGCCTTCTACTGCCTTTGGATCTTTGGAACGTTGACTGGCCAAATTAGCCTGGCTCGGCTAAACACGGCTCTATTAATCATGCACTGGTCTTCCAGTGATCTGGGATCACAGATCACACTGAGCCAATAATCCCATTGCATCAGTTTATTTTGCCTCTTTATGAGCCCATCTGTGGCTAAATTACAATGAAGATCAGCATATTACAATGCGAGCGCTATAGTGGGGACATAAAATCCTGCATGGTGATGTTAAGGCACAAAAAAAACAGAAAAGTTGTTTTGTTGCAGTTTTCTTTTAACAACTTGGCTTGGATTTCAGGGAAGCAATTGTCCATCTAATCCTCTAAGAGATGACAGAGGCATTTTCAACAGCATCCCAGCCTATTAACATCACCTTGGGATTACCTTCACAGAGAGGTGGAGCTGATGGAGGGGGGGACTAAAATGAGATTTAGATGTTGGCACTGTGGGCAAGCTGCTCACATACAAAGACAGAAATGTCTGACAGAGAGATGTACGCACAAAGCTAGCCAGACTAATATCTTTTTATGGGCTTGAATTTCTCATCAATCCGGAGGAGGAAGCGTCTCCTGTCAAACAAACACATCTATCCCATTAATTCAGATTCCCCCACATTGGCCCATCGCGGGCGCAAAACTAAATGTCAACACTCCCCTGCGTCTCTTTCATCATGCAGTCGACTGTCACAGAACACACCGGTAAACAGCGCACAACCTTCATCCGCCGCTACGCCGCGGGACCCCTCGCTGTGAAAATTGGCATTTCCGCAGTGCCAGTCGGATGGTGAGAAATGATGCAGACGGAGCGAAGCTGCCTGTGTTGACCTTATGTTACACCTGCGAGACTCGCGTATGTAAGCATGCTGCTCGCTCGCACGGAGCTCTGAAGGTGAAAGCGGGGAAAGCATCTGCAAATAAAGGAATCGAATTATCAAAGAAACACAACGCTTACATAAGGTACACAAAATCTATTAAGCGGTTAAGCTTTCTATGCTCAATGAGCCGGAAAATGACACGCAGAAACCCAAATGTCATAGGTATATGAGTTGAGAGTACATTTCATTTCGTAAAAAAACAAACGCTTAATGGATGGAAATTGAACTATTAATTCTTCTTAGCACACGCTGGCTCATTATGCAACGTGGAGAAGATTTACTGTAGCGGAGGGTACTTTGAGAGGAGTGAGAGAGGGGAGGAAGAGAAGAAGTAGCACCCTTTTTACTCAGAAAGTGCCTGGGGAGAGAGAGAGAGAGAGAGAGAGAGAGAGAGAGAGAGACGGGGAGATAAAATGATGGGAGCGCTCAACATAAAAAAGGCACAGGCTGCCTTTGTCTGTCTTCTCGTCTCTGTATTAGCAAGTAATGAGCTCCTAATTGTGTAGCCAGGCCATGGAGTCACTGCAGGGGTTGAGGAATCAGTGGGAATGAACTATATCTGCCAAAAACACCGGGGCAAAGAGAGAGAGCGATAGTGGAACAGAAAGAGAGAGCACAAGGTGAGAGCGAGAGGACATAAAGGCATGCGAGGGAGAGCGACCACATTAAGGGAAAAGGGTGAAGAGGGGGAGTGACGGGGGCATTACAACGGGGATGTTTATTTCGACGGAATGCAGATGAGGGAAAAGAGTGCCAGTGGCCTGTGCTCTCTATCTCTGTCTGTCTCCTCTATCTTTCTCTATGATATAATATCTATTTAACCCGATGGTAATGAGTCAAAGTGCTAATAAGTGAAGTGAAGGGCCTTGGATTAAAAGGTAGAGGGTGTATGAATAGTTCTCATCGTGGCAGCTGATGCTGTAACGTAAAGGTCATTCCAATAAGGTTTCAGTCTTATGTGCTATGTGTAAAAGGCCAAGTCAGACACAGAAGCAAGGTGACAGGAAAAGACATGAACGATGACGAGAGAGGTCATGAGAGAACCAGGTGATTACAGTTGAGGCGATGAGTTCACAGCGCAGGGATATCTCACACCTTCATCGACTTGTCTCTGCTCCGGCTGTGTGATACGAAGTGGAATCGTGAGAGATGTTAATTTGTGTGTTTGACTGCAGGTGCACGTAGGGTATTTGTCTAAATCTATCTAAACGCGATCACAACGACCCCCCCCCCAGCTGTGCCTCCCGGTTGCCACTTTATTCATCTTCGCCAGGTGAATTCGATTCATCTGGCTGCACCTTCCCTTTTGAGAGATCACTCAGTCCCTTAATTTTGTTATACTGCCTCACACACGGAGCCACGGACCTCTACGTTGTCATGGTAATGGCTAAAGAGGACTCTTAAAGCATTGGGGAAAGAGCTTCATATGTTCGTGTTATGAAACCCAGTCATGTCCTTCTCACTGCTTTACACGTGAGTGCTCCTGCCTCATGCAGAGTCACGCTCAGAGCTGCAGCTCCTTGACACCTCTATCGCTTCCTCCCCCTCCGGGTCAATATCACCATCGACTCTTCTCAATCTTCCACTTGCTATTGTTCCTGACGGCCTCTGCTCCCTTTGAATTACAAAGAGCTGACCAGGTGACTGGACGTGCATCCGTCTGCACCAACGATTAGTGCCATCAGCCTCATTTCTCTTCATTGCACCGGCACCATCAGTGGTAATGGAACGGGGGGCGGAGGCTGCGGGCAGAGGCGGAGGCGGAGGTGGCCAGTCTGACAGAGACACACTGCTCAAAGTGCTCTGCACGGCACCAGTAAAGACACCAAACCAAATGAAAACAAATGGCCACTGGAAGCCGCTCCCACTCCCAGCTTTTCCCTTTTATTTCCTGGTGGTTGTATTTGCTAATGCAAGTTTCTGGTTCTTTCAGGTAATTGGGTTTGGTTGAAGACTACAGATCGGAGCCAGCCTGACAAGACACACTGCGTAGCACTGTATGGTCTTGTGTTGTGACGTCTGGTCATGCATGTATGAGTGCAGTCTTAGCTTGCAGTATGTCCGTGTCTGCTCTTCAGCGAATGTGCCTTCCCACTGCAGCGCTGACATTTAAGTTTCAGCACAAGTGTGTTTATGTGTCTTTGTTGAAACTTGTTTGCGTCCGTTGATTTATGAGTGTCTAAGTGCGTGCGAGTGCAGTGAAGACTGTGTGACTGGCTGCAGAGGTCAGTCAAGGAGGAATCTATCATAATCCATCATAATCAGCTGCTGCGCTGCTCCTTCAGGACAGATGAGCTCCTGACCCATAGCGGACACGGTGGAGATGAGATTCACATGAGGGTGAAATGTGATGTTTACCAGCTCGACTGGTTACCATATAAGACATTTTCAACCCAATCGAGGGCTGCATAAATGCAAGCAGGTCAAGGCATCTGCAAAAGCACGTGGTTATTGAGGGAGCGTGGCATTTTTGTGCAAATTTTTTCCAGTGAGCGCATTTAGCATTTTGGAAATGTCACTTGGGAAATTCAGCTGCATCAGAAAGATTACCTGTCTGAAGTTGGACTGACAGGATGATGGACGTGCCATTGTCTGAGTATAAAGACCGAGACTGACTGGCTATTTAGTTTTGGTATATCGCTAATTAACACAGGGAAAAAAAGATAAATAACTATATTCAACATCATCAATTATTCCAAGCAAGCAATGCTTACGACTAATGATAGTTTGTCTTTAATTAGAGGAAGATTATTTAGTTTTCCTAGTTTCAAAGGTATGAGGAATGAACAACTACATAGAAAACTGCGAGAGGAATCAATAAAATATGCTTATCCATAAAAAAATATGTGTAAATACAAATATACGTAATACACACAGCTTTTGATCATTGGCACGGTGCACTGTCAGGACATCAAAGGGTCTTCCAACATCATTACATGAGTCTCCGGAGTGCACTAACTTCTGAAGTGCACTAATATAAAGCTTCATCCAAGTCTTTGGAAATCCCACCAATCCTTCATTAAGTATCTGGAGTCATTAGGCATGGGACGGCAAGGCTGACATATCGTCCTGGGCATAAAAGAAATTAGTCAAATCTTAGGCCTGCAGCTTCTCATTAGAGCGGGCTGCACAGAGACGGACTCAATTACCATCTCTGACACACTGGACCTGGGCAAGACTAATGGTTCTGGGACCAATAATGACCTGAACTCTCTGCCCCCGCCGACTCCACAGCGAACCCGCCTCAACTTTCACTCCCCCTCCCACATCTGCTTTTCTCCAGCTCAAAATATCAGAGGGTAAAAAATGGCTTTCTGCTTCTCGAGCCCGAGAAGCCTGTCTTTTTCGTCTTTGGTATTCATTGAACAAGGGAAAAGAATTTATTTCGTGGCCTAGTGCTGGTGGCTGCTGCCAAGCCGTGGTTGACAGGCAGGCGGCATTAAGGTAATTAACATGGGCTTTGCATTTGATTTTGGCTGGCGAGACTGCCTCTGTAAACAGCAGGCGGGATCAGGTGATTAGTTCCTGTGAAGATGAGCGACTCGCCTCCCCTGGTCCCTGTCCAAGAGAGGATTACCCTTTTTACATACTGTGTGTATACACTGTGCCTTATACATTAACAAGTGCACACACACACATAAATGCCTGATCTCTGGTACAGAAGAGAGAGAAAAAGCATGGGGAATCAGGGCGTGCATGATTGGGGCGAGGGGCCAACAGCTCATGGGGTTAGGCCATGTTGGTGACACAACCGAGGTGGAGTCATGTCTCCTGCACACATTTACTTTGGGGGAAGCGAGGGGAACTGATGCAGAAGACCAATCAGACGGATAAATTATCTCCGCCTGCCTTGACCCTTTTTATCATCCATTTAACACACAGACTAATTCTTTGGATTCGGCTCCACTTAACGAGTAGGTTTTCAGGAATGTAATAATGGGAAATTCAATATCAATATCAAGGGGTCTTGAGTCGAGGCTCTGAAATTAATTGTGACAAATAGGCAATTATTTCAAGTTGGCTGAATTGAGATTGATCTTATTTGTTCATTTACGAGCACGCCTGGAGGAGTAGCCTCGAGGAGCTTTTCAGTCCCTTGATTGGGATTTCACCTGAGAGGTTGCTAAATCAAACGGGTGTCCGTGTGAGCGAGCACGCTATAATTGGTGAAAGAATTCCACTGGCGTCGTCACGTTAATGTCAATCTGGTGCAAAGAGAACGGGCGGGTCACGTCTCTCACGTCTCCACCTTGGGGGGGTGGGTATCAGACGAAGTGAGGCTTTAGTCGTCTTGTTACTCTCGCTCCGTCGCACCTGGCCAAAGGCTTGTGATCTCAGAATGAGGTTACAGAAATGCAAAAAATGTGCATGGCACAAATATGGCATGTGACCTTGAAAATAAATACAGATTACTGTGAATAAGACGTACAGCTGTTCTATGTTGAAATGAGGACAAAAAAATCAGTGCGTTCTGCAAATCACTGGGAATTTCACACTCTGCGGCACCTCAATTATAATTGTGTGAGTTTCACTTCAGCAAATGGCTTGTTTCATGAGCCATCACTTCATTGCATGAGAGTCTCGGTCTTAAGAGTTTACCCCTGACCTTTAAAGCAATCCTGAGTCATGGCGTTGTGTGACAGAAGGAGAAAAGAGCTCCACTAAAGGGCTCTGCGATTCTAAAGGTGAATCTGGTCCCACAGAAAAACACAGAAAACATTTTTCACCTACGATGCTGTGGAGACAATTTGCACATTTAGCACGCAGGACACTGAACGCTGGTGTAATCACATTTGGCACGCAAAAGGGAGAAATAAAGGAAACGAATGTCTGTGTGATTGCAATCAAAAAACCGTGCCTATTCCAAATAACCGTTTTACTTATGATTAGAGGTTTGGAGAATTGCATCAAATTACAGCATATGAAGCTGGCGGATGGAGCTGGGGCCACTCACTGGAATGATGAAACTGCCAGAGCAGTATTCCAATTACAAAGCAATTATCCATGAGGTGAAAAGTATGTCAACACTAATGTTTAGTGCAGCACAATCATCACCACAGGTATTTGGCAGCTGATGATAAAGCACTGGGCAGTAATGAAAATAAGAGCTTGGAAGATACCTGATTTTTGGGTCCGATGCCAATACTGATATTAGGGAGTAAAACATTCCAACATCGATATATTGGCCAATTAAATGATCCACTTGTGACAGAGAAATGTAAGAAAGGCAGGATATTAACAGTAAACTTCTAAAATAACACTGCGTCAGTGCAACATATACACCAATACCAATATATATCTGTGATCTATCAGCGAATAATATTTCAGATACTGGCCTAATAATTTCTGAGTGATTCTGAAGTTGTGTGGAATGTATTGAGTCCATTTTCAGGGTCATAGTCATCTCAGCATCTCAAGGGACAAGTCAAAGTCACACAAAGATCCAAGTTTATAAAACCACACCATGCGTGCTTCTACCGGGGTCGACAAACAAACAGCAGATCGTTGCCCTGATGTTATCTGTGTTTTTCTCCCGGTTCGTGCTGACCTTTAAGGTAGTGTTTGTTTGGTTTGACAGAGGGATGCTGGAATTTCAGTCCAAAATAGCCTGTCAGTGTCCACACCGGACTGCCACGGTGGCAGTGAGACACGGCACAGCAAACGACTGCTGATCACGGGGGACAGCGGGGGAGCCAGCTGTCAGCCTGCCAGGGCCCATTCCCTGTGTGACAGCAGGCGAAGCAGCACAGGGGACACATGCAGGGGGTCACTCTCCTCTCAGAGGGGGCACCATGGATGGACATAAAAGTAGGGATATCAAGGTGACTGGAAAATGTGCTGCGCAGGCTCGAATCGCAAAAAAATCCATAACTCTGTGGCTGTGTCCAAATGTAACAACCGCATCCTCCAGAGTCTGCAGACTGAATACATCAAGACAATTCAACGGCTCCAAGGTCAAACACTTCTGAAGGCTCAAAACTTTGGACGAGACTAAAGAATAGACTGACAGCAGTCCAGCCTGCTGCTGACAGCTCGGCCCCAGTGAGATAACGCAGCTGCAGACTGCTTTAATTTAAATATTCAACGTCAGTCGAAAATTGTCAGCTGGCAAGACTCTGTGTGGTTACAGTCCACTGTGGCAGTCTGAAACCTGCATTACAATTTCGAATAGGTCTCCTGCAACTATAAAACATTACAGCATAACGAGCAATTAAGTGTTAAATTGCCCAATTTTTTTTTTTACAAGCAGAAGCTGAGTATATACAAAGGTTTAACTGCACAAACAGGGGCTTTTGTCAGAACATTTATTTTGCACTTTTCAGAAATGATTCAGCAGTATGGGTGTGGTAGTCAACAATCACGCTCTTCATGGACTGTCTTTCTGTCAGTACAGCCTGACTTGGGACACATCATATAAGCCTGTTAAGCCTTTAAAGTATTTCAAAAGTATATAAAGTTTATTGTTAGTGTTGCACATAACATAGTGAGGACAACACGTCAAACATGGCCGAGCTGTCAGTTTGCTGACACGTCCCACAAACATTCACTTATGGGCAGATCAATCACACAGTTTACTGCGTGCTTCCATGGCTGCTGCAGTTTATATTCGCAGATGATACGGATCAGTGCAGGACCTGCACCTCAAACTGCACCTGATTTCAGCAGTAAAATTACTTAATTTGCAATAAATACACAATAAATGTCAGATGTGATTGGTTACCGCGTTACGATTCTCCACCTCTTGAATGTAACAGTTCACTGAAGTGAACTTTCCCTCCCGCTCTGCTTGATAATTTCCTTGCTGTTCCTAGTGAGACGTTTGCTGCTTTACAGAGGCAATGAATGGGATGCTTCAGCTCCATCTATCTCACCGTGTATAGGGTGTCTTTACCCTAAGAGAGTAATGTAGTGTAAAACAATAGGACATCAGGGAGGGCTGTTTAAAATGATAAGAGGGACAGGAGGGTGTGATTTCTGGAAAAAGACTGCCTTTTTTTTTTTTATGTTCATCCACCTTTTCTCCAGTAATACTGAAAACGACATGGGGTCGAGAGTTCATCCTTCTGCTACCGTACAATCCACAGTAAGTCTTGTGATAGGTAAAATGGCTGTGCTCTCTCTGCAGTGCAGCTCAATGTACAAAATGAAACAATAATGTATATAATGTGTGTATATGAACATTATATTTATTATTACTTAGGTCGATTCATCTCTAAATAATTTTCTTGATTCATTGATGAGTTCTTTGGTCTATAAGATCTCAGAAAATATCCAGATTTAAGAATGAGATTACTTAACTAGCCGACCATACCTTAACCTGATTGATTATCCAAATAATTGACAACTAATATAACAACTGACGACTAAACAATTAATAGTGGCAGCTTTTCATGTGTTGCAGACTACAGCAGCCTTAAAAATGGTCCACTAACATTCACTGCTTAGACTTTACTTAAGGACAAACTTCATCTCAATTTACCCTTTGGGTCCGAGTCTGCAGACAGTTAAAATCAATGTCTAGCACAAACTGTCCTCTGTTCTCATGATTCACTCCACTGGGAAAACCTATAGATAGTAAACACAGCGCTAGGTAATATTATTGAGCAAACACATTTTCGGGTGAAAAGCAAGACTTCTATAAGTAAACAATATCGAACAGCTCGAAAACTCAAAACATATCTCTTATTTAAATCAGTAGGTTCACACAGGACGGAGGTGTGATCTTGGCACTCAAGGACGTCCTCGATCAATTATAAGGCAACCACCAGGGATAGGCAAAGATTCTGCATCAATGCATGGCAAATGAGTTACCATCAATCCAAAATCAATATGTAATAAGCTGTCCTCTAACTTTTCCCAGTACATGTTACTCCTCTGTGTCTCCATCGATCCATACATTCCAGGGTTCATGAAACTTTTAACATCATGACTTATAGATCAGAGATACTCAGAGAGAATGGACAATGGACCGTCCTCCCTTGCAGATAAAAACACAGCGTGATTTTCACCTGATGGTGAAAAGCATGAAGTAACGTCTGACTGATAAATTATAAAACTGAATCAAAACAATGAGTAGTTACAGTAGTAAGAGCTGCACCGTTACAAAGATCTGAAACTTGACTCCTGTCATGTGGCTTTGTTTAACAACTCTGGGGAGTAAAGCCAAACTGGACCTCCTTAATCCCTTGCCTTCTTTCCGCGACTATGGCTGGAGGCATATCAACCATGTCTGCCACCCTCTTTCTCCTTCTCTCCCTCGTTTCTGTTCCAAAGACACGCAGAGATAAGCACGAACACATAGCGGTTTGGGCCAACTGGCAAGTCTCTGGGAAGCCGCAGTGCAGAAACACAAAGCACAATAAGCAGGAGACAATGTGGTTCTGTTTCCTCGTTCAGTGGGAGAAATGACCCGAACAGTCTGCCTTTGGTTATGGATGAATATATCTGACCACCTGGCCTGTTTATGTGTGTGTGGCCTGGTTATATGGATTAAAACTGGGTCATTTAAGAGATAGGACTGCATAATATGGTCTTTTTGAGACTCTGATATCAGATTTCGTTGTCTTTTTGCAGATAGTACTGTACACTTGTGTAGGGTGAGTGGGAGAACTAACCTCTTATGTGTTCCACTCTGTGAGCATAACAGCTACATGTTAAGCATCAAGGTCTCTTACAAAATTCCTCAGTGAGGTAAAACGTGGCCTTTCAGAACACTGAGAGGTCATTTATTCAAGACAAATAGTAGAATATAGTCACAAGAGAATGCTCATTCTAAGACTGGGCATTAAATTGATCTCAAGAACTACGTGCAATGTAAGAATAGTGTCTGAAATGAACAACCAAGCAAAAATGTGGGTAGGGATACGTGTTATCGACTCATGTTAAACAACATAATCAGTTGTAATGGCTACCTCGCTCGCAGTTGGGTTGGGCGATGTCCACCAAACTGGCACATGACAATGTCCACAGTGAAAGATCGTGATGGATGGTGCTCTGACGACAACCACCAACTGATCTAATCGAGCAGAGCAAACTGTCTCCCGTTACCACAACATACATCCAGGTTTAAAAGCATCTTTGTCTCTGCACCACATGTCCGTAACTTAGTTCTGTCTTCAAAGCTTGAAACAAAGTTAACCAGCTAGTTATTACGAGGACATTCTGGCGATGAGCCTTCCAAATCATGATGTCATCAGCGACGGGCAATTGCATCGTTCACAGGCCCAACCCTAACTGGCTCTCTCTGATAGCTTGTACTCCAACTCAACAAATGCCATCAACACGCAGAAGCCTTCTCCATTAACAAAGCGACCTAGACATTCTATGATAAAGAAGTTCAACATAACATAGCTTGCACTGCACATTCATGTAGTTTATTTTGTCAAAATACTTCCCCCAAAAATGAAAAACATCACTCTTCGGCCTGCTGGATACCACTCTGCCTGTAATGGAAGATCCAGTGAAGTCTGACTGAAAACGTCGAACATTATCAAGCTCAGATCTATCATTCTTGCTACATGGATCAGTGCAGATACTCACAGATGACAGTTCTATCACTGCGTTCCATGCAAAAGATGTAAACTCCCAATATATACTAGGGTTGATGATTACATTTATCGTAAAAACAAATACTGATGACAATTTGTAGATACTACAAATGTACAAGTCATTTAACACATGAAAACATGCTCAAACTTTCTCATTTGTTTCATTGGTGGATATAAATCAAAGGGAAATGGTCCAATTGTCAGTCTGTGTGTTCATTAAAACACAAAGTGACAGACAAGGACATGCAATGGCAATGTTTGTGCTGTATCTGATTTCAGCGTTTTTAACTTGAGGGATAGCTGGGAGCAAGGATTTGGAATGTATTTACCATATAAAACGTGTCTAGTATTTGATCACCACACACAAATCTGTAAAAGACCTACATTACAGGATATTTAATCCAGGCAGCGCTGGCTGCTAGAGCAATGTAATCAAAGATTTATGAAGTTGGCATATATATCACAATGCTGATCCTTAACAAGCAATAATCATCCTCGGGTACAAGGGGGAAGCAACTGATGCAAAACTAATTCATCTTTCCAACATTGTACCTCAATTTATTTTTATCAATATCCCACCCGAGTGCATGGACGAGCAGACCGGCTGAAAAGCTCCAATATACTGGACACATCACAGTTTCATAGTTTGTTTGTAACTGCACTGCGACATTCCATTGTCTGTGAGTCGGGTGGCTAAATCTCATATTACATAACACTGATTTATCTCATCTAGCTCCATCTAGCATCTAGGCTGCAAGGTTAGGAATCCGGTCCACTGTAATGTCTCTAAAGTCTTTTGTCTGAAAGGGAGTACAAGATAACCAGATCTGATATCTCATTATCACTGTGGGACAGATGCTGTACCTACACTGGAACACAGGTTTTGAGCCAAAACATATGAAGGATCAACGGCCACGAATAATGAACCAAAAGCACACTGAAACAAAGTTTTAAAAAAGTTAAAACCCAAGAGAAAAGATTACTGAGATGGTAAATTGAGTATAGACTGTGAACTTTTTCTTAATCTTCAGTTAGACTGGAGCTGGCTGATGCATGATCCTAGATACTGTATGGCTTGTTAAGTATGTAAAACAGGAGCTACAATATATTCATCTTGTTATCACAGTTATAATCTTGAGTAAAGACTTAATTCAGCTGATCTGCAAGGCACACTTTACATTCCATTCAGAGGTTTCATAATCCAAAGTGTGAAGTTATTTTTAAACACTGTTATGTATTCAATTGAATGAATCTGTTGTTGAGTGTTTGTATGACTGAAAAAAAGTGATTGAATTGATTTGACTTCATGTGACACCTCGGTAGCATTTGTTGACCATTCAGAAACAGAGCAGTGTGTGCAGGGAATTAACTGCATGCTCATATAATCGACGCAGATCTGCATCAGTCACAGCTGCAATTATGTGAATTTAGAAAAACATTTTGATTCTTCAGTGCACATTTAGAAAAAACCCTCAAGCTTGTGCATAAAGCCCATGCTATGGAAATTCTTCTCAATTCATGCATATTCTATTTGCTTTATTATTTTTAGCACAGACCCCTTGGGCTGGGGAATTCTTCCAATTAAATTTTCCATAGCCATATCTTCAAATGTCAATATTGTGATTATCATTTTAATGGCCTAGGTGACGCCCAGCCAAAACTGTAATGGATTTTGAAATGCATTAGACCTTTATTAATATCTTGGCTTTATTTCAGATTAAATTAGATGCAATATAGTGACGCCCCAATTTAGACATAATATTAATACTGACTCAATTGTCAGCTAAATTTTAACTCATTACATTGCCCTGTCAGAGGACAATAACACCTGGTATTAATATCTAAACTCTATTATGACTTAAACGCTGGCCAGGGCACCAATACAGAGCACACACACACACACACACACACACACACACACACACACACACATTCACAGTCTAGCTGACATTATTATTGCCCGAGTAAGGCTGTGAGCTAATAAAAGTCTGAAACACAATTTGTTTATTCAAAGCTGACAACACATAAGCAGCAGTGAAGAAAACAAACTACAGTAATATTCTGGGAGGATATTTCTGACATCAATCATGTGTGCAAGCTCCTTTGCTCAAACTAGGGTGGGGTTTGGCAGCAGTTTGGCACACTGCATCTCTCTTCCACACCTAATATAATGTTATTTACACTTTACTGTCACTGTCATTGACAAAAGTGTACTCATGGGCACATGCAGAAGCCGAAAAACTGCTGTAATATACCCTGCTCTCAATAACAAATTGTTATATTTAAAAGTTGACATAAATTTCAGAGGTCTTGTGTGTGTTTACACAGAGAACAAATCCCTTCAGAGGCATGTCCTAAAACTGAAGCCATAATAACAAATCTCAGAAGGGAAAACACAGGTGTTACAAGTGATTTAAGTGGGAATTAAGCCATCATTAATTTTTTGGTTTACACCTGTGCTTTTCCTTCTTTGACGTGTTAAAATGTCCTCCAGGGTACCATGAGCTTCTTGGAGATTTTTTAAAGCTGCACATTTCAGTGTACTCAGCATACTGTACGGTTGAGTACAAATAATGTTGACAGAAAAGTTGCATATTTGATTACACTTCTGTCAAATCCATACTGCTAGCTGTAGCTGCCTTTAGCTTGTAAGCTAGGTTTACCATGCAGGTAGCGTCTGTATTTGCTGACTGCCCGGACTGAGCTCGGAGCACCTGGGGAGCATTGGTGTTATTTACTATCGGACTATCACCTCTTGAGGTACAAACCAAGGACTTGAATGGGGATTTTAAAAAATGTAATCGTGCAGCTCTTCTGGACATTTTCCAAATTCTACTTGACCTAATGGCTCCTGTATTCACCGTTTTACATACCCTTCTTTCACAATGTAGGCTTACGAGAAAAAGTACTTTTTGGGCCATAGTGCATGACGTTACAATGTAATTACACAGTTTGGCCACTATGAAAACTGGCTTTAAAGCCTGCCGCTCTTCCTGGGGACTTGGTACGAACTTGACTAGGGGCTAGCTGGTTAGCACGCTAACTTAAGTCGATATCTCTGCAACTGCACAGACGTCAAAGCTGTTGTATTTTCGTATCTGTTGATAAGTTCAGGTACATTTTGAAGGTTTAAAACTAAAATCAAACCATATTGCACCTTTAAAGTCTTGCTATCAAATTATGTAGATGGATTCCCTATTAATCATAGTAGTTTATCTTTTAGACTGAATATTTATTATACTTTAAACACCTTAAACTTGATTTCAAACTTGCAGAATATCGTTGGTGCATGCTGGGCTTTAAACCCATCGTTGCATGTTGCATTGGGCAGATACCATCATAATATCGCACACCTGTTTCACATTAGTGTGTGTGAATATTCACTTCAGGGCAGTTTCTCAGCACACTGTAATAACCAGTGGATAGATGTCACTGATCGGAGTACCAGCTGGAAACTACAGCTGCATGTAAAGGCACCAAATGGCTGTCCCTATGTATAAACTCCTCCAGCCGTTACAAGTGTCCTCCTCCACCCGGGCCCCCAGCTGCCATTGCGGGGGCAGGAGGAACAGATTGACTTGTCAACACCGTGCTGTCAACAACCTCTCGGTCATAACTTAACCTGGAGGAGACCATAACCCCATCTCAGTAAAACACACAGTAGATGGGGGGGCATGGAGGGTGTCTTTTTTTTGACTGTAGCGAAAATATTCTCACTCAGAAGTGAAGCAGGAACATTCACACACACTGTGCAATGCATCCGACATGCTTGAAAAACTCGAGAAAACTGCTGCCCCGGCTGCTGCTGCTTCAACTCCCAATTCCAGCCCTCAAAAAAAGAGAGAAATACCCGTCCAGTCGCTGGAAATGAAAAGTCTTCTCATATAGGTTGCTGAAATAAGTTTGAAGGGATAAAAACCCACATGTAGAGTGAGAGGTTATGGCTGAAACGTCCCCACAGACTGAACGCTTCAGAGGATTTTACATGCCTCCCCTCCTCCTCCTCCTCCTCCTCCTCCTTCCTCTAGCTAACCCACCGTCCACTGGAGCGTATCGGGACAACAACATTAGTTTCCGTGTGCTTTTTTAAAAAAACTTACCAACAGTTCTTGAGCCTGACCCCGAACCAAGCAGAAGGTACCAGATCCACATCATACGGTCTCCGTTTCCCCCCCACCCTCCACTCGGCCTGCCCTGACTGTCCTGCCCCGCCGCGGGGCCAAAAAAACTGGGGGCAAAGAAGAAAAACTTCTCCGGTGCAGCTAATCCTTCCTGCCGGTACTTCTGTCTTTAAAGTTTCGCTTCCGACATAATCACGAGTGCACTTGGCGTGAGGGAAAGAGGTAGCTTCGCGTTGGCAGTCCGGTTAGGGGAGTAACAGGCTGGAGCTGGAAGGGGCTTCGGGGTGGCGGCAGGCAGGCTGGGGAGTCGGTCGCTCGTGTGTTGGTGCTGAGAGAGGCGGAGTCGGAGGCAGAGAGCCGGAGAGCAGAGGTCGGCCAGTCCGGGACAGCGGTTTCCAAACTGCGGGCGAGGGACCGCTAACGGTCCAACCGTTAGCTAAACCAGGAGCTGCGTACTAAAACCGTTACTCCTGTCAAAGTTAGCTAGCAGCCGTTAACTCACTAACGGTTACAGTTACTCACTTACTAACTTACTTACTTACTTACTTACTTACTTTACTGACTGACTTATTTACTTACTGACTGACTTATTTACTCGGCACAAATGGGCTAAACAGAATTTAAATGAGCGGACAGTCATTTTGGACAGAACCCCGGGATAAGTTACAAAATGAGGGTCCAAACTGAGGCTACAACGGGTATGAGGAGGACCTGGGCAAGGAGCACTTCCACATTCACTTTTCCCACAACTTTTTAAAACTTTATATCGAATTATTGCTTAAAAAACTAAAAGACCCTTAATATATAATACATTGAAAAGTAAACCAAGCATGATATCCCATTATAAAAGTTGGCCCATTGAGGATAACTACCGACTAACTATATTTTACACTTACTGCACCTCCTGTAGAAATGTTATCAATGTTTCACACCTGTCATGACTAGAATGAGAAGCCAGAATAGATAGATGTGCTCAAGTTTATTTATATAGCACATTTTGTACCACAGGTTTAGACTCAATGTGCTTAAAAATACAACTAAAAAGTCAAGATCACACCATACGTGACAAAATGCAAAAAACATAGAAGAGAGGAAAACATATAGAAACAGAGAAGAAAAAAACATAGAATAAAGCAGAAGTAGTAAAATGATAGACAGGAAATTATCAATACAAGCAGAAGTGCAAAAAGAATGAGTCACCAGCTGTCACAGGCTTTAATTTGAAATTTCTGCTTTTTGGGGCTGTGTGTGCTATTCATGCATATAAATGGCTGACCCACTGATACAAAACCATTTCAAAAGCAAAGAACAGAACAATGTAAGGACAGCCCTTGAAGCAGCCCACTTAAAAGGTCCAGTTTGTAAGATAGTTGGTTATTGGGTCTCATTCCCAACTCGTCAAATACCAACGCTTTGGGCTGGAATATCCTCAGCAACAGTGTTTGACAGTTTTGGAATGAGACTCCATGATCATATTACAAATGGGACCTTTAAAAGAGGTTGCCTGCAGCAAAACCTCCACATTTTTAAACTATTTTAGTCAGATCACCTTGGCCTCACTCCATCTTTTCATTCACCTCCCTCCCTGCTCCCTCCGTTCACCTGACATGGGCGCTTCTTCATGCGCTCTCTATCCGTTTAACCAACCAGATTGAACCTTGAACACAATCAGCCAATCATGTCTCTGCCGTCAAACTTAAAACCGCTCTCCTCGCCGCTGTCAGCTGTCATTTCAGGCATTCGTGCGACCCTCCCCCATCCTCCTCCTGCTCTTCATCAGATATTCGGGATCCTTCTTCCTCCATCAGCACCACCAGTGTCTAGACTCCATTGGGTTCCTATTCTACGCACAGCTTCATCACCTCCCGAAATATTACTAACCGCCAGCCTTTTTCTTATTGTCTTTTGTACACATGTTCACTCAAAACCGACGAGTCTCCCTGATTTAAATCATTTTTACAGACAGTTATTTAGCCAGATGGGGCGCCGCTACGTACCCGTTTCTGTTTCACACCAGTAATTTAATTTCATCATCCTTAAATTTTAATTAGATCTCCCATTTTTATTTTTTTTGCCATATGACATGCCAAGATTCGGCTTGCCAGCTGTGTGCCAAACTTGACCTTTAAACGGTTCATCAGACTCTGCCCCGATACTGCTTGTTTGCTGAGGTGTTTTTTTTTTCATAGGGATGTTAATATTTCGAAACTGAGAGAAAAAAAAAATAGGTATGGAGGCAACAGATGGCACTTGGGGAAAAATACTTAGAGCAATCTTTTTAACAGATGGTTTGTCTTGATGAAAGTTAAAAGAGGCAAAGACTTGTCAGAAAATCAAAGAAAGGAATTTTCTAGTGCGGAAAAAGAGGTTTCTTCTCTCCAGTTGTGTTTGTTGACGTTCCTGTTCAAACTCGAGGAACTTTCAAAGAGAGAGGACTTGAATATTTAACAACCCTCATACAGCACTGTCCACGCACTGATGCATAGAATGCTTGCATACAGAGAGATACAAGACAGAAAGTAAGGGAGAAAGTACCTTCGTGTTTCATATTGGTGTTTTCATGCCAATTTAAGCTGAATTGAATCAGAGAGAGAGACAGAGAGCGGTGTAAGGACGGGAGGCTTCACCTGTCAAACCTCTCTCCTCTTTATCGTAGAGCTGCAGCTGTGTGCAGACACACAACCTCGCTTCAAACAAACCCCCCCTCATCTTTGAGAGCATGCGAACCTGGAGGCGTGCGATTGGGGCGAGTCCCAATATCAGCTCACTCCTCCAGCTCACTTTATATTCATCCACACACTGCCTTATCAAGCCACGGCTTCGTGCAGACTTTAACTCCAGGGGAGGGTCTTGGCATGTCAGTCGGATCTGTTAAAAAAATTGTCTGAGATTCCGACTCGATAACTTCTGCTGGAGCCCGCTGTCCTCATATTCCCCCGTTGTTTGCCTGCAGGGCCGTATGTATTTCAATTTGTTAGGATGAGTCCCGATGTTTGCGTAACCGCTCTCGAAACGTCTACAGTTGGCAGATATGAATATTTCAGTGATCGCCACAGCTAACAAAAGCAGACACAAGTCCCCTCAGCAGCGATCCCGAATACAATCAACACTAATAAAGCTAAATGCTTGTTGAGGAGGAAGACGATTTGTCAGTCAATGTTTAATGGATTCCATTCTGCTCCCCTGGAGTTATCATTAACGTTAATGCTGAGCTGTTTCACAAATTATACAGCCTGATCCATGAACCAGAACGGTATAATCTGTTTTGGGGGCCTCTGCACTGGAGGGCTGCGAGCTAAAAGCAGAAATGTGCTCCACTACAGTACCGATTGACACACAGCGTTTCAGCCATGCCCATCAATTAGTTTGGGCTATCTATAAACAGCTCAGACCTAATTAGCCACTGGCCAACAAATGGACTCATTAGGGGACATTAAACTCTAATATGAAGGTTGTTATTGACTTAATCGCAGGAGAAGCCCAATTAGTGGCCAAATTTGGAAAATGACTCTGAAGGTAGTGAGACGATCTGATTGGCGGAGGAGAGAGGAGCATGGCAACCTGGAATGACTTTGCCGGTGGGTGAGTGGTGGCACCGAGACAAAAAAAAAGGAGAGCGAGGGAGATTCAGCCAGAGATGTAGCAGGGAGGTGAAGGGATGTACGACTCGAGCAACACAAAGAGAGAGTCTGTGTGAGTCTGTGTGGGTGTGAGAGGAGAGAGAACGCAACACTTTCAGAGCAGACGGGAGATGGAGAATGAGTTATGAGGCCGATGGGGAGGAAAGTTCCAGGAGGGGGATGAGGAAAGAGAGAGAGACGAAGAAGGTGAACGAGATGATTTGAGAATAAAGAGGAAAGAAAAAAGATCAGGGAGACATTGTAATAGAAAGATGTATTTAATGTATTTGCATAAATCTCCCTCCTTTCTCAAGGTATTACAGTGTATTACAAAGTATTACGCGCAAGCTGTCGGGTATTACTTAAAAGTACGTAGCTTGCCAACAAGAGGAGCCGCTGTCAGCTAATATATCACCTAATCTAATGAGTGTGAAATGAGGGATGAGAGAGCAATAATACAACTCATGAGAGTTTCAGGATGATATGTCCTTGTCATGTCAGACTGCCCCCGAGGTGGCTGGTAAATGCCAAGGCCCCTACAAGGACCGGCGATGGCAGCTTCACTTTCTGGTGTGACTCTTGACATTCATCTTATATTTAATAACCAGCTATGCGAAGGACATCTTTGTTTGTGAGTCGGGAAAGCAATGGAGAGCGGACAAAACAAGAGAGAGGACACATTAAGGGACAACGCGCTAATGATTATAGCAAATGTTTTCGCTCGCCCATTAAGAAGTCGACCTTAGTGGCGAATGTTTGGAGCGACACACACGTCTCTCCAGAAACAACAGCGCACACGCAAATGCAATTTATCCGATGAGAAACACCTCCACAGATATATATTCCCGGTATTTTTCCGACCCGCACTCATGAGTCTCCTTCATGCTCCTCCAAGTGCATTAATTGAATAATCATTCAATTTTGTGATCAATGCCGTGTTCCACTGGCATTAGTTAGCAAAGCTGATGTCTGGCCCGGTGCTGCAGAGACATTAGATAGGCATCAACAATTGAATCAGGGGGAGATAGAAAGGATAGAGTGTGTGTGTGTGTGTGTGTGTGTGTGTGACTGTCAATCTATAAGGCCCAAGCTGAGAATCAAGTGAGGGACGGATATTGATTTGGGATTTCAGAGGCAGGGGCCAATAACAATTTGAGCGAGGAACGCCTGGAGCATCAACAATTACTTTCTTAATTGAGCTCGACAAAATGATGCACAGATCGGAATGGGTTACGCAGCAGATTGCACAAAAGAAACAAGGGTGATAATGACTGACAAATATAGCATTAGCATAACATTATTGCAATGGGAAAGTAAAGAACAAAACAAAGTATGATCGTTCGCAGGGCTATCTGTGTGACTGTAAATAACTGGGGGGCTACCCTGCTCAAATGTGAATGGGAAATGTTAATTAAAACCCACGCTGTAAAAAGTAATAATGGACCCTCAGTAGAAAAGTTATTAAGAACAATAATAACTGATCGATTTAATGTAATGATTCACTCTATAACAGTCAAACATACACAGAAAACTGCACACAGTCATTTAGCTGGAAACCAGCCAGCAGTTGCTTCTGACGGATAACGATCCGAATGAGCTCCAACGTAAAGCTGGAAGAGGCCAGATTTACTCTCTGTGGTTCTCTCAAGGCCGCAGTAGTCTATTATCACATCTGGTCTCCAAACAACAGGCAGTGGCATTTTTAAATAGCGGCCTGTAACAAGGTCAAGTGCGGCCGGGCGTTTGCGTAATCGTCTCACACTTACACATGATTAGTAGCCGTTGGTTAACTGTGAGCACTCATCGAGGTTTCATTCCTCTCTTTAGGCGAAAATCTAAACTAAACTGTTGCACGTATGGTCTTAGATGTCTCTCTAAATGACAAAATTATTGTCAATTTGAGTTTAAACAATGGATGATTAAAGGGAGCAGAGTCGCCAGGGGCAGTGTGTCCGACTGGGACCGTCCTCTGAGAGGCTCTCCGTGGAGCCGCGATGGTGCTTTAAGCTAAATGCAGCAGAGCGCAGCCGAGGCTGATGGGAATTCATTAGTTTTGTAGGCATTAGGTCATAAACCACAGTATTGGACAAATTTCAATTCTGACCTGATAAAAACTCAGGGGAACGACCAAAGCTATTACATATCATCATGTGGGCAGCATGCTTAAATGTCCAAAGCCAAACCTTGGGGCGAGCTAACTATTGAGACATTTCGCTTTGAACTCAAACTGTCGGCTTGCTGGTGATGCAAGATGAAAAGTCAGCGGACTACCAAAGACTCTGTGTGCCGGTCCATGTAGAAGATGTGAGGATATATCACTGGATAATTGAAAGCGTTGACCTGCTGATGGCTGCAAAGTCAGGCGATCTCCAAAGTTATTAGCTAAATTTAAATGGACCCTAGTATTCTACCAGAGACTGATCTGTTCCGGCCTAATCAGAATTCAGTTTCAATCAGATCTACAGGGGTGGTGTGAACCTTTGATATTCTGGTCAGTAGGAAAATATTAACCATGTAGATAACCATTCCGATCATTTCTCTCTGATCAGAATTAGATATATTCTTTCTGTGCATGCTCGCCCCACGTTTGGGTAACATCATAGGTGATGTTGCTTCCTTTCGACACAAAAACACATCGAGAGCAAGACTACTCTGTGGCTGATGCAACTTCTTTGTTGAAGGTCTTAAAGGAGTTAAAGATTGATGAATGCCTTGATGGTGGAAAGGCTTCAAACAACTAGCGGTTCGAACAAGTGTTTGAAAAAAGCTGAACAGTGCCGGAAGCTGAATCCACCGAATCATTGGACCAAATCAAGAACGGCTGAAGGCAGCCTACTAACGTAAGGAAGGTAAAAGTCACAACAGCAAGAGTGGTTCCAACCCAGACAGACTTATGGATGATCTAATGGGAGAGTCACGATTGGTCGAACATGACTTTCTGGATGTGGATGTGGGGTTTGGGGATAACTCGTCTGAGGCTCCTGTTTGTATCCATCCAATCCACCCAGATAGGCTAAATAATTTAGTCTGGAACAAAGCAGCTGTCCAACACTGCCGACTTTACAATGACTAAAATCCATAGCATTGTTGGTTTGTTTAAAGAATAACAACTTATACTTACTGATGAGTGGCCTGTTGTGCCAGTGTAAATAAGAATTGTTGACTATCTTTAGAAGCAATGGTAGAAGTAGTATGCGGGTGTAGCACTGCAACAGCTCTGAGAGAGGAGATCAGCTGGGAATACAAAGCGTCTGACTTTGATTCCACAGAAGAGAGATTTGCATCCCCTCGCCAACAGTCAGCACTGGTTTCCTCTAACGTCAACAAAGTAGTTTTAGATGCTTAAACCTCGCCAGAACCTTAACCTTAAAGGTGGCAAATCAGAAACACTTACTGGCAATGGTCATGTTGTTTTAGAAGGAGCAGAAAAACAACGTTTGCCTGCCAGTTTGTTGTCTGATCTGGTGTTTTGGAAGGCAATGAAAGATGGACTAATGAGCCGTTTATGTATGCAGACTTTTTGGTCAAAACACCCTCTGGTCAGGGGCTCACAAACACCAGAATTACATTCTTAAGCATTAAAAATGGAATTAAGTTGCTGGTTTCTTGCTTCCTCGCCGAATAATGTCTCTAGAATTTTTTGCCTCTATCAGAAGGGTTGTTCAGACTGAAGTCTATAACTCTTACTATCAAAGACAACATTAAAATGGACTTGAGGATTAAACAGAGTCAAAGAATTGAGCCCACTCAATTGTGCATAAGTCTGGGAGCATGCGGCCAGCTGCGCTGACAAAATCTAATAGAATATTGAGGAGCAGAAGGAGCGGTGCTATCACAGGGTGAACGAGAGAGGCGAAGAAATCGGGAGGACAGACGGGAGCATCAGGGCTAGAAGGTCATGTGATGGAACGAGGCCGCGATGAAAAGAGGCACCAGCGCTCCCAGCAGGCTTGGCCTGTTTTATAGCAATCATTTTGGCTTGGCCCGCTGCTCAAACCCGCAGGCTGCCTTCGTTTAGAGGACCACAAACTGTCTCAGGTGTTTTTTCACGGGCCAAAGTGGGCCACTAGTTCCCTGCCTTCCTGCCATACCCTGGCCCCTATTCTGCATCTTTCATCAGACTGCTCGGCTCTCCAGGCTATATTTGTGTTAGATAAAAAAGACCCAGATTTGAAGAAGGGTACCACTGAGAGTGACCTTGAGAATATTACAGCGGCGTCGACTGTCCGAGAAAAGCTTGAATGAACAAATATGCATAGCGCCAGTGAGCGAGTGACGTGTGTGAGCTATTGAAGTGTGAATTGGAACAGAAGGAGCAGTGGACAGCCATCGAGAACAAAAGAAAGTTGGAGCAAGCAGCGAAGAAAAGGATTGGCTCGTATGTAAGATTCAGCAGTCAAGTGCATGAATATAGATGGGTGTGTGAAAAGTGGGTTAGCAGGAAAGGGAGCATGAAATATCTTAACTAAACTGAAAGTTATGGGTGTTAGGAGAGGTTTCGTCGAGGGGCGTGATAGAGTGGATCATGTGGAGAGTTCAAAAGTGTTCGAGAGACGACACGCAGGAGGACGGCAGGAGGGAGCAGCACTGTAGCCGCCTGAAGGTTTCGAGACGGGCCAGGAGTGAAAGAAATTGTTTGAGTCTGGGTGCAGCTGGAGCATGGAGATTGACCATGAGAGGAGGAAGCTGGGTTTGAAGGGGCAAGAGTCAGCACAGTGAGAGGGCCAGCCAGTCGGGCGGGACCAGTGAGATCCGCAAGACTCTGGGATAATAAGCAACAGCGCCATGGGGGCTCTCACACACGCCTGGCTGCTCTGGGCTGTGATTGGAGCAGCGGGGAGAGGGGAGGGAAGGGGAAATAAGAAGAACAGCGTGAGGGTGGTCGGGGAGCTTGCCGAGAGTCGGGCCTTTGATCGCATTGTGAAGAATTACCAGCTCGATTCCCACTTCTGCTGGGCGCCGGACCCAGAGCACCACGGGAAATGTTCACATTCGAATATCAACCCCCATCTCTTCATTTATTGACAGAAATACACACACAAAACAGACTTTGCGCTGTTGCCTTGAGGAGCTATAGGCTGTGACACGCGGTGACGTGAGGTAACGCCGGTCTGCACACACACATCTTTTTGGCTGTCAGCGCTGACACACTGAGACTGATAAAGAGGCCGGCCGCCAGAAGCATCTAAACAATAGCAGAGAGAAACTGGAACATAGTTGAAATGTAGGACATCTTTTGAAGTGCGAAGACAACATGTCTCCGACTGGACGACGCGGAGGCAGCCACTCGGATTCAAAACAGCGGAGAGGCTGCTGCGAAGCAACGTGATTCACCTACAAATGAGTCCCACGTTGCCACAAAAACATACTCCAACCTCATGAGAATTTATGCGCCGTAATAGAAAGTTTCTAAGCAGCTTTTTCGGTTTGCATTTCCCTTCCCTCTCAAGCACGCCTGAAGCTCGCCCTGCCGGCTGATACGGAGGTTTGTGTGTGTGGGCCGATGGGGGTTTCCCGCCTGCTGTGAGGAGGGAGGACATGTGAGCGTGGAATGAGCATAGCTTTGATCGTTTCTAATCCCCAAAGGAGCGAGGCCACCTCAGCACGGCGGCAGGGGAAGGCCAAATCCAGCATGCAGGGAGAAGGGGGAGTGTCGGTGCATGTTTGATCGCTATGCGGTGCCGATACAATAGCGCAACCGCAGACACTTGAATTTTTTTTTGAAGAAGGTGGAGCTCGATCCATCTTCCATAACATCTGATGGGGCGACGAACTGCCTTCCACTGCTCAATTTCCTATTTATGTCAGTTGGGAGCAGGAGGTGCTGGCCTCCGTCTTTGTTTCCCTGCGGATAATTTAATTGAGAAAGTCTCATTAAATACCGCTGCTGGTGGCGCCTTGGCTCAGACACATGCTGAGTCTGACCTTTCATCATGAGAACGATTAACATGATTGGATGCTCCTTTGATCAGACGGCCATTTTATTATAATTATCCTAATGGCGACTCATTTATCACGGTTAAAGTCAGACCTTGTTCGCAAAGTCGTGGCCTCCGGCGCTGTGGGGTGGCCAAAGGTTTAAATGGGCGTTCTGATTGGCTGTGGCATTGTGGCAACAAGAGGCTTAAAAAACTTTATGTTTCTTTATGTTCAGTTTTCAATGCTGCACTTATAGTGTGTTTAGGTTTAAGCACAAAAACCACTTGGTACATGTTTTACAGATACCAATAAGATAGGAAACCCCTTGATGGAGCCTAGTGGTGGCTGTGACAGGGTGAAGATGAACGGACGCCCCATAGTCTTGATTTCATAACCCGTCGTTTATGCACACCTGAGGGTAAGGAAGGCTTAGATATAATGAGCGAAGATGGATGATTTAATATTCCGTAGCTCTAATAAGATTTGTTGTGTTTTTCCCTCGTCTCTGAACTCTTATGAAACATGTACTGCAGATTGCAATCATGGTGTGTTCTTCTGAAACACTGCATGTCTCTACCTAGGTATCAGTTTGACATCATTAGCACTCCTACTGTTATTACAGTGTATAAATGCTTCTTTGTCAAGCAAATTAAAGCAATTGTATTTTGTATTATTGGCTATTATTTCACAGATGCTAATAAACAGCAGATAATATAAAGTTCCCATTATTGGTCTGATAGATATTGTGCATCCCTGGTTCTGTCAGCACAAATATGGCTGGAAATTGTCCCCACGTCTCGTTAAAAATACCTGGTTTCATCGCCACTAACACAGCTGGGAAATCTTGAAACGCTGTCTTGAACAGTGGTCTCTTGCTTGGCAGCCCTCTAGCTGCCTCCTGACACGCAGTTCAGCTCGTATACATGTAATCTGAACTTGATATGACATGTACTGCAGAAATGTTGATATGATGCGTATGAAAGATACAAATTTAATTCATCCACGGTTTGCAGAGACGCACGATGCCATCATTTTGTTATGGGAACAGGACTGCAGAGCAACCGCAGAAGACAGAGAGTAGATGTTAAGTATGAGGTAGGGAGAAAAGTTTTGTTGCAGCCACTCATTATTCCACTCAGTCATGCACAAAGCTCCCATGAGGGAAGGATTCTGTATACAGAGCATATAAGACTCAAGAGCAGTGTGAATAAACAAATACTGGCTATCAGAAACTCGCCGGCTATTTACCTCCGAGTTATCAGGGAGTGTGTTTGCGTGCACATTGTTCCCATCTTTTTTGCCCACTGCCATGCGGGCTCACAGTAAGAGCTGTGATTACACACCTTTTTCAGAGACTGACCCGGGATGGTGGAGCCTTCTTCTCAAGGGGATGTAGTGTTTGTGCACATGAAAGAGTGGGCACAGAAGAGACAGACAGAGAAAAAAAAAAACTGTCTGTGCAACTATTTATGTGATGTTGTGCGAGCAAAATCACGGATAGCGCGCTTGGTATTCCACCCACAGGTAGAGATCGCAAGGCCACTCTGAAGCAGTCCGAGCTACCTTGGGACAGCTCCGGCAGCTCTCACTTCACAGTCCTCCTGTACACATCCGAGACCCCGCTGGGGCACTCGGAGGGGTGGTTAAAATTGGAACACATTCATCTCAATCCCCCGCCTGCCAGCGCTAATGGATGTTAGCCTGTTTTGGAGAGACAATGAAATCGAAGAAAGACAGGATTCGGGGCTCCTGTGGCGTGCGTGGACACGAGTGAAAAACACAAACACGTCTAATCCCTTTGTGTGTATTATACATGTTTTGAATTCGACAACAGGCTCTTCGTAGCCTCGCAAGCGGAGCACTCTTCCCCCTCCATTGTTTCACGGTAGCCCTGATGTGTCAGTTTACCGCAATCAGAGTGGAGAATACAATTACTTTTCATTCTGCTCCATCTGCACATTGTCTGGCCTTTGTCCCGCGTCCCGCTTCCTCTACTACAAAGAGAAGGTGCGTCATGAAATCTGAGGGATGATTGAACGCAGGCTCCAAGGCTGCAGACTGAAATGCAGCCGCCTATAGTTGAAAAGGTATATTGGAAAATGAAGACGTACTTGTGCTTTTACACAACATAAACTATTTTTCTCCCTGCGATTTAATTCACATCCAGGCTCAGAATCTTGCCTTGTTTTCGGTCTTAATTTCACTGGATTTTATGCCTTTCAGACGCCACCTCGGTTCACACACCATCTATTATGTTTCTCTATGCCTGTAATGCGGCTCTGTCTTTTTTCCCCCGCAGAAAAATATCACCCCTTGAGACCGTACCTTTAGGAGAAACTAAATCACAAACAAAACAGACTGAAATATCTATTCTGCCAATTTGCCTCGCCGGTTTTGGAGGAATCCATCAAAAAAAGCAAGACTCCCTAGGTGGAGAAATAAAAGGAGCATTTTCCCCTCCTCTCTTTTGATTTCGCCTCCTGTGGCTTTCAGTTTTGTAAAATTTACTGTATAGATGTCTTTTGGGTGTTTGTGGGGCTACGGTACTAGCCATCCAGAAACACTGTGTAACGATGTATTGTATCGATCGCGGTCTCTTAGCAGCAGAGTCGTGAGCAATGTCTGGATTTCAAAGTGGGGGAAGTGTTTGCGATGCTGCAGAGATCGAAAGTTCAGTCTCCCCTCCCCCCTCCTCCCGCCCCTCGCTGAACAGAGGTCATTAGCACATCTGCCGAACCTAGAAGTGTTGCTTCCATACGTGCAGGTGCCTCGGAGTAGTGTAGCGTAGCAGCACCGGAGAGGTGAGAGAGGCATCAACAGAAAACGAGAGACTGCAGAAGGTGTTAAGAGTAGGTGGCACGAACAGAGAGCAGGTGAGATGAACAGTTGAGCTTTTAGTTCAAGGACTCTCTGCGAGGAAGAGTTTTATCTTATTTTTCAAAAATACAAAAGAGTGCATGTTTAGTCAACGTCTTATCGTCGCTGCATCCAATTGGGATCTTATTTTTAAGCTGCTCGTCATCTTGATTAAACAGTCACCGCAGGGAGTCTGCTGAAGACACGCTTTCTGTAGGCGGGGAAGTACAAGGCCAGACGTTGATACGACACGACAGTGAAGAAATAAATGGATTAAACCATGTCGACTACACAAATTCGTACTAATATTGACATTCCAGTGTCTATGTTTTCCAAATCTCATTGCTTCTCGCACAGACTCTTCGTAGTAGTACAACATATTGTTCTAAAATGTATGTTTTATACACGATTATAACAGGAATAAATGTGGCGCACTGCTGTCGAGAACATACTGAAGACATACAACTCAAGTGAAGTGTTAGAGCGCATAACAATGAGCAGAATCTCATTTCATAACAAACGGCAGTATTTCTGAGATCACAATCACATTTGCATTGGAAATCACTCACGCTGACTTCTAAGAGCAAAGTAGCTGATTTGTGCAAACGCGAGTGCATTAATTACGCCCGGCGTTCAAGGCTGCCAATACTCACCCCACGAGCATAAAGCAACTTCTACTGTGGACTGGTGCATACATCAGTCGGCTAATCAGGCCAGTGACAAGTGGACGTACTCCACTGGTTGCAAAAAGAAGTCTGATTGTATGTAAGCTTATGAGAAAATGATTTATTATCTCAGTAAACAGTTTCCTAATGAGGTTATGGCCTCAATTGCTAGTTTCAAGTCTTTTCCAAAAGAGCATGATGATCATTTTGTAAATTATGGTCCTTTAAGGGTCACTATCATGGCGTGTCCTCAGTCATATCTAATCAGGACAGCAGCAAAGCAATGAATATCCCTCCAAGCTCCATTTTCTTGTCCAATTTCGGTCACTTCTGGCACCAAAAATACAAGATGGCGACAGCTATGATGCCAAATTCAAATCTTCAAAACAGTCGGTCGTCCAAAAACCAGTGGGTGATGTCATGTTGGGTTTACACCAACCTATCCTCATACTTAAACTACTGAATAGGTCAGCGTCTTCCAAAACAACATACTCTATCACCATCCCAAAAATAACATGGCCACATTGCTGTTGCAGCGTGCCAGCGCAACACGTACCAGAGTCTCCTTGTATGCTCACAATTTACAATTTTTTGCAAAGAGAGTACTTGGTTAAGGTGAGGCAACATGACTACTTGCTTAGCGTTTGGCAAGAAAAAATACTTGGCTAGGTTTAGGCGAGAAAAAGACTTCCGTTTGTAACGCATACACATTACTTCCATTACATTAAGTACTTGACGTTACTTCAATACGTTCGTAAGTCTGCAAAAGTCACTGTTGACTCTTTGTTTCACACTGGGCATGAAGTGGTCCCCTGAATTAAAGTCCTCCGCTTGATTAATCCCTCCACCATCCCTGACCTCCTCCCTATATGGACTTTTCTCTCCTTGTAGTACTTCCCCTTACGTCCGCCTCTACAGCTGTAACAACTTCTGAAGCTGGTAAAGGGCGCAGCCTAACAACAAATATCGTAATGACCTGCTTGACTTTTGAACCTATATTGTTGTCTGCCTGAAGAGGGATGGGCTTCTTTACCCTCTGTATAAACAGGGATTAACCTTTTCTTCATAGAACTAGGGTTATAATGTATAACCTTGCTCCATTTTTCCAAGGTCACTCTCTACACACAGCAGGGGACGATGCTTTCACTCCTTCCATGACACCATCATGACACAAATGTCATGAAACATGAGGCAAACACCATGTTTCTGACTACTTGATCTCACATTATACAAAAAGTACTTACAGTACTTGACTGCGAGGAACGAATGCGCTCCCCATATGTCGCACTGGGCAACAGTTTGGTGGATTCATCCTGATTGGCTGAGTAAGTGTATGTGAATCTCAATGTGCTGCTTCACACCAGAGTGTGGCTAAAAATGTGCAGCAGATTGTGAAATAGAACAATGCCCCTCTGATTGAGAGTGGTTAGGGTAGGGAAAGACAACACAATAGCTTCCTGCACTGATTTCCAAAATGTATTTGTATTTGGTCCTTTAACCCCTCTTCTGAGACTGCCAAAACACACCGCACACCTTGGCAGCAACCCGTGCAACCTTGAAGCAGAAAAGTCAAGCAACACCTGTTATGTTTTTACTTCATTAATCACTGAGGAAATGTGTCCTCTGCATTTGACCCATTTAGCAACCGCAGGCAGCTGTGTTGAAGCCCTGAGGAAGAAAATCAAGGTCTAAGGTGAGTGCACTAGTCGAGGGTAACGTTGGGTGAATAACCAATACCTAAACTTTGGGGAGGAAGGAAAACTCCATTCTGAGGCAGCTCAGGTGAACCACCGAGTCACCTTGGCCAGATTTAATGCTGCATTTATTGGATTAAATTCCTTTGCCTTCATTGGTTGTGATTATTCCAGATGATGATGATCCTGCCTCTTTAAGATCCCAATACCCAAATACCCAGTCTTCTCCGATCAGATGTGTTGTATTTTAAGATTCAAGTTAGCTTTACTTCAACTGTGAATAATGGCACAAATTATGCAAATGTGTGACATCTAGAAGTCGCAGAATTAAAGGTGGGACTACTGACGAGGCATTTCAGGCACTTCAGGAGCAGTGTTTTCTGCAGGAGAGAGGACCTGCAGTTGGTGCGGACTTTGGGCTTATTAACTTTTACATGCATAAGAACCTCAAGAACACACTGAAGGAAAGGTAACAAAGAAAAGAAAAAGAACAACAGGTCTCCTTTAAGATTTAATCTTTAGGATTGCCTCCCTTTTTTGTTCACCTCGCAAGCGATTGAAGTTGTGCCGCAACTCAAACTCGACACAAACCCAGAAAACAATAAAAAATCAGTAAAAAAAAAATCAATAAATTACAGCAAGGTGTGCCAAGCCTTTCTTTCAAATGAAACAAAGTGCATTGTTTTGAGTGCTTCCCATATCACTGATTTCATTGGCTTCCCTCTGAATGCTGCCTTTCACTTTTTCAATTTCCATGGAAGACTCTCCAGACTTTTCCAGAGCAGCTTGACGAACGGCGCCCAACGACACTAAGCTACTGACTGAGGGGAAGCTATTTGTACAACAGCAGGCATTTGAGCTCGCCACTCTCATGCATGTGAGTCTACAAATTATGCTAAGTGATGGCTTTTAGGCTGCTCGTATTAGAGAGAGGAGAAACAAATAGACTGAATGGATAACACGGTGCCCCTGCTGGCATCTAAAGGTCACCGCTGTTATCATACAAACTTTTCCAGCTATACAGCACAACACCCATATACAGCCCACTGCTTGGCAAACCCAATGAGTACAAGCTCGATGGAAGACTATCCCTGACAAAACTGCTAATGCTCTCCATCTCATCAAACATGGAGGCATGTATCTAATCTCGTAGCCTTGGGGCAGACCTGGAGGCCAGGCGGCTACACCCTTCCTCTCCTCAGGCCAGACCAGAGCAATTACTACTGCTGCTTCACACGCGGACCTGTGTCACCAACGCAATTAACAAGCTCCGGAGGAGCCTGGGCAACCAGAAAGGACAGACTGTGTACACAGAATGAATGATGAGAGGCACGAAGAAGGATGAGGAGCGGGTGGAACACATGAGTGGATCACGCCAGGTTGCCAGGGTTTTTTTTTTTCTGTGAACAGTGCGAGTGTAGGCGGATGTCAAACTCTGTGGAATGAAACACTGGGACTTACATCTCCAGGATTTTAATGCAGCGCATCATTTTAAAGATGCACGGAGACGTATTCGTGCCAACCAAGACGAGGAAATGTGTTGTTCCGTCTTGATACTACAATATAAACATATACATTGTTTTTACTTTCACGTATCTTTGGGCAGAGATTTTTGGAAAGCGAGCCAGCAAAGCGCTTCACTTCGCCTCCCACTTCCTCTGCATTCTACATTCATCCTCGTTGTGAGGATGATTCATCACAGCTGTGACAGAGAGAGGATAATGTGTTACAGCTCCCAGAACGAACAGCAGTAGGTTTTATCTAGGCGGGATGTTCATTTTATTCAGAGGCACGTCCCATTATCAGCTGGAGGAAGCCAGGCGTCCCGGCTCCTCTCCACCACATCCACGCCATCCTGATCCCCATCTCTATTACCTTGCATGTGACCAGTTTTATGTCTCCCTGCCGCGAGCTTAATTCTAAACTCTAATCCTCATTCTAAACCCTGCTATGAGCCCGCTCATCTGCCGCTTTTGATTGCAGTATCCCCTCAGTATCATTTCCCTTTCCTACACTACAATTCCTCTGCTTGTCCAAGTAGGATGCTCAGACAGGAAGCGATTGCACGGAGGTTAGTTACAGAGGCCCGAAGGTGTCTTTGCTGACTCGGGCATGTAAGAGTGATGGAAGCTGTCGTGAGGAGAGATGGATTCCCCCGGCCGTCTTGTCTCCACCCATTCATTGTTCATGAGCTGGGGCTGCCAGACAGCTGTCTGTACCTGCCACCTCTGACAGATGCCTGCTGTCAGTCAGTCTGGGAGGGTCTGCAATCTGCATCACCTTCTGGCTGGATCTCATACGAGCCAAGAAATCGGCGACTGGGAAGAGATTGATTTGTGCCCCGTCAGTGTTTCTCAGGGGCGCTCCGGCCCTCTGTTGAACACGTTTAACGAAATGGAGACGAGCTAGAGGTGTAGGTGTCGGTTGTGAATACAAACAAAGGAACATAGAGAGCATTTCCTTGCAACAAGAAATGTCACTTTTTTTACGCTTTCTTTTCTTTTAGCTGAGATGCTAATTCTAATCTCCACCCCCCACTGCATTCAGTTATCTGATTTGTGATTGGCCAACATACTTAGCAGCTACACCCCACTCAGTCGGGGTTGCGGTGGGGTCAGGCGTGATGTATTTGACAGAGTTGGCAGCTAAGCGTGCAGAGATGCCACCACATGTCTGAGACAAACTAAATGCGTAACATGCGGAAAAATCATTCCACTAACAAAACTGAGTCACATGATAATGCACATCATTAAGCATGGAGGAGAACTTCAGGGCTGACGACTGCACTGCGTCTGCGAGGCCGATGGCTTCTCCAAAGCCAGCATCATCTTTTAATCAGGAGGAGTACATGCTGTAACTACCAATGACCTCAGGTAAGATCTATTGTGTGTCAAAACTTTGCTTGGATTTAATTAGAACAAAAATCACTCCGGGCAGGTTCCGGTCGGTCGGTTTCAGAGCAAAGTTTCACAATCTGTTGTGGATTCCTCACTAACTTAATTTAGAAACCCTACTGTACTTTCCCTTTTGTAAAGGTCCAGCGTGTAGGATTAAGTAGCATCTGGCAATGACGCTTCAGGATTACAACCAACTAAATACCCCTCTACTCACCCTCCCTTTCCAAGCGTGTATCTCTAGAACCAGTGTTTTGTCGTCTGTTCTGGGCTACTGTAGAAACATGGTGGCGCAACATAGCGGAACATCAACTTTCGCGAGATGAAACAATTTAATCTATACTCAAGTGAGCCGCGCGCTAAACCAGTGGTTAGTTAGCTCACTTAAAATCTTTAATGTGCTCTATGGGCTCCACAACGCGGAAGATCCAGGTAATTTTATACACGGAAAGTGACACTTTTTGGGCCAATGAGCAGCTTTCATGATGGAGCTCCACCTCAGAAGCTGTGTCCAGACTTTAACTGTTACATCCAGGGGACTACTCAGGTTGGGCAGCTACTCTCACATCAAGTAGTGACAGAGTTGCTCCCTCTGTAGATATTAAACGCTCACTAAATCCTACACACTAAAGCTTTAAATAAAAAAAAAGGTTATCAGTTTGTTGTTATATCACTTACTGGTATCATATTTTTCCTTATCAGTACCCACATAAATCACCACAATGGATACAAAACACTAAACTCAGTGGACACTGCCTCTGAGTCTTGTAACAGTCGTCTCTGGTTTCGGGGAGTGGCTGGACGCAAAGCAAACAGCGGACGATGTAAAAACATCCCCTGGCTGATGCCTGTTTCCTTGTTTTGGTGTGTGTTTTGTGTGTGTAAAGAGTCCGAGGGGAAAGATGAACAAGACTGCGCATTTACTGCGAGACAAGCAATACATTCTCTCGAACGGTACAGGAGGTTTCGGGGCCCCTGCAAATAAACTGTCATTTTTCACAGGCTAATGCACATCCTCACACAAGGCTTAGACGCACACACACACATGTGCACACACACAGTCTGGGTGGTCTGTTATTAGAGAAATTTTCCATTTCTCTGCCCACTCTTTCATGCTAATACACGGAATCATTAAGTCGTAGCGGGTTGGTGGGTGGCGGCGCCGCTTCACACAAGACTCCGACTTGTCTTCTAAATGATGGCAGAGAGAAATAGGCTCTATTAAAAGGCGGCAATCAAAGCGGCATCGCCACTTGCACGCACGTCACGTAGCTAATTCAATCTCACAACCCATGAAGCAATTAATTCATGTCAATACAAATACACAAATAGGCTCTTTTCTTTTCTTTTTTTTTTTTTTTCGCCCATCAGGAAGGCGGCGGTCTCACGGCTGTGGCTCGTGTTTGTTTGCGCTTCTCTGTGTCTCTGTGTGAACACGCTCGGGGGAAGTGAACCTGGAAGCGCAGGTGTAATTGGGTGTGCAGAGAGAAAAAGGGGAACCTTGTGGCCTCCCCGGCTAAATTAGATCAGACAATCCTCTCCTCTCCATTTCCTCCACAGACAACAGGCACATTGTCGGCCCTCAGGTTTGTTATTATGTCTTTGATCAGGTTGGACTCCGCAATGAAGGCAACGCAGATGACTGGAAAATGATTATTCGCGGCCTTTGATAGCACAGGAGCCCGCGTCTGGCTGTGTTTCCCGCAGGCTAACCTAAATCAATTTAGTCACAGCCACACTAAAACACACACAAGAAAAAACAATCTCTAAAAGGGTTTGAGTGCTGCGGTGCCTGGTCAGTCCAGTGGCTTAGCGAATGCCGAGGATCAATGTCTCGTGCGGTAAATCATTAAGCCCCATTATGTCTGTAAAGGGAAACTCGCAGGAGAATGCAAACCCCAGATGTGTTACCACCCACATGGCAATGGCCGCGGCTAAATGAGTTTCTCAGAGTCGATATCTCAATGCGGAGAGATCGGACATGCTGAGAAAGCATTCCTGGCATGATGAAGGAGCTCCGGTGGAGAAAGCAGGTGTGAAGCCAATGTGGGCCGCATGGCGCGATTCAGATGAGGCAGGAGAAGTGAAGTGAGAAAGAAAAATGAGCAGCGGGGAGACAAAGGCTCTCTGATTGAGGCTGCGAGTTGATGAAAAAGGGTTCTGACTTGTCTGGGTCTGTAGGCACGAAACCAGCCTGCATTTAAATGCACCCATGGAGGAGACGGAGGCCCTACAGAGCTCCATCACCCTCCTTTGTTCCAAACCTCCAATTCCCAATCTTATCTGGATGGGTTGCTGCTTTGAATTTTAATGAAGGAAAACTAAAAATCCTTCCCCCCTGCTTTCCCCCTCTACAGCACTTTATCTTCCCTTCTGTGTCCATCCATCTTCACATGTCTAATGTTTTCTGATCGTAGTGTTGGAGGAAGTATTCAGATTCCTTACGCCGGTAAAAGTACTAACAGCACTTCAAGAAACAGCACCTGCATTCAAAACCTTGTTACAGCAAACGTTTTCAAGTATTATCAGCAAAATGTACTGAAAGTGTGAATATTAAAGGTTAAAGAAGTAAAATGTTCCCTGTTCGTAAGTGTTTATTATATCTGATGTCTCTGGATTAATATCACTGCATTTTACAGCCGTAGATGTTTATGGTTGAGCTGAATTTAACTACTTTACATACTGTTGTTAAGGCAGAGATATTGTGTTTAAATGAGAGTTTTAAATGTGAGCTAAAATGCTAATATTTACATATAAAAATTAATAAAAAATATGAACAGATTAAAAATGCAAAAACAAGAGGTGCATCTCATGCAGCCAGTGGAGTACTGTGATCCCACACTGATTTTGAGTCAATTGATCACATGACCTGGAAGCTATTGAGCTAAAATGCTAATAAAATGCTAATATTTACATATAAGAATTAATAAGAAATATTTAGAGATTTAAAATGCAAAAACAAGAGGTGTATCTCATGCAGCCAGTGGAGTACTGTGATCCCACACTGATTTTGAGTCAATTGATCACATGACCCCGAAGCTATTGAGCTAAAATGCTAATAAAATGCTAATATTTACATATAAACATATCTGATACGGGGCTGCTGTGTGTTAGCGGCTAATGCTATTGCACAGACACAAACAAACTGTTAACCTGTGGCTACAGCCAGCTGCTAAAGTTACCTCCCGAATAACAAGTTGGACTTTGGGTGTCATATATAAAAGGGACATATTTCTAACTATTCGGTTTCAGACTAAAGGACCGTGGAAAATGCGCAGTCTGTAGCTATTCAGTGTTACACAGCGGTGGACTAAGTTACATGTTAGCAGCTAACGCTACTTTGCACGTTAGGTCACTCGAGTCCTCAGTGATCTCATATGATTTCAAATCAAGCTCTAAACATGACCTGTAATGTTTTCTTACCTGGTCACTGGGAAATGAGCCATGTCAGCATCTGTTTTCAGTCCCAATTCAAGCTGAAGCTGCCTCCATGAGTCCAACGCATATCCGATGTTTACTCTGGTTCCAGTCCGGCTTTGGTCGTCATTTCGTTTCAACTCTCGACTTGCCGCTGATAAAACCTTCGTTTTCTTCTTAGTATGACTTCTTAGTGGACTTTGTGTGGTGGTGGGTCGTTTTCTGGCCTTAGCAGAATCCATCTACCAACACTAGTTTGAGTCCACTGCACTTGTCTTCTTCCTGTATCCAAGCCGTCGAGGACGCGCATTCACCGTCATCTGACGTCACGTCCGCAGGACTGCGTGGGAAATTCAGGCCCTGAATTGCAGTACATTATGCAGCACAGCCTGTTCAAGGCAACGGAGAGATACATGGGTGGGCTCATTCTTTTTGGTTTTGAACGCTTCATCACCCATTGGCATTAAAAAACTTAAAATGTGTGTTTATTTTTTCACAAATTCTGCCTCAAATCCTTTTAAAGGGTAACTCCAACAGTTTTTCCCATTCACGTGTGTTCTTGGGGAGTATTAATAATACGTGAAAAAGTAGTTGAAAGCCTTTAGTCACTTCAGGGACGCTGCATGTAGTCTCATAAATTACCTCCAGTGATGTCACTGACAGGCTGTTGCATTGTGGATAATGTAAACGATCACAATCAGGAACAGAGACATCACCATTTTTATTCCACGCATTCTTCTTCTTTTTCAAACCCTGGCGCCTACGTTACCCACAATGCACAGACACACTAAGTGACATCGCTAGAGGCAATTTATCAGATTACATACAGCTTTGTCTTTAGCCACAAGAGGCTTTATGCTACTTTTCCCCACACATGCAGCAGTAATCTCCAAAGAACTGTAAACACACTTTAATATATCAATGTGCAACTTACCCTTTAAGTACAGTTCTTGAGCAAATGTACTCAGTTACATTCCACCCCTGGTGTCTTGGTTGACTGATGTTTTAAGGTGTCTGTAGTGTTTTTTGCAAGAGACAAATAATGCAGAGAGCGTTCTTAAAGTGAATATATGAATGCCATCTTTGACATTCAATCTAAGAAAGAGGCTCTTTATTTATAGATTTAAGACAAAAATAGACAAATAAAAACAAGAGGAAACATCAGACAGTCAGATCCTGTCTGTCGAATAAAAAAAATGAGCAGTTGGGAGTTTTTTTTTTCAATAGGCTGTTGACACACCAACATTTCCCCTGGGTGTGTGCACAGCTCTCAGTGCATCTTCCTGCGGCGCCGCGGTAGTGAAGTCGTGAAGTCGTCAAACATATTACAAGAGAAGCACAGGCTTTCAATTTTGACTTAAGGCAACAGAATCAATCATATTAAAGCAAACTGCTGATACAGACAGACTTGTGGTGGGTACATCATGAATAAAAGCCATGGCTGAGCGGGTCAAGGTAGGAAGTGCATACATTTGTGTGGACGGTGATCCGTCATACGCTGCAGATTGGCCAGGAGTAATGAACCTGTGCATTACTGTACATAGAGAGCTGATACCGCGTGAGTGCTATTTTGCACAGTCAAATTACAGTTCGATTTTTACCCGACAAAGACTCAGCAGCATTCACCAATCAATAGGTGTCAAAATGTCCCCCGCTTCTGATAATAGATCCGACAAACACACGGGGAAGTGTGCGCACGTCTACGAGCAGAGGGAATCGGTGAGAAGGGAAGGAAGGATGAAGGCAACGACATGACAGGAAGTATAAGAGGCAATATTATAAAACAAAAGCAAGAGAAAATTCCCTTTTCTGTTTTTTTTTTTCTTATGTTTTTTTTTTTTTACAATCAGAACAGAGCTCCCAGAACAACTTTAATACAGCATATTCCACCGACTGATGTAAGGCATTGTGGCATCTGACAAATGTTCCCTTTCTTAGTCTGAGAATGTTTGTCAAAAACGACAGAACCAAAAATATATCTCGAATAAATGATGTGACGCTACGCCGCTGAATTTCCCGTTCCTGACATCTGTTGGGTTCGAGCAGATGCTCCGCCTGGCTGCCTCGCCAGAAGTCAGCCAGGCTCACCAAGTAAGCCAAGGATCTGACTGGCTGTGGAAATTGAGCCTGATGGTAATTGATTGCACATAACTTGCTTGCTTCAATTAAAGAAAGTTAGTAGCCGGGGAGGAATTAAAAAAGTTTGGGAGCCGAAAAGACGTGGCCATCTATATTTGTCACAGCGGCAGCCTTCTTCAAGGTCAGCTCACTGCCAGCAGGCACCGAGAGGGAAAGGGGGAGGAGAGGGGGAGGGGAGGGGAGCAGGGTAAAAGGGAGACGGCTGACAGGGAGAGGGCCAGCCTGACAGTTTGACAGGGCTGGCGACTGGCTGAAGCAGACATTGAAGGACAGGTGGGTGTTGCCAGAGTCTGCTCTGTTGGTATCAGGGGGCGTGGTCCATTGATGGTCCGGAATCGTCAAAGTCCCGGAGGTCCATGGGGTTCGCCCTCGGCTCTGGTAGCCTGGAGAGAGAGAACAGAGACAAATTAGACGCCGACTGTAACTCGAACACCTGCATGCAGCCACACAAACCTCCAACATGCGCTCGTATTATGGAAATATAATAAAACTTTGTGAAATGTAATCAGCTTCAATCAAGCTGCGCCTTAAGTAGAAATCATCCATTCTGTCGGTTTCACATTAGCAGCTCCGCGGTGACAGAGACAAAGTGATAGCTAAATTGCGGGGACCTGTAGCAATCCGAGCCTGGCTGATGGATTCAATTTCACCGGAGACAGTCTACACTAATCATACGCTCTAATTGGACAATGTCGCGAGGGTGATAGAGCACTGCTCCTCCCCGGCGAAGCAACTCTCTCCTGAAACTTGTCACATTCCACCCTGCATCCCTCTTATTATGATTCCCCCCTCCCCTACATCTACATCTACAGCACAGCACCGACATCCATTTTCAAAAAGAATATATGTCAGCACATTTTTTCCTCGACAGCCATTTACTGGATGGAGACGCTGTTTAATTCAATGAGATTCGATGCACTTTAGAGCCGCGCCATCAAATCTCCCCCCGCTCAAATGTTTGTTTTCAAAAAAATCACTTCCCGCGACCTTGGACATTTACTTTGCATTTATATCCGTGAGTTTACTGACATCTATCAGAGCGGGAATCAGCGACGAAGACATCGCTGATGACATGCTGATGTACAGTTTTTATAGGGCACAAAGTGGAGCACAAGTGGATTTAACCTCTGCGGCAGCTCGACTGACTGCACTTTTTCTTTTTTATTTAGAGCAATACAGCTGACATTTCAAATCCAAGGTCAGAACTGATGTCACTGTGACAAAATGTCGCTGTATATTGTAGAAGAGCCTGTTAATTAGGCGGCTGCATCAGTATGAAGTCACAGCGCAGGTGCTTTGTTCTCCGGTTATTACATTTGCACTGACAGTGACCAATAGAGCAACAGGTGATTTGTATGGCGAGCAACAACATCTCTCACACGAATGCCACAACACAGTTAACGAAGGGGATTAATCATTTTTCCAGACAAGCACAGCGAGCTTTTACACGACAAAGACGTAGAATCGACTGTAGCAGCAGCAAGAAGATGACACAGTCAGCTGTGATGTTTTTCAGCTTTACTTAAAGGTGCAGTGTCCAGAGAAAGTGATGGACAGAAAGAGCCATATATTCCAGACAGCGACTAATACAAAGGTCTACAATTCAAGTATGAGTAAATCCAGTGTTTAAACCCTCGTTAACAAATAATTGCCATCAGATGAGTCAAAGGGCTGCAATATGGAACAGTTGGCACACTGTTTATTATTCAAATGGTTGAAATCTGTCTGAATCTGAATCCAAGAAGTTGATGAGGTAAAACATTAAACATGTTATCTTTGTGCTGTTTTCAATTGTGTATGTGTCAAAAAGGATGAGCAGATTAACTCATTGTGTTTTATTTATGTTTAACATAAGAATGAGAAAACAGATGAACTTTTTAGCACTAAAGCATCTAAACCTATTCTAGTAGTAACCAAAAATAAAATTATAAACCTGAAAGCGTAAACGTAATGTCTCCTTTAATAGGTAATCCATGATAAATGTTTTTTTCTGTCCCTTGTACAAAGTTAATCTTTAAACAAGCTCTAATGATTTAATGACTTCTATATAAATGGGTTGACTTTGTACGTAGTATTCTAGTCATATTTCTGTGGTCTCTATCTCCTCTGACGAGGACACATTCCCATCCATCTCCGCTCCGCTCCCTCGCTTCAAACAGTCTTCTACCTCCGCCGCCTCCGTCTTCCTGCCCGCGCTGCACGCTGCGCAATCTTTGAGCAAAAATCTACCCATCGGTTAATAGGCAGCGAGATCTTCCCGAGTGCCGCTCCCGGAGTATTCTTGTCTGACATACTTCTGTCGGCAGTAACAAAAGAGCTGCTTCCTCCTGCAGGTGCACGTCGTTACAACGCCGACCCACAACAAGGAGCAGCCGCACAACTACGAGCAACGGCGTCCAAATGTTTTGATGACCTTTCAAAATGAAATTGGTCAACTCCAAAATGATTAGTGGTCAAGTCATGAACAGCACCTTTAGGTTTCAACAAAGCAGCAACATGAATATGGACTTGGCATCTGTCTTGGCATCAAGAGCCAGCTTACTGAGCGCCAAAGGAAACGATGATGTCGGACACATACAGGGTTAGTTATATCTTCACACCCAAGACTTAAATTATTCAAATGAGGTCCTCCAAGTCAAATTCCTGACAAAGTTACCGCTTGTGCTTTCCTACCGCGCCGGTTTTGCTCAGTATTCAAACTGTCGGCAGTATCACAGGCTTTTCTCTCTTCATTGTGAGCGAAAGCACACGAGGTTTCTGCAGTGAGCCGGGCGCCGCGCTCCGACACAGCTCCCTCCTGTCTCCGATGGTGTTTGGGGGTAAAATGTTGGCAGGCTTATTTGTGTAAGGCAATTTCATCTCGCATCTCCAGTCAACCAAAACAGTCACCCTGCTCTTCGTATGGAAAAAAAAAAAAGGGAAAAAAAAGAGGAAAGAAAGTAATTACAAATGCATCTTTATGAGGCCTCCGCTACGGAGGCAAATGAACTATTTATATTCAAACGGTCCTTGCTAAGCCTTAGGACACATGGATGCAATAACTTATTTATTCCGCCCGCAGGAAAAAGGCCATTACTTCAGAATGGCGGTGAATGGGACGGGTGGTGGAGAGAAGAGACAGATTGGAGCTTCGACATGCAACAAAATGTCAGTGGGTGGGTGATAAATTCCCTGCGAAGTTAAAGCCCTTTGCTTTGTTCTCGTTTTCTGTCTGTTCATCCTCCTTGGCTAGTAAAAGATCACTTTGGCTGGGGGAGTGTGTGTGCGTGTGTGTGTCCTTACGACCGGGTTCTTTCCGCCTATGACTTATTCATAAGCTTTAATGCAGTCGATGTATTATTGATCAGCGCCGATCATTGCCTCCTCCCCTTGATGTGACCACGGCCTGCGGACAAGGGGTGCAGGAGCCAGAAGGGCCCGCTGCAGGGCTCGCTGTCTGGGCTTCTTCGGCAGTGATACGACCCAGCTGTGGCTTCCTGGGGTGATGGATGGATGCCCGGGTGTGTGGAAATTCGGCACATGTGTGTGTGAGAGAGAGAGATAGGAGTTTTCGATGGCACTGATAGACTCTAATCCTACTAATGTCTCCTTTCTGAGTGAAACCGAAAAAAGTTCCCCCCGATAGCCCCAGAATGAACCCATCGCTCACGGAAGAAAACCTCTGGCTCCCAGCGAGGAAAACCGAGGGGGAGGAGAAGCGGGCGTGATGCAGCCTCGACTTTGACTTTTGTCTCTCTCATTCCATTCCTGTTTTGGCCTCCACCCCGTGGAGCTCTCCGGGAGATAGAGCGGAGGGAGGGGTCCTCGCCCTGATTAAGTTTGAATTCCCTGCTCTTGGCAGAGAGGCTGCAGGACTCCTAAGTCATCATCCGGAAACACTCCCATCACGCCGCGGCAGCCTTTGCCAGCTTGATCCGGCCTCATTGCCGTATGAATAATCATACTGCGGTAGCTCGGATATGCTGAATGGGTTCTGAGCGAGGTGTGTGAAAAAAAGATGGAGGGGCTGTGGAGCAAAGTGGAGGCTGCTGATAGGGGAGTGAGGTTCTTCTTGATTAAGCAAAGAGGCTGAACGAGAATCAGGCTGTGTGTGTGTACATATACAGCGCTGGTGGCAATCATCCTAAGGAGGGAAAATAACTGTTGCAATTTGCGTTTCCAAACAGCGGTGATGCCATCTTAGCGCACTCCATCACATAAGTCCGCAGGACCCATTTCTCAAGCCCCGCAGGCCTATGGGGTTCGGTCTAATGAGAGAGGATCCTTAATGGTTATTGATAGAGCCCATGAGGACAGACTCTTACCCTTACTATTCAGCGAAGCGGTGCACTCTGCCACTACTTAATGAAGTACATCTTGTCTCTTCTGCGGGATGATTTAACACTACAAACAGCTTTGCGACAAGAAAAGGAGTGCGATATGGAAAAAAGTAGATCAAATAAAGGAGCGAAAAGGGGGGATAGTGATGTGAGGGAAGAGGATGTTTGTAGATGGCATCCTAATAAAAAAAAGGAATGGAAAAGACATTCTCCAGGCTATTAGGAGCCATTTACCTTCTCTGCACTAATGCTCTGCTGCTTCTAATTGGTCATTGTCCTGGGAAGGTTTACATCCGTCTCCCTCTTTGGCCATCTCGTCTGCCAACTTCCCCTCTTCTCTCCGTGGATTTATGTTATTTCCTTTCATCCGACGGCCCCGTCTGAGGGCGTGTAATGTAGAAATAGCCCCTCGCGCGCACCTTTCATTAAGAGCACTCCTGTGATCTTCCAAACACTTTGCACCGCGATGATCCCGCCAGCTAGAATTTCAGATATAGATGTATCCTAATGAGGAGACGTGCGGAGAGAGAGAAACCGAGGAGGGCGAGGGAGCAACACGGGGAGAGGTGGAGGAGGAATTACGGGAAGGAAAAAGACAATCTATTAGAGCTTCAGAGAGGTGAAGATCAGAGAACAAAGGGAGGAGAGCCTGACTGTCGGCAGGTAGGGAAGTGGCGACGCCTCGATCGAAGCTCGTTGCCGAGAGAGAGCGAGGTGACGTGTCAGTGTGGGAACCGAGACGTTTATTTATTTCTCAGGAGTTTCTATTAAAGCCCCGTCGCTACAAATTCCACGGGCCATCATCAGATAAGGTACCTTTTTGTGTCACGCTTTAATACAAAAAGAGCAGGAACACAGTCGTCAGCAGCCCTTTTTTTTTCGATACGCGGCTCTGAGTTTAAGAACTTGCCATTTTCTAAAATTAGTTGTAGCTACTTCACCCGAGGCGACAAAGGAGACGGTGTGAGGCTGTCACCAGCTGCTGCTCCTGTTTAAACTGTTTCAAAGACAAAAAAAAACCCGACATCAAATTACAAACCAATTTTCCTTTGTGAATATATCCCATACAGAGGTTCGTGCTCAATTTCTTCTCCCCTTCTCGTACGCCACCCTGTCTGCACTGTTAATGCACGGACACGTAAAGTATTCACATTGTTGAAAATCCTGTGTTTGGAGACAAAAACACTGGAACATAGTTTCTTTCAACTCTGTACACTTCGGAACTTCTCGCCTCACTGCTCAGGTTTTTAACTGCTTAAAAGATCTTAAACACTTTCCCCTCCATCTTCTGTCGCTTCTTGTACTCGATATTTTTAGAACGGGCTATTTTAAAATCTACTTTCAAAGCCCGACCGGATCCGCTGCACGATACATCACCGACCTTTTGACTACGTACGAGTTGCGCTGGCTGTGATCTTTAGATGAGACCCGTCTGATTTTTCTTACAAAGCAGACTGCAGACCAAAGGTGAGCCGTCGTGTGAAGCGTCAGAATAACACACCTGAGGAGTTCAGGTTACAGAGGTCAGCGGAACGTTAGAAGTCACTTCTATTAAAATACTTGTTTATTATGTAAATTGTTAGCGATGACTGTTTCTTTGTCTTTAATAATTCATCTTATGTGCAAATGTTTTTTAAATTCTGTTGACGTCTACACTGATTTGATGATTTCCCTTTAATCCAGACTGTTTTTAGATGTATTCATGTGTTGAAACATCTTCTGTACAATACACCATCCTCCTCTGGTAACTCAGCGTTTGTGCTGTCACAGCAAAAAAAGAAAAAAAAACCTCAGCGCGTGCGACAGAAGCTCCTGAGGAGTGAGGACTCTATTAGGATTCGGAGGTGAGAGGCTGCCAGGTGGGCCCAGGTGCTAGCAGCTCTGCAGGTGTTGGAGGTGGAAGGCAGTCAGAACGGCTCACAGCTTGGATTTTACGACTCCTTTACTGTTTTTTTGCTTTTAAACTGCTGACACCAAGGATCTATACGTGACACCCGTTTGATTAAGTGACGCACGGGAACACAGGGATATGCAATAAATATGTCTTTCAATTGGATTATGTGACAGTAAGTGCAGCGACACGCGGACAGGTGACGTGCTCGAGGCGGCTTTAACGAGGACGCTGCCGAAAAAACTTGCACAACCGACTGTGTTGAGTTTTTGTTTGTCGTAAAATCACTGATTTGGTTTGCTCAGATGTATGTTTACATGTACGACCTGATGAATCTGAGCACCTCAAACCATCATTCAAAAGGTTTTTTACAAAATGTTCCTCCTTAAAGGGTAAATCCACCAATTTTACACATTAAAGTGTGTTCACAAGTCTTTGGGAGTACTACTGAATATGTGAAGAAGAAAAAAATAGTATAATTGATCACACAATTCTTACAATGTACAACAAGCTGAAATCCCGAGGGAGCAGTGGGCATTGTGGGTACGTGCCCGGGGACCAACTCCAGATCTTTTACATTATGTTTTGAAAAGGAAGGAGAAAGCGTGGAATAAAAAAACAGTAATAATCTCTGGTTCTGCTGTATCGATTTTGGACTGCTTTTCACAACCTGCCGCCTAAATTACCCACAGTGCCACTGAGCCTGAGTGAAATCACTGGAGGCAATTAACGAACTACGACTTTCTCAAGTTTAAATTGCTAAAAAAGACAAGGAACGAGCCAAAACACGAGCCAGGTCTGATGTTTCTCTAATGCAGAAATACAGACACGGAGGGATTCACGATGATGGTTATTTGCCTTGAGACACAGAAAACATTCACAGCACTGTTCCTTCTCCACGAGACGGGAGAATAATCTACATGGGTGTCAGAACTCCCCGGGCAGCTGGGTGATAAATCTGCGAAATATCTTTATAGCCTGCGTCTGTGCGGCTACCTCTGTTGAGCCCACAGCCTCGGCGTTATTGGCTCTGTTTACATGGTGATTTATCGAGCTGGGACGACTCCTTTCCAGGAAACATAATTGTCTGTTCTCCTGATATCCAGACTGACCGCAGCAAACTGTTAAAATCTCGTATCTGACGGTGAAATGACAGCCCGATCGAGCGGAGGGAAGTGTTATCTTTTATCTCATCAATTATGAAGCAAGTCTTTTCTGTAATTACATTTCATTTTGGGACAAAACTCTTCAAATACGCACAAAATGATAGAAAGTGATTTATCGACTGTATCTCTTTCATTGGAAGAGAGTGAAAGAAAATGTCCGACCACAACAGAAAGCCCACAGTCATATGATGCACGTTCTTAACTGATTGAATAATTGGTACAAACAGTGACAGTCTGCCTCTTTCAGAGTCACTGGTCTATTCATACTGCTCACTGGGATTGTCTCCACCCAACGAAACAAAACAATGCAACACCCTGTGGTGTTTCCATGCTGCTCCGAAGACTTAATCAGCCCACGGAGGAAGTGAAGAGACAAGGCGCAACAACAGGCGATGCATCATGCGACGGAGCGCCGAGAGCCGGGGGCTGTTTAATATGACCCTTTGTGTGCACCGCCGCTTATTCATCAGAGCAAAATAGCAGCGGCGAGGATAAATCCGTCTCATCATCCACCAGATGTATCGCCTCGAGTGGACCCCGTTCCTACTCATGTTCATGCATGCCATTATTTTGAAATGTGCATCGCAAAGTGCGGCGCTGTTACCTCTCCGACCTGGGGAGTGCGTGCAGTCAACCTGCCACATGATGCATGTATTATGCCTTCGTCTGCGTGCCGACCGCGAGCGGCGAGGCGGAAAAGAAGGTCAGCGAAGCGGAGACGAAATGCTCAGCCAATCAGAGTAATCACACAGGTTTGTCTGCAGGTGTGCGGCGTCGGAGGAATGGCGTTATCCCTCCCTGAACCCATTTTCTCGCTCACTTTGACACAGGTACCCGCCGTTAATCATACAGAGGAATTAATGCGTGAGTCGTTCGGATAACGGCGTAAAACCAGTGTCCAGACTCGATCTCACACCGGCTCATTTAGTGATTTTACAGTTCCTCCGGCCACAGGGGCAATTGAGGAATTAATGGAGGAGAACCGCAGCAATCCCATCCATGCAGCCCACAAAAATAGAGCTGCTAATTAGCGAGAAAGCCAATTAAAACTGACCTGAACACGAAAGACTTGCTTTGGGTTTATGACTGCGTGTGGACCATATTGTTGGGGGGGAACACATCATGACACTCCTTTTAAAAAGCCACTTTTCACTGAGAAGCAATCCAGCAATCAACAATTATCCAGAATGACTCACCCCCCCCGCTGCTGTGTAGGCGCAGGACCGTGCTGTCCAATTTTCCTGAGCCATTATACTCTTGGTCACAAATTAAATGGCAATGAGTGACGTTAAGACGATCCTTTAGAGCAGCGCGAGGAGGAGATAATGGAATCACCTTAATGATTCCCCACTGTACAACACAACGAGCGAGACGACAGACGTGTTGGTGCGTCTGCTAACGAGACGGTCTGGTCTCCAGGAGGTTAGACTGTGTCACTTCCTGTTTTTAATTCATTTGACACGCTAATGAAAATGCAGCTATTCAACAGAGTAAGAACTCAGATCCATAAAGAAACCTAATGATAAAAGCTCTCTGCCTTATATCACAAAGTGACAAAGGAAATGTGCTGCTGTGCGTCAACACCTTGAACCCTACGGGAGAAATAATCTGCCAGCGCCTACGTCGGTATATTTGATTATTGCGGTGTTATTTCATCTTCAAATGACTCATAACCCTGAAATCTGTACAACCTGAGATAAAAGCTTATGCAAGTAAATAAACAATAATAAATGATAAAAGTATTCAAATGATGTCAGAAATTTTTAAAGAAAATATCAAAATCGGTATTTTTTTTAATCAAAGTTTGCTAAATAAAAACATGAAGCTTTTTGATGCCAGAGATTTTCAAATGTAGAAACATAAAACAATTACTTCTTAATATTTTAGAACTTATTCAAACTAATTAAACTTTTTGATGTCTGTTTATGAGCAGAGTACAAAGGCATTTTTGATATTCAGGAGAATCTTCAAACGCTCGCAGCTCAAAACGACTATTTCTCCCAACCTGCCTCTCTGCTCCCCTCCCCCGACTCACTGGTGCCACAGCGCCGACATATGTCACCTGACGTCATGATGTCATCACACACGACGACATAAGTCTCAGCTACCTGCCTCAAAAAGAATGAATGCTCCAGCTATTATGGTTTTTATTTGAGATCAATTTGAACGTGATCATGTGAACGATGTTTCCAGCGGCCATTTTGGCTCAATCCTAAACCGGGACAAAATGCTGTTTCAACACCGGTAGAAGCTTCATTGATGGTTTAATAACTGGAATGGTCCCAAACACAGAATAATAATTTAAAAAAGAATAATAAAATAAACACATAAAACACTTATTTCTTTGAAAACTACCTAAGTTAAGTATAAAAAACATACAAATATACTAAAATCAGTGATGCTGAAGCAGGTTGGGGTTGTATCTTATGTTTCACACCCCAGCTGCAGGTTAAAGTCCAGTGGAATAGTCAGTATTCTTACAGGATGCTGACATAAAGCCCACAGTAAAGGGACATGAAGAGAGATCCAGCACTTAATTCCACTTTTATTGAGTCGTCTGTACGACACTGTCAGACAGAATTTAATTACACTGAGTAAATACACGGTTTACACTATCACTTCTCTCGTGACACACTGTGCGTCACATAATCTGTGCTGTTATTGCAGCCAACAGCATGAAGTTATTACCAGCGCAGGTTTGAGGAGAAAGACGATGTAATATACCGCCGTGTGTGATGAATAAAGACTCGTCTTCCTCTTCTGCACTCTGCACTGGTAACAACGTGGCCTTTCCTCAGGCGCCGTTCTCAGCCTTTACATTTTGCCCCCCTCGTGGTCAGAATCTAATAATAGCAGAGATGTCTCTTACATGAAACACGTTTTCTGTGTGTGAAGAGCAGAAGAGCCTCGCGAAAAGACGGCGGTGTCGGCTGGGGTTATTATGTCCACGAAACACAAAAGTGCAACTTTCAAAGATGCAGTTCTTTCTCAAGCGCACTAAAATAATAGCAGTCTTCATTTGTTCCTGTTGCATCTTTAGGAATTTAATTTACACCTCTTAATCTTGTGAATGCTTGCAGCTGACAATCCTCTCTGATTAAAGCGGATAACCTGCCTTTATCACACCAGCTACCTTGAAGCACTAATATTAGGCCGAGTGAACCCACATATTGGTCTTGCTTCATTACGCAGGTCTCAGGTCTGGGGGGATATCTGATACCTGCCAGGTAGAGCAAACCTTCCTTTTCCTGTTTTTTATTTTTTTGACATGCAAACTTGAAAATGCAGACGATGTCTTTGGCTTAAATTGAAATTTCTGGAGTATCTTAAACCTCTTTGAAGTTTGAATCTGGGTGAGAAAGGGAGAGGAAAAACACATTGGAGAGATAAACTTTTTATCTGTCCTTCAGAAAGCACACAGCGGCGGCTTATAGGTAATGAATAGTGAGCACCTGCTGTCCCCGCTCTCCATTTTACTCAAGGCTCCTCACATTCCTCCTTCCCAATTCTCTTCTTTGTGACTTCAGTTTGGCTGTAGCTTCCTGGTTATTCACTCTGTCCTGTATCCACTCCTCTACAGTGTTTTCCCTTTCTTTCTTCCACCCCATCCCCTCCGTCCCTCTTTGCCCTTTGCAGTCTCCGCAGGCGCCATTGATCCGGGGTAACTGAAGGGAGTCCTTCCCAGCGCGATCTGCACAGTCGGTCACGTGACCGCAGATCTGGCTCTTTCTCAGGGCCAGACAGCCATTATGAAGACTGACTGGTCACAGCAGCACCCACACACTTGGCAGACTGGCAGAGCCGCCCCCCGCCGCCTCTTTCAAACAACCCCTCTTCTCTGACAGCAGAACGCCGGCGCCACCTTAATCAGCGAGCCGCCCAGGTGCCCCGGACGAGCTGTACGTCCCCGGAATCTGGAAGGCTCTGGAGAGATTTTAAAAAATGAAGAGCCTGTTTACGTCACACTTGGAGAGACGATGCCGACTCCTCCTCTGTCTGCACTCCTCTATCGTAGAGACGGAGAGATGTCAGAGGCACATATGGCCAGCGAAGAAGAAGAGGAGGAGGAGGAGGAGGGAAAAATGAGATGGAGAAAAACAGACAAGAGTTGGAGAACAGACCGGCTATTAGGCAAAGCCTTCTGTCACAAGAGAACGCCCCCTCCCGAGCGTCCAAGTCCCCGTCATCCAAGCCTTCAGTGTGAAGGACACCCAGACAGACAGCCCAGAAAACCTGGGCTCCAGACTGTCACCGCTCTCATCTCGCCTGACAGAAGTCTCACACGGCTCATCTGTTCATCCCTCCTCGCCTTTTTTCCCCCCCTGCAGAAAGTGTACTCACAAAAGATGAACAGTTATGATGTTAAAACCCACTTTAAAGAAAAGTCGTGAATGCAAATGTTGCATTATGATGCAAATGCACAGATGGCGCTGCACAAACTGAGACCAGTTTGGGCTTTTATTAGCGTGAAACTTCGGTTCCTGCAGAAGTTATACAGTTACGTGCAGCACTGCAACAGAGTGAAATACAGCCATGGGTCCTGACGGCTCCCGACTGCTTCCTGACTAATAAACTTTTATGTGTACTAATGCATTCAGTAATACATCAGTCATGACTGCCTCCCTCTCATCTCCTGAAGGTGACATGCCTCCATCGGATATTTCATCATCACCAAACTGGAAGCAATTTTATAGCTTTCTTTTTTTTCCTTCTCTTTTTTAAAATTAACACTGACATGCCCCATCTTGTTAAACTGGCTCTTTATCTACAGCCACATGTGAATACAAGGCATCATTTATTTTTTAAAACAAGCTAACGTCTCTCTGAGTCTGGACAAAATTCACATAAATCAAAAGCAATGATATTAAATGATTAAAACAGCCAGTGAGGAAATGTCTGGGCTCAAACGGAGAACGCAGACGGGACCTCCGTCAGGAAAAAGCCATTAATTTTTTCGTTCTCGTCTCCCCTCCACACAACGACGCTGGATTAAGGTGATTTTTTTGCAAAGTGCACGCTAAATCTCCACATTACAATCCCGAGGTAGTTAAATCCTAACCATCTCCTCATTCCGCTTTAGCCAGTGCTATAAATCTGCACGATGACGAGGCTCGTCGTAAAGCCGCTGAATTAAACACGCTCGCTCCTCCTTCCCCTCGCCGGCAGAACGAGCGAGCGAAGGGACACAGTGTCGCCGGGGAGGGAGGGAGGGAAGGCGACCTGACAACTGACCCGCCGGGCCGTCGCACACGTGCTGCGACGCTGTTGCTGTGTCCAAGTGTGGAAGGAGAGATGTTTGCCAATGGTGTGAGAGTGTGTGTGTGTGTGTGTGTGTGTGTGTGTGTGTGTGTGTGTGTGTGTGTGTGTGTGCTGTTTCAGTGTTGACAGTTCATACCGAGGGCCAGAGGTTTGATAAGGCACTGATTCATTGCCCCCTGGTTCAGCCTGCCACTATCGTCCTCCTGCATCTCAGCCGAGCTGAATTCAGACCTGTAATTCCACCCGAAGGCGAACACACTGTGATGTTAATGTGTGATGTGTGTGTGTGTGTGTGTGTGTGTGTTTAAAGGGGAACACAGTAGGTGAGACAGCGCGAGGAAGGCATCTTTCTGTCTGTGCGGCAGGGAGACAGTCGCCTTGTTCTTTCCATCTTTCCACTAATTACCCGTGCTAGCCGTGCGTGTGTGTGTGAGTGTGCGTGTGTGTTGTGTTTATGTGTGCTTTTTAGAATGAATAATGAATGTTTATACACGGTGCGACATCTTCTGAGTGCTTTTTTACCCGCGTGTGCGTGAGCACTGCATGCATGATGGGGCGGAAGGCAAAGTCTCCACAGATGCAGTATGACAATTTGCCTCGTGGATAGAACAGTGAAAGGGAGTGTGTGTGTGCGTGTGTTCTTGTACGTGAGAAAGAGAGAAGGAGCGAGAGAGAGAGAGAGAGAGAAAGCAGAGAACCTGATTTTCCTGTTTGTATATGTGTATAATTCTCTGACAAGATGCACGACAGGAGAAGAGGGAAGCTCTAATTACCGAGTCCACTTCCTGTACAGGATGTCATATCAGCCTCTCCCCGGCTGAATAATGTTATTCTCAAAGACAAACACCCGTACGTTACCTCTCATACGACAGTATGTCACTGTCATGTCCATGAATTCTCCATGAATAATGACTCTGACGATCCCCTGACCTTTCCTCTAGCTTGAATGGATTGCAATGAAATTTGGTTTCGACATTCATGAAACCATTTTGCCTGTTATGAATTGTCCTGATTAGTTATTTAGGACAATTCAGGCGGGTCATGACTATTTCTCTGGACCTGTCAGGTCTGACTTATCATTTTTCTAGTACTTTGTTTTGTGACAAAATACTGGTGAAAGTTCTCACATCCCCGTCGCTCTCAACTGCACTTTGTGTATGATGCTATTCAGCAAATCCTAAAAAAGGTCAAGGGTCAAGGATTTTAAAATAGCTTTTCTCAGCTCAAGGAAAGCTTTACGAATATAAAACCTCCATGGATCCAAAATACAGGAAAGAAAGAGTCATAATTGACCTTGTATGCACTTCAAGGTGTCCTTTTAGGGCCACAGGGGAACGTTTGAAGCAAGGTTGAGGTTTTGTTTTGTTGTTTCTTTTGTAAAGCTTCTCTGAGTATCCAGACAGCAGCTGTACAAGTCTGATGTATTATTATCATTATTATTATTGTTATTATCAAGAGACAACACCCACCGCAGCCACAGTCTGTTCATGCTGCTGCCATCTGGCAAAAGATACACAAGTATTCGCCCACCTGAGAGCAGAACAGCTTCATCCTCAGGCTGTTAAACCCCTTAATTCATCCTCCACACTCCACCTTATAAAATCCTTGATGAGGAATAAATTAACCTGGCAACCTTGAAACTGAGTAATTTAGCTCACGCCTCTACAGCTTCACAAACTTGCTAGCGTGGCTGCAGATTGTTACTTTGGATTTTTGATCAAAAATCAAGCATATTAAAATGTCTCCATTCACTCGACAGCTTTACACGAGCTCCAGTCTGACAACTACAACGAGACAAAAACATAAACATGGCATGTGACTTACAAGCCATTTCATCACCGCTGCAGCAGCGCTGCGTCTGCCAGATGTGCTCCGACATGCGACGGAGATAAAGCAGAACTAAAATCAAAACACGGGCACATCCAGCTCCTGCTGTCTGCCAACTTTCTTCTCCACTGCACTTCCTCACACACTTTCGTCTCACTTCTTTTTCTCTCATCACTTTCTTCTTTTGAAATAATTGCATGTGTGGCGTAAACACACACAGACAGCCACACATGTAAAACACACACACACTTACACCAGACGTATCCGTTTTCCGAGGGAGGAAGGTGTGCTGTAATTAACACATTTGGATTTATTTTTTTTTAATTTTATTTCTGATGCTAATAAGCCTGCGTCTCAACCGAACACACTAACCGCAGAGGCTTCTATGCGACGACGCGATTATTAGATCGGACAGCTCGAGAAGTCTGGGTAAGTAATTTAATGAGCAGGTGCAGAGAAAAGGAATTAACAAGAGGGGCTGGCAGAAAAGGAGCGCGGCACATAGAATCGCTGCTCCGCACTCATAAATAATGAAGTAGATAATAACACATCAACACATTTTTACGACGTGACATAAACACGACACGTTGCGCCTCGATTTACAGTCGCGGAGACGGCGGAGGAATGCATGAAGCGGAGACAAAAAAAATAAATAAATGAGAATGGTTTGGAGTGAGTCAGTATGATGTTCAACACTGGGCCACATATTACATAGCGCAAGGTTATCAGGAAGGGCATTCGTTGGAGCAGATACCACAAAATATGGACCACTGGAGGAGATAAAATGCTCATACCAGGGCGCTGTGTGAAGTTTACTGTCACAGACTAACCTATTGTTGCTGTCTTGTGCACTGGAGCCTCCTGAAATATTATTCGCCACGCTCCCTTTCATTTTTCACGCCTTTCCACTCCGCGTTAGCAATCTGCCCAGAGAGCTCACTGTGGCCGCGCTGTTTTCACCTTTTCCTCTTCAGCACTCGCTCCAGATCTTTGCTCGGCGGAGTTGAAATACATCTCTACAGGCTACGGCCTCGCGCTCATCTCGTCTCAGCCGGGGCTGCGCCATACCAGCGCTCAATTTCATTTCCAAAAATCCAGCACTGCAAACGCTATTCCACTTCCTGTTCACGTTCTTTCATCGCATCTGTTTGTTCCTTGCTTGCATGTCATCACTCAGCAGCTTAACCTGATGTTGACGACGTACAGATGTCTTCTACTTTAACTCGCACAAAGACCCTTCTGAATAAGCCCGATATGTGAAATAGGAATTGAAAAGGGTCTCAACCCCAGTACTTTTTTAAATCTAGCCTTTTTTCATACACTGAGGCAAAGTTCAACAAAGATGAATATTTCAAGAGCACCGTGGCACTCCTTGTTAAATTGTTAAATCATTCTCTCTTACCAGCTTTTCACTGTCAGCAGAGTAAAGCTGACAATCATTCCTTTTCTCAAGGTGTAAAGTCCCTGCGCTGACACTGATCTCTGGAGGAAAGCACTCGCAGCACACGCACGGAATACAATAAAACGTGCGAGTGGAAAACTCACACATGCGACAAAATCAGGGACAGAAAGGCGGGGAAACGGTGTGTGGGAGAGTGGGAGAGATGTATTTTACACACCTAGATGATCCATTATTCATGGGCACTCGGAGCGTCAACACAAACACAGCGGTAACCCGATTCTGCCACACTATACCCCCGGCTGCATCGCGAGGCACTTACCGCCGACTCTTTGCTCCCTGGGAGCTCAGACAGCAGACGCAGCACTCGCCAGGCCACTCGGAGCTATCTACCCCGCAGATCAATATGAGCAGCACTCTTAAAGCTCTGGTCAAAGCTCTATACACTGTCCCCCCCCACCCCTTCACAGGCCTTTACTGTAGGAAATGAACAACTAATAAATCCAGTAGCGGTGCCAGCTCTGGTGAGATTCAAATCCTGCAGTACATCAAACATATCAGGTGGCAGTCGAGTCCGAAGCAGTTTGTGTTGGGAAATACATTCGTACCTGTCATGTCTGCTTCACAAAAAGACACAGTCCTGAGTGTCTGCTCTCTTTTGCATTTTGACAGGAGGTACACACACTCGCCGCTTCAACAGGATATTCAATTAGACAGCAGCCATCTCCGTGCCTGCTCTCTGAATCATTACATTGCCCTGGAAGCTTCTGATGGAATCTGGAATCTGAAAGTGAAATAGATGCGTCGTGCGAAAGCAGCGCCAATTCTGAGGGCGTGTTTTTTTTTTCTTCCCTAGGTAAATTACCTCATTTGTATTCAGGAAAAGTTTCAGGAGAAACAAATAACTGCCATTAGTCATCACAAACGACAAAGAAACACACACACACACACACACACACACACACACACACACACACACACACACACACACACACACACACACACACACACACACACACACACACACACACACACACACTGTTATCTACTTATTTTCTTCCTTAAACACCTCTGCACACACTCCTCTGCATGCGTTTCCAAAAACTGTTTGATGTGAGTCATGCTAACACGGACGGTATCCACAAAACACACATGTGCCCACACACAGGAACACACATTCACACTCACACACACAAACACAAACATAACTGAATACTAGTTAAAAAACTGGAGGAACGTTGCGCATGAGGAATGAATTATTCATGCATATAGTCTGTTGTCATCTAAATGCATGTCTCTGTGTTTGTCAGTTTGGTTTGTGTGTGCTTTGAATTCATTTGGGACCTCCGATCATCCCTGTGGAATGGTGATGACCAGGAGAGAGGAAAGAGAAGAAGAAAGAGAAGTAGATGGGGGGAGAAGTAGGAGAAGAAGCATGAGGAGGAAGAGGAGGAGGGGGAGAAGAAGGAGAATAGCAAGAAGAAGAAGAAGGAGGTGAGAGGTTTAGTATAGTCACAACAAGTTGGTTCTTGCACACACACACACACACACACACACACACACACACACACAGGAAAACAGATAAAGATGCATCCTGCCGAAAACATATTAAATTATTAAATGAGGGGAATGTTCTTCCACACACACACACACACACACACACACACACACACACACACACACACACACACACACACACACACACACACACACACACACACACACGTACACAGAGTGCCAGCAGTGGCTCCTTTTGTTGGAGCCGTTATACATTTTTCATTAGAGGAAACGCAGCTCTCTGCCTCCATGTCCTCGTCTCTGAGCTGTGTCCCGTGTCCTCTGGCCACGCTCCCCTGACACCTCCCTGCTTCACCCAACCCATCACTTTGACCCAGCGAAGGGCGAGCAGCCCAGACAGACAGATAAGCTGCGTCCCAAAGTGCCGGCTTCGCCTCCCTGTCAGCGCAGACTCTCCTCTCGGTTTGTGTGCTCATGTGAACGTACGCCGTGACCGAGGGCGGACTGCAGCCTTCACTCACCGAGACAGTGGGCCATTTTTGCCCCATTGCTCTCTTGTGTCGGCGAGTTGTGGAAGATTACAAGCAGAGGTTTGAGAAAGTTCTGAATAATACTGCAGGTCAGGATGTATACAGCTCATTTGAAAGCAGACGTGTTGCTTGGTTTGGATAAATAAGTTAAGCAGTGTGAAGTGAAAAACAGAAAAACAATAATAATATTTTGTTTGTTGTGACTGTTGGTCTCCATTTTCGCTGTTGTGATTTTAGTGCAGAGTCCATCAATAACTTGGTGGTGATGTGTGATGTAGCAGACAAGTGTCACTATGTGAAATTCAAAAATAGTTTCAACAGTTTGTTTTAACAGGAAGCTGTTGAAAGCAAATGGTGCCAGAGTTGAAATTGACACGGTCCATCCAAATGAATAATTTATCAATTGTAATCAGGTAAAAAAATCATTGATAGCATCTTTTCTTATTCCGAGATTCACTACATTAACACTATACGCTATCAAGACACTAACTAAAGAAACTAACATTACATAACTAGTCAGTGTGAGAGGGTGTTCAAAATGTACAGCACATTATTAATGTATTGATGTAAATTAATGTAGGTCAGACAGAATGAGGGTTTCTGTTGATGTAAGAGAAAATCTGAGTAGTAAGAAGACGGGAGCATATGAGGAGACACAATCTGCCCACTTTCTAGCTGTGTGTGTGTCTGTGTGTCTTTGTGCATGTGTGTGTGTGTGTGTGTGTGTGTGTGTGTGTGTGTGTGCATGCATGTGTGTGTGTGTGTGTGTTCGCAGCAGGGGACAGGAGCTCCTGAGATACAGTGGAGACGTGAGTGATTGGAGCGATGAATGGGGGGGACCTCGCGTTGTAATTAGAAGTGCTACGCTCCCCTGCGAGCTTTATCATCTTAGTGTGATTCCCGTGCTGAGAGCCTCTCCGTCAAGTTTGCCACACGTTGCAAAGCTTCAACTTCACCTGAATTCAGATGTTTTTTTTCGTATAGATTTACCAAACAAACAACATTATCAGCTGAAGGTATTGAATTTTATGGCATTAGTGTTTTTGGTCGTCATCAGATCTTCAGTTGCAGCCAACTGCTTTCACTGTCCATTTTACTACTGTAACTCCTTCATTTGTTATATATGCATATTGCTGTCTTGTATACCTTTAGGGTGACATGTTTTTAAAAGGTTAGCCCTGAGGGTTTGCAGAAGAGCAGTTCCCGTTTCTTTCTTCCTCTGCTTATATAACTCTATCTGCACATAAAACAAACCTCAGATTAAACAGCTAAAAGACAGATTTTCACAGTGACTGACTCACACATATATAATTTATAAATGTATTTAATAGATGAGATCCGCGCTAAGGACACAGATGGAGAAAGTTGCATCCAGGAAGATTTTAATATTGTAGAAGAATTACGTATCTGTGTGAAACCATTGTTATTTCTTAATGTGCTCAGACTGACAGGATATGAAAACAGAAGGGAGGCCTCGCTGTGGGAGGCAAAGAAAACTGCCGGCTGCATCTCCAACAAGACCTTACATAAAGATGACACTACGACTTTAAATAAATACTTAGAGTAGCTGCTTTATTTGGTGGATCTTAAGCTATACCAGTACTGACTCCTTTGATACTTAACACTAGAGTTCACATCTGTAGTTTAGAAATTCAGCCCCAAATTTAGCCAATTTGTCCACGAGGCTAATATTTTGACATGTGTTTGCTCAAATGTACGGCTCAATAGACAATCTGAGGCGATCTGTGTTGGCTGACTTGATGAATAAGAGGACAATCATCAACTCTGAACAATAATCGATTGTTACTCCTATTGTCAAAATCCTACAGATGACGATGAAAGACATCGTGATATCTGTTTGAGGAGTGCCCTAATGACTCCTTCAAGGCGGCTAAACATCCTAAACTCCTGAGCTGAAAACTCCGAGGTTAGTAGAAGTCAGGAGACGGGAGAAATATTCCTACACGTCTACTAAAAATAAATGTTCCTAACTCCCAACAGAACAGCAAATTTGAATCTAACGAGCAGAAATCCTTGGTGTATAACTCCTTCTTTTCTCTCATTGACTGTCTCGCTGTCTTTGTATCCATTTCTTTCTTAAGCACACATCTCAGGAGACCACATAAAAGTGGCTTCCTGGAATTAAAGTGTTGCTGCAGCAATAAGCCCGTTCTCCCCATCCTTCCTTTGTGGGAGTGTGTGTGTGTGTGTGTGTGTGTGTGAAGACAGCCTGAGACACTTTTTTCTCCACTATTGATCGGTAGCTTGGACTCCTGATGTTCCACAGCCCCGATGCGATTACATTGGACGCTCAGACTGCAAAATGTGTGAGTGAATAAACAGCGCGTCAGGACTTTCCAGACAAAAAGTAGGTTATGTGTGGAATATGAGAGAGAAATAGAATCAATTCATTAATTTAATTGCTTCTCTCTTCAAGTTAAATTTACATAACAGACACACAAAATGTCATAATTCACCATAAGATACTAGTGTAACCTGCATGTTCATCCCGTTGGGCCCATTATTACACCCATGCAGACGCACACAAACATGATTAACAAGAGACTGCAACAGCTAGATTAGATTCAGATGATAAATGTTAGGATTCATACTCTCAAATACACATAAACATACGCACACAAGACAAACACGTGCACACACACATATTAAAAGGCGTAAGTCATCGAGGACGGGGGCTCGGAGTGTGGCGAGGGGGGTGTAAGCTGGGGAAACGCAAGCAAAATTTGCATCACATGAGAGGCACGAGCGAGAAGATTGGGCTGAGGAGTGAAGCAAGATTTATATTCAGAGGAGGACAAATCTTGGCAGGCATGGAGCACCCATGTTAAGAGGCTTGTGGAGAGGCGAGGGATCATATTGATGAGGAAGTCCAAGAAAGATGCATGTGGGTGCAGGATTGTGGTCCTGCGAGGATGCTCTGTCTACAGCAGAGATATGGGGCTCAGACAGCGGATTAGTGTTTCTGCTCCATAATCAATTTGCCGTCTGGATCCCATTGCACATAACCCTAAACACGCACTCCTCGCCTGATCCTGCAAAATCTCTCCTCTTCTTTCACCCTCCGCCAATTTCACGTTGGCCCCTTTTTCACCTGCACACATCTTTGTTTGCTTCACCTTCAAAACCTGAAGTCGTCCAATCTCGAACCACTTTAATGCGCTCGCACATGAAGCTGTCCAGAATTCACTTACTAGCCTCTCCAAAACGTCTCTCCCCTGGAATTTCTGTCCACAATGCATGTCGTTTTCCACTAGCCACAGTCAATTTTGCACCCACTGCATTTTAGGGCGATATGGGGGACTCTGGGAGTAATTATATCAGGGAATGTGTGTGTGGGTGTGTAGAGAGAGAGATGTGGAGGTTAACCTTGACTAAGGACAAACTATTAGCTCCATCTCACCCTTGGGTCCAAGCTTGCTGCCATCTGCTCCAGAGCTTAGGGGTCATAATACTGGCCGACCAATCAATAACATATTACATGTTGGCACCGGGCGCCAGCCATGGTCATGGCTTTCTTTGCTTATTAAAAGCAAGGCACATCACACTCCAGAGAGGAAACACAGTGCATTTCCAACAAGCAGGCAGCGCTGCAATGTCAAATACTACAAATTGAAATAAAAAAAGGTAATGCATGCTGTCAAAAGTCTACCATTTTCAGCCTTCATTTTAAATAAAGTCTCCCCGAAAATAAGGCTTTTGTTTCTGAGGATGGATGTGCTGGCATTTGCAGAAGGTGTCATGAGCCTTGAGTGTGTGTGTACACTGTTTGTGTGTCTTTGTGTCTGCAGAGAGGAGGAGTACTCCGAGATGAAAGCCCAGCGAGACAGCCAGGAGGCTGGGCAGAGACAGCAGGTGGTGCTAGGAGTGCTCCTGCTCCGGCTCAGAGAGGCTGAGAGGTTTTTGTGTCAACAGATCAATAAGTGTGGAACTGGGAGAGCACTATCTATTCCAGATTGTATGACACCGACAGAGATAAAAGGTGAAATATGTAGCCTAGGCCAAACAGAGGAGGCACAAACAAACTGTAAAAAGCAGCTGAAAAATACGATACGGCTGCATCTGTCTGGTGTGAGTTCCTCCCCCTCCCCTTCACATAACCTCAGACACACATAATCAGATTCAGGGTAGAAAAAAAATGTGGCTACTATGATGTAGCAGAGGGCGAGACTTGACCCGGTAATGACACAACATGCATGCATATACGCACACAGGCGCATACGCACTGCTGAAGCCTGTCAGCCGCTGTCCAAGCCCTCTCTGACTGGACCAGGCAGATTGTCACCTCTTCTGATTCCAGCGGGCACACACAGATGAGAGCTACTAATTGCCTTGCTGGGGCACCGACGTGACTGGCATGTGATCGGAAAAGGCACTGGAGGTTTTTAACGTGCAGACAGGTGACTGTAGTGAGTGAGTTGTTCGAGCGAGTCACCGAAAGGTGAGAGTTTGACGAGGGAAGGTGTGTGTTATTACGCGTGATGAATACTTGTCAGTCTCGTGGTGCTTGATGGCAGGAGGACCAGAGTGAGGAGGTTTTTGAAGTGCCCCGAGTGCCCCGCTAAGCTATGCAGTTGTGTAAAGGTGAACATGAATCACACTGGCAGTCTTACCTTGGCCTGGCCTCAATGTCGTGCTGAAAAAATGGGAAAGAGAGAGAGAGAGGGAGAAAGAGAAAGAGAGAGAGAATAAAACACACTTAAAATCTTTGCACAGGTGTTGAACAAATAAAAAGGTAAACAACATAATTTACATCCACTCGGTCCGCAGCTGGTGTGGCTCTAAATCTGACCAATTAATTTTCACTTTCATCCACCAGTTGTGCTCATGTTTAATCATGAGCTTTTAAAGGCGCAGTCTGGGAACAAAGCGCCCGGCGAGCCGCAAACATTATTCACACGCCGGCTTTTTCCGTTTAACTTTCATCGGGGGCTTAAAAAAGATTTTTCAATGTCAGAACAATGGATGTGACGCTTACGCAAACATTGCGAGCTAAAAAGTTTATTCATGAGCCTGATGAAAAATGTAATCATATTTCGGAGCATTTCAATCTCCGGAGATTGGAAACGCATTACTTCACGAGGCGTGCCCGTAACACTCAAATTATTGCTATGAATCAATATCGGTATTCTTAATATTTAACATGCCAAACACACAGCTCCATGCGCCCCGCTCGAATCGCTGTCATGTAAAACAAAACTACTTGTTATACTGCTGACCTCAATTGGTTTATTTTCAGTCAAGAGGACTGTGAGCACAAAACCTTTGATATTCTGCCCGGCGCTGACTGAACTGTTGCACTGGACCTTGCCTCCCAGCGCTAACATTGCTCTGCCAGAGAGGGATTTTAACAATGTGTAACTAACTAGCGTCTTGAAGCCTGCGCCTCCTCAGCAGCGCAGCAGATTAGAGAAAGAGCTGATGACGGGAGAGACTGTGGACTGCCGTCCGCCTCACTGACTAAGACTCGGCTCTCAATTTAATTAGTTTAAAATCTGGACAAATAAGTAGTTTCAAATATTGGAACTAAGTGAGATTTCTTTCTTGGTTTACCATGTCAAACACTTCAATCGTCTGAAAAAGTCAATTTGTGGAATCAGAGTGCAGAACTGACATTCGTTTAAGAAGCTCTTGACTAGTTGCCGTGAGGCTGCCTCGACAAAAAGCCACAGATTTGCGAAAGTCTTTCTGTTTTCTCCACCGCTTGGCTGATTAAAAGACCCTCCGTTAGCTGGAGACTAACGGTGACAGGACTGGAGACATATAATTTGAAGCAGACTAGCCTTTGAATCTTTGTGAGTGTTAACAAACAAGAGGTAGGTAAGACATATTACTATTAAAAACGTATTATGTTGCTGGGCAGAATTGAGCTGGTGCATGTTAGTCTACTCTTCCCTGGTGAGCCAATCAGTCATCATCAATCAACAGTTTCAAACGACTCTTTGCAACACCACTGTCAGAAAACATAAATCCCAGGTGTGTGAGACACAATGTAGGTGCTAACTACAAACAAAACTCACCATTCACCCCATTACAGGACACTGAACCATCAAAAAGGTTTTATTTTAAGGTAAATAAGTTACATAATGTTGCTTTATGTAACACTTGCTCTATATTTTCTTTGATCTAATATCATTGATTCCCCTGAGGAGATAATATCAACATTAATCATCACGCTAACATGTTCGTTGATGCCCTCATTGTACCTTCACATTTCCTCTTTCATCATTGATAATATCAGGGCAGTATTATTGATCAGATGGACTGTGCGCCCAACACCAGTCAATTTTTTTGTGTTGTGATAGCAATGTCCATTTTTCTTTTTTTGCTTTGTCTGCATTACTATACAAAAACGAAAATGGAACGTTGTTATAGTCCCAATTGTGTGCTTTGTTCTCATTTTGTCCAATTAAAGGGTTTTTAAGTGCAATTGCCCACAAAATTGAAAGAAGTACACTGGTAGATAGATGCTGATGGCCGTAGAGCTTTGTTGCAACTGTAATTACCGCAGTTTTCCTGCAACAATAAAGAGAAAAATGGCCTCGGGCGGTCCATCAATATGTCCACACACAGAGAAAAAATGGCTCCATCTAAGAAATACTTAGACTTGTGTGCTTGTCATCAAAAGGAGGAAGCGGAAGCAGCTACATTCATAATTTAAAAACTGCATCAACTTCATGGAATTGTGTGTTCTTGAATTGTTTGAATTATATTTCAAAAGTGTGCCGTTAACTCCCACAGCAGATGATCTATCGGGGCACAGCCGGCAAAGGAAAAAGCTACCCCTTGTTCTGAATTCTTATTGATGTTGTTTGTAGTGATTGTGTATCGTCTAGGGTTAATTTTCTTAACAAAGATGTTGTCTCCGTCTCCTGCCCAGGGAATACAGATGTAAATTAGCATATAGCTAACTCTGATACAGCTAAGACACGGTGTAATGCCTCGGTTAAATGAAAACACATTTTTAAAAATTATATAATCAAGTTAGGGGGAAATTAGTATCCGTAATAAGCTCACCTTCATCTGTTTTTACTGCAATGATCTATAAGGAATGCCTACCTCTAAACTGAAAGATGCATGTAATCTGACATTTCATCAGTTCAGTCATAAATAAAACTGTAGAAATTAAGAAGTAACCCATTAATCTAGTCAAGTCTAGTGATTGTAGCCAACAGGGGTTTCTAATCAGCAGAAGCACATGATTCATTATTGAGACATGATCACTTTTTTATAGCTTTTTTAAAATTTCCAACTTGTATTATATACTCAAAATGTACAAAACTACTCTGCATTGAAAAGAAGAGTCTTCACACCGAGCCTCGGCTTATTTAAAGGTAGGCAAAAGGCCGCTTTGTTTTAAATCAGCCTCCGAGCAGTTCATTGTGACCTGGGTCACGACTCAGTCAGTGCTGGGTCACTGGCGCAGACTCTCAATGCCTGGCTAATGAGGCATCTTGGCTTTGTTTTCATGCTAGGAGTCCCTTAAGGCTTAAAGAGCTTTGAGCCTCTGCTTTTATAAACAGGATCACAGACTTAAGCGACCTTATAGAATCCTTTCAGTCATACATGTGTAAAAGTGGCCCAAAGCAGTGTCACAATAAAGTGGGCGGTGCGGACACAAGTGGGCTGGCGTGTTCACAGGCACATGGACATGTAAGTAGATCTAATACATCTCTGTATAAGTAGGGGTTGTTTATTTACTCATATAGCATGAGTTTATGGATATTTATCTATATTAAAATATTCAAAATGACACCAATCAGCCATTAAAAGGACTCGCAGGTGAAGCAATTAACACTGATCCTCTTGTTAGAATGTGTTCTGCTGGGAAACCTTGGGTCCTGGCATCTCCAGGTGCTGCAACCTGGCCTCCAAATTCCCCAGATCCCAGACCGATCAATCATCCGTGGGATGTGCCGTAACGAGTTTGATCCATAAGGGCCCCATCGTGGATCGGACTTGACTCTCACACAGACACAGATCCTGTGTTGTCTTGCACCGGGGCGTTGGAGGCAGATCCTTTGAGTCCTGTGGTTTGCGAGATGGGGCCCTCCATGGATCCGACTTGTTCTGACGCATCCCACAGATGTTAGATTGGACTGGGATCTGGGGAATTTGTATGCCACGTCAAAGCCTTGAGCGTTCTTGTTACGTTCCTCGAGCCAGTTTTTGTGGTGGGGCAGGGTGCATTGCATGGTCACATGAATGCCGGGACACAATGATTCCCAGCAGAAGACTGGATCCTTTTAATGACAGATGCACATTGTATATAAAGCACAGTATCTGTCTGTACCTGCGTCTCTTTTTGATATATCAATGGTATTTTAATTACTGTATAGTCATCAGGGGGTGCTCCAGTAAACACGCTGTGCAGCTGTACAAATGAGTACCTACCGGCACTTTTAAATGAAAATGTGGAGACTGCGAATTCTGATAATAAATGGACTCAAAAAAAAGTCAAAGTCTATTAATATATTCTCCCTCTGGCTCCCACTGATTGGTCAATTTTCAGAGTGCTTGTCTCATCCCCGCACTGTCTACTTTTGTGTGCATGTGTATTTACACCTGTGTACACAAGATGTGAGATTATTAAGAGAACCAGAGGTAATTTGTTTGTCTGACCCCGAGCCAGAAGACTCACCTCAATTATGTGCTCTATTCTTTAGGGAGCAGTTCAAAATATGAGTTTTATGCAGGTGAGTAATACTTTACATCACAGCTGCTCAGTTCCACATGCCTGCAGCTACATGGCTGCAGTCTGTGATATTCTTTCAAAAAGCAGCAAATCCCTTTTTCTGACTTGGCTCTGAAGCTGACAGTCTTTCTTTTATTGTAAAAAGTTGGAATCGAGGTACTACTTTTGGAGAAGCGCTGGAGGCCGGAACTGTAGCTCTCTGGCACAAGGGATTAGGTTGTGCTTAACATGTGGAGGAGTAAACAAAAACCAAAAGGGCAACGAGGGTCGGCTCATTTAAATATGTACTTTCGCACGCGCATTTGGAACTATTTCTGGAATACGCGTTGTACAACACTGCAGTTTTAGCTGGTAGTGGGCTGTAGTGCTGAAACAACATTCAAATACATTTCACACACTGTACATGTTTGACTAATGGCTGATCTAAACATCACTGTAAGCTCCTGCAATTTGGAATTTGTCATATTTGACATATGAAACAATAACTGTAATGGCTGTTTACATAGAGGTGCAGGACTTACTGTATATGTTGCAGTGAAGTTCTCAGTTTTCAAAGGTAAGTAAAGTATTAAAGATATTGTTTCAGCCCTCATAGACAAGGAGGCCCCTGCACAGCTGTTACATAATTTATTTGTTTTTGAGGTTTTTATATCATTCTGTAGCTTCCCAGTAGTATTTCTTTGGTATTCAAACATCCAACATCCAAACATTTAAATTTTGGTCATTGTTGTTTTAAAGGTCAAAATGCTACTTTACCATACCCTTAAACCCCTCACTGTGACTGAGAGCTCCGGGTCTGTGTCTGTCTGAGCTCGGCTGGAGGTGTGGTTGGACCACACTCTCAGACACAAGGCTGGCCAGTGGCCACGCTCAGCGGGTTGAAGTATACGCTTCGGCTGAATACACATAAAATCCAGCAATCAGGCAGCTTCTCACAGGATTGTTTTGGGCTTTAGGATGTAACCGCCGTGACACATTCAGAAAATGTTTTATTTTTCTGATTTGTTCCCGCTACCGCTGCTCCCCGTCTTCATTCACTCTACAGCTCGCTCGACCACCGTCTCTCTCCGTCTCCCTCGTTGAGCTGGAGAATAATAATCGTGTTTTTCTACAAGCAGCAACTGACAAATTCTGCATTGTGTGCCTCTACATGAAGGTTTAAAAGGAATTTTGTAAAAAGCATAATATTTCACTCCGTGCTCTCGTCTTCCAGGCTAACACTTAAAGCAGAAATGCAGTAAAGAGGCAAGTGAATGATTGTAGCTCGATGCGCCATCTGGAGACACTGGCAGTACGAGGCAGACGGAGGAACGGTGGAAGAGTGAGTGAGCAGGCTGGAGAGTTGATGTTTGAGATCCATGAGGCTCTACGCATCTCCAATGTCGTACCAAAGACAAAAACTGCTGCTGGTTTCAGGTGCAACTTATTGTGTGTATCCACATAAGCACAATAAGATGCATCATTGCTGGCTAAGTACTGTAAAGTGCTGCATAAGCCCCCTCTCTACACCTACACACACACCTCTCCTGTGACCATATATTTACAAATAACGCAGCCCCATTACTCACTCGGGCAGTAACTAACACATGAGAATAAACAGGGTGACCATTGGCATTCAATTAGGGCTTTAATGAACTTGGCCCACCGTGGATTAATTTCTCAGCTAGGAAAAGCAATCTGCACATCAGCATCCACCATTACAGCGGTCTCCCAGGTCCTGCACAGCATCGCCGGGGAGCACTCGAGGCTCGTTTCCTGACTATGGTGACTAAAATATGGAGAGTGACAAATGGACCAATGGGATATTGTAATTCGGGACCTATAAGCGGTAGCAGCCTGCTCTTCGGCGTTCAAATGAGGGATGAGGAAGTGAGGCCCCGCAGAAATCTCAAATCTGACATGTGTTGCACTTCTGGTAGTGTTTATGTACAGCATGCGTATAAATTATACAGTATAGCCGCACACATGCTCAGGTGCAAACATTATTTTGACTAAGGGGCTCGTATGTAAGGGAAGAGGAAACAGCTGCTGTGTTAATGACAAATTGCGTATCCAGAGGACAAACATAGTTACACTTATGCCTCATCAGCCAACAGCTCAGGATTTATTTGCACCTTATTACCTGTATCATACTGACACAGCCGACTGTACGGAAGCAAAACTGCATTTCTCTACAAGAACACAACGTATGCCCCGGATAAAAACAGCCAGCCTCACCGCTCATTTGGAACAAAGCTGTGTACGGCGGCACCTGTTTACCATATTCATTTGATCATAATGACTATGCAGCAGGTGCCACAGTCATTAGAAAGATAATCCTTTATGCTTAAGGTCTGAGATCAAGCCTCCGTGGCTGCAAGGATTTTTCAGTTAGGCCACATCAGAAGCAGATGAAGACAGGCGGAGGTGCCACTGCTGACTATCCCATAAAGCAGCACCAATAACTATGTGCAGAATGCGGCGTAAAGGTGGCTACACAGGATCTGCAACATAAGAGCTTTGTGCTGGCTGGCAAATTGTTTGTAATTGCTTATTGACAAGACAGTGGGAACTCAGTTTTACGAGGCTGCCCTCAGTAACAACACTGGCACTGGACCTCTGTGTTTAAAGTTCAGATTAATTAATCATTGACCCTGTTTGCTGAGGTTGTTTCAAAGTGCTCTGAGCAGGTCTTGTGATGTGATGTGGCCTCCAGATCTAATGTACTGCCTTTTCATTCATTGTGGTAAGTGCTGATACGTCAAATTAAGTTTTTTGTGCCAAGTTTTAAACCAACTTGAACCTCAGAATCAAGTGGATCTCAGTGAAATTGGTCAGACTAGATCACAGAGGTAAGTTTCAAAAACTTAAACATAGATTGTCACGAAGACTTTACTACATTGCACTTGAGAGTTCTACTGTTTAATATTGTAGCTAACGGTACGAAGATATCTAGGAAACATGGTTAGTTCCCCTGTAGCCGAAGCCTCCAAGCTGAAAACATCACACTAAATAAATCATGCTGAATGTGACACACAAGGCTTCTGTGACATTATAAACATGCAAGGAACATTGAACATGTTCTTACTGTGTGACTTCTTGCTACTCTATAAACATAGCATATTGTAAAGCTCCATAATCGAAATAACTAGATGAACTGACTTCCATTAACTTTGCTCATGCTCAGTCATCCTCACCAAAACTGGGAGAGGAGACGAAGATGGCATAAAAAATTCAGTTCCAGCTCTAATAATGGCGACTTCTATGCATTTCTAAGTGGTTTGTCCAGACTGTGAACACCTCGTCTGGCTGGACTAACTAGGCTTATAAGGGAGCCTAGCTTAAAACACATATGTTCAATATCTATTACGTTGCACCATCCAATTGGTTCAGCTGTAAGGAACGTACACAGCCCGGTCTTCCAATTTGCAACAGAGTATCATAATTTTAAGAATTGGGCTTTGCATTTCCATTTAATAACGAGGATGGAAGGTTCTTCTCACCTGCACTCGATGGGCTGGTCCGGGCGCTGCTACGAGCGCCCGTGCGACCATTGCTGGACCTCCTGCCTCTGCCTGTTCCAACAGGCACAGCTGGTTATTGATGTTGGCCATCTCCTCCTGTAGGCGCTCGGTCTCGACACTGATCTCGGCAATTTTCTCGGCGGCTGACGCTGTCAGGAACGCCTCTTTGAGGTCTACCAGGTGAAGGGTCCTCTTCTCCTCCAGACGCACCAATCTGCGGAGCTCATCGAACTGGATGTTCACGTATTCCTCTAGCTCCTCTGTGGACATCTAGGATATGTTGAGGTGCAGGACACAGAGAGGGAGACAGAGACAGATATTGAGAGATATCGGGCTGCCATTTCAGATTAACTTGCAAGAAGTCCGTCACTGTAGGCATGAATCATTGAGATGAAGTCATAAAACAGAGAAGCGAAGACAGAAACAGACATCAAACTGTCTCAACGTCCACAGGCGAAACAGAGATGCATACTGAATGACCAAAATAAGAGAGCAGACAGATATTTCTGTCTTTTACGTTGACATGTGAATATTACTTTAACTAGCCCACTGGTCTCAGTCATGCAGTAGCTAATTGATAGCATGAATCAGCCCCCCTGGAGGCAAGCTTCATGCATCCCATCTGTAGATAGAGACCTCAGAGGCTCCTTCTACCACAGCAAGCCATCTGTTTGGCTTTCGGGCCAACTGAGCTTCTCGCTGAGATACCTTTTTTAATTCTTTTCCCAGTTCCCCCGATGAGGCTCTCTTTAGCTATGACTCATTACGCTAAAACACCTCAATAAACAGACGCCTCCCTGCAATCCGTCCCGCTGAGATGGCTCCACGCAGATCTCGTCCCTTGTCATGATCTGTGGTCCTGAATATGTTATAAATCGCTTCAATCAGTGAACATAGCTGCTCAGTCTTTCCTCTGCCCTTGAGGAGAACTTCACCCTCTTCCTTACCATCCATTTTATCTTGTTTCCCCTCAGCCTCCCTCTCTCCAGTGGAGCAAGGAATCATCAGTCTTTACTGGGGTTGGCAGAGCCGCGACCCCCAGGGACCCAAAGTTTTATCGTGCATTTGCCATTCTTGCACAAGCAATCAGATTCTCCAAATTGCCCATTAAACCAAGCGCAAAAAGTAACAGTTTTAATCTATTTTCTTTGTATGAGCAGAGAAAAAATCAGCACATTGTTCATTCTGAATCAGACAGGGAGACTTAGTTAACATCTAATTGGAAAGCAAAGAGTCGTTTTCTCTTTTAGCCCCAACAAAATCAATGGCCTTAAAGCATGTCTGATGAATTAGTAACAATAAACTGCAACCGCCTTGGACTGGCAACATGTTCCACTCCTTGTCCGGAAAAACATCTGTGAATGTGGAGAGACTGAGGCCTTATTTTCCAAATCTATCTCTTTATGCCTCTGGAAGCTCTTAACGGAGCAATAGTGGGAAGTGCTCAAATATCATAAATCCTGCTAAATTACAATATAGGCTGATTAAATCTACTAGAAGCCTCATCATTTAAAACGTGAGCGGCGAGCACTTAAAACGCACATTAAGAGATGACAAGGCATTTACTACTTCATTTTGTACCGGGACAAAAAAAATTTAATGCCCAAGCTGTTGCTCATGCTGTGACGTCTCAGGCATCGTCCTCCAAGTTGGCTCTGATTTAGGTGTCATGGACACCATGATGGATCAACATATTTAATATTCAAGTCCAATTCCCCTTCATATCTGAAAAATCCTTTCAATTTGGACATCTGTTGGGCATTTTCATTTATTATCAGTTCGCCAAATGGAATACATCTGTCTGTCAAAGTTTTCATTAACATCTAGGAATTTATTAACAGCTAGCAGTACCGACAGCGATTGATTTATTATTTAATTCAATGTCAGGCATAGCCTTAGCATTCAGCTATCAGCGTGAATAATAATGAAAAATTTAATTTTAGCCGTTTATTTTAAAAGGATATTAAAACAATCTTCGTATTGAGGATGAAGGTTGAATTCACGACATGGAGAACTTCATATCTCTTTACTGCTGTTACATTATGTTTCACTGTGATGCTTTTACTGACCACAGTGATCGCTGGTCATCATAAGTCTGATAGGCTAACTTCAAATATGTGTTACAACAGATCATAAATGTGTCTGGTTGACAGAATATTACACACACTTGTGTATATTTTGCTCTTTTGTGGTCACAACAAGTTTCAGAGAATGGTAGCGAGCAGTCAGCGTAAATCATGAAGAACAATGCCACCCGAGAACAAAGCTACAACATGAATAGAGCTGACAGAATTGATCCATAAATCTTATCGCTTTTAGTATCTTATCTGTCATCGATCTGACACATTCCATCACCGCGTCTCACAGTCTCCAGGACCTCCGCAGAGCCGACCGCTCTCTCCTCGAGTCCCTGTGGCCTTGGCGGCAGATGGGAGTCTGGGATCAGTGCTCTTTGTGTTTGTCGAGCAGGAGCCCTCTGCCCTTGGACCTTTCACTCGGTGACAGAGCTCACAAGGAAGGAGCATTCATGCACGCTAATCTTCATTTGCATTACTGCAAGCTGAGGCCATGAAATGAGGCCTCGGGAGAGACGGCGGCGCACCGCTTACAAGGGCAGGGTGAGAGGAAGGACAGGGGATGAGACAGAGAGCACAGGCAGAGGCAGGACATCTGGCGAGCAGATTAAAAAAGCTAATTTCTTTGTCGAGCAAAAGGTGGGACAGTAGGGAAGCAGATAAGGGAGGCTAAATTTTTTTAAGTCACGGTTTTAAACATGCTTTTCATTATTACTGTAAAATCTTTGTTATCTGAGAAATTCAGAAATGATGGTAATGCAAGCAAAGGAAGGACTAAAAAGGTCAGCTCAGACTTGACGAAGTTGATGCCGGCTTGAACTTTTACTTCATTACTTCATGGACAATATAAGTGAGATAAGACTGGTGGACTTAAAGTTGAAATTTCACATGAGAAAATCTCACTCTGTGACTGAAAATGTATCTTTAGAGCAGAAAGCTGGGATCTGTGGCTTTCTATAATTAGAAACCTCTCAGACGTTCCTCTAACACTTCATGTGATTACAATATAGCAAGACACTCAAATAGAATTAACTTCACACACTAGCGTGCTTGTGTGTGACTGGCTACAAAAAAGGTTGTGCTACTCATTAGAGCTGTTGGAAAAAAAACAGCGGAAACAGAACCAAAGCCCGTGGGAATGAAAATATATCAGTGTTAAGAAAAAGACAACAACAAAAAGCTGCGCGACGTGTTACTTTGGTGAGACATCAGGAGAAACTAAAATGGAAAACAAAAGCGAGCCGAAAACAGCTCACAACAAATATCAGAGTAGCCTCAGCGTTTAATTTCGACCCCTTCGACCGCTCAGGGGGTCTTTCATAGCAAAAGCAATTTAATTTCCAGTTAACTCCCAAAGTTTCAACAGACACCAAAAACGTTATTGGAACATTACACGACAGTTATGACGCTCGGGACATCAAGAATGGACCGGCTGATAAAACAGAGCCGCAGCTTTAGCGATGTGATGAAAAATGCAAATGCAGGACATCAGCATGTAGAGATGAAAACTTTTTAATTTAACTTTGATGCTTTGGTCGCGTTGATGCACTCGAGTTCGAAGGGTTAACTTTCTTTAAATGTTCTCACTACTGAGTCAGAGCCGGCGCTGCTGCTGTTTCTGAGGTCTGTTTTGTGTGATGCTCTTTTAAACAGGCCTAAAAAGCATTAATAGAACATTAGGAGTAAATGGATTTGAACTGTCCTTGCCCTTGGCAATAGTGGCCCCATTCCAAGTGAACACTACGCTCGCTCTCTCTTTCTCTCTCGGGCTCTCTTTTATCTCTTCCAGAAATTAGATTCTCCAATTTAGCCTCTAAAAACAACACAGCGATACATAGAAAGTTAATTTGAAAAACACCGGCCTCCTCTTCAAAAGTCATATAAAGTAATATAAAGTGGGGAGGCAGGGGAAGTTAAAAGAGGAAGAGGAAAAATGAGACAGAGGGCCTTTGGTTTTTTATAACAGCAGAGTTTCAATATCCAGAACCTTTTTATTGGTTTTGAGAGAAGCAATGTCAGCCAAGCAACTTTCTGGGGAATGATACCGAGTAATTCAATTAAAATGCCGTGAGTAGTGATAGAAAGGGAATGACAGCCTTAAAGAGCAATGGGAGAGGGGGAAGAGGGAGGGAGGGGAGTAAGGGGAGGGGAAGTAAAGGATGAGGTAGAGAGAAGGACAAGAAAAAAGCAAGATGAATAAACCTAACAGCAGCAGCCAAGTCTTTTCATGCCTCTGCCGTCTGTTCCTCAGCCTCGGCTCCCTAAGACAGCTTTAATGTGTCTGCTGCTCTTGTAGATTTTATGAGGCAGGGAAAATGGATGTAGCCGCTACACACACATATACGCATTTGTGACTTGGCTTATGTTGCACCCAGATATCGGACTTCTCTCTCTCTCTCTCTCTCTGGGTGCCTGGGAAGACACCCTGCACGGCAGAAAGTGAGTAAATAAAACATGAGAGTGAGGTAAATACCCAGACTACCTGCTGTCCTGGCCCGACGCCACATCATGCTTTGGTTATCATCTTCCAGCTCTTTGACGACGAGCTGACTGGCTGACTGACAGACAGTCATCTAGGCCCCCCATGTAACGTTTTGCCCCTGGTCTTCCATTAATATGCATGCAGACTCATCTCTGTTTTTTTGCATTATATTCCATCCCCCTGTGGTGGAAGGAGATATGAGCTTTGAGAGATTAAATTCCCCCCCCTACCTGCGGCACAGCACATAATTAAGCAGGCTAGATTTAACACCAGCTGAGGGTTAAATCTTGGCATTCACCTTTCACCTCCTCACAGGCGCCGCTTTCTCTCTAAAGTCCTTCACCATGCAATTTCACCTCCTCCACCAACTTCTGTCCGTCTATCACCTTTCTCTTTTTGCCTCTGTGTCTCACACACACAACTTTCCTCACCAGGAGCAGTCACTCTGATGGTTGCCTGTCATGCATATTAAGACACGCTGACATTTAAGAGTGCAGAGAGGACACACCGACAAATCCACATAATGGTCTCTAACCCAGCGCCCTGTGAGCGAGCAGGTAAGTGCTTTTCGCCGGGCATGCAGCACCTCTACAACGCAACGGCGCAATACTAAATGTCCAGGAAGTCCTTGGGGCAGCATTGATATTTCAGTATGATAATAGACATGAACTCGGGTGGGGTGCCGGCTGCCAGCAAAAAGTGTTACCTCTCGCAGGCCAGTCAAATTAACCTTCTACATTGTGCCGCTGTGCTTGGGTCGCACCTCTGCAGGTACTGAGAGAAGCTCCTGTGTGCCACCGCTCTCCGAATGGGTTCAGACGCTACTATAAGGCAGAGCAGGCAGCGCGGGGGTAATTGAGGGACCGGGTGCAGCCGCCATTAACGGTGAGACCATAGCTGAGACCTACATCCTGGATCCCGCTGCTCACTGTTACATCTCTCACTGCACAACGCCTAACTGTCTGTGGCAGAACATGCCCCCGCTATGGCATCTGTAATGGAACTACAGCCACTGTTTTCAAGGTTGACTTGTCATGAAAATTCAGTTTGCAGCTTTTGTTTTGGTTTATATCCAGAGAGAGGGGCGATGGTGTGCGAAATGCAATCCGCTATCGAGACGGCAACTCTGTGAAGGTTGGACATAAAGGTTGAAATAAGTTTGTGATCATTATTTCAGCCTGTGGCCGCGTGTATTGGGGGGTGTGTGAAAGATCTGAACAGAAAAAGAGAAATGTCTGTACACTGCGAGAAGGTCAAATACAACAGTTAATAAAATACATAAATACTAACTTACTGAACCTTGGTGTTGAGGGTGTAAGGATTTTTTTTAAGGGAGTCCTGCTTGTTATTTATATATTACACTACATTCACTCCTAAATTAAACGCAAGGATTTTTTTCAATGAGGTGAAGTAAAGTTCAAAGAGGGATTAAAAACAGCTAGAAGCTTTTCTGCATTCAGCATTTCTCTCTGTTTTACACACAAGAATGAATAATTCACAGTCACTTTGAAACTGTGACCTCTGACGTCGGACAAGGGTGCTGAGTCAAAAAAGTGACATCATCTGAAGACTGAAAGTGACATGACTCAGTACATAATGAAGCCGTCACCCGCTTCAAGCTGAATTATATCTGCAGAAACCAAAATAGCCCAGCAGTGCGATCTGTGAACAGGGACGGCATGATAAATATATGGATTGAAATAATTGGCTCTCATGTTTACAACTCAATGTCTTCATGACATAATCTCTCTCTAATCCCTCTTTATCTCATCGAGACTGCTGTGTCTCCACCGCTGCAGTGTCTATACTGCTGCAGTGCTTACTGCTGTACCCGCTGAATTAGAAATGAGTAGTGGTTCATTTTTGTGTTCTGTTGTGGCTTGAAACCATGCTATTAGAAAAAAAATACTTTTTTAGTTTTTTTTTTAATTATGCTTAGGATGAAAATTGGATTGTGAGCAATCCCAGCTGGACTAGGTGGTTATTAATCATGGACTGGGGCGACTGAAATATAGAACGGCATGTAAAATATAAAACTGGACCTGCAGGGTCTGCAGGGTTAATTTGACAGGCTGTCTGAGACCGCTTGGCCTAATTATGGAGGAGATAAGACTGAAAGTAGACTAGCATGTTCCTTGGAGGAACAAACCTTGAAGCAACTTGCGTATATTCTATAACGGTGGATCATTACATTAAGATACAACAGAAGAAAGCGCACAGATTATGTTATACATGTGTACTGTCCCTATGAACATCACCATTCAACCATCTATAGTTATGTTATGTGCTGTTTGCAGCATGTTAGAAGTGAATTTTGACATCTTTAAACTGCACTGACAGACATCTTTGAAGGAAAATCAGCTTGCGAGGTCAAATTAACTTTTTATAGCTGCAGAGAAATTCTCATTTCACTCGATAAGAGTTAGTTGGAGCTCATTACTTAATGAGAACAGTTGAGAGCAAATCTTGTGGGAGAAGTTTTCTAAAAATGGCCATTACAGTTTAATTAGTGTTAGCAGTCGGCTCAGTGTTCTGCTGCAGGAGCTTTCACTCACCTCGGGGTTGGTCCACTTGGTCTTGATCTTTTCAGCCATCTGTTGTGTGCAGCCCAGCAGGTCGTACCCCTGCCTGCTCTGCAAGCCGAGCAGACAAACACACGGTTAACAAAACAGAGTAACAAAGACAGACACACCAATTTAGCTAGTTATTAGTTTATTATGAAGCTGTTCCTGGGCACATTGACAAAAGCTTCTCATCACTGATAATGTGACGATATGTCTGGATTGATGCTTTTAGAAGATGCATGGTACAAACGTGAGAAATCACCATGTCAGTCACAGGCTACACTTACAGTTTGACATGGTCCATACTCTGTGCACTGCACCGTGACAGGAAATCATATCACTACTGAGGTAGATAAAGCGTTCTTTCACATGAACACACTGACACAAAAAGCAGGATAAAAGCTCAGAGTAAGTTTAGAGTAAATAATGTGGCTTTAGGCTGTGCGTGTGTGTGTGTGTGTGTGACCCCCTTTGTCCCTCATCAATCCATATGTGGCCATGATGTAAGAGGAAGTCAGTGAAGTGTGCTGCTCTAGTTTCGGGTTTTTCTGATGTACAGCCATGGGGCAGAGGATTTAACTCTGTATATTACTGCCAGCACACCACGAGGGTCATTACTACAGTAGCTAAATGCACCTGCTCTGTGACAATTTTCAAACTGAGGCTCTCACTGTGCTTACGTTTCTGTGTCGTTTTTTTATTACAGCGTGCACAAACAAAGCCCTCGACTTTTCAAAAATATTAATCCAAAGCTAAATCCTGGTTTTTGATGCTATCACACCTTGTTAATTGGTCCGCTGTGCAATAACACAGTCTGGATGTGTTCAGTGTGCTGATAACACCTGACTCTAAATGGTAACATAATCATCACAAACACTACTGCAGCACTACTGGGCTCGTAGTGATGATAGAGTTTTTCTAAAAATAAAAAACACAGCTCACTGGACAGGCTGCAATGCTGCACCTAACGACTGGGCCTATTAAACCCACCTGAAGCAAAAAGGCCATCTGGGAAATGGAGGAAGGGTCAAGCCGTAATTGGTGCCAACCCAAATGGATGTTAGGGTTATTGAGAACGTTTAATTTCCATTTCACAGTCGTCACAGAAATTATTTATGGAACTGTAAAAGTGAATCAATTTATAAAAGATGGCATGTGGGTGATCATGAGACATTGTTACGTTTACACATTACGCAGGGCCCTCGTGGGTTGACTTAAAGACTACAGGGCCTCCAGCTATTGGCATACTACTTAATACTGAATTAGAAATGCAAACCAGAGAGGCCACGGTCTGAATACGTTATGTGATACATTACGGAGCTGCAGATGTGGAGCACGCCGTTATGATCGAGTACAGTAGAGGGCATGCACTTGATCACGCAGTGCTGTACTGTCAGATATAAACCTATCATGCTCTGCGCGTGTGACTCACCTTCTGCCACACGTAGGCCTCGTGCAGGGTGATGATCTCATGCTCACGGTGCTCTCCCTGCACGGCGCACACCACGCATATTATCTTCTCGTCCGGTTTGCAGTAGAGGGAGCCTTCCTGGCCGTGCTCCTTGCAGCGCAGCCTCTCTACAGTGACAGTGTCCCTCTTCCCGGCCTCTCCGGCGGCCATGGCCTCCTGCCCTGCTTCTGCACCCTCTGCTCCATCACCCAGCTCGGCCTCCAGGTGCAGCCCGTTCTGCGCTCCTTCAGCATCGTCGCCCGCGTCTGCATTAGCCACCCCGAGCTGTTCCGCCCCCTGATCTGCGCCCACTCCAGCTGCCCTCTCCGCACCGGCCTCATCCTCAGCTCCATCTCCAACTCTAGAGTCTCTGTCGGTGCCAAATCCATTAGCTTGTGTCTCCTCGTGGTTATAAGGCATTAGCGGGTGATGCGTGCTGCTGGCATGTCTGTCGGCGTGGAGGGGGCAGAAGGCGAAGCTGCAGGAGTGGCACACTTGGGTGGCTGGCTGGGCCTCGTCAGGCTCGCACGCATCACACGATCCATCCATCTGCGGCAGCTCCTCGTGTTTCAGCCCCATTGCGCCTTCCTGGGGTTCCTCTTGGTGGTCCATGGTGCAATTCTTGGGATAAGAGGAGTAAGTCTTATAGGAGACAGAGAGTTTAGGACAGGTTATTAATAGCTGCGACCTTCTGCGAACCGCGCTCATATTTGCACAGGGGGAAAGTCCGAGATCCTCAGGACTAATCCCCTCTGATATAATATTCCCCACAACAGATGATGTGTGGAGGGAGCCAAACACCAACAGGAAACAACATCCAAAGCAAAACACTCTCACGCAAACTACCCAAGGGCACCAAACAGAGGGGCCCCATCTGCAGTCACTGAACTGTCTGTGTGCAAACACCCTCACTTTGTTTACCGACCCGAGCCGCTGCAGCCTCAGCATGACCACGACACCCACGCTCACCTTCCATTCACCTCCCCTCTGTACGGCATCAGGCCCTGACCTTTCTCATGTCCTGTTCCTTTGTGTACCTAAAACCTCCCAAGACCCCCCTCCCCTCTTATTTTTTTCAGTCCACTCTGCAGGACTGAAGAGAGCCCAGGGTGCACACACTCACAGAGCACAGACACACAAAAAGCAACCATTTTATTTTTCCTCTTGACTTTTTCCCCTTTCTCCTCGGAGCGTTCCCCTCCTGAGCTGTGTTTGTGTGCTCTCTTCCACTGCTGACACAAACAACAACCGGTAGAAAAAGTGCTGTAACGCACAGAAAGCCTCACCACCACCCCCCCTCTTTCTTCTTCTTTCCTTACACCTCTCTGCTATTTCTCTGTCTGACTCACACATTCACACGAGCTTTTCTTCCCTTATCCTGTGGGGCTTACCGGTTTGCAGCTCACTGCAGTGTACTTACTCGTCTGTGTCTTCCTCCCCCTTCTGTTTTTTTGTCTCTGTCTAGTGCTTGTTTTGAGATATTGTGGAGTCTGTGGAGGAATTAGCTTGACGGCTAACTTCCTTAGCACTTGCCGTCGTGCCGTGAATGCTATTACCGAGCTGTCGTCTGATCTGCTTTCACTTTACAGCAGTAGAGGAGCTCCAGTTCGGTACCGACGGCGGTTACTTCCTTATTTTTATCCGCCGCTGTCTCCCTTTTTTTTTTTTTTTTTTCTACTTCCTGCTTGTAGTCTCCTGCGAGTGTGTGTGTGTGAGCGGCAGAGACACGCAGAGGTGGGAGAGAGAAAACCTGCCGCCTGTCAAGAGCAGCGAAGAGAGAAACTCCGCACTGGAGGCGGGCAGAGTTCCCACAGTTGTAATGTTAATGTAAATAAGTAGTAATATCATTTAATTAACAGAGTTTCAGGTATATAGCTAATAATAAACGGCAGTTAGGTGTTAATTACCCCCAGCTGCGCGAGGGGAGCCTCGTTAACTGATTCAGCCAATCAGAATCAGAGTGACGGTTATGTCAGTTAGGGTTAACGTTAGCTAAAATTGTTTCCTGTGAGAGCTAAGGTAAGCTAACACTACGTTTCAGAACAAATAACACCTAACAAAAGGTGTTCCAAGTCTAGTTTTCTTCGTGTCACCATGTGTTAAGGATGCTAAAATTTAACTGAATTAAAAAAAAATCACAAACCTGTGCAGATAAAGGGATAGAGTCTGTGCCTAAATACCACATTAGCTTTGATAATTAGCCAAATTGCAGTCAGTTTCCTGTGAGAGCTAAGGTAAGCTAACAGGACATTTCAGAAAAAATGACACCTAACAAAGCTGTTCAAGTGCAGTTTTGTGCATTTCACTATATGTTAAGGATGCAAAAATTTAACTGAAATACAAAATATACAAACCTGAGCAGATAGAGGAATAGAGTCTGTGCCTAAATACCACATTAGCTTTGATAATTAGCCAAATTGCAGTCAGTTTCCTGTGAGAGCTAAGGTTAGCTAACACTATGTTTCAGAACAAATGACACCTAACAAAGCTGTTCAAGTGCAGTTTTCTTCCTGTCACTATGTGTTAAGAATGTTAAAATTGAACTGAAATGAAAAATATAGAAACCTGAGCAGATACAGGGATAAAGACTGTGCCTATATTAGCTTTGATAATTAGCCACATTGGAGTCAGTTTTCCTTGAAAGCTAAAGTAAGCTAACATCACATTTCAGAACAAATGACACCCAACAAAAGCTGTTCAAATGCAGTTATGTGCATTTCACTATGTGTTAAGAATGCTAAACTTTGTGCCTAAATGTCACAGTAGCTTTGATGATGAGTCATACTGGAATCATGGCTGAGCCACTCACTTCAAAACCTTGTCACGTTGTTTGATAACACTGTAGGAATTTGCACTATTTTAATCCTATCAATAATATTCCATTGTATGTGCATTGAAGCGATTTTTAAGCTTCTTTATTCTTTAGTTTTTGCTTATCTGCCTTTCCTTGACACTTCAAGGTGCACCACATAGTTTGAGGGGAGAAATTATGCCTAAAAACACTCAATATACAAACTCTGTTTTTTATGACTGAATAAACAGAATAAACAAACTGACCTTAAAGGACAACACAATTTCATACTATTTTTTTCCTTTGTTTGTATTTGGCACCCTGCCACCTTTTTCTAGCTTCAAACAGTGTTCTGGGGAAATTATTTTCCTCTGAGAACAGCTTGTGTTGTGGACAAGATACAATTTTCTTGGTTTGTATTATTACTCAATTCAAATTCTGAATTTGAAGTTCCTCACCAAAAATACAATTTACCACTTTAACAGCAAACAACAGCCATTCTGGTTGTCTTCCTTTGTGTACATTATGCACGAGAAACTGCGCTTGTATAAAAAAAAGTATTACTTTATTGCTTTGATTTTGTGTACTGGGAGGCAACCGCAAGTCAAACAGTGCTTTTTTTTGTTCTATTTAAAAAACATCAATATAATCTGTTGTAGCAAATTGACAAGACTTGGTCTCAGCCTGTAAAAAAACTAAATTTCTTTGAAAAAAATAATAATCAAAACACAAGAGCACAACCAGTACTCACAGAGTTTTAATACGTGTTGTGACTAACATTTTCCTCATTGGACTGTTTAAACACAGTGTTTTTTTCTGGGATTAAAAAGTAATCATCAATGCAAAAGTTGTGATAACACATATTGACCGGATCACTGTGACAGTGCATTGGACAGTTACTTCCCAGTAGAAAACTGGCCACTGATTTGCACTGTGGAGATCAGCAAACTTGTTTATTTGTGTCCCAATTTCAGCCACAACTGTTAAGATTTAAATATATATATATATATATATATATATATATGTATATATATATATATATATATATATATAGTAAAACATTGTGGTCCGAACTGCCTGATGTTTCTACTGCGCTTATTTCATGTACTGTGTGGCTTTACCAGCATCTCTGAAATCTCCTCAACAGCGCATCTCTCACTAACTGCTAGTCTGGTATAACTAAAGCTCTAATTTTTCTTGTCTGTAGCCAGATTAGTAAATTAGGTGTCCAACTTAACGTTAGTGAAAGTTTTCTTATGAATAAGCTATGACAGCATTCAAAGGGCCTTTTAGATGAATTGACTATTAGATTGTATGTAAGCTAATTCGTGATGCAGGGCTTTTCTACGCGGATGTTACTGAAAACAAACATTGTGATTTGTTCTATATCTGCAGCCTGGGGATGAGATGAGATTAAACCCTCATGGTTTCCTTGGTGAATTAGACAAAGTGAGCAAAAGCAATGTTTGTATAATAAAAAGCAAATCCTATTTTCCCAGCGAGTGATTAAGTGCTGTTAAAGGACGTGCATGTTATCAGTCATGAATACATTTATAAGAAAATTGCAGCTAAGTGAGTGACGGCTATGGGGCCAAACAAAGATGTGTTTATTATCTGAATACGGGAAAGGAAAGGGGTTCAGCTGGAAGTGTAAACAAATTGTGAATTTGAACTCTGGTGTTAATGGGGAGTTTCTAATTATGATGTCTGCTTTCCCCTTCTGTTCACGTCCTTACCCTCCATAAACCGGCACTGAGAGACAATGGAGCAGGATTAGAAGTCTGGAGAGGGAGACAGAGATGAGGAAAAACAAGCTGTTCTCTGTAGAGAGATCTAAAGAGGCTATTGAGCTGGGCTTCACACAAGCAGTATTTGGCAAAGCATTGTTGACTGTTACTCTGATTTGAATGGCACACCATAAATAACCATAAACCACATTCCAAGTAAGCCTCCAGCTTCCATTCGATATGGATGATCATGCTGTTTTTGCCAAGGATTTGAGCTCTCGAAGAGGATCGCTGTTATTGTGTCACCACAGAAGATTTATTATTAGACAATAAACAGAAAGGATGACTCAATGGAAACATACGCTGGCAAAAATCAAATTTGCCTTGGCATGGGACTCGCTTAAGCCATATTGATGTAACGATTAAGACTATAACTGTGTTTTCCAGTGGGCATTTAATCATAACAGATGTAAGATTTTGATTGGAGTTATGGTTGGAATGTAGAGCACTAATTGCATTGCCACATCCATAACAGCGGGATCACATCAAACCGTAAGTTATCTCATTCTATCGAACCACACGACACAAAGTTAAGTGCTCACCTGACTTATGTTTGGAATATTTCACTGCAATCAACTCTGCTGGACGTTAAAAGACAGCATCGTCTTGCACACTGCATAAAACTGAAAACAATTAAAAGGCTCATTGACTTGCAGTTCATTAGAATAAGCACTGGATATGTATACAGTTGGAGGCTACTAAAAGGAACTGTGATTAGTTCTTTCTCTACCCTGGGATTGTAGTGAAACAAAGTTTGACACGTAATAGGAACTAAATTTGTTTACCTAAATTGTGTTTCCGCAGCTCAGAAAGGCCTTTGCAGGGAAGCTGGCAACACAGAGAACATCAAACTCTCACAGATGGCAGCCAAGAGTGAGGGGGAAGCTTTGGCAGCCAGGCCGAGCAGACAGAAAGCACTTACCTAATGCCTTGGTTTTAACATTGTTTTATCGGCATGGGGTCAGTTGTTGGTCTCAAGATGAAATGTCCTTCAGCACCAGTCTGTCAGAGCAGCTCTTTTCAGAGTAAGTTAGGATCTCCCTCTCTCTCTCCCCCCCTTTATCTGTTGATATTTGATTCTGTCTGTCTCCCCGCTCCTTATTTGCCCTCCGGATGGACTTTTCCACAACTCTTCCCACCTGTCATAGCTGTGCAACGTCAAATAGAATCAATACGCTGTTCTGCTGTCTGTGGGTTCCTGAAACCTGCCTCATGAAACATGTTTACTAAACTTTGCTTGAACCTTCAAATCTGATCTGGAGCATGGACTTCTAGGCAAGATCTATTGGGTTTTCACAGACAACCTGCCAATTAATTAGTGATCCTGCTTTGACAGATAGGCCCCTGGTGCCAGACTTGCTCAGTAATGTTTGTTTTGTGGGTGTTTGTAGGGCAAAGCAGAGGAAGGACAGCTGTCAAAACTGATTAGAGGCGCCGAGCGGTGAGATACAGGTGAGGGAAGAAAGCACAGTTTGCACAAGGTAAGCACGTATGAAGGACAGTGATGCAGGGCAGCATTTTCTTAAAATTCTGTGCAAGACATTGTCAAATGAAGATAATATTCTGCCGAGTACGCAAACAAAAGAGTACAAACATACACACTTTATTTTTCTGAGCACCTAAGGCAAGTTTAAAAGTTCCTATTTCTCCCCTAAATCTGTAACAAATGTACAAGAACTACGTTCATCCATTTTTAAACTGATACTGTGAAGGCTCTATTTCACATTGCTTGGAATCAATCAATGCTCTTTTTTTATGAATGCATCCAGAATTCAGTACGATATATATCACACAAAGCACCAACTCATTACTGTCTACTGCCAAAGGCATATCTATACTAATCTCTCTCTCTGCTGCCTTCTTGTCTCTCGCAGACAAGGAGAAAGACACATTTTGCTCCCAAATGAAAACACTGCCTCTTCTACAACTTTGGTCGGGTAAGTCTGAGTTTAATTTGACGAATTGAATTGCGTTTAATCGTAGCATTTTTTTTAAATATAAACATTAAGGCAGTTATTTTTCTTTCTGAATTGAGGATAATTTGCCGGTCCTTGCTTTTCCAAGGGGCCGCTGTTGTGATTTTGGATTGACTGTTAAGGTGGTGAATTCTGACATAATGAGCACTAAAGCCTGTCACAGATGATGGTACCACATTATATACAACTTTCTATTAACCTCTCTAAGGCTATTATAAATTACAAAATCTCTTTATGGCCCTGGCCTCTATTCCCTAGACACACAGAATCAATATCCCGCTTTTGGGCTGCAGCCTTCAATCAATAAGTCATTTAATCAATAATCCCTCGAGAGTACTGCCTCACGTCTGTTCTTGTAAACCCAGATTCTGCCTTGAAGTAGATTACTGGAAACAAATGGACGGCATTAGTAGTGAGAGAAACTCAGTGGGATATCTGAACCATGTGAATTTGTGTTTATTAGGGATTAAATCATTTTAATTGCATCTGTAAAATCTAAGTAGGCTACACGTAGCTTTGTTTCATACCCTCGTCCAGCAGCTCTGTCGATCACTCTGTTGGGTGGTTGCTTGGTACACAAAAATGTCCCCACCTTTTTGGCTAAAAGATGGGAAAAAGCTGTATAACTTCCAAACGGATTTACAGGAAATTAACTGAAGTTTGTCATGGAAGTTGAGCGTTAATACGGCTGTGTGAATGTGTTTGCATGAACATGCAAAGTCTATTTCTAGACCAGCTTTGCTCTTATGCACTTGAGTATTTTTCAAGTGTCAGTGAGGCAAAACTCTCAGCTATAAGGCTTCCCTTCGAGACCAGAGCATGGTATCAGATGGACACAGACATGAAGTAGCAACAAACACACAAAGCAGATAAACCAGCGAATCCACCATCACTGCTTTGGCTTATATGCCTAGCCCTGCTTGATCCAACCCCTGCTCTTATCGGCCTCTTACACACACTCTGTAACCACGGAAACTGTCTTACACTACTAGTCATCGGGCAGTCATGCGCAACCGGTTGTTTTCCTGCAGGGTTCACAGCCAGTTTTGCTCCGAGCTGCAGAAGTAAGGTGTCAGGGGACGGCGGTAACAACGTTTGTTCAGAACCACACATCCAGCCCAGCTAATATGATGACTATGAAGTCTCACTGCGCAGTTCACTGTGTGGAAGCAATTAAGCTAAGGCTTGTTTTCCTGAAGCAAATTGAAATGTATCATACATCAATAGTCCATTCGTTCATGGGTACACATGGGAGAGTATTTCCGGCAGTATGGATGGATTAGTTTTTAAAATTTGTTTTGAACATATGTTGTAGCTTAACTTTAGCAAGTTTAGGGAGGTAGAAGGAGACAGACAATGAGAAAACACAAACACCTTATTACTCCCAGTTTTTTAAAATTGCATCATGTTCAGAAGCACTGCTATGAATAAACAAATAAATCAATGCTGCATGAGACAAATGAAAGAAAAATACCTGCTTTATGACAATCACCAAAATAATCCATTTATGGAGAGAAACAATGGCTCAATGTTCAAATGAAAATCTTATCTTAATTTCTTGGATCATGCTATTTATTTGCATTTCTATTAGTTCACATAATGAAATTGCTATGATCAATTCCAGCCAGAAATACCAACATAAGATCTTGTCTCCAGGTGTGGTGGCACACCTCTGGTGCTACACATTGATCTTTTCACTTACACAGACAGGTCAAATATCCTTTTTGACTATGTTTTAATCCATTTTGACAGATTATATTGTGTCCGTTGCAGTCGTATGTGTCCACACTATTTCCAGGCACTGAACCCTTATAAGCATTTTAGATACAACTCGATTTACACTGGCTCGCCGTAGGGTTCAGCGCAGTGCTGAAGCAAGAATGCTGAGCAGTGCCATGGTCATTGTGTGCTGCTTTGCAGGATGCAGCGAAAAGCCATCGTGACATTGTGCAAACCACTGGAAATGATTGTCGTGTGGTGTCTGAAAGGACCTTTCATTTAATGGGAAAGCATTTTTAGAGATCATGTCATCAGTGGTCTAACAACTGAAGTGCTTGCTAGAGAGCTACATGCATCCATGTGTTTTCTATTCTTTAGTTGTGGTAGTTTTTAGGGAGTATTAATGTCTTCTGTCATCGGCTTTATGACAGAATGAATTGTGGGAATGTGTCTCTGAGAACAGATGTCAGGATTGGACCACGCTGTGTTGCAGTCCTCAGTGGGAGACATCTGCTGGCCCAAGACGAGAAAATAGACTCAATCTGCGAGCTTGGACAGGTGATCTGTGTCGAGCTCTTTATCTGAGGAAGTGGCCATCCTTGAACTAACTGTTGGAATTGGGCCCAAAAGAGAGATTTTCATAATGGACTTTGAGACCAGAGCTGCATGTAAGAGCGAATGTACTCCTGAAGCAGTCCAAATATGAATGTGTTAGCACAAATTAGCCGCGCTGTCAGGTGTCTTTTGAAGGTGAATTCATGTTTCTGGCCTCCACCAACTGTTACAAAAATAGTACAGAGCCCCGGTTCAGACTATGGAAAACATTAGGAAAAACCAAAGCAAATATCACATTGCACGGACGAGGGGAAAATGTTTTCTACCTCAGGAAACTTTACTTTATTAGCTCAAAACTGCACATAGCACAATCCCCCTGTATGAAATTAAAACCCTGTGCTGTCATATCTAATCTTTGTCTAGTTAGTAACTAAATGTTCTCTGAGCAATAGAATTATGTTGTCACATAGGAATATTCTCAATAAATAGTTTAAATTGTCTCCATTTTTATTTCTGTTTAATAACAGACGATCTTCTGTTTCATAACGTAGCCCTGCCCTAATCTGGTTAAGATTTGCTGCATGTAGATTGATACTCTCTTGTCTCAGAGGAAGAAAAAAGTAAGCCAAACACAATGGGTGGTTTGTCTAAGGTTGTTATGTCTTGGCTTTACTCATGACTCGCTCATTCTCCAGCTCCATCTGTGCTTCGTCAGCAGCAAACAAGTGTGTGCTCACCACTGATTCAAACTGCAGAGTAGACAGCGCACCGCTTAAATGTTTACTGGGTCACAGCTTTCAAAACTTTGAAACTGAGTAAGACGTAGTGTAAATAAGAATATCTTAATTAAGCGTTCACACAATGATTGAGATAAATGGCCCCTTTCAACAGTCGTGCGTGCTTGGCCACAGCTGGACCACTGTCTGCCATGACATCATATCCGAGGGCTCTGTTGGCGCTATATAACAATGACATTCACTGTTTTCCTCTGTGGTCCCTCTCAGCGGGCCCCTAAACGTGGGCGCCGGGTCACAATGATCCTCTGTGCCCCCGACGTATGGCATCCTGGCACTGATGTGGCTCTGGAAAACTCTCAGGTTGGATAGCCATGCCAAAAGCCTTCAACCAAAAACCCCGGGACGGTGTCCTCTGGGGCTCACGCTTGATGATTCTGGGACTCGGTCTGCAAAACGCTGAAAGAGAGACGGCTCAAAGGTGAGTGTGTTTAGGGAGATAGGAAAAGCATGTGAGAAAAAGAAAAATGAATGATCGAATAGTTAGAAATTGGCCTGATCCGACCAGGCAAGAAATACTGTGTTCGGTTGCCAAACCAATCAGGGTTTCACACAATTTTGACTCTGCTGATGATGATTTAAGGGTTTCCACACGCTTCTCATTTTGGAAAAGAAATGGGAAACACATCTCCCACAGAAACCTGACAACTGGTCTTTAAAGCAAAGCCTTTTACATCCCAAACCTCTCATCATGCTGAAGCTGACCCACTAAGTCGTTTACGTGCTCTGATCTCAGTCTAACACTCATGTCGAGGTAGCACCGCACCTGTCAGTTGAATGGTGGCAACATAAACCTTATTCCTCTCTCTCTGACAGATTGGATTGGGGCGGGCGGGAGTGAGGCTACATTTGGCACAATCCCTGTGGTAATTACAGATTTAAAAGAGAAAGAGTTTCACACAATATTCACTCAAACAACTACGCCCGGGGCCAACAAAATGGAGGAGAATCTTTTGTGTGCACGGGAAGCTGAGGTTGCTGATGGAGTGGTGAGAAAGAAGAAGACAGAGAGAGAGAAAGGAAGACTGAGAAAAAAGGAAGCGCATGATAGAAGCTGAGAATAGTTTGGGCGGAAAGGGTGGGGTGATGTGGAGGGGAGAGAGAAACAGCAAATGAAAGGATGGAAGATTGAATTTCTTCTTCACGGGCGAGAACGCTGCCTGGGAGCAAACAAAAGGATGACAAGATGACCTGCCGCTGTTCTCTGACTGACGGTTGGACGGTTCCCCATCTTCCTGACGGCAGCCCCTCCCTCTAACTCCCTCTGTCGCTGCAACTGTCAGTGTCCAATATCAACTCTTAAAACAATTACTAGACTGCCAGAGGGTGGACGTAGCGCTGAGTCAGCAGACAAAAATGGAAGACTACCTGTCACAGTGCGTGGAGGCATGCTGAGGCGAAGGATATGGGATGAAAAGGAAAAGGGGAGGGGAGCAGAAAGAATGGATGAATCATTTTAAAAATGGAAATCTAATGACGGATAAGCCGCTTATTAATTTGGCTGACACGGCGACTGAGTGTGTGTGTGTACGTGCGCGTTTGGCTGCGCCGTCTATTTGTCCGCTGTCTTTGAGAGAATACAACACTAGTCACAGCGAAAGCAGATTATGAGATTAAGTGGTATGCTTCTGGGAAATAAATAAAAAAAAGTGGTTGATGAATGAAGGCGGTACAGTGATGCTAGAAGGAAATCAGCTTCCATTGAACTTTATGTATAAGGGGAGTGTAGGCGTGAGGGGTGAATGAGTCGTGCTATTTGATGGTGCATTTTTGTATAATATTCTGAGATGGAGAGGACAAAGGGGTTACTGTCACTTTGTAATGGCTTTACTGAGAGACAGGGAAATTAATCGTTAAATCAGTAGAATTGATAATCTGCTCCGGGTGGGAAATAACCTACAGAGAAACACAACGACTTTGCTTTTATCTCCTATGCTTACGGAGTTGCCTGTCCCACTCAAGATTGCCTCGCAAGTACACCACGTTATCCCGGGAGATTAAATTGTTTTTTTTACATGGAACATGTGTAGCATCGCAGTGGAGGAATTTGTAAACCATGGAAAGTATAAAATCAGGGCTCGGATGGTAACCACCGCAGGGGCCGAGTATCCTTTTCCCTTTTCCCGCTTCCTTTTTATTTATACCCCTCACCCTTCAATCCCCTCCCCGGTTCCTCTGTGTGTTTAGAAATAGGATCTTATAGCCTAAATTGAAAATGGGACTGCTCCACAACACTCAACACATGGCAGCAGATGTGTGGCAGCGAGGAGGGGGGAGAAAAATAAGGGAAGGGTGGGACTGAAGGAGGGAGAGAAGGGAATAGTAGGAGGAGGAAATGGAAAGATGACAAAGGTAAAATAAAACAGTGAGAGAGAGAGTGAGAGAGGGGGGAAAGGAATCGACAGACGTGACTACAGAGGGGGAGGAAAAGATGGGAGACTGAGAGGGGAGGGAAGAGGAATGGAGAGGAGTTTAGAGGCTCTCAAACACTTTGCACTCCCAGCACAGCAGATGCCACATTCTGTCTGGCACAGTGATCTGTGGGCCTGCTCTATTTATACCCTCGCTGTGTCACTTCAGGGCCAGCACAACACTCACCACACACACACACACACACACACACACACCCAGCATCAGGCTTTTGCAGCTCTCCTGCAATGACTGAAATGAGGCAGGTTAGAAAGGCTCCCTGCAATGTGCGGGCACACACACAGAGACTGAATGGGGACAGGATTTCTTTCTATAAATATAAACAAATGGATACCGCACGACTGTAGAAGCACTGACAGTTCAGTATTTTAAAGTTCCCCTGACACTCGCATGTGAGAAAAGATGCAGATTTTGCTTTTCATTAATGCCTGGCTGGTTTTTCGTTGGCAGAACACCCCATGAGAAAAGGGAGAGCGAACAAACAGTGGTCTGATTGAGCAGCGGGAGGACCGGAGCCTTTTGGATCGCCCTGGTTACGGGGGAATAACAGCCACAAGTTACATCAGCTTTCCACCTTAACAATGAGCTGTGTTGGGCAACTCAAAGAGGAAAGTCTTAGTCAGTGTTAAAGGAGAAAAGGAAGGGCGGAGGGGATGAGAGCAGCACATAAAAGAGAGACAGTTTAAACATTTTAAACCGCAGCAACAACTACAGCGCCATGTGCTCTTTTCTATAAAACTGTGTATTTCTTGCACCGCAGCGTAAAAATTTTATATGATTCATCACGCGTCTTTACTCCAGTCGGCGGTGGCTACTCTCATGTGGGCGGAGGAAAGGCTTGATAACGACACAGTTTTAATCTAACAAGCAACACGGCGAGGACAAAAGCAGGGTGTCTTTCCTGGCGCTATACGTGTAATCTCGTCAATGACGCTGTGTAGCATTGTTAAGAGGCAGCACCCCTGCTTGTTAAATGACCTTTGTTTGTAATCAATCAGCCCAAATGTTACAGAAGCAAAGCAGGGCTCATTACACATCCGGCTCAGAGAAACGACAACGCTCCACACATCCATCAGCCCTACACACCGTGGGCCCCTGCAACACAACACTGAGCTGGATAGGAAAAAGCACACTCACATATACAAATATAGATCGATGCACGCGTCCGCACTCTCGCTCTTTTGTTTGTGACCTATGGTGTTATATGCAAAGTCACAAAAACAAATTCTAATAGCTCAGAGGGAGGTGGTATTTAAGAGGAATAAGAGGAATATTTTATGCAGGTGCAACAAAAGAAAAAGCTTGGAGGCAATCTTTGATGGGTCACCTTTGATATTATGAAAAATGAATGGCTAAATCACGTCTTTAATAGCTCTGTGTGTCTGTCGATGTGTGAGAATAAGTGAGGCGGACTTCAAAGACGCAAACCGCCACGTATATCTGGTCATATGGGTTTGAAAAAAAATAAATCAAAGCTAAAATATGTGTGTGAGAGGCTGTGTGCAAACCAGTGAGTGAGCTCTCCAGCTGTCAGAGGCTCGGAGGGGGAGAGGGAGCTGTGCATGTGTGCGCACCAGTGAGCGTATGAGAGAACAACAACAAACTCTTCCTCCTCTTTGAAGCAGACCCTATCACCCTAGCACCCGCCGCTCCGCTCCCCCCCTCCACTGTCCGTCAGCAAGCCATAAATCCGGGCTCTCATCTGCCGATGTGCCTCTGAAGTTCAGGAATGCCCGAGTGGGATTTGAGGCCCGGTGAGTTATGGGAACACCTGGGAGTGTTACAGGGGGAACAGGAAAGGGAGAAGGAGGGTGGGTTTCAGGTCCTTAAACCTATGGAGAGTAACATGTTGACAGCCAACAAAGCTGATGGATTAGTTCTGGTGGTCAACTATCCTAGGTGTGGATAATTTGCCTTTGAATTACAGAACAGGCATGGAATACAAGCCCGCTGACGGCACGCACGCACCCGCACACACGTATTGTTTTTAGCAGATGGGAACACGAGGATGTGATACAGTCCAGCGGCGGCAACTTCAGATGGGAAGAAATGGCAGAGAATTTGCGGATGGCAGAGAGAGGGGCTGTTTTTGAAAAGACTGAGGGTTATAAAAACAGAACATGGCTGGGGTCGCGGCCTCGCCCGACTCTGTCTTTACTGCACAGCATGCTCGCATTCTTCAAGCCTGCACGCTCAAAGTCACCCAGCGGCCCGTCCCTGTCCTGGCAGAGCCACTACACTGCCCTCCATTTGTTTGCCTGTCAATGAGAGCAGAGGATTGTTTGAGTGTGTGTACCAGGTGCGTGTCCGTGTCTCCTGCTGTATGCTGAGCACATATTTGTGTTGAACGTCGCTGTAACTGTTGTTTTCATCACTGACTAATTCTTTCCATTAATTTTTGAGTAATCAGTCTATTGTTTAGTTTATAAAATGTGAGAAAAACAATGATGACAATTGCAGATTTACAATTCAGCTGTGGCAAACTACAATATTATTAAATTATTAAACCGCTAATTAAGTTAATTTTAGATCTGTACCTTCCTCACCAGCTGATGAATCATGCAGAAGACTAAGAAATAAGTAAACATCATTGCTTATATTGCCCTGTAGAACTGTTTAGACCCAGTATTATGAGTATGATAAAGAATATTGTGAGTTCAGGCTGTAATTTATGTCTGACACAACCCTGTTTGGCTGCTTAGCTTACATAATCGCTTGTATTTTGTAGACTTTATGCATTCATGTTCAATATTTATTACGTAACAATGGAGCTCTGTCCGTGTTGATGTTGGATGGGGTTGTTGGAATGCATAATGGCCGAGTCTTTCAAAGCCAAAACTTATCTCCTCATCGCTGTGTCATTGCTGGAGAGGGTGCTAGCTGCACCCATTGTCGCTCTGTTGTGGGAGAAAAAAATGTTCTGGCTTGTATGTGTTTCCTCAAACCAACCACGATTGTTTTGGTTGGCACAAAAGCCAGAGTGCAGCGGTGGTGAAATCACTGTGTGGATAATGCTTAAATCCTTGCACAAGAAAAGGTAACAGCATGGAGGTTGTTGTTGTAGTTGTCTGAGGTGACAGGGATTTTGAAAACGCCAACACGCAGATAGCAGAAGGGGAGGAGAATGCCACTTGATACAGGCGATCGATTTCAGGCTAATACTACAGTCTGCGTCCAGTGAGTCTGACTAATAAAGAGCAGGACAGATCTGCTAATGTTACCCTGAACACACGGCAAATACTACACAGTGGAAGTTCGAGCGTTGAATGAGGCTGTTTTTAAATGTAACCTGTAGCCTGACAAAGTAAATGATGTGCTTGAGCTTTGCAGCAATGCTAAGTTAACACTGGGGATGGCAAGCTACTAAACCAGGCATGCTAACGTTTGCAGCTTACGCCGGAGCAGATAAACACACCGATGAATCCGTTCATTTCAGTTGTGCTCTTGTGTTGGACAGACTGAAAAAGACACCCCCCTTATCTGTGTTAGCGTAGCCTCGTGCACACCCAGTTTTAACATGTGGAGAAATCCAAGGCTTGACAGTCCTGCTGTGCCTCGTCATGGTTGCTAAGCTATGATTGGATAGGGGCTGTTTGGGGGAGGGGTTTAGTGATAGGCCAATTTCCCAGAGCCCAAAGGTGACATCTTCGAATTATTTGTTTACTCTGACCAACAGTCACAGACTATATTCAATATGAAATATAGAATCTAAAACAAGACTTGCGTGAGTAATCCATTATGAAAATTGCTGACAATGAATTGCGTCGATTGATCAGCTCTTCTCACACTGTATGTCGTGTGTGTGTTTAAGTGTCTGGATTAAAGCCAGAAAGACGACATGTTTATGGCTCCCGGTTACCTCCACACATGACTGGCATAGCGGGAGGAACATAAACGGCAACACATAAATGTGTAAATCACTCAGATGCACCCTCTTTGCCCTTGCAGGAGATGTCTGTTTTCAGTCTTAGTTCATCTCACAGTCAATCACCGTACCTTTCCATTTCTTGATGGGAGGCCATCAATTTAGCCACTTATATTGAGTCATATTAGCAGAACTCAGTGATATATTTCAAACCCCAAGTGTCCAATAAAAACCCCTCTTTTCGTTTTTAAAGGATAAATGATATAGAACAAATGAGGTGGTTCGAAAAAATCGAAGAAAAGAATGAAAGGACACAAAACGAGAGGATATAGTATATATTTTCCTCTCGTGGTAGACGTTGCTATATTTTAAAAGATTGTGGGACCCTACAAAGATTTACTTTCTCTTTCAGTGGCATTGATTTTGTGGGAGATGTCTTTGCGAGCAGCCCGGATGATTGGCCCCACCCGCAATCAATCAATGCTCGCAGGATCTCGCCATGGCAATATTTGCACAGGCCAAGTAGATTGTGATGAAATGGAACGAGAAGTTAATGTGAATTAGGCGAAAAAGACTGACAGAGAAAAAGAGAGAAGCGAGGAGACCTTATAAATCCAAGGCAAGGACAGCAGACACATCAGTATAACAAAGCTGTTTTTGTTTTGTTGGATTCAGCTTGCTGATTCACAGAACTGATACGGCCTTCTGAATTTCCTGTAACCCCCGCCCTGTCTGTCAAGTGCTCTGTTTTTATCGAGAGGATATTGAAACCACCCACATTCAGCATTTCAGTTTTGTAGCCAAAGGATGCGTGCTACGCGACGTTTAAGGTGAAAAACACAAAGGTTTGCGGCTTGGATTACCACTCAGTGTGGAAGGAAGTGAACCACTACACCCTTTATTGTTTCCCCTTTGGTTCGGGGTAATGCGAGGGTGCCGTGAAAGTGCGAGACACTAAGCCTCACCCTGCAGTCGTGTCAGAGGATAATTGCCGTGGCTGCTGGCGTGGGAGGCCGGGATGTCTCAGAGTTGTTATTTGAGGTGAGTCAGGTTACAGGTGTGACATAAAAGGAATGTCTTTGAGATGGGGAATATCTTTAAAAGCTACATAATAACATGTAATTAAAATGTCATTGTAAAAGATGAGGAAAACAACATGTCTGCAGTTTTTGTTATCCCTCTTGTCCTCTGTTTCTTTCCGGTTTAGTCACTTATAGCAGATTTGATGCAGTCTTCTCATTGATCATAGAAGTATAAAGAGAACTGGATACCAGAAAAGTTCTTCCGTTGTTTTCAATTTGTGTTATTTTCACTACGTTACGTGGAGTTTCCTTGTAATCAGAGTTGTGTTTACATTCACTGCCTCTCACTAAAACTCTTTGTGTACATCTGTGAAGCCCAACAGACGTGTTCATTGCGTTTCCTTTTAAGTCTTGCCTTGCTTACATCCTTATTTGCCAGCTTGCACTCTTTCGCTCGCTGCCTTTGTTGTTGCGCGTTGCCACCCTTTCTTGCCCGTTGCCGCCAGACACTGTCAATCAGTGGAATAGTGTGAAACCGGCGCCAGGAATTTGTAACGCTTTCCTTGTGTGCTAGTGCATGCACATGGAAGTCAAAGACAAAATGGGGACTTGCATGTAACTACACTGGTCCGTAAGCGCAACTAGTGTTAAAAAACTGTATCTTTAGCTAAGGTTTCTTATAGCAGAAGGTGGTGTTGTGTAGGACTGAATAACTCCACCGCTGCTTTCTAAAACAGCAATGAAACCGAAGCACTTCTGACACGACTGCTCTTTGTGCTTTAAATGAAAACTTCAAAAATTAGAATTTTTCTTTGAGAACAGTCCAATGAATGTACACTCAGGAAATTGATTACCTCCGGATGATTCAAGGTAGCGGTACCATCCGGTGATATTGTCGTCAAGGACAGAGAGGATAATAACGTCTGCGAGCGCTGAGATTGCATGAATTGCAGTGCTGCCAAGATTTTTTAAATCCTGAAGTAGAATTGCCATGAAATCACATAAGCTTCATTAGCTGATATTTATGGAATTGTGTCATGTTTTTTTTTCATACATTGCCCTTTTCTGCTGGCTCCTACACTAGCTAGTCCTATCTCACCTTCACTAAGGCATGTCCAATCTTGTTCAAATGACAGTGATACTGCAGAGTCAGCCATAAACCCCGTAATGTTTGTCTCCAGCGAGCTCTTCCCTCTTCCCCCCGCTAAAGAGAGAGGCCAGCACCTGGACGCAACCCAAATCGACTGCCTGCCTCTTATGCCCGTCTTCATCGCCGCATGCCTGAGTGCCCTCCTTTTCTATCCATACTCCCGCCGACCCGTCTACTTAACTGATTGACTGTCACGACATTTTCTCACAGTTAGCTTTAATCATTTCACCGTAACAGTGTACCATTATGGAACGAGGCAAGCCGGAGCATTTGTGTGGTACAACAGGGCTCAATGGTGGCACAAAGTGCAATTTACATAGAAATGACCAAATTACTGAGGACCGGTGCGGCCAACGGGTGCTATAATTCAAAACGGCGACTGTGACCACATGCGGGTCAGAGTAGTCAGTGGGAGGTTAGCCTCCGGGCAGCGCTAACATTTCAGAAAACAAGTGGTCAGCCAGCAGGAAGGAATGTGCTGTTTCAGCAGGTTGTAGGTATTTTGTCATCAAGTGTCGCACGTTGTCCTCTCGCCCTTCTGTGTATCGATTCTCTTTGTGCTTCAGGCGTGGAGAGGACAAAGCCCTCATGACACAGTCCCAGCACACTGAACACAAAAACACAGAACACAAGGGTGAGAGTGGGCAGATATTTTTAATGCTTTTATAAATGCTTTTTATTATTAAAATGTAAATAATGAAATGCATGAGTTATTAAATTCTGAGTAGTTTTCAGAATTAAAAGCCATCCCTTCATTCTTGCTAGGCATTCGTAACCATATGTCCAACTGGCTCATTTGGACCAATCAACTCTTTTTCTGGCACCGGGGCTGATTCATAACCTCCACTCACTATATTTGCATAAAAAATATCTTAATTACGGCCACAATCGCCGCAAGGTGCAGGTGGCCACGAGAAAGCATTCAACGGCAAAATGATAGATTATCTTCCCGTGATTGCGATCAGTTATTCTTTCCAGCAAAAGACAGGAAAAAAAACAAAACAAAAACAGTCATTTCCATAAGCATACTAATTCACATTTACATAGAGATGAATCCAGATGCAAATGAGCGAAACGGCGTGTACTTGAAACAGGTCCCCTGGCTGCACCGAGGCATCAACAGGCATCACCCGGAGGAATATCAAAATCCATCAAGCATGCCAATCAAATGCTGAGCGGCATTTCAGCTCGAGTAAGGAGGGGAAAGCAAGGCGAAACATCTGAGCACAACAAGGTCCTTACAAGGGAGTTAATGTCATGCCTGGGTAATCCTTGATGCAGAAACAAAACAGAGTTTTAAGACGTGCTACGGTGGCGCAATAAAGGACAATTTAGCTCTTTTACTTAATTTTAATTCGCCTCTTTTACTTACTAGCAGCAGCGAAGCCTTTCATCTGCTGTTGGTGTGTCATTACGCACTCACCTCAGTCACAGCATCGCAGCATGTAGCGGCGTTAACCTGTAAAAGACAGGTTTCTTTCACATTCCAAAACATGAAAGTAGAGCCGCTCTCGCAAGGGTGTGAAATGCAAATGCTTTATAGAAAAATCAAAAAGAGGCTTATGACACTCTGCAGAATATAGTCTGACATTTTGGAGACATAGCTTGAGGGACGCAGCATAACAAATAGGATGGAATTAAGCGTCGAAATTAATCAGGATTTATTTTATGTATGCTATGACTGGCATGAAGCAAATCGTATTACAGGAAAATAGAGAGAATCCAAATTGAGGTTAAACAGTTCTTCTTTCAAAAACAGTTTAATGGATTATGTGCAGATATCTAGGTCTATTTGTGCACACACACCCCAGACTACATTATTGCCGCAAATCTAATAATAACATGAAATGACGAGGAATATAACAACGTCGTATATTTGTGCTGTCATATATTTCCTGTCAACAGAGAAGACGTCAAAGATGCGGCTCGCTGGCAGTCGTGACAAAGTAACACGTGGGATGAAAGACTTTCGTAATCTGAAAGAACAGGAGGGATTTTAATAATCTGTAAGCCTGGCAGCCCGAGAGCGAGGACAACAGCTGGACAGATGTCCATTCTAGTCTACTCTGCTCCCTCGTATGATTTACTGTGACAAAACCCTCGCACAAACCATTTCCACACCCGCTGATGCAAGTTTATCAGTGACGGTGAAGACACCGTCCATCCCAGTTTAAGGAAATGGCAAAGCAGAGATCTGTCGTGGAGTGTTACTGTACCTGGTCTCGCACACACACTCGTCTCTCTGATTCACTTTTTGTTTCTGTCACAGCCACAAAGCTGAGTGTCCCTCGTGGTGACGACGTCTCGGTGCGTACGCTTGGTTAACTCGCAGCGTGTGGTGAAATGCGACTACAATCCAAAATTCACACCTGTGGATCGTAACATCCAGGAAAACCTGCCAATGCCAACATCAGAGTTTGACTTAAATGAATTTCGACGTCCACGTTTTGGGATGAAAACAGAGGACATCGCTTCACTTATTAAAGGAGGCATGTGCAGCTCCTTTCCAGCCTGTCTCTGTCACTCATTACCTTCCCCTTTGTCTTCAGGAAGAATGCCCCTGACCCTACGCTTTCACCCCTGGTTCGGACAAAGCCAGGCTTTGTGCCAGCTCTCCAGGCACACCACAACCTAGCCGCCCAGCTCGTACGCTGCCAGAGCCCCTCCAGTCGTGGCGTAGGCCCCCCAGTTCACCCTTCATGGCCCGTGTCCACTCAGCTGTGACTAAGTGACTCTCCCCCTAGTATGTGCTGTGTTTCATAATGAAATCATTCAGTCATGCACAGGAAGTTCCCCGGACTGCGTAGCCTTGAAAGAATGCCACTAATGTCCGTCCGCTCACACATGGCAGGCCCACAGGGGAAGGGGACAGCCTGAGTCAATTAGTCACCTGGTGTAATTTCCAGTTTTGTATCCAAAGCACTCTGCCTTTTATACTTCATATCGTGCCGATTAGTTTTACGACTTGTCCAGGCAAGTCCCGACAGACGCGTGATCTGATTGATGTCTGGGGATTTTGGAAACTCTACGTCTGTGCAGTTTTTGTGGTGTGTTTTTGTGGGCAACATTGCACTGTAACCAGGGAACACGTCCCTCGGTTTATGTTTGATTCAAACAATTAGGACACGAGGTTGAACGTGGTAATCAGTGAGTTTCAGAGGTGCTGGTCGAATGGCTGTTTTTAGCTAACCAGCTGCTGGCTGTGGCCTTGTATTGACTGGACAGGCATGAGAGAGGTATTGATCTTCTCATCTAATTCTCCCAAAGTTACAGTAATAAGCATTTCTGGAAAATGCCTGTTCTTGTTCTGAGCTGTTCCCTCACAATGTTGCTTTAACATTAATAGCTTCCTTTTTAATACGACCTTCTGATAAATCCAGGGATTATTTTTTGTTTTTAAAAGAAGAATCTCGGCCAGCGGTTTATGTACACAGCTGGGACTCCTTCCACTCCCCCGCCTGAGAAGTGTCTGCGCGCACTTGCGTGTCCATGGAGATGATCCTCCCTCGGCTCCTCTGGAATGTTTGCAATGTGAACAAAGACGAAGAAGATCAGCAGGAGTACCTGGGGTCTTTGCTCGGGCCTGCTGTCCGGCCCCGCGGCGGCGTGACTTGTCTGAGTCTGCGGTTCAGCCCCGCTAACACAGAAAACAAGCACATCTGGAAGGAGCCACACAATGCTGGCACGTAGGAGGGCAGAACTAACTAACACACTGCGCTGGTGCCACGAGCTCCGGCGAGTGTCATCCATTAGACCATGTCGCAAATTTACGTGCATGAGGATTGTGTTGCCTCTGGGTGAAAAATCATGGCAGGACTTGAAGTAAAGTTTGTGTGGTGATCTGAAATAAGCCAGGCGGAAAGCACGAGGGAGGGAACATATGTGAACGGTTAAAAGGGTGATTCAACACCCTCTTTGATATCCACCATCAGTGTGATTACAGCTGGCATGGTCCCGAACTAAAAATGTGTTTCTCTTAAGAAGGAATGCAAAAAAAACTAATTAGGGAAATGAAACTTTCATTTTCCATTTAGCTAAGAAATGAAGTTGACAGTGACGTTAGCGGCGAAGACGGATGAGCTGCAGAAAGAGGCGGGAACTGGGTGAAAACGCAGAGGGTGGGAAATTGTTTGAGGCAGGAAAGGAGGGAAGGTTTGAGAGTCCGCAGACCTCGGTTCAGCGTTGTGTTTAATCCTCGGTGTCCGCAGGCCGTCGTAAATCTCTCTGCGGCATTAACAGACATGCTTAGAGCGCGGTGCCCAGCTGCAACCCCACCTCCCCCCTCCTCCCAGAAACACACATGTTCACATACTAACCCCACACCCGGCACATTAACATGGCCTCCTTTCCCCTACACAACCGTCGGTGCACATATTGATCCCCAAGTTCCTGTTAGAGCTGCAGCAGGCAGCTAGTCTGGAAAAAGCCTTCAGTTACACCTGCTTAACCCTCTGCTGCTTCTCCGCTGCTATGTAGTGACCCGGCAGAGAGAAGCATAAATCACTGATACTGACACACGTGTGGTAAGCCATGAAATGAAACGCGAGTACAAATCAGACCCCTAATTTGAACAAGAGACACTCATCCCACTCTATGAAGATGCACAGGCGAACCGCGGTGGTTTGCCCTCGAGTTGGCCATGTATGTTAAAAAAAAAAAGTAAAAGAAACCAGATGAGGTGCAGATAATGAGAGGCTGGAAAGAATTAAGCCTTCAAGAGATCGATCGTACTTTCTCTCTGATGTGCTCGTAAGTCTAGAACCAGAAATCAGACGCAGAGCCGGGGCCCGGAGTGGAACTAACAAGGAGAAGATGCTTCCAAAAAGAGTCAAATTAAAGACCGGTGTGGGATACAGTGGAAGGAAAACTTGGAAACTTTTCACAGGTACAAGTTCAACGTTTGAAAAAACTGTAAACGCGGCTCTCCTCTGAGAGCAAAGCGCTCATTAATTGTGGGCCTGGCCTCCCAGCGGCACATTGCACCCACAAAAGGAGTTTTCTTACTTTTCTTCGGCCGAACAGCTTGAACCAATAAGCCGTCCCGCCGTGGCTGTGGGTTCACCGTTTATATTACCGGAGTGATGAACATCCTGTCCTCTGACAAAAAAGGAGGAAGTTTCAGTATAGTTAGGGAACAGTAAAGCCCCTCTTTCAAAGGATGTCAGACGATGTCAGTTGTCTCCTTCACTTCATCATTCTGGGTGAGATTAGAAAGGGGATTAGAGAATCCTGTTGTAGCGTGCCGGTGGCTGACAGAACGGCTCCTGGGGAACATTGTGCCAGTGCAAAGATTTTTTTCGACAGCACAATGAGAGCACTGTAACGGGCCGAGCACAGGGAGGCTCGGCGCTCTACACCGACTAGGTAAATATTTGATGCGCTCTGTAATCAGGCGATTAAGTACAAACTGCATATAAAACACAACGTCTGACAGCGGTTTAAATTAAATCACATTGTATTTATCAAAAAGGGGACAAGAGATTTTGGAATGTTACAATGCACGTTAAATTAGCGGAGCAGCAAACTCCCAGAACAGGTTGACAGACAGTATTTACAGTGTACTTACAACATGTGATACACCTGTGACTTTAAGGCTGAATATGCAAAATATCCAAACACATTTACAGGAGTGCAGGTGCAGCTATGATGACAATGTACTGTGCAAACGTTGTCTATAAAAAAGGGGGGGGAGCCAGATGTCAACGGAAATACAGTATTCAAGAGTCAGATTATGTTAAGGCTTAGGCAAGACACAAGGCAAGAATCCAGACACACGCATGAAGGGCTCCGTTGTGTGAACCCCGGTCACGAACACAGCCTACTCTTTACAATTAATCCTATTCGGGTGAGCGTCAGTGGAGTGAGAGACGGGATCAACTGGCTTTAATCGTTCCTCTCTGCGAGGCATACAGTGAGAATCTCATCGGGGAGCTTAGAAACATGTGTCAAATTACTTATAAAGTAGGCAACACATTCTATTCACAAGAGGTAGTTCAGCTGGATGCTCGAGACAGTTCTGTGTAATGCGCATCAGTTTGGCACAGGTGTGCCAGCAGAGCTCATTATACCGCGCAGGCGGCAAATCCGTCACCTGCGCGCGCTGGATGTCTCACAGCTGGCCGTACTTCCCTTTGCAATGCACAATGTGTCTGTATAATCTGTCTATCCTGTCCTGGAGAACACCGGCGTGCTCGTCTGAGAGAAATCCTAACTCCGGAGACAAAGGCTCGCTGTCCCTGTAGAGCTCCAGCAGCCTGGTCCTGCAGTCTCTGCGCCTGTGCAGCTCCGCCACGCGCTGCGTGGTCCTCTTTCTGAACACGCACACGGAGCTCAGCACCGTGCTGTGGTATTTCTCCCACATGTTCAGCACCCGAAAGCCGTGCACGAGCCCGGCCTCGTTGTCTATGAACACGAGGTCGCCGCGCGGCGTCTTCAGGAGGTTGTTGGTGTCCCGCTCCATGACGCGCGAGTCCCACTGCAGGCTGAACAGATTGCTGACGAGCCTGTCGAAGTTCGCGGTCAGGTAGTCGAACACGATCAGGTCGCTCCACTGCATCAGCTCCAGCAGCTCCTCCGTCGTCTTGTTCCGGAGCTCCCTGAGCGCGGGGTGCAGCCCGCTGCTCTCCTGGCGGAGCGGCGCAGGTGTGACCACCCCGGTCAGGTTGGAGAGCCACTCGGTGAGAGACACCACGGCCCGGTCGCTCCACTGCAGACCGTCTATCCGCGTCCGCACGGCCGCCCACTGCTCACTGTCGCCGTTCACCTGGGACAGTATCAGAGGGGGCACGTTTGTGATGCCCAACAAACCGGCAAGGTAATACGTCAAAGTTTCTCCTTGCACCTGATCCGCGTTTATTCCGTAACGCACGCACGCTCTGGTCCCATCTGCGAAAGTGGCGAGCTGATTAGATATCCTGCCGCATCCCGGCTCCAGACTCACTATCCGGTTTGTCCTGGCTCTCTCTCGCCATGCGCGAGCATATTCCTCCGTGAAGCCCACGCGAAGGAGATCCTCCAGCCGTTCACTCCAAAATATCCCATCCTCCACCGGGGAGCCTAACTTGCCCGGGCCCTCCCGCTGCGCTGACCTCTTGTTATCCCCATTCACATGGTAATCGCGACTTCCTGCGGGGACGGTGTGATCGGTGAGGTTGCGAGCCTCGAGTCTGCCCCCCAAGCGGGGTCTTTGTGCCGCCGGGACAGCGAGCAAAACCCGGAAAGTTTTGGCAGAGAGGTCCGCTGGGAGACCCTGGTGAAAGGACCCTCCGCCCGGCGCCGAGAACCTCCGCTTGTGTCGCTCCAAGCGGGTCTCCAGCGCGCTCCAGACGTAGAAAACACTCGCGAGGGCGCACAGGAAAAGGAGAGCGAATAAGTTTGCCGAAGCAGCCCTCATGGTGAGACCACCCTTCCCTCCGGGGACCCGCAGAGCTCCGGCAGGTTAAACAAGACACAGAAAGAGCCAAATGTCTTCAGTCCACAGTTGAGCTGGAGCGGCTGCGAGCTGCGCGCCCCGCGGCTCCCAGGCGGACTGTGTGAGATCACAGGAGGAAGCGGGGCTCCGGAACAGTGTGGATCTCATCCCCCGGCTCGCTCAGGCGCCTTGTCATATCCCTCCACTGCGGGGAAACAAGAAGGAGCATTTCGGGATCACCGCGGCCGATATCTCCACTAGTGAGCGTCCTCCATTACAGCCCGCTGGCGTCGGAGGTGCTTTCTGTCCGTGTGCACCTCCTCTCCGTTTCTCATCCTCCTCTCTCTCTCTCTCCCTCTCTCTCTCTCTCTCTCTCCCTCTCTCTCCACCGGGCGCTGTGTGAGTTTTGATTTGTGGTGGTGTCGGCTCGCAGAGAGACACTAGGCGGTGAGACACGTGACTCCAGTCCCGAGATGGTGGGCGGATCGTGGGAAGGAGGGTTCAGAGAGGAGCGGAGCAAGTGCACCGCGCTGCGTTCTGCGTGTGTGTGTGTGTGTGTGTGTGTGTGATGTGAGAGGATTGTGTGGTATTAGCAAAGGCAGTCATTATGATAATTGATACCTTGGGCAGAAATACTCTGGAAATAATGTCACCATTTTAAACAATTTATTTTTTGCGCCTGTTCACCAGCTGAATCCGTGTCGATGAGGAGGAGGAGGCTGGCAGGGATGGAGTGGAGGAGGAGGAGGAGGAGGGAGGAGGGGGGGTGAACTCGCCTGAACCCAATTTGCCCAAATTTGTGCAAAACATTCAACCACGTTTCTTTAAAATTTATTTATTTAAATTCCATCTCTAATTCATGATCACCATGAGGTCATCGTGGATCACAGAAAGCATCGAGTATTATCAGAACATTCCCTGTCACCGCTTTGGCTCTTTACTCCGAAACCAAAGTATAACTGTGGGAATAAAACATCGTCTGTCTGGATAAAATGCTGTTTGAGCAGGTTCTCCTTCCATCTTGGAACAACGGCGTGTGACTCATCGCCATCTCCACACCCCCATTTTAAGGACAAATGTCCAAAATTTAACTTGAAGACAAGGCGTCTATTTGTGCCCCGGAGCACATGATCAGTCTAGTCTGGCTAGACTGATCATGTGTTTCACTGCTGATAACCACACTGAAGGCAAAAAGCCCCCGGAAACCAGCCAGGAGCGAAGATAAAGATTCAGAAAGGATGTCTGTTAGTCGTAGACCCAGTTTTTTAAAGCCCTCATATTTAAGCCCACAGCATGTATTTTTTTGCTCTCAAGCAAAACACAACGAGACGTTGCCTCGAGTAGCGTGGGACCACAGGAGCTGCTGTCTTCAAGGTTAAACAACACCCACAGCTGATGAAAATCTACCTGTGTGACTCAACATCAATGTTCACAGACGAGGTGATGTTTTGAAGTCGTGTTTTGTCACGTTCGCTGACTTCCCTCCTCGCGCTCCGGATGGTTTATTCGGTATTTCTTCAGAAGTTTTTTTATCCGCAGGCAATTAGATGAAACAGCAACCATCACCTTGAGTAAAGATATGAAGTTCTCTGGGTTTGAACATTGTTGGAAACATTGGGGATGATGTAGGTACGCTGCTCAACAGAGTAAACAACGAGGCTTCAGTCGTTTGTTCAGACATTTTACAGCAGAAATGTTACATACTATATCGCTGATTGTGTTTGAACAATGACAGTGAATTGTCAAATGTGCTTGAACAGAGTCAAAGCAACATAAATGTGAGGCTGTTGTTGGCCGAGACGTACAGACGCTTCATACCTCGCAACAATCAGCTCCTCCTTTACTATGAAATAGTTTCTAAGGCTTTGAAACAACCTGACCTTCAGTGCATTTAGTAAATAACATTTTTAGAAAGTTGCCTTGATTTTAAATGAACGTCTCTCAGATCCACGAGTACAAAGGCATTTTCCTTCTCCAATTATATTCAAATTTAGCCCATACATGAAACGATGACTGAAAATCTTCTCGCGCTTACGGACTTTATCTCGAGCTTTCAACCACATCTTCGTCTTCAGTAACAGATGGGATGAGCTCATTCAAGACCCACTCGATGCCGTTACCTTGTGTCAATATTAAACAGTTCACAACCCCCTGCTTTGTATTCTTAAAGACGAACATTATTTCAATTTCTGCTGCTAAATATTTCATCGTTTTTTTTTTTCCCGACGTTCACCCGGGGCACAATAAAGTCAGCTGCTTGTTTCATCCTCGTCCAATGCTTTCGTTAAACCAACTGTGCAACACGCGTGCACACAAACTCCCTCGCACGCATCTCCCTCGTTAAATTATTCCTCATTAGCATCCCCCCGCACTCTTTACCATGCGACTCGTGTTTTTCACACGCTGTATCTTGAACCTTAGTTTCCTAATCAAATTAATTGGGTCATTTTTATTGCAACATGCCGGCATGCTAAACCGCCTGAGTCGAAGAGACAGCCGTAGACGAGAATACTCAATTACACCCTGTAAACTAGAGGTCCACTAATGTATGCTCGAGACGCCCGGAGCGCCGAAACTGTTATCTCCACGCTGTTATCCGTGCTGTTTTATAGCTTGAAGAGCAACATACTAAAGCTGCACAAAACCCTTCCCCACTGCTATATCTCTGAATATCTACCAACAGACGACTTCTCGCAGACGTGCCGCTGAAATCGTTCTGATGCGGTCTTATTGCTCGTGTAGCCTTCACTTCTGATTTGCTGGACGTTTTGGTCTTCTCGCCCGTCAGCCCGAAAGAATTTGTTCAATTCCCCGCCCGTGTTTGATTCTGCAATGCAGATTGATAGCGGAGGCAGTGCAGAGGGAACGATAGAATCCCCGGGTTGATCACGAGTAGAAAAAGCATTTAGCGGGTCCTGGAATATCAAGAAATGGTTTGTGTAGCGGCGCGTGGCCGAGCGTGTTTCTCTAGCACGGTTGACAAAAGAGCGGGTCCTTGTGGAGGTGTGTGTTTTTTCTCCGTCTGCCGTTAAGAGCTGTTAGAAACAAATTAGTCATCGCAAATTGAACACTGTTTCCCAGAAATGCGGATACTGAGGGATGCAAAATAGGCTTCTTAAATACATACGAGTCAAGACAGGTGAAAAGAGGACGCTTTAAAGTACTTTAGGTTTGAATGAACGTGTTGTGTAACGCTCGTCTATAAAAACCATACTTCACCTTCCCTTCAATTTCACTCTAAAGCTGAGCAGCAGCGAGACTTCCGAGGTCTAGACGTAGGAAATGAAGAAGGCTTAAGTGCATTGCTGAGATTCTGTCTGATGTGTGTCGCTTTTTAGTAGTGTTGGGTGTCTGTGTTTACCGACTCCGTCTGCAGCGGCGAGGCCGGTGTCCCTTTCCCCGGAGCACAAGTGCGGGCATGTTCTCATATCAAACCTATCTGTTTCTTGCCATGTGTTATCTGCAGGTCAGCCAACCTCTGAGCCTTCCCCCACCCCCTCCACCCCCGTCCTGCCGCATTCCTCCCTTCACTTTCCTCGTAAATCCCACCGCGGTCCCAGGAGGGCCGTAACACGGGGAAAAGCCCTTCCCCACCAGGCCTGGCTGTCCGTGGTCAAGCGCCACGGTGACACAAGAGAGCCGGGGCTGTCTGTCATCCTGTCTGCAGCCTCGCAGCACACCCATCACCGGCCGTCTGACCACACCACAGCTGTGATACAATCTCAGGTTCGGAGCAGATGGACACGGAGACCGAGGAGACAAAAAAGAAACGAGTGGACGGAGGAGGAGAAAGTGCAGTAGGCCTCTGTCACTAGTCTAAGGTTAGTTCTTGCTGAGCAATAACTCATAGGTCCCTTGACACTCTGCAGCACTCTGTTTCCTGGACTGAATAATGAATGTGCGGGGCTTCCATTAGTGTTGAAAGCTCCGATTATTTCACAGGGCCTGACAATTACTCATGCTCGGGGAATCAGGGACAGGGTGGGGGAGATCTGTGGGGACGAATCCATCGCCTCCTGGTTTCTGTACGATGAAGATATCTCTGTGTTCCTTTGGACATGCGTGTGCTCATTCTGTAAAACACAAATAAGAGAGTGAGCGGAGCAGATAATAACAATGCGGATGAGATTTAGTATTCTAGTAGTGAGGAGATGTGCACAACTCAACTGTCAATACCTGCTTTGAATCCAGGAACTGGAATATTGCCATCTGTTCAAGGAGCCCAGCATGCACTCCTCTCTGCTCAGAGCAGCAGAGTCTGGCTGCGGTAAACTCGCAGCCGAGGATGTACCATTACAATAAATACTCCAGAGACAGATAAGACATTTCTTTTAACTGCTGGTGGCGGAAGACACGATCTTGTCAGCACTTATCGCGGCTCTTATCTCAAATAACACTTTGGAAAAAGTGCACAAATTGCACAAAATGGACTGTACTTTCTTGGCTTCTTGTGCAGGCATATTTTACTGGTGTTTAATGTGAGAGGTCACGCAGTTTAATTCTGCACAACAGTGTTTATAGGATGATGCAGTTTTTTAAAGCAGCAGCAGCAGCAGCAGTCTCCCTCCTGGCTTTGCTCTGGTCTCAGAGGCAGCGAGCAGCAGAAACGAGCAGCCTATGCAGAATCAAACCGAGGCCGCTGCTACATTGAGAGATCCTCTGCACCGCCGGGACCTGAACATGGCACACAGCCACCAGACTGCTTCCATTTTTTTTTCCAGCATTCACTGCAGTTTCATTCGCCTGCCGTTGCCAATTTCCTGATATGCAGGCTCAAGGTTTTCTTAGCAAAGACTGGTCGGTCGCTATTTGCTAATGAACCAGTTGTTGTTAATGAATGCGGAATTAGGCTCTCCGCCTTGGAGGAGCAACCAGGAGGCTTGGCTTATTGATGTGCTGCACTCCCCATCTCCATCTGGTTTCCATGCAGCAGCGTTTAGAAGAGACGGGGTTTGAACCGGCGGAGGAGCGAGCCATTGAAATTCAGCGCTACACATGGGAGACCCTCTCGCAAGAGCAAAATCGGGTAGAAGAGGAAGGAGATGTACTGTGGAGCCACTTGATTAAAGAATCAGTGTCCAATCTCCTGGATTACACCCCCTGACCTGCCACGCCAAATCCCCCATTAAATAAGTCAAGAATTGAATTCTTTTTACTTTCCTTTCGGCTAACTGGCTTATTGACTCAAGTGTGCTCAGCGCTTTGTGGCGAGGCTTGCCTTTAAATTGGCTAAAGGCAGAGCTTAAGAGCATCTAATCATTAATAGGAAAGTCACGACATTCAAACCCTCCGTGTGTGTTTTTTTCTTTTTGTCCGGATGAAATGTGCCGTGTGATACGGCGGTGTCCCGGCTCTTGTGTGTTGGGTCGCGCGGTCAGTTAAGATTAGAGATGGTGGTTGAATGTCCTCCTTACGTTTCAGCAAAAACATTTAGCAGCTTCGGGTTTAATGGGCGAACAGCGTGAACTGCTTGCTCTCATCATATCACGTTGGAATGAATCTTCTGTATGTGGGAGGGAGGAGTGCTGCGGTTTCGCGATGCATCTTCTTGCTCAGCTCCTCCCCGCCCTCGCTACGTTTCTGCTGGTTTAGGTAACCACTAATGAAAAACATTTAGTCCTCCCAGCATATGGCAGCAGCTGAGTAAAGAGCATTCATATACATTCTTTAAACAGATCTATGGAGATGTGCACGTCAGCGGGACGTCTTTCTGCGTCATGCTAAGCTATCGAACAGTGTTGTTTCACCAGGGGGCTGAATTGGCTTGAAGGCATTTTGCTCTGTAGATCAAAAAGCCGGTGGTGAGAAAAAAAAAGTCCACATTTCATTTTGCTACATTTGCAGTCTAAATTCACATTAACAGGCCTGCGCACTGCTGTATAATTGCTTATTTTCCAGATGGGGCCAACTGTAATCACATGCCAGTTGATGAGAAACTGTAATACCAGTGTTCCCTCTCTCTGCTTTCATTCGGCGGTGACACTTCAAAGTCTTGAATCCCGCTTGGATGTTAGACGGACAAAAGCTGAAAAATGCAACACGCCAGCAGCAAGGAACTCAGTTTGACAGCTCAGGCAGTCGTAATTATCAGCTGTCAAAGAGCTTTTGATACTGAAATATAATTTAATAGGAGGAAATACCCATATATAGTACACTGGTTACATTTATTGAGGAAAAAATAAATAAGGCTCCACCAGAGGGATTTATAAAGTATGCCTTCTTTCTCATCTTGTTCGATACCTTATGAATATACTAGAATTAAGTTTTAACTGGTTAGGAAATAGTCTCAGTTCAATACTGATCCAGGTTCTGGTTCAGATTCTGAAAATTAAAACTGTTTTTTATGAAAGAAAAGACTCACAGCCTGAGGAGAGAAGCTGCTCTACACTCTTAGAAATAAGGGTTCCAAAAGGGTTCTTCTACAAGGGCTGAGGTTCTACCTGGAACCATTTGCTTCTGAAAAACCCTTTGTTCCTGAAGAAACGGTTTTTCAAGGGTTCTTGGTAATACTAACGGTTCCAGTAAGAACTATTTTGACCCAGAGAACCCTTTAAAAACCCTTTCCTGAATAAAGGGTTTTAAAAGGGTTCTTGGTAACACTAACGGTTCCAGTAAGAACCATTTTGATCCAGAGAACCCTTTTTTGGAGAAAGAGTTCTTCAGGGATTGTTGAAAGCATGGGTATAAGATCCTGTATGGGTTCTTTGTAAAACCTCTCATGGGGTGGAACCTTACACACACAGTTCTGGGTATAACCCTTTATGTTGGGTTCTAGGTAGAACCCTCCACCTTTATAAAAGGTTCTACCTGGAGCCAAAAAGGGTTCTCCTATGAGGACAAGCCGAAGAACCTTATATGGTTCTACTTAGAACTTCTATTTCTAAGAGTGATAGTCCAGTGGTATGGAAGAAGGATACTCCTGTATTGGCAGCAGATTAACTGGCTTATAACTTAACACTTAGTGTTGGCCTGATATTATAAATATAACTTAAACTTTAGCTCAACAGAAAAGCTGTTAACAAACAATCACATCCGTTATAAGATCACATGTAACAGAGGTTTATGAATGGTAACGTTATTAACAAAGTTCTTTTGTTTCACCGTCGTCAAATTACAGTAATTAATAGAAAACAGATAGAAACTTTACCTCATTGCTATGAATCCAGCACAGCAGCTGTGTTTATAGATATGTTGTGTCTTTCATTCCCTCGCTTCTATACAAGCGGTAGCCGGATCAAGATTTTTACGACTGGAGGCGGTGGTGCTTATATGGCTTCCGTCCACAGGAAGAGCCAGAATCAACAAAACAAAAAAAAAAGTTTCCTTCTTGCTGCTTTAACACAAAAAACACCTTGCACCCTCGACAGAACTTTCCGTTATTCTAACCCCGCGGTTTCTTTCCGCCCAGTTGCGCTCCCCTTTTTTTCCAGCTCCTCAGCAGCAGTCGTGATAACGTTGTTGGAGAGCCTAACGGAAGGAGCAGGCCGGATTCCAGGACACAACAACGACCCCTTTGCCATTTTGACCTTTTCCTGCTCATGAGGCCGGCGGTGTTGACAGCACCCTGGTGGGGGGAAGGGTAAACAAACGAGCCATATGGAAAAGAACTGCAGGCAACCACTGCCAGGAAAAGAAAAACACAGAAAACCTAACTTGCTCAGTCTCAAACTCCAAATTAGCACGTCACGTAGATTGTTTGAGTCATCCGCGTCTTGTTTAATTTAGCCACAGAGCAACTTTATTCGAAAGTTTTCGTGTTCTTGGCACGGCGGATCTAAATCAGGAATAATCCCTCTCCTCTTATCTTTTAATCTTTGCCCCTTTCTCTGAACTGTGCTGCATAAATATCAACATCCCGCCCGTCTCTCTGAGCCTAAAAATCAGTACAAGTATATAAGATAGGCTTTAACATCATTTGAAATCCCAGGGAGGGAGCCGAACACTCGGCCCATTTGCTATCGGCTTTATTTCACTGGAAGTCTGCTAGAGAGCGGAGGCTTGATCATTTATGGCCGTGGCCTTGTGGAAAGAGCCTTTTCTATATAGGCCTTGATGTTGAGTGTATTTTACTCGCCCATGCTTCACTGGTGCCTGGAATCTCTAATGTGGCATGTAGACGCTCGCCACTGATAGATTTGTGTCCCCCGGGACAGGTTTGTATCACTGTCGGCTGTCAGCACATACATTATGCCGTTTAAGCAAGAATGATCACTGCTATTAACAACAAAGCGGGCCCCGATTGAATAATTTAACGTAGTGGCGGCGGGGGCTCGTCGCCGTTAAAAGAAGGGAGTGGAGGATTGATCAAACAGCCAGCGCTCACCCAGCTGCGGGAGCATAAATAATAAAATGAGATCAGAGTGATTAGTTACGGTGGCCCGTTCCAGTCCGGTGGCGGTGCCTAATACCTTACATTCCTTTTTTCCCTGCTGAGATTTCTCGCCATCGGACGTTTTGATTCCACTTTGTCGCTCCGAATGGCAAATCAATATGTTCCGTAACAGATGGAAGCCGGGATGATGGGCCGGACTTATGTGAAATCCTAGAAAGTGATGTGCTGCGTTTAGGGTGCTGGTTTTTTATTTACATTTATTCATTTTTTACCTTGTATAGGTTCTTGTGACTCGACGTATCAGCTCCTCAACATCAGGCCTATTTTATAAGTCTTCAAATGGTTCTCTAAATTCATCTCACGTCTCTCTCGAAACATATTTCATGGATTTGTAGGCTCTGACTCCCTCTAGAGGGAGTAAGGGTTAAAAACAGTGGATAAACACCCCCATTCACTTATACATACATACATACATACTATTTTCTACCAGATTACACATTTGGGATTCAGTTTGAAGGATACGGTCTTATGAAAGGGGGTCATGTTTAGAGTCTCTGTGGCAATATACTCTCACAAGAACATCGGACCCACTGACGGACGGGTGGTAAACATCTGAAGGCAGATCTCTCCACGGTTACACCTCAGTCGATGCTTCAAACCGAGTTGTGCTCTATATTCAGCCGCCTGCGTTGTAGGAGGTTAGACATCAGCATGAGCGATGCGTGATGTAACCGTTCTGTAAGGATGCATTCATCACGGACACAAACACATCCCCAGCTATCAGAAGGCTTCATCAGCTGCTCCAGATCACGCTGCTTTTTTTCTGATTAATGTCTGAAGCATCTTGGAAATAACATGTTTTGATTTTGCAAACAGATTTTTTTTTCTCTTATCTCACTCCATGATTAATCCGAGATAAGTGATCCTCTCTCTGACACTCTACAAATTGAGGCCAGGCCTTTTCAACGTCGTGGCTCGTACTCAGGGAAAGTTCAAACCGAGAGCAATGAATCTGTGAAGAGGGATCAAACGGGGTTTTTTGAAATTAACTTTATCTTGAGGAAAGTAGTGAAATGGCCACGAAAATTACAAGAGCCGAGCCGCGGTGTTGACAAGTGGGAGCGCATTTTTAATTTTTCTGAATTTTTCACACTTCCTCTCTCTCTGTTCTCGTTCAGTTTAATTTTCTGGTGTTATTTTATGTTAATTGCTCGCTTGTTCTTTCTATATCCGTCTCTTAAACACACAAAAACACACACATCCAACGCCGCTCTCCTTCAATTATTCAAATTCTTTTACAAATCCAGACAGTCTGTATGCGCCTATTTCAGAACAAGGTCTGTATGTAACATGTAAATAGTATTTTCACATGTAAAGGATTTAATTTACACTGAATTCATACATACGGCTGTGCAGAATGTCTTCACACATAACGTCTCGTCTGTGGAAATGAATCCCAAATATAGCATTTTCAGAGTGGTGTGACACACTGTTAAATTTGGAGGGTCTCTGCTGGCACATAAAAAAAAGAAAAAGTGTGTTACATCACACAGAACGACTCCACCACCACAAATCCAGGAGGGCTTGGATGCCTTGATCCTCCTATTTACCGAGGCTGCCTTTACATACTTGGTTGCTAAGTGGTTGCTGTGCCGTCAGGAACTCTGCCCATTTCCCAAACTACCAAACAAGTGCTTTTCCATGTTTGACCACAAGAGGCTGCTGTGTGCACAATGTCTGTCTTTTAGAATTTGGCTTAAGGAACACTGTGCTTTTCCTTGTTTTTTTGTAGTCTGCTGTTTTTCCTTGAACTCTGATCTGAGAAAAGAGGGCAAGACAGGCTGATGCAGAGGAATACAGGAAGCAAGAAAGAGGAAAAAGAAAGACATTGACAGGGAATTTGTCCTTTTGCATTCTACTGTATATTATATTATACACTTAAAATATAAAAATAAAGGGTAAAGGGTCATTTATTTGTCATTTTGCATCAACAGGGTTGTAAAACAACACTGAGTTTACTTTGCAGGATGAATTTAGGAGTCTTATCAGGAAAGAATCTGCTCCGTAGTCTGGTCAACGGATACTCCTGTATCTTTTGCCAGCAGGGTGGACAGACTGTAACTGGGGTGGGTGTTGTCTTTTAGTATCTATTACAGTTTCCTTTTATTTAGTATGAATTTATTAGCCACTTAAACATGACGCTCTTGATCCAAAGTGCTTTACATGATGATTCAAAACAGAAATGCATTAAATTTAAAAGAATTAAATGGTTACAGGTCAGAGATAGTCATAAAAACAGTGCGTGAAAGTGTATTAAAGTTTCTAATTTAAAGGGGGATTCAGTTAATTTTTAAACTTACATATTTTGGTGTGTAAATGACCAATAGGTGTAATATGACTGTTCAACTGTCAAGTGTACATCCACTAAAAGTTTTTGTTTTTCCACTAAGATGCTCAGATTCTTATTCTAAGTGTCTAACAACAATACAGAAATGATCTCTTTGTTAGAGTAATATCCTCCATTGTTCATTGTTATCGTTGGATTTATATCATCAGACAGAAGTAGTGTCATCGTTTCACTATTTAAGCTCCTGAAACCCAAAAGAAGCTTAATTATGTGGACATAAGTTCTTTTTTTGTGAGTCAGGTCATTTTCTGTAATTCTCTGAACATTACCACACGGACTCAGCCAGTGCACAAACACGTACGTAATTTTCCAGCTGAATGTTACAACGACACCAATATGAGTTTCTCCTAACTATCGTTGAGCTTATCCCAGATAGTTTAGCGGTGTTTTATTTACACGATTGTAGCTCAGAAACTTCAAACACTTAATGCCAAAGTAAAAGCTCGATTAACTCATGCATATGCAACATTTTATCCCTCCACCATATCCCATTTATTTGCACCGAGGCGTGCTTCAGGCTTAATGCTCGTCACGGTTGAACAGAATGCCAACCTGAATCCACTGTTATTATTATGGCTGCGCAGCAACAAAGCCTCCCATAAAACTAAATCAAGAAATAATGCGACTATAAATACACAGCAGATCAGGTATCGAGAGGGCGCAGCTCCGCGTCCACACCCCACATCAGAACACGCTGCACCGCGAGCACCGTCTCTCCTGTTTGTTTTCCACGTTCAGCCTCATTAAGTCGCTCTGTTCTTTTAAAACCGTGAAGTCTCCCTGTCAAGTGTTCCATTCCTCACACAAAACGACACTTATGTCACCGAGAACGCGCTGAGATCACCGAGCTCCCGTCTGGAGACTCCTCAGGAGCTATAACCAAGAGAAACGAATAACAAAAACACAAGAGTTCAAGAAGGAGAAACTGCTCTCAGAGCAGCGAGGCCGGAGGGGGAGAGGGAGAACTGGAGCGCAGAGGTGATACGCTGTAAAATGTTGGGTTTCTGTTAATGGGCTTTTGGTGGCTGCTTTCCACCGTAAAGTAACTAAGTGGTTCCAATTCTGGTCTTTCACACTGACCTCACTCGGACTTTTTTCTCTCTCTGACAAAATTATTTCCACCACAGTGGCACAGCCTTGGCGTTCCACCGCGAAACGGTGACAGGAAGCGGATCCGAAAAACGATGACCAAAACAGAAAAGCTTGTTGCCATGGCGCACAAAACACAACTCCCGTGTGAGACGGTTGTCTAGGTCATTGCCCGCGTGGCTATTCTTCGGCGCTAATAACACAACGAGGGTCACTTTGAGATAAACACGTATCAAGGGGAAGGAAATGCAATTGTCCCATAAACAAAAGCAGAGGCAGGTCTGAAGGACGCCGTGTCTCATGTCAGGGACCTCCTGAGTCCCGGAGCAGATGGAAAGTCTCCTCATTCCTCCTGCATGCCGCGCTCTCCCCTCTCCGTCTCCCTCCACGTCCTTCTGAGCTTTCGATTATAAGAGTGATATATTTTGTTATCCCGGCGTGATTCCGTCTTCCAGCGGGGATCTTGATCAGCAATTACTCAGGGAGCTTCCAGTGCTACTGTCACCAGCTCCAGGTGTTCTTCCCCCCTTCAACAATTTGATTTTCAGAGTTTCTATACTCATAAGACCGCGTTTTGGACCTCAGAGCCGGAGTCCTGCAGTCCCTCTATAAACTCTGAATGGCTCGACAAGATTTATGATCTTGAGAGCTGTCTGGATGATGGCGTGAGACTATTCTGAGACAAGTCCCTCTCACGGTATTGAAAGAGAGGGTGCCCTTGTTGAAGCGCGGTCAGACTCCTATTCATTTTCAAGGGTAGAGGCTTCACTTTATTGGAAAATATTGAAAATGAATAACCAAACTCTCTGGGTTCAAGGTTTCAGATCTTGATTCAACAGTTAAAGCTTGACGGTTTAAAAGTGTTTTCTAAAGTTTGCAAGTGTTTGGCTGTGCGTGGATTAGCAGGGAAAGCTGATGTATGCAGATATTTTGCACATGCTGTCATTCGGATGAAGGTGGTTCCTGTTAAAGACGTTGTTTCCTATTAAAAGAAATGTTTCATGTAAGGATCAGTCATGCTCTGATGTAGAGAGAAATCCCTCCTTTTCACTTCAAGGTTCCTGATTACAGGTTGTCAGACGGTTTACATTAAAGCGGCTGACTCGACTATACGTTCCCAGAGGTACATATGGAAGAGTTCGTGCTGCGTGCCGGGTCTCGTATTGGGTGGAGCTCAGCGGGTCACACATGCGTGTGCGTAGGCTCAGACACGCTCGCTGTATCTCTATCATCCTATCTATAGACGCCCTTGAGGGTGCTATAATAATCTTTACTTTAATGTGGTTCCCCTGCTGCTGCGATCTCAGCGCAGATGGACCTTTCGCTGTGGGATTAACGTGGTGCGATGGGATCTGAAATCCAAGTCTTTGTCATTTCAAGCCGTGGCTGCATAGCTTTCCTGGGTGGAGACTCAGGAGGACAGATTTGGGTCTTCAAAGTAACAACCTGTAAATGTATTTGACCTGACTTATATATTGAGCTAAATCTGAGCCATGCAGGAAACAACTCTGAGTGGATGATTTACACGTGAGCCCAAACTCTGTTAGATGTTTCTGGCTAGATTACTTGAATATCACGTGTGTGTTTAAGGCTCTCAGAATGCTTTGAAGTATCTGGAAGTGGTCGGGCAGCGGCGATGGTGTGTAATGTAATTCTTGAGGCACTGTATCTGGCTTAATCTGGCATGACAGACCTATAGGCTTATGCGAAAATGTCAAAATGAGGATTATAAGCATGTTGGGCTGCATGTAAACTGGTTCGAAGTTCAGGCACATGTCCTAAAGGGCACTCACATGTGTGCTATATATCTTCTTCCACTGTATTGGGGCTAATTTTCTCTTTCATGTTGTATCACGTCATCTGTCTGAACTCCTTTTGTCCTCAACTGCATGTGTGTAATAAAGGAAAAAGGACTGGCGAGGTCAGACAGGTCCCTGCTCATCTTTATGGACAGATAATCACGCATAAACACTGTGCAGAGAGAGAGAGAGAGCAAGCTGACCTTGAAGGAGTTCATAAAAACAGGCCGTCTTCTTAAGCGGGGTGTTCCCTTTAATGTGCAGCACATAAATGAGAGCATATTTGCAGACCAGTTTGACACCGGCCTGCGCGATTAAGTTACTAAACTGCACCCCGTCATGGCGCTGTGCTCCTGGCAACCGTCGTCAGAGGCTTCGCTAAGAAGCAGCTGCAGGCATCGATCTTACCTGCGAAGCAGACGGCCTAGTTTCCATCCGCCGCGTCCAGAGGAGACGGCAGGTCGAGCCACGATACAGTGAGAGCGGTGACTGCTGGGAAAGAATAAGTTGCTCCTGTTTACTCCCGTGTCTGCTGTGTAACCATAGAAATGCGATGAATGCGACGCCACGATTGGATTCCTTCATATTAAAACCACATGGCTCCGTAGTGAGACACCTTTTATGTTGTCTGAACCTGTGAGACCTCAAACGCCACACTAACAACTTAACTCCATTGGTAATGAGCGGATCAGACGCTTTGGACTGCGCTCGCTTTTAAAAAAAACAGCCCCTGAAAAACACTCGGTAACAAATGTGTAGGAAACAATGGACGCCATTAAGTGTAATGACTCCCAGGTAATTCCCTCCTTCATGTACTCGGTAATGAGATTTTACTGTGCGCTGTGGGCAGGGGGCCCGTTCTCTTTGACCAACCGCAGCCACTGTGGTGCCAACTGGGAAGCTCTGATAATGCAGCCCAGGATGAGCTCGATCTGCGGGTCATGAGAAAATGTTCCTCCTTCGGGAGAACGTCTCTTCTGCTGTAATGATGAATGAAGGTCTCAGCAGGGTTCTGGCCAAACTGATGAGCGTCCCGTAGTCAAGTGGGCAAAACAGATACTAATAACAACTTGATGCACCAACAGGACACTATGCAGAACTGCACATCGTTGTGTTACTGAGTCAACTCTGCAGCATCAATCGTCAGACATTGTGTTGTTGATAAAAAACATGTATCTCCAATTTTGGTCATTTTCATTTTTTCAGAAAAGCTTAATTTGTTACAGCAGTTTGAGACAAAACATGCAAGAAACGATAGTTCGCACGAGTTCGAGGACCGAAGAAAAATGTGATCTTACAAACCAGCTGGTTTTGTGAACCAAAACAATATTAAAGTTCCCTTCCAGCTAAAAAAGTCTTGAGCTTCGCTGTGTGAAATGACGTCAGTGCAGAGCGGACACAGAAAGGCTGTTTTCACAGTTATGACTGAAAGTTAAAATTTAATATGTGCTCATTAAAAATATGATTTTAAGAGGCGGGCCTATAGGCAACACAGATAGTTTGGAAGCCAATCCTGGCCCAATATTCAGCATAAATACGTCAGTGTGGTGTGGAAACTTGAAGAGAGGTGAAGCAAGAGACACTTTAATTTAACCACGTTTAAGTGTCTGTTGTAATTATACTTTTTTCCTACAAAAACACATGTCAGACACACATTAGAGCAATTCTATGTATGCATACATGTGTAATGTACCTTTAATTTTCTAAACTCGTATCCTGACCGCTCGTTGATTTTTCTCTGCAGTGTTCAATAACATAACAGTGGAACTCCGAGATGCATTAGCGTTCCCGTTATCCTCTCTGCAGTGACATTAATGCTGTCCGGCTTAACCAGCAACTCCTGTTGATGACAGATCTGCACCGGATGCTCTTTGCAGTTCAGCGTGTTGCAGTTTTGGTGTGAAAGCTCTGCAAGTATCCCTTTGTGGGTTGAGAAAATGATCCTACTTCTTATAATTAAATAACCAGATTTGTAACAGATTAAAAATATATGGAAAGTTGTACGCTTCCCTGTTTAGGTGAAACAAAAAAAAGTCTGTATTCTTGTGACGGACTGCAGCTGTGGTCTCTCTGGAAACAAAAAAACAATGTCCACATCAACCTGAAGCCTTGAGTTTCACATAATAAACCATTAGGCATCTGGACAAACAGTAGAGAGGTGGTGAAAGGTGGGCAGAGAGCGAAGCGAGGCAGACAATATTTCCTCTCCCCCCCTCCGTTTCTTCCTCGATTTTCCTTTTTTTCCTGCCTTCTCTCTCTCTTTAAATCCCCCCAGTCTTAATTGCTCTACTTTTCTTCATAAACTCTTGATTTCAGTCTGTTTCCCTACCAAACACACACACACACACACACAGACTGGAACACAGCTCATGCGTTCCTTCCGTGGTCTGAATCCCGCTGTTTCAGGAAACTGCTCGGGATATTTGATTCTCCTTCCTCGGAGTCGTCGTTTGATCCCGAAATTTCGCCGTGAGCTCTGACATGCGGCGTGGAGTCCAAGCGAGCGAAAGAACAACAAATGAATTAATTTGAGGGGCCGTGTCCAGCTCAAATAAAACACACCCAAGAGAGATCATCAAAAACAACAACTGTTTCTTTTCTCTGGCTCCCACACTGTTTTTAAATTCTTCAAGTTGGAAAACAGGTTGAAGTCGAGGGGAAAACTACCTCGGTTCCCTGCCAGTTTATCTGCCGAGTAACATTAACCACATTGTTGTTGTTAAGAGAAATTTGATTGTGTAATTTCACTCTGTTTTTGTGTATTTTTCTACATCTGTAATGGGAATCATTTGAAAGTTTGGGGGAAATACACTTATGTGCTTGAACAAGGTGAGAAGATGGACAACGCTCTCGTGTCTATAGCTAGAGTTGGAACCTGTTCAGTAGAATAAAGATGGAGAACAGAGGGAAACGGTTCTCATGGCTCCGTCCAAAAGTAAGAAAATCCCTATTCCCGGCCAAGAAATAGTTTGGCCCATAAACCTCCCGTAAAACATCAAATTATTGTTGTTACGGTGTTGGAAGGAAGGAGTCTCCTGTCTGTAGCTTTAGATTTACTGGACTGACGTGAGATTTTTATCTTCTCATCTAACTCTCTGCAGGAAAGCCATTAAGTGTATTTTGCTGCGAGATATCAGATTTTCCTTTAATATCGTTATGATTACTGACTAAAAACACACACTGCTTTCTGAGGCTACGCACAGCTTCTGCTCTAAAGCTCAGCGAGGTATGAACTTGAATAACGCTGACCTCGAGACTTTTCAGACGTGAACGCATTAGCAGCGGAGCAGACGTTAAATCGATCGCCCCGTCATCGGTCCTGACAGTGTGGCGAGCGCAGAGTGTCGAACATAAACCGGTTGTTATGAGCTTCCCCTCATTGTGTGTGTGTGTCTGTGTGTGTGTGTGTGACACCATAATGAGTTATGCACAAAGCGCTGGAGCCTGCGTTCATTCACGAGCAGTGACGTCGTCCTCCGAGCGGGGCGCGGGGAGTTTTTTGGGAGACCACTTGCAAGTGGAACTCCTTTGCGAGGCTGGTCTGTAACCTGAAGCCAAAGAGAAGTGAGGGAGAGAGAGAGAGAGAGAGAGAAACTGAGAGAGGACGAAATTGAGGGAGAGAGAGAGAGAGAGAGAGAGAGAGGGAGGGGGAGGGAAGGACTGAAGGGCCGAGAGAAGGTGATGTCAGCTGAGTTCAGAAAGTAAACAGAGTTCCAGACTGCAGCATGCTGTCTGCGGGACGGGGACTGCAGCCGGGGCGAACCCACGGGGGCACCCGCACAATCCCCCGGACCAGCACCGTTATCTCGGGCAAGGAGGGCTGGCTCCTCTTCATCTCCCTCTTCATCCTCATCTCCTTACCCCACGGGACAGCCTGGCCCTACGGTAAGAGACTGGCAAAGGCTTTGCCTCCACTCCTCTCTCCTCTCTGCCTCTGTGTTTGGCTTATGGCTCTTGGTTTATGTTCTTTGTTCTCAAAAAGCCGGCATCAGCGCTCTCTCCATCCTCCTATCCTTTAAGAGCACGGCAGCGCTCAGCCAGGCTCGTAAAAGAAGACCCGCAGAGAGACAGTGATGTAAAATCCAGCCTTTTACGGACGCAGCAAAGCAAACAGCACTGACACGTTTGTGCGGTCTTTGTCTTTATAACTTCTTGCTGAGGCGCTGACTTCTTGTGCTGGTCGGTTTATTGTCCCACTAAAAAAAGGGCTCTGAGATCTTCACACACCTCTCTGCTCATTGCTGTTTGTTCTTTGTGTGAAATAAAAAAAAAAGTGAGATTGTTTTTCTGCTCTAAAACATAGAAGCAGCAACAGATGGATGTGGTCTCACATTCCTGGAGGTAAACTCAGGCGGTCGGAGTCCTAATAGGGCTGTTGAGCCTTGGCACTCATCCCCTTTTGTGCTGCTCTTTAATCGCCAGGAGTGTGTCTCGGGGTGAGCTCTCTCTCCCCGAGATTGAGATCGTCTCTGCCTGTTTACCCTCGGTGACCGCTTGAACTGCCGCTGGAATACATGACTCACGTCCGAGTCAGTCACGCTCGACCGTGGTAATGTATTTACCACGCACCGTCTCCAAGGCTCCTAACCAAACCTCTGACCTCCGCTTGAGTCCTATCCTCATGATAACCGCACAGTAAAACAATACCTCCAATTTGTAATCTTGGCGAGTGTGGCGACGGGCTGGGCAGAGCGCTGCACAGCTGTGTGTGCTAAGAGAGTTCCCTCTGGCAGCAGATTTACCTACTCCTGTTGTTGTCAGCTGAGTCACTATTCTCTAAGCCCGGCTCGTTTCGTAATCGAGCCTAATCAGCTGACGAGAGATGCTTTCTATTGAGCAACATTCTTCTTTTCTTTTTTTTTTTTCCAAAGCGGAGCAGACGTGTTTATATGCAAATCCTGACTTCATCGACTTCATGTCTGTGTACGCATGTGAGTCTGCGCCTGTGTTTATGTGTCCCATTTGGCATGTTACGGCGTCCCTGAGGCACTTTTTCATCCTCGCGAGGCTTCCTGTTCACGATCCTCTACCCACCTGGATCCTCAGATGTCCTGTTCTTCGGACACACTTTCCTTATAGTTTGTTTGACTAAAGTCCACGGGGACGTTTTTTGGGGGGCTACTGGGCAGCGTGCTATAAGAAATAAAGATTTTTCATCGGAGAGAGTGAAATCTTGGCACAGACTGTAGTTACGAGAAGGAAAACATGGCCTCGGATTTGGAAAAAATAGTGTGTCAGATCGGAGAGTTCACTCCGAGTTTAGGAGTTAAATGCTGAAAACAAATGTGCACATCTCGGACTCCTACTGGACCTACATATTGGTGTCACCAAAGTGGATAGGGTATTTCATCGGGTTTGCGGTTTTCCTTGCATGGGGAAAGTTTATTTAAAGCAATCTACCAGGATGACCGCGGGGATCAGCGCTTGGGATCGGACTACATCTACATTCGGATACGTAGTCCCCGCAGAGCTCCTGTGGGAGTTTCCCAGTTCCATGACAGCAAAATCAGTCCAACCTCAAAATACCAGACAGCTGCTGTGGGCAGTAGGCGAAAGGAATTATACACTCGCACATACATGCACAAGCACGTGCACTCACAGCTGCTGTAAAAAAACAGTTTTTCCATGATACATCAGCAATAAAAGTCCAGTAGTGGATTCATTATTCTCCTCCTGACAGGAGTTCTCACTCAATTACGGCACGGGACGAGTATGACTCAGGGAAGTTGTGGTGTTGCTGATGTTGATTATGCAAAACCGCACGGGCAAACAATACTGACACTGCTCGATTCTACCGAGGGAACATGAGGAGGCGTGTTTTTTTGTAAATCAGGTGAGCTGAACAGCCGAACAATGGTTTGACATTTTGGAAAACAGGACTGTTTGCTCTCTCGCTGAGAGTCAGATAAGAGGATTTCTCATGTCTTTCTATTGAACACGCAGCATTTCTGCTGTTAGAGGTCTCTCGGTCCAAACAAAACCACCACTGTTGATGAAAACTAGTCTAAGTGACACAGACGGGTTAATGTTTTAAAGAGTTATTCTCGTTAGGTTAAACCAGGCATGTCCAAACTATCCCACAAAGGGCCGTGTGGCTGCAGGTTTTCATTTCAACCAAGCAGCAGCAGCACACCAGACCTGACTCATTTAATCAACTGATCTCAGTCTTCAGACAGTTGATTGGTCAAACTAAACTGTGTGCTCTTGACTGGTTGGAACAAAAACCTGCAGCTATTCCACAGAACCTGTGGAATAGTTTGGACGTGCCTGGGTTAAACGCATCGTTACCTTGACGAAAATGACGGATTTCTCTCGGTTTGAACACTGGAAACATTACGGATACACAACTAAATAAAATCTAGAACAAAGATCCAGTCGTTTTCAGACATTTTAATGCAGAAAAGTTACATATTATATCTTTAAATAAACAAAAACAGTTACTGGAAACAGTCTGTTGGCTCTGTCCAAAGGTGACAAGGAAGTGACTGCATCCGGTTAAAAGATAGTCCAACACATAACCCCCCATGAAGCTACAATATGTTGTTTTTCTACTTGTGATGGTCTCAATCCTCTCATCTAACTCTTGCCAAGAAAGTGTATAAGCACATTTTCCAAAATGTTTAACCATAAGGTAACTTGGGAGACATGAGAGACCACATGTCTGACATACGGTCGGCGACTAAGCCTCATTGGCTCTGCTGAAACCTTTGCAGCATTGTGCTCTTTTGCTTTGTTTCCAGATAAAAATAGCTCAGCGGTGTGTTGCAAGACAAGCTGATAAGACGTAGTTTCTGAGCAGCGAGCAAGAAAAAAGACAAACTAGACAAAAACTGATCCGAACAGAGCAGCGAGCGCAGCTACACTCCTGATAACATCGGGGTATCAAATTAGAGCTTAATTACACAAGTTATCTGAGAGTCTGGAGGCGGCTCGTGGCTGGTTAATGTGAACTGGGGTAAAAGTTGATGCTGATGCAAAATGACAACAAATAACGAGGCAATAGCTGACCTTGGATTTTACTCTTAGCTGAGCACGGAGAAAGTTGCTCGCAGAAAACGATGGCACAGTTTCAACGCTGATGCAGACGAATGAGTCACTCCTGAGGTCAAATTCAGCACCTGCAGCAGATTTGAATGCAGTGTGTCTATTAATCAATAGAGATGGTTTCCAGGGCTTGTGGAGCAGTTGTGTGTGTCTGTGGGCTTTATATTTGCACAAAATACATTTTTTACATCAGATTTTCTTAAACGAGACCTATTTTTTTGTGATGTATTGGTTCTTGTGCATCTAGAAGGTCTTGAAATTAACGAGCCCAAAGACAACGCCAACTGGAGCTCCTCCCTCCCACAGAAAACACTAGCTGTTTTTATACTGGCCGCCAATTGGCCGTCCTTTTTGCGGCTAGGTCCGCGGATTTAGACAGAAGACAGCCAACCGTGTGTTTTGGGGAAGGCCTTAAAGTGACACAAGCAAAAACAAGTGCTGCTGTATGAGAAAACTGATGCGTCTTTTCTGGACTCAAGCATGGAAACGGAGTTTAGTAGTTACCCAAAACAGAATTATGAACCTGAAAATGAGCATCATATGGACCCGGACAATAACATGAAAATGTTTTACTTTGATTTTGGCAGAAGTCGAAGAATCGAGGGGTCAGAGGACTCACATGAATTTCCGTTACCACTCCTCTGCCTTCAGTAATGATGATGTCAGCCTCTGGATCCACATCAAAGATGTGCGGTCGAGCCGTGCCGGCTAACAACCTGGGCCTGTGGAGCTTCTGAGAGGGTGGGGGTGCTTTATGACACACGGAGGTTGCCACCAGGCGACGGGGCGTCTGTTATGATGCCTGTGTCACTGCTATTTTCATTTCTATGGCTTCTTGACATGCATGTTGAGGAGTACATTGAGGAGCTCGACATCTGGAATGGAAAAAAAAGCAGATTACATAAGACCAGACGAGTCGAACAACCCACACAAAAATCTGCATGCTCCGCTGCTGGACTGAGTGGGGAAAAAAAACAACATGTTATCTGCTGTAAAATTGTGTTTCTGTGGCTCGGAGCCAACACCTTCTCGCACAAACAGACACGTTCGGTGGAAATATGAGGACACCATTCCACAAACCGCAACGCATAATTATCAGACGCTTTGGATGGAGGGGATGCAAGACAGCCATGAGGCCCGATGAGGAAGCGAACTTTGTTATCAGATGAGCGTCTTCCTATCGACTGTCAACACTTCCAGTCTGTGTTTAAATGCACATTAGCCAGGGGCGCACAGCAACAAGTGTGGGTTAAATTATAGGTCTGGTTAACACTGTATAATGATAAAAGAGGCCACATTTGAATGTTGATGCCATTGTTAACAGTTCCAACAGTGTGTGTGGCTGCAAAAATACAGCACTGTGAAACAATCTCAAACAACATGACATCTTTTGATGGAGTTAAAGCTCAAACACCGCAGGCAAGGTCATGCAGGTGGATGCTTTGACAAACAGCCCCCTTCCATGTAGGTTTACTCCCGCACACGTGCACTTCCACACCTGTTCAGACCTTCCTGAACTGCCGTAAAACCCCCATATGAAATTGTTACGGTCCGGTCTGTAGTTACCTGCAGGTGTTGACCTGGAAGCCTCACAGACGCGTGTTTACAACGAAGCGAGGCTTTATCGCCGAAATGAATCAATTCAAACCGCCGGGGCGCGAGCCAAGGCACGGTTATGTAAAAACGGACTTCAGTGTTGTAAATCAGTAAACACTTATTAAAGAGGGGGAAGAGCCGGCCAGAAAAACACAGATACATTCCAGCGCGCGTCCAGCGCCGGGGGAGAAACCTTGCAGTCATGCTTCCGAGGAAAACATAACGTTCTTATCAACAGAGCCGGAGGCCAGCAAACTGAATCCATTCACAGTGAATAAACAGCGAAAACACTGCCGCCTGAGTTTATTTACCTCAAAGAGGAGCGTAGAGAAAACAGCTTGCTCATTTCGTGTCACTGTCGGAGGTGACATGGATGAATTTCCACCCCTGGTTTCAAACGTAAAGATCTTTTCTACTGTGAACGAGGGTCTTCTCTGTGAGGATACTAAGGCCACAGGATGTCATCTCTCTATCTAAGGACAAGACACACAGCAGTGATCCGTGTAATGACATTAACAGGCCACCTCATAAAGTCTTCAGACCCTTTCATGTTCACGTCCAGTAAATCAGGTTTCAGTCTCTGCGGACAGCGTCCTTTATGAACCTCAGCGAGGAAGCCGACCCGTGAGGAGAGGAGTTGGTGTCAGCACCTCCCAATCCCCATGAGGCAGGAATCACAAACACTGTTATTCTTTCCAAGGCTGCTAATGGCCGAGGTTTATAGACTAAATAGAAAAACTGGCTACCGAAATAGTTGCCAATGGCTTTAGTCCATCCTTCCGTGTTTAATAAAGCCATTTGGGATCTGGCAGTCATAACAACTGTCATAGATGTTTGAAATGTGGTCGCTTCCAACTGCATTTGAATGTATGCGAGTGAAAGCAGAACAGAGTTCGGATGTTGGACGTGTACCAACGCTGAACACAGTCAGGTTACTGTAATCGAGCCATTAGCAGTTTCAGTAATTCATTTAATCATCTCATATTTTTCCCCTCTGTCCGGGAGGTTATGTTTCCCCCCCCGTGTCCATTTGTTGGTTGGTTTTTCAGCGGGATAACACAACGACTACTTAATGGATTGCCACAAAACTTGGACCAAGAATAGACACCATTAGCTTAGCGCGTGGAGCCAGATAAAGGGACGGATCCAGGAATGTTTTCTCACTTTCTCTTAAACTGCATTTTTCAACATTTGAATTAATTTCTCAAGGAATAACACACAGCTCCCGATGAAGATGTACAAGAGGGGACTTTTTGGCATTGGCGGAGGTATGAGCTCTCACTAAGAGCCATCCTAGTTGGGGCTGTTTTGGTGGTAGGTAAAGACCACAAGTTTGAAAATGAAACTAAAACAAATAACTGGAGGAGGTTTGGAGTTAAAACGAATGATCTTAGCAGACCTCTGTAGTTCCCCTCAACTGTGTTTGAGGCTAAATTTACTATTATAAGCATAGTCTGTCTCAGCAGATTTAGAGGGGAAAGCCTGCCATTGGTCAACTATATCAGTCAGCCACAACAACAGTAACAACAACCTTTGAGCTGGAAACATACATGCTATATTTTTGCCCTACATGAGTCTGACAGTGTTACAGGAATGCAATGTACGATCAGTAGAGCGCTCTTTTTTCTTTTTTAGATTTTTCTAAAATGAGAATAACAGTTTAAGACGGCGTTGTAGAGCAAGTTTTCACTCGCTCTGCCGTCGCCATAATGCATATTTGTATTTGAATCACGCTAAAGCACAATCCCGTAATCCCTCTGTGCACAGTGTCTTCTTCTTGTCTCAACAGACGTTTCACTCACCATGCAGGGCCGTGCCCATGCCATGCATGTTTGTGGTTATCACACTTGGTCAAAAGAAGTCCACAAAAATGACAGTCCCATTCAAAACTACAAGCTTCTCTTTATTTCCTCCTTTGGGAGGGAGCAAAGCCAAACAAAGGAAGACAATGCAGGAACACCCGCTTTGATTCCAGAACAAAGCTGGAACTTATAAGTTTACATAGTTGTTTTTTTTTTTTTTTTTTACCACAAGAGACCATTTCTGGCGGTGGAACAGCGAGGGCGTTATGCAAGAGACTGGCGTGTGTGGGCGCCACGGTCCAAAACATTTGAACGACATTAAATCACAGTCCCGAGATCTATCGCACGCCACGCCGCGCCGTGCCACGCTACGCCACGGCGCGCCATGCGACGCTAGGCAACGCCGCGCCACACCAAAAAGACAGCGGACCGCATGCTATAATGGGCTCGCTTAACGTGCTTTTAGACCAGCTGAGCTGAGGTTATTAAACAACACATGACCCCAGGAACAGACAGGGATCATAAAACAGCTTTATGAAGGACAAACTGTGTCCTTAAACCTGCGCTGACGTCGACCTAGTGGCTCTGCACAACCTACTTTCCGTTTGATTAATATCAGCGCGTGTGCCATCCCTCACTGCGTCTTTTAGGAAGAAACAGCTGAGGAGAAGGCCAGATTGTAGCTGGACCGAGACACAATTTATGACATCATTAATGTGGAAGGGCAACAGGGACGACTCGCCGCATTCCAAGACATCTGCGCTTCTCCTCTCGAGTCGACCGTCTGCAAACAACCACGAAGAGATTGATATCTGTTCCTCGGCGTACCGGAACGTTCGCGTGTCTGTGTCTTTGATTCTAAGGTTTCACAGGATTCATATAAACAGCAAACCTAGTGGGCAGCTCGGGCTTTACAAATAAAACGAGCATGCGAGTGTGTCTGTGTGTTTTTTAGGTGGGAAACTATCGGGGAAGAATAAATGGTGGGAGACTTTATAATGATTGCAGGCCTGCGAGGAGGGTATGTACAAAATGCTGCGCCGACGCCGTGCCAAGTTTAAAGTGCAGCTCCTGTTAGTTCTCCGTCCACGTCTGCCACTAGAGAATTTCCACTTGTCTGTTTCAGCTTTTAAATCCGCACTGTTACATAATTATAACCCCGGCTCAAAGGTCCTTGAGTCACGCGCTCCACTCCAATCGAACGTCGAATTTATTTGCTAAAAGGGTTTGTTTACCCTCTGCTTCTGAATCGCTTTCTGATTAATGATTTGAGTGTGTTTTGGTTATGACCTTACCGTTGTGGCATGTCGTCTGATGTAATATACAGGGGAGATAAACTATTGAGAGACTCGCGAAGCTTGCAGCCATATGGCAGTGGAAATAACCAAGCAGCAGCTCGTTCAGATAAACATTGAACTCACCAAAATCCTTCCTCTGCCGCTCCGGCTTCTGCTGCCCATAACCAACGTCTGCTGTTTTTTTTTTTTCCCACAAGGCCGGTCATGATTGACTCATCTTCCCCTCTATTTCTGTACACGTCCGAGATCGTGTTACATAACATTTCCTGCTTGCTTGTTTGGGTGATTTTTTGCTGAACTGCTGACCATGACATATTGTTTTCGTTCAGATTACAGGTATCTGTACAACCACTGCCCGGGCCCAGAGTGGAACGTTATGTGCCGAGGCTGCTGCGAATACGACGTGATCCGCTGCAAGTGCCCCCTGCAGGGGACTCCGGTGGGCTACGCGGTGCCCTGCTGCCGCAACGCCATCAACGAGTGCGACCCCTGCATCATCCACCCAGGTAGAGCTTCAGCCCGGTCGTCAGAATAATGTTGGCAAAAAAACACACTGCTGTGACCCCGCCGTGCTTCTGGTCTGCTCGGTCGCAGTTAGGAATGATCCGGTTCTGTTGCCGCCGCCACAACTGGAAAACGCCCCCTCACATCACGTTTAAAAATGGTTAAAGTGGTTTGGCTCCTGAAATGCTGAAACACAGTCTCAAACAGTGTTCTGTACGAAACTTACAAATAGAAATGGATCCGTGGTTTGCAGAAACAGTCCTTTCTGTTTTATTCAGTTTTCCTCATCAAGCAGAAGGTTTTATAAAAGTTGACCAAAAACAGACATTTAGAATTTTTTCACCCGTGTTTCTGTTGTCATAAGAGCAGGTGAGCTGCGTGTGGAGGAAGCTTGTCACTTATGTAACTAATCAAAACCAAAAATAGAAGAAGTATCATCACAATCAGTGTTTACAGGAGGGACGTAATACCAGAGGGCGTCTCTCTCTTCCTGCAGGGCAGATTGTCCTCTAAGAAGTCGATAGCGGATGGTGTCGTACTCTCGGATGGAAAAAAAAAAGCAGTAAATTCTAAAATGGGTCACCAAATATTCTTGGGCAGCTGTTAATATACTTGGGCGGACTGCCCGAGTCGAGTCTATGTGCGCAGCTTGATGAGGTGTTGCAAATTTCATTACCTTGAACAAAGAAAAAGTTGGCAGCGCCAGGCACATAAAATATACATCTCTTGACTCTAGTCAGCACACACATTTACATTTCCATCCTTGAAACGGGTCTTTGTTTGATATGTACAGTGTAGTTTGTGCAAAACCAAGTGCTGTCTAGCTGTCATTGCAAGCAGTATAACAGAAAGCCTGATTTGTTCACATTGGTTCTCGCTCTTTATACACTCACTGTCTTAGTAGAAAAAGTACATCCTTTATATACATGAATATATGGTCACCTTGGGATGTACGCACACGTGTACTGCAGCTCACATAACCAAACTCTTGCCTTCTCTCTGTTTTTTTCCTACATACCATCCTACTATACAGGTATGTCATGTTTTCCTCACAGCGTGAATGTACTCATGTTTTCCTTTATGGGGAAAAAGCAGCTGTTGTACATCATGTTTTACTGTTAAAAAAGTAAAAAGTTTTCCGAGCCCCGATGTGTACAATCATAAATACCCACGTGTAAATCACCCGTTTGTTGTTGACAACGTACCTGTCCTCAGGTCAGATGTTGTCCTCCCGTGGACAGCAGCGCGGTCTCTTAAGTGAAAATCCATCCTCCCAGGAAGCCGTTTCAGAGTCCTTCTCTGCATTTTCTATTTCAGGAAGCAGCAATATGTTTTTATATTCTGTTGTAGTGTAAGATGAGCTTGATGAGTTTAGCAGAGTTGAGATGAAGGAAGTATAGAGTGAAGCTGGGCGACACAGCTCGAGATGTTTAGGGGCCCAGTTCTGACCTTTGAAGGATTAACTCATCATTTTGTTTCCGTCTCTTTGTCATCCAGGTTGCAGTATATTTGAGAACTGTAAGCGCTGCAACAATGGCACATGGGGCCCCAGGGATGACTTCTTCATTAGTGGAAAATACTGCGCTGAGTGTCGGCCCGGCTGGTCTGGTGGAGATTGCATGAGTAAGTCTCTTTATTCCCCCGGTAGGCGGATCCTACACGGCTTTACTTTAAATGATTGTTTTCCTTTTATGTGAAATGAATACCATACTATATGTTCCTTCCTTCCCTGCTGATTTATCTTCATCTGGGACAACTGTGCCAACTTGGAGGGATGCCATATGCCCAGGAGGTTTTCTATGAAGAGCTGAATGACGAGTCAGAGTTTGGCAATCCCACAACGTTTAATTTAATATGTAACGTTTGGACACAGACTATAGCTTTCTCTATATGCAAATATTCCGCCAAGGGGTGCACCAACCGTACATATAATTAAAGGCAGAACCTTGAAAGGCTGCTTAGTGTCTTTGTCTACCATGTGCATAATATGTTTATACTCCTTTATGTTCTCGAGCACAACAAAGTGGCTTTGGACACTCAAATCTAATTGCTTTTTGGTTTGAATGGTAACCAAAGCAGCTGAACGTCGACTGTCAAAATAACGATTAAGCCGTAATTAACAGCCTCTGAAATTTAAATGGCACGCCACTTTCTCTCCAAAATGGAAATCATTCCCATGTGTGTCATTTAATTTAGAGTGCGGTGGAGTGATCCGCAAGCGGCAGGGCCACTTGGTGCTGGAGAGTTACCCCAACAACGCCCGGTGTGAGTGGACCATACAGGTGGACCGTCCCTTCACCATCGACCTCAGGTGAGACAGTAACATTCTGCTCCTGTAGCCCAAATTTTGGAGGTAATATGGGTCCAGTTACATCAGGAAGGTTACTGTTAATATTTACTGATAGTTGTTAATCTTGCCTTTCACGAAGCATGATGGGTAAAAACCACAGGTCAGATTGTTGGTCTTCTTCAGCAGTCGCAGCTTCCAAAGAATCTGAGAAATGAAATTGGGGCCCACAAACTTTCGTAGGAATCCCGTAGTTTTTGGACTGAATCAAAGTGGTGACAAATGGACATTTCCATCCCCAGAATCATGCTGTCATGGCTAAAAATTGCATGTAAAGAATCAACAAGAATCAATACACGACACGTTCTTATCCCAGGTCGTCAAATACCAACGCTGCTTTGTCTCCTCAGCATCTCATAGAGCAAAGCTTCCCTTCCAATTGTGCAATGATTGTAGTTTGGTTGGTTATAGGCTTAAAGACTACATTGTTGGTGATGTCTCCTGGGTGAAGGTCTTCACCGGCTCTCATTCAGAGCAACATTTTGGAGGTAATATGGGTCCAGTTACATCAGGAAGGTTGCTGTTAATACTTACACGAAGCATGATGGGTAAAAACCACAGGTCAGATTGTTGGTCGTCTTCAGCAGTCGCAGCTTCCAAAGAATCTGAGAAATGAAATTGGGGCCCACAAACTTTCATAGGAATCCAGTAGTTTTTGGACTGAATCAAAGTGGTGACAAATGGACATTTCCGTCCCCGGAATCATGCCGTCATGGCTAAAAACAAGAATCAATACACGACACGTTCTTATCCCAGGTCGTCAAATACCAACGCTGCTTTGTCTCCTCAGCATCTCATAGAGCAAAGCTTCCCTTCCAGAGTGTCAGGCCGGGCTCGAAGCAGGACTCAGACGCAGAGATAGAGTTTGTCAGACGGCACTTTATTTGTTGACTTTGACAGCAAGAGGTAATCCCCGAACAGAGGAAACAAAAGGGCTATGAAAACTATTAGGCTAGAAGACCTAAAACTAAAATTCCCTGAAAAGAGGGAAAAACACAAAACTCCTGACTACCCTGAATCCCTGAGCAATCCTATCCTAAAGGGATAAAGGAAAAATCAAACCTGACAAGGAAGGGAAAAAAAAGGGACAAAATAAAATACTAAATAACAAAAGGCGCTCCAAAAGGGAGGAAACAAACCTAACAGGAAAAAGACTAAACTAAAAATCACTCCGCAAAACTGGAGGAACTGTCTAAGGGAGGAAATCTAAATAACTCAAAATCACTCCGAAAGGAGGAAAAACAAAACGGCTATCTATCAGCTAACAAACTAAGGAACAAGCTAAGCTGTGAAAATTACAAAAGAAAATCACTCTTACGAGGAATACACACTTGACGACGAAGCAAGGCAAAAGACTGTTTTAAAAGACTACATTGTTGGTGATGTCTCCTGGGTGAAGGTCGTACATGTGACCTCCCACTCTACCTTGTTTGGGACTACGGTGGATGGAGCCGTTGTTTTGATCACCTCATACTGAAATGGATGGGTCATATCAGGGTTTGTTGAACGCCCAGTGCGTTTCTTATTGACACTAAAGGGCACCTTGTACATTTGTATGAGATGCCGAGGTGTATGACAAAATGTCAGTATTCAACAACCTGCGGTCGAGACTGGGCTGAAATACAGTATAAAGGCTTTAAAGCATCAGTTTTTGGGATCTTCATGGTCCATCTGTAATAGTTATTAATGGCTGGCCTGCTTCAGTCAAATTTCCAGTCGGTTCAGATATTTCTGCAAGATGTATGTCATGGGCGGATAGCAAGCCTACAGCACGGTTTGGAAACCACAACATCCCCTTTTTTGGGGGAGGGGGAGGCGTTATTACTTTTCAATCCTGTGATAACTTTCTATTTCTGTCATTTTCTCCATGACACATGCAGCCCTTTACGGGCGAGCGTTCGCACCGGGTTTGAGAAGCAACAAAAGCTCCATACAGGCGGATATACGGACAGCATGCAGTCCATACGGTTACGGTTTATTGTGTGCATAAAAATACATTTAACCATTCCAAGTATTTTTTATGCTATGCATTAAACCGAACTACCGTGAACTATGAAATGCACAGGTTGCTCGGCTGACTTCATTCTGTAATGATAATATAGAGATGACGTATATTTGTGTGTCATATTTTTATGTCCTTCGTGACACAAACCCAACAAAATCCCCTTAATGAAAAAGAGCTGCTGGGCTCAACGGAAAGTTATACGTCTGGTTCTGAGTGAAGTTACTGGCCGGGCCTCCTTGTGTTCTCTGCCTGTACGGTGACTCGCGATACGCTCACGTCGCAGCCACCACACGTACAACTGGCATTAATCGTCGGGAGCCGCTGCAGGCTAACAGTTAGCATTACTGTACATCTCATTAGTCTGAGCTTCCGTGACTCAGGGGTCTGTGATAAAAGGGTAAAATTAGAGGATTTGGGGGCGAGCCAGTGTCTTGTATAAAGTTCATCAGTCCCTCATGTCCGCTCCGATGTAAGGCCGAGGAGATTACATCTGAAATCGGCAGGAAGGGGAAAAGGAGACTCCTTTGTGTTTTTCCTAATCCAGCTGGCAGCCGTCTCAGTGTCACACTCTGCCTGTGACTCAACCGGACAGCGCGAGAACTGAAAGCAAATGTAGATTTCTCCCAGAAAGTTATCATACCCATATAAATTCACATTTAAACGGGCCCTAGAGCAGCTCCCTCTGGACGCCCCGGCCATATTTAAACACAGCGAGCGCGTTCTGGAAATGTTTACACGTTACCTATAAATTCAAGCGGTTTTATAGACATTTAACAGCTGCTGATGTGAAATAATGAGATGCTTATTTAGCCTGGATGGGCCATGCTGTTTATCAGCAGTAATTATTGCCATTACATAAATGTTATGGCATATATATGTGCACTTCAAACTGCTGAGAGGCAGAATATATATCTAAAGACTGCCAGAGCCACAAAGCCGAAGATAAGCATCAGTTTGTTTTGGGTTTCTTATTGTGCAGACAGTTTTATTGTCGCTGCGAAGCATCAGTAATTATTGTGCTACATCTCAACTTAGCACCTGAACTCCTATTTTATTGCCGCAGAGTATTTGCATGCAGAAGTAATGGGGTCATACTTGCCTATACCTGTCGTGAGCCTTGATCTCAGCTTACGTATTTCACCTTTCATCTTTTTCCTGCAGCACACAGCTTAACCTCCCCACTAATCTTTGTTATGCACACACAAAAACAAACCAACATCAATCTGAAACTTTAACTGCTGTTGTGGATGAAATGAGACACATTTCACACACCATTAAGAAGAGCAAGCGTTGTAATCGTGGGGGCAAATCACCTTCAGCAGCTGTTCTGTTCAGTAGCAATCATTATTGTTCATTACTTGTTTGCTGGCTGAAGATTTTAAAACGTCGGTGCCGCGATGCCAGCCGGTGTGGCACTGCCAGGGAACACAGGTGCTCTCACAGGCCAGGAAAACACCAATATGGGCAAAGCTCAACGAAAGTCAAAGAAAAAAACAAGCTTCAAGCGCCGTCATAGCTGTAAAGTGGGTCAGAGCTTTGCAACATTACAAATAAACTCCACTGATGGAAAGTCAAAGTCAAGAAACTTTGTGACATTAAATAAAATAATTAAAAAAGTATGTTTCTATACCATTTGTTTTATTTGTCAACCTCTGACAGGTTCATGATGCTGAGTATGGAATTCCACTCCTCTTGTCGCTACGACTACGTGGAGGTCCGGGACGGCGACAGCATCAACTCGCGCGTCATCGGCCGATTCTGTGGGAACAACAGACCCGCCCCGGTCCAGAGCTCCGGAAACAGTCTGCACATACTCTTCGTGTCCGACGGCTACAAGAACTTTGACGGATTCTTCGCGATTTTCCAGGAGAGCTCAGGCAGGTCAAATAAACAGAATCATTTAACAACAGCAGAAACACGACTGCTACTACTATTTATATGTATTATACTTCTTTATTTGGTGTGAATTTCCTACCTCACATCCCAATCCTTATCCTAATTTTAACCTTGATTAGGCAGAAATGCTCAAGGATGTTTAATTATGTTCACTGGAAGGTCTAGAAACAGGCGACCAACTATCACGCACCATTAACTTGAATAAAGTTACATTTATTTAACATTACATTTGCAGTTTAAGTAAATGTAAGTACACAACTCAATACTTTAATGCACAAATGTTACATACTGTATCTTTAAACCCAGAACCAGTGTCCTAGTCCAATACCAGAGCCCAACAAGAGTGTGTTTGCTTTCCACGCAGTATATAAAAAGTCATTTGTAAGGTCACACTCAGTGAACAAAGAGGCTCTTTAGGGCTTCAACAAATGCAAACAGGAGAGAAGTTTCCAAAAGCGCCCGGAGTCCGGCGCGCAATAAAAAGCCTTTAACGGCGCATGACCGACAGCTACATGTTTCGGCGAAAGCCTTCATCAGGCTGTTGAGCCTGCTAATAGCCCGTTGAGAAAGTGAGGACCGACCGAAGCGTCCCACTTTTCCAGAAGTGTCGTCATCCTCAAGCAGACACACACACACACACACACACACACGTAGAAACGCACGTAAGTTACCAGCGGCTAAGCCAGATCTAGTAAAAGTAAACAGGGAGTCTCTGTGCAGAAATGCCAACACACATTCAGAGATGGAAAGTCGCATTGACATTTAAACGGTGCCAATATGAATCCCTTGATGTAGCGTGTGTTCCTTTTGGCGCACACGCTGAATCATTACACTGCTAATAAACACGACATCTCTTCTTGTAACCTCATTTCGCACGCTTGTATGTTCACAGCTTGCAGCTCCTCTCCCTGCCTGCATGACGGGACTTGCGTCCTGGACACTTCGTATACGTACCACTGCGCCTGTCTGGCCGGCTACACGGGCCAGAGGTGTGAAAACGGTGAGTCTGCAACATAACTGAGCCTCTGGAGTAAGTTTTGTTGTGTTTTTAGGGGTTAAATGAATGTAATGCAGGTTCTCTTCAGTCTTAACGGAACAATGGAGGCATGACTTGAATTTTCCGCGGATCACTGTATTGTCACTTACCAAAGCTCAGAATTATTTGAGTCATTTCCAATGAAAATCGGACACGCCTAGTTATGACAAACTTATCGGGAATTGACCTCTTCCTTTTTTTTTTTTGCTGCTCTTGCTGACTGAAGGCAGGCGGTGATTCACAGTCACGAGGGAGAAGTCTGTGGTTTGGACTCGGTTCAGGCCAGCTGCCTTTTCCCCCGTCGGTGCATCCATGGTTTAGGTCAACCAGCCTCGGAGAACTATAAAGTGTTTTTTGCATGAAATTAAGCAGCGTCCAACCTAACTAATGCGCGACCTCACACTGCTGTGGACAGATGAATACGGTGATAATTAAAGGGTGAACTGACAGGAAGATTCCACACCTGAAATCCAAATGAGGTCATCGTGCTCAAAAGCGCTGGCAGAGCTCCACTTCGTCATGTGTGGCACGGCCCGATCAGGGTGTGGTCGGACCGCGAGGTCTTTTATTTATAGGCGTCTGGACCCCGACTTGTGTTTTCATACCCAATACAGCTCCCTAAAGATCCTGCAAAAACAGACTTCCTGAACCCCCCCACTCACTTTCTTTTTCTTACGGTGTCTTTTTCGGGGCTAAAATTGAGTCTATAAAACGAATGGTGAAACAATTTCGCTCCTGTAACACGAGCCAGCTTTTCCATTGGAGGAGAGAGCTGTAAAGAAAAAAGAAAAGGAAAGGAAAGGCACGAGTTTCATTCCACACAGTGTGCATTCATTTGTATTCCCGCGAGGAATCCTCAGCTGTTAATTTTAATGGAAGAGAGCTGGAATAGTAATGTCAGGACACTTTGCGGAGGAAATATAGTCCACGTTTCTGCCCAAGAGTCAGACGGAGAATTTTAAGTATGTACCTGACATCGTTCGTATTTTAGGGCTCCAATAATCGACCTGTCATCTGTCGTAAGCTAAAACTCATTCTGTACGGGAGAATCTTGACACGTTATCATATAAACCCGAGAAAAATTATTCCTCTCTCCCCTTCTTTTTCATTTCTCTGTCTGGAACGGTTTAATCTATCCTCGACGTCTAATATGTTTTGGAGTGCTGTGTTCAACATAGTTTCCAAGTCATTAATGAAAGGAATGATGATGTACTTACAGTATGTGTCGCTTGTGTATGTTACGTAAGCATTCCAGCCTAACAACTCCAGACTCATCTCGTTACGTCCGTCCGCAAAATCTGACGTGACAGATGGATCTTTAAAACCCAAAACAAACAACAAAGGCTCGCCGCAACACCTCAGGATGCTTCCTTATTCAGAGGTCAGCTACAGTTTACTTTGGTCAACAACATTCTTCCTCCCCTGGAGGACTCAAGGTTGAAAATGGCGTAAGGCAAAAAAACGCCCAGATTACAGGGAGGGTTCCTCGGTTCGGAGCTATAAAACCACAGACAGTGAATGTCATGGATCTGACCTAAGTTAAAGTCAACACCACAAGAAAAACCTCCAGAGGGATCATCTCACAGAGAGTGCTGTAATGGTATCATAACGTTAGTGTTAGCATGTGTGTTTGAGTTCCTCTGAACTCTCTTGTGGTCCAGCGTTTCTGTGCACATTTGCACTTTGCCTTTAAGACAGAGACAGATCATCTGAATGCTGAATGAATTGCACGATAATTGCGCCCTTTATGACACGGATACTGTTTTTTCTGCAGAAGGTCACACACAGTGTTCCACCACCACCACTCTCCACTTCCCCACTTCATAAAATCCGCTTTAACAACACTGGAAAATTGAACAGTTTGACTTAAGCTCTTTTACTGCATCTATTTCTTCCCTATTTACGAGCCACGTGCTCGAGTCTCGCTGTGAACTGTTCGCACTTCACCACGATGGGTGAAATGATTCATTAACGAGCCTCGACGGTAGCGGGGCTATGCTTTTTAAAGCTCTGGGCATTTCTAAATCAAGAGTAATGAGTCTGAGAGCTGAGAGATTTGGGTTTGTTTATTCCGGCTACCTGTCTGACCTGCAAACAGCAGACGGCGATTAACTCACCGAAGCTCCGTCTGTGTGGTCTTTTACAGCAGGGAGGCGCAATAAACGGATGTTTGAGGAATGCCGGAGATGCTTTCCTAAATCCTCTTTACGTCTAAATTTGGACGGTCGGTTATGAAACAGGGAAATAACACAACATGTGTGCGTGAATTAAAAAATGTGCGTGCCTGTGTTTCCACTCAGTGGTGGGATGCCACAGGCCTCCGGTGCCCACCCACGGCTCCACGGAGGGTTTGTTCCATCACTCGGGGGCACGCATCACTTTCCGCTGCGACCCCGGCTTTGAGCTGCGAGGCTCTCGCTCCGCCGTCTGCCTGAGCGACGGCACGTGGAGCGCCGCTGCCCCAGAGTGCGGTAAGATAATGATGTGAAGTCGTTCGCTTGTCTCCACATTCCGAACAAACTGCCCCAGAGATGGTGCAGATTGTGGGAAAATGCAGACAGGCGACTTCTAAAAAGCCGTATTTTTCTCTTTGTTTCCAGTGCCGGTGGAAAGAGTGTGCAGTTTGCCACCCAAGCCAACACACGGGGACCACTTCTTGGTCTACGGACCCAACGACGTCCTCATCGCTTTACAATATCTATGCAACCAGCCCTTTCAACTCAGAGGGAACTCCCAGAGAACCTGCCTCCCCAACAACACCTGGAGTGGGACTCCTCCTGTGTGCACCCAAGGTCAGACACAGCTGTCTCAGAGATAAAAATGGTTCAGTCAGTGCAAAAAGTTCATTTTACTTTATTATTGTGCAGATAATCGATCAGAAAATGAGTCTGCGCCCCCGAGGCGTTCAGCGTGACGAGCCGACTCTGAACAGAAAATAATTTGCAATCAGCTTCTGTCTGGCGATTCGGTGATGATCTTTCTTTGTGTTGTTTATCCACAGTGAATAATACTCTCACCGAGGCAGAAAAGGGCAAAGACAAGGCGAAAGAGACAGACACGGGTAAATACGCAGACAAAGATATCAGCAAAACTGAAGAGAAAGGTCAAGAGAACACAGCTGGGGAAAAGGAAAGTGTTGGAGGGGAAGATATAAACACCGGGCACGAGAATGCAACGGCGGTCGACGGGGAAGATAAATATACTGGTACCATTCCAGAGAAAACTACGTCTGAGGGCAGGAACGAAGGAGAGCCAGAGGAAAGAAATACTGGGTCAGAGAAGCCCAGCGGAGGCAGCAATGACAAAGTGGATAGTCAAGGCCCAGACAACAGCCTGAATACTGTGGAAAAGAAAGAACCCGAGGTAGCAAAGCCACCTGAGAAAGAAGAGGAAGGCAACCAAGACACAAATTTGGAGATAGGAACGACAGATGTCCCAAAAATAGTTGTGATAAAAGACAAAGGACAAGAAGAGAAGGAAAGAAAGGAGGAGCAGGTGAATGGAAAACGAGATCCGGATAAAGTCGGCCCGAATGACACCAAGCTGAGGCCGGTCGTCACCGAGGGCGACAACACGGTGGAGATATTCGAAAAGGAAATGACAAAGAATGACACGGTTACATACGATACAAAAGACACAAAGAAAGAAAACAATAGCGTAGATTCTCCAGAGGCCGGGAGGAAGATCATCCCCACCAGAGTCAACATCACGCAGTACACCATGTACAGAGCGGGAGGCGAGGAGAGCGGGAAGCCCAAGGAAAAACCAACAATTCGCGAGGACAACACGGGCGAGGACTCCGCTGAGAAAACAAAGGAGGAGCTGGAGAGGGAGAGGAAAGAGGAGAAAGAAAAAGAAAAGGAGAGAGAAGTCAACCAAAGCTTCGACGGTAAGAGACTCATTGAGAAAAATCAAAACGAATGCCTATCCCCTTCTCCTCCTCCGTGTTCACCCTCTCTGTTCACCTCCCGCAGAGAAAAGCTGCCCGCCTCTCCCTCGCCTCTACCACGGCTACCAGCGGGCGGTGCCGGGGGCGGAGCCCGAAACAGTGGAGTTCTTCTGTAACCACTCGTACGCCGTCAGCGGTGACGCCCGGCGCACCTGCCAGCCAGACGGCACCTGGAGCGGCAAACAGCCCCTCTGTGTCAGAGGTACCGTCATCTGTTCTGATAATGGTTTTTTTTTAATTATTTAAAGCACCAAACACATGAAAGACCCTCTCGAGAGCCGGTGTTTGATTTGTTCCTTCCGGGCTACCGTAGAAACACGTAGAGAGGATCCACTCCCGCCGTAAATATGAATGGCTCATTCTAAGTTAATGAAAACACAGCGATTCTTAGTTTCAGGTGATTATGCACCAATCAAAACATCATTATGAATATTATTCTACACACTGGAGCTTTAATTGCTGATATTGATGTTGGCTGGTTGTCAGTGGAAGGTATGCATGTCGAGCGTTTTAGAAAATGGTTTCTGCACAGATGAAATATTTAGCATCGAAAGAGTTTTGTAAGTACAGACAGAGTACAGCCGACTCAATGTTTTACCAGAAAATGAGTAAATATTTAATAAGGGATCATCATGGGTTTCTCTCTTTCCCTCAGCCCATCAAACTTGTCAATATAAGACAAGTAAAGGTTCTGAAATGCTAAACAAATGCTAAAGTTAAATGTTAGTCGGGCTTCAGTACAATAATCCATCAGTCTGGAGCCGTAAATGTTAATTAGTTCTTGATGGATTTTGGTCCGGATGCTCTTCAGCTCTTCGCCGAGAGGACAGCGGTCCGTACGTTCCTTTTGGCTCGGCTTCGTCTGATGAATTAAACAGGTAGAGAGAAAAAAACTTTAGTGATACAGCAGGCACATAATGTTCTCTTTTTTCCAGTCCTGTTGAATAAACTCCTTCAGGTAATACTCCTTCACTTTCTTGCTGGGAGTTAGATGAGTCAGACTCACACACTCGTATATGAAACTACAGCCAGCAGCCAATGAGCCTATGTGTAGCTTAACATATAGACTGAACTCAGGGCAAAACAGCTAGTCTGGCTCTGTCTGGAGGCAACAACATCCATCTGAACCTCTAAAGCTGTTTTTTTTAGTGAATTCTGTGCTGATAAATTGATCAGTTTCACCCTCAAACAAAGCTGAGCCTAGCCGGTGCCCACTGCTTCCAGTATTTATACTCGGCTAAGCTATGGACATGAGAGTGGATTTTAACTAACTCGTGCTACTCTTGGATAGAAAGCGAATAAGTGTATTTGCGAATACACTGAATTCTTCCTTTAGCTGATAATAAAGACATCACAGTCACTGTTCCAGCTACAGTAGCTTCATTCAAATCACTGCAGCTGTTAATGTGTTATATGTGTGTGTTCATATTTATTTGCAGCGTGTCGGGAGCCCAAAGTGTCAGAGCTGGTTAGGCAGAGAGTCCTTCCACCTCAGGCACCGTCCAGGTATGTTTACCCATGCATTACGTTCCGTAGCATGTCATATCGTACATACGGGACATTTTTTTCTCTGCACTCGTATTTGCTCACTCAACCTGAGGGGTAACGTCTGCATACATCTGGCTTCTGCTTCTCACATCAGAAAGACACCCGTGCACAAGCTCTACTCCTCTCAGCGCGGCCAGCAGCTCCAGTCCGTCGGCCCCACTAAAGGCCCCGTAGCGCTTTCCCAGCTGCCCCAGGGCTTCCACCACCTTTACACACACATAGAGTACGAGTGCGCCTCGCAGTTCTACCAGCACTCTGGCAGCTCCCGCCGCACTTGCTTGAAGACTGGGAAGTGGAGCGGGCTTCATGTGTCCTGTTCACCAGGTGAGGGCAGCAGAGGACCACCGGTCTTTAGTCTGACGGCTCTCTGACAGAGCAAACACACTGACACACATTTTAATACAGTGATTTACACCCACACATCAACAGTGATATGTGATACAAAATGATTATGTGGTCACTCAGACGGCAGCGGAGCGATGTTGACAAAATATTATCACTGCCTCTAATTAATGACAGCGAGGAACACGCCGTCAGCTTCTTCATTGCTGCACAGTAAAGGTTCCCAAAGCTGCTAGGATAAAGAGCTAGTGGCTGACATTTACGGCTGAGCCGCGAGAAAGATGCAGTGAGACTTTAAACGATCAGCATCTTTGATTAAACGAGGCTTCTTCCAGGTTTTAATCAGCCGCGCAAAACTTCTTCTTCATCATCAGCAGCAGCAACATTTGAAGTAAAAGCAATTAGTTTGAGAAGAATGTCCAAAGTTTTAACACCGTGACAGACGTCTCACAGATGATGACAGAGATGATGATGATGATTTAAAGACTTCTCTAAACAAAACATCACTTTGTATGAACCTTCACATTGATATAATGATGACATATTCCACACAGCGTTCCTCTTCGAAGCTTAATAACTTTAAAAGAGTTCTTAACTGTCTTGATACCACAGCTCATATGGAAGACTTTTCCTCTCTGTGCACAGTTTGCCTGCCACTTTAATCACTATTTGCAGCAATCACAAAAAGCAGCCTGCCTTAACACCCACCTGGAAAGATATTGGGCCAGTGAGCTGTGTTCAGCTTAATAAAAGGGCTCTGCCCACGTTAATAACAATGTCAGCAACACTGACATCAGGCAGCAGCTCAGAGGTCTAAAAACACCTTTTTCTTAAGTCTATCTTATAAGTCTGTTTATTTATCACTTGGTTATGACATCAGAAATAAGATGTTTGAATCCCCCATGGTGCATTTTAGAAAAATTTTTATAGTGTCAGTCATTTTTTGGAGAAATTTGTCTTTTTAAAGAATGCAACAAAAACACAATAACTGTCAGAAGGTAGCAGGTGATGACGAGGCAGGGGGACCTAGATGCACAGACAGCAGACAGACTGAGGTTGTAGTGATTAAAAATATTTAATTCTTTCAGGATCAAAAAATCAAGGCGTCAAGAGCGCGGTGTGGAATACAATCACAGACATATTAACAACAAGCAAACAGCTAAACAAACAATGAACCGACAAAGACTGAACAAAAACCCAGAGCTTAAATACCAAGACACAAATGAGGGAACAAGACACAGGTGAGACACAAGAGGACAGGTGCAGGTAATCAAACAGAACAGTGACAGCGACGACAAGACAAAGAACCCATGGACTACAAGATAAAACAGGAAGTGACTAAACCAAAACATGAAACAGAAACTTGACAACAGAAACTTGACAATAACATAATAGTTTAGTTAGTTAAAGCAACACTATGTAACCTTCCGCAGAAAGATAGTTGATTGTTGAGTGTTTTTACATCTCATCCATCCATCCATCCGTCAAATACCATCTTATCCTTTGCAGGGTCGTGGGGAGCTGCAGTCTCAGTCCCAGATCGTCAAATACCAATCAAAAACCCAACCATTAACCCAAAGCATTTGTATTTGACGGTCTTGGAATGAGTCCTTCTCCAGAATTACTTTAAAAGTCACACAGTGTCATTTTAAACTCGGAACCTCATAAGGTTTTTGTTTAATGTCTTATAATCTAACATGAAAATGTGTTTATGATGCGACTGTTATACCTATATAGTCTTATTAGTGTTTAGAAGCATCTTAAAGCAACTTTTAAGGGCATTGTTAACTATAAACTAACACTTAAATATATAATATTTAATATAAAAAAAGATTTCCTTTACATTTCACCTGATTGTGTTGCTATTTTATATGTTCCCCCACCTATGCCACTGCTTTGCATTTTGGTAGACAATCTTTAAAACAGCAAGTTTATGTGCACGTTTAAAGTGAAAGCTGTCTGATGGGAAAGGAGATTGAAAGACAACGCTCAGTATTGACACAGTCTCTCTCCTCTCTCGTCCTCTCATCCTGTCACCTCCCCTTTGGCAGTGTGTGGGAAGCACCCCACCTTTGACCCAGAGAGGCCAGCGGAGGCTCACTGGCCTTGGCTGGCAGCCATCTACCGTCGCTCCACCAACGGAGCCGAGACAAAGGTGACCAAGGCGGACAGCCAGGCAGGGTCCCTGAAGGGGGACGGTGGAGCGGGAACTGGCAGCCTCAATCAGGCTTCGGACTGGCAGCTGGTGTGCAGCGGGGCTCTGGTGAACCAGAGGAGTGTGGTCGTCGCAGCCCACTGTGTGACAGACCTGGGGAAGGTGTATCCCCTGGATGCAGCCAAGATCAAGGTGGTGGTGGGGAAGCACTACCGCGACGACCGCAGGGACAGCAAAGGTCTACAACACCTGAGGGTAAGCTCCTGGAGATCTGGTCTTCTCATGATCCCTTTTAGCCAAACCGGCACAGTAAATCCACCTCTCTCTCCTGTAGGTGGCCTCCATCGCCGTTCACACAAACTACGACCCCAATGTCCTCGACTCTGACATCGCTGTGGTCAAGTTACTGGACAAAGCGCGGATCGGGGAGAAAGTGGCGCCCCTCTGCATCTCAGACAGCCAGGGAGAGGAGGTAACCTCAGGACAAGGGCTGGTGACAGGCTGGTCTCCGCTGCCCGATTCCAGTTTGGGTCCCGACGAGAGGGCGAGGGTCGGGCACGTGCACCTCGCGGACGTGGTCCCGTGCGAGCAGCAGTACGCTCGTAACGGCGTGCCAGTCAGCGTCACGGACAACATGCTCTGTGCCAGCCAGAAGCCCGACTACGTGCCCTCGAACATATGTCCGTCCGACACCGGGGGAATCCTCGTCCTCCCGGCCCTCTCCGAGGACCAGACCACCAACAACCAGAAGCACAAAGGGTTGTGGAGACTCTCGGGACTGGTGAGCTTCGGCTACGACCAAGGGGAGTGTAACCCTGATCTCTACACCGTCTACACACATGTGGCCAACTTCAAAGACTGGATACACAGCAATATGAAATAAAAATCCTACTGTCTGACTCCCCTTTTGCTTCTAAAATATTTAAAAGCCTTCATATCTTACAATCCCCCTCCCTTCTCTTTTTCTCTTGGTCTTATTTTGCACAAGGGCATTTTTCTTACTCGATGCAGAAGCACTGTAAACATTGGACAACGCAGTGATCTAACTGAAGGGGGTGCTAACACATCAGACGTGCCGGGCGTCAACCTTTTCACCAGCAGGCGTCAGCGTTCAGGTCCCTCAGGTTGAGGTTACAGACTTGAAAATGACCAGAAAAACCATTTTAACGATGGTTTTTGAATTGTACTCATTGGTATGTGTATATATGTTGTGACGTACTGAATTATTCTGTCAATTCATACGAAAAGAGAGATGTACATATTGTGTTTGAAAAATCATGACGTTTTTAATTAAAGAAAATGTGGGTGTGGTAGCGCTTGTCAGGGTGTGATTATTCCTCAGCGTGTGTGCACGTTTGAACATACTGTGCTGATTTAAATCCTTACGTTGAGACGATGTGAAGTGAAAACACCTTATATCTGCTCTGTGAAGCACACGGTGGGGTTGTGCCGTCAAGCAAACGAATCCAGGTCACGGCAGCACCGTTTTCACAACCATAAACGGGGCACGTTATTCACAGATCAATTCCTCGTTCTGTGCTCAAATTAAATCAATTACTTCCATTCTGACCTTCCTCCATTATTCAGACGTGAGTTTACATAGAAGGAGCGGCTGCAGCTCGAATCCTCTTCCAACAGGGGGCAATCAAGAATACATCATGTTTAAGAGCGGCGAGAGATGAGCTGGGCTCTTAATTTGGTGATCTCGTGATATTTTAAGTTACAAGCTGCGTGACACGATGAATAAATGTTGAAATAATACCCAAACCATAGCAATAAATTAGCTAATATCAGGTGAATAAAGGGACAGAAACAGAATACAACTTTCGACAAGAATGAGCTGAAACAATTAAACACACTAAAACAGACCCAAGGAAGGTTTTTAAAAGAAAGAAGTGATATAAAAGATGATGCAAGCCTCTGACAGGAAGTTCCAAGTGTGAAGGACCTCTTAAGTCTTAAATTTGATGAATAAAACCAGATTGTTGCATTAATTTATCCCTCAATCGTTTGGAGGCAGCATCACTGATTAGGTTAGCATGTTTGCAAACAGTTACACATCTATCTGGCACGGAGCAACGTTATCGCTCGTGTGGCGTCGCGCCACTTGGCACCTGATAAATGTAAGTCTAATCTCTCTATAGGTCAGCTTCAGTTCCCACCAGCTCCTGAGAGAAACGTGCCTGTATCAGTAGCTGCTAGCTGCTAACTGTCAGTCATTCGGTGCGAGGCAGGAGCGGACCATCCTCCTCACTGGTGACCGGAAATGTGGTTGATGAGAGTCGAGGATCCGACAGCCAAAAAGGAGGCCTTCTGGTGTCTCCCGTGGAAAGTAATATGTACGGTAGTTAATGGTGAGTGACGTATAATTGTTTGATCCCATTAGAGTTGGAACCCAGCTGGCACCGGACGTCAATAGACGTTGGTCTTTGGTTGGATTCAAGTCATGACGTCAGGCGACCAAAACCCAACGTCCATTGACATCTACTTTCAACATCTTTTGACATAGGAATATTAACGTCAAATGATGTTAATATTTTGTTGTTTTTATGTTGTGGTGTCTGGCAACCAAAACCCAACGTGTGTCAGACGTCTTGTACTCACACAACTTTGACTTTGAATAATGACCTTTTTGATGACAAAATTCTAATGTCTGGACAACATCTATCAACAACGTTGATTTGACTTAAGATAGCCTACATAACTGATATCCAGACGTCGGACCAACGTTAAGTTCAGACGTTAACCCGATTTTCATTTTCAACTAAATACTAACGTCTATTCAACATCGGAGGCGTCTCAATTAGACGTCTCTATGATGTCTAATTTACATCTAGTGCCAGCTGGGAACATGAACCACACTACGCAATTATCAAGTCCTATCATCGTGAGAACTACGACCGCAATAAAACAGAGTTTGTTGGGTACGTGAGAGCTAGCAGGACGGACCGGCTCTGCAGGGTTAACAAGAGTGTTTTAATGCCACTGAGGTGACTTCAGGATTCTATTTTAGATTGATTGGCCCATTTGAGACATGATCTAAATAAATGATTTGTCACTTGCAGTGAACTGGTGTAAATGCATTTTCCGTAATAATGGTGGTCGAAGGGAAGGGTGAGGACTTTCCCCACAACGACATCCCAATTTTTAGCACCCAGAGAGTTCGACGTCTCGAGAGTTTGACGTCACCCAGACCTCACTAAACAAATTATTGACAACACTCTCAATTTACAGGTGAATCATATGGGGATAGTCCTAACTAATTAAGTATAAAGCAAATCAATGCTACGTATCCCGATGTCCCTTTCTCCAGATACAAATCTATAAAATCTATAAATCTGACTCTCGTGTTTCAGTGGCAAGGTGACACCGTGCGTTGCTTTTGTTTCTTTGACTGAAATTCTTTCCTTTCCTGCCCCACCAGCTGGTCGAAGACAGAAGCTGCCAGACTTTTGAAAAAGATGTGCCAGAAAGATAATCACATAACATCTGTCTTGGCTACATTTCACGTTCATAAATATTCTACTCGATTCAAGAAAATGTATTTCTGCAGGACTTGGACGTGGCCCAGAATATATAATAGGTTTTCTAAAGCGTTACGAGTCTGAGCTTGAGATCCTCGCTGCAGTTTTGCCTCTCATGTCTAATTTTTTATTTATTTTTTTTACAAGAGATGCCTCGGAGTTCCTTTTAAAACTTTTATGATGAGTTTCTGTAAATTTGTATTTGTTTTTATATCACAATCACCATATTTTCTCTCACTTCTCTGTCATATTTTTACTTTTTTGTTTGTAAGATCTATTTCAAAAAGTACCTTCCTCTTGTTCTTCGTCTTCCTCCTATCGTTATTATTCTGCAAACATCCAGCCGTCCGGCCAACACTTCATCTTAATAAGGTCACAATTGAAATGCATAACTGCTACTGTGCCTTTGTAGCAAAATCAAAGACTTTCTGTCTTTCCTTCACCCATTAACTGGGGTTGAACAACAATCCCATGCTTCCCTAACGAGAGTGGCTGGGAGTCTGTCTGTTCACAGGCCCTGCTCAGCTCGCAGGGCATCCTCCATACATGGGCAACACTTAACCAAGTCCTGACTGTCCTGGGAACAGAGACGAATCCCTGAGCAAAGTACCTGGATAATGATGAGAAGAAAAAAAAACGCCACCATGAGAACTCCATAGTTAACTCTGGAGAGGCAGCGGGGCAAAATACTTAACACCGGACTTACACAAAATGTTTAGGTTTCAGTCCAGCTTCCCAGTTGGGCTGATGGGCCCTCTTTGTTCCCAGTGTGAGGAGAGGAGCCCTTTGAACTGAACCATTTTGGCTCTGAGGATTCACACGCAGCTCCGCTGTTAGTATTCCGGTCCGATATAGTGTGGGACTGCTAATTTTTATTTCTTTGTCGTGCCAATATCTGGGCCAAAGACACCATCGCAGTACAGGACATGTGTCATCTTCCGGTTTATACAAATATCAGCAAATATAGAATAAACTGTATCACCGATTTCTTGCAGGGGAAAAAAATCAACACAAATATGAAATTGCACATTTAAAATTAACTGTACAGTGAAACACATCTACAGTTTATTTTGATAAATAGCTTTTTTTTTCTCATTGCCCATGTTTAGTCTCAATGCTTCATGATAAAATAGCCGGCTTAATCTTTGTGCATCCATGTGTACAAAGTCAATATCTGTTTTATCTTACTGAACAATATTCTGCGCAGTAATCCATAAAAAAACAAATGTGGGATCTATATATTTGTTACTCTTGTTGTGACAGAAAAACCCTTTAAAAATTGGTCACAAACGTTTAAGGTAAAGCTGGGGACTGTATTTGTTAGGAACCCTGACTCAAATAGTGCATTCATCTGGAACTACTTTCAGCCGCGGAGTGATATACGTTTGTTGCGCCGGTGAGCAATTACAGCACGAGCGCGGTGCATCTGGGATTGACTCAAAACACATTACGGCGCCCACCTTCCGCTGAAAGTAATTTGTCACCCGGCGCAGCGCCGCGGCTGCATGTGCTTTTAATGGAGATTTATACCGCGAGAAATAAAATACCGAATGGTTACATGGGCAGTAATTGTTTCAAGGATCATTTCATTGTCGATTTTTTTCGTCTTTTGGTGGGATTTGGTGAGTGTCGCTGGCCGTATTCCTTGAGCAGTAATGTGTTTACTGCCCTGTGAAATGATCCCTACCCCCATTTTCTACCCACAACTCATCACGCTACCCCCCCAGACCCGTTCCTGCTCCAGTCCCTTCAGCCCTGTAATGCATACATAAGGTATGAACCTAAACAGAGCAGGGTATTATTCGGTCATTACCTCCCCTATATGCCTGTTTAAAATGGAAGAAAGCCATTAATACACTTCCACGCGGGACCTGGATACGTATACGGCACACTCGTGTTTCGACACACAAAGCAATTCTGCTGTATCGACGCGAAAAGCGCCGGCTGTGTTTTCATCCATATGCAGGCCTGCGACTGGATCTCACAGCCAGGAGTGGCAATATGATTTATTATGTGTGTGTGTGTGTGTGTGTGTGTGAGAAGGGGGGGGACCAGAGAAACAGGGGTTGCAAGACAAGATTGAGAGGGAATGAATGGAAGGGACCCCAGGAAATATGCAGTATGTACAGTAAATGTGCGGACACGTTGCGGTTCCTTTGTTTGCGGGGACTACAAACATTCCCTTAGTTTACCCGACGCCGTACACATCTGTACCATTCACCAATACTGAAAGCAATCTTTCAGGTACACGAGGATGAGCACTCAGTTCGATCCTCCCCCCAAAGGGAAAAACCTCCCCACTTCCCCCAAGGCCTCTCTGAGGACGTGTCAGCTCTGTTGCCCTCGAACATTCTCGTGACATTTTCCCACATTCGCCTGTCAGAACGTCAGCCATTGGCCCACGCCCTTTCAACATATTATGTAACCTTTATATTGTATCGGAACAGGTTTGATCATGCTCCTGGGCAAACTGTAGCAGCTAGCGCATGAATGCACTTCTCAAAACATTAAAGGGGAACACATTAGCCACACCACAGATTCTGATGAGTGATTTATTCAAGGTGAAAGTTTTTATTGATGTACATCGTGTAATTTGTTTAGAACAAACAGTCAATGGAAACCAAAATCATCAACCCATTGAGGGGCTGGATTCAAAATCAAACCGAAAAACCAGCGAGCACAGGTCCAACTAGGGGACGTCAGACCCTCATGCAGCCCTCGTGGAGTCTGTTTCTGACATGCACAGAAACATGCACACCAGTAGCCACGTCGTCCTGCTGGGCTGATGCCCTTCCACGGCCCTGTCCAGCTCTCCTCGCGTGCACCCGGTCTCCTGGTATCTCCTCCTCGTCCTTGAAACTGTGCTGGGAGACACAGCAAACCTTCTTGTGACCACACGTGACCTGACGGAGCAGGACTACCTGTGCAACCTGATTGGACCTCGTGCTACCGGTGGAGACAAGACTTGAAGATTATGGAGTGTTTACATGTCATAAAAAGGTGGTTGCTAAGACATAAACTAGATGAAAGAGGGTGTCAGAGACAGTAAAACTGTTTTCAACTCCAACTTTCCAACTTGTAGATTGATACATTTACAGTAACGTGTGTATTAGTGGAAAAGTTTACATTATGGCTGATAAACGTATACATAAACATTATTAACGCATAAAGAAGTAACAACTGACACAGGTGTGGGCGAGGTAATGATTGATGCTGAGCCGTACATACTTTCAGCTGCAGACAAAAAAAATGTGTACAAGACGGGTCACGTTTGAGGCAGAGGAGGAGAGTGTTGGGCGGAGGCTGGCTGTAAAATCGGGCTGGAAACAGGCAACTCTGGTGATGTAACTGATATGGCATTCAAAGAAGAGTCCAAAATGACTCTGAGGGTGTGGATGTGTGGTGAGGGAGACCGTGAGGGAGCTTTGGGACAGATGATGATCATGTCTAGTTTTTTTAAGGAAGTTAGCTTGATCCATTTTAATGGAGGTAGTAGATCGGAGTGAGTTTGGTGGACATCATGCTGGCATGTGAAGGATGAACAGGAAAGGACCGAGCACTGAACCCTGGGGGACGCCTTTGAGCAGAGAAGCAGTGGAGGAGTTGAACTATTGTCTGTCTACATGTCTGTCCTTCCTAGGAGAGGGATCTCTCACCTGTGGCTCTACCTGAGGTTTCTTCTTCTTTTTTTTTATCCCTGTTCAAAGGGTTTTTTCTCAACATGGCAAGTTTTTCCTCAGTTGAATCGAGGGTCGGAGGACGGAGGACGGAGGATGTTGTTCACTGTACAGATTGTAAAGCCCACTCAGGCAATGTGATTGTGATTGTGTCTGTTATTGAGACTTTGCACTAACCTGTGCAGAAGTGGAAAGGTGCTCTGCCACTCACACGGCTTAGTCAGCGTCTGGCACCGGCTCCATTTCTTGGAACAGTTTTGGGGATTTCTTCTAATTTTTCCCCGGTCTCTCATTTGCTGCCCAATAAGTTTTAAAGGCATCAAGGGCACTGACTCATACGTAATTGCACTAACAATTTGGTTTACCTACACACACACACACACAGGATTTTAGCTGCTGCTCAACAACCTGACAAGCACTTAAGGTGAAGCATATTGACCCCCTAAAGATTAATAAGACATAGCCAGAATTTTGGTTAAAACATTGAAAAAGATAAACGAACTTCATCAACTGATTGCGAAGAAACGACGTTGTTGAGATGTCTACTGAAGATAACGTGATGCGATGATAGTCTGCCATCTCTCCTACTTTCGCTCTTTCCTTCTTTACTCCTCAGTCATTCTGAAATTATCCAAAAGCGAGTATGAATCTAAATTCCAGTTTTTGTATTTGAGTATTTTAAACGAGTTTTTCTAATAAGCTTTTCTAGTAACTTATGAAATCGTTTCTCACCACCTCAGAAACATAAATTCAACATTTCTGTCATAACCTAACATGATTTCTTTTCACTAAGCTTGATTCAAAGACATATTGCAGTAATGTTTCCAAAGTTTTCCCCTTTTTATTGCCTGGATTATTGCGTGTTGACTTTTTGTACAACCTCGACCTTGACACCGTGCAGGCACGCAACAGAACACAAACAAAACGTCTGCCACATTATGTCACTCTGAGTTATTAGTCAATAAAAAGAAGTAATGCCAAGACATTATATTATAATGACCAGACTGAGCCAAAAGATTTTCCGCTCCCCTCTCCTTCGTACAGAAGCCCTGAGGGGCTGCATTGTTTTCATGTGTGAAACAAAGAGAATATTTGTTTCATGAGAAAAAAAAAATTTGCTTGCTGTTTTGTTTTGTGTCTCATGAAATGTTTTGACAATAAAAGAACTGAGTGAAAATAAATATTTTTCCATGTGTGGAAAAAAAATCTTTTAATAAGGATTTTTTTTTTCTGTGTGAAACGTGTGAAAAAAAATTCTGTGAGAAACCGAATGTAAAATAAATTTCATGAAAAAAAATTCACTTGATTTCTCACAGAAAAGAAAAATTCTTAAGAATTTAATAATAATTCTGTGTATGTAGCTGAGGAAAAGGGAAAAAGATTTTTCACAAGATTTTTTTTCTATGTGGAACTGAGGGAAAAAAAGACATTTTTCACCTGATTTCTGACAGAAAATGTTTTATTGTCATGATTTTTTTTTTTTGTGAAAAATTTGTATTTTCTCGTGAAAAATCTTTTTTTTCTCGTAAAAAAACGTTTTTTTTTCATGAAAAATGTTTTCTTTCTCGTGAAAAAAATGCAAAAACCAAGTGAAAAGTAAATATTTGTCTATGTGTGGAGCTGATTGAATTGTGCTTATTCGTGAGTGGAACAAATTAAAAAGAAATATTTTTCATGAGGAAAAATTTCTGTGTGGAACTGAGTGAAAAAAAAAATCCCCTGAAAAAAATTTCACCTGATTTCTGACAGAAAAGGTATTTTTCCTCGTGATTTTTTTTTCCTCATGAAATTTTTGAAAATTGACATGAAAAATGCAAGAACCGAGTTAGAGGAAATATTCTTCCATGTCTGGAAATTTGTTAATTCCTGTGTGGGACCAGGTGAAAAAAGTTTTTCATAAGGATATTTTTTCTGCATGGAATTAAGTGAAAAAAAATAAATAAAAATCTTTGACAAAATTAATGAAAAAAAAGAGTCTTGTGAAAAAAAGTTTCACCTGATTTCTGACTGAAATGTTTTTTTCCCTGTGAATTTTTTTTTTTTTCCTCATGAAAAATATTTTTTTCCTCGTGGAATATTCTTTTTCTCGTGAAAAAAATATTTTCTGAACCTATTGTTTTATGAAATTTTTTTTTTACTCCTGAAAAATTTTTTTTTTACTCCTGAAAATTTTTGTTTTCCTCATGACATTTTGGAAAATTGACATGAAAAATGCAAGAACCGAGTTAAAAGAAATATTCTTCCATGTCTGGAAATTTGTTCATTCCTGTGTGGGACCAGGTAAAAAAAGTTTTTCATAAGGATATTTTTTCTGCATGGAATTAAGTGAAAAAAAATAAATAAAAATCTTTGACAAAATTAATGAAAAAAAAGAGTCTTGTGAAAAAAAGTTTCACCTGATTTCTGACTGAAATGTTTTTTTCCCTGTGAAAAATGTTTTTTTTTCCTCATGAAAAATATTTTTTTCCTCGTGGAATATTTTTTTTCTCGTAAAAAAAAATATTTTCTGAACCTATTGTTTTATGAAAAAAAAATTTTACTCCTGAAAAATTTTTTTTCTCATGAAATTTTTGAAAATTGAAAAAAAAAAAAATGCAAAAACAAAGAGAAAAGTAAATATTTGTCTATGTGTGGAACTGAGTGACATTAGTTCATTTGTGTGTGGAACCAATAAAAAAAATGTTTTTCATTAGGAAATGTATGTTTTCTGTGTGGAACTGAGTGAAAAAAACTAATGTTTTTTTTCTCGCGAAAATGTTTTTTTCTCATGAAAATGTTTTTTTCTTGTCTCATCCTGTTTCCTGTTGTATCTTCTGCAGCTGTTCTATCAATAAAGCCATATAAAGGCCAAAAATGTATACTTAAAAAAAAAGAAAAAAAAATTCTCGTGAAAATTTTTTTTTTTTTTTTCCCACATAAATTTTCTTTTCATGAAAAAGAAAACTAACTTGAAAAAAAAAATGTCTGTGTTTGGGGCGAAGTGAATATTTTTTTCCTCAGTGGAACCAAGTTTACAAAAACTAAATTCAGTGAGAAACAGAATGAAAAAAAAAATTGTCGTGAAAAAAAAATTTCACCTGACTTCTGACAGAAATTTTTTATTTCCTCGTGAAATATTTTGAAAATTTGAAAAAAAAAAAAAAAAAAAATGAAAGAACGACTGAAAAGAAAATATTTGTCCATGTGTGGAGCCGAGTGAAGAAAAAAACATTTTCACGTGAAATTTTTTTCTTCTTTGTGGCCCTGATTGAAAAAAAAAGAAAAAAAATCTGATGAAAAACAAATTTGACTCAGGGTTTCCATACCTTCATGTTTTTGACTGACATTTATAGTTCAATTTGTGCTTTTATACAGTTTTATAGGGATCCACAAAGGCTAAAATGAAATGCATTGATCCTCAAAGTGTCCTTCACTTTATGTTGTGTAACTAAAATGACTTTCTGTTGAAGTCATATAGGTTACTGCAGAAGATTAGAGAGACACTAACAGGCTGCTATTCTCGCCATAGAAGTGGATTTAATGAGTTTTATCTTCTAACCAGTGCAACAAAATAAAGGTCATGAAACACATGAAAGACCGGTCAGTGGGGAGCCTGCATGAGACTCTGATGCTCGCTTTAATCAGCACACCTTTTATGGTTTGGATGCGTTTGGCAGCTTTTCATTAAACGTGGGAAACACACAGAGCTCTCTGCACTTCAAATCTTTCAAACGGAATCCGCATCAACTTTGACGGTGTTTGCAAATCGGGCTGTGCGTGAGAGAGAGGGAGTGTGAGAGAGGGTCAGGGAGAGGAAGGGAGAGATGATGAGGACCGTATAGGCTGCATCTTCAACCAACGGGAGTTGGCATTCCCATGCAGTGGAGACAAAGAGGGGGGAAGCGGGCGGAGGCGGGTGGGGGAGTAAAGCAGCGAGGAGCGAGGTGAGGCAGAGCTCATTCAGTGGGAACGTTGAGCTGCTGAGCTCCTCGGATTTTACTGACAGAGAATCCCTCCGTTCGGTCTGTGAAGCGCCCCCTTGTCCTGGACCGCCGTGCGCTCTGCAGCTCGCCGTGGCTGACCACCCTCTGAAGCGGATGCGACAAGACCCTGCAAGGGGACGAGACCAAAAACTTTTTTCACCGTGGTTTTCAACAAAGGTAAGATGCTGTTTTTGCTTCATTTTCTCATTTCAGGATCGATACACGCGCGCGGTGGCTGGAAGGACGGGGATGCGCGCGTCTCGTCTCGATCCTGACTTGTAGCTGCATTTGTTCTTTAATCGTGACAACAATTCACATAATTAATTGCTTTAATGGAGAAATTACTTCTTCTGGTGCACATTTTTTATTCATACAGAAATACGAGAAAACACCAAGTGTGCAAATAAACCGTCTTTGACTGATTGAGTTTTGCTCTTTGCGCAATATTCATATTCCACAGATGGGCACAGATTAAGACATGAAAGTGGGAGCGCAGACAGACCGTCAACAAATACGCTCGCACATTACACGGGTGAACAAAAGAGCTGCATCTACTCACAGCTCTTTCCCTCCCTGAGACTTGCATGCATCAAATAAAAAAAAAGAAGAAAAAAGCCAGTGATCTAAGTGAACCTTCATGCCCTGTCAGTGAACATCACAGGGAGCTATCAAAGTGCGTCTCTGCGCGTTTGTGGAGACGCCAGCCGCTGGCAACACTTTGGTGGCAGAGCCGCAGGTGCAACCTTTGGGACAGCAAACCTTTCCCTCTTCTTTTTTTCCTTCTTCTTGTCGTGCGTTTAATCGTGTCTAATCCTCCTCTTAACCAAACCGAAGGGGATCCTGTTTCCCCATTTTCCCATCGCCTCAGCCAAACGCACAACGTCTCCATTCTCAGCCAGATTGGGCGCAGGGATGATTCCAAAGAAAACAAAGTGTTTTTTTAATTTTTTTTTTAATTATGAAACAGTAAAGGCATCAAACATTTCACAATGTGACAACCTTAATTTCTGGGCAACTTTACGAGCGAGTTAAATCTTGTTGAGAGGCGATTGGATGGTAATTGCGCAACAATGACTATTGTTTCGTGCAGTGATTATGAGGATTTTAACCTGGGCTGATTTATGGCTCGCGCTGACGGACACATTAATTCATCGTGCGTTAAGACTTGAGACAGAAAACCACTTACATCTTTATGACTTCCCCGTTCCTCGAACATGTTGGCAGCATGGTGTGTGTGTGAGTTGTTCATGAAATTCCCAGCATCAATTAAGAAGATAGCGTCCAGGAAGGAGAAGAACAAGAAAAACAGCTCATTACCTTACTATCACCACCCACCTTTTGAACCAATGGTTGCAGCCCATCCCCTCTTTCATATTAAAACGCATGGAGGCACGCACACACACACACACGCACACACACAGAGGGACACACGGTTTTCCAATGGCACCATCAGTGTCACCATGGTAACCGGCTCTCCTGGCACCATCAGTTGGTCGCTGTCAGCATTACTCCTGGCTTGTCACTTGAAAACACGGCCTGTGGATGCTTTCTCTCATGTTGATGCATAGAAATCAGGCGTGAGGAGGCTCCTCTAGTTGTTTTTTTTTTTTAATGGGCAGGTAGTGTTCCAGGAGGGAGAGGAGCCGGGGCTGCATCATGATTGTTGCATTGTGTGTGGCCAGCAGCCGAAGAAGCCTTGGCCCCCCCATCGGTGCAATCGCTGGGAGAATCTGTAAAAAAGAAAGAGTGTCCATGCAGCTAATGCGTTTTGTCCTTTTCCCAGAGGCGACTCTCTTTAAACTACTGTACTGTGGCAGTTTTTTTTTCCCCCTGCCTTACATGAATGAGCACGACAGACATTCAAGGCGAGCTCTCACATGCTTAAAGGCAGAATGAGTCATTTAGGATAATAAATGCATGGACTGAATCTGGAGGAGGGTGGATCTTTTTTTTCTCTCTCTCTTCCGATAAACGGGCGTATATGTTTGTCATCATGTGAGGAGGGGGGGAGGGAGGGAGGGAGGGGAGGGGAGGAGGGGTTTCATGCTGCGAAACATATTCACATACATGAGAACTCACATCCAAAAGGATGGGAGACTGTTAGCATTTGTTTACAGAGAAGTGCATCATTAGTGTGAGGGGGATTTATGCAGCGACTTCTTTTTTGAGCTCCATTAATTCTCTTTACCTGCCTCTGAGAGAAAGTAACAGAAAGCAAATGATTTCCTGGGTGCTGTGTGCTTTTCAGGGAAATATATTCATTCCTTTTTTAGAAATGTGATGTTGTTATCAGCTCATAAATGATTCAGATTCATGCTATAGCCTCGAATAGACGCAGCAGTTTCATAGAATTCTGTCAGGATTACTTAGATGGGAGTTTAAAGGGGCACTATGTAGTTTTCAGAACACATTTTAATCAGAAGAGAAAGAAGGACAACACAATGTCATGCTGTTTTACTTTGTTTATTCTTGGGGCGGACCCCGCCACCTTTTACCAGCTTCACACAGTGTTTCTGAGTTTGAATTTCTTCTTCAAATAGTGCTGCTTTGGGGAAACACCTCCTCACTAATTGCGTGATATAAATATGTATAGCAGCTGTTTTTTTGGGGGATGATCGTAAAGCAAAGTTAATGATCCCAAGTCCAACATGGAATCCTCAGAGTCAACCCCTCTGAGCATTAATGCGTCCAATAATCAGGCACACACACACACACACACACACGCCCAGACAAAAACCCTGCAGCGTCGCCGATCGCCCACTGGAAGTAAAAAAAAAAAGACGAGTCCAAATCACATTTCTCCGAATCTGCTGTGATAACCATCTGTGAGGTCTTTAATTAGTGTAGACATCGCTCAGGGTACTCAGGGCGAGAGGAGATGTTTACATGAACGTGTGTGTTTGTGTGTGTGTGTGTGTGCCTTTGTGTTTAATGCAGGCTGTTCCGCTGTGAGGCACACACACACACACACACACACACACAGGGGGGAGGGTAGCTGTGGAGGTATGCAGGCCAGGGGTAAATAATATGGAAAGGGAAAAGGAAGTAAAAAAAAAATCAATATCCTGACTAACTGATAGCTTCTTCATTGGCTGCCTCTCGGTGTGGAAATTACATTTTCCCAATCAATCCCAACAGTTTTTTTTTTTTTATGGATTGATTTAAGTAGTCGGCTGTGCTCGAGAATTAATAAGAGAGGAATCCACCGGATGGGTTTTTTGAACGCACATACATGTGCTGGGAAACGGTAACAGCAGATGGCAAACGAGCCGTCGCCAGCAAGCAGCCGTGGACTGATTAAAAAGAAAATTGCATTGACGCTGCAGAGTGAGCTGCGAGATTAATTGAATCCTATGTTTTCACGTGGTGGATAGAATGTAATAATAATATGCTCGCGTTGTTAATATTTTTCTTTACATAACGCCTCGGAAAGCAAACAGGCAGCAGATAAGCGCTGGCCTATTTATTTATTTTTTTTCTTTGCTGCCTTCGTATTTCTGTACTACAAATAAACAATAAAACCCAAAGAACAATGTGGAAACACTTCGGCTTCTGCCAGACAAACTGAGATTTTACACTGCCAGAAGTGTGAGATAGAGTGGGAAGAGGCGCTTTAACATGTGGGAGTGACAGAGAGAAGAAAAGGACAGACAGTAAAACATAGAACTCTTTCGAAAAAGGAGAAGACAAACGGCTAAAGCATGAAGTGAGCGAGCGAGGAAGGTGGGGTCGTTCCTCCGCCTGGACATCCGTCTCCATGCACGAGAAGAAGAAGCAGCGGCCCTGAAGATGGAGCGTATGCCACCTGTCTGTGGCCTCGCCTCTCGCTGCTGCTCGGAGAGAAGGAGCGATTAAAAATAGAGAGTGAGAAAAAGGAGAGGCGGGCGAACAAGCTGGGGGAGAAAAAAAGTAGAGGAAGAGAGGGAAAAGGAGAGCCGGACGAGGGGAGGAAACAGGTGAAATAGATAGCAGGAAGCAGCGGGGAGACGTCCACAGAGATGTGTGTGTGTGTGTTGGTGTTGTGCGTCTTCATTCAGCGAGCGTCTCTGCGGGTCTTGCTGGCAGTCGGTGGCATCTAGCGCTTTGAGTAATCCTCCTGGGAACGCGCTGGAGCTGCCAAAGTGCCAACAAGCTCCTCTTTTCACTCCTTTACCACCCTCATGCTCGTCTATCTCTGTCTTTTTCTCACTTCCTCAATACCTCAATACCTCCCTCCTTTTTCATTTCAGTCCCTCCTAATTAACCTTAATATCATCCAATTTCATTTGTTCCTGCACTTGATTCTCCCTCTTTGCTTTTCAAGGCTTCCTCCTCCTCCTCCTCACTGTATTTCCTGATGTGAATCTTCCTGATATGTGAGGTTTCATGCTCTTTCCCCCCCCTTTTCCCCGCTCTTGTATTCTCGCCTATAGAACCAGTGTTTTGGTTCTCAGAGAGCAGAACAGAGCGAGGCCTTTCCCATGGGTTGACCAAACAAAGAGCCTGGCTCCCTTCACTTCTGTATGACTGCACAGGAACAGAAACAGAGGCATTCAGCAGCGGGTCTGCTGCCGGGCGGCAGAGCGATAGATGTCCGCCCCGGCCGCGGTCGAGGCGTTTGCTTCAGTTTCGCTATGAGACGGCAGCGATCGTTAAACTGCTCGTGTGATCTGTGTCGACATGTAAATGATGGAACATGAAAGTGAAATCTTGGGTTTGCCTGCAGGTCGCTGCTCGTTTGTTGCCCTTGCACTTTGAAAAAGATGAATCAGTTTCAATTTCATAAAACTAGTGTTGGGTCTGATCATGCTGTCTAAACTCAATTTTCCAAAGAAAGCCACCTGTCAGCTGTCACGTGGATGTAGAGTTAGTGGGAATGAATTTACTTTATTACAGTAAATGTTGGTGGAAACTTGCTGTGGTGTAGAGCAGACACATCAACATACGACACAGCATACTAATAGAAACAATCATAAACATAAAACTTGAGAAAATAGTTTAAATAAATACAGAATAGGCTGAAAATAAGAGACCTTAAAGTATCAGAATATACCCAAAATGTACGTGAAAAAGGCAGAACTTAGTCTTTGCTTGCATGCACAAGAAGAGGGAAAAGGTTGGATTAATAAGACAACATGTTACCTTCAAACAGGACACATTAAAACATAAATACATAGAAACACAACAGAAGATATTTCAAACAGAGCCTCAGAAAACAATGAGCCGTAAACTGAACAACATGTTTTATGCAGTTCTATTTGTTCTTTGCAAACATTAGATGTAATTTCAACTTTTCAGTACACTATAAACTTAAAATGTTGACTTTACCTTAAAAAAGAAAGCCAGGAAACCAAAAACCTAAGAGTTAACAAGTAAACTAGACTATAAAATTAAAGTTGTAGGAGCTTAAAAGTTAAAACAACTTTAAATTATTAGTCTGCTTTACTTGGTTATTTTGAGGTAATCGGTTTCCTCGATTTTTTGAGGATTGAGGTCACTTTGTCAGACTTCACAGTTTAGTTTTTAGTGTCAGTAATCGTCAGTAAAAGAGAAGCAAAAACATATCGAGGTCACCAAACCCTCTGCAGCCCGGCACAAAGAGCATGTGGGAATTCTTTTGGCTGGTTCCATCTGGTTTAAACAACACGGGTCAGAAGTCACGGCCGGATCGGCCCACACGTGTTCTAACGACCGACCGCAGGTCCACAAGTGGAGGAGCGACCACCAAAGATGATTAGATAACAGGGTCGGGCCAACAGAGTGTGAAATAAGTAAAGTAAAGTGAAGTAAAGTAAAGTTCCTCTGGCAAGGCGGACTCACGTCATCTATTTCCTCCAGTTTAAATGATGAAATATGTAGTTTTCTTTCCATATTCTCAAAAGAATGAATGTGTCACATCGACGTTTACATACGTGGCGTTGGGGCCCCTGAGAGGGATCGAGTCAGTGTTTACCGCGGTACAGTGAAGGGCCTCATCCCTCCCACCCCCTCCGCCACCGCCACCGTCCTCATCCCTGAAACCACCCACATCCCATTGGCACCTGCTACATCGGAATTCAGGTCAGCAGGGGGAGTCACGGAATCGCTCCGGGTGCGATTGGTAAAGGGAAGAGGGGTCGGACAGAGGGGGGGTCCAGTTTTTCAGTTTTCTCTCTTCTCTCTTCTCTTGGCACCGAGGTCCATGCCACCGAGGGACAATCGGCCCCATTGTGAGGCGACAAAAGAATCATAATTAAAGCACATTAAGTGATTCGTTCAAAACAAATAAGAGACTTCATCCGAGCAGTTCGTCACAAGATGCGCTCCGACAGATTCACAGCGGAATAATGTCTTCATATGAGACGATCACGCTCGTAGGAGAGACATTCATTTGGGTTTTTTGAGAGAGATATTCAAGTTTGACAGTTACAAATACTGGACAGAATCAAAATAGCTTATAAAATATGTTAATATGAATTGTTTTTAGCTTTTTGAAACATTAATTTTATCCGAGGAGCTGCTTTTCTCTCCCCGTATCCTTCTCTTAGAGCAAAGCTTTCATGACAGTTTATAATGAGGATAATGGGAGGATCAGCGATCGGGGAATAAAGAGCCGGAGGATGAAGAGAAAAAAGGGATTTGACGATGCTTAGAGTTTCCATATGGTGACAAAGACGTAGCAGCATGTCGTTTTCACGTTCGATCCTGGCGCCAGCAGCCAGAAAACAAATCAGAAGCGAGTGAAAAATAATGTTAAAAAAGTTCAAATTGAGGTAAAACTAGTGTCATTGCCCACTTCACCCCGCTCCCCCTCCCCCGGCTCAGCCACCTTCCTCTTCCTTTGCCCCCTTTTTACTATTCCACAAATCCTCAATTAAGTGCGTAATGGGCCTCTGAGGCAGGTTTGTGTGCCTCTTTGTTCGGCTCCGGGGGATCGGCCGGGCATTAATGTTCCTCTTGAGTATGTAAATAGCCCGAGCTGTGGGAGCGCGGAGCGGAGCTGCCACTTGTCCGCTTAATCGCGGAGAGCTCCATCACTTTCGGACGTTTCGGGGAGCCAAAACGGGACATGCATGAGAACTCGAGCGTCAGATACAATGCCCACGCTCGGAGGAGTAACCTCAGCACCCACGTCCACCTCCCATTTCTTCCGGTAAAAAAAAAAAAACCCTTCTCTCCTCGTCTTCCCCCCAAAAAAACTCACCCCTCCTACCCCGCGGATCCCCTGACCAATCCTCCCTCGGCATGTGTGCTGCTCCCCACCGCTCGGCCTATCCCGTCGCCGACGAGCCCGAGCCGATGGACCCTACAGTCTAGTTTTGTTTACCTCACCCACTTGTCCAGCGGAACACACAACAATCCCCTTCATTGCATGTTTGTCAGCCCCCTTTTCAGAGCGAAAAAGAGGAGAGAGAGGAGAGGGGGAGAGAAGGGAGGGGAGGGGAGGGGGTTACAAAAACAAAAACGAAGGAAACAATTAAACGGCCCCTCCTCCCCATGAACCCTGTGCTAGCGGTTTCCCAGCTCCAGATTCTGTGAACTAACTTGGAGGCCTGTAAAGTGGCCCATTATTCTGGTCGGGGTGGCGTGTTCCAAAAGCGGCTCGCCTCAATGGCCGGAGAACACAGAGAGGGTTTTGTTGGACGGTTTTTGGCTCACCACATTGTGCACTGGTTAATTAGGAGCTGCATCTATCTATCTATCTATCTATCTATCTATCTATCTATCTATCTATCTATCTATCTATCTATCTATCTATCTATCTATCTATCTATCTATCTATCTAGATACGTGTACGTGAGCCTGATTATTATGTAATAGTTGATCTCTGATGGTTTCTTTGCAGTGATGTGAGCCAAGTTTATGAAAACATCTTGCATCTGAAAAAGATAGAAGATCCTAAGTAGTGATGTAAAGTGAAGTTAAAGGTGCACTTTGTAGTTTTTGTGGAAGGAATTTTAAAACAAACTTACTTTGCTTATATGTGGCGGACCCTGCCACCTTTCTAGCCTCAAACAGCATTCTGGGGACCATATTCTCCTCTAAGAGCAGCTTGTTTATTCCGTTATGGCAAGACATGGCATTTCTGAGTTTGTATTGTTACCTCATTAATAAAACTCTGAGTTTGAATGTCTTCCCCAAAACTACGTAGTGTCCCTTTAATTCTTTTTACATTTATTTCACTTTAATCTTGCGCTGTAACGAAATAGTTCAACAGTTGTGACGCTGCGTTCGTGTGCTCCTCCCACTCCCTGAGTTTGGAAGTTTTTCTTCCGATTTCGGTGTGTTCGTGCGCATCACGTCGGAGCAACATGGTCGATGTTTGACATTTTATTGCACGGCTGTTTTCGGTATTTGAGTGACAAGGAAACGGATCGTGTAAGCTGTAAAATATATTTCACAAATACACAAGTTACCATGAGCCCAGTGATGACTTTCGTCCACTGTGTCTCAGCGTCATGTAACTCGGCAACAGTCCGAGTTGATGCTCTGACTGTAGGGAAGCGTTCATGTGAGTTTTTCCAGTCGGAAATACGTTTTTTACGATGATGAACGCACTGTCATCATGCCAGGTTGTAAAGTACGGACACTGGCTCTGACCGTCAGCACAAAAGGGTCAGTATTTGATGACCTAATGACACTCAAACAATCTCTAGAATCACTTCCAGAACTCCAGAACTCCACCTTACGATGGGGCGGTCTAACACTGTATTTGCTCGGCCCTTCATTTAAGCAGATGAATATTCAAGTTGAGGGTTTTGTTCAAGGATTTAAATGTTTTGCTGTGTGTAATGACATAAAACATGACGACAGACATTCAGAGCTTTATTCAAAAACTCCAAGCTTTGAATGTAAAAAAAAAAAAAGAAGCAGAATCCCGTTCCTGATCCTGACATCAACGGGGAAATCCAAGGTCCTCTTATTGTACGCGGATTACAGCGAACCAGGATTTCGGGGGAATTTGTCTTGTACGCCTTAAATCTCGACGTAAGGGGGGTTTCACCATCCTCTTAGCAGGCTAAGACGAGTGCACTCTGGGGATTTGGCTGCGGCTGGGATCACAGAGTACGCTGGAAATGCGCTGGAAATGTTTTTTCGCCCAGAGGTTCTGATCGTGATTGAGCGTGAGCGTAGGCAGGCTGTCATAATTAGGCAGTGGAAAAAGCCTCGGCGAGCGCCGTTCCCTCTCGACGGCATTCCAGTGCTGCATGTGACTGAAGAAATATTTACATAGTTTGACAAAGTATGCGGCGAACACTGACGTGGAAAGGAAAACAATGAAGCGAGGAGGAGCGGCGGGGGTCCCTTTGTGGCTCCTCACGTGTCAGTAACAGGCAGCGTTTAGCTCTGAGTTTCACAGCGTTCGAGGGATGTGAGAAAAAAAATCCCTCCTGGTTTATGTGGTTATAGATGTGGTTCTGAAAGAACAGAGTCAGGGAAGTGGTCCTGAAAGGAAAGCAGGCTCACAGAGTCAGAGGCCTGAAGTCATCGTCACACAGCTTACGTACAGCACGGACTCACGTTCTGCTCGGGTGAAAGAGTGAAAAGAAAATAGCAGTTTAAAGACAAAGCAACGTATTTCTTGCATCCCTTTTAGTTTGTGTCTTTGCATAATTGTTTTAGGATGTTTCCCTGCGTGCATCGTTACATTTGTTTAACACGATTCTGTTTGCTTTCCTAGAAGAGACTTGCAGTAGATTCGCACATAAGTTTTTCATACTCCACCGGTTTGTCGGTGTCCTCTGTGCTTTGGGTAGAAACAAGAGCGCGGTTCCAGACGTCTGCCTCTGCTGAAATCGCGCTGCCTGTCAGCTGAAGGAACTCTCTTAGTTGATACTTTCTGTTGAGATATCAGTGATGTGTTGTGCGCGACGAGAAAGGGGAAAGAAAAGCATAGAGAGAAAAAGGAGGACGAGAAAGTGAGAGTGTAATGAGGACGAGAGATGCACACTTTAGATAACACGCACAGACACAATGTGACGGAGGGACTGACAGCTCCGTCACACTTCCCTGCTCCCCTGATATGCTTCCCCATTGTATTCCGGTCATCCTTGATGTGAAGTTGTGTAACTCACTCTGTAAACAGAGACGAGCGGGGAGCGGTTAAAACCGTCTTTCCAGCGAGATAACGATCGCACCTTTTAGCTTCATGTAGCACCGCCGTATGTCACGTCTGCACACCGTTCACTGTGTCTTTCAACTTCTATGAGCATGGCACGACATCCAGCCAGTATATACCATATGGTACACACCCCCAAAGCACAGGAGCCATTCAAACCAAGCAGTGCTGTGTAGAACTGTGCAGGATACAGCTACGATACTTTGAGCACATTTACCCAAAGATTAAGATGAAGATGTATCTGAAAACTTTAAAATGTGGCTTTCACATCAAATTAGTTGGCTAACATTTAAGGTAATTTGCTCATCACTACATTTTAAACTAATTTTATTGACATGTGCTCCACTTATTTTGCTGTAGACATGCCCTAACATTCACTACAGCCACATATCCAGGTGATGATAGTACATTTTCTGTAAATTTCAATTAATAAATAATTAAAATGACCCCGTGGAAAAGCCTTTTTCTTATTATATGTAGAGTTATATGCTCAGGAAATGAAGATACTTAGTCATATTTGCACCTGAGTTAGCTAGTTTTCATTGGTAGTCTCTTCGCCTGATGTTAATGGGCATCCTAGAATAGATAAAAACACATATATTATACATTTAAAATGCACGAGAGGGGAAAAAAACCTTTATCAGATGATTCGAGTGGATAAAAATAGCATCAGCGTTCACATTCTTGGGTGTCGCCGAACCATCTCATGGCATTACACTCAGATGAATGATATGACACTGACACTCCAGTCGATCAAACCTTTGTTCAAATCTTCAATCAAGCCTGTAACAAAATATAAAGTGTGTATCTGTGCATGTATATAATATATAAAGGTAAATGGAAAGACACTTTAGACATTTTAGATTTTGGTGACTCGTATGCTGGAAACGTGTGTGCATGGGTGTGTTTGCATGTGTGGTCGACCGACCTAGCTGGCTGATGTAATGAGCTGTTTAGTGTGTGTGTGTGTGTGTGTGTGTGTGTGTGTGTGTGTGTGTGCAGGAATGCCCTTTCTGTCAACACTGCGGGGTGGTGTGAGGAGAGCAGGGCACGGCCGCCGCTGCAGGCTGCGCTCGGTCCCTGCAGACTCCAGTGTTTAATTAGTGAGAGAACATCCATCCTCCTTAGTCCTCTTATTGGCAAATCCTGAGTGAGACTGTAACCCCCCCCCACCCCCACCTCCCGCCTCCGATACCGCGGGACCGGACCAGTAAAGATTTATGACCACAGATAATAGTGCAGTATTCGCTTCCATTTACATATACTCACACGAATCTGAGCACGAGGTTAGACAGCGAGTACGAACTCGCGTATCGTCTATGTGTTTTAATTCTGAGAGTGTGGCAGGTGAGTCTACTCATGTATGAAATGTGATTTGTGCACTAATCCCATTTCGCAGGGCCAGCTGCCCGACACAGATGTCAGCTCTTCACGTTTCCCCGCCGATAACCTGATAACACAGGGGCCCCTTCGTTTACTGTACGCGCTCCACCTCGTCCTCCATCCACTTCGATTCATCGCTTCAATCCCGACCTCTGCCCGGCTCTTCCTCTCCACCTTCATCTGTTTCCAATTCCATCCCTTTGTCTCCATCCGCACCTTCATCGACCACACCTTCCTCCTCCCTTCCCCCCTCCACCCTTCCCCCACACATTGTTACACATCTATCTTTATATTGCATTTCTTGCTGTTTCACCCCTCCCACCATTCCCTCCGTCTACTCTCTCTCTTTATCTGTCACCCCCCCTCCTCTCGCCAGTGTAGCGGGTATACCATAGCGGTGGTTGTAGTAGTAGGGGGGAGGGTGGGGTGGGGTGGTCCTGCCTCACTGCCAGATTTAATGAGCTCCTGTGGGGAATCGGACTGAAGCCATCAAACGCTGCGTGCTGCCGTAGAGCCGGCTCTCTTAAACAGATGCGCCTTTGCTAATGACGGCAGCATCGCTTCGTATGCAGCCGGCGTGAACGCTGGAGGCATCTATAGGAGGACGGGGATGAGAGATGTCTGTGTCTGAGCGAGGTGTGCGACCCCTCATCTGATGGAGGAGGTGTAGTGGGAAAATCTCACATGACTAACGGATGATCTTCTTTTCTCTGCTGACCTTTCATCTGTGCGGCTTTAGGCAAACGATGGGGGCTGGGGACTGGGAGTAACAAATTCCTTTTGGTTGCAGCTTTAGAGAGCATAGCATCACAGGAAAGACAGAGAGAGCAAAAACAGCCGAGACATGCACAGTGAACACCAGAGAGTTTGGAAGTTTGAAAGCAGCGCGAAGAAAGAGAGCAGGAGACATAAAAGCTGGAGTTAGAGGGGCGCTTATTTAATTATAATCGTGGATGGGGGTCGGATTAGACCCCACCACGCCGAGTCTCTCCGCAGATATTATGCAGATGAATGGGAATCACCCGATTCATTCCTATAACGGCCACTCCACGGCATAATGGGCTGTTAGCACATAATTACAGTGGGATTGGTCACATCTGAGAGACCTATGCAGACTACAACACTAGCCTCGGGATTCCCAGAGGCTCCCTCTAATGACTGCCTCATTACGGGCACAAAGAGTTGTGCCAAACAAAGGGAAACCTTAGAGGATGCTGAGGGACAGGCACGTACAGTATGGTTCAGTCATGCGTTGCCAGGATGCCGATGCAGCCTGGTTGTAAAACAGAAGACACGGTAAAACTGGAAAATGGGATGAAATTGTCGAAACACGCTGCAGGAATGATTTTGCAGATTGCTGCACATGATGGGTGGTAAAAAATAGATTTTGTTTCCTCCAGTTGAATTGTTGACAAAGAAATCTGCCAGATAAGGAAGATTTGCTTGCAGAGGTCGGTGTACAGTAGGTACGTGTGAGTTCCTTGCATAACAGTGTTACATCATTTGACAACAGCGGTAGGTCTGAGCTTCAGCGCTGGAATGCTGCGCGCTAACCTTACAGTTTTGGTTAAGAGCTGAGCAGGTCTGAGGCTGTGTCACTGACCGTGGTACTGAACGCCTGACCTGCTACTCCACATCTATCTGGAAGGGTTAACCTTTTAAGACAAGACTGCCCAAACACAGCCAAGGGAGCACTTAATAATCACTCAGAAGATGAGCTATTAAAAAAGGTTATTAGTCAACTGCAACATAAGCACAAATATGGTATGTAGCAACAGTGTGAGAAGTAAAGTTGCACACTCTCGTCCCGTTTTGCATTTTAACCTTCAAATTCAAAATGCATTAAATGCTTAAAGCATGTAAGTATTAGCTCAAGTTTCTCTTGATTCTCAAAGAATAACACTAACAGCTTTGGTGACTGCCAGTATTTCCTTTGCTGATCTCCACTGGCACCAAGACAAAACTACAAACTGACTCATCTATTCTTCTGAGACCGCCACATTGTTTGGTTATTGCAGAATCTGTTATTCGCTCTCCAGTCAAAAAAAAAGTGAGTGACAGAATTGACTTCCCATTCGACGTGCAGCTTCGTTGGCTCCGTGCCGCTCTTTGATCAAACTATTCTCGCTCCGGAGTTTCACTTGGAAGCGGTTCAAGACGGCTTTCAAGTGGACAGCTGAGTGACTCTGCACACATACATTAGTCTGGGGTCGCTCTCTTAAATTAACCGAATCAGGAGGTGAGGGGTTCGGCTGTATTAGCTGATAAAGGAACACCAGGGTCTGGCTAAGTGTGTTGTGTGCTTCGGATATTGATACAAAGTGGACGTGCACACTTCTTAAAGGACTCTTACAAATCAAGAGGCTGATATGATATGATTCATTGGGCGATTTTCAATTGAGCGGTTGTTGAGAAATGAATAGTCTGGTTGTTTGGTGTTTGGGATTAAGTTCTGAGGACACTTCCACCCGATGGGAACGTTTTTTTTTTCCAGGGTCCCTCTACTTATAGGAGACATTGTTTCTCAGAGGGTCTTCTGTGTGTCGTTGAGCTGCTGAAGAACAGTAGGTTTTACAATCGCTGACAGAATAATCAAGATTTGCATGACGGTCCACACGTCTCTCCGTCACTATCCATCACTGCATGCATTCATCCCTGCAACCATCTCGGGATACATAATTGAGAGGCGTACGGTGACAAAGCTCCCCTTTCTTCAGATGCTGGAATTTATCTCCCACTTCCTATGCACGGCACAACCTGAAGTGTTTGCTGAGAGCTTCATTTGGGGAGGGTTTGTGTGGGGGGGGTGGGGAGGCTTTTTCACAGCTCCCAGGCAGCCAGTATGTGTGAGTCCATTTCTTCCCACTGCATGGCAAGTGGATGTGAGGCCCAGAGGGGCCAGATATATCCGGAGCCTGGCCCGGCTCCAGTTGTCTTTACCTTGCAAGTATATTGTGATGCTCCAGTCATGAGAACGGGCATCGGGCCCCTCCAGAGACCAGTGGGAAAACTCGTATTCTCATTTACATCTTCAACCTGTGCTGATGATTACGTAAGAGAGTAGGGATGCAATTATCAATTAATCCGACAGTTATTTTCTCAAGTAACTGATGAGTTGTTTGGGCAATAATAAATGTCTTGTTCTGTCCACGTCTCAAATAAAATTCAGTTTACTGTCATAGAGGAGTAAAGAAATCAGAAAATATTCACATTTGAGAAGCTGAAATCAGAGAACTTGCACACTTTTTCTAAAAAATAAAAGACTCAAAATGATAAATCGATTATCAAAATTGTTGGTGATTGGTTGATCAGTTAGCTGTCCACTATAAAACTAATCGTTACAGCTCGTGAATGGTGGCATTGTATGGCTTGTCACAGTAGCTCATTAATTATGCAGCATGGACACCAAAGAGGCTCTTTTTAAAAAATGTCCTGTCAAAAGTTTTAGAGTGTTTGATTACTTCTTTCTAATGTTTTTTTTTTAAGTTTTAAAAGTGAAGATTTCCTGGTGCAGTAAATATATAAAGTCTTTATCCGCTCTGCAAATCTTCCAAGCCCATCTTTATGTGGCGCGAGTGCCAGCTAAATGTTTGTGTGTGGCTGTGCGCTTCCTCCTTCCCCCTTCATCCCCTTCCCTCTAAGCGGCGGAGCGTTGCTAGGACAACCCCTCGTGGTCCTTGCTGCATCGCAGCGCTCCTCAATACCAGCACTCAGGGAACCTCCTCGCACTGGGAAGGCAGCATAAAATCGGGATAATCGCCGTCGATTATGGGACACAATGGGCCGCAGCTTCTGAAAGATTCATTCATCCTGGAAAAAGAGGACTGTGGAGGGGGATAGAGAAAGGGGCGCCTTGGTCCCTCCGCTGCTCTCCCACGGTGGGCACAGGCATGACATCAGTGGCCTGAAAGAACTGGCATTCTGGACATGCCCGCTGCCCTCCCTCCCCCCCCTCGCTATACCCTTACACCCCCTCCCATTCGAACCCCCCCCTCCCTTCTTTTCTCGCCCCTGCCAGTTTGGATACAGCGCTTGGCCGGACGAGTTGGGGCCACTGCCACTGTTTGCGTGTGAAACAAAGCCCCTCAGAAGGAAGAGAGAGGAAGCAAGAGAGCTTCACATGGTACCAGCCAAGAGCAGGGATGGCTGCCTCTGCCGTCCCCTCAAAAGGCCCCTCTTTTGGCTGAGAGGTGCTGGTGTGACCCCGGTACCCCCTTCTCCCCTAGTGTCCCTTTTACTCCCCCCCTGTAACCCCTTCTTCTCTGTCCCACTCTCTCGCTCCCATCCCGAAAAAAAAAATCCCTCTCCTCTGAGTGGGCCCTTTGAATGAGTATGACATGTCAAGGGATTTAGGATGAGTGATTTCTCATGACACAACCTTTGCCGACGGAGATGGGATTCCTCTGGCTTTTGTTGTCGCGGTTGGTCATTTGTTTTGAAGAGGAAATAGCTTTCCAACACATTTCCCTAATTAGAATAATGTGATACTGCTCAATGCGATGTGAAGTCCCATGCTGCTGGGAGACTAGAGGGAAATCAGCATGACACCGTCCTCGCATGAATCACGTCGGTCATTCGGGCTTTGGAGTTCAGGGCTTTGGAGTTTACTGAATAGTGGGAATAAGTAAATTTATATGTTGAGTTGTGTGTGACTTGAATGCATGGACCTTGATTTACCAGCATCTATCCCTTTTTTTCTTCTAACAGTGCATTTTATGGTTTATCGAGAATATTATCTATCAAATCTTTAAAGCGAATGATTTGGACGAGCGGCCTTGTGTAAGTCCAGAGCAGAGTAGAGAGTAAACCTCACGTCAGTACGCTCCTGTGACATAACATGTCGGAGCGAACATTAACCTCGTCCATCAGGTTGACCTCAAAGCCCCGAACGGCAACATTATGGACGTTAAACCGTCGTTCCTTTTGTCGCTCATTCGGCTCTCTGCCTACAAAGCACTACTGTCTGCACTGTGCCATTAGAAGGCATCATCACGATCATCTCCCATGTCGCTGGATGAGTCTGGGAGCGTGCTCTCTGGGGGGATTACTGTATCCAGGGAATGGAGGGTCCCTGAGGGATTTGACTCTTAAGCCCAGATATTAGACTCCTCCCTCCATTTCTTCTTTTTTTTGTTTTTTTTATTTATTTCTTGGATACGTGTGTGTGTGCTGTGTGTGTGTGTGTGTGTCTTGGTGTGTAGCTGATTGTGGGTGGTGGTGGTGGTGGTGGTGGAGTCAGGGGGTGGGGGCTGAGGAGGGGATGCAGACATCAGGATGGGGCAATTCAGGTTGCTGTGGCTGTGACTGGGGCTGCCGTCTGGGCTGTGTTGACTCGCTCCTCTCTGGATGCTTCGGTGGACAGCTGAGAGCTGCTAGCTGTCAGCAGAGCTCTGGTGTCTATCAGCTGTACGTGCACGGGACCTTATCTGCTGACATCCGGCAACATTTTTTTGGATGGAGCAGTCGGGATCCTACTAACGATTTCCTCTGCTGATTAGCTCTTACATACCAAAGGCTGGAGATTTGATGTATATAGCACTTACCTCAACTCCAACAGAAATGAAGTAAGTACTAGGCATCACATTCACACGTCTGTGCATATTACTTGGACTTTTTCCTGTTTATTCACTTAAGGATCCAAACTGTCAAAGTTAAACTTTATGTTTTTACAGTACATCAGCAGAAACTATCAGGGAACCTCTCCTACTTCTTTAGTGCATCGGTGAATGTGGAGTTATACTTTGGGAGAATTTGAACATCCTTCACTTCGGTTGACACCTCGGTGTTGTTTTATTAAGAGCTTCATTAATTCTTCATGGCTTTTACGGTCCCGTAATGCAATTAATCTGACTAAGCCCTTGGCCAAGATTAACCAGTTCATCTGATGATCCCATTAGAGACTGCGCAGAAGAAACTGTGTGTGTCTGTGTGTGTGTGTGTGTGTCCGAATGTGAATGGATGCTGCAAAGTTGCAGAAGAGAATTCGTTCTTGTGACGTGATAGCATGACTCGAACCTAGTTAATGAAATATTTAAATTATGCAGAGCAGGGAGAATTTTAATAATATCGTAAAAAACATTATTTCCGACTGTTTTTAAAATGAAACATTTCTGTTTTAGCTGATCGACTCTCTGCGATGCATTTTCATTTCTCCATCTATCATCATCGGGTCGCACGAGCCCACTCTCTCATCTGTCTCTGACTTGGTGCGAGAAGCGCTAATGAGAGGATCATGACAGAATAATATCCTACCTCGCTGACGTCCGACGTCTGCTTCCTCTCCCTCTCTCTCTCTCGGCGGTGCTAAAAATAATGAAAGTGAGAGAAAAGGGTGCAAAATTCAATTAGCAGCACTCATCGCTCTTACGGAATGGGATTACACGGTCATGCAAATTCTCCCGCGTTTTATTTCTGGGGTTTTGACTTATTCATTGGGCTTGTCTGAAATAAGGCAGAGGTAGTTATGTGCTGTTTGCTGTTTTGCATGTGTTCTCTGCATTTCACACATCACTTTGAAACTAATACGAGCAGAGAGGACTGGTCCATCTGTGTGCCTGGAAGCTAACCGTTTGGTCTTCCTATAGCCAAGCTCACGACGAGGGCTGGGGGAGGTGTGTGTGTGTGCCAGTGCGAGAGTCTGTGTGTGTTCAAGTGGAATTATTAGCGAGTACTTAACGTGACGACAATAACGCCACGGAGCCTTTGGTTGCGAGGAAGCCTCCCATTGATCTGAGCTCCCTTGTCTTTCCTTTGATCAGGTTTAGGCTTTGAGAAAAAAACCTGACAGCAAACATGATTGATATCAATGAAGTGGTCTGACTTCATCATGCAGTGTGGAGGGGGAGGGTGCGAAGACAAAAACCAAAAAAATCACCATTGAGGCTTCCATTTGTGAGTATTAAAGCATGAACCCCAGGGGTGAGGTGAAAGGTCAGGGTCACGTTATTGCTCCGTTTCTTTGTAATTCATCACAGCCGACACTTCCATGGGCTTGTCTGAGATGAATAGCAACACAGGGACGTTTCTGTTTCCTCACAGACAAAGAAACACGTCAAACCGAGCCGAACGTTTTGATAGATTATTCCTGCAACATGTGGAGGGGACGATTAATACGTACGCTTCGCTTTCTATCGAACACCTGCCTAACTGGCGTGTGACGGCCGCAGCTGGCTCTCCTCTCGCTGACGAACTCATTCATACGTCGACGGGGACCACAGGAAGCCGCTCCACGCCGCCTAGAATGGGAAATCACATTTCATGCGATTAATTAGGCCGCGTGACTAAAACCCTTCTTCCGACCATTGTGTTTTGAGGCTTTGTGCGCTTCTAAATGTAATGTGACACGATCATAACTGTGTGAGAGAAGATCTTGAAGTAAGTCTGAGCAGGCAGTGTGTTTCGCTCCTTCTCCCGGTGCTTTGTCAAACTGTTGTACTGTGGCGCTCGCATCTGTTCCACTTCACCATTGCCGTCGTAAAATGCACGTCTCCAGAGGCTCAGCAGGAGAGTTTTGTCTCTGGTTGGCTACACTGTGAACCACTTCATACCATAATTAAGTGAAGAAATAGTATTTTGAATCGTGATGGTGTCTGTTACAACTTGTATTCAAAGCGTATGTGTACAGGTCAAACTCAGATTACATAACATAGACAAATATTACTTTATCAATATGCTGTGCGTAAGAGATACACAGACTTTCAGTTTTTAAGAAACGCCTTGAGGTGGTTCGTGTCTGAAGTATCGCCCCAAAGAATGCAGTTTTACAGGAGAAGTTTGTAGACAGCTTCCATCTGTCGGATGCGACACCACGAACAGAGCTGGAGTGACAGCTTGGCAACACACTCAAATACTTTTTTTGATTGTGTTTTCGTTTCAGCTGTATCGTGGTTTGCAGAGACAATATGCACTTGCAAATGATGATGATGATCTGCTTGATGTGTTTTTATTGTCGCTCCTCCACCCAGTGACCAAACCTGACAGAATGTGGCCCGGTGCGTGTTTTGGAAGGGATTCAGCTTGGTGGTTTTTAATTTTGTTGTGTCAAGGCTCAAGGGTGGCTTTATTAGGGCGGGACTGATCTATCAAATGGAGACTGAGTGGAGGCCAGTGGATAGGTAGGGTAGCACAACAAACAGAAACCTGTTAGGTAATAGAAGCATACCGGGAAGTAGAAATATCCTGGTGAGGCACAAGGTGATCTCTTTCTTACCCTTTTATTGAATCCTAGTATTAGTCTCTTTCTCTCACCGTGACGCAAAGTGAAAAAAATCTTTGAAAAGCATTTTGGGTTTGCAGAAATAACAGATGCTTTGCCAGTGAGTCTGAATAAGTGCTTCATATGTTTCTCTTTCTCTCTGTCGCAGTGCCAACAGTATGCCTAAACAAGTCGAGGTGAGGATGCACGAAAGTCACCTGGAGCCCATCGAGGCCAGGCCTCAGTCCAAATGTGCCAAAATCTGCTCCAAGATGTTCAAGAACCTTCTGCTCACACTCACCGTCCTCGGTAAGTGACATCATCCCCGTTGTTGTGTGTTTTCTTTCTTTCTCCCCTCGCCGAAGACCTATTAAAAATCAAAGCACGCTAAAGACGGGCACCGACCGCCGCTGAGCTGTTCTGGTAACTCATGAGCTTGATTATGCAGCCTGCTCGTAATATGAGGAGGAGATGCCATCTGTGCTCGCTCAGTGCACCAGACAGGAAGATGACTGGGTGTCCCGACCTTCCCCAGCTCTGCGCCACCTGTTGCTATCAAAAGCATCTCTGCTGCACTGGACTCCCAAACAGCCTCTGGTGGTGCATGACAAATATGGTGATTATAGCTCACTGCGCCACAAGGGGACATTTAATGAAACGAAGAAAAAAGGCACAAAAGCAGTGATGCAATTTCTGGTCATTGGTCCTAGATCGGATAAGACCAGCACATACCATTTTTACTGTGTTGTGTCTGACAGCTTTGTCGTCCTTCCTAATCAAACCATTTTATAAGCATAGCCTGTGAACATCTTAAAACTGTATAAAAGCATATATATATGTGTGTGTCTCGATCTGTATCCCGCCTGCATGGATGTGTGTTTGCGTGAGCATGTGTAATGTGTACATCTCACCCCACTTGGCAGGACTCTCGCCGAAAGCAAGCGAGCCAGCATCATCATTGATCATCTGTCACTTGGCAGATAAGGGGCCTGAATGGGAAACTTGCAAATGGGGCCAAAGAGACGGCACAGGAAATCAAATGCCATCCAAAACCATTGGGTGTGCCGAATCCACAGGACGCTGCGAGACTGGAAGATAGATTGAAGCACAGAGGACTGCTTATATTAAAAAAAAAAATAGCTGGAGGGCTTTTTGATTCCAGCGTGTGTTATTAAACAGCATCTCGGGCTGTGTGATCTTTGGCAGTGGAGTGGTAGAGCAGAGGAAGTGCAGCCGCAGGGGGGGATGCTGGCGTTTTGTCTGGCGTGAGACAGACGGACACGGAGGCCAACCAGCCCGGCCTGGTGGGCAAGAGCTTCAGGGGGGGTTAGAGCACACAGAGGTCATCCTTAATTTCCCTGTGTGGCAGGAAACAAACTCTTGCTTGGAAGAGACATATGTCAAGGGTCAACAGTGGCTTTGTTAGGGAGGGACTGATGTCTCAAATGCCACTGTTTTCAGGCCTCTAGAGACTGAGTGGAGGCCAGTGGATAGGCAAGGTGGCAAAAAAACAAAACCCTGTCGGATGGCAGAAATATCCTGGTGATGCACGAGGTGGATTTGAGATTAGGGATCTCTTTTTCTCCCTTTTTATTGAATCCCAGTATTAAGTCTCTTTCTATCTCCCTTCCCGGAAAGTGTGAAAATCCTCGAGAGCATTTTGGGTTTGCAGAGATTACAGATGCTTCACCGGGGAGCCTGACATGTTGCCTCCTCCCCGCTGCTTCAAAGATCTGATCTTAATCCCCCATGGGCTTAACTCACTCTTAGCAGGTTTCCGTTTCATCTCCTCAACCCACCGTGCTCTCAAAGTATGTTACAGACAGCCTGCTTTACAGCTCCAAATAACTGCAATGTTAGAAAATCACGGCTCATTTGTTATTTCATTGATCATATCTAAGTCTTTCCCATTAGGCACATGGTACAACCTTAAGAAGTGTCTTTTCACCTTCATGTGTTTCACTCACTCACGCTCCTTCTTGCACTCCAGGTGTGATCTTGGGAGCTGTATCAGGGATGTTGCTTCGCGTCGCCTCCCCGATCGACCCAGACATCATCATGGTGATCGCCTTTCCTGGAGATATCCTTATGAGGATGCTGAAGATGTTGATCCTGCCACTCATCATCTCCAGTTTAATCACAGGTGCAGTACGATCCGTTCAGATCACTTACGGTGAATGTTGTATGAGTCATCTACCTCAGGTGTCCTTGCGGTACGGTACACATCGGCATGACAACCAGAATGGTGGAGCATCGTTCTGCTGATTGAGTTGTGAAGAAAGACAGTTCAGTGGCTCTGCATTTATATTTTCTAACACAGTTTTTCTATTAATATGACTAGTATAATTATTTGAGTTCTTTCTATGTATATTTTTCTTTGTTCTTTTGTTTTCCATAGTGAACCTTTTGATGTTTTTGGTAAATATGTACATGGGTGAACTCCCTCGGGTACTTCATCTTACAGACCCATTTTCTATGTATAGATTACTAAAAGTGAGAAATGTTTTCCTTGGTTTCATGTATCATAGATATTGTATGTGCTTTTGATTTGATGAGCTGCTGCATGTGATTGTCATGTAATCGTAGGCTGTATTTAAGCTGTGTTACTTTGTATGTGCTGTGTAATCAGATATGTTTCTGTAGTAGTAGGAGCTTTGATACCCTGCACCACAAAAAGAGATAAAACAAGTGTTATGCCAGCTGACTTCGACTGAAATGCAATTACTACAAGAATATTGCTGGTGCATTTATAGAGAATTACATTACAAGGCTAAAAAAAAACAATACATTTATCAGCTTACTGTTCACTTCTGTGATGCCACTGTTAAATAGATACAAAGAAAAAGCCCTGATATTACTGTAATCCAGATTCTGACATCATCATTGACAATAATCCATGTAATACATGGTGCCATGCATCACGCACATGATCAAACACCATCGTGTAATCCCCTAATGGGCCTGCAGTATTAAGTCAACATTTCCATTCAATAAGTCCAAGTAATTACCAAGTAAACACCATCTTGCTTGTTTTGGCTGCAGGTCTGTCTGGTTTGGATGCCAAATCCAGTGGTCGCCTGGGCACCAGAGCTATGGTCTATTACATGAGCACCACTATTATTGCTGCTATCCTGGGAGTCATCCTGGTGTTAGTTATCCACCCTGGCAACCCCAAGCTGAAGGAGGGGCTGGGCGAGGGCGAGAAGAACGACGATGTGTCCAGCTTGGACGCCTTCTTTGATCTGATCAGGAACCTGTTCCCGGAGAACCTCATGCAGGCTTGTTTCCAACAGGTACTGGATGACACACATATACACCTTGATCATTGACAGCTGAGTTGCCTTGTGTCATAGGGGACATCGTATCTCATCATCAGTATCGTTTCCTCCTTGAACTCAGATCCAGACAGTCACAAAGAAGGTAGAGGTGGTCATTGAAGAGGAACTCAATGCCACCAGTGCCGAGGGCCTGCTGGCTAACATTACCAAGGAGCCTCAGTTCACCATCAAAAAGTCCTTGCAGTACAAAAGTGGCATGAACGTCCTGGGTATGTAACCAAACGAAAACACTCACAACTTACGGATGATTAAGATTAAAACCAGACTAAACCAGTCGACAGCCATGCTAGCGGCTCTGTGAGGCTGTACTTTGACACAACAGTGCTTTGAGCTTAACACAAATATCAGCATGTGTCAGTTTAAGGATGTTTACTATCTTAGTTAGCATTTTAGCATGCTAACATTGGCATCTGCGGTAAACGCAAAGTCGAAAAGTTCAAGGTCCAGTGTGTAGGATGTTGGGGGATCTGTTGGCAGAAATGTAATATAATACTCGGTATTACGTTTTCATTAGCGTATAGTCTCCTGATTATAAGAATTTGTGTTTTCCTCACCTTAGAATGAGCATTTTGACGTCTACAGAGGGAGCGGGTCCTCCTTCATGGAGTTCAATAGCCCAGAATGGACAAACCATACACTGGCTCTAGAGAGGTTTTTTTTTTGCATTGCTCAAGTTTTTAGAGTCTACATGTTCAGTGAGTTGCAGTCTAAATGCCACTAAATCCTACACACTGAACCTTCAAGGGATCAAGATCCCCTGAGTATGAAGTCTCATGGAAATAGATCCAACAGTAATGAGACACTTTACTCAAAAGGGGAACCATGGATGTCAATTTGGTGCCAAATATATGGAAGATGTTTCTCAGGATAAGTGAAAACTTTGAAAGGAAGTTCACCAAAGTCATTAGGACTCATCCTCTGGGCATCATGAATGAGTCTACCAAATTTCATGGCAATTCATCGAATAGATCTCGAGATATTTCAGTCTCGACCAAAGTTGGGGACTGGCCAACTGAGATTGCCATCACTAATAAAAGCTACATTTACAATATGACATTTACAGTGATTCAAACATCTGGACGAACCGAATGTCTTTGGTTGTAAATGTAAAACTTTTCATCTCCGAAAATACTAATTCCCTCACGCTGAAGTCATCTCATCTGTCCACGCTGGTCTCCAGAGTTTGATACATTTATGATTTTCTGTCACAGGTCTGATTGGTTTCTTTATTGCATTTGGCATCTGCATGGGCAAGATGGGAGAGAAGGCCAGACTCATGATTGACTTCTTCAGCATCCTCAATGAGATTGTGATGAAACTTGTCATCCTGATCATGTGGTTGGTATCACTTAAGAATCTCATTGACTCATTTTAAAAAAAAACTCATTTGATCGCTTTGAGTCAGAAATAACTGTTATTGCCGAGTTATTTCTCAAGTCATTCCAACATTTTAAAAGATTTATAATCTTTTATGCGAAGTGGAATTTGTGCTCTGACAAAGTCTTTGTCGTCTGTGTTCAAAGCTAAATTAAAAGAAATAACAAAAGCTTTGTTCATCTCCTCAGGTACTCTCCCTTCGGTATTGCCTGTCTCATCTGTGGTAAGATCATCTCCATCAAGGACCTGGAGGTGGTGGCCAGGCAGCTGGGAATGTACATGGTCACTGTGATTGTTGGCCTCATCATCCATGGAGCTATCTTCCTGCCCAGCATCTACTTTGTCATCGTCAGGAAAAACCCCTTCACCTTCTTCCTGGGAATCTTCCAGGCCTGGATCACTGCTCTGGGGACAGCCTCCAGGTCAGCAACCCTAATTAACAGATAGTTGTTTCCTGATCTGTATGCAGTTCACGCACAGTTACAACCTACCTTCCTCTGCTTGTCCCTGCAGTGCTGGTACACTGCCTGTCACCTTCCGTTGTCTGGAGGAGAACTTGGGTATTGACAAAAGAGTCACTCGTTTCGTGCTCCCGGTCGGCGCCACCATCAACATGGACGGAACTGCTCTGTATGAGGCTGTTGCAGCCATCTTCATTGCCCAAATGAATGGTATCCAGCTGGACCCGGGTCAGATTGTCACCGTCAGGTCAGGACACACTCATGATAGTATCTTTGAACTTCAGACACGTCAGGTTTTATTAGTTGATGTCAGCTCTGATACTTACGAGTTATATTTATAGGGGACCTATTATGCTGCCTGTAAAAGGTCTTGAAAGTTAAAAAGCCCAAAGTCCACACCAACGGGAGCTCCTCTCTCCAACAGAAAACACTGCTCCTGAAGTGCCTGAAACACGTTGTCAGTAGTCCCGCCTTTAATTCTGTGACTTCGTGACATCACACTACATCATCATGTCACATTCACGGTAGAAGTGAAGCTAACTGGAGGCTGAAAACACGATAGAGCAGACCACAGACACGGTACGCGGTGCTGGTTCAGGCATGTGTGAGCTGACCAATCAGAGCATAGTGGGTATTTTGGAGGGGGGGCCTTAAAGGGACAGGAACAAAAACAAAGCATCCCAGACGGAGGGGCAATACAGCACTGTTGCACTGGACCGTATGAGAAAACTGAAAAGGAAACTTTTCCGTACTAAGTGGACTCTGACATGGCTGCACACAGAAGCCAGACTGTTGTTCATGAAATGCAATTCTCCGTCATAACAGCAAGAATCGTGATTCCCACTATTTAAGGAGGGTTTAAACGGAGCCTTGGGGATGCAGTTCAGCAAACACAGTTAGCTCATTATAAATGAGGACAAACACAGCAGCGGTGTGGAGGCATTCAACGGTGAACAGTCTGCGGCTCAGTGCTGCAGCTTTAAAGAAGAAATGTGCTGTGGAGCTAATAAACCACCAGCAGGAAGCAACGACACGCCTCGCGCTAAGCTGAAACACAAACACCGACCAAGTGTCTGTGATTCTAAGTATCTATATTTCCCAAACACTCTTCTGTTAATAGAGCTAGTCAAGGATGGACGACCTTCATCCTGACATTTTTATGGCATATCACTCCACGAACCTGCAAATTAAACATCCCATCTCTCACATTTATACATCAATTCATCTGCAGTGGAGGACCCACTCCTGGTGCTCTTCAGCGGCTGCTCTTTATCTGAGTACCACAGAGGTTGAATGTCTTCATCTGCAGCCTTTTCACATCGATAGTTCTCTGAGGAGTTGTGGCAGGGTGGAGAGTCGGTGGTGGGTGTGGAGACGAGTGTGATTGAGTGCCGCTTTGCTGTGTTTTTATCCAGCCTGACAGCCACCCTGGCCAGTGTTGGAGCGGCCAGTATTCCCAGTGCGGGTCTGGTGACTATGCTTCTGATCCTGACTGCTGTGGGCCTGCCGACCCAGGACATCAGTCTGCTGGTTGCTGTTGACTGGCTGCTGTGAGTTCGACAACACACAATGGCTCCTTCATTCGTTTCTATGCTAGGTTTTTCTTTTTTTGTGCATCATAAATTATTTAAATATGCAAATCTATCTTACCTTCCCCCGGTTTCTTCTCTCTTCTCAGGGATCGATTCAGGACCTCGGTGAACGTGGTGGGTGACTCCTACGGTGCAGGCATCGTGTACCACATGTCCAAGGCGGAGCTCGAAGAGCTGGACGCACACGCAGCCAAATCGGACGACATCGAAATGATGACGAAGACCCAGTCTTATTACGATGACATGAAGAACCACCACGAAAACAATTCCAACCAGTGCGTCTTAACCGATACCGCTACCACAACCGCTACCGCCACTGCTAACAATTCTGTCGTAGTAGATGAATGCAAGGTACAATTAATGCTTACGGACATAGAGACTTGTATATAACCCACCCTGTCGTCGCATGCTCACCCTGCACCTTTGCCTGACTCTGTTTTATCCATTGCATCTCTGTTCATGACCATGTAAATACACTCATTGTTATCTTACGACAGACGTGGAGCGAGAGAACAACAGATGCATGTGCACGTATGTATTTCACTCCTCTGGAATAGCAGCTTTTGTGTTGAACGAACATCCAAAATGTGAAGGACACATCAGTCAGCCTAATCTGATGATTGCAACCTGTTGGGGATTGGCGCTAAATCAAAAGGCAGAGCCAGATAATCCTCATTAGGACCCTGAGGAATTATTTAGCAGCCCTCCCATCCATCAGAAGTTCACACTGCATACATTTACCAAAAAAAAACTTCTCTACGGAATCATGTTTTCCCTTTTCAGTAAGCATTTTCCTTTTGTTCAGCTAAATGTGCGATGAGGTTTACTCTTTCATCTTAAAATATAGCTGACTTCCCTTGTTAAACAGTTTTATTTCTGTAGGATCTAAAAATGCAAAGAGAAAGGAAAGTGTTACATCTCATTAGCAGTTCACATGTTCCCCTTCTCAAGCACGTCACTGAGTTATAATCGGTCAGGTTTCTTTTTTTTCTGTCTTTTTGCGGTTTTGACACAAGCTATTTCTGCACAGCACCAGAACTGCGTCGTGAAATCAAAAAGCTGTGAAGTAGCTTCCCACGATGTAAAACATAATGCACTTTGAGTCTGGTCTTTGAATGCATTCCAGGCTTTCAGAATAATATATGGGAGTTCAGAGAGCCTGTTCCCCCCCACACACACCCTGGCGGGAAAAGGTCCTCTGATGAGCTTATTCATTTATTAAAGGATGAAAGGTGTTGCCTAGCAACGCTGACAACCTGTCACACAAGTACGTCAATCCATAGTAAAAAAAACTTATATCCTCCTTTCTGTATTTATGAACCAATGAGCAACACAAAGGCTTGCTATTTCCAGTATCCACCATGACTAATTTTAGTTTTTTCTGGTTTCTGGTCTGTAAATTGTATGACTCTCATTTCTAACAACTTTCTCCAAAGACGCCGCTGTAGAGCGCTTGCAAAATTAGCCATAACGTAACAATGCATTCATTTTGTAGTGTTTGTACCTTGTTTCCTATGTTATCCGTCTGTTTATTCATATTTTATTTATTGGTATCGTGTTTTTTCTTGTTTTTTTTATATATATAACTGCCTGTTGAGTTTTTTGGTCATCATGAATTTGTGGTCTGTTCCCAGGTCAGTAAAAAGAAAACTCCGCTCTTAGGGACCACCATAAGCATGATCACCAGTGGTCGTACAGGAGTTCCAGTAATCCTCCATAGTTTTTGCATATTGCAAAAAAAAAAAATAGCTATGATACTTGAGAGGCTGTGTTTTAATTGCCAAAGTACCATCGCTACTGCACCCAAACACTGCAGCAAAGAATGTGGTAAATGTTTACAGTCAAAAAAACCTAATTTACCTCTGATAAAACCAGGATAGAGCAGGTGTATATGTAGGCTAGACCAATCAGGTTGCATGGCTGTGACTCATCTCATACATGTGTTATTATAAACTGTTTTATTGAGAGCTTTATAAGTAAATTGATATGTGTGTGTTTTCCCTGTGCCTTGGATCCACTGTTTAGATTTCCCTGCTAACTGCTTACAGGTAACCTCAGCCACTAACGGCTCTGCTGCGGAGTGCACGCTTGTTGAGGAGGAACCGTGGAAACATGAATAATGGCAGCACAGAGATCCCCCTGCTCCTGGGCTCCACAAGCTTTCCTATCTGGTGAAAAAAAAAAAAGTCACACGAACAGAACTACTAATTGTTTTTTTTTTTTTTATATATATAGTTTAGTTTTCTTTTCTTTTTTTAATTAGTCCCTTTAAAAGTTTTTGTAACTGTCTATCTGACTGATATATATAAATATATATATATAATACTAATTCACTTAACCGTGAAATGATAACAGAGGTATACATTTACCTGTTAGAGCACAATTATGTCCGATATAGCAGATACTTGCACAACATACTTCAAGGCTTGGGGAAGGGAAGAGGAAGAGAAAGTTAGATAAGCTATTCCTTAGCAATACATCTCGCTTCTACATTTTTAAAAGTTGAGAGGAGAAGAAGAAGTGGCTGTATAAGACTGGATCATGCACTGAGACCATCTTCCGAGTTTCATACATGCATAAAAAGTACAGGTGATTCATTATTTAATGCCAGAAGACGAGTGGGAGCTAGAGCATTAATCATGACATTGCTTCGTCAGTGCCGTCGCTGTGTGTGTGCATCAGGCCGCTTCTCTTCCTGTCTCAGCTCAGTCTCTCGTCTAATAACGTCTCTTTTGATTCGGTCAGAGCCGCCAAAGCGCGCCTGACCGCCGATCGCCCGACAGGCAGGGTAGAACGATAGTGAGCAGGAAACACAGGTGGTATTATAAAGCACAAACCATAACACTGAGCCCATTTTATCCCCCTTTTTTTGTTTTCCTCTTTTGATCTACTGTAAAGGAAAGGGACTTCTTTTTTTTGTGTCACCTGTTGAGTGAGGTATAAAACGTGTGTGTGTGTGTGTGTGTGTGTGTGTGTGTGTGTGTGTGTGATAGAGGGAGAGAGAGAGAGAGAGAGAGAGAGCTGGGGTTAAGAACATGACCAAGTCAATTATAGGGACCAAACAGGCAGGAAATCAATCATCTCACAGAGGCCTTTGAACTGCCTCCATGACGTCGCTCACACACACGCTTCACTTTCCCCACATCAATGTCCGTTCGTAATCGAACGGCACGGCGTTTGACATCGACGCTTTTTTTTCCAGACGAAGCCTCAAAACTTAAAGAAAACCACTGCCCTGAATATGAAACTTTATACGCTCCCTTTCCCCCCAAAAACACAATAAATGTGCGATGCCAATGATATTGAATTAGCATCAATATGATTACAGATAAATGATTGACATATCTGAATGAATTCTAGCACAACGAAGAGCACAAACAGAGCGAGAGCACAAAAAAAACGGCAACGAGGATCATTTTTTAAAAGTCATGCACATTATCCTTCCGTGTCGATTGTATTCCAAGTTTTAAAAAACACGATTCTAATAAAACGATAAGGGGAAAGCAAAAGATACTCAGGCTCGTATGTTTACTCTCTTACAGGGAAAAACGTAATCCTAAAATGTTTACTCGAAAACGGCCTCTTCATAGCACAACATTTTGAAGGCTTCGACTCTCAAAAGGCGACAGTTTACTGCGAAGATGTTGAAGGACAGTGATTTTATAATACGATAAGACGCTGGGGAAGCACAGAAATGTATTTCAGACGACATTCCAGTGGTCGAATCATCCTCGATCTAGGCGACATTGCTCGAGTACGCGAGGCGAACCACCAGGCGGGAAACAGAAACGCGGAAAGACGCAGCGCTCGGCTGTCAGATGGAGCCTTGGCTTGCACAAACAGAGACGGATCATCGACGTACCACTTTCGCTCGCCAGATTCTTGTTTAGCCAGACCTCGAAAAAAAAAGGTAAACAACAATATATTTTAGCCACCAGAGCTCAAGACTGTTTCTACAAAAACCCTAGATGCTGCAGCTGAGTGTCCATATGCGTGTAGGTGTGGAGACTCTTTAAGAAACCTCAGAACAGAGCAGTGGACACTTCACACGCATTATGCCAGAATGTTGCCAAACTATCAGGTAATAATAAAAAAAAATACAGTATATTCCTCTCAAGAACCAAATGGCTTAAAAAGATCTGCAAACATAAAAAAAAACCACAGCTTGGACTTCTGGCTGTTAATCTTTTTGTAGCCTGTGTGAGTGAGAGGTCTGTGACGTGGCTGCGGATTTGATTTCTTTATCGGTGTCGTGTCCTTCTCTCCTGTCTTGTTTTTTTCTTTTTGTCTTGTGCTTAATGACGACCTTTGCCTTGGAGATGTTCACTTCAAAACAAACGCCAATTAAAGTAACACTAGGAAACTTAACAAAAGAACAAAACCCCATTTAGCGCAGCACTCTGTCCTTTTAGTTCCCGAAACACACTCTCACAAGACGATTGCTTTTTTAAAAATTTTCTAACAGAAGTGCGCTTCGATACAACAAAGAGCACGCTCGGCATTCTGCCGTGCACGCTGCACAGACTGATACACAACAAAAACGAGCGTGCACACACACTTCTTTTTTCAAATGCACGCATGCAAACACACAAACACCTCGAAGGTCACCACGTTCTTTTAAATAAATTGTAATCGGCGAGCTGACACCCTAACCGGCCCCTCGAGTTTCACCTTTTTGACTTTGTGATCTTCAGGAAAAATTTAAAAATGAAAATCAAACATCTCTCCGGTACGGAGACGACGCAGACCATAGTGTCATCGATGGGGATTGAGTGTTGGACCACTATTGTGTTCAAGCTCACAGTTTTTAGAAGCATGAATAAAAAAAAAATACAAATGATGATTATTTTTTTGCACCACTATCTTAAAAAGCATGATATTATGAAGTGCCTCCTTGCACTTTGTGTATATATTGTAGGTAACAGATGTTTTTTTTTTGTTTGTTTTGTCATTTGTTTTCTTTTGGGGGGGACGTTGAAATGGTACGTAGGAATATAGTTTCATTGCTGTGACATTTTTAATGTAATCCTCTAGAGAGAAAAAAAATATATATCATCTGTGTCCTGAGTAAAAAAATTAGATTAGAACAACAATGTATAGAGAGGAAATCGTGTAATAAATTGCTTGTTTTTTTTATTCTCTAATAGCTGTTAAACTAGTCGTTTTACTTACCTGTCACACACCAATATATAAATATCTTTTTTTTTTTTAATCTAATGTAAGCGTTTTGAATGTTTGTTCCATGAAGATATAAGAAGTGTGCATTCATTTTCATTGTACATAAATAAATATATAATTGTTCTGTTCAGTGGCAATGCAGAATTTTCTGGAAAAATTACAGCAATCCTGAAGCAAACACAGTTTTGCCTGAAGACGAGAGAGGAAGAACGAGTGAGAGAGAGAGAGAGAGAGTGAGAGAGAGAGAGAGAGAACGAAAGGGAGGGGAAGTTTCTGGTTTGACAAACGGGGGCCAACGTGAGTTATTTCGTGATTAAAGGGACAAAAGAGAGACAAATAAAAGGGGAAAGGTCAGATTTGCCCCGTACGTAGGATAGAGCGAGGAATCAAACACGGCCTAGTAGTTGATTTTGAGAGAAAGAACAAACATCAGATGTGTTCAGCTGCCTGTTACGGTATAGAGCAACACTCCTCAGGTGACTCATCTGAACCATTTTGTCTTTTAAATATGGAAGAAAAAGCTACCTTAGTCTCAGGCATCTTTGTTAACCTGCGCATTTCAAAAAAAAGCTGCGAGATCTTTTAGATTCCCCGTCTGCGGACGTCTTCACACGCTCGACCTCTGAACCATCGACATCATCATGAAGGTTTATACGACTCCCACTCTTGTAAACTGCCTTTACTCCACATGCCTTTTTTTTTATTTTTTGCTTTCTACACACAAACTTTATGCACGCACAAACACAAAACCTGGAACTTGCAGAGCTAAATGGTACTGATTTAAAAAGAAAATGGATTGACGCAGAGCCAGTATATCTTCGAGCTTGTCCTTTTCTACTGAAATGTGTCTTTTTGAAGAAACCTCAGAGCTAAAACAAAAAAAAAAAACAGAAGAAGAAACCGAGCTGATAACCTGTCTCACTCCTGCCTACAACGTGCTTTCCTGATCTTACTTTTCTAGGCCTTCCCTCTTTGTAAAGCTGTTGTAATTTTGATGTAAAGGCAGAGCGTATGTGTGTGTGGGGGGGAGAAACACTATCAAGAAAAAAAAACGACAAAAAAAACATGAATTCTTTCCTCGGTCTATGGTATACATAAAAAAATCTGTTTCTACATATCAATAAGTGTTGTACCTTTGGTGTACATATACAAATATAACTAATAAATGTTGATTCATAACTAAATATTGGCTGCTGTTTTGATTCTTTTGACTGTATGAGTTATTACATCTTGTCAACACACATCTTCTACGTCTGTTTCTGTCATTAAGTCTTCTTAATTCTGACTGCGGAGGCTAAACTTTACTTTAAAACAGGGGTATTCAACAGTTTTCAGGCTAAGGATCCCCTGTCTGATAATAACAATGACCCCGCATATTAAACTGGGCTTACATCACCGCATAGGACGGCCTTTAGTACCGTGTATAAACAAGTTGGCAGCAGTTGTAGCATAGCTAATCTTAGATGCATTAGCCTCAAGCTAACCCACAAGCAAGTTCATTTGGTCTCTGAGGCGGAGGGAGTTACAAAACAATCCACTGTGGTTCAACATGATATCCATACAATTGTGATATTGATTAAAAGAATTGGCCGATATGCTTCATAATACGGCACCAAGTTGACTAGTTCATTGTTGTGGATCGGTGCTGCACAGTGATGTAGCCCACAGTTAGCTTAGCCTAGCTTAGGTAAGTCACACGATTGCACATGACTGCGTAAGAAGTCATGAGTAGACTATCATCAAAATAACACTAACAGCAGATTTTAAATGATATTGATAAGTTGGATTCATCTTAATATTTGTGTTCAAACACACAACTACACCAACATCAACAAGAAGATGTAGATAAAAACATCCAGTTTTACATAAAGGAACGTTAAACATCCCCTCCAGACATGTATTAAGACAACTGGTCTGATTGTGTTTAGTCTATGAATATGCTAATTTAGTCATTTCCTAAAGTTTTCCTGCTGGGTACCAGACGTCTGCTTCACTGCACATTCTCATGTGCACTGGCAGCTTCGAGTTTCTAAATCACACTTGTATAAGTTTCAAATTGGACCAGGATCGACTTCCAAAACTAACTGTGATGCCAGAAAAATCCTGCTTGTAGGCCCACCTCTTAAAATCTGATTTTCAAGTGAGCACAGAGAAGGTTCTCAGTGACGAAGATGAAAACAGCCTTCTGGTGTCAAACTCGCCCACATCATCCCAGACTGTAGAGACTGTAAACTGTAGAGACTTTAAGTATATAAGCAGAAATGGTCACACTGTAGAGGTGGTGGTCCAAACTAGTGTGAGTTAGCATGACACTGGTTATCCAACAGACAATTAGGCGATAACAATATCTGAAGGACAGTGAAACAATTGTTTTCACTCACAGTATGTCTTAACTGAATACTTCAAATGGAAACAGCAGTTGTTGGCAGCGCTGTCGCAAAGACAACTGGATTGTCAATCAACAACACAGAACAAAAACCTGAGTTTATTAATAAATGTCGTCCCTGATGGACAGGTGAAAATAGGTAGAAATGGTACCAGTCAGCATCAGTCGTCTTGGGAGGTTTCTTGCCTGGTGGCAGACAAAATAGCACAAATAGTGTAAAACAATGAAATGTTTTATCGAAAAAAACATTTATCAAGCAATTGTTTAGTGTAAAGTCACAAGCGATGCTTATAAAGCTTAACAATTGTTCAATAAATAGTTTGTACAACATTTCATTGTTTGTTAACAGTCAAAAAACTATTAAAATTCATCATTGATACAATTTTAGGGTCAATCGATAAGATTTTTTATTATATGTATATGTATGTATATTTCCGACGTCACGTTATAAGAATCCTGGACGTATAAGAAGGTGTTTGGGGTTTAATTTGCTGGCGTCAAATTGACCCCAAGGATAAACGGTGTTAGTAAAATTTTGAGGGTAACAGGAGGATTAACTAAAGTTTAATTAGCTATAAATGTACCCTTTAATAATGATGGTTATTATAAAGTGTTACCATAAAAGGAGCGGCCAAAAATGCCACATGTTCATGTCAATATGGGTTTAATTGACTACACATTAGTCAGCTGTGACGTGATGCAGCTTTAGAACAGTATTCAGTGACTTCATGTGATTCATGCTAAATGAGACTCTGCAGTAATCGTGCTCTTTATAGTTTAACTCCACTGTTTGCACCTTTTCTCTGTAGTGAAAGACGGCATCAAAATGGCCGTCTTCATCTCTCTATCTCAGTCTTCGCTTCCTGCGTGAACATACTCTCCCATCACAAACCGCGGTGCCATGGAAACCTCGCTTCCTCCAACGCGGCGGCGACGTAACAGCTCGCGTATCCCCGTCACGCCATTCACACGCTCCCGCCTCGTCCTCACACATACAAGAGCAGTCAGTGAGCGAACACACCACATTCCTTCACTTTCTATACAGATTTATTTTTGCGTTCATGACTTTACAGATCTCTTCGGCGACGCGTTTTGTTAATTCTGTCATGGAAACCTGCCTACACTAGTACATTTGCTACTTCTTCTCAGAAAATGAGTCAAATAAAGAGCAAAAAAGCAGGAAGAAGAAGAAAAAACAAAACAAAAACGGAACAAAGTCAGAAATCAGTTTGCAATCGCTGTTTACAATTCAGCGTCGTACTGAAAAAAAAACCAGGAGAAAGTTAGCGGTCACACAGGGAATAATATTGATATGGCACAAAGTATGATATATTTCACCAATGAGAGGGTCAGTAGGGAAACAACTGCGGCGTTTTTTTCGTTTACATGTGTGAATGTACAGAGTGGCTGAAACGTCGAGGCACACAAGCTTCATTCATGGCACCCCTCCCCCGATGATGTCACAGCCTCTTTCTTTAGTCGAGAGCGTTACATCGCTGTGTGTTCAGAGCACACGGGCCCCTCGTTACATGTGCCGTGTAGCCCGGCTCCTAAAGCTAAGCCCTGTCACTCAACTCGTCTTGAGTGAGCTGAAATGTTGCATTCAAAAAAGAAAAAAAACGGTTAATCTCCTTAATCCAATTTCTTTTTACGCTTCCTTTTTCCTTGAATCAATGTACACACTGTGTATAAAAGCATGTATACTTCGTCTTCATCATTTTACTTATCCTCAGGATAACATCAGGGACTTTCCCGGCTTCATATAAATGCGTTAACCGACTTCAACGGTGCAACAATTGCGCAGTTTCGGATGCTATACATCAACTCGATTCATACAATATCCACTCCACTTTGACTATTGCAAAAATCCATTCACAATTGTTTACCTCTGAGGTGCTGTTTCTAATTAAATAACTCTCAAAAAAAAAAAAAAAATGACACATTCCTTTAATTAAAGGCGGCACAGAGCCTCCTTCTACCAAACAACAACAACGACAAAGAAAAAAAAAGCACTGGCAGCTATTGCTAAGGCATTTTTTCCAAAACATATACTTTATATACAGAGACCAAGAAAAAAAGGGACTCAAAGCTGCATAAATTAAGGTAGTGACATCCCCAGTTTTCTTGAAAAATGAAAAAAAACAAACTCCAGTCCACAGGCAACGTCTGAAATATACACAAGGTTACAACGATAAGCCGAACAGAACAAAGAAACAATTGAAAAACATCAAGGGTTGTTTTAAAATGACCTTTTTTTTTATCTGTAGTATCTCAAATAAAATAACCCAGTTCAACACTGTTAATTTATTATTTCCCATTTAGCTTAAAATTTTCAAATCCACCAATTCTATATAAAAAAAAAGTTGTCTTTACAAATGAGACCCTCACACCCCTCCCTTTAAAGCCTGCGTCTATCCAGACCCATCATCGACAGAGAAAATTGACACAAAGACACATTCGTACGCGCATCCCGCTACGCATCGATGCATGATAACCTCCCCACGCGTTCGCTCCTAACTACCATCGCACCGCGCAAACAAGATGCTCTATGTTGGTTTAAAAGACTGAGAGGCAACAGCTCCGCATCCGGTACAATACTTTAAACCTCAATCTTTCTAAATAACACACACATACATCCTTACTCAGTGTCCATTCAGTGCTGGCCACTGAACTGTTTGTTTCATTAATAACCCCCAGTGCTTGAAGCCCGACACCCTCCACCCATCCAGTCTCCTCGCCATCTCCTCCTTCCCTCGCCTCCGCTCCTCCCCGTCTGCCTCTACAACTCCCCCTCTCCTCTCTCACGCCAGCTGCTCTTTATCCGGCGACTCCTCTAGCGTGATGACGGTGAACTCCTCCGTGTTTCCGTTCTCCTGGATCTTCTCCTTGTTCATGAGGGTCACCATCTCCTGCTCCCTCTCGTGGGCGTGGGAGCTGGACGCCGACGCCGCCGCCCCGTTCCCCTCGCCGCCGTCCTTGGGGGTGATCATCAGGGTCTGCTGTTTGCCGCACCAGCTGCAAGAGCACATCCAGACATATTTATACCTCATTGATTTTTGTGACTATTGATTGCTGTGCACACTAGCGACAGGGGGTAATGTTGTGTTGTGTTGTCATGACATCTCTGTTAAGTGTATGAAAGAAAAATCAAAGTCATGCCTGTTTCTTTTCGCCACGGCTGCACACACGAGGAGAATAGCAGCAACGGCCACAATCACTATAATGATCACCAGCCAGTCTGGAGGGAGAGAGAGAACAAGTCGAGAAATAAAAGTCACTGTCAATAAAGAGTGGATCAGAACACGAGTGCCCTTTTCACAGCACGGTCTTATTCAACCGTCATGGTGTTAGAAGTGCAATCCTCGTTCCAAAAAAGCAAGGACGACTATCTTTTTGTGTCACGGTTTGGGTTTTGTTTTAGTCTTTCTACTTTCTGCTCACCTGTTCCCAGTGTTCTGTTACCCTCCTGTGTTCCCCGTGTCTCTCCACCTGCACCTCATCCCCCTCGTTAGTTTAGTTTCTGTTGTTCCCTCACTCTTCGGGGGTTCTTCTGTTTCCATCCAAGCCTCTGGACCACCTCTGTTCCTGATTTGTTCCTCACGGTTTTCTGGTTTGTCCTCAGTTTTTTCCTTGGACTTTCCTTTCCCTGTCTTTTGTGATTTGCTTTTTTGTACTTTTTTGACATGTAGTCAATTGAAAGCAGCACAGAGACCGTCACAACAAAGACGCTTGTTCTGAATTTGATCCCAGCAACAGGTTTCGAACAAGTCGGGACAGGGGCAACAAAAGACTGGGAAACGTTGTGAAATGCTCCAAAAAACACCTGATTGGAATCTCCCACAGGTGAACAGGTGATAGGATCATGATTAGTTACGAGTAAGAGCAAGGACAGGGCAAGTTTCAACACTTTGTGAACCATAAGATTGTATAAAGGATATTAAAACACGGGCTCAGGAACACTGACTGTAACAATGATTACATTCTGTTTTTATGTACATTTCACACAGCATCCCAATGTTTTTGAAGCTGGGGACGTAAATGTGAAGTAAGGTGGTTTCTTACTTGATGAACCGCCATCCTCTCGTGACTCTCCAGGCACATCAGATCCTGAGACTCGTCCCCTGCCATCAGGATGTCTTGGTTGTGGAGCTGCATGTTAATAAAACAGACGGCAATGAATCGTGTCAGAACACGTATTAAACTCAAACTCAAAAACTCAAAAGCATCCACTCTTGCACTCTTTGTAAGGCTTTGTGGCACCAGATATTGCCTTTTCTCTTCAAATAAAGCTGAACTTTTACATACAGTATGTCTCAATACCTTCAATAGAAGAGTTTATGCAGTTAGTGTGGTTGTTGAATATGCTGAGCCTGACTGGAATTCCTCTTCGGGACACGGAGACGGAACAACTGAGGCCTGTTTTTGTAACAAAGCTCAACCCAACACAAGGGGGCGTCATGTGTTCTTAAAAGTTACTTCAGTCCTCCTGAAACCTGTTGCATGTGATGTGATCAGGAAGTGCTGCTCTTTAGCAATGTTTCCATGGAGCATAATTACAAATGAACTCAAGTATCCCCATTTTCTGTGATTTCTGCTTAGATATACAGACTGCAATCCAAAAAAACTTTTTTGTGTGTTTGATATATTCTTGCTGGTGTTTTTCTTACCCGCCGTCACGTCGTTATCTTTAGGATCTGATGGTTCTACGGGATACTCATTTGGATAGGTAGGACGTGCTTCCTCCGGCTCTTCAGCAGGGGTCGTTGACGACACGGTCCCTTCCTCAGAGGGAGGTGGCTGCATCCCAGAGCCAGTCGGCTGGTCGAACTCGACAGGATTGTAAGTGGACCCCACAGTGCCGTTCTCACTCTCTCCGGAGGGACTGTCTTTCACGACAGGACCCTCCGTGGAAGCCTCTGGCTCCTCTGTAGCGGCCGACGGGGTCCTCGTTATCAGAGAATCCTCCCCTGTGGTCTCTTCCTGGCCTTCTGCTGGTGTTGGGATCGGATTCTCTGATGAGGATTCAGCTGATCGGGGAACAGAGAGGGTCACGTATGGTTGTAGTCACACATAACTTTTGGTATATTTTAACCCTTACATAACGTGAAAATGTACAGTTCACACGTGACATTATTGTCTTTCCACACATTAAAGTTTGAGTTTACTTGTGTAAATGCCAATCACCACTAATCAACACTAATCTGCATGTTAAATTTCACATTTTGTTCGCGACTGTTGGCAGTTTTTACTTCACCGTGTTAATGTAAACGTTGTCAACTCCATTTAAATACTCAATAGAGCGATTTTTATTCTGCTTTCCGCTATTATTATTCTGTTATTACACTTATAGACCGGATCAAAATGTTTGTTTGCAACAGCTTCGAGGCAGACTGTCTGTTTTCATGATGTTATTTCAAAGTGGATAAATCTCATTTATCTAAAATGCATGTTTGATGCTGTCATATCTCATTAATTACAAGACTTTAATAAAATGACAGCTTGAGACTATCCAAAACTGGCAGTTAGCATAAGATGTTGCTGTTGTGTAGCTGTTAAAGATGCTCGCAAAGCTATAAAGTACATTAAACAAGCACAACAGAAACACCAGGCAGGTCAGACCAACGCGTTCGATATCTTTAAATGTTACAGCTACGGCTGAAAATGAGCAGAAATAAACAAGTTTGCTGAGTTCACATCGGGGTTAAACGTGCATCCCACCTCAGGAAACATAACCAGGAGCTGAGAGGATGTTTGTGTTGACTGTGAGAGATTAGATCATCTGGTAACCAGGCCGAGGTCAGAGAGGTTTTCAATTTCTAACTGTGTTTTCTTTCCATTCAGTCGCTCATACAATAGTGCAGAGGGTTTGTGGATGCTGCAGTAGGATTTTCTACATTTTTTTATTCGCAAAATGTTGGCATCCGATCAGCTGTAAATTCAAGACATGTTACAGAATACAGTGCTTATATTCTATTATTTTTGAGACCTTTTGTTTCAGTTTATTGTCTATTAATGTTTTAAACTTTGGATATATGGTGACAAATATGTGACTTACAAAAACATGAGCAGGCATATTGTACCAACCTGGTTCATCTGAGGATAAGGGGACGTTGGAAAAGGCTTTCTCACAGTTCTTGTCAGGCCCAGCTGATGCAGAAGAGACACAAAAAGTAGATGTTACCAAAATGGAGAAGCAAACCGACACTTGAGTGATTTAAGCGTCACCTTTGGGATGTAATCACCTGTGTCGTCGAAGCAGTAGGCATCATTGCGGTCCTCGGTACCCACACGTGAGTTAATGATGAACCCGGTCATGTTCTTCGCACAGTTCTCATGGCTGCTGAGTCTGAGGATGACAGTGCTCATGTTGCTGGTCCAGCCGTACCTGATCGGACACAACAGTATTATTATTATTCAGGAGACACATTCTGTTAACAGAGCGAGCACTCTGTCTCCAAGCAGCCCGGTCCAAACACGTTACATCATCCTGCTCCGAGAAGTGGAGACAAACGCGGTTGAGTAACAAAACTTTTTCCTCTGTCGATGGTTTACATAGTTTCTACCACATGACAAATGTGTGTTGTAAAACTGAAAGGCCGCCTTCCTCTTTTCTGGTTTTACATCTCTTAATGAAGTGACCGAGTGTACTCACAGTTGTAGCGTTCGATTCTGGGATTTCACCATAATTTCTATTTGAGTTAAACCATTTCCTGTGACATTTCAAAACTAAAAAAAGATCCCAAAGGGCCCAACTTGTGGCGAGATCTTGAGGATTTTGTGTCAGTAAATATTGTTTAATACGACTTACAGCTCCAAAATGTGCATTTCATTCAACAAGCTTTCACGTGAAATGAATATTATCAATCTGTAAACCAAAGGCTTGTGGTTTCACCTGCACGTTTCCATGCTTTTGTTATAGGCCTCCTGGAGTTGCTCTGGACTTGCCAAGGTGGTCTTCAGCTGCTCGCACACCTTTTGAGCCGCCTCATAGCTCAGGGAGTGACGGCCCGCTCCCTCGACGAGAAAAACCCCGGCAAAGCTGCAGCTGCGAGAGTTCACTGTAGGGAAAGAGAGCAGGGGAAAAAAGTGAGTCAGGTTCGGGTGTCTGACGGCATTCATCACCAGTTAGGCTGTGAGAGGCCGGAAGATAACGCAGTCGTCTTATGTTGCTTATGTTTTTGATGCCATTCATAGTGAGATGGAAAAAAGTTTAAGACCCGTGTTGCTTTTGAAATAACGAACAGTAAGGATTTAGATGCTGTGAGTTACATAAAGTGAGGATCCATTGACTGGTTTTCAACAAGGAGCTCTTTACTGCTCTTTCATATGTTCTTTAATATCATTTCTTTAAATTAAAGTAGCTGCTCACTCATTTCAGCTCCCCCTTTGCAGAAGTTTCAGTTTTTTCTTGATGAATGCTTTCATTCTTCTTGTCGGTATTCGAGTGTTAGTCATGAGCTCTCTGTGAGGGAAGCACCATGAGACAGGCTGCATTTCTTCGTCTCCAGTGTTTAGCCCTCAGGCCTCGCCGAGAGTCAAGTTTCCATCGAAACAAAGCGTTCAAACAAGGAAGGATGGGCACAAACACATACATCATGCTCTGCTTTAGATCTGCTGAGTATATTGATATTATAGACAGAGCAAACGCTACACTAACTTCCATCACCTGTCTCATCTCATCATCCATCTATCTGCTTTTGATTTTGTCAGTTTTAATCCTCCATAAACTTTCACTGTAATTAGCATTCAGAGAAGCATCCAATAAGTCAATATTACCTCAGAACTACGAGAGGATTCTACGAATTCGTGGGCTTTGAGTGGTAAAATCCTCAAAACCTGCTCTCTGTCAGAGTGAGATCAATCACTTCAGATCAGTGGAAGTTTGTTCAGTAAAATCTGGCGCACGCTGTTTCTCATGAGTGATTCTCGGCCTGTTCGCTTGACTGAAGGAGAAACCTCGGGGAAATGACTCTCCCCCGCTGAAACGAAAACAAAAAATGCAAACTAGGCCCAGCAGATGAGAAGGCAGCGTGTTTGTGTGTACAGCCCTTTGCAAAAAGACTACAACGAGTGGAAAAGACAAGAAATAGGTTTCAGAGTTTAAACATGTGATTTATCGACATGAGCAGGTGATCATTTGCATTAAGGATGAAAAAAAAGTGTGACACCACCTGGTCAGAGCTCCACCACACCCTGAAACTGACCATGTCCCCATAGTCATCTTTGCATATGGAAAAAAAAATGAAAGCTCATATTGAAATATCGAGAGCTATTTTGAAAGAAATCTCACTTCCATTGCGACATTTGAGATAAAATTCACGAACAAACGTGTCCGCCCCGAAAATCTGATCACGAATCTGATTCTAAACAGATATTTCTGACTAAACTGCTGCGAACACATGACTGTCGGCTTCATATCTGATTGTGTTTTTAATGAAAGAATAATTTGACTAAGAGAAAGCAAAAGTAGGATCCTTTACCACAAAAAAACACAGATATCATATGAGGGACTTACTGGAATCTGTACGTCTGTGCACAGAGGAAACCATTATCTGCTCCGTCTGTTTACTGCCTGTTTAAATGTGCTACCATGGCGACAGATGCACGTGTTGTGAAAGATGTCTATTACTAATAATAAGTCATTCGGCTCACACTCACACTCACACTCACACTCAGCAACACTTGCACACACACATAGAGATATCGACTGTTGTGTTTTCTCACCTGAAAGATGTTGCTCAGTCTCAGCAGGAAATATGAGTTACAAGTTTGGTGGAAGATTAAAGTTAGAAAAAAACAAACGTGCTGAGACAATAACAGAGCAAACAAACAAAAATACTCAACTTTTTTTTATTTTTTTGCTTTTTTCTCCAGCTGCACTGTTAAAAACCTTAGAATTGGCTAAACTTGTAAAACCTGCTCCCTCAAAATAACATAACCACTTGACAACAGAGCGATTAGGAACAATGCCTGTAAATTAACATATAAATACTGTAATACTTCATTGAGAGAAGTTAAATCGACTTCAGGGTCATTTCTGGATTGGATTGGCTGGTGTTGGTGTTGGATTGCATTAGTTTGTACAGTATGTTGTAATCAAGAAGAGGGAAGTGAACTGTCTGGAGACCAACTGTACAAATGTCAGGCTGCATCCTGAACTGAGGCACGAAAAACACTGAGATGATGTGGGGGAATACATCGGTTTTGCCTTAATAGTCCTTTATGTTGGGCTTATTTCAACTAAAGCTAACTATATCCCAACTGTGGATGCTACAGTCTTAGAAATATGGGTTCAAAATGGTTCTATTTGAAGGGCTGAGGTTCTACTCAGGACCATTTGCTTCTGAAGAACCAACGTTTAAGAATAATTATAATACATTTTATTTATATAGTGAGTTTCATTATACTCAGACACTTCACATAATCACAATATAAAAGGAAAAGACACATTAAGAACCATTTTCTATCCAAAGAACTCTCCGTGGAAGAAAGAGTCCTTCAAGGTTTTTCAAGGGTTCTTGGTAAAACTCCCTGGATGGGATCTAGATAAAACCACCTAGAATTCAGAGAGACTTCTAGGTGTTTTTCTCTAGATCCCATCCAGGGAGTTTCTCTCTGAATTCTAGGTGGAACCGTGACACAATGGAAAGGTTCCCTAGAACCTCTGTAGGGGGTTTCTGTGTGGAACCTTCACAAATGGTTCTAGGTATAAACCTTTACATTGGATTCTGGGTAGAACCCTCTAAAAGGGTTACAGGCGGAACCTAGATAAAATGTTCTACTAAGAACCAAAAAGGGTTCAACCTTATATGGTTCTATTTAGCGCTTTTATTTCTGAGAGTGTCGTTACGCCTCAAGTTTTAAGGAAAACATTAAGGAGGTGTGCAAAATCGCTGTTTGTTATTTTGTGAGCGTGTTGATCACTTTTCTGTGGAGAAAGCTGTCGAGAGTGAGCGCCAACACTTGTTGTGTAAGGCAGTTGTTCCTTGCCTCCCTCTCTCTCTCTCTTAGACACACACACACACACACACACACCTGAAAGAGCTCCAACACATGCTGCCACACGGCTCAGCGTCCCTGAAAGCAAACGGCCTTGGCCTCGCAAAACTTGCCGGTAGAGATCAAAGCGAGCACAGCTCACCGTCAGCGAGCTGAAAGGGGCTCTGACATGAATCTGAGCGCCGTCATTAGTATGCAGAGGGAGCGGCCATGGGTGTCTTTATACAGTCGAGAAGCCCTCTATGCCAAGGCACTGACTCTCCCAAAGGCTCCATTGTCACCTAATGGAGTTGAAACCAAGGAGACTGTAAAGTCTGGGTGCACAGAACCTGAGAGAAAAGGGAGCTCCAACACGGCCGCTCGCCAAAAACCTCCAGCTGCTCTAGAAGTAATAGACAAGCCCCGAGTCTTCACTCCCACTCCGCTCTCTCGTTTCCCCGCTCTGTCTCCTTTTCTCTTGTTTTCTCTCATTACTTTCTGTTTGTCTTCTCCACGCCAGCAATAAAGTACAAATGACCCCCCGCGTGCAGGTGAGCAGGCACACGGGCAGATCGCAGACGCTCCTAAAGTCATAACCTGCGTGGAGTCGTGACACAGCATGGAGCACAGCGAGCTCAGTGTCTTGGTGTCAAGAAAGTCGGCTTATTTTCAACCTCTTATCTGCATTTTTCTCTTTACACCTCGCTGGAGTTTTTTCTATACGTCACATGTGCAGGCGTCCCATGCGTGAACAGAGAACCGACTGTACGCTGCCACTGTAACATCCTTTTAGTCACAGTTCATCAGCTGGTTTGGAGACCTTGTTAGTCACCATCGCCACCACAATGCTCCAGTGTCCTGCATTATCACACTCGAGTGAAGCTGCTCCGTCAGCAGGGACGTCTCCCTCCTACGCCGGCCACAGGTCCACCGGGCCAGTAGGACAGGTGAAACATGAGACCCTGCTCACAACAATACCTGAAGGTCACCAGAAGGACCCAGCTATCTGTCTTTTCTATCTCGAGTGCCATTTCTTTTCACACCGTCCGCCTCCCTACGCCTCCATCCATTCCGTCTTTTAAAAAGCAGACCGGCTTTCTTTCATACAGAAAAAAGGCAGGGGCACTTTTCTCTGTTGCCTTTTAATAAACGCCAGCCTTAAAGCTCTCACAATTAAAAGGGTTTTTATTGAATCCAAACAGAAGATCTGCGATAAGAAACCTGACCTCCAACAGACCTTTTTCAACATCCAGGTTTGAAGATAAAGGAGACGTCGCACTACAGAAGCCTTTCAAACTGCGATACGTCTTAACGAAACAAAAAAGCAATTCTCCCCCCTGCTGTGCGCATATTATCGTTCAGTTCTTTTTTCATTCAGGAGCTGTTTTCCATTGAAGTGAAGGGTTGAGGGTTAGCAGAAGAAGAAGAAGAAGAAGGAGGAACAAAAACAGTCACCTCAGCCGTCTACGGTAAGAGGGACTGTGGGAATTAATCTGGAAATGAGAATCTAGTAAGACGCTGACACTCTCTTTCTTCTCTCCGAGCGGAAACACCTGATCAGTCATGTGAGCTAAATGTTTGCTACGTCAAAACTCGACTCTGTCTCAAAAAAGGAAAAGCCACACATTCGTTTTGCGTTTATTCAAATGATTCCATTTCTATCAACCTTTCCTAACGCGATACTACGAAATGCACATAAACATACGTTAAGGGAAACACGGCTTCTTACTGAGAACCGGGAGGCCCTTAGCTTAGCTTAGCACAGCGAGCGGAAACAGGGAAACATCCACTCTAACGCTAATCATCACGTCTTAAGCTAACCGTTAACCCAAGTCTTGTTTCTTAAATCAATACACAGACATAAATGTGGACATTCCCACGCTGTTTCATTCTGCTTCCAGTCTTTATCAAGCCCCAAAGGAAGAGCACCAGGCTTCGAAGCCAACTTTCGTAGTGGCCAAACTGTGTCATTACAGATGTTCTCCCATAAGCTTACACTGTAAAAAGAAGCTGCTGATGGGTCCATTTTTCTTAGCGTCACAGCCCACAATTGAGAAGTGAGAAGAGCCACACGATAAGATCATTTTATTCTCATTCAAGTTAGCCAGGTGCTGAAAACGGAAGTTATCTGGTTCTGTCGGTCGAAAATCTCTCGTGCAAAAGCTCTTTAAGCCTCACAATGGGGAAGGATCTAGGTAATTTTCACACAGAGGAAGTGGCGCTTTTATGGCTTCATGCACGACTGAGCAGCTTAATTTAGGCTATTTGAGCGTAGATACGTGCAGATTTCGGTGCCTTTGTTCTTGAGAGCAAAGCATAGATCCAGCATAATCTGTTGTTATGCCCGATGATACAGTGAGTCAAGAAATCAATGCCTCACGCAGGAAGATGTACGTCTATTACAGAGCTCTTTCTGAGCCGTTTTCCCAAGGAAACAAAGACTTTAGTGTATGTGAGATTGGAAAGCAGGCAGGGGGGCGTGTGGTGGGGAGCAGGAAAGTCGCCAAGCGGTTTTAAAAAAGTAATTATGAGGTTTAACAGCACTCAAAGACATAGACAAAACCTGGAATATGAGGACCCCTGCACCATTTGAGACCAGTTCTATCGCTGTCAAAGGCTGTCAAAGAAAAGATAATTAGAACAGGAGGGGGGGTTATCCGATACATTGGTGCAGATTTGTAGACGGAGGTTACAGCGAAGGCGAACACGTGTCTGAGAGTCTCAGGTGGCAGGAGACGGTCCTCAGAGCCTCGACGAGGCACAAGCCCTCTTTTGTCAAGGACCGGTCCCAGTCTCCAGGCCCCCTCGCCAAACCCCTCACCTTGAAACATAACACGGGCGCACGCAGGAAGGGGTCGTCACGTCCAAGGAGGCAAACGCGGCCACCTTAACAGGAAGTCCGGCGGTCGGGGTTGGCCTGAGTGCTTGCATTACAAAACCCTCTGCACAGAAGAAGCAGCGCTCGAGAGAAGGTCGAGAGAATCTACACAGGAAACTCGAAAAGATAGACGAGCACCAAGATTGCAGATTAGGTGTGAAGTTGCTTTAGAGGTTTGCATTTGCGTAAAGCTTTGCGTATGTGTTCATTGTGATCGCCAGACGAACATGTTGGAGACGAGAAGTTGAGAAATTATAAAATTTGGAAGGTCTCACAGATGAGAGACTTTACACTCCCATGATCAACTGAAGTGTTGAAATGGGTTTTTATTACATTCCTCGTCACGCAGTTTCGTTCCAATCAAAATGGATGAAACTATAATTTCAATGCCATTCTCAGCCAGTACTGCAGCAGAGATACCAGCTGCAGATCCCCTTTGTTTTTGGGCCCAAGTTTTGCAGAATCATACAAATTGATGCAATCGACAGCATCGTAAGAAAAAAAAAAACTCTCCACGAGTTCGCTTCAGGCGAAAACACAGCCACAGGTTTAAAGGTTCAAAGACAATGCGGGGAGCGAGACGAGCTTCTACCACCACAGGATACTTTCAGACCAGACACCAATTACTCTCAACACTCCAGCGTAGAGATACATATACAAACACACACACACACAAAGCTCACAACTACTCAGTACACAAGGAGCCTTGAGGGGGCAAACACATGTTGACGCACAGGGGGGGGTGAAAGTGGGTCCAACCCTCCCCTTCCTTCCCCTCTCCCCACATACAGGGCACATAACAAGCTATCTAGGTAATCTCGTATTTGCCTTTAAACGCCGGTCAAATTTACAGCTTGATGCCGATTGTTCGTTGGCGCAGCGCCAGGGGGAGTCTTTGCGAACAGCCCCAGCAGCGCAGCCTCCTCGGGGAGCAAACCCAGACGAACCCCAGACCTGTTTGATTCAGCACCAACTTCACCTCCAGAGATATATATCGCTCCGAGCGGCAAAATCCAATCAAAACCTGACGCAGAAAGCACATGTTAGGTAGAGACAAAGAGAGAATGGGGAGACATTGAGGAGGGGAGGGTGAGAAGGGGGGGCGAGAGACTAGAGCGATTGCTGAACATCCTTTGTGTACAGAATAAAGCGTTAAGCGTGGCAGCGCAGACTCCAATAGCCGCACGGCAAAGAAAACCCCCCAAAAAAACTCTTTCTGAAAAGAGAGGACCGCTTTTTTCCAAAAGCCACACTGATCATCCAAAGCCCTGATAAATAAAGGTTCACTTCCCCAGCATGTGAACATGTGCGAGACGGGAGAGCGAGCGAGGAGAGAGCGCCTGTCTCCTTTGTGTCTATCAGGAGTCTCAGACTGCCAGACGTAAGCCTGTCTGCGCTGGTGAGGCGCACGCTCTCTTTGCCGGCATCCACTCATCCGTTCTACAAGCAGCAGCAGCAGCAGCAGCAGAGCAGCAGCACAGCCTCTTTCTTCCACTGTCTTCTCTTTACATGAACGCTCACTCACATTCTCAAGAAGGGAGGAAGAAGAAAAAAATAGCAACACTGTCTAGTCAAAAAAAACCTGGCAACAAAGCAGCGTCGCCAGGCACAATTTTGGCAGAATATGGTTAAAAAAATAAATAAATGAAAATAAAATCCCCAAACAAAGAGCCATCCGACCGGGCTAAAGGCACAGTCCCCCCTCACCTTGAAGTAGCTCCGACCTGGAGGAGGCCAGTAATCCAAAGGTGACCCCCAAGAGAAGCGTCCACATCCTGGGCAAAGCGTCTGGCGGTGGCTGGGTGAGTAGCTGGTTGTAAAGGTGTGTAACAGTTCTCCTGTGGTTCTGTCTTCCCCCTCTGCCAGGAGTGTGGCTGGTTTGTGTGTGTGTGTGTGTGTTTGTCTGAGTGTTTGTGTGTGTGTCTGTGTGTGTGTGTGTGAAAGAGAGACAGTGAATGAGAAAGAAAGAGAGAGAGAGAGAGAGAGAGAGAGAGAGAGAGGAGACCTGTCACTGTGGAGGGAGCTGCTGTGAGTGTCTGGTCGCTGCTGGAGCTGAGTCAGACTTTGCCCCGAACTTTTCTATTCTGTAGCCCGAAAGACACAGAGGCGAGTGGCACACAGGCAGAAAAAGGGGGAAGAGTGGTTCATGCGAGCGAGCACACACCCTTCTGCCTCTCCCACACTTGCCCCACCTCCCCTCCCGCCCCACCTCAGCACCAGCCTCTCTCTTTTTTTTTTTTTTTTCCTCTCTTTGCTCTTCCTCTCGCCTCTTCCTGCCTTTATACAGTGTGTAATGGATAAGAAGAAGGTGATCTTTTTCCTTCTGTCTGGCTGCTTCATCCTCGTCTCCCTCCCTCCCCCCCTCCGTCTCCCACTCTGCCTCCCCTCTTCCTCTTTTCATGTTCCTGACAGCAACAGTTTCTGAGAGCCCATCTGGTCTTTTGTTCAGTCCTCACTCCATTTTCAATTCATCCGATTTTTCTTGTCTCCGCTTCCCTCGCGCTCTCTGTCTTCCTCTCGCCCCCCCCCCTCCTCCTCGCTGTATATCTCAGTGTGATCCTGCGCCACCAATTGAAAGAGGTCACATCCATTCGACAGAGACACACCTCATCTTGAAGTTTTTATGGATCCAAAACATTGATTTAAAACTCTGGAGCGCTGCACACACATTTCTCCGCGTCTTCACCTTCCTTGATCTCACCGCACCGGAGAAAAAATGTCTAAGGATGCGAAAGCAAGCACCAGTGAAGAGTTATCTATTTCAACCCCTGTCTTCTGCAGGAGCAACAAAGAGGATGGTCATGAAAATCTGTTCCAGTTACGCTCCTAGATAAGCTGTCTGCCACATCTCAACAACCGCAACTTTTTTTTTTAACGCTTCCATCACGTGAAAAACATCCACGTTTAACATTTCACCTCGACAGGTGACGGTTGGAGTCATCTCAGGTTTCCGGGAATCTCCCCGGCAACGATGTCTCGTGCTGTTTGCATATGATTGCAATATCACAAATAAACAAATGAGATAAGAGTGCGTGACCAGTCACTAGTAATTCTGTGACTTCCCTAACAACCGACCATAAAAAAAAATGTCTCATGGCTCAGCGTGGCTGGTAATTTTGTAGTCATGGGGACAGCCGTGAAACTGGCCCTCCAGCTGAATACATGAACAACGACACTCACCAGCATCACAGCACTTTGAGCTCATGTAAGGTAATGGGTAAAACTAGAAATCACATGAACACAGATAACTTGCAGATATTTAAAGGTGGATATGCTTCTCAACCGGAAACCTTCTACTTGTTTAGGTGTGACTCACAGGAAGTCTTAGAGTCAACAGTTCAGCAGTGAGGGCACATTGAAGACAAACGTCCTTGAGCTCAGTGTTGATGTCAACGATGCTGACATGACGAAAATGACAAAACTAACATCCTGCTTGTTTACCATCGACATTTAGGGGGTTAGCATGCTTGCAATTTGGCACTTAGCACATGTACAGCCGAGTTTTCCTGGTATTAAGTTGTAAACTTAGACGTTCTCTTGAAGCCTAAGCCGGAAGGTAGCATCACCCTGGTTCCCTCAACAAAAAGCTCATGGGAGTTTTGAGCTGGATTTTGGATTATCGCTAGGCTCAAAACGAACTACACTGTGGTCGCATAACTTCAACGACACCGCTAAGCTTCTCATTAAGCCATAGTATACACACTTTACTGTAAATTGATCCATCTACAAGTTGTAAAGTTAGAATTTGAGTATTTTGCAACCAAAATCCAGCCTGTAAAGATGGATTAGTGAGTAGATGAGCCTCTGTGGACTCGTTTAGCCGCTTGTTAGCCACCGCCTTTTTAAAGACACGTACAAGCTTTGTAATATAAATGTGGGGTATTTACTGGCATATTTGATCGCATAGAACAACACGTGAAAATGTCTCAAGCCTGTGTTAACCACAGAGCTTATTTTAGGCATTTAAATGAAGAAGCATAAAAAAAAAACTATCGACTCTGAGACGAGGGAACCGGAAGCTCAAAAATGCTAACTTATCTTATGGGTTTAGGACTCACTCTGGCTGTGGTCTATGGGAAGAATTGGCCTGATGATGCCACTAAATTAAAACCACAAATGTGTCAACGTAATGTTGGCTTTCGAGGAACAGTCAAGGGATCACCACTTCCGTTTGGGTTCAACCTCTGGGGCCCATTAATGTCTGTACAAAATCTGAATGAGATATTTCAGTCTGAACCAAAGATTCTGGACCAGCAGACTAACAGTGCCAACCCACCTCACCAGCATGGCTACAAAGGCTGACGTAACCCCGATCATACAGCTAAAACTGATCTATAAATATACAGTGAGAACAATGTAGGGTCGGCCAACTCCCAGTGGATCATTAGGACAATCTCTTTGACTTCCTACTGCGTTTACTGACCTCCGGTTTGGGACAAACCACTGATTAGAAGAATAATAGGCCAATGAAGAGGTCATGAAAAACAGATTGATGGACTTTAATGGTCATAAATTTAAAGATTTATTAGGAGAATCAGTTTCAGTTTGGAGAATAAATGTCAGATGCAGACGACAGATTAGAGACGGAGCTGACTATGATTTCTCACACAGATTGAAACACAGAACTGGATCCACACCCAAGAAACCAAGGTCAGTGTCAGAGTGATTCACACCTCTCATTTTGCAGATACAAGCTACTTCCTGTTTTAGTTGTTGCCATAGTGACAAAGTTCCCCTGAAAAAAATAAACAAGCGTGTTTCAAACAAATGTGAAAAACCATCTCAAGGTTCAACTTCTGTTTTTTCTTCCCCACGTAAACCACACTGGATGTTCTCCCGTGTGTTTGACACGTGCTGCATGAATATAAAATGTCTTGTCTGCTGTTGCTGAATTGCCTGCTACATCTTTTATATGAAGACTAATTTAAATACAGCTCCAAAGTAAAACACTGAAAGTAACTTCCACACCGATAAGATAAGCGACAGAGAGACTCTGAAGACAAATGATTATCCAGTTTGTTTCCTTCCCGGAACAATGTCTGTCCCAGTTTCTACTCTCTCTGGAGAAACATTGACACAAACCGCAAAGACGACCCACTCCCTCAATGAAAACTTGGGTCAATATTGAACATTTGCTTTGTTTGATAAATCTCTTCTCCACCAAGTGAACATACTCACCATCTCATGTCTGTCCCATAGCACATGCACAGAACACTCAATCACCGCCAGTCTGGAGACGTAAACGTGTTCACCTTAGTTGAACTTAAAAGCTGTTGGAACATAAATGTGAGCTGAAGTCTAAGTGGGTCACATTTCCCATTGAAAGGTGCAATATCTAAGAATCATTAGCTCGTTAGCTAATTAGCTCCATTAGTTGTAGGGGAGTGTGCAGGTATGAACAGTGGCTAGTTGGTTAGCATACTGATTTCAGTAGGTATCTCCACAACACAATACTCAAAATGTTAAAACTCTTCATCTTCTTGATAATTTCAGTTGGATGTTTTCAACTAAGATTGAAACTTAACGCACTTTTAATAAGGGGTTTCGAAAGCAAAAGCAAACAAAGGAGGGGCATTTTTTCTGTAGCCAGACCAGCCTGGTAATAACCAAACGGTTAACTGAGGCTCCGGAGTTATTAACTGGCTCGCTTTGCTGTATGACATAACAGCAGCGCAAAGAAGGGAAAGAACACAGTAGCTGGACAGCTGTATACTGGGAATGACCGACCCCTAAATTAAGACACCAGACTGCTGAGTCAGCCAATACACATCAAAAAAAACATTTCCATGATGGTTACGCAGTGAGGACACACACATGCACTCTCGTCAGACGTCCTTGTGGTCGGGAATCCTTGTGGTGATGGCTGACTAATGGCACCTCCTCAGCATTCCTGTCGGGCGACGTGCCTTTTTCCCTCCAAACCCGGCGCAGGCACTGGAATGCGACTGGAGGAGATCGTGAGATGTCCATATACGTGCAGAGCTGCTGAGGTTGAAACCCGACCATTCGCTCTCTAAACATCCAGTGAATTTGAGCATTTGCACAGATGCGGTGTAAAGTGCTGTGTGTGTGTGTGTGTAACATATCGGCGCAGGGGAGAGCGTGTGATCTCGTGGGATTAATTAGACGGATGTTTGTGTGTTTATCTGACAGTTTAAACTTCCTGTTCCTTCTTCCTGCTTGCTGAGATGCGATCAGAAATCCATCTGCTTGTGCTGGAGGTCTCTGAGGAGGTGAGAGAGGTTGTCAGGGGTGTGTCCCCGTCGGCCCACGGATGAGCTCTGCCTGAATGAACTACCCTGGCGTCACGGGAGCATGACTGGAGTGCTTCAAAAGGCCGGGCTTTGTGCAATGACAACAAAACGAGGGCCCCGCTTGTGTTTGGGTGCTGGGACGGCCGAGCGGGCGTGTTTGGACAGTGAGTGTCACAGAGTACTGTATAGCCATCTGGAATGTCCTGTGTCATCCCCCCGACGCGGGCCGTACTCTCAGCCAGAACGGCGGCGATAAGCCACGGTAATCTCACCGCCACAGGTGAAATGTTTACGGATGCCACGCCGCTTCTGGTTAGTTTGCATGTGCTTCCTTTGAAACAGGATGCACTCAAGGCCTTTCTGAGAAATGGCATGAAGGTATAAATGAAGTGTACCAGCGCAGACAGAAGAAGGAAGTGGAAGTATGAGGTGGTAATTTCACGGCGGGCTTCGCCAGTTTGCCTGCATCCCAGTTAAAAGACGACTGAATAGAGAAGTGCTGGTGGTAAGGGAAAACGGGGAGACCAGAGGAAATCCTGTCAACAATGGTTGAACAAACTTGAGCGTGAGATAATGTGGATGAGAGCAAGCCTCTCACCAACCCTGCTGATCACTCACAAAGCCTGTTCACACAGGGAAATATGTGTCTGTCTGTGAGTGGGAGACCAGAGACAGAGTCAGGGATGGACTCAACTATCGAGTTCCTTTTATAAGTGGAAAAATAATTGATTAGGGAACCTGATTTTATCCTCAGAAAACACTACCTCACTAGACAGAGAAATTCATAAAAAAATCAATTTGAAAGCCTCTCGACTGATAAAACATAAATGGTTCCACGCTTTGATAAAGCTCACAGGAACCGGGAGGGGCTGGACGGCGGCTCAGGAAAAGGGTGGTGTTGCGGACCGGGGGACTGCAACCAACCACCCACCCACCCCTGTGTGATTTATCCCTCCTCAATCAAGAAGTGCTTCCCGGCCCTCGTCGGGTGTTTAGTCAGTCGGCACTCCTGCTATTCGGACCAAAGCATTCACCACGCGGCGCATCTGAAGGACGTCCAAATATCAGCACAACAGAAGTGCACTCTCGCTGGCTTCGGTCGCCATGGCAACTGCCTCCATCACTTCCAGCACCACGCTGTGTGTCCGTGAGTCTGACCTACAAGGCAGCCCGAGCGCGAGCGCAGATCTTCAAGACCCTGCGCGCAGTTCATCAAAACCTCAGTGGGAACAAATCAGATTCCTCCTGTCTGGCGGCTCTCTTATCCAGCTGTTACACATAACGAGATTGCTGGGCGGAGATTGGCGGGTGGCGGTCGGAGCAGTAAATGTCAGGCGGTGGCAAGAAAAGCGGAGGAAATGTCAGCATCTGTTTTGGTGCATTTTAGCGGAGCTGATATTTGGAGGGGGCATTGTTCAACCGCTCTGCTCAGCAGCTCCGGCAGCAGTTGTCGAGCTGATAACCAAAATGTGACAAGGCAGCGAGGTCTAATAAAGGAACATGATTTCATCATCTTGACAAACAGTACCAACTAAGGGCATTACAGCATCAAGAGCCAGGATAGTCTACTTTGTTACATATTTGGTGTATTGCATAATTGCATTCCAATGACACAAGGAGGATCCATCTCTTTGGGGTTGGTACAAGACCAGGAGACACCTAATGATCATTTTTAAGAATATGTACAGGCGGTTATCACTTGCTCTGAGCATTTTAACACCTTCTTCCTGTCAGTGTGCTGCCGTGGTGACATCTCTCTCATCTATGGGTGTTAAAAAAACACAAAGAACTCCACACGCACACATTTGTGCTCACTTCCTGCCGTTTTAGAGTGCGATTTTTTTGAAATATTCGCTTTGATGGGAACTCGCGTTGGGTTTTTGCCGACGTAGGCAGCCGCGTCAATTTTCTGCATTTGACAGGATTGATGTCAGGCTGATCCTTGAAGCGACTGTATCTCCTCCCGGCAGCTGGCGAGGTCGTACACACGGATATAATACCACTGCTCACTCAGAAATAACACATTTACATTCAGAGATAGGCGGGAGAACGGGATTAGCCTGGCTCAAGCTGAGAGATGACGCCAGATGATAGCATCTCCAATGTGCTGGAATAACATATATGCTTTAACTGAACCATTTTCAAATATACAAAGAAATCGGAGAAGCTGAATGACGGAGAAGCAACGAAGCTACACATCACCGACCCTCCCAAGTGTTAAAGTGTTTTTGTCCTCTCCTCACTTTTGTCCGAGTGGACCTTCCATTACCGTGGCAACTACCACCGTGGAAGCCGTATGTGTGTGTCGAGCCGAACACTGAGCATACTGTAGAAAAACAGCTGGGCTGTGCCAATTGCCTGCACCCACCCCCCCACCCCACCCTCCCGCCTGTACACAGTGTCTTACTCTTGCATACATCTCTATCTGATACCACAGCAACCACATAAAGTGCTCTCGCTCCAAAGTCATTCAGGAGAGCTGCAGTTTCAGAGCCGTCGCTGGAGTCACTTTCACATGTTGGTTTTCTCTACAGCGCCGGCCGCAGCAGCTCGGATATCTATTCTATTCCACCAACTCCGGTTCATTGCCACCTGCGTACTCCACAACCCACTTTGGGTAATTTACATTCAGAGTTCAAAATGCAGAAAATAACACAAAGAAGAGCCTTGAATTCAAGTTCGAGCCCTGTCAAACTGCTTCAACAGCAGCCGTGTTCTCATTGTAGATGCTGCTCTCGTGTCAGTGTGTGTAAAAAATGGAAATCTAAGTTTCAGAGAAAGTCTGGAATCACATTCCAGCAGCTCCCTCCGTCATCTAACATTGAAACAATACCAAACCCCCGCTCATGCATATCTAGGATCAGCTCTGCCCGACTGGTGCTGATACATATGTAAGCAGCTGTTCCGCCCGCGTTACGGCGAAGATAAACATCTGCCAGCGGAGGCTGACCTGTATACTCAGCCCAGCAAATTATCTTAATTGGCTTCTATGAAATAATATTATGTAATCTCTTTAGATTCTAATTAAACAGGAGCCGACACACAGACACATCTGTGGTTTCCCTGGTAGCGGTGCAACATCATGGAGGCGGGGAGGAACGCGTTTTTAATGAGGCGCGCAGACAGTTCAAAGTTAAACAATGTGCTTTATTGGCATCTAAGGAAACCAACAACTAAATGGCCATTTTTATTTTTGTATAGTTGTTTTTGTGTTCATGTCTGTCACGAGGCATGAAATAAGTTAAAACATATTAACATGAACAATGAGTTAAGTCTGTTTGAATTTGCAACAACAGGAAATGGTTTGAACAGGATTTCCCTCGATGTTCAATAATAAATATCTTTGACAAATGAACATGTGGGGTTTTTGTTTTACAGAATCGTTTGGATGTGTATTAATAGTGACACAGATTTGATACACTGGGACTGAAAAATAGAACTAGAATAACCATTTTATATATACAACACTGGTGTGATGGAGCAACCTCCCCTGTTACAGTGTGTGGGATGCACCCTGCCATGCAGCTTCTGTCTCGTCTTGCTGCGAGAACCCTCTACCGCTCTGGCAGAAGCCGATTTTAACCCCTCCATCACAAAGCCTGCCGATTATCTGTCAGAAGCAAGCCACAAACAGCAGTTTATACTATGTACAAGCCTACTTTGTACGCCTTTAATCCAAGCACGAGAACGGGAATCAAATTTTTAAGAGCTCTTGGCTTGTGAAAGCACGAGTCAGGCTTTGTCATGCAGGTGGTTCTCGCTTCCTCTGGATCCCTTCCACACGGCTATTTCACTTTGTCTTCCTCAGGCGAGGGCCATGCGCTGCGGTTGTTCTAAGTTGGCACGGAATTTGTCGAGAAACCGCGAGGCCAGCTCGTCATCCACCAGCCTTCCGTCGCTGGACAGCGTGACTGTCATCAGCTGCTGGGTGCGCAGCGTCTGGTCGTCCTCGCACAGCCGCAGCTCGGCCCTGGAGGTCCCGACGGCGAGGATGCACGCCTGAGGGGGGTTGATCACGGCGCTGAAGCCGCTGATACCAAACATCCCCAGGTTGGATATACTGGCGTTGAGAGAAGGAAGATGAGACAGTGCACATATTACATCATTAGCTGAAGCTCAGCAGGGGACAGAAAATGCATAAGAATTAACAAAGTGGACGTAATCGTGGTTCTATAACCGGCTCCTTGAAGCAAAAGAGAGCATTACATCTTAGAGCGGGTGAATAAAAAATGAGAGGGCGAAGTGAGTACATATAAACTGGCTGTGAACATCTTATCTTACAAGAGAGAACACTGATCAGTGAAGATTAACACAGCGGCGCTCACCGTCCGAATGTCTCCCTAAATGTTCTGTATGGTGAGCAAGACTGACCCGGGGGCAGTGTTCGGCTTGCCTTAATGAGAATTATAGCTCAGGGGGCGATGGAAAAATGAACAGAGGAAGGGCGTACACATATATCCTCAGGAGGACAAAGAGGGCTGCATCTCCATAGGAATTCATCGCTCCTCCCTGACACAGAAACCCCATTTACGTCTAAATGACACCATTAATTCTAATGAGTTGAAAAGCCTCCCTTCCACTTTTCTGCAATTGATGGCGCAGTAACTGATGGCGCTTGTCGCCCAGGACCACATTCAGTTCAGGCACCAATGAAATGTAGAATATGCATAATGTATTGACTATCTGTGGGACCGGATTTAAGTCACAGTGGCGGAAATTTATGATGACTATCTTATCTCTGCGCCACACAGGAAATTGTGAAACAGAATTAGGTGTTAGAAAAAGACAGGGCCGCTGCTCCCACGTACCAAAAGTCAGTTTATTGAATTAATATAATTGAGTTGTGCTAAAGAGTGAAGATTGAAGAGGACAGACAGCATACAGTTTTATCTTTTTTTTACTTTCCATACACCTTTTTATTCTTTTACTCAAGAGATGATGTTTACCTGAATGAGCCTCCCTGGTACTCCTCGGGGAGAAGCTTCCCGTCTCGAGCCTTCCGGGCCAGTGCCTACGGAAACGTTACATGTCAATCAATCTATAGAGCCATACACGTAAGACAGAAAGAAGCTAATATCCAAACCATTAGAAATAGACCTGAGCTCCGGGTTTGACATTTAACCAGACCAGCAGTTTTATTCTTAATGCTAAAGCCAGCATGCTAACACTCTCAAAATGACAAAGCTAATGAGCTGATGCTATGCAGGACTAATGTTTATTATGTTCACCCTCTTGGTAAAGTGGATTAGCATGCTAACACTTGCTAATTAGACTAAACAAAGTTATATTACTGGACAAAATGAAATGTTGATCTGATGATGGTGCAGGTGTCAGGGGACATCAGGGGATACATTTTATGGCAACTGACATTTCACTCAACCTCACAGCGGCACTAAAGGAAAAGTCAGGGGACCAGCAATGGTTCATCCTCCCTGTGCCATGAAGGCCATTGAAAAATGTTATGCTCATCCACAAAGTAGATTATGAGATATTTCTCAGGCTAAATGAAAAACTTAACCTGCTGGTGGCGCTACAGATAAAGTCAGGGGACGATCAGATTTGGTAGAATACATCCTCAGAGGACCATGAATATCTGTACTGTATTTCAGGGCAATACATACCGAATAGTCTGCTATCCAACAATGCCATCTGGACCTATGCTGTTAGCATCCTGGCAAAGCTAGACACCATTAAAGCAATGCTACAGTATTGTGTAAGTTCTGTTGTACTGAAACTAGTCAACTAGGCACAAAAGACTTCTACTTCAGACAGAAGTTGTTCTCAAACAGAGCAATTCTCCTAAGGTGTTGAAAGCCTTTCTGTCACAGATTTGCACCATTCAGACCCATTGGTGACAGACCACGGGGGTTAATTTTCCAACGCCGTGTTGAAGGAAAATAATTAAATGTCCAATAGCCAGCCCTGAGATAAATGGAAAACTATCAGACTGTGCATTGCTAAAATGAAGAAGGGGAATTGACAACACCCAGAGGGGACGATGAGACATCTAGTGGGGAAAACTAACACATTACTGAAGCCAGGTTCTGTCGGCGCATGAGCGAGAGCGACAACCTCGGAGAAAACACAGCGCATCTGTCAATAAAGAACAAAGTGCGTCGATGGTCCCTTGTGTGAGAATGTGTGCATGCACAATGCAATCCGACAGACCTTTACCAAGAAGCGATCCTGCGACTCTCTAAACGTACCCCTGATTAAATACAGGCTAAGCTGAACTACAGACCTGGAATAACGGGGCTGTTAAAAATCCATTTCTCTCAGTCAGGTAGAGAACGCTGGTTAGACACCAGGTCTTCATTCAAAATGAAACTTTATTCAAATGGCAATGAAGTGTAAAAGGTTAATGCAGCGCCACAACTAAGACAGAAAGTCGAGAGTGACTCACTGGATCATGAGACGCAGTGGGATACGGTGGGCACACTCGAGATAAGAGCTCTGAATACAAAAGCCGTCCGATGTTCCGCTCCATCACATCGATAGCCGGCAGCGACCTCGCCGTGCTTCATTCCCACCACATGTTGATTTTAATCTGAGACCAATAAGGACTTGCAAATGCAGATTTCACTCAAGGCTGCGGCATAACCATGAGGAGCAGTGGGCGGTAAACCACATTTTGAAGGCTCAAGTGGACTGAAATGTTTTAGCCCTCATCAGCCGTATCCGCTGTTGTTTTGAGGTGTTTATGTAAGGTTTTCATTTAGTGATTTCATCGCTTGGCATTAACAATTTTGAACTGGAGGTCATCGAAAGTGTTTCGTAATTTCACATTACTTTAGAAAGGCCGACAAAAACCTCACAAACCATATCTTCCTCCGAGGTTTACACCAAAGCACCGTATTCACAGCTAGCTTTGCCAACACTTAGAGTTTAGCGCTGGTGTGCTGCTAAGATCACGGGCCATCTACATCACGAGATCTGTTTGCACGGATTAACGCCATTACGGCCCAGTCATAAATGCTGAACTCTTGAGTGGAAGTGTGTCTAAAACCTAATTACACAGCCGCTCGCTCCCTCCCTCCTTCAACAACTCTCACTGTGACACCCACAGACAAACTGTGTGTATTCCCCCCAAAAACCACCACGCACACTCTCGCTCCTGCCAAGTTGAAATTGGTACTGTCACGACTGTGAATACAACCACGCCAATACTGCTTCAGCCACCGTCGATGCAGCTACATTACAGCTGCCACTATCACTGTCATCACTACTATTACTGTCACTGAGACTGGAATGTTATGTCAGCACTGTTCTGGATGATTTATTCTCATTGCGGTAAAGTCTACAGCGCTACTGACGACACTATTTTACATTTTATGGAAACAGTCGAGGGTCTTCCATCATATCTTCACTTAAACATCCTGCATGTGCCCTCAACATTTAAATATATAACACCAGGTCACTGCTGGTGAGAGAAACTTCATTAACCACCCTCATCTTGAGAAAATTCGTCCGTGTGATCTGTGTGTTTGTCTGTGTTTTTAAGGAGAAGCAGGAGTGTGTGTCTGTACATGCATATCAGGTTTTCAGAACACATTTATGTGTTTGCGAATAAACGCCTGTCCCCAGCTGCTGGCTGAGCGCAGGGGGAAAGAGCTGACCATTGTTGCTTTGTTTTCCATCTGTGGCCAGTGACAGCTGAGACCTGCAACCTAACAACCCCCAAAAATAAAAATATCCAAAATACAATCGGTTATCTAGCAGATCCATCCGGTCGATCTCAAACTGCTATTGCTACACTGACAGCAAGGAAAAAACAATTAGTTTGTATGCAATGCATCTTGCCAAGAAGGTGAGTAAAAGTCTACAGGTGCCAACAGAATTGGTTTTCGCAGACAGCTGGACCGCAGTCAAGTTTCAGCTGCCTTATCTATTCTCACAAATCAGCAGCAGAACTGTGATACACTCAACGACCCCGGAGCTGAAAGTTACCATCTACCAAAAGCAAAGAAAGCACAAGAAATATACCCCTGCTAGAAGGCATTACAACAAGATTACCTCATAACATATAACAGTTTATAATGTTTTCTTGGTTTTAATTACCCCTGTGGTATTTTACCTGAGCGTTAGCCGAGATCTCCTGCACCCCTTTGCTCGCGGCGTCCTTGATGATGGGGGTGATGAGGCCCTTGTCGGTCGCCACCGCGATTGCAATGTGGATTGAATCTAGCGCACGGGGTCCGTCGTCAGACCAGGTCACGTTCACCTCTGGCATTTCCTAGGAAAAAAATGTGAAAGGTCAGCCCAGGTTCTGACAGATATCGAGAAGGGACAAACCACAAGACGATGAGAGATAAACAAAAACCTTCCTGCTTTGGTTACACGGTGCTTACGTGGAGCTCATGGGCGCTGAGAAGCAAACAAAAGTCTGATACAAGACTTAAAACGTGTATAAAATGACCTGTGGCATTTAAAGTAATCAATTATGATAACATTCAAAAAACCATGCATCGATTTTGTGGTGAATGTAGACACTTTCTATCAGACAAGCAAATCTAATTAATCTGCAGATTTCTACTCAGTTTGATCTTGAAATTATTTTCAATAGAAAAACATCCAGTTTGAATTCAGGTTGAGGTTCAATCTGTGTATCAAAGGTACAGTGAAACAAGCGCACCAGATGGTTAAAAAGGTGAACCAAATTTAGCCTCAGAAGCTACGCCCTGCTGCATCAAGGTCAGCTCAGGGGAAAGTCCAGGTCCTTTTTCCAGGTTACAGATGTTATAGTGTTACACAACTGAAACACACATCGCCGTTGAGCGCAGGAGCCAATCCAGAGCGGTGTTTTGGCCATGTGAGACATTGTACTAACAGCATGAGAGAGAGAGACACGCGGTGCTTTAGCATTTTACACTCGCATTATGTGGGAAATGTACCCGTTTTTGTTCCACATTCCTCACATTTACTGTCACACATGCACCCGACAGCTCAGGTTTTCTCAGCTGTTGCTCTGCGCTTCATCAATATCTTCCTCCGGACAGCAGCATGATGCAACGATGAGCTCCCGTGATGTCTGGCACATGTTTTAATGCTAAGGGCCAACACATTTACATAGGGAAGCGCAGAATATCCCACGATAAGTGATAAAGTAGATGATAAGACTTTCTCATTGCTGCCAGAGAACTGCATCTGCTAACTTCTCATACATTCCTCAAATCATCATCAATCACTACTTTTCTTCCTCTGCTGCATTTATTTTGGGAATAAAACTAATTAAAATGCTGTAAAATGTAATTTGTCTCTAAATTTGTGTTTTTTAAAAACTGCTTAGGGAGTTGGCTTATTTCCCCATCAATTAACTTCAGAAAACAAAAAACTAAAACAAAACGAACAGAGTCTAATCTATATTTAGTCTCCCTCTGCAACTTTACAGCAATAAAAAACACGTTAACTGCACGGTACAAAAACGGTTTTGGTCTCTATCGCTAATTTCCCCGGACGTCACAACTGTCCTGGGAGTAAATTTATATATAACTCACTCATCTAAATTATATTATGGCTTAAAGTTATGTAGAATTCGGGGCGTGGCTGCTTTGAGTGACAGCCAGCCGCTAGCTTTCTAGCTCGCTGTCATCGAGCCGGCTCTGCAGAGATAGCGGCGGCTGAAGCCACCCCGCTGAGAGCTCTTCAGAAATTGGAAATCGGTTACATCACAGAGACTGTATTCTGTGTTTTTATGCAGCCTGTGGTTGATTCACCACCTGAATAAATCAGCAGTGAGGACAACTGAGAAACCTTGCTGCAGAAGACTTAAAAGACTATATACCTCTACACACAGCAGCTGAATAACCGTGTGGTATATTACAGGTATTTACTCTTCAAGGATGGATAAACAAAGATGTTCAGGTTAGATTAACAACAGAAGTGATTCTCAACAATACTTACTTTAAGTGTGACAGCAGCTGCCTTGATAATGAAATCATTCACAGACACTTTGATTTGTTCTGAAAAAGACAAAAAAGAAACAGTCCGTGAGCCCAGTTCAAGGTCGAGTAGGAATCAGCACAGGAGATTTTTTGCTTATAATCATGGTTCAGACTATGAGATGGCATCTTTAAGAGGTGTTCAAGCTGCACAGATAAGGCTGAAGACAGATAAAGGGGTGACGACAAATGGAAAAATTGTATTCTGGTCAAGATGAGTGAGTGATCCTGCACAGTCAGGGGAAAGAATAATCTCATATCTTCAACTTCTTGATCAGAAAAAGTCCCTCTCTGTGATGACTGAGTCACGACCATTTGCTCCTCTCTCTCTCTCTCTCTCTGTGTGTGACACCATCGGCCCAGGCCTCGCACCGCCGCCAACTTTTTACTGGTGTCCATTAGTGCAGTACCAGACAGTTATGAATGCTGCGAGCGGGATGATTAACGAGCTAACCGTGAAATCGCTGCTGCTCCTGAACAATGAGGGTCCACAAAAACAACCGGGCGGAGAGAATCCCCTCAGTACACACACGACCTCGCTAATAGGTCTGGAATGGCCGTCCCATTTCCTCCATCACAGAGACAGGACCCGGAGAGATTTACGGTTTGTTTGACAGCTGGGCATTGTTAAGCTAAATACAGCCGACTACGTGATAGCGTGTAGAACTAAGAATAGGAAACTTACATAGCACAATTGCAGAAAATGGCCCAAAGTAAGCATGGGATACATTTTAGGGATTCTTGAAAAGCAGCCGTTATGGATAAATATTTTCTTGGCTGAAAAATGTACTGTTGTGACGCACGAACGACGTTCCCTTTCCCTTAACCTTTGTTGACCTTTAGCACACACATGCTGGTGGGTCTTGCACAAGAAGCTGCGGTTAGCTGACGGTTGACTGGGGAAGTTGCTACAGAAGGCTCCGAGGCCCAGACAATACAAGAGCTGCTTGCCAAAACATCAAGAGAGACACTGCTAGATCCTTTTAGTGTTGTATTTATTATTCAGGCTCTACCAGGTACAGTCCACTCATACACTGCACAGCAAATTTACCTTACTACCTCCTTTTTACACTGCCTTTTAATCCTTTTCCAGAGTCTTGTAACACTTTTCTTCATCTTGAATACTGTCATTTATTGCAAAAAAGGTGCACCGAAGAGCCAGCACCCGAAAGAATCCATTTGAAACACTTTGAACCAGAGAGAAATGATTACCCTGGTGGAGTACTCTGCAGTCCTGTAAGCACAAAGTATCAACTATATGAGAGCCGCGCTGTTGTGAATGAAAACAGCTTCAATTTCTACGATTTCTCTGTCATTGAACTTGCTGACACAATGTGCTCTCCCCAACTCGAGCGAACGATTTCAAGCGAGCAGACTCAGCCGCCGCTGTTTGTCAAAAAGTGAGCAATTACAGATTAGAGTTCTGCGAGTATGAAAAGCTCCGCGTTATCAAGATCCGATCGGTCTTGTGTTGTAAAGTGTGGTGTGAAGAAAGAGCAGATCTGATCAGAGTAGGACATGGACGTGTCTGAGATACCGTAACGAACAATTATGATTCAGTCATTTATACCCACGTCATAACAGATGAACTCTCACACGCCCACAACACGATGGGTTATTCTTAGACGGAAGGAAAAAATACACACAGTTCGTCCTTATCAGAAAAACAAATCTGTGGAATGGCGGAGGTGTGTGTGCATGTTGGTTTGAACAAGACGTACAGGACTACCCTGACTGAGAGGACATGTAACGTGACTGTCCTCTTTGTCCAGCGAGCAGTCATGTGAAAACCCTGAAATCCACATCTTCATGGAAAAGTTTCCTCCCAGATGTTACTGTCGGATTGAAGGACACGATACCAACACATGCGTGTCATGAACAGATTCATCTCCCCTCAGTGTTTCCTGTTTTTTACCGTTGGCCAGGTCCTTGCGGAGGTGCATGATGGCAGCCATGTCACAGTCGACCGAGGCGTACGCGTGGGGGATGGTGGTCTTCGATTGCGTTAGCCTTTGAGCGATAACGCGGCGGACGTTTGAGGCCGGGATCTCGGTGAAAGTGCCCTGAGGAGGACAAGTGGGAAAGGGGAGGTTAATAATTGAATGAGGAGAAAAACGGCAATTTGAGAGAGACAACGGAAAAAAGACAAGAGAGACAAGCAGAGTGATAGTCAGGCATATCTCAGCTGCCGTCAATCACTCAATAAACGCAGGCTGTTAAACAATGTGAAGATGCTATTGACAAGCTTGTTACAATGAGTTAATGATTGGTTAGGACAAAACAAAAATGTCAGCATCTGGTTATTTATAGACCCAGTCGCTGACGTCAATAGGTCAGAATTTACAACGTAAAGACTCATGTAGACTTAAATATTATACGGTGGAAAGAAGATGATTAATATCGAGAAGTATTCGGAAATACAGATCTTACTTTCTCAGACGCACTAAAAGAAACGGACCCTTTTTGCCCCGCGCTCCAATAACAGTTGAAGCTCGAAAGCTTGGCACTTGGATGAACGATGAACAACTTTCCTGTTAAACCCATCTGTGCTATGTGGTAAGTCAATGCGTCTTGATATGAAAAAAAAGTTAAGAAATCATGTTGTATAGAGTCACATCTAGCTAATCTCAGCAAAAACCGAGCCAATGGTCAGGTTACATCAGGAGGAGTAAGCCTGATGTCAGCCAGCTCTGCTTCCTCCTCATTTCTGTGGTAACATTACGAAGATTTGGCTGCTGACGTACTTTTAAGATGACAGAAAAAGATCAAGATACACAAGATGATCATTCGTCCATCCCGTCAGGGCTTTGACACAAGTGTTTAAGTGTGTTTGTGTGTGTGAGAAATAGTGTGAGGAGCGCTCACCGGTGCTCCTGGTTTCCCTGGCACAGAGAGAGGAGGTACGTTGGGCCTGCTGCCTGGGGGTGGAGGGGCAGCTGCCGGGGTGGGGACGGGGCTCGGGGGAGCCGGAGCAGCCATGGCCGGGGCAGCTTTGGGAGCGGGAGACGTCTTCAAGAGATTCAACGCATCTCTGTTAAAGTAAAAACAAATTCAGTACAATCATTTTTACATTTCTATATGATAAAATGTAACAATATCACATGATTACTGGACACAGGCTTCACTCTCCATCTCTATTATTGGCAGACTTTACACACGTCTTTATCAGAGTAAACAGGGTTAACTAGGCCACTTGGTTTTTTCCATTATGGAGACAGAGTGGGAGAATGAGGTAGCGTGGTCAGAGATAAAAGGTGCCACAACCAGACGTGCTTCAAAACCAAACAACAAAACCTCAAACATACGCAACGTGTCATGACCCAGATGTAATACTGTAGCGAAGCACAAACATTTATACGGGAACAAACGCTTCCCAGCGCCTTCTGAAATATTTTGGCCCTCATGCTTTTGTTTCTATTTAATTTGGGTGCGTCTTTGTCGAGCTGCGCTAGTAAACTGTGATTCACAGCGTGGCCCTGTAGAAGAGATGAACTGTGCTATTTCAAGTCGCTGGAAAATTTTTATTCTTTTCATCGTGTTTTTCTTCATTTTCGGTATTTATTCATGACGGCCTGATTTTTATTTTTTTACTGTGAAAAACTGAATCATGAAAAGTGCCGTCATTTTTTCATTTCGCTTTGACTATTATAAATTAAATTACAAGCGTATGAAACAACACTGGCGCAGTATAATAATGCATTATTCACCCATATGCGCCCGCTTGGCGAGCTTATAAGCAGCACTCGGCTAGTTCTGCCTGGTCTGTATTTGTGTCAGGCGTGTGGAGAGAGGTAACTCCAGGTTATCCTGCAGTGGATGGGCGTCATGAGAATCATTTGCTAGTCACAAACAAACCCCATCAGGGTAAGGATCGGGCCAGGCAGGATCAGATGTCAGCTGCGGCAGGGGACGAGCTTATTCATAATGCTGGCTTCATCATCCTTCGCTGCTTTTCATACGGCATCGTTTTCCTAAGGCACTATAAAAAAAAAATAGCACAGACTAATTAAATTTGGGTACAGACACCTAATGTTGTGCTGCATGGCTGAAAGACTTTACATCTCTGGTGACTGTGAATTCCCCACTTGCAGATCATCCCACAGATAACTAATGCCAGTTAGATGTGACATTTCTCTGTATGAGGTTTTTCCACAGGCAGAATACGTCAAATACGTAATATTGCTGCTGTTTTTACAGCGATAGCAAAAAAAAAATTAAACTGCTGTTTGCTCTGCTTCTTTGTTCAGTGAAAACATACATGTAAAGAAAGAGGGAATCACAATTTAATGAAAGATCTGTCCTGGATTTTTATTTTTCCACCCATTCATTTTGGTCTCAGCAGCAGAAAGAGGTGGGAGGGGCAGGTATCAGGTGCGCCTGCTTGGAGCTCTCTGGTTCCACCTCAGTGCACTGGGTTCCACCTACCCACACACACATCCAGCCTTTTGTCTGGACCAGCTGCCTCTGACCTCACCATGTAGCGGGAACAGTCTGGGCCCCACAGCTATTTTCTCCTCGTCCCTCTCCGGGCTTCATCCTTTTATTTATTCTTGCACACTAGCTCCCCCCTCCCACCTCCTCCCTTCCCTTCTCTCACTGATGGGGGTATTTGTTTGTGGAGGCAACTTGGAAATCCCCCAGCTAACCTGAGCGGACCACATAGACGGTTTTATGATTAGAAACCACCTCATGGAAAAATGTTAATGCTTTTAAAAAGAGGATGATGCAAATTAGATTTAATGATGAGAGTAAGAAAAAAGGTAAAAAGGATCCAAAATGCTCAGCTGTGCCTTAATGCTCAGTGATAATCTATTAGGTATGTCCCATATAAATTCAACAGGAAGTCAAGTCAACAGCAGCCCACGGTGGCCACTTGCCGATGACGCCATAGAGACCTTTTGTGTAGCTGGATGCCATGTGCTATTCACACTGACCATTTACACCCCTACTGACAACCGAGGCAAAGGAGCCTGTGAAAGACTGGGAGAGGGTGAGCAGAATATTAAAAAGGGTCTGAGGCAGCTCTCACATGCACCTCAGCACACACACACACACACATAAAATGAGCTCCAAATGTACACACACGAGAGCAAACTTTGTCTTCTACTGCCACCTAGGACGGGCAGAGATCGGAGGAACAAAGGGATTGTTGTATCGGAGGCCTTTATCATCCACATTTGAACAATCCATCATGGCTGAAACTGAGTGTGCTGTGGTCTGACTGATGATGTTGACTTTAGTAGGAACAACAGACTACACATACAGCACGTTTGAACTGTGGTGACAAAAAAAGAAAAAGAAAAATGGGTCCAAATCACCACTTCACCCTTCAGGAAGGTGGCATAAACAGCAGTTTCACAGGCTAAGTGTTGCAGGAAGGAGATGTGCCTCGACACAATCTGGTAATATGGCTGAATTTGACCTGCCAGTATTCTTTCAAACAGTCCTTTAATTTAAAAACACAGCCTTCACTACCGTTCCATCGTGTTTCACCTCTAACATACTGTATGTGTGGCTTTTACATACTGTAGGTTCTGTGTGTATTCTGATTATGCATCATAACTTTGGCTAAAGCGCAGCTCTTGTGCTGAACATGCCAGGAAGCCAGGGATCAAGATAACCTCTCTTGTTCAATGAATACCTCTGTTGTTCAAGGTCAAACATTTCCTTAAACCTCCTCTTTTGGGTCAGCCCCTGCAGCAATTCAACCCCTTTCTGAGAGTTTTGCCATTTTCCAATGCTGAACTTCTACGTAGCACGAAGCAAAAAGGTAAATGGTGATTATACAACAATTCATATCGCACTTAGATATTCAACTACTGAAAAATTACATTATACTTGACTTAGTTCAGACTAACAAGCTACTTGTAGACAACAGTACTATTGGCTACATGAAGCAGACAGCCTGAATGGGCTTCCTTGTTAAAGTTTCAAACTGTGTGTTCTGCTTATCTAACTTATAAAGTAAAACGGGTTTACACTAATCAAAGAACAGATTGATATACTGATTGTATGTTCATGTCCTTTATGCACATCATGCATTTCAGGGTTCATTATTTCAACATAAATGGAAGTGTTCCTTGCATTTACTAAGGCTATATTCATTCTGTCTATAGAAAACTACAAACACACACTGGTGGTTTGGCTCACAGGGAGGTTAAACCCATTAAAACATGTACCTGTTACTGTGTTAGTCTCGCCTCTTGGCTAACTTTCTATTTATGACAATGATGAAAGGGAGGGAAACAACAGTAATAGAAATGTGTTTCTTTGTACCAAAATCTGCATTTAAACCTCGCTATGCGTTATGTAACCTGCTATGATCTCATCCCTGGGTTGCGTGACCTCTGCTATTCATGCCCACTATAGATGGGGCCTCACTCGAGCAGAGAGGGTGGAACGGGAGGGGTACCTTTCCCTGGTTTCAGTCTTATCTGATGTGCCAGAGGACAAAGGAGGGGAGAGCGGGTCTGTTCTGCCCTCTCTTGAAGGAGCTAAGCCTATATGAAACTATTCTTTCCAAGGAGATTTGGTTTCCTATAAGAAGCAACAGCCTTTCTACCAAGGCTCAACTATGCTGTGGTGTAAAGATGAATAAATTCTAAAGACGTCAGGACCCATCACAGACAGCTTGCTCATAACTCACTGCACTTCTGTGGATGAATCATTGGTAAAACTTTAAGGGAAGTTTCATTTTTGCAATCACATTCGAAATTGATGTATTCAAAACCTAAAAGACGCTGTTTTTCCAAACAGAAAAGCCACACAGACACACAAATATACGCCTTTCAATCCAAGGCTAGCTGGAGCCTTAAAAGTAAGGCTTTGTGTGGTTGTTTTTGTCTGCGTCTTGGTCAGAAAACTGTTTGGAACAACACATTATTTAATTCAAGCAAACCTCTCAGCATAGATACAGTGTTTTTTTTCTTCAATCGATTCGTGTCCCGAGTCTTTCATTTCCTCCAGCACCTTCCTCTGCTTAGTTTCAGCTTCAAGCCTCCTTTCTGAAGACTTTCCGAGCTAATTAGCTTGCCAGTGCGTCAGTAAGTGAATCATCATCATGCCAAATCAAATCACCGGGATGTAATTAAAACCGCATCACTAATGAAACAATTTAAACTTCAAAACCTAGAAAACATGTTGACACCCACACAGCACGGAGAACGCTTGTGTTCGTTAACCTTGACGACTTTTTACAGCTTTATACCAAAAGACAGAGAGGCACACAAATCAGAAACGACTACAGGAGTGTTTCCTTTTTGATATTTAGTAAAAATTTATATCTTTGAGTTTTCGATTTGTCATTTGTTGGCAGCAAGGGGTCCATTACTGGCCCCAGTCTTCTGTTTTGATAAATAAGGCTGCAAATGAGACATGAGACAATGTTTCTTGAAGGTTAAAAACACCTGTTATTGAGATGGAAAAGATGGGTGTGTATAAACATATAAATACAGGTTTAAATTGGCCTTTTCTGGGACATCTACCACAAGTTGTTATTCTTTACAGTGCTTGGATTATGACGCTTGTTGTATGGTTATCTTTCACCGTCTAAGACATACATCCCCTGAACATATGGCCTGCGTTTCTATGGGCACCAGTGGGTCTCGGAGACTGGGTTGCTATGGCAACCAAAGTTACTTAATGAGATTCCCCAGCAGGGTGTTAGGTGGGTAACGAGAGCATTCAATCAGGTCCCTGCTGACGGCAGGCGGCCATTAGAGCTGTGAGTGAGTGAGTGTGTGTGTGTGTGAGTTCACAGGTCCCTGTAGTGTAAATTCACCACGTAACAGGATTAAAACACATGGAATCGTCGCATTTTTTCACTTATTTAGCATTGTCTTATTCACGCTGCCTACACAGTGTGTATAACCTGCCCTGAGCGGTTTGACATCTCTGTCCTTCAGAGACACTGCAGTGTTACAGCGGCCACAAGGGGACCCGTCCGATCTGAGCCCTGAAGGCTGCTACAATGCTAAACAAGCACCTACACCAACACGTCACTTCCTGTGTGAACCAGGGAAATAAATCGTGGCTTAATGTGAGACTTGTGTCTTTGTAAACCTGTATGTTCGTGGGTTTTTTTTCACTTTCATCTCAGCTAAACACTCAAAAAAATGAAGAACGTACCACCCTGAAATTTTAAGATTAAACTGCAATTATATCATTAAAAAAAAATATATTGTCAAAGTATTTCCATCACGAATAACCAATTAGTTTTGCTTATGCTTGACATAACCTCATAATGGGCATGAAGGTTCTGTAGGATTATTACGTATACCTCACATGGAGTATATAAGGGGTTTTACAGCTGACCCATTCATCCATACTCACTCCTTGGTGATAAGCCCTCTTGGTCCAGTGGCTGTGGCCAATCTTGGGTCCAAACCATTGGTGTCCAGTATGTGTCTTGCGGCTGGACTCAGACGTAACCTGGACAATTGTAAGAGACACACAACTTCACAATAGTTCTAGTTCAAATGTTGTGCTATTGCTTTAATAAACATGATGGTTTTAATAACAGAAATGATTCAATTCAGTCTTTTCTGAATTCTTAGAGAGGCGAATTCCCAATGAATCAAAACCTGGTCCGGCTAAAGGTTATTTTCAGTCTGGCTTTAGGATATCATCGCATGCTGTCACAACAAATGGCAATTAGGGGTGTCACGCTTCTCAAAATCAATGATTCGTTTAAACTTTCAATCTGGCAGCAATTAAACCTTTTTTTTCTCAGCACTGGCAGCTAGGCCTTTGTCAGACTGTCACATTTGTAAAGATCAACAGATCATTGGTTTTATGTCCTGACAACTGTCAAATTCTTCTATAAAAACAGCAGCTTGACTTTATTTCGTGCACACAGGAAGTGTCTCATAGCACACCGGTGCACAGGACACTGGTTAGCTAGCTTTGTGGTCTAAGAGTGTAAGTAGTATAAAAATCGCAACACCCCAAATGGACCTATTGCGTAGCTCAGATACCATTTCCTTTCTTAGTTTAAGTTCTACTGGGCCTGACATTCCTGGCGCTGTCGCCTGATAATTACGCTTGCAGCACAACACGTCCACGTTTCAACTTTCACCCCTGTCACGCTGATGTAGCAAAGGTGCAAATCTGAATATGTGGACGGGTTCAGCAGAAAATGTTTGCATAACAAATAGGCCGTGTTTGGTCCCTGGCAGCTCTCGTGTTTTCCCCAGGTGTATTTATTGTGTAAACAGGGGCAGGTAGGATCTCACACACTGTGGAATGCGGACAGAAAAATGGCCTCATTCAGTGTCTTGGATGGTGGCAGAGGCTGCAAAGCCTGACATCAGCAGTATGGCTGTATACTGAACAAAAAGGGATTAGTTTCATCCTTCCTGTGACTTTATGCTACTGGACCTTGTTGTCCAGCTATGCCAGACTTATCATTTGGCTTTGCTATCAGGATGGTCAAGGAGAGAACTGCCTGTCCATACAGAATATCTACAAGACAAAACATACATCATAATACATCTGAACAGTTTTGAAAACGCCCACAGCTGTTTTCACTTACCCCAAAGTAATATGTTACAGGTTTTACTCTGTAAACAGTACAGAGTCATTTATAGCAAACAAACCCCTTTAGAAGAGTAATTTAGGAACATTGCTTTATACATCGTCATCTGTTACCTAGCATGGCCTGATGTTAGCGCTAAAACTAATTTGGAAATCACACGGTTTAACAACATTGTGACAATAAACTGAATCCCATTGGGTGTACTTTCAGCCTGACAAGTAAACAAAATCAAGCTTAGTTGGTGGCAAAATGATCAGTTCTGGGGCTGAAACAGCATAGAAATCAAAATACTGTTAAGACGGCTAAATTGTACGTTTAGATGTCGACAACCACTGTGGCCCAGAAGACGTGACCCTCCATTAAGGCAACATTAGGCCGGGAGGAGCTGAGTGGAGAGCGAGTATAAACCCACCATAACCTCACCCACTGTTTTGAAGCCTTGAGTTTGGCAATACAGTTACTGCTACCTTGTTTTTTGGAGCCAGTTGTGACCGTATTTAAACAACAGGGTGGATCTGGGAAGGGTTTCCTGACAAGATCTTTGAAACTGAGGACACGTTGTGGTGGCGTAATAATGTCTATTTTAATTTAAATGGGAACTGAGCATCATGTCGGTGTTGATGTGAAACTAGTGAATCAGACCACAAACTCATTGGGAAACTGTTAACTGATGTAATAATTCCACTGAGTGGCGGATGCCAGCAAACCCACTGTCATCTGGTTCATCTTTACAGTAGACAGGTATGATTTCAGCTGATACAAAGACGGAGGGCTGCACTCACGGTCCTGATGTGGCTGGTTTCGGTGGAGGGGGTGGAGGGGGAGCGGCCGGGGGCACGACCGGGGCGGCGGCTGCCTGCGTTGCAGGTGGAGCTGCAGATGGAGCTGGAGCCTCTGGAGGGGGGATCTCAACCTCTTTCCAGTCCTGCCCTTCCTCCACCATGAGGGCGATGAGAGTGCCGAGGCGCACGTTGCGACTGCCCTCCTCCATCTGTAAAAGAGGATGAGAGAGGTACTTGCACAGTGAGAGGAGAGCATCAGTGAAACTGGTTCAGACAGAGCATGAGTGCACCTGAGACCGCTACTGTAGAATAAAGGTGAAGGTCTCCTGTTGGACGATTTTAAAGAAAATCATTTAAAACTAGATGAGGGGAAAGTACGGAAGCGTATTGCATTCACTTGATAAATTTATTTTTTGGTTTGTTTTTCGGAGTAATTATTTGTGTTTTTCGGAGTAATTTATTTTTTTGTCTGTTTTTCGTAATAATTATTTCTGTTTTTCTGAGTAATTTTTTTTCCTGATTTTCTGAATAATTTTTTTTTTTCTGTTTTTCGGACTAATTTTTTTCCTGAGTTTACGGAGCATTTGAAGATCCATTCATTCATTGAGAGCTCGACTTCATGGTTACAAACATGACCGACTTGTTCAGTTTAATCAAGTTTTACTTTGATCTGGGTTTAAGACACTGGGAGATAGTCCTGTCTTTAAGTCATATAGATGATATTATCATTAGTTTGTCAAGGCGTGTATGCGCGGGCAGGAGTCACCATAGGTCCACGACATGGTCCACGGGAGAACGGGAGTCTGTTACAGGTTGGATGTTCTCGCGGAGTTCGAAGTATCTCGATATTTCAGAAAAAAAATTACTCCGAAAACAGGGGAAAAAATTACCACGAAAACAGAGGAAAAAAAAAAATACTCTGAAAAAGAAAAAAAAATTACTCAGAAAAACAGAAATAATTATTCCAAAAAACAGACAAAAAATAAATTACTCAGAAAAACAAGTGAATGCAATACGCTTCCGTAGGAAAGTGATGAAGTTAATCAGTTAACACTGAACAGATAAACATACTGACAGCCATTAACAGGGGTACCTGCCTCGTCATTCACATGACTTCACATCATTCCATTCTCTCTCTTTGTTAACTTAAAAAAGTTATACCAAAGACCTGACTGTACTGAAACAGGTTCTTGGAGTGTAATGGATGCGTTTTTCATGCTGTCAACTATTGATTGAGTATCTTGTTACGGCGTAATCCAAATCCACTGGAAGCATTTTGCTACTCTCTCCCCGAGCTGTCCAAGGTGTTGTTCCTCAATCAATATTGATCAGGCTAAATGAAAGGCCAGGCACAATACACAGGGCTGGGCTGCCGCACTTCATCTCTTTTCAAAAGGTATCCACTTAGCGAGCGGCATCTTAAAGGCGGAGCTCGATGCAGGGAGTTCCTCTTTTCTGTCTTCTTTCTCTCGCAGGGAAAAAATGACAAAAAGATAAAAGACCCCGTAGCTGTGCAGGTGTATTCAGTCATCCAACATCAGCACCGACCAGCCTACAGATGATAACACATGTTTCTACCAACTTGTAAAAGAAAAGAAAGCTGTGATTTCACAATAAAATGATGCAAATGGAAAACACCATAAATTAATTCAGTTGTCAACAAACTCCACCCCCTCCCCCTCCCTCTCGCAGGCCTGCAAAATCAAAAGCAGCACGCAAATGATCATATCCACCTAACTGGAAAGAACAGCGGAATATATGAACACCTGCGCTCGCTGGTAGAAAGAGCTGCACTCTCATGCTTATTCTGAGCTCATTTAGTTCAGTGTAGAGCTAATCGTCCAGCAGCGACGTTATGAAGGTTAAGATGAAGATGAACTTGCAAATCGAGCCAGTAAGTAGCGCTGCAATGCAAAATATTGTTTCATTTGGAAAATACAAACGTTTAACATTCGTGCAGTCGATTTAATGAATAATAAAATAACTACTTTTCCTGAAGGGGACGCGTATTAATCCATATATACACCTATACCTGGGTAGAACATGCTGGTCAACACAACAAGACTATGCTGAGGTTTCCAAACATACTACTGACATAACGTTTGGAGAAAGTATAAACCTTGAACAACAGGTCGGATGTGTGATTAACACAGATCTGCTGTGGGAGGTGATGGATGAGGGTTGAGCATACGGGCCTCTCAGGGAAATCTGTACTCCTGTGAATTTCCACAGAAACCCCTCTCTTCGGTCCCAAAGGCGTTCTTCCACACGGCAGAGACGCAGAGATGCAATATGTTTCCAACAATGCCCGTGGTATCGTGACACAAGCGAAGCTGTGATACGGGGATATGTTGTCAGACGGCGAGCGAGATATCTGTGTTTAACCGGAGAGGAAAACATCTCCCTAAAGAGATCAGATGACTAAAAGATGGGATGCATAATGTACTACATTAACTGCCGGATGACGCAAACACACAGACACACACACGTGTCATTATTCAACAGCGATGAAATGGCAAAAAGGTTTAATTACCAGAGAGCAGAAACAGTTCCGGTGAATAGATAATACTCTTAACATACAGTAGTATATTGACAATTAACACATTACATTATACAGACTATAACTGGACAATCCACCTATATAGATTTGCACCCATCCAAAAATGCCGTGTGCATAATTTGTCTGTAAAATCAAAAAATAAAAAATAAAAATCTCAAAAACCGGGAAAAGCTGTCACATATTTATCCTACCCCTATTGTAGTCAGGGTAAAGCTATAGCGTCTGATCGGATGTAGGTAAATCTTATGTTCCAAACAAATCAGAGTCACATTAAGCTTTACTGACGTGTGGAGGCTGAGTCATATACGAAAACTCTTCCCAAGAAAGTCCCTTTCAGGCAAGTTGCGTCTCTCACAAAAGTGGAAGTTCTGAAAACCCAGACGACACACAGTATGACCGTGAGCACTTTCATCTTGGGACTCGCCACTTCAGAGTTAGTCACACAGCAACACAACACAACACAGCTACCATAGCAATTGGGTGGATTCTCACTGTAAAATCACATGTTCTGTGTACAGTACGCATGATTAGCAGTTGCATAAACAGGTGCTGAGGAGGCTACAGCTGCTCGGGGCTCAACACTGCCATCAAATGGTTAGAGAACACAGTGAAGCCTACGGGTAGTATAGATGACCCCAGCAGTTTTTGCAAATGATTCGTGGATTTGCAGAATCGACTGTGACGGTTAATGTGCATTTTATTTCAACATGGTCACATGATGATGGGACTTCACTTCTAGCTTTTTCAGCAGCACATCTTTCCAAAAAAAATGTACTAAAGCACAGGGAATATTTGAACCAATTCATTTTTGATTACATTTTTGTTTTCAGCACTGACGGCTATGCTATTCTCACAGAGGCTTTTTACAGGTTAGGTTTAGAAGAGTTCAAATAATATTCACTTGAACTAAAGATTACAGAGGTCAACAACAAATATCACCTTCTGGGGATTCAACAGCGAACAACAAAAGATAGAAAAAAGAAAATAAACCCAGCATCTGCAACGCTGTCACTGTTAACGTCGCTACAAGTTGGTTGATTGCATTCGTGCAAACAGGGCAGGTGTCTGAAAGTCCAGCTGCTGGCTACTGGTAGGTTACCTGTACTGTATCATCTTTAAAGTGCTTTATTTCCCTTCAGACAGAAGAGAGTAAGCAGTGGTGGAGAGAAAAAAACACTGGGGGAAATCACCGACCCTGCTTCCGACTTTAATGATTGAAACTGAAATTGAAAGCTCAATTCGATCGAAGATTCGATCGAGTCTTAAGTGGCACAACATAAACGCTTCTCCACTCCTCGCAGCCATCCCTTCTGCTGCATGAAGCTGGACTCACGGCTGTGAAGAACTACAGTCTGCCTGCCCGATCCAGTTTCATCCAAGGCAACATTCTCGCTGTGAAAAGTCTAACAGATCACAGACAGGGCTCTTAAGGGACATCTCCAGAGCCCATCAGCTCGCCTAATGATATTACAAAGCCTAGACTAGACCATTTATGGGGGTTTAACCTACTTATCGCCAAACTGTTATCATACAGCCTTATAAGCCCCCTGACAATCTCAGCCTCAACAGTTTAAAACATCCTTATCGACACATAATTGGTCACTTCGTTCTGGTGGCATCAGATTGTATTTGCACAGTGTACAGTTGGAGGCACATATAGAGCTACGCACAGATCAGCCTCTGATTATGTAGTGTGTGGGTAGGTTTGTTTGTACAAGAGAAAGATAGGGTTTACCTTGAAATGCATACAAACAGGAAAACAGAAAAAAGATCTTGTTCAGGGAGATAGTCAAGACTCTGCTTCTGATCAATAGAGCATGACAGATATAGCACAAAGAAGACTGCAGCCACATCCTTTGTCTCTGCAGCAACAGTGAGACAGTACAATGTAATCTCATACATAAAAACACAAAGACACAATTCGAGCTGCAGCTCCCGAGTCGACTCTTTCCTTCTGAGCATCGTGTTAGTTTAGCTCCGACAATATAACCGCCACATTCTGGGTTTTAGCCTGTCAGGGAGCCTTTCTCACAGGTCACTTTCCTTTTTCAAACCCATATTTTCTCTTGCTCTCCACTCACTCTTTTTCTCCGAAGGCTGGATGCCATAAAAAATAAAGCGTCCCCTTAATCCCAGCCACTTCTGCCCCGATGCCCTGCTGGTCTTTCTCAAAGGAAAATACAGTTTAAAACTAAAACGGCTCAGCCTTTTGGACACATGCCCGCAGGCTATGTTCTCTCATTTTGAAATGGTTTGAATAGAAATTCTGGAGCAAAACAAAATACACAGAGACTTTTCACTCATTTTGACCAAAGGATGTTACATGGTTAGAGAGTGATTTATACCAACAATTGATAAATTGATCCCTTGGATGACAGTTTGTGGAGATGAAGGGGGGAAAGGGAAAGGGGGTGATATATGGGAAACTGACACAATGGGTTGGATATCTTCATCAATTTTTCATCTATTTATACATCTATCATTCCTTTCTGCCACGTTCGTCCTTTAGCAATCACAAACTCGTCCACATTCAGCCACCATCCGATGCACCTGCCGTATCAATCAATTTCCTTGACCTGCATTCTCCATTTCAAGCTCAGCAGAATTCCTCTTTACATATATCTGAACACAGAGCAGCTATGTGCACCTTCAGTACGTATCTGCAAAACAGGCGTGTCGTTTCCTACAGGATATGATTTATTGCTCCCGGGGCAGATTTTCAGATTGAAGCCCTTGGGGGTCAGCGTAGAGCAATACAGTAAGAGTGTGATGAGGTACAGTAATCTGTGTTTGTGGCACTGGTGCTGCCGCTTCTACCCCCCAAACCTCTCCATCCCTGTTCTCTCACCTCCCCAAGAGCTGTGGCTGGAAATTGGTATAGGGCCATAGCAGTACTTGACCCCCATAAATAACCCCTGTGGGGCGTGGAGTCCCACGTCTACCGCTGCCTGTCCTGCATTTAGCCACAGGCAGGCAATTATAGTAGCCTCTAAATTAGAAACCTACTGGGCTCTTGGAGAGCCACAATTACGCCACTGAGCGCTAATGCACTCTGACCCGGACAAAGTGGACGCCACATTGGCCACGCCATGAGAGGGGAGTGTTCGAATCTCTGAGATATTGCCACTAGCTGCCGTTTTTCTTATTAACTATACACACACTGTCTATAACAGAGAGAAAGAGAGGGAGAGCTCGGGGGGCTTATCTAATGCAGACCATCTTTCTCTGCCAGCTTCGGCTCTAAAGCCCCTACCCCCAATTCTTGGGTGGTTGCTATGGAAACTACCTCATCCCCACTGTGGAAGACAAGGATGGAGTAAGGGAATGTGGAAAGGATGGAGGCGAGGGAAAAATAGATGTAAGGCCACGGTTCATAATTGACGATCACCCCTCTGGTAATTAATTGATTCATTGTGTCGTTTCTGTTTGTCGGCTTGTGCGTGTCAGAAAAGAGGGCGTGTCGTCCGTGAACAATGTATCTGTGTGCTCATCTGTGATGGGCGTTCGCTGGCGCAGACTGGCTGTGTATTTGTGTTGCTGTTGTTGTTGTTATGGTCTCACAAACAGACACATCACCTAATTAAAGTCCCTGCTCCACTCAGCTTCACCGGAACGTGAGCATGTCCAGAATTACACGGCCAGGGAACATGTTGTTCAGCTGATAATGCGCTCCTTGTGACACTGAGCAATCATGGGGAACAATCATAGCAAAACCTCACAGTCAGCCCTAAGTGTTTAAAAATAAGGAAGCTAAAAAAAAGTGAACTTAAATCTTGCTTAAACGATGAGGAAACACCACAACCGCTCCCTCCCACTCCACATATGCATGCAGAAGAAGATTAAACAACTTCATCTTTCTGTTGTGGGGGACGAACATGCGGTGGAATAATGATGAAAGACAACTGATCGCTCCGTCTTTGGCAGCCTATTAAAAATTCAAACGACAAACAGCGCAGTGGGGGGGGAGTGGAGAAATATTTGTCACTGAAGACGCCTCGCCAACACTTTGCTGTCGCTGTGTAGGAAGAGCAGATTTAACAAGCGTATCCAATTAGCGCCGGCGATGAAGAATCCTTAATTTAAAATAAATATCACCGGGACTTTATTCTATGTGAATAGAAACGACACTTTACGTCGTTTAAGGCCACTATAGCACATCTTTTAAATACACTAAATACACTCGAGGCTTGAGTACTACGTTATTTGCAGAAAAATTCCCTTATCTAATCATCTCTTGGAGAAGATGTATATGTGTGTTTACATGTGTTTGTGCCCACTCACCAGTATCTTTGCCATGACACCGTCGTCATTAGATTCCATGATAACGACAGCCTTGTCGGTCTCAATCTCGCAAAGGGCATCGCCTGCCGCCACCGCCTCACCTGTAAAAGTAAAGAAACACGTCAGAGACCCTTAAATAGAACACAATCTTCCACTTGACATTTAAAGCCTGTAATTCCTAAACAATCTTTTCATTACAAGGGGTGTCTGACCTTAGTTACAATGCAAATGATTCATCTCAGCTGTGATTGGAAATGCATGAATCATCCAGGGCATGTACGAAAAAAAAAAAAAAACCCACTGCTCTTTCAGTGGGCCTCTGTGCATGCTGGGAACAAATTAGTTGCCGTAAAAATGAAAGAATTTCATTGAGGGAACAAAAAGGTTACCCCGGAACGTATCTGCCTGGGCTTTGGCCTACATATCCAATGAAGGGCTTAATCAATGTTTCATGGGAAAGAATGTGAGATATGGAAACGCAGCGTGTCTGATAGAAGGGGAGATCTTCGCCTATCCTTAGAATCTCGGTAGATTCCCACTGGTCCGCCGCATGAGAGAGCTGGAATATATTAGCATCTGCTTAGCAGTGGAAGAGGTTGGCAATTAGGAGCCACTGGTCCAGGTCCTCCATGTTCATATATCCATTTTGAGCTACACCTGTTCATGGCATTGGGCTGAATGATAACAAATGCAATTAATTTAGTCTTTTTTGGAAATTGAATGTTTTGCATTCTAAAAATAAAAACAAATGTTGATGATTTGATGGTGATTCTTGATCCCTAAAGTCTGCAGAGAATGATTTGTAGGCTGAGGCATGCAACACCACAATGCTTCATTTATAATAGAATGTTTTGACACGTTTAACCTTTATCAAAAAAAAATTGTTGATGCTGCTTCATTAATATTTCTAATCAACTCTTTCGTGCATCTAAAATGGGTTTAAAATTGAAAAATACCCTGACAGATGGGCCTTATCGTCTCAATCAGAGAAATCAATAGTTTAATGTTGGAGATAAAGAATGTTTTGGTTACACTGCAGCTCACGGAACTTGCAAATTTATATCCTTTAGTGCTCGCAGTAAATCTATTTCATGGAGAGAGTCGAGAGGAGGCGCGGGATGATTGAGTCGTCTTTGTGACATATGTCTATGTGTTGAGATGCGAGGAGGATACGACGGTATATATGAGATGCAGGTCAAAGGTTATCCAGATCTAACATCTGGTCACATCTATATCTTCTGACAGAAGAAATGCTGCAAGAAGGTGCGTCACCTTGGCACGAGCGAGCGGTAGTGATATCAAGATATGTCAAAGGCAAGACAGTATCATGTAAAGTCTCAAATTAGTGCCTAAATTGAAACAGACGTGAGTTTGTCGGCTGTGTTTAGGGTGAGAGATGTGTGGGAAGGGAAAAGGAGAAAACAGGGTGGGTGAGGGGAAGGTTGAAAGAGCAGAGGGAGTATTGACGTCGGAAGCCCCCCGAGGGCGAGCAGCACTGGAGTCGAGATTGGATTTGTATGAGGCTTTAACACCGTATGACCCCAGGGGTTAGGTGTGATGTGCAATATTAAAGATTAAACAGGCGACCCCCAAGCCTTTTCACCTCTGTTCTACCGGAAGATCAACGGACATAACAACAAAAAAATACTCAGAGCGACTAGATGTGTAGGCCAGGGATGGATTATCACACCTGCATTTATGTGTTTGGATGAAACTCAACAGGGGCGACTTTGTGGAAAAAAAACAATATTTTGTTTTAATTAGTTAAAATGTAATTCAAAAAAATCTGAGGACAGAAAACACAAGATTCCACTTTTGTACGCTGGGACCAATTTAGCGGGATACAGCAGTGTCCCAGATGTGTTTTTCTTCTCACCGAGAATTTATTTTTCTCCTCCCTTTCTCGCTCAAACACATATGTTCATATCTCAGTCCAACTCGCAGGGGCACATGGCAACACGGCGGCCAATCAGAATTCGCTGCGCTGCCCTCCCGATAAATGAGAGTGCGGCTGCGGCGGCTGGCTGAGCAGAGTTGCTAAGCAGTGATGAATAGTGACTGCTGAGTTTCCTTGAGCCAATTAGCCACCAGAGGCCCTCAGGAGCTCTGGAGCTCAGGCCACAGCCGTTCAGAGCAAAGCTATGTCATCGAGTAAATGATTAGTGCGCCTGCTTGTCAATCATTATGGGAGAAAGAAATTAGCTGTCTGATCTGATGAGCGCATATGCAGAGGAGTTTTCTGTGAGGACTACATATATTTTATGTTATTAGTAGGTTAGTTGGAAGAAGAAGTGCAGCAGAAAAGTGTGGTGATGAGAGCTGGCAGATGAAGTCCAGTGTCACATGTTTCTTTTACCTTCCTTCTTCAGCCATTTGACTATGTTTCCCTCCTCCATGGTGGGAGAGAGAGCGGGCATTTCCACTTTGAGTCCGCTGACACCTACAGGACAGAAAGAGAACGTCACCATTCACATCAGGCTCGGAACTTTAGGCAGAAATATTTCCAGAGAATTCATATGCAAAACCTTCAGGTCAACATCAACGAGGCTATGTGAATGTCAAAATACATCAAGTAACAGGACAAGGAGTAGCAGTGTTTGGCTGCAACAAGGCCTCGGGGGGCTGCAACACATTCGACCCGGCAGCAGAGCGCAGGAAGAGACGGTGGCGCTCTGACAGGAGAAGGCTGGCAGGTCACTTATGTAATAGTGATCCTGGCTGACAATGCACTGCAGGCTGCAGAGCCACTTGTGCTCTCGCAGGCTTCTCAGCTATCGTCAAAGCCCCCTGACTGTCACCAGCCGCAGTCCCTCAGAAGGCCAGGGCTCGGTACCGGACACCGGGTCTCCCGGTCATGAGGGGAAGGCACAAATCCAAGCTGAAGATGAATCACTGCTTTACTACAACTAGCCTGCAGCGCTGCAGATAAAAACAGCCGAGCTTATTGCTCAGACACGGCAGGGAAACCCCTCTGTTTAGTGAACTCTATTTGCTCAGTGAACTGCTTACATACATTTATGATACATAGAAAGACAAATGGATATGGATATAATAGATAAGAAAGAGAAAAGGTAAACAGTTGAGGCAGATCAGGGTTGCATAACACTGGAGGGTTTTGTCAATTTGAGCGTTTTTATTGGATGTGATGTGACCCAAGAGTTCAAATAGAGCCCATCCGACTGTGTCCTTGAGATTATAAGATGCTGCTTGTAGAGGCAATATTAACGATGCTACTACTGCCTGAACTAACTAAACTAAATTAAATCATTGGAATAAGCATTAGATCAATCAATCAATCAAATTGAGATATCTCTATTTGTCTCCAAAGTGCATATTATTATATTTCAATACTATAAATGAAAATGAAAAATCATGAAAAGTGGTCTGCATTCAGTTTCTGGCAGTTTTGTCCATGATGAGATGTATTGGTACATAATAATAATCCAAGTTATTTAAAATTAAGGAAAATAAAATGAATTTGTGTATTGAATTCTAGCCATGTTGTGTGCTGCTGCCATCTGCTGGATATTTCACTCTTTACATTTTCCATCAGTATCTGGAAGGAATACAATTAAATGCAAAACATATATATCTGTCTATTTATATGTGTGTGTGTGCGTGAAGAAAAAAAATCTATCATACACTTTTCAAACATATCAACCTATTAAAATTGAGTGAAAAAGCAGCTTTGAATGAGAATCTTTTTTTTATGAATTACTCCTGTGTGTGTGTGTGTGTGTATAACAATCTGTCACAGCAGTACACTGCTTTCACATGTAATTATCTCAGCAGACGTTCTGATGTGTTATAGCATGAAAAGCATGGTACAATGAAACATTTATAAATAATCAGTAATGGCTGCATTCCATTTAGATGTGCTGGCATGCTTGCTTACTTGCTTAAGGTTTAGAATGGAGCCCCTGTCATGTGATCAGTTTCACAAGCGCTATTCCTACAAAAACCACGTCAAACTGTCTGCAGTGAAAAAAATATGTTCACCACTAAAATCTGTAATATATCAAACATTCACACAGCTCTCAGCAGGACATTCTCCTCACATCGTCTTACAGTCTCTTCAGGCAGCCAATTATTTCTGTCCTGATTCATTTCCCAGTGCCTTTTACTGGTGGTGAATAGTGAATACCTGCCAAGCCGTTAAGTTGTTCCCCACTAGGTAAGAGGTAAGAAACTGCATGATAGCAATTCAAATATTATTTCTGGCTCCAGTATGTACCAGTCAGTATGCTAATATTTCAACAGTCAGACCTTTATATGTAACTGATTATTACTTCCAAAACCTGACTTTGTCCATGTGCCTTCTTCTTTCACACTACGGTTGCAAGATATAGTTTTAAAAAAAATCCTATTGGGATTATTTGACAGATATTACAGTTGCGATGTGACTGACGATTAGTGGGGATGATCATATTTGCATCGTAATTTTCATTTTCACTGATAAAACTATTAAAATCCTGATGATGTGACATTTGTTGAAGTCTCACATCTGGGGGGAAAGATTGTATGCAAAGTCATTTTATTATAATGCTGTTTGCAAAGATCTGCCATGTACAATTTAACATTTTCATTGGTCCTAACTGTGTGCCTGATATTTTTTTAACAAGCACCAATATAGTGTGTAGACAGATCTATATTATATAGCTTTAACACTAAAGGTGATCTTTAATATCAAATGTTATATCAAATACCCCAACAAAATTGTATTAATTTATCATTATTAAGCACACCAGCCTTTTGTAGCTTTTTCAGACAACAGATATTATCACAATTTCTCGTTGCGTGTGCTGAGACTAAGAATTATTATTCATCTGCACCTTTTTCTTTCTGCTTGCAATAATTTACATAATTTGTTCTGACATTAAATCAAAATCTGTTAGTGGGTGCACCTACATTATATGCCGGTGCAAGGATGAAAAATGTAGGCGTGCCAGTGCGACCAGTGTAAAGAGTTAGTCTGGAGCCCTGTATTAAGATTTTTGCAGTATAGTTTTTTTTGTTAAATGTGACTGCATGATCTCTTGAACTATCGTCATCCATCCCAGTGATGAGATGAGAAGCATATAGTCTGCAAGTATTCTAGACAAGACAATAGCAGTCAGACCACTAGATTATAATAAAATAAATAATGTCTGACTTTAATTATCCTGCTTCAGTTCCAGGGGTCCTGATTCTGGTTCAGTTACTGGGACACTTGCTAAGAGCAGGACCATCTTGAATGCTATGACATTGTGAGTAACACCTGTAATTTCCTGCAATGACAAGGCAACATATCTGCAGTGAAAGAGACTTTTTCATCTCATTTTTCCATCTCGTGTGTGTTCTTAAGAGTTATAAAACACAGGATGGATCAAATTATCTTCTGCCACCAAACTGACAGCTGCCAAAATAAGATTTTTCACAATCCCAACACTGATGGACCTCTGCTCTCCGGTCACCTGAGGCCAGACAGAAGAACCCGGAATATTCAGGCTGGAATGCGACTTAACAGTCCTTCCGCTTAACAACACTGTTATCAGACACAGTACTATGAAAAATAGAAACGAACCACCCTAATGACACGAACAGAGGTTGAATATTATGTTAGCAAAAGTCAGCGGCTGCCCGCAGAGACGAAGAGGACGAACGCTGCTCTCCCGCCAAACTGTCAACACTCACCGAGGAAACATGGCGACTGGAAGAAGTGCCTGACGCGCTCCTGCCATGGATGTCTGGCCCGTGAACATTTACTATAATGTGATAATCTGAGGCCAAATAATATCCCTTGACGACCCAGACGCAAGGAGGCTGCCATGTTCTCGTCCTCCGTCGGTGAGACGTGTCCGCACAGATGCCTGACGGTAAAACAGCGGGGAGGGGACGGATAGCATGATTTAAAAAATGAGAATTAATTTTGTGGTGAGTGTCTACTCCAGAAAGCGTTTTACAAAATATCAGGTGTCATAAGATTTATTCAATTTACACATAAAATGCGATATCGATTTATTTAGTTATAAACGAGCAGGCGAAACGGGGGCAACTCTTTTGGGTCCTTCGACGGCCTTCGTGCTGTTGTTCTGTTGTGTTTAACTGGTCGAGCGCGCCAACGGTCAGTCATCTGCTGCCCTCTGCTGGAGAGAACAAAACATGCTCCTGTCAAAAACAGTAGTTTTGTGTTTGAAACTTGTAAATTAAAACTAGTTTTAGAGCATTGGTATGTGGAGAGGGGCTGATACTCACAATTTAACCACTATTAAACCATCTTTTATATATTGTTTTGTAATTTAATTCTTCATTGGTGAGGAAAAACTTGAATTATCAACATAGAGATTAATGCCTGTCATATATAAATGTCATTTATTTACCCAAGTATTAAACTCTGATTATCCTTTATTTGATTTCCGAGAGCAAAAAAGCAATCCTCCCACGTCTCCTTTAGTCTTCCTTCAATTTTTTTTTTGCGATAGCTTACTCACTTACAATTTCTTGCTGTTGTTGTTGTTGTTGTATCATTGCCGGAATGACTTTTGCCTGTGCATATTTTACCTGTGCATAAATCCATCAATATATACGAACAAACAAAACAAAATATCTTAAATCGTATCATATTTACGTTGATTCCATGATAGATCGTGTAAAATTCCACCTTGACTGAAGAGAAAAACAAATGTATAAATGTGTCTGGAACAGTGAAGTAAAAGCAAATCTTCTTCCGCACACGTTTAACTGTTTATTTTTTTTTTTTTTATATCAGATCCATCTGAAACTTCCCTGATGAAAACACATGAGAAGGAAACATTAGAAGGAAATAACAGAATTAGGTCAAGAAGTGAAATTACTGTGACTTGATGTGACTTAATGATATGACTACCTATTCTTTTTTATTAAAAATAAATGTGATGTTTCTAATTTTGATTTCACTTTTAATTACATATGAGTTTGTCAAATGTAAAAAAAAATGTATTCAGAACCACATGTTAACTTCCCATTTGTATAAAAAAATGTCACATTGAACAAAATAATAGCACACAAGTGAACCTGTATTTATATATACAGTATATGTGTATATTTATGTTTTATGTAAGGTGTTATAAACAAGGAAACATTGGGTGAGTTACTGGTCAAAAGCACATGGGAAACAAACAGTTATGGTAAATCCACAAATCTGAGCAGGAAGTTGGCTTCACGACAGGCTGGCATGACCTGATAATTCTGCATCGTCATGATTACTTCCGCGTGTTTCCACTTCATCAAAATAGACAAGACATGTCCGTAAATCACACTTAATCTCACCGTCAGCTGTTTATATAAACACCGGAGGCCAGGTGTTTGACTCCTACCTGTCTCATATGTTACTCTCTCTCTTTCATAATATTATAAAGTTGTGTGTGATTTCTGACTGGGCAGCGAACCGCGACGCAGTCCCCCTCCAAAAAGCTGCATTAGTGTCGCGGGTCTAATCTGTCCAACTCACAGTTTGGGCTGAATGCCTCCCAGGTCCTTTTGAGTGTGAAGAGAAAATGATAAGGGGGACTGATAAGCCGCGGCTGTGTATCTGCTGAGAGAACACAATAGCCCCACTGAGCAGGCACGGGACACAGACACAAAATCCCAGCTGGCTCTCTTCATGCCCGTGCTCTGGATATCTTTCATCACTTCCCTGTTCTTCCTCCAGCATTTATCTGATTGAATTAATGTCCCCCCCCTTTTTAAATAATAAAAATAGCCCGTGCATGGCTCATTCAAATCTGAAAATAATTTTCAGACAATGAGAGATAAAGGCACTTGGGACAGATATTGCATATTGTTTTTTTGGCAAAACAAAGGCGACCATTGTTCCACCTGTGCCGCCTGGTGTAACACAGTGTAGGAGGTACATAGAGTTTTACCTGCACACGTTGCTGTCTTTTTCCCAGACACTTGTCTGCGCTACAAAAACACCACTAAGGCGACACTCATGGATCAAATAACTCTTCGCTCGCTGCATTCGTGCTTTTTTTGTGTGTGTGTCTTTCCAGATCGTTTACAACCGGTTCGGGCGCATGTTTGCCTTCATGCCATCACTGCCAGCCACTGGTGCCTTACAGCCGTGTTTTGTTGATACTTGTTACGCTGGTTTAACGGTGCTTTCCCGAAATCGCTGAGAACAATACACTGACTTATCTCACTGAAAAAGTCGATTCTCAGGAACCTGCTGATGTCACAAGCCTCAATTAATCAAACTCAGAACTCCTGACACACGACATCATTCCAGGCCGCCGGTATCTGGTTGGAATCAGATGTCAGGGGCCATGGCGGATCCTCACGCACTGAGGGCATGTAAAGCCCGGGTTTGCATTCACAGGGCGGTGGTCTGGTAGGAAAATCAAGCTCCTGTCTCTTTGTGCTGCAGAGGTTAGATTTGCCTAACTGAACACTTATCTTCGCTCAGTTACATCAAACCTGTCCCCACATCACAGCTGGAGTGAAACTGAGGCCACACGCCTCTGATTAGTGTTTTAAAAGTCATACTCAAAGTGAAGATATGCTGTTAAAATCTGACTTTGGAAATGTCCCCCATACAAACAGGACTTGAGTAAAAGTCTTAAAGTATCTGACATGAAATGTTCTTGAGTATTAAAAGTAATCATCTGGCAATACAATGTCAGTACAAGTAAAAGTAATCAAACATGTCTATTTACACGTATACTTGATGTTGACTTTGCATGTGTCAGTGTTTTTTTTTCAATCTGATGGTGGATAAAGATTAATTTAAAAATGTGCTGCTTTGCAGTCTGCTAAGGAACTAGTAATTCTAACTATCAGTTAAATGTAGTGGCATAAAAAGTGCAATATTTCTCCTCCAAATGAAGTGGAGTGAAAGTATAAAGCAGAATAAAATTGAAATACTCAATTAAAGTACCTCAAAGATGTATGTAGGAAAATGTATGCAAGTGGTGGAGTTAGACGACAAGGCTGGCAAGCCAGTGACCGCAGTTCAAGACTAAGTTTAAACATCTGTAAGCATGACACCAGCGGATATTTTGGAGCGACCTCAGGACAATTTATCAGCCGTAGTTGTGGAGGCTAAAATCAGATGTTTGTGGTGATCAAAGACCTTTGAAGTATTTTTTTTCAATCTGATGGTGGATAAATATAAATTTAAAAATGTGCTGCTTTGCAGTCTGCTAAGGAACTAGTAATTCTACTATCAGTTAAATGTAGTGGCATAAAAAGTGCAGTATTTCTCCTCCAAATGAAGTGGAGTGAGTGATACTGAATTAAAGTACCTCAAAGATGCATGTAAGTGTAGAACTTGAGTAAACAGACTTAGTTACATTCCATCTCTGCCTCTGATGATGAGATAAAAACTAGCTTTAATCTACCGGTTCATCTCTTCACACTGCATCAACGTTCATGTTAAATGGTACAGTAATCAAACGCAGTGACGCATGTGAGGCCGACTAACACACACATCCTGTTCATGATGCCTTACCTCATCTGTTTCTGGCAGTTACACTTATCCTCACTGTCATCGTTAAGGAATGAAAACATACGCCGCTTATAATGACTTTTCATTTAGTGACATGTAAATGGCAGCTGTGTTTGATTTTGAATGCTCTGCCATTATAAGGCTCGTATTAAGGCTCATGACAAGTGCTGCTCTGCAGAAACTTCAGTGTGATTGCCGCGCACGAGCCTCGCGTCACGTCATCCAAACAATGGAATGTGATGGCACTTCAGTCTCAATCGCATTTGCTCGCTTTTCTCATGTAATATGACAATATTGCAATCAGTGGCCATTATCTCAGCCCAATCAGGGGCCGTCGCCGGTTACATCAGCGCTCTGCGTTTCATCCAGCCGTCGATAGAAAACAAAATTAGAGCGAAGTCCTCTAATCAGAGGCGCTTTCCTGCGAGCAGGAAGAAACGCTCTGTTAATTGTTTACAAATTCCATTAGATCTGATGGAAGGAGATTGTTCACGATGTGGCTCTTGATAATGACATGCGGTGTCGTTTCCTCCATCGCGCTGATGAGTGTGAGAGCTGCAGAGCCACTGAACTGAAAGAGTCGCAGCAGCGGCGGCGGCGGCGCGGTGGGCAAATTTTTGGAAGCCATCAGTAAAGATAACAACAGAGCGTAGTGTCAATCAATGCCACTCTATGTAAAGAAGGCTTATAAAAGGCAGATAAATTGGAATGTAGATTAGACACGGATTTGCTTGCGAAACACAGGCCAAAGAAAGGAGCCCTTTATCGGAGCGGCTGTTATCTGGCGTGGCCATCTAGGCCCAGTGAGACGTGCAGGCCTGCAGGAACCAGCCCGGCAGCCGTGTGGCACGCACCGGCGGACAATTAACCGTGGCATTTCACACCGATGTGATAAAACGAGAGCTATCTCTAATGTAGATGGCTATTCAAAGTTAAACGTGGGGTCTTAGTCACAGTCCGCGGACAGAAACTGTTGAGCGAGAAGAGCTGCAGCAGCCATCGGAACAATGTTTTCTTACTCTCACAACAGGTAAAAGTCCGGTTTTTGATTCATACAAACTGTACAACTGCATTCTGAGACGTGACCTTCGTGGAATAAAAACAGCAGTCTTTATTTGTGTCAAACATCGACAAACATTTACACACTTTTCTCTTTTACAGCTCAGTGAATGCAAAGACAAGACACACAGTTTACTGCTTATTTATGTATTCTTTCAATTCATCGCTGCATCGTGCTCATGGAATGCATTTATTATAAGCCGTGTGTAAATGCGCTATACAAATTGACATTATTATTATTATTATTATTGATGTCATTTTCCTGCAGTGATCAAGCATCCCATCCCAAAGGACACTTCACAGTACACATGTCAAAACACTCACCATACATCCACGTCTCTTTGCAACATGTGTTTTGAATGCAAAATGTGCTCCTTTGGGAAAAAAAAAAATATCAGTGTAAGAGAAACGGGATTCACCCTGTTTTATGTTAGCTTCTCGTTTTTGCCTCCATGGGGGCTTTATGTAAACACAGGTTTGATAGGCACGTTTCCAATAAGGCACGGTAAAGAACGTCTCAGTGCAGTGTCACAGCAAAAGGGGTACAATTTAAAAGCACAACACACAAAGATAAAAACAACGTGTAAACAGCTCAGAGAAATCGTTATCAAAAAACAGTCGATAAAAACTACAATAAAACTTGACATTTGCATAAAAACTTCAAAGAAAAACACGTTAAATTAATGAAATCGTCACTTCTCTGACTCCCTCCATCCTCTCGCGTTCCTCCCGAACTTGTAAACCAGCCTGCGTCCGTCTACTCGCTCTAGGATCTCTCTTTTGTAGTAATATCTGCAACAGAGCGACAGAAGAACTCAATTCAAAATGACTTTGTGATGCAGTCTGATAACTTGGATTGTATTTGGTTATATTCTCTTTCAGGGCCTGCGTGTCGGATGAATACGGTCTGAATCAGATTAATAACAACAATTTAGCGTTTTGCTTTTTTTTTTCCCCCTCAAAGAACACGATGTCTGATAAATATGCTCTGAATGAGATGAATTACAACAATTTGTGTCTGGTGAAATAATCACACTAACAAATGCACTGTGTGTGTGTGTGTGTCCGGTCCAGTGGGAACCAATGGAGCCACAGACAGGGTGCTGTCAGACAGGGTGCTGTCAGACAGGGGGGTCATTCTGAGAGATGGACAACAGCATTGCTGGTTTTGGCTTTTTCCATAGGAGTTGTTGACAACAACACAGTTATAGAGTTTTGGGGTTATCATCTCACTTTTGTTATCATATGTAAAAAGTATGATTGTATTCCACTACAGTGACATACATGAGTACACTCTTAGAAATAAGGTTTCCAAAAGGGTTCTTCTACAAGGGCTGAGGTTCTACCTGGAACCATTTGCTTCTGAAAAACCCTTTCCTGAATAAACGGTTTTTCAAGGGTTCTTGGTAACACTAACGGTTCCAGTAAGAACTATTTTGATCCAGAGAACCCTTTTTTGGAAAAAGAGTTCTTCAGGGATTGTTGAAAGCATGTATGGGTTCTTTGTAGAACCTCTCATAGGGGGTTCTGGGTGGAACCTTACACACACAGTTCTAGGTATAACCCTTTATGTTGGGTTCTAGGTAGAACCCTCCACCTTTATAAAAGGTTCTACCTGGAGCCAAAAAGGGTTCTCCTGTGAGGACAAGCCGAAGAACCTTATATGGTTCTACTTAGAACTTTTATTTCTAAGAGTGTAGAGTTCCCCCTCCAATCAGTATGAGTAAGCAACTTAATCGGATTATTATGCATTTGTTAAAGGAAGCATGTTGTAAGACACCAGAAGTTAACAGTTCTGCTGATACGTTCACATTTGTGTGAAGTCTATGTGTGATATCATGCTCATGTTACATGTTTATGACCTGGCTTCCACAGTGGGACGTAGTGGACGGCGGTGGAGTTAGACAACAAGGCTGGCAAGCCAGTGACTGCAGTTCAAGACTAAGTTTAAACATTTGTAAGCATGACACCAGTGGACATTTTAGAGCGACCTCAGGACAATTTCCAGCCGTAGTTGTGGAGACCAAGATCGGATGTTTGTGGTGATCGAAGTATTTTAAGCCAAAACACGATGCTTCCCTAACCCCGCCGAGTTGTTTTTGTTCCTAAACCTAGCCAGAATACAAGCACAGAGTTGTATCGACATGTGATTGAGAATTGAACCTAAAGAAACATCAAGTTGCAATATAGAGAAATGTTGAGTTTCAACATAAACACGGTTTGCAGAAACTTAATTGCCAACATTTATTCTGCTGATTGGCTTCACCTGCTACATATTGCCTTTTTATCAGATTGCTCTACAGTAGAGAGTAGCTTTCAATTACTCTTCCACCTTTTTGATTCCCTGTGTTCATCTAGTGGATGATCGATAACTTTGTCAGAAGAGGTAAAAGTTGCCTCTCTCATCCGTTGTGTGGCCGATATCTTTCCTCTCAAAATACTTTTCAAATTTCCTGCAAGTTCAATCCCGTAAACTCAAATGAAAGGGAAACTAAATGAGTCTGGTTGTTGCTCCTTTGCTTTTGTTATTCACAACAGAGAGTGTCTGTTTGGTGATGCCATCAAGCTGCAAATTCTTCCGCTGCACCACACCAAAGAGAAAATCAGCTTTGCGGTCACAGTGACAATACCTTCGGGCACATTTTTGCAGTTCCCAGCAGGTTTGCACTACAATGAAATTAAGCTCATTTGATGAGCTCATTTGAATGTAAAGCTGTGACTATTGCGGGAGCCAGGGAAGATTTTCAGAGGAGAAGGCCGTTTGGGAGAAAAGCAGAAACATGTAGCAGTTCAAAAACGACTCCATTCTACATAATCAGTGATTGTAAATGGTAGTTGACCGGTTTTGGATGTGTAACTTTTAATGGTGTCAAGCGTATAAGTGAGTTTGTTAGTCGCTGCAGTCGGTTCTTTTCAGTAGCAAGTGCATTGTGAGATACTCAAGTAAATTGGATTGAGACAATGCAGTGTGAAACTTCTTGCTCATCACATCACAGATTTTACAAGCTAATACCAAACTAAAGACCACCCCTGTGTGCATGGAGGATGTATTCTGTACTGAATGTGCAGGAACATGATGACATTTAGCAACCACAGTCGCTACTGAACACACTGAACAGTACTGAAATCAAAAAGACCTAAATGTCGTAATAGTCTTGGTAGCACATTGCAAAATGATTCCCAAAAATGTGAGGAGCTACTGACGCGCCAGAAAGTAATGAAACCTGGAACGACTTGATAGTCAAGAGATTAATGAGGACTGTAATGACGGGTAATGACTAGTTCATAAAAATCTGTAGATCAACATACTTTCTTAATGAGTTGATCCTGATGAACTATGAATCAGCTGCTCAGTGGCACAAACTAGTCTTGTGTCATTAATTACAGATTTCTTCATCATTAGTTACTGTTTTTCATCGACCTCCAAGTAAAGTCATCGGCAGCACGCAAAGATAATCAGGAACAATCATGAATGAGGAAAGGTCAGCATGTCGATTCACAAATATTCATGAACTAATCGTTACCTAATGATTCATAGTATCTCCTGCTCTGTTCTCTAGTAGGTCATCATTATCTACTATATTGTCCTCGACTCACAGTTATTACTAACTATTCATTAACTATCGAGTTGTTCCTGATTCGTTCTTTACTAGCTCCTCAGTAATTACTCACAATTTGGGGAGCCATATTGTTAAGTGTTGAACTTGCCTTTCTTATCAAACCTCAGTTTATATGAATACTTTTTGGAAATGTACGTTTTTGCTTTCTGTTTTTTTGTCCTCATGCAACCACATGTATAACAGCTGTTCCAGACGTACCTCATTGCCCGACTTAGTTTCTCGTAGGTCATGCTGCTGTTATTCTTCTTCTTGCCCCATAACTGTGCCACCGCCTCAGACTTAAGGAAGCGAAAAACCCCCTCTGTCCGATCCTCCCACTTGATCAGCCCCGGGTTTCGCTCTGGGTTCAGCAGAATGTCCCTGATGAACTCCCACAAGTGGGTCCCCCTCGGGTCTGCGAGCAAAGAAAGGAGTTTAAATGGGAGGATCGAGTACAAAACTTAACACAACTGTAGCAGTAGGTGGGTTTAAAATCTAGATTACAAAGTTGTCTGCTCTTGCGTGCAACTGTTTTTAACTGTGTTGTTGTACTTTCAATATTAATGAAAATGAGGCATTTGAGTAAAAATTGAATAAATGAATATCACAACATAAATGTTCCTATAATATGTAAACATGTGTCGATGTTACTTACTGTGTTTTTTGACCTGATGAGGACGACTGAAAGACCTTTTGATATCTAAGAGAGAGAAATCAAATTATTGTTGAATACTTTTATCAATATTATTTCATTTTTAAGGTGACACTTGGTTTTAAATGGAACCCCAACATAAGTAAAAATGTGTTACCATCATTAATAAATATTAAATTCAGAGTTAGCAAACAATGAATTGCTTTGCAAAGCCTTTATTATAAAAGTTATAACATCTATAGATAAACTAATAATAATCATCAGTAGCAGCCTTACAATAAACAATTGCTTAGTAAATGACCATAAACCATTTCACTATGTTTTTTACAATTAATTAACTATTCACTAAAGTATAATAGCTTTAAATAACTATTTATTAATTATTGTTACTTATGTTGGGGTCCAATTAAAAACCATAAAGTGTGAATGTGTATTATGAATTCCTCACCAGGGCTCGACGGGGTCGGAGAGGCAACAGGTGCGAGGGGGTGGATCGAGGGATCGTAGATTTCTGAGTTAATGAAGGAGAAGTTAACATTTCATTTATTTGTGACATTAATCGATTTTCAAATTGAGCGATAATAGAAATAACGCTTTGCAGTACCTCCAGGTGAATAGCTGACATCCGGAAACGGACAGGAGAAGTCTACTGTAAAGAGGGAAGTGAAAGGAAACAGTGATTAATGTGATTTACCAGACCGACAGTGTTGACTTTGGTTTTGTTTTGTTTTGATTGGGAGATTCTTACATTCTGGTTTGATCTCCAGTTGCCCTATATCCACATGGTACTGCCCTGTGTGTGGATGAGAAGGAAAAAGGAAGTGAATTATCATCACAAATCAGCGAAATCTGTCGCAGGCGTTGTCTAATATGTGAAGATTGATCGTTCACTTTCACATCCATGATGAGACATCAAACAGCTACGGACCAAACCCTTGCCCACAGTAGTCAAAGCATCTTTAGAGCCAAAAATTGCACGTTTGAGTGTGAAGAGGTGAGAGGATTGTTTTAACACATTGTGCAGATCCTGTTTTACAGCTCCTTAACAGGATGGTGCCGTTTTCAAAGCCAAAACGTTTACTATTTTCATAAAGGTGGAAGGCGAAAGCAGTAAAAGACTGGACGAAAAATTACCTACAGTCTTTTTGTTGTTGTCAATTTTCAACAGGGAGCAACATATCCTATAAACTATCCCCGATGGTCTCCCAAGTTTATGTGGCGATTATCCGTAGTTATCACAAAACAGGTGTAAAATGTAACGCCTCGTCCCAATAAAACAAAGCTGTTGTTTTCTTAAGGACAAGTAAGAACAATGGCAGCGCTGTGCTCTGGTTTGGTAATCTTTGGCGCATTGAATGGAGGTTAAACCTGTTGTGCTTGGTTTTCCCGTCACTACTTTTGTGGTGAGGTGCCAGTGACCGCACACTATAACGCAGGAATTTGCATCACGTATTGCTTTAACTTCCTTCATTTAAAAAGTGAAAAGCCTCTGTCGTATGAACTCCCATTTCTTGACAACAAACCCTCAAACTCTGATCAAAAAAAATAGCTTGTTTCTCAGCTACAGCCCCTCTGCGCTTTGTTAAGAGACCCACTCTACCAAGAGCAAACAACAAATCCATCATCTCCTTCGCTCTGAGCAGTCGCTCGCCCTCCCTCCACAGCGCCATGCAGTGTGACCCCTGACCGGCTCTGTGCTCCCCTTCTCAACAACACTCCAGCGAGAATCTGTTCCAGACACACTCAAATCAGCCGGCTTCTCTTTTATTGAGACTAATCAACCCTCCCCCCCTTCAATCCCCTCTCAGACGTTCAGACGCACCGCCCCACTTGAGCTCTGTGATGCTGTGGAAGAGAATGTGTCCCACGCTGCCGGCAGCACGGATGAAGTCCTGGTAGCTCAGGCCGCAGAGCTGATGGCCGTCCATGTCGAAGTTCTGGAAGGGGATGCTGGAGGCGTCGATCTGGTGCATGTCCATGACCTGCTGCAGCCACTCCCACACCTGGTACTTCGTCCAGAACTGAGGCTGGGAGTCGCGAGGCCACAGGCGGCTTGTGTAGCCCGACATCACCATCGGAACTGGGGACAGACGCCAATGATTGTGTGTGAAAACATTGTAAAAACTGCACTCGACATCGGCGAATTAATTCTGTTTGTCAATGAACGCGCGTCTGATGAGGGAAACACGAATTCCTCCGCTGAAGGTTTTTTGTCAATAATTAATCTGCGGAGCAGTTTACTCAAAGAGCTGTTGAGCTATTTCTCAGTCGGGAATCCCTGATTCATGCCTTGTGTTTCAAAGCCCTGGGCTCAATAGGTGAGCAATACATCAGCTGCTAATTGTCAAATGATTTTCATTTTGCATCGCACTCTCGAAAACCAGCGAGAGCTGAACTCTGTCGCTGAATATAAAGCAATCAGACTCCTTCAGCAGAAGGAAATGTCATATTTCCTCAATGACATTATTCAGACAGTTTAATTAACTGGTTTACGTCAGAGAGGAGTGCGTTCATAACGCCAGGCCGCTTTTAGAGCGTGTTAGTGCGTGTCGTGAGCCTCACCGTCAGGGTAGGAGTTAGCAGGGCCCCAGGTGGTGGTCAGCATGCTGTCCAGGGTGGTGGATGAAGTTATACTCATATTGTAGCTGCTGCACTCTGATGTACCATGGCCCAGAGGCTGAGGCAGGAGAGGAGGAATTCACTGTACGGAGAAATAAAACAGAAGTCATATTTTTTAGCTGACTGAGGGCATCCTGAAACACAGAGAACAGCAATGCTTCAAATATTTCCATGGATGCACCTAAAACATCGTCAAAACATCACTATAATATATCAAACAGTTAGGTTTGTTGAAATCAAATGAATGTTTATGTACATTATAACAATTTCATGAAATCCAACCCCATTTTTGACATTTTGAAGGATTTGCATTGGATTCACCGGGGAACAATGCGTGCATGTAATCCAGCACACCGGGGATGGCTGAGTAAAGACATGTGAGTAATAAAGTTGCTTTATTAAAAGTGCTTTTCATGTTACACTTTTAAAGACTACTTCCACTATTTACTCAAGCATCTTTCTGATCCAGTCACACGCCTTTTAATTTGCTACAGTTGCCGATACCACCGAGGAGTAGTCAGCTGCATGGAAGACAAAGAAGCACCACCTGTATTTTGATGACGGAGCAAAATCCCGAAACGTAGGCAGCTTCCACATCTGGACGTACGTTTTTAGATCAAATTGTAAAAAGGTTATACACAGCTACATAATGAAGCGCTTGCTTTGCCTTTGGAAAAGGACGTCCGCTCAGTTAGCTAGCTCACATTAGCTACATTGATTTTCCATGTGTAACATTAATCGTTGGTGTTATGATAGCGACATTAACTCGTGGTCGGTGGTCTGTCGGGCTCTTATTTTGAAATGGAAGGTAACTTGTACTTTGTTTTAACTGACGTTTGGCTCGGTAGATTTCTCAGGTTGTAATTTTCACTTCTACCTGAGTATCAACTTTCAGTTCTCTCTGCACACCACCACTCGCCAGCGCCATTTAATCTCATCACCTCATCTTTTATTGTTTGCTGCCTTTGCACCGTAACAGAGCCGTTCAAAGCTTCTACCAGTGCAAACCCTGAAAATCCCTCGTCTGCCGCGTGACATTAATTAAAAGGCAAAAACCACAGGAATTGGCACGTGCTTGTCAGAGCAGTTGGCACCGACAGCGATCCGTTGAGGAGCTGCTCGGAGGAAATAAATAATTTTAAAATCTTGTCATGCTTAGAAAACCACTGAGGGGCATGAAAAAAAAAAAAACAGTAGCACAAAGGTATTCTGTGTCCGCACAGTTTATGGGTTGTGTGAGCTTTTCCATTAACGTGGGTCAGTTGGGTTTTATGTTTTAATGGAAACTTATTTGCATGTTCAGAGTGTAAAACCTCCACTTGATCCGTTTGTCAGTTCACTAATCACGCAGTTTGTTTTGGACGGCTCGCCTCAGCAAAACGCTCAAAACCGCCTTGAGTAACAGAAACTAACGCGCCGCTGCCGTTCGACTCGCTGATGTTATCGTATTATCCGCACTGATTTTACATAATTACGACTGCTTACTTCACTGTGAGCTGATTGAGTGTTCAGTTCTCATTCTTCACACTCACAGTCGGTACTCAAGGCTTCTCAGTGCTGCACTTATATCGAGGTAAATGAAGGCATATTTCAGACCTAACTCCGGGTGTATTTGCATCCCATGTAAATAAAGCTCGCAGGATTTCAGCAGCTCCACTGTTTTGGGGACTGTTGCACATGCACGACAGCTGAGTCATGTTCGAAGCTGCTCGCTGCCAATAACCGGTTTTGCGTTTCTGTGCGAGTTACATGGAAATTGATTCTGAATGAGACATAAAAACTCCAAACTGTTACTTGACCCGCACTTCACCTGCTCTCGGTGCCACCTTTATGGTAGGTTATAAACAAACTTACGGCAAACCCCGTGACGCATTTTTAACCGTAAATACCTTGCCGGCAGCCAAACACACCTGTGGCATCGAACTAGGTCACCGGATCAGCCTTAAAAGATCAGGCACTGCAGCTTCACAACAACCTAAGGTTAAGATACCCGAGCGGCAGATAGGTGAAACTTGCCCTCATGCCAAGGTAGATTAGCTGACAATCTGCCACGCTGTGTTAACCCTCGCTGCTGTTTACAAGTGCCAAGCAAGTCTCTCACCAACAAAGCAGCAAGTAGTTCGTGTATGTGCAAAGTCATGTAGCTTAAAAGACTAAAGACATAGTTACAGTAAGAGATCAATATCCTGTTGGCTGAGTCATAAAGGAAAAATCACTTCACTGTAAGCTGAAGACAAAGTCCAGAGTGAGTCAGCTGTCTCCTGACAGTTGGTTTCGTTTAAGTCATAGTGGCCTTATCTCAACATTGATCCTAACTCAGTTAGAGGTTTTTCTGTTTCAGCTCCCTCCAGTTTTGCTCCATATTTTCCTATTTCACCTTCCTGCTGCAACCGAGGTTGATTCCTCGGCATTAGATATGCAACCTCTCTGCGACACCACCGCCTGGAACAGAGTGCGGAGGCGCAGTGTTGACAGTGTGAAAGTGTGCTGAGAAACTGTGAGCGCGGGGGGGAACACATTAAAGCAAACGCGTTATTGCGCACGGAATCTTCACACCGCGTTTATCAGGCGGTCTCTCGGCAAATGTGAGCAAAGAAAGTACTCAGTTGAAGGTAAATTTGCTCTATTCAGGGATGCATTTTCAAAGTTGTTAGCTTCTTTACTGGTTCTATTTTTTTCCTTGAAAACGTCAGATGCTGCTCAGTAGGATTCTTCAGGCAATCAGACTTTTACCATTGGCATGTCTCTACACCAAAATACATTAGAGATAGCTGGAAGTCTAAAATCTATACCTGAGAAACTCTTTTTCCCCCATAGAGCAGACACCCTGAACAGAACAGGTTAAAAGGCCACATAAAGCATGTTAAAAAATATATTAACAATTAATAAACAAGACAGGATTTATCAGCATTAACACAAATTGGGCCTTTTAGACCAGCCAACAGTTCGATCATACTGCCCACCACCAGCATGGCAGCCTACCAGAACAGCAGAACGGGGTCCAACCAGGCCTCAGACAGACGTCTCACGCAGATCCACTCAAAACACAGCTGAACAGAGATCAATACGGCGTTCCAATGCCGCTGGAGGACTGGTGTTGTTCACGGTGAGTCCCTGTCAGCTTCCCAGATCTTTGAATTAACAGCAGAGAGCCTGCAGACACACTGGGTGCTGCCCCATCCACAATGGTTGTTTTATCCTCCCAACTTCCTTATCCCGCTTCAATTGGCTACCTGTCCAGGTTCATTCCAGGCAGGTATTTGCATAATGCACACCCACACACACACACACACACACACACACACACACACACACAAACACCAAACATTACTTTTTATATTCCCCACTGGCACTGCTCCATCTCACTTGCTCTCTCAAACACAAGCTCACTAGAGCAGAAAAGCACACACTTGTGAGGAGACACACACACACACACACACACACACACACACACACACACGCACACACACACACATAGACAGACGTGGATTCAAATGAACCCACAAGCCCGTGGAGGGAATGTTAAATTGCTTAAAGTCATTGTTCATACAGTTGCTCAAAATAGTGTTTAACCTTTAGAGAAAATTTCCCCCGTGTCATTATGTTGCACAACGTTTGTTTTCCTTATTTCATCATGATGAACGAGGTGCTGAAGAAGCCCTGAGAGGATTTGTTTTCCCCTTTTGAAAGTCGCTGGAACCGCACGGAGGAGAAATATCAGCGTCTGCGAGCCTGAGAAGACTGTAAGAAAAAATGCCGTGACCCGGGTTACACATTCGCAAACGTCTCTCGTTTCGTCGACACAGTGGCTCGTTTCAGCTCCGAATTTGCAAACTAAATCTGCACGTCTGTTTCGACGGATGCTACTTGGGCTAGGCTCATTTTAGCCTCACCTACATTACGGATGACCTCGCATCATCAGAGTCATATCAAACTTTGATCAGCTCTTAAAATAGCTTCCACCGGCATGCCGTGATCCACAGGTGCCTGATTGGAGGCTGACAATTAGCGGTGGCGTGCGCGCCAGAACTCCAGCGAGCGCCGAACAGCAACGGCGGGAGTGGGTAATCAAAAGCTTTGTTATTACGTCTGAATTATTAACCAGTGTTCATATATGCTTTATTATTTTCCTGCCAGGGTTCACGCTGCAGGTGGCGAGATGAGTCGTCTTTGAAGAGGACAATCGAGTCTATAAGTGAGGCGTTACATCGAGCGAAGCCGCTGTTATCTGAAAAGATACAATCGCGCCTCTGTTCAGATGAGCCGTGGTGCTCTGCAGCGGTAAATAAAGACGGCGAACGCGAAGGTGATTATCTTTTTTTTTCTTTACAAATTCCTCAAAACATGTTTGTCCTGTTCCCCCGTGTTTCAGCCGAACGCACTGCACGCCTTTCTTCCAAATCAGAACCAGATAGATTAAACAGACAACATACGTGCAGAGGTTAATGTGTCAACAGCATTTTTTTTTTTTTTTACTGAACTGTTGTTGCCCCACAACTGATGACAATCAGAGAGAGTTCAAAAACATTCTATTTTTCGCCTGACGCCAATTAGGGTTTGGGGCAAAAACGTAACATCTTTGATCTGAGATCTTAAATGTGATCCGGAGCCTCGCACCGCTACAATACCTCTCGGGACCAGAGGCGCTCGCAGTAGCATGTTGGTAATTGAAGTGACTTTGTGCAGGGGTTGAACTGTAGAACAGGCTGAAGCTGGGAGATGTCTGACAGAAAGTATGTCAGGTTTCTCTCTCCGTCAGAGTCGCGTGGAGGGAAAACAAAAGGTGATGCCGAACGAGTAAACTCAACTGTTGATCTTGTGTAACTCGTTATTACATTGATCTGTCGAGCCAGGTGAGAATATTTAACCACCACACATGTTTAGTGGTGAAGAGTGGCTGCTCTTCATTCAGCGATATCAACACACTGTCTTAGTTCTGTGCTCACTTTCACTTTGAGTGTGTGTGTGTGTGTGTGACTTGGCCACCTGCCCACAGCTCAGCCTCAGAGGTAATGAGGGAGTTCAGTGTTAGCATGATTATCTCTGAGAGTTCCCCCCTCGTCTCCCCCCGTGCAGGCCGGATGGTAAAAACCCACCACTCCTGATCTCCCCGCAACTCTCTGACGCCGCTGCTGCCTTGCACGGGTTATAAGTCGCCTCCGGCCCTCCCCGCAGCCCGTCTGCTGCCTATTTGTAACACAGGTGCTATTTTCTGGATTCTGCAGCAGTTTCCCATCCTCTTTTTTAAAGGGTAAAGTGCCTCCAGGGTGTAATTTGGGACCTAAGCCGCCGTGGTGCCGTCCCCGTTGCGAACGCCTGACCAGCTTTTATTGCAGTATGATTAATACGCCCATCAGCGGTGAACTCGAGTCACACACTTCTCATAATGGCCAACAGTTCGGCCTGCTTCTCAACTTCTTTCTCTTATTTTTTATTTTTTTGTTCTTCCTCTGTCACACTTTCTTTTTTTCCCCCCCTCCGTGTCACAAGGAGAGCAGTATTTGGCATCTCATTTCATGGATCTTCGTTCCGCTTTTTTCAGGGTGGATGTGGGTCGACATATGCAGAAGTCCACTGGGGGGAACAGCAAAAAGGCAGAGACAGAGTGGGAGAGATCAAAGTCTGTCATATCAACTCCACTCTTGTGTGAGTCAGCCTACCAGCATCCTGAGAGGCGGTGAAGACATCCTACCAGACGCGAGAAAATGTCATCAAAATTGCCGGCATTACAGACAGTGTCATCTATTTTTAAATAGGGAGTCAAGTGGAGGCTTATGTCACCCTCCAATAATAGCACGCCACTGATCCATCTATAAAGGGGCTTATAACTTGCTTAGTGGTGCCGTGAAATGTTAATGCTTTATTTGAGGATGCGGTCAAAAGTTTCCCTTTGACAGGAAAGGCTGTCAGAGCTGTCAGTCAGAAGAAACAGACAAGACAGGAGGAGGGTACAGTCTGCATGCTCTAATGAACAGGAACTTATTAGCGGGAGTATGTCTATTACTGTCCCGCTTGCCTCCCCTCTTTTCATTAGCTGCTTATCACGCCCTTTAGTGTCTTCTTTAATACTTCACATTTTGATTAGCATATGATCCGAGGGGGGAAAGCAGGAAAAATCATTTTATTAGTGTCAATTACTGCTGCGGATGACAATTTCACTGACTAAACTGTAATTTTACGTTTCCTCCTTGTCAAAGAACAACGGATGTGTAATTACAGTAATGAGAAGTGCAACAGAAGAAGAAAATGAATTATTCACGAGCCTCCTTCCTGTTCCTTTTGAACTCCGTTCTCCGTGTCTGTTTTGCTTGACATCTGGCTCGGCTGTGTCGGCCACGCCGCACGGAGAACAAATGTTCCAGCGCGTCTCACAAGTGCTGCATTCAGGTGCTTAAAAACCTTTTTTCCTACCTGCACAGGGGCCACAAGCTTGAGTGCACTCCACGAGGCAGGGTGCAGGTCCGCCCTCGGCCTGTAGGTGTCACTGTTGTCCCATAGTACCGCCGAGAGCTCTGAGAGCAAGGTGATGTGATGAGTGAGCAACACTGATGTGACGAGAAAACGTGAAGGCGATGAAACGAGCTCCCTGACAGTTACTGACTACAATGCCGCGGATGGTGCCGCTAATATAGGTTACAATAACCTACATACACTATCTCTGCCAACTCCTGAGGGATGTATCACGGAGAGGTAAGGGGGCCCACAGTATCAGGCGTTTTGCGGCAAAAATACAAGTTATTCGATTCATTTCAGTGAGGGTTGTGTGTGTTTAGGCTGCGGCGGTGCAACCCGGCAGCTTAAAATGCCTAAATGAGGCCTATAGGAAGGTACATGAGAGGGAGGCATGAAGGACAAGAAGGACAGTAAGACCAGACACGAAGGAGTGCAGTTTGTGTTTGACATGCTGTACTGTGAGTTTGCCACAGCGAGTGACAGCCGCTTTTCTTTCAATTAAGACATGTCAGAGTTGGACCACCAACAAAGGTCTTCAACAGCTGCTCGTCTTCCAGTCTGCTAACTACCGCAGGTACAATACGTCAGTGTTACTGCCTCGCTTTTAAAACAAGACACTGAAAGGCTGTAACCTCCAGCCTGAATGTCGTATAATCTCCACTCGCCAGTCCTGTGTTCTTCCTCCCTCATCCAAGCTCAGGTCCTCTACCAGAGGCCTCTGAGCTTGAGGGTATCTCAGCTGCACTCCTCTGGACCGAGATCTCGGATGTTGTTCCTGGACTCTTGCTGGAGCCACCCTCCCAGTGTCGGAGACCAAGTGCTCCTATTACCACGGGGACCACTGTTGCTTTCACTCTCCACATCTTCTCCAGCTCTTCTTTCAGCCCTTGGTATTTCTCGAGCATCTCGTGGGTCCTTCTTCCGGATGTTGCTGTCGCTTGAGATTTGCTAAATCTGTCATCACTGCCTTCCATCTGACGTTTGCCCACCGCAACTGTGTCCAGTTAGTTCGTCATCACCAGTTTGTCGGCCCGTATCTGGAGGTCCCACCTCAACCTATAGGGACTTCCAGCCCATGCTCGGCATATATGTTCCGGTACACTATGTCAGACACTTGGTTATGGCGCTCCATGTACGCCCTTGCCTGCCTGCATCTTACAACCCACTGTTATGTGCCTGATTGTCTCAGGGGCATCTTCGCACAGCCTGGTGTGGTAGACCCTGGCCTCAATCGATCTTGTGCTGAGTGCCTGTTCCTATCTATCTATATATATATTTGCACTACTTGCCTTGTACTTTTTACTCTATTTTATGGTGTGTGTAAGACTCGGATGCTGCTAGAATTTCGTTGTACACTTGTGCAGTGGCAATAAAAGGATTCTGATTCTGATATATATATATATATGAGAAGTGCTCGGCTTTGCAGCTACCTTCAGCTTTATAAAGCAGAATTCCAACAGTGACTGAGCTTTACATTTCCCAACTTCATTGTTTTGGTTCCCTGTCTTTGCTCTCATCAGCGTGAACATCAACTCTCTGTATCCTCACACTATATGACACCAGAGAGCAAACAAGCAAAGTTTGTGAACACATTGGATTGGCTCAAATTGGTTAAAAGGTCGTTAAAATGTTGCGGAAAGCGAGATTTACGCGTCTTTTTTAAATTATAAAGCAGGTCTAGGTGCTCTATAAATAATATGACATCAAAACGCTCAATCCACAGAGAGATGCATACAGTCCATATTTAGAAACTGTGCCTTCAAAAGAGCAAAGAGCCATCCGGACTCCCACCCCTAGGGTTGTGATGACTTAATTATACAGTCGCCCTCAGCCACTCACTCACCAAAAACACTGCACATGGTGGGGTGGGGGGCTGTATATGCTCAGTCCTGTCAGAGCACACAGGGCTATTATTTTAGAAAGTATGAACCTGAAATGGGGAATAATATGGGACCTTTAAACGAGTTGAAAATATTGTGGTTAGTGAGATGAGACGATTGATGTGACATCTCATATCGCTCGGTTGGATATGAAGCTACAGTTAGCAGGCTAGCCTGTATAGCTAGCCTGGCTCCGCCCAAAGGTAACAAGGGGGAGTGGCTGAGACAGACACCATTCACCCTGTTACAAGACACTGTGCCATGATTTGATTGATTGATTGATTGATTGATTGACATCTTTATTTGGAACATGTACATTTTTTTTCTTTCATTTTCCTTTGTTATAAAAGTAGAGGGAATAAGTGTGAACGTATCTAATCCCACCTCCTCTTCATTAATCTTTAGCTAATAATTCAGCATAGGCTTCTATATTTAATCATTTCTCATGAATACATAAATAAATACATACATAAATAAATAGGTTATATATAGTAATACACATACATACAAACATACACATATATACAATTTATAACCAAATATGTCCTGCAAAATAGAATTTAATTTATAAACCATTATCTTATATATTGATTTCTTTTGCCTTCTATAAACATGTACTAATCCCATAATCAATTACATATGTTATAATTATTTAAGTATGTATTCACCAGCATCCACTTACCCCTCACCATACCCATCTACATATTTACATATACAGTATAAATACCAAAATATATATACATTCAATCACGTTTGAATTATTGTCTTTCATGTTGTTGGTCGGATGTATCTTTAATATACGGCTATTATTTTATATGACCAAAGAAATGGCCACACACTTCACCGCAGGAACAGCAGTGGAACAATTCCAACCGGAAATAAAAATGTGTTTTCACACAGCTGAGCTTCCAGCCCTTTCTCTCTTTTACATTTAAAACATAACCGTCTGAGCACGGAGAGCAACTCTGAACTGTTGTGTGCTTTACAATGAATATGTTACTGTTAAGAAGTGGCTGACAACCCGCTCGCTCTCATCCTCCATTAACGTTTCATTGTTGGGTTTTTAAACTGCCGTGGCTGAAGTGGTTTGGCTAGAAAAGATAAGAGCTCTTTACTCATTTGAATCTCCGAACAATCAAAGATAGGAAGTCAAATGATTCAACAACTTGACATAATAACTGCAATTACGTACGTAAAAGAGGTGTTCTGATTTTCACTGAGTATTCATTGTTAATATTAATGTACTTGTATGAGTCAATAGTTATAGTGGTGTTTATATCATCCATGTTTTTCAGGTGTCTTATTGTAGTAAATAACGCTTTTAAATAATCAACATCAGAGCGATTTTGCAGACCGATAAATAAATCCTAAAATCCACACATCCTTTGATATGAGGCTTTATTCGCGCGACCTAAGATTATAACTCTCTCACACTAATTGCTTCACAGTAGTGGAGACTTCTCGGAAAAGAATATCAAACAGAGAAAAAAGAAGGATCTGCGCTTTGGAATGCGCAAAAGACCAAAAGATTTTAAGAGGGCGCGAGGCTGAGACAGTTGATGAGTAAAAACACCACTTGATCTGGATGCGAGGGAAATATTAAGATATCTATCTCGAGTAACTGCCGTGCCGGTTTTCTATGCAAGAGTGAGTTCAAATGCAAGAACAGTGGCGCTCAGAGTGTGTGCTTTTATTATTTGGGTGAAATCGGTGCTGAAGAGAGAGTGACAGGGGAGCAGACATAAAAGTACACCAGCTTTTTTCCGACTGCGTAATTAGCTGGGCGTTGCTTATGGGTATAGTAGTTGCCATGGAAACGTAACCCCCCGTCTGCAATCAAGACCTGGCTGAAATGTGACGCGCGGCTACGTTTGAAAGGGGATCAGTCGTTGAACCAGAATGACACGTGAGCGCCAACTTTAAAGGTTGAGCCATACTGTCAGCTAACTACAATGCAGGCAGGGGGCTGATACGCCGGTCTTAGTGAATTAGCTGCAGCGCAGAGCTGTCAACCTTTTCCTGAAATTACTAGATGCCCCCCGACTGTGTTCATATGATTCCGGTAGTGCGATAATTCTGTGAAACTGCATGTCGGAGGGCAGATTCATCAATTTTGACCCCCGGCCCCCCGCTGAGCGAAAAGCTGCTGTCATATACGCTAGGCTAATATATTGCAGTTTTGCACACTTCACAGGTGAATATGCACTCGGGGAAATGTTATAAATCAGGCAACAGCAGGCTCCCGTGATGATGATGAGGTGTAATAGTTGTAGTTCCTCATGTTTTAGCGGTGAAACAGAAAAGTGACGAGCATGATTTTTTGGATTCTGTGTGAGCTGCGCCGGCATTTATCACATTTCCGGGGGAAATCTGTTGTGGGACCGTTACTCCCATCCAGGGACCAGGAAGCTAAAACCCCACAAGTTTAAAGAATAGGTTCAGATTTTCTTTCGGGTAAGAGTAGGAGTTATTAGCTGCCGTTATTGTTCAAGAGGAAACAAAGCGAGACCGGTTTAAATCTGGTCAATTCTAGCCATGCTAATGGGTATGGCCACATCTCTTTACTCTTCTGGCTGCAGAAGGTGGCTGTTTTCTATTAAAAAAAATCCTTAAAAAACCCACTGCACTCTCCAAACAGCAGGTAGGTTGAGTTAGCTAGCTACTGTAGCTAGCTGGCGAACACAAAAAGCTCCTTTCGGCAGCCAAAGAGCCGGACATTTCCATCAGGAGTTGGTAGGGTCCAAAAACAGAAATAAAATGAGAGTGAATACTGGACTTACATCAGCCACAGGGCCAGAAATGCACCCTGAGTGAATGATAATGATTCTCCATAACTGCTGGATGTGTAACTAAGCAGCTGATACAGGTTTTAGCGGTGAAACAGAAAAGTGACGAGCATGATTTTTTGGATTCTGTGTGAGCTGCACCGGCATTTATCACATTTCCGGGGGAAATCTGTTGTGGGACCGTTACTCCCATCCAGGGACCAGGAAGCTAAAACCCCACAAGTTTAAAGAATAGGTTCAGATTTTCTTTCGGGTAAGAGTAGGAGTTATTAGCTGCCGTTATTGTTCAAGAGGAAACAAAGCGAGACCAGTTTAAATCTGGTCAATTCTAGCCATGCTAATGGGTATGGCCACATCTCTTTACTCTTCTGGCTGCAGAAGGTGGCTGTTTTCTATAAAAAAAAATCCTTAAAAAACCCACTGCACTCTCTTTGCTTGACACCAAACAGCAGGTAGGTTCAGTTAGCTAGCTACTGTAGCTAGCTGGCGAACACAAAAAGCTCCTTTCGGCAGCCAAAGAGCCGGACATGTCCATCAGGAGTTGGTAGGGTCCAAAAACAGAAATAAAATGAGAGTGAATACTGGACTTACACCAGCCAAAGGGCCAGAAATGCACCCTGAGTGAATGATAATGATTCTCCATAACTGCTGGATGTGTAACTAAGCAGCTGATACAGGTTTTAGCGGTGAAACAGAAAAGTGACGAGCATGATTTTTTGGATTCTGTGTGAGCTGCACCGGCATTTATCACATTTCCGGGGGAAATCTGTTGTGGGACCGTTACTCCCATCCAGGGACCAGGAAGCTAAAACCCCACAAGTTTAAAGAATAGGTTCAGATTTTCTTTTCGGGTAAGAGCAGGAGTTATTAGCTGCCGTTATTGTTCAAACTGCCAAGTGGCTGTCAAGCGATGCCCTCAGAGTCCGACTTCAATATAGGAGATAAGGGACAAAAATCCACACTGCAATAATGCATTCTGAAGCTCGGTCGAAGCTAATAAGGCTTCAGTAGTCTGAGCGTACAAATTCCCAAAGTTATAGTCTTTTTAGTATGAAATTGTCTCTTTGTGCGGCCGCAGCTCAGGGAGGAAACACAGCCGGGGATAATGACTATGGAAGATACTCAATTTGATCTGAACTCAGACTGTTAAAGCCACATTTATGCGTCAGTTCAACTTTTGGGGTTTTTTATTTTTTAAAAAGCGGAACGAGAGCTGTAGATTCAGCTCGCCATCGCTACACTTCAGAGTCACGCAAGGAAGGAAAATATTGTAGCTATGGCAGATAAAGCGTGATTGAAGTGTGGTCAAAGTAAGGCAACTAAAACATGGTTTCACTTTTAGGGGAAAGGTTGTGGTTATGTAAAACGAGGGGAACAGGTATGTGCATGAACTTCGCTCTCCTGCGTGAAAGCCTAATGTACGGTACCTTCAAACCATTACGTTTCTCATCCGCGCTCACACGACCTCCACAACCTGTTAATTATACCTTTTTCTTTCCCGCAGGCTCTAATGTTTCATGTACATCTGCTGACAGAAAATGTTATTTTTGTGTATGACTCATACAGTAAATTACTTTTTTCTCCGGTAAAGACAAAATGCATTTCTTTCCATGAAGTTTACCAACACTGCTCTATAAATATAGTGATAAATGACCAGGAAACAGTCGCCCTATTCCCCCAAAATAGAACTATTTATATGAGTTTTGTCCCTTATCTGTGTCGCGGTACTGTAGTTCATCAAGGCTCATTAAGAATCAATTAGAAGAAAATGCGAGGGTGGCTGCGGACGGCACAGAGCGCCATTTTTGCGGGGAAACAAACAAACAAACAATGGATTCATTAACGAGCCCACAGTTGGTTTTCCATTCACTATTACTTAATGATGCGTGACTAGGCTCCGCTGCTTCGCGATGGTGTCTCAGAGCGAACTCTTGGATTCTCGGTTCAGAAACAAATGGGAAAAGATCATTTTCACACAGGACTGGTCTTACTATTCATCACAAGACTGAGGATCGATGCATTTTTGCGTCCAGAGACGGATGATAGAGTAAAAGGTGGACAGAAAGTGTTTTGTAGACGGATAAAAACGAGCGTTGTTAGGTGAAAAAACACATTTGGTTTCTCAAAGCGGCTAACGTCTGAGCCCTCCGGCCCGCCACCCGTACCTTTTCCCCTTCCTCTTGTCTGACTCGCCCTCCCCGTCTCTCTCTCTCCTTCCATTATGAATTAATAGGTTCTCAGCAGGGAAATTTAAACTGTAATTTGAAAGCTTTTCTGAACAACTTTGACAGTCTAAAAGTGGCACACCGCGCCACCTGCGGAGCGAGCGAGCGAGGGGAGAAAGAAGGAGGATGTGAGGGACTGTATTGAAAGCGGTGAGCGAGTGAGGGGAGGAGAGCAACAATTAGCATTCCTGAGGCTCTATGTGTAACTAATTATGTGTGAGCATTGTGACAGGGAGGCTGTTGAGTGCAGTAATGGGATCCCTGCTGCTTAATGAACATGTCACAAGCTTTTGTCTGAGCTGAAGGAAGGAGACGGCGCCTGATGACCGGTGGGTATCCTGCGGACATTGTGTGCGTGTTGACGTTGTTTTTTTTTTGCACGCGGCGTGTACACAAGCCTACGAAAAGTTTGGTAAACAGGGAGGCAACAGGAATTCTCCCCCGCGTACATCATTAACATTCAACATATTGTTTAAGCGTCGCATGGTTACGCGCCTATTCCTGCCTTCAGGCTCCTACGCTATGAATAGCTTACACTTGTTAATAGTATGTTATTACACACTGGAATCATAGAGCTTTTTATATATTCATTAAAATCCATTCTTGACCTGACAATCAGCCTTGTATGGGTGTCTAATACTGTGAAAAAAGAAAATCCATCAAATCTTTTGATGGATTGAGAGTGTTACGAGTTGTGCACGTCGCTCAGCCTGTGTGGACGATGTCCAAGGAGAAGCTTTCGAGCAGCACATATGGATTGTAATCTTGATTTCGACGTCTTCAGACACTTTCAGACTTACAATTTTTTCCCTTTATAAATAATGATTGAGTGTGAATAATCATCGTTGTTCAAAAAAAGGCCCCCCTGGCTGTCTCGATCGATGATGGCTGCAGCATTTGCATGCACAATACCGTTAAATAGGAAGACTGCGGTGATTTGGTTTCTGAGATCTCCTGCGTGGCAGTTAGAGGCTTTAAATCTGGTCAGTTCTAGCCATGCTAATGGGTATGGCCACATCTCTTTACTCTTCTGGCTGCAGAAGGCGACTGTTTTCTATAAAATCTAAAAAAAAATCCTTAAAAAACCCTCTGCACTCTCTTTGCTTGGCACCAAACAGTAGATAGGTTCAATTAGCTAGCTACTGGAGCTAGCTGGCGAACACAAAAAGCTCCTTTCGGCAGCCAAAGAGCCGGACATTTCCATCAGGAGTTGGTAGAGTCCAAAAACAGAAATCAAATGAGAGTGAATACTGGACTAACATCAGCCACAGGGCCAGAAATGCACCACAAATGAATGATAATGATTCTCCATAACTGCTGGATGTGTAACTAAGCAGCTGATAAATCAACTTAAGAGGTACTGACAAGTCAATGTTGTGTTCACAACTTGTTTCTGCTGCCCCCAAGTGGCCAAAAGAATATTGCATGTCTTTTGTTTTTATTCTCATCAACAAGAGGTAATTTATTCCATTCTTACAGATGCAACTGTGCCTTGCTTGAAAATAATAAGCACGTCTTCATGTTAAAGTGTAAAATTATTAAAATTAGAAATAATCATCAAGCATATGTTCAGTTATATTATAGAAATATACTTTTTCTATATCCTATTATATATTGAATGACATGCTGTGCAAGTCACTGCCACTTCAAACGTCGCCCCTGAGGTTTAAGTGGCGAAGGGGATACGCTGCTAATCTACATTTCCAAAGTTTGACAGCTCCTCCTTTAAGGTAAAACACATACAACGCAGAGAAACTCCCTCAAATACAATTAAGTCGCCATAATCACTTTCTCGAGACGACAGTGAGAAGCGGAAGATTAATGGCGTGGAAGGGGCTGCGAGGGAGGGGACGTATTCTTCACCATCTTGCCCCCTCTCGCTCACTTCCTTTCAGCCCGCCGTCCCTTTGAACAGCTGAAAAGTCTGAGATACATTATTGGAGCTAATCAGAGTCGAATGAGGAAAGCGCTGAGGTGAGACAGCAGAAATTACCTCCCTCCTCAGCCTGCCTGCTCTCCGTGCCCCCTTTCAACTGAGCCTCTGTCCACATGTTCTCTGATGGAGGTGGAGGAATGAAGGTGGAGGTGGGGGGGGGATGGTGCAGCTGAGGTGTAGTCATAGAGCTGCGACCATCGCACTCCTGAAGTCAAGAAGGTGATGATATAATTCTCTAATACAACGAGGCGAGGATGAGAAGAAATGAAGGTTACAATAGAGGGTGATTATGACTTAATAGAATTTATTTTCGCCCCTTTGTTGTCCAGACGGTGGCAGATCTGACCAACGTACCGCCGAGGGTACAGGATTCACTTGAATCTGCGATCTGGTACAACATCCCCTCACATAATGATAAAACATGACACAGTCAACTTTACAGCGGGCTTCAATCCACAATTATGTTCGGCGATGTGGGTGTCGTGTCTGTCTGCGCCGAGCTGAAAATGGATCACAGCCTCCTCGTGGTCGGGGGTGGATGTCCAGAGGTAGCGCAGGGATGACAGGCGGGGAAATAATTGAGCCTGCGCCCTTGGCAGATTCCTTAGGTTCGGTGCCAGGTCACACACATCCTACTTGCTTACGGTAAAAAAAACACTGAGATTTCCTCTTTATCTCATCCATCATAACAGCAGTCACAGAAAACCTTAATTTCCTCATTCCTGTCTTCGAGGTGCGTTTCCGCGTTCCCTTCAGGTGTGTGTTGCCACCTCAACAGAGGCTCTCTGATGCTTTATGGGAATAATAAGCACAGTGAGACCTGAGCTGTAAAACTGGATAAAGTGCTGACCTGTGATATGATCACAGAGAGGTTAGGGAAAGGACATTTATATAAGATCGCTAATTTAACGACCCTCTCCTGACAGCGGCAGCGGAGGAAGTCTTCACATCCTTTACTTAAAGGTACAATATGTAAGAATTGGCCAGCTGTTGAATTAATACACCAAACAAATAGCATGTCACTAGAGAAACCGCTAACTGCTGCTAACTGTAGCTAGTTAGCTCAGTTAGCTGTGTAGCTAGAGGTCCTACCAGCTGACTCTGTGCACTCACACTGCTAGCACAGGAGCCTAAAGCAACTTGGGCTAACTGGTTAGCATGCTAACTTCCGCAAATACAAGTTAATAAATACAACTATGTTTGACATGACACATTTTTGGATTCTGTTGATACTACCGTATTTTATGTTTTTAAGTAAAAGTCTTACATCTTGCACCTTTAAGTAAATTATGAACTACAACCTAAAAATACTCATGTCATCCATCACTTTGTCCAATCCAATGTCCAATGTACTGGCTATAAAATAACAACACCATCAGCAACTAGATGAGTTCCCTAAAACCTTTCTTTCAGCAGACACAAAGTCAAAGTCAAGTACATGTAAGAATATCAGAAAAATGTCACTTAAAGTAAAAGTACAGACAGAAAAATGTCCCTTGTGACTGTTATACTAATATTATATATTACATTAAAGCCCGGTTTGACTGTTGTGCTTAGTTGAGGTGGAGCTATTCTGTAACAGACTCCAACTAATGATCTTTTCATGGATTCATCTGCTGATTGTTTCCTCCTGTCCATCAATCGACTGATTGTTTGGTTTGGAAAATATTATTATATTGTGAAAAATGACACCTTCACAATGTTTGTTCTGTCAAACCAACAGCCCTAAACCTCAAAATTATATTATAAAAGTATTCATTTGAACTATTATCAAAATAATATTCAGTTAATTTCCTGTTTATCGATGAATGACCTGATATACCTACATTTCATGTCGTGTGCAAGAATCCTAACTTGTAAAGTAGCTCGTAACTGAAGCTGTTGCAAAAAATGTAGTGAAGTAAAAAGTGCAATATTCCCCTTTCAGCTGTAGCAGAGTAGAAGTAGAAAAAGGCATGAGAATAGTGCAAGTACCTCGAATGTGTACATGACTAAATGTCTCTAGTTTGCTTCCACCACCGGCTCACAGCAGGAGTCCGAACCCGAGTGAAATGGACCAACATCAAATGATTGTTTGTCTTTGAATCCTTGCTCCTCTGTGAATACACTTTATTGACGGGCATTGTGTGACTGCCAGGGGTTTTTGTCTCGTAGAGGAGCGGAGACTCTCACCCACACGTTAATGTTACACAAACAAACAGCGTCGCCCTGCGATACTTGCACCGGCACATCACCTCTTCAGCATCCGTCACCTCGGAGGACGATCACCAGGTTTAAACAAAGCCGTGACAGCCCTCTCTGCCCGTCCTCGTCGTCCCCGCTGGCACGACCACTTCTCCCGCTGTCCTCTTGCATTATCTCTTTGCACATGGCACTCGTAGCCTACGGACGGACGAGAGGGCTTAAAAGGTTCATTAGGATTTATTTTTGTTCATTTTGCGGTGTGCCTGTTGGAGTGTTATGGCGCCGCCGCAGCAGGACTGACCCTGCGGTTCAAACGCTCTAACAGCCCATAAACAGAGACAAGGCCCGCAGATGACAACCTGCCACCGCCCGGGCTCCGTCATTTGCAGCTCACCAAGCCTTTTTAAATAGGTGTCTGGGGTGTCATCGTCTCTGAGGGCTGCCTTATGGGGAGGTGTATAATAAAACCAAGACTATAAACCTGAGTGTAAGTGGCACAGCCTCGCCTGTGGCTCACGCCGCAACTTTCGAACAGCAGCAGCAGATTGTGGGCAGTGTTAGTTGTATGAGAGAGGGAGAGAGAGAGAGGTGGAGAGTGAGACAGGATGAGAGAGAAGTAATGAAAGAGGCTTTATGACATTAAGATATGAAGGCAGTAAATCAGCATTAATGTCAGACTGATGTATTCTCTGCACATTCCTCATGCGCGCTCATGTTTTTTTTTCGTATTCTGTGCGGTAGATTACTACACTACTTGACGATACGTGCATTCAGAAGACTTGACATGCGAATGAAGTCTCTATTTAATTTGCTCCACAGGGAATCTTACGTATCTTCAGCCCCCTTTCGCGCTGCCTGTGCGAGGCTGGACTGCTCTGTGTAAAAACCAGCTGCCCTGCCTTAAGCCAGCAGCAGAGGTCAGCGGCTGTGTGGAAAAGGGTGAGGCGGCAGGGCGGTATTTTCGAAAAAGCATTTCATGACTGCATCTGCCAGTGGGCCATCATGATAGTTCGATCAGGAGAGAGTCGTAATTTCTCCGAGTGAAGATTTTATTGTCCTGTGTGCAGAGAGAATGAGAGCGTCTTTTGGCGGTCAGACTCCATCGTGATGAAGAATATTTTTGGGGAGGTGATGAAGCTGTGCATATGGAGTCTAGACACTGGTGGTGGTGGTGAGTAGAACCTTGCCACTGGATGAAGAGCTGGAGGAGGATGCGGGTGGTGGAGGGTCGCACGAATGCCTGAAATGACAGCTGACAGGCAGAGAGGAGAGCGGTTTTAAGTTTGACAGCAGTGACACGATTGGCTGATGGTGTTCGTGGTTGGTTAAATGGAGAGAAACGTCCATGTCGGGTGAACGGAGGGAGCAGGAGGTGAATGAATTGATGGTCTTCCTGATCGAACTTGCTCTGAGCTTCATTTGTAGGCTTATGTTATTCAATGTTAGATGACCTCATGGGGTGAGGATCGGCATACGCTCCTCTTTTGCAGCCTGGCTTGCCTTTTTTCAGAAGCTGAAGTATTCGTTCTTTTCAGTGAAAAGTATGGCTTTTCCCATTAATTTTGATTTGATTGCACAGTGCTGCTCCACAGGCGCGCACAGCTGTTTTGTCCAAGGTCGTCTTGAAGTACCTTTTCTTAGATCCACGGCTCCAAACCATAATCAGGAGACCTCTTGTTCATAGGCTCGGCATTTCTTATTGAAAGAGGCGTTAAGTGTTTGGTCAGTAACATGTTTCTCCTCACACAGCTCATGCAGTAAAACGAAGAAAATTAATTTTCTGGTATCAGGACATAGAACTCCATAAAGAGGCGGTCCTGTCTGCTGCCATGTCTGAGTGGCGATGTAGAGAGGAGGGAGGTGAGTGCTGACTGAAAAACAGACAGAAACTCAGCTAAAACAAAAGCTCTACCTGGTTACTAACTTTTCACAGTCTGCACCAACTCTGCGGTGAATAATACAGGCAGACACTGTAGTAACGCCTCAAGAACACAGACTTTTTATTTCTCTCACACTGCTCGCAGTCTAAGATGACGGCATGCGCTTGGCTGCGGTACTTCCACTGCCAACAGCAAACCTGATAGACAACGCCTCGCACAGATACTCACTAGGTGAGGCCCTGTAGCACACAGGTGCAGAGCGACAATGTAACCCATTGTGCTTCATGCTGAAATCTCACATAAAGAATAATATAGGCTGTAATATACGACGGAGTATTAGGGCCATACTAAGAGGAAAAAAAATAAAAAAAAAAAAAATTGGGGGAAATTACGAGAATAAAGTCGTAATAATACGAGAATAAAGTCGTAATGTTACGAGAATAAAGTCGTAATGTTACGAGAATAAAGTCGTAATAATACGAGAATAATGTAATAATAATACAAGGGGAAAAAAGTCGTTTTAATGAGAAAAAAGCTTCGATAGAGTTAAGATCTGACGTGACCAGCTCAACCAAACAGTTGCCTTAGCCTGAGCCCAGCAGCCGCAACTCTTCAAGTTATGCTCAACATTCCTCATTCTAACGCAGCGGGAAGACTGCTCTTTCTTGTAAGAGTTCTCATTAAAATTACTACTTTATTCTCATAATATTTTGACTTTAATCTCGTAATATTATGACTTTATTCTCGTAATATTTTGACTTTTTTCTCGTAATATTATGACTTTATTCTCGTAATATTTTGACTTTATTCTCGTAATATTATGACTTTTTTCTCGTAATATTTTGACTTTATTCTCGTAATATTTTGACTTTATTCTCGTAATATTATGACTTTATTCTCGTAATATTTTGACTTTATTCTCGTAATATTTTGACTTTATTCTCGTAATATTTTGACTTTATTCTCGTAATATTTTGACTTTATTCTCGTAATATTATGACTTTTTTCTCGTAATATTTTGACTTTATTCTCGTAATATTATGACTTTATTCTCGTAATATTTTGACTTTATTCTCGTAATATTTTGACTTTATTCTCGTAATATTTTGACTTTATTCTCGTAATATTATGACTTTATTCTCGTAATATTTTGACTTTTTTCTCGTAATATTTTGACTTTATTCTCGTAATATTTTGACTTTATTCTCGTAATATTTTGACTTTATTCTCGTAATATTATGACTTTATTCTCGTAATATTATGACTTTATTCTCGTAATTTGCCCTCCAAAATATTTTTTTTTCTCTTAGTCTGGCCCTAATACTCCGTCGTAGTAATAGGCTAAGCTCCAACCTTGGGCAGATTTCGCCTCAGCATTCAAGGATCGGGGGGAAACAAACCCCAATGCCCCCCCAGAGGTATCAGCAAGAATGAGTTGGAAAATATCGGCATAAGGAATCAAAAATCCAGTATTGACGACGTTGTTTCACTCACTGTACAAAAAGAAAAACATGATAACGATGAGTCCTGGTTGTGGGATCTCTGTGCAAACAGATTGACTTTGTCTGCCTAAACCTCAGATTTCTCGCTCATAACCGCTGAGCTGTTTTCTCTCTCGGAGGTTTACTTACAACTTGCCAGGTCTCGCGGTCTGGCCAATAATGATGTGTTCACGGCGCTGAGGAGAGATACTAAAAAGACTTGTTCTTTCAGCGGCCGTAAGTGCATTTAGCAGTGTGATCCGGAGTGAAGAATGGCCGAGAGCCATCTGCCAAAAACCAGAACATCACAAGCAGCTGCTGTGCTTTTTATGCATGTGTTGACTTTTCTTTTTTTTTTTTTTTTACATTATGTTGTTGATGTCTTGACCCTCGAATCCAGATGGAAGCATTCAAGTAGCTGGGGAAATAATAAATACGGGAATAGAGGCTATTCACAGTCTTTCCCACTGATTTATGGATGCAAATGTTGTAAAAGGGCTGGTGCAGCGATTTAACGAGCTGTGTGTTGTGCGTGTCTGCAAAGGAAGAATGACTGATGTGGTTATTTTTCCCTTTTGAATATCCTTTCTCCGTGATGTGTAATAGTGATGCCGAAGGGGGGAAAGGGTGAGGAAATGATGCACTGCATTACACGACTGGTGGCTGATCTTGTTTTTTTTCTCTTGCCGTATCGTGGCGCATTGGATGGCTGTATCCGCGGCTCTTCCACCATATCTGCGTAATGACCACCTTTCCTGTAAAGGGTCCCTGTGAGAGTCATTATCCCTGATCCAATCGTCGATGACAGGAGAAGGGGATGGAGAGGACAGATGTGAGATGACAGGCGGCTGGGCTTTCTGATGTCCCCCCGCATGTCTCCGGGGAGAAGACTCACAGCCCCCACGCTTACAGCGAATCCACAGCGCAAGAAAAGTAATCAGGCCTCTTCAGCGTCAAACTCAAGGATTATGTTTTCTTTTTCCGGGAAAGCCACATATTTACTCATTGATGTGCTCCTTGAAGGGCAGCGCACCAGTTGTGTACAAGATAACATCCAGGTCAGTGGGGTTTAGAGGGAAGTCTCATCACACACCACATGTTCCCTGACATTTAGATATGATGTTTCTATTGGGTAACACTTGACCCCAAGGGCTGTGTGCATCGCACAATGCATCGCTTTGTATTGCACTGTATGCATCTGCAGGTTTTGTCTTACACGTGCACACATTTGTATGTGCTGGAGTTATAAACAAAAGGTGCTTTGTTCAAATGTTGAATAAGAACACAGTATGAGATAACAAAGAAGTTTGTATTCGAGTGATTCATATAAAACAAATGCATGTTCAGTCACTAAACAACGTATATATAATCACATCCCTCCATCACTCTGATTCCTACATATTCTACTTAGTGAGAGCAATCCTGTGCTCACAGTCTGAGCTGTGTGATATGTGCACAGTATGTGGCTGACAGCTAACTTTATAGTTGGAAGTGAGACAACGAGACATGAACAGATGTGTCAACTGCAAAGAAAATATGTGAATAAAATAAGACATGAGAAATATGTGGCCTGCGGCCTGTATGTATGTATGTCTTGTCTGTACCTGTACTGTTATTACTGTAAAGCAGCTTTATGTGACAGCATTGGAGTCCAAGACAAATTTCCTTCCAAGGACAATGAAGTGTATCTTATCTTATCTTAAATATATGATTTTTCTTTCACCACTTTTTATTATCCTTTATTATCTGTATTAATGAGACATTCCTTTATTTAACCCACAAAACGTACATATATCAGTAATCTACAAGAGGGATTTACATTCAATGAGACATTTAATACTGAGGCAGGAGGTGTTGAGCGAACATTATAGTGCAGTAAGTGCAGTTGGCTAAAAGAATAGTGTTTGACTTATATTCCACTATCACATTTCATACTGGAAATCAGTGTTCATGTTTTTAGCATGTGACCTTGACTGCGATACGTCCCCAATCCTGACCGAGTGGTTTAAAGCATCATTATAGACAAATTGGCATTTTGTGCGATTTTGGCGCCCCCTGCAGTTTCTGTAAAAAATCCCAGATGTGTAACAGATTGTCAGACGTACTGTTGCTGCTAAATACAAACTCATTACGTCATAGAAATGTTACGTCTTGTGTGTAACGCTGTGATCGACACTCTCCCCGAAGTCACATAGTGTAGAAACAACATTCACCCTCTTAAAAGACACTGTACCATCAATTTTCATTTCATTTTATTATTATTTTAAGGTGAAAAAAAAAAAGTTACATGCAGATTTTGCAGCAGCACAGTAAATACAAAACGGGCAGCTTTCGCAGATATTCTCAGTAAGACCGTTCTGTTTGATGAGCTGTTAACGGAATCTAATCTGAAAGGCATTATGTTTCGCCCCAAAATGCATTTTGCTGATGCAAACCGGTTGCATACGAATGCGAATTCATAGAAGAAAAAAAGACCGGAGGAATTACGCCACACTCAAGAGTACAGCTGGAGATGTTTGTGTATGAATTAGCTCAAATGTTTTGTTCTGACTGGCTGGAATTTAGTGCATTCTGCTCAGAAGTGTTGCTCTGTCTCTTGTTTTTCCTTTTTTTTTTACAGCTGGCTGAGCTGCTCGGCTGTAGGGAGCCATGTTTTCGTATATCTGCCAGGCTGCACAGCTCGCCTGTGCCTGCTGACTCTGTACTTTGTCAAAGTGGTTCTGTATTTAATGCCATTCTCTATAGTCAGGTAATCTGCCACTCTCTTCTGTCTTTTAAGGGCCACGTAGCGCCTTTCTTTTTCCCCTCTGTGTTCAAATGAGTGTAGAAGTTTTGTTGAAGTGTTTGTAATTTGGTTCAGTCTCATCGGTTTGAGGGTCCTACTGAGGCACAGAAAGGAACGGTTAAGAGAGGAGGCTTTTTCTCTGCTCATCTCCGGGCTTTGTAGAGTTCTGTTGTGATGTGAAGGAGGGTTTCTGGTTTGGAGACGTCGCCAGGTTCGGACACATTTGTTTGGATAACGCGGGAGCTTAATTCATCTCCGTTTCTTTCTGTTCACTTGTCTACAGGATGCAGAACGCCTCTGCAAAAATCCTCGTTTTTTTGTGTCAGTTCTTTTCCAAATTTTTCCAAAGAATGAAAAACTCACGACCATAAAACAGGAATTAGTTTCAAGAGGAAACTGAAGCAGTAGGCTTTCAACACAATGTGCATCTTTGCGTCTGTTTCACTGACTGCGTTCACGGCGATGACGCGCGTACGTCATCCTCTCGGCCCCATAAATTAGGAAACTCTTTATGTTGTGTTCCCGATCTCCCTCTACCGTCCTGTTCTTTCTCTGCAACATCTGCAATTTAAGAGGAAGTGATGTTTGATTAAGAGCTGGATCTTTTGAGGAACTCGCTATTTTAGTCGTTTTTCTGTTTGTCGCCACCAAAATCTTCATTTCATTTCTCATCGCACTAATGCCAGAGCTCATGCAGGTATTATATTGATTTTTGCTGTGTGTGTGTGTGTGTGTGTGTGTGTTGGCTGCACACACAGCTCTCCATCAGCCTGCTGGTGTTTTACAGTAGCTCTTATTTAGGTCTGTGCCTGTGAGCGGCGGCGCGGCTCCGGAGGAGAATGGCATTGTTGTACTGAAAGGTTACCTCGTTTGGGAGAATGATAAAAATATAATTGAGGTTAGCTGTTAGAAGATATACATTATGAACACAATGAAACTCACCGGTGAGGGGGGGCAATAACTCACAGCCTCGGAGATGGCGTCCATAAATTATGGAGTTCAGAGGCTAAGGATTACGGGATACTGTTTGCACGCTGACCTGAAAATGTTTTAATTACATGCTCGTTTTTGTCTCCTCGCCACGCGGCGAAGCCATTATCCTCTCGGACCGGGCGAAGGATCTGGAAATAACAACAATTAATTTGGATTATGACAAAACAAACATAATTAGCGGAAGGGAACACGGTGACAAGGATCTCCAACCTGACTCTCTCTGTGCGGCCTGCTTCGGCGCTCGGTGTGACAGCCATTAGGGAGCCGACGCGGGCTGCTGGCGATTGGCTGCGTTCGGCTCAGCTGACTGAAACGGCGGCGACTCGTCTCATCTGATCGCCAAGGAGATGGTTCTATCAAAGGCGCCCATCGGGAAGCTCGGCCCTGCAGAATCGAGGAGTAGCTCTGCGGATTAGGCAGCGGAATAAAGAGAGAACTATGAAAAGGGAGAACAGGTGCGAATTAAAATTGCACCCCGGAGGAACATCTGCGGGCCTTGACAACTCGTTCACACACCCATAGGCACAAACAGCTACTCCCCTACACCTGTACTCAAACGAAGAATACCAGAAGCGGGGGAGGGGAGCGGGAGGGAAAACGGCCTTCGATAAAAATTAGCATCTGAGGCTTTGTTTATGACCTTGGCGGCGACATTGCTGCTTCACCTGCACTCGACGCACACGAGCGTTCGGTACCGTAAAACCTCAATCCATCAGCCCGCGTTCAGCAGGCTCGTCTCGTAAACCGCTCCACGGGTACATTTATATGAAACATTAAACACAGCTTGGCTAGCTTTTGGTCTCTATTTACCCGCACTTCAGCGTGACCCCAATTACATTAGGTAAACTGCTGATTCAACAACGGACTTTTAACAGACTATTAACAATAGAGGTAATAACCCGGACTGGGCCGAGAGTAGCGGAGGAGGAGGATTTCTTACAGCTCTCAGATGTAACATGACTAAATCATGCCACGCGTCTGCCTCTGTTCTCTCAGTAATGATGATCGGCCGACTGTCGGGGCGTTTAAATTGCGTTTTAATAAATATGAGTGTTGGGAAGTGTGTTTCATGTCTGCTGCATGTTAATAATCGTTCATCTGTGATGAACAGACCGGACCGGTGATTTAAATGTGTCCTGCAGCTCATGTTTCAGCTATCTGGCTCCATATCTCAGCTATACAGCAATATAAGGCCCAGCTGTGGGGAGAAAAAGCTGTTTTAAGGTGTTTTTGAGTTTGTAACTTCCTGGAAACTTGACCTTCACTCTGGGACGTATATTAATTATTCGTCCAATAAACGCTGTCTTTATTCTATGACGCTGCCACGGATGCCAAAGTCTTTACGGATTACTGTACAAAAATACAACTTGTATTTGGGTGAAACTGGGTCATGGCTGATGGAGAAAATATTTGCCGGTTCCCCCTCGGGCGTCTCTGCCCTGAGAAACTCTGGACAGATAACTTTACTTGTTGCTAAAGTAACTGCCAACAGTCACACGGATAACTGGCAACTTCACAATGAACATCTCCGGGCCAGCGCTGCACGTGACCTCCCCGAATGGCAGCGGAGGCCAGTTTCCTGGTTGACAGATAGCGATAGCTTTGTGCGAAAGTGAACTGAGACGCGGCGTCGACTCTGCGGTTCGAGGGTAGGGCGTGACTTACGGTCTGCGCTATTAGCTGCAGGCTGTTTTTACACATAACTATGCCAAAGAAAACAGCTCTCCATGGGCCGTTTAATTGGAACCTTAAGTTGTGCCAATGTTATATTCAACCATTAAGCTAACGCTTCTTCTCCTTAAGTTATCTGACAGCTAACCCTCCACAGGTAAAACATGTTCGGGCCAACTCGGGGGTTGCGGCGGTGGCGTGCAATGACAAACTTAGAGAGGGATCCTGCGAAAGGGTCACACAAGTCTAGAATGATTTATTACCCTTTGTCTCTCTCCCATTGTCACACTGAAGACTGTGTGATGTATTGCATTTTCTCCTCACCGAGAATTCCATTGTCTTCTAATGTGGACGATTCTGCATGGGTCGTACGGGACGGCTCGAGTGCTGTCAAGCTGTCCTTTATTTCACACATCAGCGCTCCCGACGCCTTCAGTATTATAGGCATGACGTGAATGCTTTTGGGATGGTTGATGTATTATAATGCTCGCAGATAAAAGGCGCGGTGCACAATTGGCCGCACATGAAATATGGCTAAGCTATTATGATATCAAAACCCGGTGAATAGTGTGTCATTTCGGGTCCCGCGTCCCATCTACATGCTCTCGAAAAAAAAAAAAACGCATCTGTGTCACTTTTTATAGGTAATGTGCATTAGGCGGCGGTAAGTGATTGTAACGCGCCGTCTTTGTGGCGCTCTCCGGGGGAATACGATGAATAAATCACGTTTTATTGAATATACCAGACTTTATTTGAGGCCGTGCTGTTGCTCATTATGCGATTAGAGAAGTTAACTTTGGGAGTGTGGGCTTTTTTTTTCTAATATGCACATTTTTCAGCGACCTTCAAGAGGAACGAAGTCAGCGACGGTGTGAAAACACGGTCTTATTCCCCCGGCGTTGCAAAGTTACCTCTCTCTCTTCGAAACACTGCCCTTTTTACCACCTTGTTTCTCCTGCAACATTACTTGGCCATTACTTTCTTTGTCCCCTCCTAGCGTTCCCTCTTCCGTTGCCCCGTCCCTGTCGCTCCCACTGCAGACACCTCGCGCCTCCTTCCTTCCTCCACCTGCTGCCCTCGAGCGTGCACCTGCCCTTGACCAGTGGAGGTGCCACTCAGAATCCATCTCGTGTCGGGAATGTTAGTCTTCCACTCCCCAAATCGCTGGTGCAACACCTCTGTATGGCAACAGCGCACCATTAGTGGTCTCCACTCGACATGTGCACTTTCACAGGGCTGGCGAGGAGCTCCACGGGGAGTTATCCACTGTGTGTGTGTGTGTGTGTGTTTTTGCTTTTTTCATTTCCTGTAAATCCCCCTGAGAGAAAGCATTCACTCTACGAACACAACACTGAGGGCTGGTCACACCTCATTAATCAACCGGGAATCCTTGTTTTTTTGCTGCCTACACCTGTATCCTTTGTAACAATCTCCACAAATCTATCAACACATGAGGAAGATATGAGGGCTGGTTTGTCTGCTGTGTGTGTGTGTGTGTGTGTGTGTATACACAGAGTGAGGCTGTAAAGCTTGATTTAACCACAGCTTCCACGTCTTTGTCCTTCCACGTGTCCTCCTTGTGACTACTGTCCAGGTCAGCCCAGATTTATAATTGTGTCCACTGGGCGACGGGGCACTGGGTGCGTAGATAATGGGACACCCCCATCACGTGCACACAACCCCACCTTCACCTATCATCTGTTCGCTCCCTTCAAGGCTACTCACAACATTTGTGTGTGTGTGTGTGTGTGTGTGTCCCTTGAATCTATTAAGTAGAAAGCTAATGTCCCATCATGCTCACCAGTACAGCCACCCATTAACCACATGATGAAATGAACTCTGACCACGCCTTGACTGATTCAAGCGCAGTTCAAGGCTCCTTCTGCGCTCATGTTTGGTTTCCGGCGAAGCAGCCGTTTCGTCAGCTCCCTCACAGTCCACCATTCCTGCCTAACCACGAGGCCGTAAACAACAGGAGCCGCCTGGAGACGAGAACGAAAGCTGAGTGCGAGTGCTCACCTTCAGGTGAGGCGGCACTTCATGCAGTCCAGCGTGGGAGTGCGCCGGCTCTCCTGCACGTTCCCGTGTGCGGGCGACTGAATTATTAATACTTGACAAATGACGGCCATTTTGAACAGGACCTTCCACTCCACATCGATTAAATATAAACAATACGCATGTGTGAGCAAATGTGTTTCCACCGCTGCCGCCGCGTGGAGCGAGCGAGCCAGCCGCTCTGAGCTCGAGAGAGGGAGGCAGAGATTGTGTTTGATGGCGGGGGTGAAATTTATAGCAGCAGACAGTCGCTTGGTATGCAGGGAGGGGGGCCGGCAGGACTGTTTGCACATAATTGTTCCATCATCATCTTCTCAGAGATATGCTTTTGTTTTCATTCTTTCCTTGTTCATGTATTCTTCTGTGTGTGTGTCTTTGTGCGCCCGTGGCAAGAGGCGGAGAAGGGGGACCACAGAATGAAAAGGAAAAAATCCAGAGGACACACGAGTCCAAGTTTGTGTTTGTATAAGAAGAGGAGGCGGCGACGGCGAGTAAAAGCGAAATGACAGCGCTTTGTGTTGGCGTGCGTCTGTCCGTGTGTTCACCTGTCCACGTTCACCTGGGAGGGAGAAAAACTGAGAATGAGATCAAAGGCAAACAACTTTATTGGCGGTCTCCATAATTCAGCAGCTCTACCAGGGGTCATAGTCTTTCCTTTGAGGTTGAGCTGCAGAGATGAATCTTTAATGCACTCCTGCCTGGGAATAATGGATGGCATGGGCCAGCCGCTACCCGGCCCTGCTGCAGGAGGTGGGAGCGGTGGAGAAATGAATGGAGGTGATGAGGGTGGGGGGGAGTATACGGATGGACTCGGACAGGACTGAGGACAGGGAGCGTAAAACATGTCAGCTCGCGTTTGTACGTGCCCGTATGGACGGCGTACATGTGTGCACCGCATGTCTTATCACAACGCTCCACCGTACGCGTGGGGACCACATTTCTCCGGATGACAGTCTTTTCACAGCTGCATAGCTCTGAGGTGCCCTCAGGGTGGGGGGGGGGATGATTGAGCTGCACCACCCTTCCCACAGTGACCCGCTAAGCCTCTCCTGCCCCCTGTGGTCCCCTGGCGGTCCTGCCCCCCGTCCACCTGCTCTCCTCGCACCTGGACTGGAACAGCGGACTCACTCGCTAACTATCTCTCAACGCAGCGAGAGAGAAAAAGAAATGTTTAGGAGCTCCTGAGGGAGGAGCGAACCTGCCGCGCAGCAGGTAACGCAGAACCAGGGGTTTTGTGGCTCAGCACAGCGGATAATACCAGAATAAAGCTAGCGAGGTAATGCTAATACGGCCTCTTACCGAGGGATCCTTGTTATCTGCTGCTCCTTACTGCCATCAGTCCCCCGTAAGAGACGAAATCTCAGTTTTCAAGTACTTCAGGTGGCACATTTACCGCCCGCTCTACTATAGAAACAGGGAAAGTTTACGTTAAAGGGATATTCCGGTGTAAGTTTAATCCATGGTCTAACACATCTTGACACCGAGTAAGACTCCCCCTCGAGAGGTCAAGTTAGCTGACCGCTAGCTTAGCTAGTTTTGAAAATATATGATTATTACTCCATTACTTCCATTCTTTTCCCTGTCAGCTCTCGATAATAAGAACTGAGCATTACATTTTCATCCTTGAGCTGCGGAAATCTACTGCACTCGGTAATCGACTCGTCAGGGCTTCCCCACACAGGCAGGCTGCTGGAGGAGAGGGAGAGTTGTGCTGTGTTTTTAATACAAATCCGGCAAAGCTAGCAGATGTTTGATGCTTCGTACTGTGTGCTGGGACTGTACATGTACTGTTGCTGAAGTTTGGTGCTGTTCTCACCATTAATTGTGGCTTTTTGATGGCGGTTTCTAGTTGGAGACATAAGCGGCAGTGTATTGTTATTGTGCGGTCTTTTCTGAGGTTGCTAAAACTAGCTAAGCTAGCGGTCAGCTAACTTGACGAAGGGGAGTCTTACTCAGTGTCAAGATGTGTTAGACCATGGATTAAACTTACACCGGAATATCCCTTTAATGTCCCCCATGTGTTATCTTCCTTGTACCCACAAACAGGCCATCTCCAAGTTGAAGCACCCCATGTTTGTATCCCTGACGGCCCAGATGAGCTTCAGTCCTTCTGATGTTTAGAGTGCTGTCAGAGTGGTGTCACGCACTGCGCTAACATGCTAACGTACTGCATGGCTGCGCCTGAGGGGACGGGGCAGAAACTATCGCAGCGGAATAGCTGGAGTTTTGTATTTTTTTTCCCCCTCTCGCTGAACTAGTTTGAAGGTATATTGCATTAAATCAAATCCACAAAGTGCAGCTTATTTACCAAAAGTAATGTATTAAAAGGGGGGATGTTATATTATTAGACAGAGAGAGGGAGAAAGAGGGAGAGCGAGGGAGAGAGAGAGAGAGTCGCACAGTGTTGTGAAACTGGGTCACCCGCAGCCGGAATGTGGAGCCGGCTCGTCTGAGCCGAAATGAGGTATAAAATACAAACAAATGAGCTTGCGATGCAATAAACCGAGCATCGCACATTGCCCCGGCCCTTCCCCTCTCTTACAAACACACACACACACACACACACACACACACAAGCACGCACTTCAAGATTACATCTCAGCATCTTAGTCAATCAAAACCTCCCATTCCCTCCATCATCTTGATCTCCGACCCGGCGCAGAGTGGAGGCGAGGCGAGGTGAGGTGAGGTGAGGTGAGGTGAGGGTGGAGAGGGTGTGGCGGTGGGGGGGGGAGGAGTAACAGGCTTTTGGGGTGGTGACAGAGAGAGAATGAGGACAGACGGAAGGCGGGGAGGAAAACAGTTGTCTATAATTTGACAAGGCAGATAGATAGAGAGAGAGAGAGAGAGGGAGAGAGGGAGAGACCCTTACCCCTTTGCTCTCAGCTCAAAATATATTCCACGTTCAGCGGGTGTGAAAGCAGGCGGCTGCACGGCGGCGGAGCGCTCAGAATACCGGAGGAGAGTTCATTACGGAATGACATTGACTCAGGCTGATTTGCTGAGACGAATAAGATTGCAAAATGAGACATATGCATTTTTTTCCCCCCCTCTCTCTCTCTCCATTCCCGTTCCCCGGCGTGCAATGAAATATTAACTCGTCCTGTATGGCAGCCCCTTAAATTGCACGCGCGTCTCACACAAAGGGCCCAGCAAATGTGCCATTACCTCGTTTTAATCTGAACCATTTTCCCGGCTGCCTGCCTGCCTGCTCGCGCTTACCTAGAGGACAGATTGTTGATCTGAGGGATCGCAATAGGGAACAGAGAGAAACAATCCCATTTGAGCGTCTCTCCGCTCTCTCTCTCTCTCTCTCTCCCCCCTCTTCGATTTAAGAACATCCATCAACTGATGAGGATCACGTCTTTTATCAAAAATGCAGCAGAATCTGGGAGATGAACCGTCGAGGAGCACGCGGTGACACGGGGATCTGCGCTCACAGTGTTCCAGCGTTGATGATTAAGACGTAGATGATTGCACATGATACGACTGACAAACGAAATCTGCTTCTGTAGCCGAGAAATTTATGTCGCCTTGGTATTTGTGTGTGCATTCACGCTGAGCTCCGTGACACAGTATGCTGTTGTGTACGGCGGGATGACATGGCTGCATTTCAATTACAGGAATTGTGAGGGACGAGAATGTCAAATGACATCATTTAGTAATATACACTTGAATCTACACTCAAATACGACCTTGTTATGTTTCCGTGTCCGCTGTGCAAATAGGTAGCTGGTGATAGAATCTGGGCAACCTACAAAATCCAAGTTCGAGTAAAATCTCCACAAGTTTTTAAGCTTCTCAAAGTGCACAGTGTGCCTGAGTACGACCCTACAGGGCTTTCAGAGTGAAATCCTACCTGGTATTAACACCTGTCCTGAGTCCCTGAGTGGGCCGCTCTAAGCCTGATATTTGATATTTAGCAAGTTTTGAAGGCACTATAGACTAAAACATGCCGGGGGATTAAAGTTTTTATTCATCTCAGAGCCTGTTCATGCCTGGTATTGACAGAAGCCCAGGGTGATCTTATCGAAGAATACAAATATCAAGATATTAAGAATTTGTTGTAGAGAGTGTTTCACAAAGTTTATAAGGTTTGTCGAAATTCTACTACAATTTTTTAAGGCGGTCTGGTATTTTAGAAGTTGCCTATATCAGTTGCTGTTCTATTGAATCTGTAAGATCTGACATGTTTACTTGTCTTCTCACATTAATTTTGTGTAAACGGCGAAATCAGTTGAAACAGTGTGTTCAAGCAGCTGCCAAACGCAGGGATGTAAGATGCACTTTAGACAAGATTCCGAATTCACAAGAAGATCTGAATGATTTAAAGTTTGCGGTTGTCATTTTGCAAAGTTTGTTGAGCTTCTACTCACTCAACAACTTCTGGAATCATATGATTTGTGAGGGATTCTGGGGATATTGCACTCACCAGTTTAATGCTTAAGTTGAAACAAACAGCACATTCACAAACATCTGCCACCAACACCGGCAGGTTAATAAGAGAGCCGAAAATCAGACAGCGTGGAATCCATTCTGCCTGTGATTGTGGCTTCTTGTTTTGTCTGTACGTCCTGATACAATGACGTGATCACATGTGGCCCAAACCACCTCAGAATGTGGTCTGAGTGAGTGGATGTGTTCACACCTGTAATTAGAGCTGTCCACTTGAGATCGGACAACTCTGGACAGATGTTGATACCAGGTCCGAACAGCTTCTCGGTTTAGTTTTGAGATTGTGCCCTAATGGGAGGTGGATCAACCAATCAGGTTGCTTGACACCAAACTCCTAAATCTATGAACTATTCAGAGAGAGTGAAGGTTTTTGCATTAAAAATGCTATTGTAAAAAAACTGAAATCTTTATTAAACATTTGTAAAAATAGGAACTAAATTTGTCTATTCTTTCTTTGTCCTCTTTTTCAACATAATGAGGGTTCAACTCAACTCTTATATTTGTAATTATGAAACATTTTGCAAAGAAAAAAAGGGCAATAGTCACCAGTAGATAAATAATAGCTGTGGTTGATCAATGTATCTGCATCTTTGCTCGACTCTTAATCCTGACCACCGTCCTTCTTTAGTGGAGTGGTGCCTCTGCTACCTTGAAAAAGGATTGAAACGATTTCTTGACTTTCTTAAAAAATTCATTTGACTTTAGTGGTTCTGTAGGGTCGAATCTTCCACCCAGGCTGCCTCCATAATAGATTCAAACGAGCCCGATCGTTTCCCAGCAGTCTAACTCCATCGTATTCTTAGTATCTCAACAATGGTTCCACCGCTACACCTCCGGTTCCCTTCCTAATGCTCCTCTCAGGGATTTTGTTGGGGCCTAATTAGCCATGTTGATGGATTGTGTGGACCGCGTGCTTTTGCTCCTCACGCGGGGTGGTGGGCTGTGGGCCGCAGGAGTCTCCGGGGTATATGTTAACGCAGTGGTTCCTTTTCACAGAGTGCTAGCCATTAGCAGGCCTCTCACCCAGCTAACACAGGGGGATTATAGGAATAAAGGAATGAGACTGCGTGACCTTGGCCTCACACAGCCACTCCGGCAACGGCGCATCGCGTCGGGGTCATGTGTCTGTCTGCACCTCGGTGTGTGGCGTACGTGCGCCAGTATTCACGCGTTGGTGTCGGGAACACGTGTGCTGCTCGCTGACCTGTAAGGAGAGAGAAAAGGGGGTTCACACATAAACACTTCCTTCAAGGGCAAGAGCCGTGCAGCACGGACCAACTATCCTGTGAGACCCGTGCGCTCTCTCCGGCATCGAGTCGAACAGCAGAACAACGAGAGATCTGAAAAAATTGTACAAAAGCTCACCTCGCCGTGTGCCGAGACGCTGACATTCTCGCCAGGAGGAGCTGAAATTTCAAGGGAGACAATAGGGAAACGGGGAATTGCGCCTCGGAGTCCCCAGCAGGAAGTGATACTCTATCAACCAATCAATTAACATCAGAACGATCCCGTGGAAGCTGACAGCCCGGCAGGAGCCTGATAGCAAACCTTCAAAGCCTCGCTACCTTGAGAAAAGCACTCCGAGCTGACAATGTGGGCTGGAAAACAGGCCGGAAGACTGGAAATGAATGCTCTCTTTTCACTATTGACGTATCCTACCTGCTGCTGGATAATGCGACCTAGCGGCAGATGATTTCTGTCACAATTGATCCGCTGCGCTGAGCCCTTACGCCTCCTCTCTTGCCAACAACTCTATTTAAGGCGAACGCCACACATCACCCGCGAGACGCGCCGCCCGGTGAGGACGATATTTACAAACCATTTGCCTCTCCGTCCCTCCCACCTGCCACTGCTTTTCAATCTCTATCTCCCTGTCAATCTCATTCCTTATCTTCTGCAGCATCACAAACACATGCACATTTTGCACATCGAACGTGCGTCCAAACATGCATGCAGGCGGATACATTCTGAGTGCCTTGGTGCAGACGGGGGTTGCGCTGATAACCAGCAGAGGGAAACAAAGTGCTGTCAGTGCCCCCCTGTGCAGCTGCAGTCTTGGTGGCCCTCCTCTGCTGTTGTCATGCATGCAACAAGCATTAGCAGTCCCTTATCATCATCCTCCACCCACAGAGGCAGGTTGTACTGGAGTATCGTGCAAGCAAAACGAGCTACAACTAAAGCAGAGCGCATTTAGAGTCAAACACAGTTTGTATTTGCAAAAAAATGCTCAATAAGGATAAAATCACACTGGCAATAAAACAGCTTTGTAATATAATATTAAAGAGTTCGGACTCGGTCACGGCGTATTATGCTGCCCAGCAGTTTAAAAACTCCGGATTAAGGAGCGAGGCGACGCTCCGTGCACATCACTCACTCCTGCCCACTAAGCAAGTTTGGAGGTACAGGTGATCACTCTCCAGCCAAAAGCTTATTCTGCAATGCATTTCAAATGAATCGGACCGGAGTGTGTGATTCGGAGACGCCCATTCATTACAGTTATCTGCACAACACCAGAAAAAAAAAGATTGTCTTTTTTTATTCACCCTTATCATTTTCTCTCACAGACTTTGCAAGTTGGCTGAAAGGGAACTTTGCCTGTTGAAGTGTCTTGACCCGTGACCTTGGGGATTCACGCAGCAATAGAATAAGAAATCCGCCTGTTTCCCCCCCCTGCGCGTCACTGACTTCATTTTAACAGTGCACATCATCGGAATACATTATTCATACAATCAACTTGCTAATCATCTTTTACCGAACATCATCTGGGGAATGGCTATTTTTACTTTGCTCATTTCGATGACTCGCGTTCATTCACTTCCAGCTGAGCTGAGCCGAGAGTGACAATAATAACAATTAGGTGGATGCACAGGAATTAATAGGTGATGTGAACGTCGAGGGAGAGATCACAGTATCAGCAACGCATTATAATAGAGAGCGATACCGAACAAACAACACCCACAGGCTCCAAAAAATGCCACTGAAAGCTAATTAAAAGTCATCGCAAGGTTATTAAGTGTCCCCTTTATTGTGTCCACCCTGCTTTATTCATTTCATCGTACCTCAAAAGTGAGGAACAGAATGTAAAATACCCAAATTTCAGAGGAAGTACTTTGCACTACCCAGAACCAGTGGTGAAGACTTTCAGGAGGTGGACTAATACGTTACGACAGGTGCCAATGTCCATCATATCACTGTGTTGAGATGCACGCGTCTGCCGCTGCAAGCCAACATGTCAGGCCCGGGCTTCCATGGAAAGGGCCCATCCACAGCTGACCAATCACTCAGCGATGACGGGGTTGAAACGGCATTTTCAGGAGGACAGACAGCGCGGCTCGGCTTTCAAAGGCACTCAGCGGACTGTGAAAACACGGAAGGGCCCTCTGATAACGGCAGCGTCACAGTTGCGTTCACTGTCGTAAGAAGACAGCTCGGTGATGATCAAGGTGGATCCGGGTTGGACTCTGTGAATCTACACAAAAAAAACATCATATGATCTTTAGAGCTTGACAAGATGTAGCTGAAGGATCTTGATGAAACCTCGGAACAAAAGCACCGCGCTCGCTGGCAGAACGAAGGAAGTCAAACACGGGGCATCACCGACAAACTCTCTCTCAGTCGCGATTTGTCTTTTATCAGTCATTTCTGAATTGTTATTTCTTCATTATGGTTTTTTTTTCTCCATGTTGGAGCCAGGAGGTGGAATACTCATTAAATCTCATTGATGGAGGCGGAATGCAAGGTTCAGGCTATTTTGCATTTCATACTCGTTTGATGTTTTCATTTCTAGTGGCTCACTCTGTTTTTTTTTTTATACTTTCTGATTTCCTTACTCCTTATATTTTTTCGGCAGGCAAAAAGATTCATATGAAGGCTTAAAACAGGCTCTGCGCGGGACAGATAGCAGAAGGAATTAACAGCCATTTCACGCTAGCACCTCGGTCGCCGAGCAGGGCAGTGGGAGAAGGAAGCAGCTTGGGTGCAGCCGGGGCACCGACGGCCCCCGAGACACTCTGTAATTGTGCTGCTCTGAAGAGCAGGTAGGTGTGCAAATTACCAAATGTGCCGTGTAAGCCCATTTCAGCCAGCTCAATCACTGTCAAGCATTTCCAAGTTTTGAGCAATTTCATTTTTGGTTCATTTCTGGGATTTCTCAGTGTCGTGAATGGGAGCAGAGTTTTTCTCTCTCTGTTGAGGTTCAAATAGAACAGCGATGATATGTAAGATGTGCCCCGGCCTCCTCTGCCCAGTGAATGACTCATGTTTAAAACATATCAGTTAAATCACTTCAATTATATTCATTAAGTTTGTTTGATCAAATGAACGAAGGATATAAGTTAAACTGGATGATATGGCCTCAAAATAGTGCAACGTTTGCAGGCTGCATCACGATTAAATCTCCTAAAAGGTCCTTTATATGTGCTCGTAATGGGTGACAAACAATATTTTTTTACCAAATACATTGATAATGACAATGCAGCAGTACTGTAGGGGTGAAGACTGGTACTTTTTTGGATAAATTATCACCAGTATTCTGTAAATATTGACTCAGTGGGTGAAGGCAGCAGCTATCAGAACAAGTAGAACAGTCTGGAAAGTTTCAGAAATGACATCACTTTACTGTAATGCAGCCTTTAAATCACACTTATGCTGCATCACCATGACAACTGTGGCTCAGGGGGAAGAGCCAGCATCTTGTTATCGGAAGGTTGCTGGTTCGATTCCCCTGGTCTGCATGTCGAAGTGTCCTTGGGCAAGATACTGAACCCCAAACTGCTCCTGATGTGCAGGTGCACCACCATCAGTGTATGTATGAATTACTGTAAGTCTCTTTGGACAAAAGTGTCTGGTAAATGTAAATCACCATAGAATGAAATATAGTTAATATCATACAATAATGTAACTTTGATATATTGCCCAGCACTATATATATTATGGAACAGTATTGTTGGAATCAAACATGACTAATTATATAAGACTATGGTTCAGGTTAAGTGTACTAAATGGTAGTGTAAAGATTTCCTTACGTGTCCATCAGTACCGTGGCATTGTATTTCTCTTCATTTTCCACACCATCTAGTATTTCACTTTGCCACTCTGTCCAACTTTTTACGGGACAGAAATTCCTTCCCCTTGATGTATTGCCTTTATATAAGAAAGTGTCAAACCTGCAGGAATGTGAAGGATTGCAGGGCGACCTGGGAGAGCCTCGGGGTGGGCAAAAAATACCAGCTGATGTCACCCGGGCCTCTGCTAACAGAGCTGCAGCCTCTGTAGGCAACGCGGGGTTGGGAACCGGAGAGGGAACAAAGGAAACGCTGACCCCTGGGTGCGCGACAATAAGGTGGCCCCGCAAAACAGGGTGGACCGTACGCGGCGTCCGCCCTGGCACGGTGATTTTTATCTGGCCTCTCCGAGTATTCGCTGTCATCCACAAGCCACTCTTGGGGCAGGTGCCAGCACATCTAGGGCACAGGTCCCGCGAGCTGTCAGGTGCTGGAGTAATGCTGACCGAGCAGGGGCCGGGGTGAACAGTCTACATCACTGACCCCGAACAACTGGAACATTACCAACATCCTTATAAAAGGTAGGAGTTACTTCTCGTGTTCAGCACTTTGAGTGCGATACCTGTGTCATTTTTGGTATTTTGCTTTGTTGTGCATTTTGTATGTACATGTCTAATATGTAATATGTAGCAATTCTGCATTTAAACTTGGGCCTGAGTCACATCAGCTAGATTTTCATCAGCAGTGGTGGTTGTATGATGCATACATCAACAGTGAAGCGAGTTTATTTGCTTGCAGCGTGCATCTGCCCCACACGACCAGTTTACTCTCCTGTACACTTGCCGTAAGTTTAGTAAACGGTTCCGGAACAGAGCAGAACCCAAAGTGAGGCGTTAATCCTGTTCCTAGCTTGTTTCGAGCCGACTAGAACAGCACCCTGCTCCGCCTGGCATTTCACAAAACACTCGCCAAACATCCTTGTGTTTTGTTTTGCTAGAGCGCCCCCTAGCAGCAGAAGTTGCATATCGTACATTTAAGTCTATTGTTAAGTTGTTGTTATTCACTCTTGGGTCGAGAGCAGCTGGTTAGCTCGGCTGAGCATCGAGCGGGAAACAGCTCTGTCTGGGGGCAACAAAACCCTCCTGCCAGCTCCTCTAACTTTCACTTATTAGCACATTATATCTTTCCCGTGCAAAAAAATGACACTCTTCACTGTTGCAGTGAAGAAGTTACAGCTTTCAGTGGAGTAACAGTCGGCCCCATAACCCACCAGTTAAATGGCTAATTGTTGTTTTTACAGCTTTTTCCTTTTTTGCTCCGTTGATCCCCTTATCGAATTTTCCACCTGAAGGTAAATAGCACATTTGCCGAAATGCCAAAGTTTTTGCTTTGATGCTCAGGACTTTGGTCTGATGTCACCATCCGATATCCGTTGAAATCAGGTGTTAATCCCGGGTGAATAAAGAAGATTTCCTTTTCATGTTTTTGTTGTTTCATAAATCCCTTATGATGCTTAGCACACGTATTATTCGCGATGATGCGCGATATAATGTAACGTAACACGTTTCTTCTCCAGAAATTGACTTGTGTGTGTTTTTCCACGTCGCCTCAAAAATTCAAGATCAGAGCTTACGGAGGATTTGAATAAATTCAAATGCCTACACTATGTATTTGCCTGCCAGGCTTGGCTCAGTGTTACACAACAGCATGCGGGCTACTTTGATCTTGTGTGTAAATGCAGTAATGCACCATGACCCAACATCTACTTACTATAAGAATCACTGCTCGAACTCAACCCATGCAGTCCACAAATTCAATGCAGATGCGGCGATAATGAGCCTGATGATCCATCGCCATTAAAATCTCCAGTCATGTGTTTTTGTTTTGTTATTTGGTGCCGGTCCACAGCGTCGCCGTCGGCCAAAAACCCCTGTATAATTAATAGTGATAATGTTATTTTATTTGTAAAAAACGACTTCAATTGAGATTTAACCGGAGAGAAATTAAATCTGTCTGCTAAAGTGGGCAGGTGTGTGCAAGTGTTCAATAATTTATGCATTTTCCACAGGCTGCAGCCTGAATGACATTTGCAATTCAAAATAATATCCACTGAATGAAATAGGTACGGTGTGACATTTTAACAGATGTAATTTATTATGAATCAACTAAATTCCAGACGGAATTCATACCCACCCCGTGTTTCGGATTATTAGCTATTATGACATTATAATACTGGTCAGATCGCAGGGTTGAAACAGATGAACAGAAAAAAAAAGTAACATCTGCACCTCCACAGCTGCTGTAAAGAGGAATAATACTACACATGAGACTGAATCCATGCTGAGTGGTTCACATGGAAATGTTGCCTGGATTTTTTCAAACTTCTGACTTGATACGTCGCAGGTTTTGTAGGCTAATAATCATGAACACACACCAGGAGTTTAAAGTAACAGTAAACTTAAAAATCATGTTGATGGTTCCGTGTCTTGTAATAGAGTGAGTGGCGCCCCCAATGTTACATACATGTTTACTTTAAGATACAAGCCTAAACTAATAACATACAATGATGTAATGAGTTTAGTTTGTAGTTATAACCTACATTACGTCAGACAAAACAGAGCTGGGATTTATATTTACGACACTGGTGTGGCACTCAGAAACTGTGGAGGCGCCGAGTCGCACAAAATGCCAATTTCTACATACTGTTGCTTTGTTTCTCTTGGAGCCTGTTCACACAGAATCGAGTGACGTTTTCAGCTTTCAGTTTTTGACTCTGTGTGTCGATGCGATCCTGGTAATACACTTTGAAATGGAAACTAACACAGAAGCGATTTCGAGTATTTGGCCATGTGTTTATATATCTGTGTGGACAGATTTTTTGCCTGCATGATAGCATCACAAAGCTCAAAATGCAGGCTGAGGTCTAAGGTGGGTGTGGTCCAACCCATTAGTACTGAGATAATGTAGTAATCAGTACCGAGTAGTCACCAGTGGGAATGTGAACATGTTGACGGGCCGGTTGACAAGACGGTCTCCAGTTTGAAGCAGGGACATTCTCCACACAGGAACAAGAAATAGCCCATATTGGTTTAGGGTTGCCATTAAATGTTGGCTTCTTTTATGAAGTTTGTGTAAATGGCATAACTCAGTCGAAACATTGTGTTCAGACAGCTGCTAAATGAAGCCAAGTAAGATGCACTCGAATCAAATCAACGCACCTTTCAGACAAATGTGCAGCCCAGAGTGCTTCACAGAGCAAGATAAAAACAACACAGACAAAAAGTATAAGACAAGATCAGACAACAGTAAATAGAAACGTGGGAGTTCGAGGTGAAAGTTACAACAATGAAGCATCACAAACAATAACAACAGTGTAGCAGTAAAGCCATAAAAGTGACACTGTTTCAAGGAAAAAACACTTTAATTTCATTACATAATGTCAAATTTGCAAGAAGGCACAAATAATTCAGAATTTCCTCTCAGTCAACTCGACTCTCAGAAGCGCATGGGGATGTGAGGGAGTCTGGGGAAATTGCAGTTACTCAGTGGTGAAATGAGTTGAAACAGACGGGTTTACAAGCATATGCTGCTTACAGCACCTTGGCAGGTAAGACAGCCCAAACGCGTCATTTGCATCACAGTGATCTATTATGCCTATTGCTGTTGCTTTTTCTCGTTGTCTGGCAGAGGACTTCGGCTACCGATGCCTGGATTTAATGGGAGTAAGACATTTAAATGGGGAAAAAAAATTCTGCCCAAATACATGAATTAGCATATATGCAAAACGAGTGTATCCGTGGAAAACTAATCACGATTTGTCTTTTTCAATAGTCCTTTGTCTCTGTGCTCTTCGGGTCTGGATATTCTTCATTTGCTTCATCCCATTTTTCATCTATAAAACTGTCACAGTGAGACATTACAATAGAATTTATTTGTCAAGTCATGTTGCTGTGATGGCTGAACAAATGCCTCGGCGGTACCAACAAAGGATACGGGACCAAAACGAGAGGGGGAAAAAAGAAAAAAAACACTTACTCCAGTGCCCACATTCCGCCACATTCTGTGGCTCTGAGTGCCACTCAAATGATGATGTATCTGGAGCGTTGCGGTGGCCACCAGCATGTATGGCGCCCGACGCACCTCAACTGTAAAATTGGGCGGGCATGTTGACCCACGAGCTTCCGCTTCGGCCGCGTCACCTCAGTATTCAGCCACCCAGCCAGATCAGAGGCAACACCGTCGCCTCCGCTCATCTCACAGCAGAAAGCCTCTCTGCCCATTTCACTCAGGCGCTCACGGTCCGGAGCGCAGCGATAAGACAACCTGTTGACGTGTGGCACCTAACTCTATGTGTCATGGTCTAGAGTGTTTTTCATTCTGTGCTTGTCACTGCGGTGGGTGGCCGGTTGCCACACTCGATTGGTTCCCTGAGCAGACAGAGATACTTCTGCAGTGTTGTCGGGGAAAAAAAAGAAAATGGAAAGAGAAAAATCGTTGAGATTCACCAGCAGCAATCTATGTGACTTCGGCGGATAGGCTGCTCTAGTTCTACTTTGACTCATCACCCGAGCACAGGAAAGATGAATGTGGACTTGTAGGCCTCCGCAGACTATTGGGTGCAGGGACTCAAGATGAATAGTCAGTTTTGCTTTCAGCTGCATCATCTGTGAAATCCCGGACACGGCTTCATATTTTGCTCTTTTTCTCAACTCCCGCCGCTCTCGCAGCACACATCTTCCTTTTTCCGCCGGCATTATTTGTTCAGGGAATACATTGAAGTCACCACTAATGAAAACACAAACACAGGACAGCAGGCGTTTAGGACTTCATCCCTCATCCACCGAATCAACCGGGGCTCTTATCTAAATGTTGACATTTGAACCTGAGAGTAATATCTCGAGGAATTATGGTTTTAAGCCGTCCTTAATGGTCGAGCCGGCGGATCGAAATCAGCAGTCATCCTGTAGCGGCAGCCTCGCCGCCCTGAGAAACACAGAGGAGTGGAGAGGCTTGATGAATAATATATCCAAAAGGGAAGGCGATATGGCAGCAGGAAATTAAACACACTAATACTGGGGACGGAGGACGGGGCGATCAGGACGATCAGGACTTAATTAAAGACTTTGAGGAGTAGAGGGCATGATTTAAGGCCAGAGATATACTGCTTTCCTGCTGACACCAGCGTTGAGCTAAGGATTATGGGGGCATGGCAACCGGGTGTGTTTCGCGAGACCTTGTGCCCTCTTATGACTCTCGTAATGAGCTGCTATTTCTGCTTTGGGATAATTACCTCCTCCACACGTTAACATGATGTAAGTGTCTGGAGAGGCATCCGCTTTCTAATAAAACATGTGTTGGCAATGAGCTTTATTTCACCTCACACCGAGCCGCTGTTGTTACAACACTGGATCTCTTAAAAAAGGAGCCAAACAGAACAGGTTTTTTTTTGTTGCTGTTTAATTATGTGAAAGCAAGTAGCAGCATCTTTCTCCGGCGAGCATCCCTCTTGTTGTACAGTAGCTTTTTAATAGAGATGCACCCGACTTGACAGATGTTGGGCTGAACCGGACAATCGCTCAGAGAAACTACAGGTACAATCCGTTACGCAAGAGGAATGAAGGAGAAAGGAAATAAAAAGTCCCTCAGGTTCAGGCTGCTGTTCATCTTCAGTGACATGTATATTTTTATGTACACTTTCTGTCTGGCTAATCAGGCCTAATTTTATTCTGCCGTGGCGCGTGGGGCCTGTATAATCATCATTTGACCTCATTAAATGACTGATTTTGGCACGCGGGCGAGGTCTTTCGCCCCTTTTTCGCGCATGGCCACAGACGCTGAGTGAAATCATCAAAGCAAATAGAGGAATTTTAATGATATAGATCCAGGATTGGAACGTGAATCGCTACCATGTTTATGTAGATGCTGCTAGATTATTAATTCATAGTGGTAGTAGTAGTATGAAAATATGAAAGAACATGTCTAAAACATTCTGCTGTGCTGTTTACGGAATTGTTTTTTTATATATATATTTCGCTGATGGTTCATTTTGTCATCTGCATGTCTGGATTTACATACATATTTTATTTTTGTGCAGCTCCAGCCTGTGAGACGCTTTCCTTTAAAGGGATATTCCGGTGTAAGTTTAATCCATGGTCTAACACATCTTGACACCGAGTAAGACTCCCCCTCGAGAGGTCAAGTTTGCTGACCGCTAGCTTAGCTAGTTTTAGCAACCTCAGAAAAGACCGCACGAAAACAATACACTGCCGCTTACGCCTCCATTTAGAAACCGCCATCAAAAAGCCACAATTAATGGTCAGAACAGCACCAAACTTCAGCAACAGTACATGTACAGTCCCAGCACACAGTACGAAGCATCAAACATCTGCTAGCTTAGCCGGATTTGTATTAAAAACACAGCTCAACTCTCCGTGCTCCTCCAGCAGCCTGCCTGTGTTTGGAAGCCCCGACGAGTCGATTACCGAGTGCAGTAGATTTCCTCAGCTGAAGGATGAAAATGCATGTTTATTACTCCATTACTTCCTTTATTTTCCCTGTCAGCTCTCGATAATAAGAACTGAACATTCCATGGAGTAATAATCATACATTTTCACCCTTGATCTGCGGAAATCTACTGCACTCGGTAATCGACATGTCGGGGCTTCCAAACACAGGCAGGCTGCTGGAGGAGAGGGTGAGTTGTGCTGTGTTTTTAATACAAATCTGGCTAAGCTAGCAGATGTTTGATGCTTCGTACTGTGTGCTGGGACTGTACATGTACTGTTGCTGAAGTTTGGTGCTGTTCTGACCATTATTTGTGGCTTTTTGATGGCGGTTTCTAAATGGAGGCATAAGCTGGCAGTGTATTGTTTTCGTGCAGTCTTTTCTGAGGTTGCTAAAACTAGCTAAGCTAGCGGTCAGCTAACTTGACCTCTCGAGGGGGAGTCTTACTCGGTGTCAAGGTGTGTTAGACCATGGATTAAACTTACACCGGAATACCCCTTTAATGAGAAATGAGTTGCTGTTCATACTGCGCTGATTCAGGTTTTGTTTAAATCGTACTTTTTTTTTTTTACAAAGGTGAAAGCTAGTATTTGAGTCCTCGTTAACATTCACGGATATTGTTCTATCAAAGCTGACATAATGCCATTCGGAGGCCGAATTGAGCAGCGAGAAACAATCGAATGGGATGACAGCAGATGCTTATCATTCTTATGTAACTCACCTCCAGTTCCACCCGTCTCCTGTCCAACCGGTCCCCCCTCTCTCTCTCTCCACCTCTCTCTCTCTTACCTTCACTTACCCCCTCCCGTAGATAGTGGATGTAAGGTTGATAAATTGAGCTAATTGTTTTATGGCATGGCTGGCCTGGTCCTGGCAGCACAATCAGGCTGAATGAGGAGGCCTTGGGGAAGCCATTACCCTTCCCATTGTTATAAAGGACAGGAGGACGAGGCTAGGCCACTGCACTCTGGAGGGACCGGGTCACCGACAGAGACCCTCTAGCAGTGTGCACTGTTGCAGCCTCTGATAATGCACACATGTGTACACACATACATGTGCTGTACATGCACGTGACCTCTAGAATTAAATACAGACTTGTGCACTTCAAAACGTCCCAGTGACGACTTTCACAACACTTGCTTCTTACATTTACATTGAGCAGACGCTTTTGTCCAATTCATACATACATTCATACTCTGATGGCGATGGCTGCCATGCAAGGTGCCGACCAGCACATCGGGGGCAGTTTGGGGTTCAGTATCTTGTCCGAGGCCAATTCCACATGCAGACCAGAGGAATCGAACCAGCTGGATCATACCCCTGAGCCTCAGCTGCCCACTTCTTCAGTACATTCTTTATTTTATCATAAACTTTTTGTGTTTGCTTAGAAATGTAAAGCTGCCCTTATCAATCCTTTCATATTGATAATGGATCAAGGACAAGGACTATATGTACTCACTCGTAATGATGAATCCTCAGAGACTTATCACCAAACACAACCACAACTTTAATGTTTTTTATTCACTCTCACCGCCTTCATCCATCTTGTTTCCCGAGACAGCAGACAGAGTTTTCAGGAGAAAATTGTATAAACCTGCTCTTATCTTCTCATCCAACAGTAAACAGAGGCAGCAACTGGCTGGTGATCACTGTGGATTACTTTGCTGCTAAAAAAACAGGATTGTTTCCTAAAGTGACTCGCAGAGCTACAAGGGGAATGAACATTGGACTTACTTTACATCAAATGGCAAAAGAGATAACTTCAAATGAGTTCTGTTGTTGCTCCGTATCTCCGTATTTGTATCTATCCGCCACATCCATTTCGTAAGGTGATAAGTCTCACTACCTCCAAGTGGTCAAACCATCTGCTTATGTATTCATTTAAATACACACTCTACCCGTCCATCATCACACCTCAGGATTTACATCAAATGCCAACGTTCAGTGGTAATCTGTACGTAGGAAAGCAGAATGGAAGTCTGTGAGAGATAGATGGGTGTGCAGCACATGGTTATCATGCAGTAGACTGCAGATTCTGGTCCGTCACAGACCTTCAATTAATGTTTGCTTTTCTTTGGCGTAACACCATGTTTCCCTAACTTTACTAACTATAATTGTACCATTTCCACTACTAACAGCTTCCTTTAACCTTAAAACGACCTAGAAGAGGGTCTGAAAATGAACACAAACGACCAGGTAGGGGTTAGCCTACCTTTCTGCACTGCACAGAATGCATAGATTACCCTCTTCTAGATTTAGCCTTACCCTTCCACCAATCTTAACGGACCTATATCTCCACTCAGCACTTTTCGTGAAGAGCTGGCTAAAGGCTAGTGGAAGTGCCGTGTGAATCGTATAGCCCTGGGCTCAGGTTAATCCCGGGTGCGTGAAAAGGTGTTCAGTTTTTCAGGGTCAACTCGTAGCCTGGGGCCAACGACTGCTCTGGGCGAAGACATACATACCATACGAAGTTGACTGTAAGAAACTCTCAAAGTTCTGTAAGCCGACTACATGTGCATGTGTGTCTGTTTTATCATTTCTAAACTATCTGGTCATTAATGGCGGTGGGCCTAGTTGGAATCATTACTTGCTGCCTCAGCATGAATACAATGATATGTGACCACACGGTGGCTAGTTGCTTATCTCCGTTAGCACACCAAATGAATTATATCTATCTTACAGTTGTACAGGTTGTTACTGTAATCACTCCGTCCACCAAAGTTTTTCATTTATTCATATGTAGTTATCTCATTTTTTTTTAACATAAGGTTCAGATCATCTTTTCTTTTATACCTTTCTATAATTATAAAGATAACACTAGTGTAGATAAGGTGCCATCTTCTCAAGAAATAACCATGTAGCCCATGTGCAATCAAACTGACTGCTATTTTAATAATGACAGCGAGCACAAAGGGTATTGCAATCGGAGCCATAATGTCCCTGATGTGGGGAAGGCTATTCAGAATGATGACTTCTTTTTTTTTTTCTCTCCACACATTTCCATCAAGGATAAAGTCAGCAGAGCAAAGGTTGTTACACACTGCAGGCTTCTGTAGTGGCAGGAGGTGCATTACGGTCAGAGCTACCCGAAGTCCCATCCACACTTTTTTTTATGCACGTCTTGAATTTGAGCCAAAGAAAAACCTGAAGGTAAACATCAGGTTCATAAAAAGTTCACACGCGTAACGGAGGCAAGAAAAGTTGGCATGGCGATAAAGGGAAGATGTGCTGAAGTGAGATTGAAATAGTTTTTTGAATAAATGATGCCCTGGTGGGATTGCTGGCAGTGTAAACACAGCACACAGCAGCATTCATTCACCTGGTACCCTCGCAGTCCTCAGCAACGCCAGTGCTTACTAAGTGACTCATATATCATGAATGTTGTATCTGATGGAACACATTAATAAATTGGTGCATTTTGAGTTCAACGATGAGTTACCGGTGCTTACATATTCTTACAAAGCCCTGTTGGAGCATTTCCTCTGATGGAAACACATGTTAATCGTTGCCCCATGTCCCATTTTTTGGGAAAATTCCAATAAAATCTGTGCAACGCCAGGAAACATACCCACTCTGCGTTCTTGTACTGTCAACAGTGACTGCACAACAGCCAACTCTCTTGGCTCCGAAAGCTCAGGCTAAACTGCAAAATCCAGCTCCACTGCCAACGTGCGTTGGACAACAATGCTCTTTGGGTTTATAGCCAGTGTGAACCGGGGTCAGGTGTTCAGTCAGCTGGAGAGTAAAGAGCATAACCCAGATTGTCCACCAGGCCATCGAGGGCAGCATTGCTCATTTGATTGGGAGGAAGGCAGGACATAATAGGTTTTGAGAGAGCAAAATGAGGCAGTTTCACCTGACTGTTACCTGTTATCTGTTTCCTCTCAAATTACCACAAAAAAGTGCTGGTTCGGAGCTGGTTCAACACCATACAGTCACATCATTCAGTCACTGTATCCATCTCCAGTTTCCCAGCATTGCTTGGAACAACTATGGCAGACTACATTGACTCTTTACCAGTGTTGCTCCGGGCTTTGCATGCCTACTTTGGCATCCAAACACAACTATTGCTTCAATTGGGCCTTCATAGTAAAAACCTTTTGTGTCGTTGATAAGTGGATTTAGTTGGTCCTTGGTCACCATAACCCCACCCCTGGTCCCTGATGTAAGCAGTTCTTTGTTCTAGACCAGCAAAGTGTTGGTGCAGCAATGGAACTACTTTTCCTGGCTCAAAGCCAGTTCTTTGACTATCAAAACACAAAGAACTGGTTCCAGAGTAGGCTTGGTCGCTGGGTCAATGGGTAAATGATTCACCAGAATCAGCCTGGGTTGGATAATTGAATTTGGTACTTCCCACACCCTTGCCTGTAGAGAAGTCCTCAACTGCCTGTGAAGAACTGGACAGGAAGAGCCTCAGGTAGTGGTCGATCCAATGAGACATACGACAGAGATAGGCCAGTCAAGTTAATAATGAGATGATAAATAATGAGTCCTTTGCACTCAGCTGGAATGTATCATGTCACCTACCTGCTCGAGGTGACCTGAGCCTGAGTTACAACTTAACAGGGATTTTCACCTTTCATTTTGCTCGGTAAAGCCACTAGTGGTCAAAATCTCCATTTGGTATCATGCAACCAACATTTCACTCATACAATAACCACTGAAAACCAGTGCAGTGCATAAACCCGGAGGGATCTTTTTATACTCTCATTGCCAAATATGTCCTGCTGTCCCTTGTCAGTCTTTTGCTTCTAACATGAGGAATACTGTCATTTATCCATAAATCCACAGAGTTTCTGACATGATTAGCTGTTTCATCTAACTGATTCACACTTTGTTCGTGCTACTTGTCAGAGAAAAAACTAATTTTCTCCTTCCCCAGTTGTGTTCATGTCCTCGTGTACTTACAGTTGCTGCAGAACAATGATTTGGGATTTAACCATGGTAATCTCTCCCCTAAGAGACATCTGAACAAGAACATTTTCAGTCCCATTTTGGCATCGTGTGTCAGCTTTCAGTTCCAGCAGAAATGTGTTTCAGTGTCCTTCCAGCTTGGTCATTAATGTTTGTGTAAGGCTCGGTTGCACCCCTGTAAACCCAATACACAAAGTGCTGCTGCTGCCAAGAGAAACACAAGTAGAGCACCTTTCGTAGCGCACTAACAGTGGGAACGCTGAGTTCCTTCCAGCTGTCGCTGCCTATCCAAATCAAGGCCACACTTCCCCTCAACGCAGTTTTCTCCAATCACTGGAGCCGATTACAGACATAGCTCATCAGTTTCACAATGGCAGTGGATATGAAGGGAGTTAGTTTTTCAGGGGGCAATCAGTGCCAAATGGAGCCTCTTCATGCTTTGGTTCACCCTTGCCCATTAGTTAACCATGATTGTCTCGCTCCTCTAACAAGTCCCCAGCTCCCTTTGGCTCAGACAACTCACTATGCAACAAAAGTAACTGGTGTTGGAAAAAAAAACATGGGAAAGATGTGATGGTTAAAAGTCTGAAGGCTTGAAAAGGTTTTCTAAGTTAACTCGATGTCACCTTCAGTTTTTTTTTTTGTATGTTTGTTTCTCTGCAATAGAATAGAAAAAACCCAACGATACCAGATGGTGGACACAGTTATACAAATAAACTTAACAGCCTCAGTACATTGAGTTCAGAACCATTACTGCATTGCCCAATTTGAGTTTGACATATAAAGAAATTCATTACGACAGCATTTTTCTTTGCCCGACAAGTCACTAACAGTTGTCAAGCGAAAGGTACAACCGAGTGTGAATTTCCCCTGGAAATGTCTGTATTATGTTAGTGGGTAGAGGTAATTATCGATGGTTCCTCTCCCTGTAGACTGATAAGGTGGCCGGGCTGACAGATGGATTGCTGTGCTCTGCATATCTGGGGTTGGAAACATTGATCTCTGGGATTAATGCTGGCCCTTGAGGAGTTGATGGCAGTCAAATAGTGTTTCTGTAATTATACATTTACATAGGGCTACTATCTTGAAAGGTGCTGACCACATCACTTTATCGGTTGCACAGCTACTCAGGTGGGAAAAGAACAGTTTTTTCCCCCCTCACTTATTATAATATTACTTTGCCTGGATGAAAATAACCAATCCATCCTTCACAAATTCAATGATTTATAGTTCCAAAAAGATTTACTGAATATTTTTGTATGCGACCACATTAAATTTACGATCCCAGGTGAAAACTCAGCACTACGCTGGCAGCTAAGCGGCAACACCCAATCACTATTTTATAGTCCAAATGGTTGCTGATATATTGATAAGCTCACTTTGAAATTCACCAGACTGTTATTTAGGCTGACCTACCCGAATCAGTACATAAATTTGTCACGCTCGCCATCATTTCCCAACTACAGCCTGAAGGATTTAAGGCGCACGACTTGCTTGATCGCTGCAACGGCAAGAGATGTTTTTTGTAGACAAAATATTACAACGCCGTGTTTGTCCGGAGTGAATGCAGAGATGAGCCCAGGAGAGTTTGTAATCAGGGCATAGCAGGTGATCCTGACATGCAGGTTGAGGAGTGATGTTTTGACAATTTCAAAATGGGTTTTTGGAATTACAACAATTGGCTGCCGATCTCTCTGGGTCAGAACAGAAAATACACTGCAGCAGTCTCAGCTTCCAAGCAGTCTTACTATAGTGAGGATGTCCACTTTATTAATCAATTATGACAAACCACGGCGATTCATTAAAGGTGAATATACGAGAGCTTCTTAACTCAATTAGAATGAGGACAGTCTGATGCACGATGAATGCAGCAGAAATGTTGCTCATGATGTCCCGGCTGAATAATTGATGTTGGTGTTTGCTTCTATTAATTGGTGTTGGGGGCAGCTAACACTGATTCCTGTGAAGGACAATGACGCAGTGGCTAAAGATAAGCCTTCTCAGTAATTACTATTGACATTGCTCTAAAGGTAAGCCATGAAAGTGTTCCTGTGGGGTATTGGGCTTCTCTTTTCTCAACAATTATACACCAGGAAGAAAATGATTATTTTCAGTTAAACAACATCATCAACAACAAGATTAACATTAAAAGAGATTGGTAGAAAAATACATAATTACACTTTGGTTGTAAAAATTCCTTTTGGGTCAACAAGTAATAAGTCCAGGTCGATAAACGGTCAGATGAGCAGCGGAAATTAAATTAGACACAATTAGTCAGGGCTTCTGTCAAAAGTGACAGTAATTATTTCACTTCATTCACATCTGTGTCCTTACAGAGACTGAAGATTGTGCTAACAAAGCAGCAAACTGTACATATAAAGTATTAGTTTATTTAAGAAAAAAAAGATTTATCTTCTGTTTCATATATATATGTGGTTAAAATGTGAATATTTCTATAAATTCCTGGTGTATCAAAGTCGTTATTTGACATCGATACATACTTGAGACAATTCAATTTAAAGATTCTGGTTGTAAACTTTTAAGATACAGAATTTCTCCAGTGTTTCTGATCCTTCTTCTTACAAAGTACAGTTGAATATTTGCACAAATAAACACAAGTTACACACATGGAGGCTGCAAAGCTGTACTTAGTGCAGTGTTGTGCTTTTAGATGCTAACATTTGGCATGGCAACGTGTTCACATCACAATGGTAACACGCTGATGTGTAGCAGGTACTGAGCATTGAGTTTATCATCTAGCCTTCGCTCTAGGCACAGAGTGGATAACAATCTGTGTGTGAAAAGGGGATACGTTATCCCAGGGTCCACTCTGAGCCTACAGCTGAGGCTAGATGATAAACTCAATACTTAACCTAAGCCCAGGGCTATGCCATTCACACTGCACGTTTACTAGCCCTGGGTTAACTGTCTGTTGGAAGCCACAGCTAATGGTAGCATTTTAGGATGTTGTGTTACTACTCTGTTTGCCGTAGCCCTGTTTCACACTGTCACCTTCTAGCCCTGTGTTTAATAGATTTTCTGGGCACAACCCCACAAACTCTGGGCTAACCCTGCTCCGGAACTGAGCCAGCAAGCCCTCGGCTAAAGTCGAGGGTTAGCCCACATTGGAATTGGCCAGGGTTGTGCCAGTGTGAATGCCAGAACAGCTCCCATAGCCCGGGGCTAAGTGCAGTGTGGGAAGCACTCCAGGTTTACAAAATGTTGGTCATAAACCAAACTGATGTTTGGTGTTGAGATAGTTTACTTGATTCCAAAAATATCAAGCTGTTGGCGTTAAATGGAAAGTCAGTGGATAACCAATGAAACATGTCCAGGGCTGTACGCTTAGCTTTCTCACTAGGAGCACAGGTGCTCCTAAATGAAAACATTTAGGAGCACAGAAAAAATTTAGGAGCACTATGACATTTTTTAAATAACACAATTTTATTATTAACACTCAAATCACGTACACAGTAACACACACATGTGCACTCAAACTTATAAACACAGTGCCATCATAAGGCCTACTGCAACCCTCAGTGAAACACAGAGAACATCCCTGTCCCACATCCTTTTGTAGACTGCAGTCAAGCCCCCCAGCCACTCCGAACACTTAATTCATTTTACCATCCTAATTCCTTAGAAGATGGAGGCCATGACATTTCATCTGTGTGAATAATTAGTCCAACATGAAAATAAACACAATATCTTGAGCTACTCATGGGGAATTTCAAAATAAAAGCCCATTTAAAAGTTAAATATTTTCAATATTTCCCTCAAATTCAGTTTTACGTTAAAGGAAAACTACCTGTTTCCACAGACTAATTTCAGTTCAGAGTGATGGTACTCCACCCCGGAGTGTCACTCATATAATACCAGGAAGTTCTGATGTGGAATTTCAAAATTAAAGCCCTCTAAAATGTCAGATTTTTGCTACTATTTCCCTTTAATTTCAGATTTACATTAAAAGGAAACCACTTGTTTCCACAGACTAATTTCAGTTCAGAGTGATGGTACTCCACCCCAGAGAGTCACTCATGTAATACCAGGAAGTTCTGATGTGGAATTTCAAAATTAAAGCCCTCTGAAATATCAAATATTTTCAATATTTTCCTTTAATATCAGATTGAAATTTCAAGGAAACTACCTGTTTCCACAGACTAATTTCAGTTCAGACTGATAGTACTCCACCTCAGAGAGTCACTCATCTAAAACCAAGATGTGGAATTTAAAAATTAAAGCCCTCTGAAATATCAAATATGTATAATATTTCTCTCTTAATTCAGATTGATATAACAAGGACACTACCTGTTTCCACAGACTTTCCGCATACCTGAATACCAAATGAAGAAGTCGATAAATTAATTTGTTGAGAAAAGTAAGCTAACTGTTGCTAATGGCTCGTTTGAAAACTACACAACTGCAACACAAATGAACTTTGTTCCTGTTGTTGATTACACAATGGCACCACTTACCAAACACTGACATTAGAGTTTCTTAAACAGAATATTACATTTCCCCCGAGTCAGTATACAGATGGAGATGTTTCGAGCTACACAGAGTTGAAATCTGCTCTCTACATTTTAAAGCGTGTCACATGAAATTTCTTAACATGGCACTGATGTGATCTGCAGTTTGACTGTGTCACAGGTGACACCGTTGAGCACAGTGCGGTAGGCGACACGATGAAGCTGTCTACTTCAATTTGCGCCTCAGATCTGTCTCTCGGTGTCATGGCTGCCTGGTTTGACGGGATCTCTTGCTGTATTGCCCCTTTGAGGGACACAGGTGTTGTCATGTAGCTGTTGATGGACACTAATAAGCACGGCCGAGTATCAAAAATAATATACACAACATAGCCGCAGCATATGAATCAGCACTGGTGAATGATAATCCAAATGTATTTGCATGCCCCTGTGTGTTGCACACAGTCGTAGGGAATCCGTCTGGAGTGTTTGGTCATTACGTTGTTAAATTTCTGCTTGGATGAGCAGAGAATCCTCACAGCTGGGCTTTAGGTAGGCCACAGCCCATCGAATGATAGGAAACCGGGAGGCAGTGAAGTGAAGTGACTCAGATCGCATTCAGCTGAAGGGCCCTTTCCCTGTCAGGCCTGATTTGCCATCATCTGTCACCCCGTTGTGGAGATTGGTAATGCCACTTATTCTGCCAAATATGTATATATCAGCCCAGGTGACAGAAAATTGTAATCAAGGCTCGCTATGAGACGTCGCGACAGCATGTGCTCGCCCTGAAGTATTGCTCCCATCAGATGCAGTATGACCGGAGGAGACAGTTGGGCGGGCGTTTCAGGCTGATGTTATTGACAACTGAGTGAGATAAACTAAATTGATATTGTCCCAACATTTTTCTTGATTGTGTTTTGTTTATGTTTGCCTCTGGACCTGCACCATTAACTCATTGTCCCTGTTATTATGGTGCAATACCACTGCCGTGTGTGAGGCATATGCTTCCATCAAACTCTCATTAACCTTGTGTCTGATTATGTCCTGCACGGTGAGATTACTCTCCGAGATTTCCCCCTCACACAACAGAGTGGCCATTTACAGCTCAATGATGATTAACAGTCCAAACAAACAGTTGCCCTTCCAGGCTGAGCTCAGACAACTGTGACTGCGACGTGGTCTTCAGGTGGCAACAAAAGGCGCATTTCTACACGTTTGTCCTCAAAGTTGAAGGGATGAATTTTAAGTAACTCTGCGAAAAGAAGAGTTTGATATTTTGGGGAAATGAGGTTATTTGCTTTCGTTAATGAGAAAATTGAAAGCACTCGCATGCCTGGAAGCGTAATCATGAGGCTACCGCTAGCAGCTGGCTAAATTAGCTAGCATAAAGAGAGAGGCAAACACCCTCCTCTGAAGCTCACTAATAAACACATTACTGTATATCTTGTTTTATGAATTAGTAAAACCAAAGTGTAAAGATGACAAATCACAATTTTATTCTTTCTGGTCCCAATCAAGAAATAGCCGACCACCGTTACATCCTGTAAAATGGTGATATTTTGCCCTCATGCTTCCTTTTATGAGCACATTAAGAAAAGCAACATTTATTACCTGACAGAGCCAGCTAACTCAGCTAGCTCCTGTGTGTAGCATTATATGTAGTGTACAAACATGTGAGTCTTCTCATTTAACTCTCAGCAGATGGCTAATGAGCATATTTCAAGGTTCATTTAATCAATGTCATTCTACAACGAAATGCAAGGTGCTGTTGCTGTGTGCAGTGTTGAGGATCAGTTAAGAAGTGGGGGAAAGGAAAGGAAAGAAGCTACTTAATAGTCAAGGGTGTTGTCTTTTACTATCCTTTGGGTTCCTTGCAGAACTTCAGAGGCTTCACATTGGAGCCAGGACAGTTTGTTATGTTTTAAATTCTGTATCCTTAAAATTCCTTTAAAAAGCTACCAGGGATACCCGGAATCACGCAATTGTCGGATGGTGGGAATTATTAGAGCGTGACACAGCAGAGCTGATGATTGACAGCCGGTATGAAGGAGGAGGGGAAATTGATTATTTTCTTTTGTGTAGTTGTTCATCTCATTTTTTAACTGTGGGACCTGTCTGCTTTAAGTGTTCGTGTTTCTGCTGTTTATTGTAATTTCCCAAAGTTTCATATGAATCATTATGTTCATAAATATTTCATGAGTTGTTTGGCAAATTTTATTTGGTGTTATCAGCTGAAACTAAACATGTACACAGTGATTAGACAACAGATGTTACTGAGGCTATTTTGCATTAATATGAATACAGGTGTGCCTTAAGATCTTGCACTCTTAGAAATAAAAGCTCTAAGTAGAACCATATAAGGTTCTTCGGCTTGTCCTCATAGGAGAACCCTTTTTGGCTCCAGGTAGAACCTTTTATAAAGGTGGAGGGTTCTACCTAGAACCCAACAAAAAGGGTTATACCTAGAACTGTGTGTGTAAGGTTCCACCCCATGCTTTCAACAATCCCTGAAGAACTCTTTCTCCAAAAAAGGGTTCTCTGGATCAAAATGGTTCTTACTGGAACCGTTAGTGTTACCAAGAACCCTTTTAAAACCCTTTATTCAGGAAAGGGTTTTTAAAGGGTTCTCTGGATCAAAATGGTTCTTACTGGAACCGTTAGTGTTACCAAGAACCCTTTTAAAACCCTTTATTCAGGAAAGGGTTTTTAAAGGGTTCTTTGGATCAAAATGGTTCTCACTGGAACCGTTAGTGTTACCAAGAACCCTTTTAAAACCCTTTATTCAGGAAAAGGTTTTTAAAGGGTTCTCTGGATCAAAATAGTTCTTACTGGAACCATTAGTGTTACCAAGAACCCTTGAAAAACCCTTTACTCAGGAAAGGGTTTTTAAAGGGTTCTCTGGATCAAAATGGTTCTTACTGGAACCGTTAGTGTTACAAAGAACTCTTGAAAAACCGTTTCTTCCGGAAAGGGTTTTTTCAGAAGAAAATGGTTCCAGGTAGAACCTCAGCCCTTGTAGAAGAACCCTTTTGGAACCCTTATTTCTAAGAGTGTGCTTGCTCTTTGGTGTGCTCTGAGCACAGAACATTTGAAAACCACTGAGCTAGAAAAATAAATGTGTTAACCTGCCTCCATCTGTTCTTTGATTCACACCTTCAAGGCCATGTCTTACGCAAATGCTTCAACATAAACTTGTTTTCTTGCACACCTCTTCATCACAATGGTCAATGCAGTTTTTATTCCCAAAGTCTTCTTCACACAGACGTTGGTGTGGCTCAGATGGGGCTCGAAGAATGACTCATACAGAGCTATACAGAGAGGGCAGAGGCATCTGACTGCCTTTACACAACAGTGTTCACCTTCGCTGATAACTGCCTCACTTGACTTGATGAAAAGATGAACTTCTATTAAGCGGCAACCGAGTGTGTGGTAAAGGGCCTGCTAAGCTAGTCATCCAACAATTTATGGACCCAAAAAAATGCTAAATGTAACATTTTTGCAACAGTTAAACGAAATAAATCTGCCACGCTTCGCAGAAAAGTAGCCCATAGACTAAAGGGCGTTTTGAAGTTTGACGGTTTATGTGCCCTTTGCATTTACATCTTATACCATTTCCATAAAATGCACTGCTCTTACACACTCAATGGCGTTTCCTCACATTTGGATTTTCTCCCCTGTCACGATTCACAGGCGCCCTATGAAGAGGTCCATTAACACTAGCCACAGAGAGAAGCCGAGATGGGTTTTAAATGCTGTAGGACGGAGAGCCGTCTATTTTCATCGAGGGGCAAAGTGTGGAAGGTCAGCAATTACGCGGCGAGCGGTCGGTCCAACTCCCCTCCGCTCAGACGGTAAATAGATGATGTGCATATACAAAAATCTGAATTGATGAAATTATGCCGTTTATGCCACGGCATTTAAAATTTAAATTGACGTGGATAAATGGGGTGAGGGTCCTCCAAAATTGTGAGCTTTCTGTTTGCATTCATTATGGGTCTAATAAAGTTTGCTGACGTGCCAGCATGTGATTAATATTTGTTTTAATTTCATTCAAGCTCTGAGTTAACACACAGCAATCAATATTTAATGTTTTCAGTGAATATTCATAATTGCGCTGTGACAGAGTAATTGGTTTTCGCAGCACAATGGCCCAGATTCTCTCTGTGTGCGAGGAAAGGGAAAAGCAAACACTTCCGCTGTCTAGTTCGCTGAAGAAGGAGCGGCGTTGAGAAGAAAAGTTTATGCGTGTGAGCGTCGACACATTGAACATCGTCGTGTGTGTGCTTACCCGGGAAGTCGAGCCGAACAATGTAATGCAAGTATTTGTTGTTGAATCACGTTCTGTCAGTCGGTTACTGTGTTTTCTGAGGATTCCCATGTATATTTTTATACCCTTGCAAGATGTGTCATGTCATTTCTTCTAAAATAATCAATAACTGTGTTTTTTTATGGCCTGATTATTTTTTTCTCACACCCTGGCATCGCTCCAGCTAAGACTTCCTTAATGAAATGGATTTGATGCTCAGAGAACTTTGGAGGATGAGCTGACTTTACAATTTTGCTCCATGTGAAGCAGCCCTGAGAGTCCAAGGTTAAGTGAGGGGAAGGGAAATGAAGTGAATATCGCTGTACTGTTTGTCTCTTAAGATTCAGAGATGAGGGGCCAGGGCGACTTACTTTAACTACTGAGCTGTGAGGAGAGCAACTGGAGTGCAAGGATGCTCGACTAACATCAGAGCGAAGTGCAAAGCGAATTAAAGGGAAATTCTGCTGTATTTGCATGTTTTGTTATGTAAATGATTCATACTGCCAAAGGTTTTGGAATCGGTCGAATGGATCGCCTCAGCTGGCAGCCGTCACGTGACAACGACGGCTTCAACGTAATAGGTTAGTTACATTTCGTTTGAAAATGACCTTTTAAATTCACAAACATCATACATGTAATTCATGGCACCATTCAAATAAGGTCTCATAGTGATCCACCGGAAGGGGCGTGGCTTTACCTGTCTGTATCCTCTTTTTTGACTTACAAACTTAATTATTGCATTCATCTCAACTGAGCATATGCAGACAAGACTTAAATAATTTCCCACTTCCTAAATCTGCAAGCTCGCTTCATCATTTTTCTCAGATTGAGCTAATTTTCATCGACTTCGACTATAAAATGATACATGTAGACAGCACTGCCTTCATCATTCTTGATCTGTGATAAGATCATTTCCCCTTAATCATTTCTTCAGGCATCAGGTCTGAAAAAAGTCAGATCAGAAAAGAAGCTAGCCTGCAGGGTTGGGACGAGGTCAGCCCGGGGTTTGTGATATCGCACTGAGATCTGCCGGCGACGCTCAAACAAGGTCGCACATTCATTGAGATACCGAAGCAACAATTCATTGATCTAGTAGATTATCAGCTCTCTGATGAATCAAATGATTGTCTCTGTCATGATTTACTAAAGATTCCCCAGCGGCGCCCGATGTCCCCTGCCTCCTTCTGTTGTCTATTGCTAGAACCAGCCTCTCTAATGCAGCACTGCTACAGACGCGCTCTACAAAGTCTACTACTACGAGCTTCAATATGCTCACAACCACGGCACCCGTATGCTCGGTCACACCTGCTCCTGAGTCCACATCAGCCCCGTCCACTAGTGTCTCACCAGGATACCAGGTCAATAACACCGCATCTGTCGAGTTTATTAATCACAACCTACACAGGCTTAGTCATTGCAAGCAAACTTTTTCTGCTGAAACTTCACCAAAGTGCCTTCTTCCTCTCCTCAGAGCAGCTCAAGTTGAACCTGGCAGAATAAATTCAGTATGAGACGGAAAGAAAAAGAGATTATGATTATTACATTATGTACAAAGCACGGATAGTTTCTCATTGTTTCCTTGTTAAACTTGCGTTGACCTTTTGTCTAAAATTGGATGCTGAATTAGAGAAACATAACAAAGCTATGTGGCATAATGAGAGTCCCATCCACCAGCTCCGGTCTGTCATCATAGCGCGAATTAACCCTGATGTTCGCTCACAAAACAGCATTTTACAGCAGCCCGGGAAATAGATACGAGACAACTGTGCAATTTACTCAAATGAGCATCACCGCTAATGTACTCAACTTAACTCACAACTTAATCATGTTAGAAAGTTCTGCAGTTTCTTTTTACTTGTGGGTTAAACGTGGGTTAATAACAAATTAAACGAGAAATAAGATTATGGACCACGTCGTTTGGAAGTTATAAGAGTCATTAAAGGGGCTGTTTATTAGCATTTGTTGGAAAATCAGTTCTGCTGCTGGCGGCATATTAAAACACCCGTATCAGACGAGAGGCGGCTTCGTTTGTCTGTTTGGCTGCGTCGCTGCGTTCGGCGAAAGAAGGAGTTCAATTTCATACGAGCTTTGGTCTCTAATGGGGCTTCGTTGACTTGCCCGCTCACCTTATCACACACTTCTTTGCACATAAATCAGCCAATCACAATAAGCCTTCTTTATCGCTTAAAGCTCATTACAAGCACAGTTTAACATCCACTTTTCGGAAGTACTTAAGAGGAAAAAAACCGGAGTCTGAAACTTTTCTGGCTAAATAATGCCCGGCATGTCCAAGTCTGATCGATGTCATTGATTTCATTTGTCTCGGTGGAACAGCTGGTACGTCTCCGGGCCTCTCTCTGCTGTAATGCTGGCAGTTTGGGAGACACGCTTAAGACACGCAATTCCCCGAACAAAAGTCCAACTGCAGAATTAATCGGTTAAGAGAAGACGGCGTGGGTCAGAGGACTTCCCTGATTTCTTCTGGTTTCGCTAATGATGAACTCCTCCTCGAACTGAGAAAATGGCGCATTTGGCAACATGAATTAGTAACCTGGGTGATTAGAGACGTGTCTGTCGTCACAGTTCTCATTCAGTATTGGAGGGAAAGCCAAATGGCCTCAGAAAATCTATTTTTTGTGCAAAGTCTGGCTAACATCACAGAGTGTCCACCCCTGGTGAGGTCTGGTGTGTGGTCTGTCGAACTTGCGGCGATGCTCTACTGTTATCTCGTGCTGCAAAATCATGCATTGTGAAGCACTGCATTGCGCAGGGTGGGGATAAAGGATGCAGCTACTGCTGTACGGCAGCACCAGCAGGGCTGTCAGTGTGGGTGTACTTACTCTTTAAAGACTAATTTCTCACCGTGTCATCTTTTCACCCTGGAGACAGAGATGAGCAGCAGGTAAACTGCCGCCTCCGGAGCCCGCGTTCCACGGGGCGAACAGCTTTCTAATGTCGAGTGCAGAAAGTTCCCTCTGAGGATTGATCCTCGGGGCTTTGTCTTGCGCGCCTCGCGGTGAAACAAATGGCAGGTTAGCCACACCTCCAGGAGCCTGAAACCCACTGGTCACAGAGAGTCCTGAGTATGGCGAGCTCCTATGGAGAAACTTGCCCCGAAGTCTTTGAGATCAGTGAATAAAGGACAGCCGGTTCGAGATATGCAATGCACGCTGTCCTCAACTGACCAGAGCGACTGTGTGCAACAGCCACCAGTGGGTATTAAAGCCAGTGAAGCTTGTTTTACACTCAGTCGGTCAGCTCAGGATGAATCAGCATGGCAGAATAAGCCGTCTGTATAATTCACTCCCTCTCCGGCCTGCATCCACTTTTGACCAGCAGACTTGTGTGCTCGGTATTCACTATGACAGAGCTCAATAAGACATCACACAGGAGCATTTGATGTTTATACCTTACTGATGAAACACCTCTTGGACTCTTGGAAGTATGTTAAAACTTTCTGCATGTTGTAACCTTTCAATTAGGTTTAATTTTCTGTTTTACGTTGTGACATTGCTGTGCTTATAATGTGATCAGGTCCCAACACGAGTCTTGCCCCTACCACTGAATCCTACCCCTCAGTTTTGCATGTTCGTGTCTGGGGGTAGGGTGTCCAGATTCTTATTTGCCAGGGGTAAAGTGTTCGGGATCATAGCCCTCCAAATGGAGATGTTTCAGATGCACACCTGAAGCAAGGGTTATGCAAAATCTTTGCAGTTTCAATGCATTATGGTCCTTTTCTTTATAACAAGCATAAAACAACATGATATGTGACTTTAACTCAAGTTCAGCAGTGAAGATGCTGCCGCTCTTCTCATATTTACATTTGAGGGTATTTTATTTATCAGACGCTTTTGTCCAAAGCGACTTACAGTACTTCATACATGCATTCATACGCTGATGGCGGTGGCTGCCATGCAAGGTGCCGACCAGCACATCGGGAGCAGTTTTGGGGTTCAGTATCTTGCCCAAGGACACTTCGACATGCAGACCAGGGAAATGGAAGATGCTGGCTCTACTTCTGAGCCACAGCCGCCCAAATATCAGCGCAGACCGGCAGGTTAGGAGTACAGCTCCTAATGTTAGCCTACAAAGCATAGCTCACGTTAGCAGCCGGTAACGAAAGCAGGCTTTTTAATTTGATGACTTGATTAATAGCATGAACTTGTGAGAACGAGTGTCCGTGCTTTTCTATCTCTGTCATACAAACTGCCTTGTGGTCGTACCGTGATTGCCACAATAACACAAGAGAAATCACCACAGCAGAAAGACGCCATGTTGGAAATGTCCCGTCGCCGATTGATGATGTACGAGGGTTGAAGGGTTGTCCCATTTCGAAGGAGGAGATTTCAACCACTACTCCTTGTAACTGTGTTCTGAAGGGCCAAGAGGTTCACTCAAATACGTGGGACATGGTTAACACCTTGAAACGGGATTGGGCCTTGAACTGCTGTCACAGGCTTGGCAGTCTTCTCCACTGTGATTCCATCAGCGTCCACCTCCTGTGTGAACATAAACATGCAATGTGAATGGGATTTGACATATTGTAGAAATGTCAATATGTGATGTATGGTACGTGTTTTTCTGGCTCACAACACATCCAAAAGAGGGTCGCCCATGTGGTCACAGATCAAACACATAACTGTTTTTCTTATTATCGTACAGGTCCGCAGGCAAACAAGAAATCTTTTAAACCAAAGGGACGCCTGAATAGATAAATGAAAATGCAGGTTCATACTTGTCTACCACAGAGGGAGAGAGAGAAATGAGGCACCAGAGAGGAGAGGCGAGACAGAAGCATTTTTCACATCCAGTGCAGGTACAGTATATTAGACAACGCGGAGAAGAGGGCTTGGCGACCCGTGTCCCTCACCTTTCAAATCCCATCTCCCTCAATGAAATCAGGTGTCAAAGTTTGCAGAGGATGTAGTGAAAACAAGCCAAACTCGATCACGGCTGGAGCTGTCACAGCTGTTGAGAGGGCCGATAAAATAACCTAATAAAGGAGAGAGAGTTGTCTGCAGCTCGCCGCCGTCGCGGGCAGCCGGGTAGAAGCATTTTACAGCAACATACGTGCACGAGATTGCGAGAGAGTAAAAGTTGCTGAACATTTTAAAGCACGGCAGTAAATCTGTGTGGTGTGTGGTGAACAATTTGGGGAGCGGCATGGGAAGTCTTATATTATTACGGGATAGAGATAGAAAATGGTTGTTTTCTTACCAATGTTCCAAACCGACGATAATGAAAAAGATCTGAAGTATTTGCAAGGTTTTAAATCAAAGGAAAGTGAATGTGCTCGATGATACGTCGAGTTATTACAGACAAAAGTAAGCAGCAGTGATTATTGAGATTTCAGATATGAAAAATAAATCATCTTTGCTCCGAAACACATGTTTAAGCTATGATTAAAGGATTGAAACGTGCATCTGTTATCAAGTGAAAAACTCCAGGAGCTTTCAGCACCGAGTCAGTGGGACTGCAAACAGCCACACGATCACAACAGAGGCTGGGGACCTTCAGGGGAAAATTTGTTTTTCTGCAATTTCACATACCTTTCACATGTCTGTTACGGCTGAATTCCTTTATTTTCTGCCGTATGACAGGATATAAATCACGGTCTCTAATTCTGGAGTGGCTTTGTATTCGCTGCAGGAGGAGTTGTTCCATCTGTTCCATCCTGAAACCGCTACGTTAAAAACCGGAGAACGAGCAATTGCTCTATCGATTAGACGAAAGTCACGTTCTCCAAGGTTACTGCGTAGGTACAGTATAACTGTGCCATTGTTCTGGATTCACTGAAATAAGAAGAGGGTAGAAACAACATCAGTTACTCTGACAGCAACACGTTTGCCGTAATCATACGATGTAGACATCACGCGAAGCCCGCATGTAAACGGACCGTTGCGGTAACAAGCATCAAGCTGTCACAGCAGCAGTTGATGATCAAGAAACAACCAGCGTCTTTCTGTACCCTGATCAAGGGGATCATTTCCTCTGGGAGCCGCGGGACATGTTTATTTTTGTCCCCCTTGCTGTTAAAGGTCCCATTTGTGAGAAAAGTTGATTTGTGAGTCTCGAATACTGAGGCTTTGGGATTGTACGTCGGTTCGGCTGCCATCTAAAAGTGCCGGGTGAAGCAAAAGACAATCACCAAAGAAAGTAAAGTTTTCCGTGACCAATCAGCTGCTCCACTTCATAGATACATACACATTTGTTGTTGTAGAACTTGAAATATTCTCGACTTTTCAGCACAGAGCTCAGAGTCGCACCACTTTTTCCATGAATTACATTTTGATCACCAGGTTGTGCACGCTGTCCCGCTCCACGAGCTCGCCCAGCTGTTTTGTCCAAGGCAGGTGGAGCAGCCTACCTTTCCAGATCCGCTTCTCCAAACCATACATAGTAATAGGTTATTGTAACTCCTGTATGTCTTTGTATTTCTCTTCTGTGGCAGGGAACACAACACACACGTATTATTCTGCAATCTGAGTCCAGCATGCTTTCAACTGACTGAAGTACTCCCATCGGTGTGCACTTTCCCGGTGGCTCACTCCCTCCCTCACCTCCAACAACAAACCACTGGACCATGTCCCACATATGTATCCGCAAGGCTAGGCCCGTAAAACACAGGTTCAGAGCGACAAAATATCCACTGTGCTTCCTCGTGAAATCTGTCTCTATAGGCTATAAAAAGGCTAAACTCCATCCTGGACAGATTTTACAACCGCGTTCCAGGATAAGAGTGGCGGCAACCCACATCTTTAACTTTGAGGGGGCATGAAACCCCAAAGCCTCCGCGAAGTCCAAAAACCAATTCCGTCATGATTTATGTGTACAGATTATTTTTTATCTATTTTTTGTCAACACTTCTGAAACAGCACAAGTTATTGTGAGTGTCAGGAGAAAAATCTGTCAACATCTGCAAGAGTCCAATGCCTAGAATTGACTAACTAAAGACAGTCCTCAACTTCCTCCACAAGCCTGAGCTTCGTGCATCTTACCTGAACTCACATCCATTTTCCAGAGGCCCCTGCATTAGCTCTACCGCTAAACTTAGTGCCATCGTGTCTGCTATTGTTTCCCGGAAAATGAATCCTCACGAGGGCCGGGCTCACAGATTCACCCGAGATGATGGATGGCGCTGCGATCCGTCATCCGCTGTCATTCTCCTTTTTGAACGTGTCCTCCTCTGTCCCTATGTCGTGATACAGTAGAATAGTCAAAGGTGACACGGCTAATATCATATGTCACCTGTCAGCTCAGGGCGTGAAGGCCTCAGGATTTATATTTAGATTATCATCGTTTCCCTCACAATGCCTTCACGTGTCATTTGACGGCAATTCATACATCGATTGTAAAATAAAATGACCAACTGGCTTTGAATTATATGTCACGCTCTCGACATTTAGGCAGCAATGTAGGGATAAAAAAGTCTGGCAGCATTTTCAATTTTTCCTTTTAGTAACTCAGCTGTTAATTTGATTTTATATTCCGGCCTCCTGATTCCATGATTCCTTTCAAATCATAATGCAACATTTGCATAATCATGCGGTGCGGCTCACCTAATACTGGCTCGGCGTTGACTGCCCTCTATTAAGCTATGAGCTGATACTCGTGCACAAATTGCACCTGAGTGGTGCCATTAATTATGGGCTGGGTTCAATTGCTGAGCTGTTATTTTCGCCACTAGTCTGATTTGAGCGGCGAGAGAGAGAGGGGTCGGGGATGGCGAGGAGAGGAGGCAGAGGATGACACCACAAGGCCATAACGAGTTGTGTCTTCCCCATTAATCAATGCCTTCCACACAATTTGCTGTCTGTGAATTGGGACTGACCTGTCTCCTGGGTCACTTGCCAATTTTCAGGCTGCAGTCGGGCCCCGCGTCGCGCTGAGCTCTGTGCTTATGCCCAGCGTTCCTTTTGAGTGATTCCATCTCTGAGATCATGGCTGCCGCATTCCTCTCCCTCTCTCTCTCCGTGAGGATGGTGTAATTCTCACTAAAGGCACTCCTACACGACGGCACTGGGGATTTAAGGGAGGTTATTCACCACTGCTAATGGCGTCTGGTTAGGTATTGTATGATCGTGTGGGCCTTTTATGGTTTAGTTCATTCATGTGTAGCACATTTTCTGATGCATAAGGAAAAAGCCCAAGACTGTTCCATCTCCCAGATAAAAGACTCTGACAGAATTTTGCAGAAAAAGGTTGCAGGGATGATAATTTATACCGTCTCTGATCATGTTAAGACAGCAGTTCAAATCTGAGGAGTTTAAGCTCCAAAAATCATGAAGACAATAATAATCAAAGAACTTTATAAGCTAGTTATAACCTATAAAAAGACATGACTCAGCTCCCCTACTGTCGCGATACCTATCATGTGATCTCTTCTTGCAGCTAGCTAAATGACAAGCATTGCAGATTTAAAAGCTAAAACATTTTTTATCACTTCTGAAACAATAGGTACTTCATTTCAAACTGTCGGAGACTAAAAAAACACAGGCTTCTGGGTTTCTATCTGCCAGCCATCGATTGCGCTGTCCGGCATGACAAATGTTCCTCGCAAATTTTATCTGCTGCTGCAGGCTAATTAAGCTAACGTTACATCCCCGAGCTAGTCAAAACCGCTGTCTACAGCTGACTTTGTAATGTTCAAGCCCATGGAAGCTACGGTAATCGGACATAATTAGCAGCCTTCTTATTGTTTGGAAGCATTCAGCTTTGTCTTAGTGTTTTAATATGATAAGGAGAAAGATCTGTTTTCGTTCTTTCATCACCCTGTTTGGTGATCTAGCTTGCATACTTGTTCAGTTTCAGGATGAGGACTAAGCAATGTCACTATCTGACAACAGAACTGATGTCTGGGCTCACTGAGGCACGGAGTTACTGAGCAGTAAACTGAAGCTTACTAAAAAGTTACGGATCTTATCAGAAGATAATACTTTGGCTACAGTAACGAGGAGGACAGAGCCGCTAATAAGACTCTGGTTGCATCCAGGACAGACTCCTACAGTGGTGACACACTCCACAGCAGTTCTGTTCAGGGCTGCCACGTCCGCTCATTATAAGACACTTTGGGCTTGTTTCTCTGTAAAGTCACTGACATACAATTGGAGTCGCGGCTTATTTCTGAAATGCAGTTGCTTCTTCCGTTCGCCCCGTTGTCTCCGGCCTCCCCCGTCTAATAACAAAGCCAGAATGCCTAGTTTGTCCTGCTGCAGGATCCATCTACGACCGTAGACACAGGTGACATTTCAAATCGAAATACCGATATTTATGGAGTTTTTCCATTCATTGAATTATTCATTGCTCATTTTTTGGGGGTCAGTTGGTTTGGTTGAAGTTCTTTGGAGTTAAAAAAGAAAAGAATGTAAAGTATTCTTGGGATGGTTTCTTATGAAATGCTAAATAAATTAATAACTACACATACTTCGTACAGTATAAATTGACCAGCCTCTCTCTTGTATTAGGTAATTTTCACCTGTTTTAGGTCTTTTTTCTTTTTTATAGAACAAAGTATCTTCTCTCTGGCTTTTTCCGTAGACATGGTTGCTTGTTTCTCTCCGGAGATCTGGCAACACAGGATGTGAGCATGGCTTTTTCTGTTTTCTGCTACCTCACATGCTAGGTAGTAACTAGTTACATGCTAATGATTGCAGCTTGTGTCTGGAGAGAAAAACAGCACGGTTTAATTCATTCTGTACATTTTTCACCTTCAAAACTTTTTAAAAAATGCCAAGAACGACTCTTACCGGAGCCCCGTGCACACCGTTATTTGCATGTTGACGAACCCAAAGCTCGACGGCGCCTGGTCGCAGTTGATAAGCTACGATTTAATTTTAAATGTTCAGGGTACGGGGTTTAGCGAATGCACGATTATTTGAGGGACAGCTCAGATATCTCAAATAAAATGAAGACACTACCCCGTCCATATCAACTTTGAGAACCAATTATAATCTCATATTAAATTTATTTCAGTTTATACTTCTGCTTTAATGAAGTGGGCACAAATCTGTAGCAGCTGCTATCACAAATGTAATAGCTGAATTGTTCAGACGGAGCTATTGATCTCAACCGGTGCCCAGGAGTGCCGTCTCTCTCAGAAACGCCGTCACAAAAGCTGGTATTTTGTTTGCAGAGTGTAGACTTATATACTCCTATATTATAGACTTCTACTGCTTCAGGAAGAACCAGGAAGGATTGTGCATTTTTGAGACTGACAGACATACAGTGAGATTCATACAAGCTGCGGCGGTCGCTGCTAAAAAGGGACCTTTGATATCAGCGACCAAATCACCCCTGTTGCATTCATCAGAAGAGCAGTGTGAGCTTCAGGTCCACTCCAGCCTCTCGCCATTAGCCTACATGCTTTGTGGTGGAGAAACCTGCCAGCATGAAAAAGACACAAAATTGCCCAGAGGTTTTTTTTCTTCTTCCTCTTCTTTTTTCTGCCTGCTCCGTTCAAACCATCTCCATTTTAACTGACAGCAAAGGTACAGAGATTTCTCGCGCGGTGATTGTAATTGGTTGGAATGAGAACGTGCACATTAATGGTAATGATGTTTTAAGATATTTTAATTTCGTATGATGTGTAATTGAAACAAGGTGCTCCAGTGCTCGGGGGGTTATTTAATTAAAAAGCGGGTACCCAAAACAGCCTGAAAACACTGATGAGGGAATTGGCGAATTAATTATACACACACGTTTGCAAACACGATGCTGCGGAGATAAAGGCTGATTATGACTGTTTTGTAATAAATCGGATTCAATTACACAGGAACCCTTGCATTCGGTTTGCTGCACCTCTGGCTTGGATCTAATTAATACATGTTTAGGCAAAATGTGTCTACTCTGAGTATTGTGTTGCATCCAGGGGAGACATGATACAACGACTTACTATACATCATACCTGTTTACTCAGTATCAGAGCAACTCTCTGCCACGCAAAGCAGTGAAAAGTGTGTCTACAGGTCTCAGCTGCATATTTTAAACATGGGATTCAGCGGCTCCAGAGTTGCATGCTGGGTAATGTAGGCACTGTGTTTTGAAAATAAAAAAGGGTGATATTTATGGATCTGCTGTATATAAACTGTCCATAATGAGTCCAGCAGTGTTTTAAGAGTGCAATGCCAGACCATTGGACTGCTTTTCAAAACATGGTGCCTACGTTACCCACAATGCACCTTTACCAATGATCACTGGTGGCCTCCTCTGGAGCCACAAAAGGCTTTATACTACTTTTTTGCACATATGCAGTAGTCCTCCCTAAGGCCTGTAAACACACTTCAATTTGTAAAATTGGTGGAGTTACCCTTTAAGAAGCAGCAGTAGTTTAGACCGGCTGATGCAGACATGACAGTGTTGCCAAATTCAGGTAAAGGAAGATGTTTAAACTCCTAGTAAGCGACAGTGTTAAAGCCGAACCTGTTGTTTTCTCTGCTTGTATCGAGGATTTACATGTAAAACAGGTCTCACCTCTCGGCGATACCGTAAAAGCACAACCGGAGTAAAAAACTAGGAACAACACAGGACAAAAAGTGAGTTTATTCTTTCATTTAGGCTGTAATTGAGATGTGAGAGCAGATAGAGTCAGCCTTCGCTTTTGAGAGATTTTGTGCCTGGTGGTAGACAAAATAGCATAATGAAATAGAGGGAACCTCTTAGGGAAGCAATCTAAATGCCAACGGTATCAAACTACAGCCATTTCACTGCGCAATCAACTTTAACTTCATAGTTAAATGTTGAAGTGAAAAACATGTCTATAGCCAGTTTAAATTAGAAATACAGTTCATTCATCTGTTTATTTCCCTTTCTGAACATCTACAAACTCTATTTATAGAGTGTTAGCCAACACTCTAACCTCGAGTCAAATGAGCAAGATTTATTTTTGCATAAATAAACTGCTTCCTCTTTCAGTGTTATCAGCAGGAGAGTCATGGAGGACAAATCAGACACAACATCACCCGAAGCAGTATGAACTGTACAATGTGCGGACAGTGTGTGTGTTTAACTTGTTGTTTCAGGGAGCTTGGACTGGGTCTGCAGCTATATAACCAAAGACATGCAGCCTTATGTCGTGATGGAGGATGCACATATGATTAAAGTACTTGCGGCGTGGTATAATATTCCCCTCCGCCGCCACTTTCATCAACACGGTAATTCCCAAACTTTATGAAGAGACACGACGGGGAATCGTCAACGAATTATCCGACACTTCCTACTATAGCTCTCACTACAGACGGATGGACCTCCACGGCCACTGAGCGATTCCTAACTGCGCCTGCCCATCACATTACACTGGAGTGGGAGATGAAGAGGTCTGAGGACCCGCCCTCTTTATGAGAGTGTAAGTGAGCATCTCTCTGAAGCTCTGACACGAGCGGTGGCAGAATGGAAACTGGAGAGGAGCATCGGCACAATCTCTGTTACTACAGGACATGACGTGTCCTTGAGAATAACTGATTTATTAAATACTGTAAATGGTGAATTATTAGGCGATATATCTTATTCTGATGTGTGGTATTTCTGGAGTTTTAATACAAAATTGTCCCGAAACGAAAAGTGTGACTCCAAAACTGTGATACAAACCAAACCATGGATTTTTCAAACCGTTTCACCCCTAATTTTTTAAATATCGTGCAGCACTAATTGTATTGTAGCACCTTTGAAATGACTGACTTTGTGTAGCTCAGTTTATAAAACGATACAACAGCATAAACAGCAATTTATATCATAACTTTTACATAACACATTTGTATCACTACTAAACGTCCAGTGGGCCAAATCAAAGCTTATGGCGGGTTAACTTTGGGCCGGCCCGACTCTTAATGCCTGACGAGACACCGTGATACCAGTTGGAAAGGGGACGAAAAACACTGAAAACATCCCCGTTTCGCTGTAGCTCTGCTAACTAGATGTAGCAACCGTAATACCTGCCAACGATATTTATTGCTGACCACGGCGGTAACATTACAGAACCACTGACTCATTAGCCAACTGCCGTCTTGTTCCTGTTGGCATCGCTCGTTTCTTCTGGTGTATCTTTATAAGACGGTTTCAAGCTCCCCTCTGGCACACGCTCGCCTCCCTCTGCGCAAGTGTGAGCACCAGACTCCGACAAAAAAACAGTCGAGTGAAACTTGCTTCAACACACACACACACACACACACACACACACACACACACACTCCCTCAGCAGCACAGAGTTTATTGTCCCGGCTAGCGGCGCTGCTGGCTGGCCAGAACTTTGGCAGCCCGAGCTGCTGCCTCTATTTCTTGCATTTTCTCAGCAGTGGACTTTGGCACATAAAGGTGCACTGACAGCATTATAAAATGTAAATCAGTAACCCATAATATCCTCTGTGCACATGTATGCTTGGAAGTCGTCCTGGATTTACGAAATGTTGGTTTCGACTCCAAATGCTCCATAAACGCGACTTGTTTTGGATTTGCAGATTTTGTCCACGTGGAGTCTGTATCATAAGAGGGCATCATGTTCGCACAGTATATCTCAGCTGAATGCAGTTTTTTATGGGGATAAGAAGGAACCATGTTGCTCAGACACAGCGTTTCACAGCCAATGGGCCACTCCGCTGCAATAATACACATTTTTTCAGTGTCAAAACACCTCATTCAATCTTGTTGCAAACTCTCAACACAAATCAATGAAGGAATCAATGTGGTTCATTACGCTGAAATCCCACAGGATTAACTGCACTTGCTTGGTCACCAAGAAAACAAAAAATGCAGACTCAAGCTACTCTATCATTGTAACCGGACAAAAAAACCTGAGTGACACAGGGGCAGGCTGGGTTTTCACTAATGGGTCTTGCTGCAATTCAGAAGACAATGAAAGGCCCGACAGACAGAGCTCGATGGTCTCCCATTGATTTAAATCTTGTTTTCAAGTCGTGTGTTGCCTGCCGACTCTCGTCGAGTCCTTCAGCCTCGAACAAAGGATGAATGTGCGGCGCAGTGAAGACCAACTGTGGGTAGAACAAATATATACTCAAATTAAAGTACAATTACTCCCATGCTAAGCACTCAGCAAAGCGTCAAATGTAAATTAAAGCTTATACAAATTTGCTAAATTATTCATTTCCACAGATAATAAAAATCCAATTTGCCGACCGTGCCCTTTGAAACACAGCTTTAACCAACATCCTCACAACTTTTTTTTATGTGACATATCATAATCGTAACGCGGCATGGGATCAAATCCATCCACAAAAAGAATTTAACGCGGGATGTTTTTTGATCTTTCCATACAAAAATAGGCCGCTTATCAACACGGAACACCTGAAGCAGGAAAAAAGGAAGAAAAAAAAAAAACCCTTTGAAGATTGAAATCTCGTGAGGGGATGGGATTCACACAAGCAACAGTAGAAGATAAGTTTGATTGGGATTTAATCTGTGTCCTGATTTACATATGCAGCCGGTTAGAGAAAGTTACAGTAGTGGAGTGGACTTACTGAAAAAGTAAAATGATTACCAGGATCTTTTAACAATGAGCAGTTCAGTTCATCCCTTGCTGGGTGCTCAGGCGACCGTGAACCCCTAAACTTCAGTTCAGCGTTTGCAGTCGACTCTGACAAGAGGGTCAAATGTTCAGACATAATATGAGAAAAACTAGAATTCAAACACTGGATCACAAAGCTTGTGTGGATTAAGTGGGCCGAGTGAAAAGGAACACAGTAAATACGACACACACAGTTTGGTGCTCGGACACAAGAAAACAAGTGAAAAAACAACTTTTATGTAACTATTCACACCTGAACCTACCACCCAATGAAAGAGGAGCTCGATCATTTCTAATGCTCTCTAGATCTCACGCTTCAATCAGATGAAACATGACTCCCGGCGCCCTGATTGGTCCATTATGACGGCGTGTCGGCGACCTGCATCAGCTACACACATCACCGCATATCTACAGGAATGTATTGATCCGTAATGCGGGATGATTTTTATCCTCGGCTCTCTATCGTGTCATGATGTCGCTTTGAATGATCGTGTGAAAATAAGCTCGGCCTGCGTCGTGGAGAATAAAGGCGACTTACATCTATTGATCTCCTGTCCCTCCAGGTGAGCAGCCTATCGGATGTTTTTTAAGTCATTCCTGAGCAAAAAAGTTGCTCATTGTGCTTTTAAAATGTCTCTCCTGAAGCACGTGTACTGTACGTGCAGCCTGTTATTATCATCATCCTCGATTGTATCCAGAGGCTGAACTGTAGCTGTGTTTGCACGACTGTGTATGGAAGCTCTCGTGGTCGATGCTGACTGTGTTGGTGTGTGCGCCATTCAGATGGTGAAATTGTCAGGGAAAGCGTAATGCGCGGCGGACGTATAACTCTCGGGCGGCGCCGTAACATGAAGTATTACAAGCCTCTCCTCTGTTTAATAACATCAGAATCACCGGCCTTGAAGTGCGGCTCGTGTGGGCTGTGACACATTCTCCGGGAAGCCCATTCATGCAGAACATCTTTGAATTTCATCAGTAAAAAAAAAGAAAGAAAAAAAAATAAATCTTTGAAGGCTCTGGAATAATTGCACGGCTTGTTGATATGACATCATATCACTCGCCATTAGCGGAAAAGAATAATTACCTCTTTGTGTTCGCTGCTGTTTTTGTTTGCATGCTAACTGCTGGAGGTTTTAAAGGGGCAGGACGGCAAGCGTGCCATGTGAACAGATGCACTTTCGAAAGGGGGCCGACGTCGCTGTCGACATGGATTACTGACAGCGGCGGCTGGCGATCAGATGGCGCTTGTCTCGTTCCTTGAATGATGATTACGATGACGGTGCTGTAGGCGCCGAAGGAGCAGAGGAAGAGGAGACATATGGGTCAACAGAGGTACCGTATCCCCGTCTGAGAACCGCACCAGAGTCATTCAAAGTTGAGGCGGATTTCTTTTCTCTTTCCAGACACTGACGGTAGACAGTAGTTTTGAAGTTCTTGTTGTAGTCGAGCCCAGTAATAGCAAAGACGGCGAGGGAGACAATCGGCCACATCCATCAGCCGAGTATTTGTCTCAGGTGAATACCTTTTTTTCGGATTTCGAGATGCAATATTTCATCGCCATGTCAGCATAGCTACATTTAGTTGATAGGGATTTGTTTCGCTGCTATTCATCAGCGTGTCAGACAAGCACACACACACACACACACGCACACACACACCTGAAGTTGCCACAGCAGCTCATTCATAAGCGACGGTGCCTCGAATTTGCATGTCCCCTTCAAACTTCTCAAGGCCCGAGTCGACGTCACGCGAAACTCGCCGGCAAAGTGCTCGTAAGCAGTTTGCTGTGGCCGGATAGCGATTGCATTTCGTATTGCCAAAATAATGAATTCATTTTATAAAAGCTCAGCATATATCACTCCGGTTGTAAGTGTTATCCGCGGACACGTCGCTTAAATCAAATTACTGGACGTTCAGCTGTATCAGACGTATTGCACTGAGCGACAGAACGTCCTGCTTTTGATTTGTAGGCGGTTTGCATTGAAATTATTTATTTGCACATCTTGAAAACAGTTCAGATCAGTTGGTAGAGTGCAGTCGAGTGGTGTACAGTATCCAGTGTGTTTATGTACCGATAGATGGGATAAACAGTGAAGTTTCTATCTGGATTTGAAGACTCCTAATGCTGGTATCAAAGGAGACGCTACGGCAGGCAGAGAGGCTTGAATGTGACACTTAATCTGCTAAAGAAAATAATGCATTTTTCAAAGTGGGTACCAACCATGAAGGAACTTCTCATCCTCTGGTGGTTTTCCGTGAATAAGTGTCATTTACATTATATATCCCCACCACTTTTTCAACTTTCCCCATCATACTTTTTAAAAATGTCATGATTTCCTTTTTTTTAAAAGTTATGTGTTTATTTATTTAATTCTTGTTATTTTATTCATCTATTTCTCTTATTTTATTTCTCTTATTTTTGTTGTTTATTTTATTGGTCCCATGTGCCCGTCGATATCCTTTTGTGAGCTGTATGACACTGTCTTACTGTCGTCTGTAAAGGAAACAATAAAAAATCATAATTGAAAAAAATATAAATGAAACACACTACAGGCCAATAATCAATGTTAGATTAAAAAAAATTACAAATTGAGAGGCTGCTTACCAATTTTGGTCCCAGGTGGCACATCAGCACACTTCGCTCTCAGATCCATTTGTCTGTTGCAGAAGGTGGTAAAAATAGAACCGGAGAGTGTGTGAGGTTTTCATTGAAAGTCTCAAAATAGCCTGTTTACTGCAGCCGCTCCGACCGAGGTGAGGGCGATTCATGTTAAAGGCCAACACGCATACAGTGGCGGGAAATAAGAGACAAAATGACCGGGACAGAAATATCAAATGTCTCGCCAAAGAGGGGTGAACGAGCGAAGGAGGAGAAAAGTAAACCCATATTTAATCCGATCGACTTTCTTTGGCGAGATCGCAGAGATTAAACCGATTGGACAACGCGACGGAGGAATCCAAACGGAGCCTCGCGTGCTCCTTTAGCAAGAGTTAAAGTACAAACAGTCACTTTGGATGTTGACTACCTTGGCCGCGTTGTCCCGTTGAAACAAATCAAAGGCAGCGTGCGGAGTGAAAACTTTGGATGCAAACGGGCACATTGGGAGTGTCGTCGCATCAACCGCGGAGTGAGGGGAGACGAGAGAGGGAGAGATTGTCAAGGCCATTTGGGTCAGTGTGTGTTCTGTTTAATCGCCAAAAAATGGATGTTTCCCGCTGATGAAAACAGCCTTTCGCTTCACATTCGACATAATGTGCCGTGATGCTCATTTTATAATTAAGCGCGATGTTACTGTTGGTCCGCTGTGTGTGGTTTTAAAACATTAACATTTTTTTCGGAGCGGATAAATGTTTTATACGGCTCCCGAACTTGACTCGATGCTGGATTGTTCGTGAGAGACATTTTTAATACCAGCCCCTCTTACGGAAACACGTCCTGTACCGCTGTATTTTAAAGGCCTCGGCTCCTCGACTGAAAGAGTCTTCAGGAGCAGCTTCGGTTGACAGCATTTTCTCCAAGACGAGGAGGAGAGGGGGGACGAGGCGGAGGCAAAAGACGAGCTAAATTAAATGTCTACGCTGTGATGGAAACACAACAATGCAGACGTACAATTTTGTTTTATTCGCAGTCCTATTCTGCAGGCGAATCAAAGTTCCTCTGGGTTACACCGCGAGCCGCATCCTGCGTAACACGAGCACCGGCTCGAGTGCGAAGCGTGCTGTCTTTAAATTTTATACAGGGATGGGACGATATCGGAAGACAGGGAAAAGAATCAAAGCTAAAAAAAAAATAAAATAATAATATGTCAGCGCAGAGCACAAAGCCGTAAGCTGCCCTAAAGTTCAGTGAACATACATCACATTGGAAAGCCATTAATAAACCTGTCAGTGCACAGACCAACCTCGGCCCGACTTTCATTACCGCTGGAGTTCCTGCCGTACCATGCCATCTACACAAAATAAGCTCAGCATCACCCCTTCTGTTAAAAGCATGAACTTGGAGGAGGATACATCCCCAGTCTATATTTGCAATGTCCCCTATAAACTTGGTGCTGCAGCCCGGGGCGGGGATGTGTGAAGCCGAGCTTAGCTGCACTGCGGTGATGTGTGATGAAGGTTTAGATGAGGCCTGACCCGTGTGCGTAACTGGGACAGTAACGGAGCGGCGGATGTTTAGATCCGCGGACTCGGAGACGGGACGCGGGGAGCGACCCAGCAAAGGTTCAGCACACATACGATAGAGTCACGTCCAACTTCATCTCTTTTTTGTTTTTGCTTCCAGCTTTTTAAAATCACGGAGCGGAGAGGAGAGGAGAGGAGAGGAGAGTCTGACACTGAATTCACTGCCATCCCGAGGCTGTAGAAATATTTATGTCTGGATTCAGGCCTGTGAGCTCGGCACTCTTTCTGCTTCCTCTCTAATTATTAACACTACAGTCTCAGCCACCGTGCTGATGGTGTTTCGTAATTATCTCTCTGATCTCTCTGGTCGCAGTGTGTCAAGGAAATTAATGTCAGGTCCTCTTTTCCTTCCCATTTTAAAGGGAGTCCCTCAAGGCTCCATCCTCGGACCAGTCTTATTTAACATTTATGAAAACACTGTTCTGTTTTGTCATTGTACAACTTAAATCTTTTGTAATTCTTTTTGAAGGGGGTCAGCCATGTTTTTTGGATTGTAGGCAGCCATTGAACCATTGAGTTAGGAAGATGTTACTGTACTTGGATTAAGCTTAAAAATGATTTGACTCATTAATACCTCTGATAATTTCATGTTTAATCCAGATTTTTAATTTCCGATTTTATTAAATGCAATTTTCTGTAGTGTGTGTTTTCTGCCACTAGGGGTCTCGCTATCAATACGATGAAAACAAAAGACACATTTTGATAGTAGTATCTTCATTTTCAAAGGTGCACTATGTAGATCTATGTCAAAAAGGTCATATTTACATATTGATAAGGAAATAATACAAATTCAATCTCCAGAACTGAATAAACAAGAATAATAAAGGTCCCCACAATGCTGTTTGAAGCTAGAAAAGTGGCTACTTTAGATCCTGCAAGTAAAACAGTATGAAATTGTGTCAATGAAGATTTATTCTCTTCTGATTAAAGTTTATAACGACATAGTTCACCTTTAAACAACCACCACTGCTGATAAGAATCTACCTGAGGTGACTCACATTCACAGATGAGGTGTACGAGGTGTATTTGAGTTATCTGTTACGCTGAGACACATTCACTGACCTCCTTCCTCACTCTTTGATGTATCATCCGATGTTTATCCAGAAGTCACAGCGAAAGGCGGCCAAATGAAACGCATCATTACCTTGAATAAATAAAATGACTTCGCTGGGTTTGAACCTCGTTGAAAACATTTGGGATGATGTCAACAATAAAAGTCAAGTTGTTTTTAAGGCATTTTACTGTGGAAATGTTACATATTATATCTGTAACTGTTTTATTAATGTCTCTTTTTTCAATTTCTGCCCCTTTTGTCTTTTTAACATTGAAAGCAGACGTTCTTGGTTTTTCGCTCCCTCCTGGCTGTCTTTGATGACTTTGATTGTCTGTACTTTGGCACCATTGTGTAACGAGGGTTCTCCCTCGACGTGTCTTCTGAGGATTTTAATAAAATGAATGAACACTATTTTGAAAAACAATGAAATCCCTTCGGTGGACACTAAAGCTCTCTGCTGTGGGACTCTGCCTCCCCTCCACTGTGAAGCTGCTCCGTCCTCTTCTTCTTCTTCTTCTTTTTTTTTTTTTACAGCTCTCTGTCAATGCTTAGTTTATTTTAGAGGGTGGATCAGGACCCCATTACTTCACTCACTTTGTGCAACCCACCCCTTTTTTATTAGCAGCATAATGGCACAGATACATTATCAGGGCTAATCAGAGTCAAATGAAGAAAAGTAGTGGAGTGAGACTGCAGGAATTGCCTTTTTTCTCTCCCTTGCAGCGCCGCCGTACCGACAGGCCCCGTGTTAAACTTTCCCCATCCTCTTTCGCTCTATTTTTTTCTATATTTCTTATTTATTTCTCTCTCTCTCTCTCTCAGCGCCCCCCCCGTTTTCACGCTCTCCATTTTTTTTCAGTCCTGATGTCTGTCTCTCCTTTCTCAGACTTTTTCCTTCCTCTCTCACATCTCTTTTTCTCTGTGTCTCTTTCCTCTCCCTCCCTCCCTCTCTCTCTCCCTTCCTTTCCTCTGGGATTGCCTGTTTGATATTCTACTTGTGTGGCGGGGCAGCAGGATGGATTAGAGCATGGACAGGCCCCACAAACCACCCTGATCTACAGGACAGCTTTTCAATCACTTCTCCAATGCTGTTCCACCTATATAAATACAAGCATGAGGAGAGAGCCACAGAGCTTTGGGGGTGGGAGAAAAAAAAGTGAAAATAATAGAGAGAGGGATAAAAACAAACAGGAAAGGACACATGTAGAATTTTATGAAGTAGCGCTGCGTAGCTGCTGTGCAAACAGGGTGAAATATGCCAGAACCTCGGAGGTACCTTTGGCACTTCCATTGAGTCCGAGCATATCGAGTGTCTGCAGGTTCCGTGTGCAACACGAGCCAGCTCAAAGAGAGAACAATGGCTCATTTGCACCTGTAATGGCTCGCAGCAGTTCGGGCCTCACAATGGATGGCCCTTTGGCTTCTCTCAAAAGGCGCAAGTTTGTTTTTTCTCTCTCCCCGTGTGTTTATACTCTGTTCTACCTTGATCCTCGGGACCTTTCCCATTTAGACGAAAATTGCAGATCCCTCATGTGGGTAAAACAGAATTACTGTGCCTCCCCGGCCTTTTTTTTTTTTTTTTTTTTTATTGGATCAATAGGGTGATCTTCCAAGGCCGACATTAGGGGGCATTATAAAAAGGTTACAAATGAGAGTGTTTAGTCCATTGCACTCTCCTCAGGTACTCGGGGAGTATCGATCCATTGTGGCTCATCAAACTGTTTTGTTGCAAAAGGACACTTGAACAGTAATCACCTTCAAAAGGTGAGATAATAAGATGCTGTGTAATTGGAGCAGCTAAACAAAACCACTAATGACCAGTGCTGTCGAATGCCAGGGGTGGTATTAAGTCGTGTCTGTGTTGGAATTACACAAAAACTCACTCCGGTTAAAAGATTTTTAAAAATGCAGCTGATTCTCTCGAGCATTTGAGACAAAACGAAGCCTGAAGAGAAGAATATATCGCATTGTTTAATTTCATACAGTTACTGCAAATAATCTTTAACTATATATTCTGACTAAATTTGGAAAATATAAGTACTATAGAAAAAAAATAGTGCAACAGTTGCAATACAAAGTAGGAAAGATTGCAAATATACAATAACAAGGATGGTGCCAGTATACAAATATTGATCCTCGAATTCAAAATATACGTACGGGCAAAAATATAAACAAGATTAACAGTGAGGATCATAAAGGTTTGTCATTTTTCTGGCAGCTGAACACCTTGTTGTATCGACAAAATGATGAGTCGGATACCTTGCACGTCGGGTAAAGGACGGAACAAAAGAAAAAAATTCCCCCCAGACACATTAAAAAAAAGCAGCCTCAACATTTTTAGAAGTTTTCTTAATTTTGAATACTTTTCAAGAAACAGTTTATTGTCAATGTACTGCTTATTTCCACTCCACAGCATGGCTGAAATCTTTAACTGTAAACGATAAATAACCAACGTTATCTTTCACATATTTGCGGAGACAAGTACTCTTAATACTCTCATTTGATTCACTGCATCCCGACACATGAAAAATTAACCGGCGGTGATGTTGATTTCAAAGCTCGAGCGTTGACTTTACCTCCGGGACGAGAAAGAAAACTGGCCCCACCGCTCGTGATATCAGACCACCGTTATATTACCGCGCGCTTGACTGGATAAAATTATTATCGCGGCTGTGTAGTGATTTTCTGTAGAAGTAAATACAAAATGTTGAACCCATTGTCATCTTGAGATATTGCGCCGCGTGAGATTTTGAAGGTGAGCTGAGTTATTAGACGGCGCCATTATAATCCGCCGGAGTGCCTCACGCATGCCTTCACACGCTGACATTACTTAACAAGTATAAATTAGTTCTATGTGTCTTATGATGTGTTTTTTTTTCGTTCTCATCCACAATGACGCCTGAACGTTGTTTATCTCGCAGCAGAAGAACTTTGGCGCCCGAGCCATCCGTCCCGAGTGTCGGTGACGGCTCATATGTGACATTTAGTGCTCCTCCCAAGAGCACCGGAGGGCTAATGAAAGATGTGATGTCTGAGACTGACTGGCTAACCTCTAATCCTGAATATATGAAGGGACATTAATGATATTATAATGTTTTGCCCTTCCTGAACTGAGAGACAGCTCTGGCCAGGCTTCTCCCTCTCACTATGATATCATGGAGGCACCGCCGCCTGTTAGCGGATGGTGTTTTGTTTGAAACTGTCAGACATTACAGGAGAGATTCAGATTCATTTGTGTGAATGTTCCCGCTGTGGCCGCTTTTTATTCAAGGTTGGATTGCAGACCCAGGATCCCGGTGTTTTAATTGGTTCGTGGAGAGGTGTTTATGTGCAGATTAGTTTGGTCATGTGCATCACTAAAAATAGAACATCAACTAAAAAGGCTTCACAGGCTGCAGTATTACCGTATACCTTAGATTAGAGGGGCATTTTATATGGGTTACAGTAGGTCACTTGAAAAGTGAGTGTGACTGTGTTTGTCTGTACAGGGTCTTCCCCCGCTTTTACCCAACCTACACTCTTAGAAATAAGGGTTCCAAAAGGGTTCTTCTACAAGGGCTGAGGTTCTACCTGGAACCATTTGCTTCTGAAAAACCCTTTCTTCGGAGAAAGGGTTTTTCAAGGGTTCTTGGTAACTCTAATGGTTCCAGTAAGAACCATTTTGATTCAGAGAACCCTTTAAAAACCCTTCCCTGAATAAAGGGTTTTAAAAGGGTTCTTGGTAACACTAACGGTTCCAGTAAGAACTGTTTTGCTCTAGAGAACCCTTTTTTGGAGAAAGAGTTCTTCAGGGATTGTTGAAAGCATGGGTATAAGATCCTGTGTGGGTTCTTTGTAGAACCTCTCATGGGGGGTCTGGGTGGAACCTTACACACACAGTTCTAGGTATAACCCTTTATGTTGGGTTCAAGGTAGAACCCTCCAAAAAGGGTTCCATGTGGAACCTTTATAAAAGGTTCTACTTGGAGCCAAAAAGGGTTCTCCTATGAGGACAAGCCGAAGAACCTTATATGGTTCTACTTAGAACTTTTATTTCTAAGAGTGTATGCTGAATTGCAGCCCATGTGACCCTGAAGGCGACGCATTACTCAGATCTGACGTGGTGTCGTTAATATCGCTGCACCCACATGTTACTGTGCAAGTAAAATATCTACACCTTCTTTGTTTTATGTACACTGGTGTCCCGGTGATCACACTGTAAGTTGGAGTATTATGTGTTATTTATATTCTGCTGTCGGATATGTGCAAGAGCTCTTATCCTGGTTTGGAGAATGTGGATTTGCTATCTGTGGTCTACAGTATACACACTAAGGGGTTTAAACAAATACAAATACATTATTCAGATATAGATTCTACGCTCTGAAACAATTTACATATATAACGGGGGGCAGGGTCTCCAGTATCATAGATAGATGGCCATAAACCTCTTTAAGATACTATTATTTACTCTCATAACCTCAGATCTTGTTGTACAGTCATCAGATTCAAATCTTCTGGGACCCACCACAACTATTCATCACTGCTCCGACCAACAAACGAGACTAAGAGGAAGTATTTCCCTACGAGATGAATGTGTTGTTGTTTCAAAACGGAAAACAATTCAAATGCGCCAACGTGGGCTCAGTGCAATGCAAATGAATAATCCAACCGCACACATAAAAATCCATCGTTGGCGCAGTGGTTAAAACTCGAGTTAGCATGTTCCCTCCCCCGTGCTCGCGTGGATTTCCTTTGGGTGCTCCGGCTTCCCCCACCATCACAACACTGACAGTAGGTTAACTCTGGTCAGGGCGCTTGAATCCCTCGGCGATAAACGTCGGCTGCCCACTGCTCCTACTGCGTTGTACAGTGTATAATCATATGTGTTAAAATAAATCTTCTTCTTCTTCTTCTTCTTCTCCTTCTCCTTCTAATATATGGCTCAACACTGCAGCTGTGACTTTTATCAATTTCATTTCCAGCTGAAGTTACACAGCTTTCCATCTGGACTTTTTCTGTTTTAAAAGTAAGGTTGAAATAAAAATCACATTTTAATATTTGATAAAAACTTGCAAATTTGTATGCATGTGCATTTAAAAGGCAGTAATATATGCAGAATATGAGGAGTGACAGCTCCAGGTCATGCCCACCTCTGGTATTATCCAGATACGAAAACAAACGTTTCTTGTGACCCAAGCAGATGGTCAAAAGGTCGCTGGCTGAATAATCAGGATTCTCTCGCTCCTTGTAAACATGACACAAGCAAACTTTAGCCGGACACTGTCGGCTTTCAAGGAAACTTCTTCTTCTCCCGTACAAACGGACTAATTGCGTGCGATGAAATATTCAGGGGCCTTTCTTAGCGGCAGCTCGTCGTGCGGTCACATTCTGCACATCAAAGTTCTGAACACGGGCGGAATCGCACCCTTTTCTCTCGCCATTTACACTCCCATCTTCTGCCATTACTGTCATCAGACCGCAGCTCTCTGACTTTGATAGTGCATGAACATGTCCTGTGTGAAGGGCGGGGTGGAGGGTGGGGGAGGGTGGGGGGAGTCAGTGACTGATGTGGAGTGCAGCGCTGCTCCCCCCAGTGTCAGCCCGTGATTGATGTTCAAAGAATGGTCCGAAAAACCCATGACCATCTCGCCTCACAGCCAGAGGCACCTTACTCTTTCCCCTCCGTGTGAAAGTGATATTTTCAGAGATATGAAATAATTATTGTGTTTGAATGTCTCTGATGTGAAATGAAGGTCCGTTATGTTTGAATAAAATTAATAAAACACATCATTGAGAGATATTACAGTCCACCTTGTCATTGTAATTTTGACATTTGAAGAGGATTTGCATTTAGTTATTACGGTTTTGGATTTGGACTGCTCGCTCGGATCTCCTCTGTTGTTCGACTCTGTTCGGTAACACCGGATGGTTACAGAGACACACATCACCGCGGCGCCGTGGACACGTGCACGGCTGCAGCTAACCACCGCACAGTGTTTTATCACGCAGAAACACATCAACACACACATTAAAAACAAATCAAAACAGGCTCATTTGCGTCGTCTTTGTCTCATGTGCATGTCTTCTCCCTGTTCCTCTTTAAATTTGACCTTCACGTGCAAACAAGCATCCATTCGTCCTCGCCGCTGCGACGAACGGGGTTACGGAAAATATGTTATGGATAAATGAAATGCCTCTGTCAACAATGCTAGATTTTTTTTTTTTTACATGGGTGGTCGTTTCGATTAAAATGTCATTGCCTCTGTTCATTTTCTTCGATGTTTCTGCTGAACTTTACACACTTCACTTGTTCTGTCCATAAAATATGAATTATGCTCACTGGCTTCACAAGGACCTGCTTGTGTACCCGCATGCACACGCGTAACGGACACGCACGAGCAATCCCCACACGCGCACACATGTTCGTCATGTCCGTGATGTTTATAGCGGAAAATGTATGTCTGGCATTCAGAGGGAACCAGCTGATACGTGGCGTATGTCCACGGGAGGATCTGCGTAAAGACAATCTATTGCAAATATGTAGAGGAATGGAAGTGACGAGCCTCAGGGTCAGAAAAAGTTTACCTAAAAGTACACTCGGCTGAACAGCAAAATGGGCTTTTTTTTTCTATGAGAACTGTTTTTATTCATTTGAAAACATCTATACTCTGCGAGCTTATCACGCAGTCGAAAAGTTTCATCCAATTCGCCGGCTCCGAGTGATTACTTGCAATTGTCGTGCTCATTGTTGAGCACAATCCACAAAGTGCATTAATTTAGCCCGGGCACGCAACTGTGAAAAAATAGAAATTAAAAAATAGGAGCGCTGCGTCCAATGATGGAATAAATAGGGGGAAAACGCATTAAGGGGACGCTTAAGAGAGGATGATGAGAATGCTGTTGCATCCCTCGAGAGGGCGGCTGGAACAAATGGCTCCGGCAGATACGGGCTGAGAAGTCTTCTTAAGATTGACACAGGTAAGTGGTGCGGCGCACGCAGGGGTGCCGTGTCAATTAAGGTGCATTGAGGACCGCTGTCTGTCTGTGAGAAGCTCATTAACACCAAGGTCAGTTTCATCAGGCCCCCAAGCTGTCGTTATTCTCATCCTTTTTTTTTTTTTTTTTTTCCAGCGGGGACGGAAATAAAAAAAAGGAAATAAAAATGAAACTGTGGATGCAATTGTAAAGCCCGGGGATTGCATGCAGATGCAGAGTTACAGATGCAGATTGCAGACAGTGCATAGACACACAAATACATTATCATACAGCTTCCATAGACGCGCGTAAACCCATTTATCCACACGCATGCAAAATAAAAAGCTGTTTAAATAGCTGTTTTCCCCAGGAGGGAGGAGGGGGGGTTTGACAGTGCAGAGCAGGTAGCAGGTGCTTGTTAAAATGAATATTGCAATTGTGTTTATGCAAAACAGTTTTATCAATGATTGCACATGGCTCCATGAGACTTTAATGTCTGAGTAACTATCCGTGTCTGCAGAACCTGCCGACTCACGCAAACCGAGTTTTATAACTAAAAGGCATCAGAACGATGTGTTTACAATCTCCTTGTCTAACTTTGTGGACCTTTTCTTATTACTTTGTGTTATTTTTTTTTAAATTGAAGTGCAAGGATGTGTTCATGTGTACTGTAATGGCCTAAAATATGATGTTGACTTGAATCCATCGGGTGTCTCAGCCGTCGAACACCATCCGAGCTGCCTTTAACCTCCACATGCAGGGGGACAAACAGTTAATTGCCTGTGTGAGGCCGAAATGTCGGTGCGGCGGCAGGCAGAGTGCCTTTATCACTGATTGTTGGTCGTTTTAGCAGCCGGCGCTTCCCCCCTATATCTCCTGACACCGAGCCCTTTCCTGTCTCCCGTGTTATTCGAAAGCGCTGATGGGAAATATATAACAGCTCGACACGGTAACTGCCAACTCCGTGCCCTGAGCCAAGCTCTCAACTCGACTGTCAAGATCTAAAAGACAAAAAAAAAAAAGCCTCTTGTTACTGTGCCTGGGTGCATGGCTACAGCTCAATTTGTTTGCGGCAGACGGATTTTTCAAAGAGTGAGAGTCACCTGCCTGCATCCCTTTGCTCCGCTTGCTCTTTCTCTGAATTGTCACTCAGCCTCCTTCCCTCTCCTCCCGCTCGCTCTGCCTTTGTCTCTCTGTGGGTATTCCTGAACGGTTTGTGCCTACAGGCAGCCGTTCCACTTGTTTATCCCCTTCTCTTTCAATCAGAGAACGCGGAGGACAGATTCAAACTCTAGTTGACAATACAGCCAAATCCACTCTGCCCCTGATTCCGTCAGACACACGAGTCCGTGCTTTAAACTAAAAGTGTGCAGACTTTGAAGGGCAGGGTTAACGCGCGGCGATTTATGCCGATAAATACAAACCGCTGCCTAATTCAACTCCATAAATCAAGATGGATTTTATTCTCAGCGCATTACATAACTCTCACTTCGCAGTGTGTTATCGCAGGAAGTTAAAGTGCTGAAAGCGGACACACATGCTAAGAGACCGAGCAGAATAAAGGACAGACGTAAAAGAATAAATAATAGTTTACAGCACGGCTCTAAAAAACAGCCCAATGTTTAATTAAAGAGCGCCGATGAACACGTGCAGCCTGGATTCAACATTAATACGCGTCAAAGCAAATCTCACAACCCCGACTTTAAAAAAAAGTTGGGACGCAGTGCGAAATGGAATTTGCTGATCCTTTTTGACACATAGTCAACTGAGAGCCGTACAGATGTATTAATGTCTTCCCTCGTTAACTTAAATATACGTAAATATATGCTTATTCCAATTTGATGCCAGCAACGGTCCAAATGATTACATCTTCTACAGGTACAAAGGTTACAGGTGATCATATCATGATTGGGACACCTATCACAATTCAATTCAAAATACTTTATTTGTCCCGGGGGGCAATTAAAGACACGTGGAGTAGTAGTAGTACACAGACACAAAACAAGTCATCACGTTAAGTACACGAGTCAGCATGTTAGTAACACAGACACAACACAAGTCAGACAGAATAAAGTAAACTAAATAAGATATTTACAGTATTTACATGAGGGGCAAAGTAGCACTGATGTAGGCTGGGTTGTGCGTGAAGAAGCAGCAGCAAAGTTAGCGTGAATGCAATGCAAATGTGAAGTGGGAAATGCAGTGACCAGGTTACTTATTGTCCATTTCAGTATTGTCCAGTGTGTGTGTGTGTGGGGGGAGGCAGCGGAGCCGGCGTCCTGAGGGGGAAATCCGTTTAATATCACCTTTATATTATGTGGATTCTGGACACCCTGGTTTCTATTTGCGAGCAAAGCAAATGAAGATAAAATGTGATCTTCTTTCACTATCTGTGTGTAAGTGTTTTTAAAAAAAATCCATCGCTGGATGGAAAACAACTAAACCAAACCAGGGTGTTTTAATTCCCCCTATAGCAGAATGATAAAGACCAGGTCTGACACTATGAACAGCAATACTTCATGTCAGAATAAAACATACTGGGTTGATTGTTCAAAATGTTTCATATTTTTCGTTTCACTCGTCTTTAACAGAGGTGGAATATTGTTGAAAGCGAGCAGATTATACACCTGCCGTATGATCTCTTTTTATTACAAATTCCCAACAGAAGCATGTGCTCTTCTTGTGTGTGTGTCCTTTTTTAAAAATATTGAAATACTCTCAAAATGTGCACAACGAGATAAAATTCACAAGAAGCAATTTGGGGGGGAGGAAACAGTTGGAAGCTTTATTGTTTGTTTGTTTGTTATTCTGCAAATTGCTTCAGACTGAATGGAATAAGTGGGTCACAGCTAAAGTGCCGGATCTCAGCGGCTGGTTAAGTAAGTTGCGCTTGTCATAATTAGAAACATTAGAAGTGTGTGAGAAGAGAACGTGGCGAGGTACTGTACGACAACGACTCCCATTACCGTTTAGTGAACCCCACGTAGTTTCCAATGCACATCACACTGAGGCTGAGGACTGAATGAAGTGTCGGAGGACAGCGTCATTCATCCTCACTTCAATTCATTTCTAATGATTTCATTATTCTTCTGATGCCCCCCCCCCTCCCTTTTCCTCCAATCTTACCCCAGAGGCTTCGGGACTGAACACCATTCTGCCTTTAAATGGAACACTGATTGTTTTTCATGTTTATTCACAACCCACGGGTCAGCAGCCTCCCATAATCTGCTGTTTCTTCCAAGGACAATTTAGGGAATATCATGAATAAAAATGATCTTAATAATATCTCAGTGAAAGGACCCATGGCAACTATGAATACCATTAGAGGCTGATCAGAGGCCGTTAGTGCCATATTTATACGGCCAGAGCAACAATATAGGGTCTGCATGAGTGACTCGGGAAGCCGGCTGTTTACACCCTTTTGTCATTGCTTCTTTCATATATTCTCTCTCTTTTTTTTCCTTTTTTTTATTATGCTATAATGGTGTTTTGATCCTTCGAGGCATTGCATTCATCTCACTTCCTCCGGTTTACCTCAGATTGATAATACGGGGAACAGAAAACACGAGCGAAAGTCATCGTGTCTTTGGAAGTGTCTTTGCCGCGAAGGCGAAGCCGCGTGGAAGCAGCAGTCGCAGCGACTCGCCTCCCCTCCGATACCCTTGACCTAGATGAGGAGAAACTTCCAGGGGAGTAGAGAATTAAAAGTGGGAGAAAAATACAATTATGCGCGGGAAAGAAAAAAAAAAACACGTTAGGTGATCAAATATAGTATTTTCCTTGAACTGTGCGGTAAGGGGATGACTTTTCCGGCGATATTAACATAAAGAACAGTAAAGACTTTATTCTTGGGGATATGTTCTACCTGTGGAATCTCCTAGGGAGCGAAGGGTTACCGCAAAGGCTTTCAGGACCATACAAATTACACTTCCTGTGTCACAGTGCCTTGATTCTGACATCCCGGCTAGGCGGCGTTAAGCTGGAGAGCTATTATTATGCATGGGTTCGACTTACAGCAGTGACCACGCTTGATTTCTGTTAATAGGGTATGAAATTAATCCTAAGGTCAAGGCCGACCTGTCCCAACATCCTTGTCATGTTGAAACATTTTTTTTTCTCCCCCCCTTTTCTTTTAAGTGTTCCTACTCGTGCTCTTTAATGTTTCATATGATTTACGTCCTCTCCTCTTGACTTTGAGGCCTCTATTTTAATGAATCAAGGTGCAATGGGCACAGCACAGCCGACTGTGCCGTGGCAATGGGGTGGGATGAGAAGGAATCCATTATCATACATTACGTGTGGGTGTATGAGGGGTTGTAAGAGTCACAGCCAATCACGTCGGGTCCTTTCATGCCCTTAAAAAGCAGCGCCGTCCCACCGAATTGTACTGACAGCTTGGTAACAGCTTTCCTAAGAGAAAAGTCGCTAATGTGTACCTGTGGAAAAAAAAATATATATATCTCAAGAGCGTATTCTCAGTGTTTTCATCGTTATCTTGTCTTTGTTTTACTGAATTAACCATCAGAGGATAAATTGAAACGGATCCGCTCACTCATTAATGTTATCTTACGGCTTTTTGTGTGTGTGTTTTGAGATAGACCTACCTGCCTCAGAGCCTCCTGCTGCTCCTGCAGCACAACGGAGGTGAAATACATTCTGCATTTGCCGCCCAAAGCACTTAAAAACTACATTCGTTAACCCAAATGTTCCCGAGGTCCTCCTTCTTAAACAGCTCGAAGAATCTGTAAAACAAGAGCTGGATGCTCGATGACTTGAATCCTAATTTAATGAGAGCCGCTGAACAGATGATAAGTTTCGGAAGTTGGCCGCAGAAAGTGATGCGCTGCTTCTGTTTGAGGGGACGGCAGCCAAACCTAGTAACATGGATTTTCATATGCTCTATATCTGTTGTTGGTGTTTGGAGTACTTCTCAGGCAGCACTGATGCCCCAAACCCCAAATTATTTATCTGGATCTCTGTTTGTGTGTTAATAATTTGTTTGTTCCCTCGAAAGCAGGGGTCAGCAACCTTTTCGAGGATGAGAGCGAACCACATCTACAGGACTGTCCGTTCTCCCTCACTTTGACCCGCCGAAGACAACGCTCTCTCTCGATGGTAAGATCGTTCACATTAGTGTAAATTTTGACAGCTATTGCGAAAAATACAGTGTAATTAAGGGGCTATCTCCGCTGTCAAGAGGCTCCGAGGCGGCCGGCTTAACCCTCAAACGAGACAAACACCAAGCCCGGTTCAAGGCGAGTTTGCAGTCCGTCCGGTTAAACTGTCTGCATTAATTATTTAGTAATTAGCCACGTGTAATTGCTTTCTGACACCTAGGATTACACTGTCTTTGTAATGCATTAGCTGTCTCAATTATAGCAGGGTGTTGGATAAGCCTGCACTTGATGTGGCTTATCTTTTCATTTTCCTTCCCTGTACCGCCCCCCATTCCCAGTTTTCCCTGACTTTAACATGCTCTCCATATGTCTCTCCTTTGGTCTTTCACAAGAGGGGCCGTAGCAACGAGCCAGCATGTGATGTCAGACCAAGAAAAAATGATATCCCACATGCGTCTGATCTCTAAGCCAGAGCATCTCGGGCTTTTATGAGGTCCAGTGCCACTCACTCCGCTCACAGTAAACAAGTGCACTTCTGGATCTGTTTTCTCACACATGCAGCCCGGACGCTTTTGTGGATCTGCGCATCTTTTTTCACTCCAGCCGCACTGTATTTGCACGCTGAGACCTCGAAGCCTTGGCTTGGATCTCATATCTCCAGACCTCGGGATATTCACCCAGACTTCAGGCCAAACAGAGACGGCTGATTATCGGAGGAGCCTTGGGCTGGATTGGGGCAACTGCAGAACCAGGAGGCTCAAAGAGGCGATAAGCCGCGGTTTTTATGGGTTAGCCGAGCAGTCTAACGTTCCCCACAGGGATGTGTGAAAATACAGTATGCACACACACACACACACATAAACATGTGTGTTTGTTTGTGCGTGCGTACAGGGCTGTGTCTGTTTGAAAGTGTAAATATACGTCTTGGTGATATCTGAGAGTGTGTGTGTGAGCTTTAAGGCTTCGTAGCGTGCGTGTCTGGTATATCCTGAAGGATATGAGTTTTTCTTCTGTAGTCTCGGAGCTGCTCTGGGAGGTTAAAAGGGGTAAAATAGGTGACCTGCCTTTTAAAAGCTTCCGTATCGTCACATGGGTGACTTGGACACACTGTCCCATGTCAGCCTTGGTGTCAAGAGAGCTATTTATATGTAAAAGGATGGAGATGAAGATCAGTATTTTTTAGGATAAAGTAAAAGAGCAGTGGGGTAGATGGGGCGGGGCCTTCCTTCCTACAGTACCTACCTGTTGAAATGCTCCTTTTTTTTCGCTCCGTCAGTCTTCAGTAGCATTTGCGTGCAGTCTCAATCAATTTGTGGTTTGCTTCGATGCTTTAAGGGCTTAATGATGTGAGGGATGTGAGCAGAGCTGGGTGAGTCTGAGCTCTTGAGATACTACAGTAAAAAAAAAAAAAAAAGAACAGCATTCGAACATCATTTTGATGATGGGAGGAATAATTGAGTTTGACTGAGTTGACTTAGTATGTAATGACATCAAAGACACGAGCGCTCATACCCCCATATTCGTGCAGTGAGTTGGCACCAGGATTTGGAAGATTTCGCCATCAAATTGCTGCGTTCGAGTAAGAAATGGAACACAGCAGGGTGACAAGTAGGCTGAATGTATATTCCTCAGCCAAACCAAAGGCATCATGTGAGTTGACAGCTTGTTCGGGGGTTAATTTAGGAAAATAAACCCGCATCGTTCTGTCTGTAACCTTAAGATATAAAAACCACCGCCCACACCGGGAGAAAACCGACTGTTAGATGATTTCTTTTAGCAACTCCTGATAATAAAAATAAAACACATGATATAAATCGAAAGTTACTTTTGAAAGTAACGCTCCCCAACACTGTTTACTGTGTGTATAAACCTGCAAAAAGACGACCTGAGCCTTGAATAAAAGCCAAAATCAGGCACGGATGATTTTCCATTTGAGACATTAATGCACAGAGGCATCCAGGTACGATTTAAAATTATTTAATTTAAATTATGTATTTTTTCAAAAGCTATGAGTGCATTTATAGGCAGTGTGGGAACATGTATTAGTTTGAGTCTCCAGGGAGCCCAAAGCTCAGGGTCAGATAGAAAGCATCACTAATATAGAGCTGGTAGAGAATTCAATTTCTGGTTTCCAATTCCATACTAGCTGTGTTTAATATAAACTATATACTTGGTCGACTGTTTTTGGCAGTGGAAGTAATATTCGGCACATCGGCATACTCTCGTATCCTGGTGTGTGCTGGAATATTGACTTCCTTTTGTCCGCTGTGGTTTGTCCTGCACCAGCTGCACCCAGGAGGGAAGCGCCGCTGTGCACGGGGCTGTCTTCTGTTCTTATGTTGTCCAATAATTCTAATACTTTGCTGTGAGTAGAACTTGTATTTCCTCCCTGCATTGCATTGTCTGACAGCATTGTGCATCGATAGCAAACTAAAAAATCAGACGTGTATTAGGATGCTGTTTGGGCTGACTGAGAATTAGCATGTGGTGTGGAATTAAGACACAGATATCTCAAAGGACAACCAAATGTACGAGTTAATAGTCGGTCCTCCACTGGACAGATATTCTAACTACTGCTCTTTAAGTATTTCACCACACTGTACTGTTTTCTGCCCTATGTTTCCCACATTTTAGGAGGGTTAAACTACACATTTTTGAGACCTGCAATGAATCTTGTCCAAGAAAAAGTCCACTGCAATCAAAGAAATCATGCTTCATATATGTGTCTTATCACTATGCAACTCTACACCTAACTTACACACGTCTGTATTTAAAAATCAGTCATGCATTTGTGTAAAAATTCTTACATTTAAAGAATATCAATGGAGAAATTACATGATCAAATAAAATGAGCATGCAGAGAGCTGCTAACAAGGAAGTGTGGCTCAAATTTCACACCGTGACAAAGCCCTTGAAAGTGTTGGCCCTCTTTCTGTGTTTATAAAGTAGATAATGAGAGGCTCAGATTAGCTTTTTTTTGTGAGTTAGGGTTGTTTTAACCTACAAACCAATCGACACGTACATTGAGGAGTCAGGTCAGGTTCGAGGACGGCTCTATTGACTCGAAGGCATCGCCTGGAGGCATGCCCTAACCTTAAGCTCACCCCAATCAAGAAAGGCCTCATTTAAGCTTTTTCTGAATCCATCTGCTGTGAAAACCAAAGTTGGGAGATGCCAATTTTGTTCCTTAAAACTCATCCTCAATCAATTTACTCTGGAATCTGAATGTACCCCCTGAATGTGGCTACGCTATAACAAACAAAACACACAAAACATTCAAGCACAAATGGCTCCAGGCAGCCGGTAACGCCTCCGCATGTTCTAATGCACTCATTAGTTTTGTGTTATCATTTTGTAATTGTAATAATTTCATCAACTTTGATGAGATGAGATGAAATAGGGGTGTTAAAGCAAGCTTCTGAGCGACTGATACTTGACATGTATATCGTAGTATAACCCTGAATACTATTTATAAGACATGCAGTAATAATGCTGTCAGACCTTTATAGTAACTCTTAATAATACATCAAACATAGTGTGCGATGTATTAAGCATGTGTTGATGCATTATATAGGTACATATGATGCATTATAGATATCCATTCATGAAAAATGTTACCCACTGTTGCATTATTAACTCACACACTCCCACACAACACTTGTTTTCACTCGTGAACGCACTCGGCTGTCAGTCAGGCTTCAGGCGCTGTTGGCCCGTTGCTGATTTGTGGCCTCCGCCGAGCGAAAGGACCAAAAGCTCCAAATCCCGTTGCAAAGCAGAGATAATAATTTGTGCGGGCACTTTACAGTGCCAGTTGTCACTTTAATCGGGCAGATTTTCAATTCCTGTTCACGGTAGGATGCGTGTCAGTTTTCTTGGTCCGCCACTTTGGTCCGGACTGAAATATCTCAGCAACTAAAGTGTGGATTTGAAATCTTGCACAGGCATCGGGGCTGTCCAATCAGGGATCAGATTAATGGTGAGGCAGTTTGTGTCCCTTGAAAATCCCGTGTAGTCGTTGCAATCTCTTCAGGTTCACTGTTGAGTGATGTCTTCAAGTGTTGCAAAGCTTTAGTCGGAGTCGGTCCTTTGAGATAAGCTCGGCGTGTTACGACCCTAAAGCGAATACAAGATGTTTCTGTACTTCATATTAAGTTAATTCTAAAGGTTCATTCATCACAATACTTCTAAAGACAGTCTGCAGCGCAGATCAGCAGATAGTGTGAAGTATGATTAAATGATGCCCTACAAAGATTCACGCTGCTCCGCTTTCACACCGCTGACACACGGATGTCAAAGAAGCCAGCATGACGAGTAGCAACGTGTTTGTGAGAGGCAACGGCAAGGTCAGGTTGTAAACATCCGTCAGCCGAGCTACACAAAGTCTGAGAGACGGTCTCTTTGGAGAGGATTTCAATAAGGGTTTTGTCACAGAGTGGCAGGTAAACATTAACGCAAGAACACGCAGAATATGACGTCTCTAGAGTCGTCTCCCCTCCTTTCATTTGAAAGATTATGTTCTTGCTCCCCGTAGCATCGATACAGCTGATCTGAAGTCTTGTTTAGAGTATCGATGCTACTGTCAATCGGATCAATACAAATATAAAATGTATCTATCGTGACATCCTGTGCACGTGGGCACAGGTAGAACCCTTTATAAAGGTTCCACCTGGAACCCTTTTGGAGGGTTCTACCTAGAACTGTGCGTGTAAGGTTCCACCCAGAACCCCCCATGAGAGGTTCTACAAAGAACCCATACAGGATCTTATACCCATGCTTTCAACAATCCCTGAAGAACCCCTTCTCCAAAAAAGGGTTCTCTAGATCAAAATAGTTCTTACTGGAACCGTTAGTTTTACCAAGAACCCTTTTAGAACCCTTTTAGAACCCTTTTAAAACCCTTTATTCAGGAAAGGGTTTTTAAAGGGTTCTCTGGATCAGAATGGTTCTTACTGGAACTGTTAGTGTTAACAAGAACCCTTTTAAAAACAGTTTATTCAGGAAAGGGTTTTTCAGAAGCAAATGGTTCCAGGTAGAACCTCAGCCCTTGTAGAAGAACCCTTTTGGAACCCTTATTTCTAAGAGTGTAGTAAAAAGAAATGCCTCATGTTTGGCAAATTATTTGGTGGTAATGACGATATATTCTGAGGTTACCTGCAACCAACATACGGTATTCCCTCTCTGATAGCTGCTTTAGTTAAAATATGGCTTCTGGCCCTCGTATTACTCGGTATGAGATCCAAACTTAATAGCGGTGTCGCAGACCCCTAATTATTGCCCAGTTTTGTTTTTAAAGAATTATTAAGCAACGAGACGATGGAGTTGAAAAGCTGATCATGGGGGTGAAACTAATTAACTTTTTCTGCCTGAACCTTTCCCTGTGACATTTGCTATAAATATCGCTCATTGTGTTGGTTCCAAGTATGAAACAACAGGAAACTGCTTCAGTTTTGTGTCTCACTTTGTAACAACTGCAAAGCAGCTCCTGTATCTCCCAATTAAAAAATTATTATCGCATTTATAGCTGTCAAAACACAGATTTAGAGTTTCCCTCTTGCTTATGTTCACCATCCACCTATGCTACGTACTCTGTTGCTGGTTGAAATGTTATGACAGTGATACCATTCGTCCTTTAGAGAATTGTTGCACTACAGGTCAATGAATACTGATTAGTACAGGATAAATGGTTCCGAGTGCCATACATTGTCTGTGATAGATGTAGCTGGCACTACTTCCTGGGTATAGGTACACGTTGTTTATATACTTAAAGCTTCATGACAGACTCTCTGTTGGCTCTGTAGCGTGACTGAGCTAACACATTGAGGTAACTCGATCTTGGTGATGATCCCCCCCCCCCTCCTGGCGATCACCACCATGGCCTTTTACAGTACAAAGACTGATAGATCCCACTTTAAACCCAGTCTATGTCGTGTGTTTAAAGGCAAGGCGAGCATGGGAAAGCCACTGCTGTTGCACGGACCTGTTGGCGTAAAAAATTATATGCAAATGTATTTGAGATCTACAATTTGTCTTCGGGGGCAGGCCTTATATTTTATCCAGTCACTGTATGCATCTCAAAGTGAAACAAACATCCATAACTTGCATGTAAGAGGTTTATGGGAGTTTAGCGAGGGCTACGTGGGTGCGATGAAGCTCTGAGCTTTAACATTAGCAGACGGCTGCAGGGGCAGAGTATTTATTTGTTTTTTTTTAGATTGCCACCTCTACTAATGGATGGCATTGATTTGGATTCATTGCACACACATTATGATGATTTGAACACCACGAGGCACAGTACATGATGATGTTTAAAGTCTACCAAATGCACGATTTGTTCCTTTTATACGTTGTTGCCTTCCATTCGACCAAACGTAATTTGTTCGCGTGCGTTAACACGGCGAGTGCGCCTGGTGGTCGGTGTCCGCGAGCGGAGACACTCTTTTTCTCCTTTGTGTAGTTTGGGGACAGCTGTGACTTTCTGGTGTCCTGTCTGACATGGTTATACTTAAATCTTCAATGGCCCTCATCTGGAGCTCGTCGAGAAAAAAAAGGACCATATTTCAAATTGCTTTTCCCCCCCATCCTTTTTTTAGTACTTACACCTTCCATCCCATCTGGTGGGCTATTCTCTCAGTGGCACATTTGCATTGGTATGAGGCAGCTGTGAAATGTTCTGCATTCAGACTTTTGCACGACAGATTTAACCGACAACACAATATGCAGCATATAAATAAATATATAGGCAAATGCAAGACCGTGAAGCAATAACAAAAAAATAACAAATGCTCACTTTTTTTTTGTGGCCATCCTCACTTTTTTTATGCAAACTGGCTACAACAGGAGTATTTTCCAACAGGCAATACAGAGAAAATTGGTTTGCTGAACTAGATAAATAGGATGAAATCAGATCACAATGGCCTTGATGTCGAACTCAGGGATTTAGTGAAGGGAACCGAGGGACAGGATAAGGGAGGACACTGACAGCTTGTACTCTTGATGGCCAAATCCCGACCCCTGTTGTCCTTCCAAGTTAGGGAGTATTTCCAGCTGACAGACACTGTGCGAGCAGTGTGTGTGTGGTGTGAGCCCTGTCTGGCACACACTTTCTCGTACCCTTGTAATCCCACTCATTCTGGCTATTTATACTTTTTATAACCCATCATTTGAATTATTGTCGTCGTTCCCTCTTTCTTGTCCTTTTCGAGAGTTCTGTCCCTGAGCCATATTCTCACATCCTCTGAGGGAGAAGCACTCCAACTCTTCATTCCAACTATCCATCTGTGCCGGGGATACTGGAGGTATAGATCCATCTGAAATCATACTGTACACTGTATGTCTTGGGGGCTTCAACTGGCAGGCAGATTTGGCCTTGGGCCTGGCCTACTTGATCACATTGATTAGGCTACAGGCCATGTGATTTACTCCTACGGACTAGGAAAGAGCACAGGGTATCTTGCAGACATTTGCAAATCATTTAATTTACTGCATGCTGGTTACAACAAAGCAATATGTGACCACGAAAAAGAGCACAGAAGGGTTAAAAAGCCAGCGGCTATGGACAAGACATCTCATCCATTTTCCTTCTTGTTGCTTTTTCTCTCTCTCTGCCCTTGCTCATACATGACTGAAGTGTCTGAGACAGAAACTTAAAAGCTCAATGAAGTAATTCTTCTTTTAAAAACACACGAAGTGGCAGCCCTGTTGGTCCAACAGCAAAAGGCTTCTTGCGATCACCCTGCAACCCTCAATTACAGCTCAACTGTGGCAGTCTGACATATTCCTGTTATCATTTCACTGCTCACATACTGATCAGTATCAACTGAAAAGACAATGGAGAGTGAAAATCTGGAGGGGACACCGGGCCATCTTTCAAGGTAAAACGGCACATTTGATAACCCATTAGCTTCTGTTATGCCACAGCTAGCGTTAGCATTCAACCACTTCCTAGCTTCCTGGGCATAACTTAGCTCTAAAATATCAACCCATATCTTGGACACATTCATTTAAGCCTGGAAGTGAAACACAATATATAATCAAATGGTGATGTTAGCTATGAAGTGGCTGCATGCTAATGTGAGCTAATGGGTGATATGTGATCTATTCCAGCCCAATTCCCCTCCAGATATCTTTTCAGTTTGTCAAGTGATGAAATGATTACAGTTTGTCAGATTCCCGGTGTATACAGTATGACCTGCCATACAGCAGCATCACATTATCCCAGGGTTTAATCTTCCCACCCTGAGCACCACGTCAGAGGAAAATGGCCACGGTGTGAACATCACACACTCAATTGTGGGTGCTCCTTAACAGTATTTGACATCCACAACCGCTATAAGACTGTAAGATCTTCTTCAGATGACTCATTTCTAAAAGTCTGATCTGATGAAATTACCTGGATGGAACTTTAGTTAGGGTTAGGGTTAGGGTTTAGTTCACAGGGATGTAAGATGCAGTGTTCTTGCCTGTATAACTTATAGGGCATAGTGACTGATCTTTACACAATACAGCCTTAACAAGGTCAAACAGTGGTCATAAAGTCTCTTAGAGGGCTGGTCATTTTGGTTTTGTTTTAATAGAAAGTTACAGAAGTACAAACTAGTCATAGTCATTAAAATAACAAAGCTGTTTTTGTCTTCAAGCTATATTGATCAGTTTTTCTTCAACAACTTTTGCAAAGAAATGGCAACTCTCGTTCGTCTGTTTTTATTTTGTCAAGAAGAAGCTGACTGACCAGCATGTACTCTTGAAGCTTGGCTCAGAAGAGAAGCTCTTGCTGTGCAGCTTCAGTGGTCTTGAAAGAGGCTATCGCAGGATTTGGGAGCGTCTTTATGTGTACTGTGTCCACATACTGTTGAAACATTGGCGAAACCCCAATGGAGTCTCTCTGCAATGGAGATTTTCAGCCCATCTGCGGCACCAGAATGCTAAAGGGAACAAATATGAGTCAGTAAGCGCTGTCTTCCCCTCTTGCTGTGACATTTCTGAAAAAGGCAATGTGTGGCATTCAACAGTTTCTCCATTTACCATACTGAAGAACCGTTGTGCTGTCACAATACGTTCAAGACGTCCATATTGCTTTGTGTGTTCTCGCTGGAGGAGATTCAACAATATCAAGTTTAATACAGTTTCTTTTTACAATAGATTTAAAGAATATTTACATGAATCCTAATTTCTTTGTTCCAGTAAAACCATGTAAAACCTTTAACCTACCGACTCTTACTCAAGACCACATATCACATTGTGATTGCTCCTTTGGACATCCCTGTTTGTTCACGAATCTATGTATATACTGTATACTGTGTCTGCAAGTGCAGATCATTCTTGCATCGGTTGACGAACACTTATTAGTATCTATTGGCCCTATTCCTGCCTGTATAGATAGTTAACATTTGGACAGTTTGGAATTTTGTACTCATTAGTAGGGGCTGGAATATCTCGGCACCTACCAATTCAAATTCAATTCAGAGGGCTATGACACGATTATACAACCTTTATCAATCCATCTTGATGCAGAAAATGTTTGATGTTTCTATAGTTTTCCATTCAAATGACAAAGCCCTGTCATAGGAATTATGAAGGAGCAAAGGAGGAAGTCAGGTGATAGAGGCACAAAGTCCAAAAGAGGAGATCAGAGTAGATCAATACATTTTGCTTAAACCCAGGAGACCATTTTCGTTGACCATTTCTTTACAACAGTCAATGTTGTTGGGTTTTTTAAGGTGAAATTTATAAAATATAGCCAAAATTCAAAGATTAAAAACATATGGGACAGCATATCATCAGTGTAACCGACCAATGATGCTATTTACTAGCTATCCTTGTTTGTCGCTAGCTACTGTTAGCTAATTAGCTCATGGCTCAGCTTGCCTTGGAGCCAGTTTAGCTGAGTTTGGCCGCCTGAAGGCTGAACAGGCTGGACACCGACCTGGGATTGAACACTCACTTAGCACTATATTCAGAGTGTCAAAATGTGCAGTTCAGTCCCTAATGACTTCTTGCATTTCAAGTTTTTCTACAAATCTTTTATCTAATCGAGGACTTTTAACAGTTGCCTCAACTAAGATTATGAGCCTCAGTGTGTCACACATCTGGAATAAAATAACTCATGATACAACAAACTTTTAACTATTCTCCAACTTGTGTAGATGGATGCCAGTGTTTTCTAAAATCAGCACACACACATAGTATAATGATTTATAAAAATAGTAAATACCCCCTCATTGTCTGCATGTTATCATTCACCATTACGGGGACATTGGATGAGTGTATAGTATGATACAGGGGTGCAATTGGACAACCTCTCATTACATTTTAATGATGTGTCTTCAGTGAGGGCCTTAAAAGCTGGCTGTCTCTTTGGGGCTGCATGGTAATTGAAAAGAGGTTTCAATCTGGTGCGTGGAAGCCAACAGGGATATATCTGAAAATAACCCCCCATTTTAATGAGTGTTCATTAAAAGTTGAGCAGTTTCCTTATACAAATGTACACAGAGTTTAATGGAAATCCGGGAAATCACATATAATGACAAATTAGCGGATGGAGCAGTGCTACAGCCGAAACTCAGTGACATCCACGGACAGTTGTGGCTTTGTGTTCATGAAAACGACGCATTCAAACGCAAGAAAACAAGACTGGTGTCAAAATGTCATAACCTAATCATTTATTTAAGTGTGAGGTAGCGTCAGTTCACCAGAATACTACTGTCAAACACATATTTAAGAAACAAAGACCAGTCGAGACGCTTGATTTAAAAATGATTTAAATGCATCCCTTCACAATAACACGCACCAACCTGGGGCCTGTTTCCATTCTGTCTTAAATCATCCATTGATAATTGAATATCAGCGTCCCATCGGAGTTGTGTCTCTGGCCACCTAATGAATTAAGTTTGATATTCGCTCAACTATTAGCAAGTGGTTTGGACCACCAACAGTCAGAACAGTGAGACTCAACAAGAGAGGGTGTCTGCCAACTGAAAATGAAAACCAATTAACTGAAAGCGGCCAAAAATAAGTTTTTGCTCACCGCCAAGTAAAATAACTCCAAGCCATCTTGATTTGACCAACACAAGTGCGACTAATAATGGCAGTTTTTGATTAGGTCAGACAGACGTTTTTTTCTTTAACTATTCAACCCACTTTTAGCCTTGAACTGATGAAACTCAACAAGTTTGAGAATCAACCTGAACTTCTGGCAGATTCGTTCACCTTACACGTGCGGCTTGACGGAGGTCTGGACGTCACATTAAATCCCTGAACAATCAGCAATTAAATTAGGGAAGATGTGATTGATTTGTGGCATGTCTGAACAGTTTCACTCTCTGGCTACAGTCAAAAGATCCATTCTAAACTGTAGTCGGCTTGTTTTGATATCAGCTCCACCAGGAGGTTTTGTTTTTCCCACTGCGTCTGTTTGTTGCTTGGTTTGTCACCAGGGTAACACAAAAACTACAGAGCAGATTTTCACAAAACCTGGATGGAGGTTCAATCCAGGATTTTTCTCAGTTTCATAAAGATGGGTGGTTTTTTGGCATTTTCTTTAATTTCCCAGGGAACACAGCGTGGATCTCCGGGCGTGTTTTGGTGGCTGGTATTTCTGTGTATTTCCACCTGAACTGAAACACACACAGCTAACAAATTCAAAGACATAAGCGTGTGAAGTCATTATTCTAGCAGTGTGTCATTACCTCGATTTGCACAATTTTACGCTGCCACACTACAAACCACAACATCGCTCTCTCGGATCGTGTCCACTCGATGTTTACAGTGCTCCACGTCGCATACTGTATATTCACATCACGTCCCTTTTTCAAGGCTGAGTGCAGGGCAATTTCGTCGGGGCTATCGGCTAATCGGCGGAGCCATCTCTGTGATTAGATACACCTGTGATTTTCTCGATATGACAAGTCAAATCGTCTGCTGTTAAAAGACTTAGCAGAGGCAAAATGACACAGAGAGGACAGAACACTTCTGAAATCTTAATGGTTGACAATCATGCTATAGTAGCAATATATGGGTGTAACCATGCCCATAATAATTCCTCAACTTTAGTTTTTCAGCCCGGTTCGATTCAACTTTGCCCCGCAAAACGTCCGACAGCATCTTCACCACCATTACTCTGACTTAACAACACAATTTGAGTGGCTAACGCATGGATAAAGAAAATAACCTCAACTGGAGAGCTTGTATTTGATTGTATTTGTTGAATTGTGTGTTCTTTTTTTTGTCTTTTTCTGGAAATGAAGACAGTAGACAGAAACATAATTTAGCTGCCAATCTCCTCATTAGCGCTATTTCATGCTGAAATGTCAAATTTTGAATACAAACTCATATCTAATTGATATTTGACTTTATCCTCTTGAGTGAAAGTTTACCCTCGTATACATTTGTACCATACTGAGTCGCCGACATCCAGAATTTCATGGTAAAGTTAAGTTGCCTTCTTGTGCAGCATTTTTTTTCCACAATTAATTCACAACCCTGCCGTCATATACACCTGCTGCTCTTATTCCACATTCATATTCTCATATGTTACCTATAAAGCTACTGAACTGACTAACTGAAGTGTGTTAATGATGTTGGACAGTGTCATTAGATCCGCCGATTCTGCCTCACACATCACAATATGATGTGGCCCCTTCTCGGCGACCTCCCATTCACTCCGGGTCTCTATATCTCACACAGCTAATGTGACATTTATCTGTAATTAGACTCTTACATATTTTAATAGAAAATGATATCCCTTAAGGTCTCCCTGTCATTTGCATGGGCAGCTCTGATGATAATCAGGTCCTAGAAAAAACATTCTCGATGACATGGGCTGTCGTCCCAAATTAGCAGGTGCAAAATCCTTATCAGGAGAGTGACCTTCCAGAGCGCTGCTCAAACTCAGGCAGCATGTGGGAGGAGAGTGGTGTACGCGTCTGCATGGGTACGTTTTTATTTGCATCCTGTCATAATAGTCTCCCTCTGTGAAGCTTTTTCTTTTAGATATTTGTTAAGAAGACAGAGTACCATTTACTTACTATACTATGAGAACACTTTCCTGAGGGATAGATGTCCTGATATCTATCGCAGGGTTTTGGTCAAGCTTCCATCCAACAACATTTTTGTGTGTGCTATATCGAGACTGAGGTCCACATTTAGTCGTGGGGCTCATTGTTCCTCTTCTCTTTTGCGAAAACACGCAGCATCCAATCTGTCTTTGTTGACACGACGGGTCATGAATATTCTATGCGAACGAGTGGGTTTTCTCATACCCCTCATTCCATAAAGCTATTCCTGTGAGGGTTACCATCTTATGAAGAACTCCTCGTGAGCCGCACTAGTTGGTAACGAGTGATCGTGTGGCGTGCTGTGATGAAAAAAAAAACAAAAAAAAACTGTCAAACTTGAAACTGCATACTTCAGAGTATGTTGTGCCGTGCAGTTTGAGGTATTAATTAGTCCAAAGGATGCTTTGGGCACCGAGTGATATGCATCCATACATTAACTTTGATTTCATTGCATGATTCATCGTAGCCACCTGCTCTCAGCCACACGTGTCTGGAGGGGTTTTCATGTTTTTTGGCCCGTGGTGGGACACAAGATGCAGTCGGGGAAAGTGTTATCTTCGGTGTGTCGGTGCCTTTAGAAAGTGTTGAGTGTCCCTGGTAGCATGCTATGAGACGGAGCTAACTGATCATTTCTTTTTAACTGAGAGCTCGCTGCTCTTATTTTTGGATCTATCGCCGCTCCAAACATCTGTAGTATAAACCTGCGCATTGTAATCAAAATTTCAACAGCTGTGTCTGGCTGCACACAGCATCTTATTTTAACTTGTCGGGACCAAAAGCAACAGAGAGCGAGATCGTCTCAGTCACGCTGCATAATTATTCCCGCTCATTGACATGTACATAACTAACTACTTTTTAAACATATTATCACAACATGAGGCGGATCCGTAATGATGTGACGAGTCGCTGAAAAACGCTGAATTACAAGCGGAGATGAGATGATGTAATCAAAGTCCACAAGTCAAGTTTCAGTTTTCTATTAAGTATCAGAGCACACGTGTACGTAAACATGGTATGTTCTGTCAAAAGATATTACACAAAGGCATTTATGACATGACATGAGGCAAACAACTATATTCAACCTAGATTAGGTGTGCAGTTGTCGTGATTGTTAAACGTTAAAGCTGCTGAAAGCGTCGTTTTAGCTCACTTCCTCTCCGCTTTGCAGTTAGCAATCCCCTCCATCCTCACACATCTGTAATATGTGACATGGCAGCAAACAGGAGGATCCTTCTCGCAGCTCATTGACAAGAAGGCAAGGTTCTCCGTCCTGATTGGATAAAAATGGCAGGGATACCAGAAAATGTATTTTCTCTTTTTTACTTCATGAGCAAGGGGAAGAAGAGAAACGTGTTTCTGACCAAATACTCTATAACATTGATTACTGTTGGAATATCTAACACTAATGTGAATGAAACAATGTCACTTGTAGCAGCTTTAAGTTATGTGACTTCATGTTGTGACGCCTTTTCTTTAAAAGTGAGTGAGTTCCCGGAATAGTTAATCATGTAAATAAAAGGAAAATGGTGGTTGACATTTTGCTGTTGATTCTTATATTTAGAGTCTTTCCCAGAATAGGGCCATTAGTCGCGACGGCGTTTTACACAGTCCTCACTGTGTGGATGCCCACTTCTATTTTTAATCCATCCCTTTACTTCCTTAGCACAGTGCTATCTCTTCATCCCCTCCTTCAATCTCTCTTTCTCCATATCAGGGGAGCTCTTTGTTCGGGAATGAGATTAGATGAGTAAGGTGGTCGAGTGTGGCAGATTGGGAGTAAAATGTGAGACAAGGCAATTGCATTTCATATTGAATTGGGAATAAGGGACAACATGGACTCCCCCTGCATAGCCCTCATCGTTTGGACTTCATGCAGAGACCGATGAAAGTCCAGAGGAAATTGAAAGGCCTTATCAGTCAGTCTGATAACCCCGCAAGTTATAGAGCCTGTCAGTCGCTCACTTCTTGCAGAGGAATGCAGTTGTTTAAATTTTAAGGTTTGAGAAAGCACAGCTTACGCTCATGCAATGCTGCATCTGTACATGTATGTATGCAGTGAGGGACTCATCTTTGACCTGCCATTCAGTCACAACATGCTGAGGTGCTCTACATTGGCAAATCTGTCCGTCATGCCATCACACCTTAAAGCTAAAAACTGTAGCTGTCAGTCAACGTAAGGGTGAATCTACCCCGGAGAGCTCGGACCCCATGCCTCGTCAGAGCCAAAGCACCGAGCCATGTATTTGTCAATACACAGCAGCTTTTTCATGACAGGAGAAGGACAAATGTGTCACAATCTGAGAGGAGAAAAGACACAACACAATACTGCTTGAGGCCATGTGCATATTTATCATGTATGGATGAAAATATCTGTTAGGAATTTACAATTTGGTTCACATAAATGTGACTAGTTAGTAAGGAACGAGTGAGGAATGAGTCAGGTACAAGGTGAATAAGTAAATAAATAACGAATCATCAATGAATAATTCCTGAATAACTGATTCAGACCGTGAGATACTATATTTATTAAACATATAGTATATTCATAAATATTTGTGAATTGACGTATTGATCACTTTCTTAATGAGTCATTCCCGATCCAGCTGCTGAATGAAACTATGGACGACTCTTAATTACTTATTACTGAATCATTAGCTACCCTTTTTGTGCCCTTTCAACATAAGTGATACATACAACTGAGTAGTTACCAAGTAGTCCATTGCTTTGACAATTCCCTGTAAAACATCAGTAGCTACGTCTGGTATGTATCATTTCACATGGGGGGGATAAAAGTAATTGGTAATTAATGAGTCCAAGTAGTAACTGCTGACGTCTCTACTATACTTAGTCCTCAAATCACAGTTATTCAAGAACCACTCATTAACGTTTATCAGTTTGCTCATGATTTAATACTCAAATTTACGTTTACCACATTGTGAAGTGTTACCAAGCACCCATAAAGGGAAAAAGACGATAGGATCTGTACACATTCTCATTTGACACTATAATTACTGTTGTGTCTCAAAAATAATTAAATAACTTAAAAAGTCAGGACTAGCAGTTCATCTGATTACATCTGTTGCACTTTTAGCTTAAGCACTTAAAGTCGTGCAAAGAGTTAAAGGGAGCAATTTAAAGTTCTGCAATAATCATTCAGTAATTGAAGTAAGCTAAAAAAAAAAAATCTTCAGTCCTTCTGGGCTACAACTATAACCACTGATACAGACAGAAGGTTTGGGAACCACTGAAGTGAAGCGACTGTTTAAAGGGGACTTATTATAAAAAGATAACCTGCTTATTCAGTGTTAAAGCACATACACATGGGTTTTTGGATTGCCTACGAATGCAGAAACTTTGAAATAAAATGACCTAGTCGGTTGTTGGGTGTTCAACAAAGACATCCAGAGTGCTTCTTACTTCAAATAGAAGCCTATGTGAGAAAACACCATCTCCCTTATCTGAGAATCCACCCCCATCGCTTGAGACCTACCTTTGCAAAGGTCAACCCTTTTTTTCTTATAAGCATCAGACCTGCTAGCGTTACGCTGGAGGTACGAGTTAAGCAGAGCTGCTCGGTTGTCGGTTGCGAAGACCAGCACAAAAGACAACGCCAGCCCCCGGCCTCAGAGGACATTTTGATGGAAAAGCCCGCACAACAACTGGAAAAACTCTTGCGTGTGATGACCATTTTACTTTGGCACAAAGCTAAGAGCTGAAAAAGGGAAACGGTTCTGTTGTCTGGCTGCTAGAATCAAAGGAAAAGTCCTCATCGACTCGCATCTGAGGATGTCAAGACCAAGCTGATTAACATTACTTTTGATGGATGTGACAGAAATATCCCTTTTTTTTACGCTTGAACTGCTCGAATTAATTGATGGATTCAAGATAGTTTCACAAGACAGCAGTGAAAATTAACAACAGCTGTGTTTGTTTATATTGATCGTGGTTATATTGACGGTTTTCTGACATGTTAATATCACATGAGGTAGTTAGATACTAGTTAGATAGTTGTTTATTTATGAGGAAAAGGCCTGATGGGAGGGGGTAGGATTGTCAGTCGGATACTTTCACAATGTATCTTGCTCTTGCTGGTTTCTACAATCACCATCCCCAGATTTCTGTTGGAAAAACGAAACCTTGATCGTCCCAGATCTACCTTTCACCTCCGTTGCTCTGTTGCCTCCTGACGTGTGGTGCGATCCAGTCGTATTTCCCACAGCGAGGCGCTTGTGGGGCTCCTCTTTCTGGATCACATCTGTCACGGGTGGCGAGAGACTGCCAGGGAGAGAGAGAGGGAGAGGGCAGAAAAGAGAAAGGGAGAGAGCTTTGTGAGCTCTTCAGTGCGACATCTGCCGTTACACTGGGAATTCTCTCGCATGCAAAGGCCGTGTTGGTTTTTGTAGTTTGCTCTTGGTCGTCAGGCTCAGGATGAGAGGGAAGCTCTGTGTTTGCTACATTTCGGAGTGGACGCGATCGAGCGACCTACGGGTCTCTACGCTGTGAGAGCAGAGAGCAGGACTAATGTCACCCAGGAAAAGAATAAACCGAGAGAGAGGGAGAGCGAGCAGGTGAAATTGGTGTCACGGTGGATTTTTCACACTTCTGTGTGAGATGACTGGCAGCCCATCACGTCACTTTGTTGGGAATTATTGACAATATGAAGGATTTGTGACATATGGTCACATTTCAGTTCCCAAAAGCTGTTTATGAATATGCTACATCTATAAAAGGTTGTAAAATACGTAATAAATACTGAGGAAACATCGTGAATGAGACAGTTTATAGAGCCACTATGTAGTTTAGGTAGTTCAAAATCCAATTGTGTTGTCAGTTTGTTTATTCAGTTTATTAGGTCATGAAATCAATGAGAGTTTGTTGATTTAGTTTATTGAGGCATAAAAAATCATTCTTCAGATTTAAACCCCAAAAACTACATAGTGCACCTTTAAGGGAAATATATTATTTCTAATATGTTCAGGATGCTCACCAAGCATTTTTCAGACAGTTGTGTTACAGTATCCGTTTATTCAACTCTTCATAACGTATATTTTGTTTAGGATTCTTCCATTGAACGTTCTTTGGGTTTAACAGGAGCAAGTTCGATTGCAGACACGCCAACAAAAGGTTTTTCTGAATGGTTCCAACAGCTGATCGAGGATAAAACCACACAAACCCTTATGATCTGACAGTGGGAATTATATTACATTTTAATCATTAAAGGCTCTAAGATCGCAATAGATCAGGTGTGTAATAATGCTGCTGTGATTAGGATCAAGAACATGTTGAATAAAGCTAAAAAACGTATTTCAAGCCAACATCACTTAAACAAAACTAACATCCTGATCTCTGCATTGTGTTAAATCTCTTTTTGATACTTCAGCCAAACTGCTCGGCAGCTTCTGAGCCAACATTCACCTTCATCTGTGTGCCACTGCTGTGTCTGTCCCTGCAGGTTTTACATCTAAAGCAGGGGAGTGTGTCAAAGCGTGACATTTATTGGAATCGGCCTGTCCAAAAGTTGCAGAACGGGCCAACTATGTGTTAACGCTGCACTCAAGGAAGACCCGAACTGAACTTTTGTTGCCGCTGTGCCAATCAGATGGGACATTTTACAAGAAACAAAAAAGAAAAGGCACATAAACTGGATGTTTCCATGTGTGTCTGCGACTACGTTGTGACACAAAACAGGAAGTGCATCAGGGAAGAAAGACGTTTGATTGATTGTCTTCGGTACGGTCGAAAAATGTGAGTCTGGCTGAACCGTCGCCGACCTGTGGAAGGTGGTTCAGTCGGCAGAAGGGTAGTGCAGGTTAACCATCACTCACCGTCTGCCAATGTTTGCTAAAATGGAACTATGGTCTGTTATTATCAACTTTATCTTTTTAAATTCTCTTCAGTTGCAGTTCCCTTGACATACCTGATAGAAGCCCTGGGCCGGGGTCAAGTGTGTCTGGAGGACTTTTTGAGATATGTCGACCGGAGTTTTATTGTGATGTGTGTTCAATGTTCAGTGAACAGAGGAACAATTTTCACTGCCGGTGGAGTGTGGCAGCAGGTGCCAGCTCTTTTCAGTAACAGCTAGTGCAGCGCCGGTTCAAAAGATGCTGTTTGGCACAGATGATCTCGTAATGTGAGGGGATTTACAGGTCCGGTCATAAGCCTCCCGAACTGGTCAGAGACTCGTGTGAGAGGGATTGCTGGTGAGTCCAGCTTCAGTCTTGCAGAGCAATGAAGCCAGAGCGCTGAAGCCACGCCCCCCCACTGATGCACGGAGAGGTGTTGGACGTGCCGTGTGTCCAAATTGCGCCAAATTCGTCGTTACACCTCCTTGGGTCTCCAGCAACACACCCACCAAGTGTGAAGTACATCAGATGAACAAACAGAGATTCCTTGCCATGTTTGTAGCAAGCATACATAGTCAAACATGTTCAGCATCTTTAGGAAATCAAGTACCACTACAGAAGTACAGGTTGATAGAAAATGAGTGCATTCAGAAGCAACGAGACCTGCAGGTGCTTCACCAAAATATGTGAGGGGTTGCGCGGCCACGGAGTGTGAAATTTCTTAGTCGACCTCCTCAGAGACTTCATTCAGTTTAAGGGATTCGCATTAGACGAGCAGAAGGATGCATCTTCAGGCGATGAGGGAGGCAAAGGACAGACGTTTAATTTCTTTCTAGTAAACTCAGGGTGGTTAAGGGGCACTTCAAATTGCCAGTGAGTTAGACAGGGTGCTGTATCTTCACCCAGGACTTTTGACAGGGGCTTAAAAAAGTTTTCCCAAAGTGCAGTTAATTTTGAACATGACCAGAAGGTGTGTGCTGAGCTGACAGTGGGTGGAAGCATAATCTATTACCGGCCTCACGAGTGCCAGGAGAGTGTTCTGCTCATTTAGCTTTGCTTAAGCTCGCACTATAGAGCACTGGACACTGTGTAACATTAAGATTGGACACAAGACAAAGAAATAATCAACCTGTTATTCGACTTTTTCCCACCAAGGCTCTTGAAACTGGACCTGCATTTTGATTTTGGCAAGTATAATGAGGTCAGATCTAAGGGTGTAGTTGTGTGGCTCAGTTGGACTTTACTGCAGAGATCCTTAATGAACCCGTGAACGTGGAGATGGTGAACAAAGGTATTTCGAGGCAGGTTTTATTTGCAGGTCTCTGAGTGATAGGATACCTTAATTATTCCAAAGCGTGTAGGCAGAGCGTAGAAGTAGAATATCTAAAACAGATGGTTAACGCATTAAGGGCCAAAGAGACTGAAGCTCATATTTTACAGATGGACGAAAAATACTTTATGAATAGTTTACTGCGAGAATAAGTAAAGCAGAGCCTGTCAAAACTGCAAGTTTTCCACTTTACACCAGTCCAGCTCATCCTCACATTGTCAACTGGGTGTTTTTTGTGTTTGTCCGCTGCCCAGGAGTGAAAAAAAAAAGGCAATTATCCCATCTTGCTTCTTGTAGAGCGCTTCTTACTTTCTCCAGCTGCCTTGCCTGCACATACACATGGGAGAATAGTTTTATCAAGCTTTTAGCATTGGACTCAAACACTTAACTACCTAACGAAACCACCTGTTCGACAGACAGCAGTGCACAGAAAGCGTTGGAGTTTTCCTGTGAGTGACGCAGGGCGTTCCACAGGGTTCAATTTTAGGTCCTGTGCTATTCACTGTTTATATTAACAACTGGTATGATGAGGATGATGATGATGATGATGACGATGAATGATAGCAAATTTACATAAAAAGAAGATCAAATTAGATTCAGGATGCGACCCTGCTTCTTTTGTAAAGCATCAGGTCCGGTTTCAGGATCGAGGAAGCAGCTGTTGCGTCTCCGTTGAGTTATGGAGATGTAATTTCTAGACGTGCTCTTTTAACCTTACACACCTCGATACCGTCTAACACTCAGCGCTCAGATTTATTACTGATGGCCCACATGGCACCCATCATTGTGTCTCGTATCAGGAGGCGGACTCGGCCCACCCCCATCCCTTTTCCGTTCAGCAGGATCAGCGCTCGTATCTATTCATCTATACAAGACTTCTACTTCAAAAATGACCACCTTATCTGTCGTCACTACCGTGCTGAAGACATTATACTCATAACACCTGTTATCAGAACCGGCTGACACTGTGTGTTCCTGCAGTAGATACTAATGTTGGAAAGAGACATTCAGATATTTCTCCTCATTTGTCTGGAACAGTTTACAGAGTAGACTGAAACTTGACAAACTGATAACATTTGGTCGGACGTCTTATTCATTTTAGGTGTGATGGTTTGTACCTGTTCTTTTTTTATTATTAGTTTTTTTCATTCCTACGACTCAGATGAGTTAGAATGCAATTATTTGTTATTTGTTCATGCTATTGTCTATATGGATGTCTATTTAAAACTTTGCTATTTCATTTCATATTATTATATATATTCTATCAGGGCCAAAACTAGAAATAGTGAGTCGTGTGTAGAAGCCCTACTGGAGGAGGTTCCTGCAGGAACATTTTGGAGACTATATTTTACGCTGTTATCTATGTGCATTTACTGTATATTAGGCATTGTAATTCATTTTGAGGGTAACAACAATCACTGAGGACAGAATGTAGAGGACAGTCACAGATAGGACCAATTTTGAAATGACTCCTCTCAGTTCAGGTTTTTCAGTACATTGAAATCACCTTAGCTGTCAAGCTAATTGAGCAGAGGAGCACCACTGCTGCAGCTGTGCTTTCTGGAGCCGGGAACACTCTTTACCTAATGTACTGTGGCCTGCTTTTTTTTCTTTTCTTCTTTCCTTTCTTATTAACATTTGGGTGTGGGGCAGCCAGGCAGGGGGAAATGGGCTGATTAACTTTAAATTTAGCGGTTGCTACACACAGGGAAGAGAAAAAAAAAAAAGGTGCTGGAAGAGCTTCCACTTGGAAATTTAGAGTTTGATTTAAAGTTTTAGAAATAGCATGTTCCAGAGATTTAATTAAGTTGTATGCAATTGTTGAAAAGTTACATAAGACTACAATGTATTGAAATGAAATATATACCTATTCATAATATGTCCTTTAAATTAAGAAATACAAAGTGGTAAATGTAATTCTTATTTGCAATAAAATAACAAAAAGAGTTATTTCTCATTATTGATCTCATTAGTGACACATGAGGTATCACTAAAACTGTCACAACTTCAGCCAGGCTTTAGTTTTTCATTTGTCCGTTTCCTGTTTTGCCATGCTAACTCTCATGTCATTTCAGACTCTGCATTACCTGCTGATTTCTTTCACCTGGCCTGCCCCACCCCCCCATACTCACCTGCTCCTCATCAGCTAATCAGCCCCTCAGTATATGCTCTCCAGCGGTCTGTCATACTGATTCTGCTTGTGCAGGAAAATGAAAAAAATGCAGAAAAACATGCAGAAAAAGCAAAACAATTAGGGAATCTTTGGAGAAACTGTTCAATCAAAGCGGGGTGCTGCCCGCTCTGTTTGTGGTTACTTGTGTTTTTACCTCTTCCTGTATTGAGGCAGAGTGTCAGGAGAATGAGTCACACCTGGAGTAACCTCCTCTGATTACTGCACCTGCTATACGAGGGCTGGGTGTCTCCCATGCTGTTAACCAGCCGGGTTTCAGTCTGGCTGTGTTCATTTAGATTTGGTTCAATTTGATTTAGTAAAATAGAATTTAAAATCTGAGCCGGGGTAGTTGCAGCAGGTCAGGTTGAAAACAACCCCCTCGCACGCAGGATGAATGACAGTACGAGACTATAGATGACGAGTTGATGGCAACCTTTGTTCAAAGCGCCCCATCAAATAAATAGTTTGAGTCATTTGTCACTTTAATTGAATATTTCTGGAATCACATATATTGTAGAATTAAAACAGACCTAGAAAGCGTGGACGTGTCCTCAGTGTCCTCAGTGGTAGCTACAGGGCTGATGATCCTGTTTAGCTTATTTTTTTATTCCATTTTTTGGATTATGAACTCAGGTTTCACGTGTGAATGACATTTCAACCTCAGTGTGACTTCCTGACTAAATCAAATACATTTGTTGAACCCTGTCAAAGGCTTTTCATACGCTGGACATTTTCAAATTTGACTTTGCTTTTATAAAAGGCAGGAAACCAATTACTTCAGAATTGGCAAGTAGACTATAATATTTAAGTTGTTAACATTATTGGACTGCTTGACTTACTTTACTTTTAGATAATCGGTTTCCTCATTTTTCTTTTTTTAAATAAAGTAAACTCAGATTTTACAACATAAGTTAATACAAATAAGAGACAATGTGCTCAACTCACGTATATAGCTTCAGTACGGGGTGCTGAATCCTTCATGTACGCAATAAACAAAGGAAAAATAAAGGACAGCGCTCCCATTGAACTGTTTATTCTAAGGGCGTTTCGGGCAAGACGCCCTTCTTCAGCGTGTTTTCTTAATGTACAAGTCACAAAAGAAAGAAAGACAGGTATCCCAGCTTCAAATCACAGAACAGGTTTATGTTTTTGGACACAATGCTTACTTGAACATCTCAATGATTCTCTGTGTGAGAGACATGGGGAAGCATCGGGTGAGACTGGTTCTTGTTTTATAAATCTGTACTGATCAATCAAAAACCAGAGCCAGAGTGGGTTATCTCTCTGGATTCTCCGTTAACCCTTACAGCATATCATTCCTCAGTCTCAATAATATTGAGTGACTTTTCATGTAACCTTCATTCCATCACATCCTTCCTACGGCTGCCTCCTCTCCTTCCTCCCTTCCTCACCTCTCCGAGGCCTCGTTGACCTTATTATAAACATTTTGACCTTTCCCGCCGGCTGGCTTCTCCACTTGTGGACAAGGGCACATTACAGGTAAGTGATCAGTCGAACAGAATGGCTGACAAGGCGCTCGGACGGACAGGACAGCGGGTGGTAGAGTGCCGGGGGCGGGGCTCAAGGTGGAAAGACCGGCGAATGTCAGAGACGAGGGCGGCGGCGGCGAGGAAGGGAGCGAGGCGAGAAAACACGGGCGAGTCGCGGCACCCCGGCACTCTGTTCACTGTCCAGATGACCCCTCTCACTTTCCCTCAGCAGAAGGATGTGCCTGCCAGCGGCTCCGTCTATCATGTTGACTCCAACAGCTGAGCAACATCTGTTCATTAGACTTGACAGATGAAAGAGAGGCACGGGGAAGATGGGATGAGGAGGATGAGAGCGGCTCCGGCGTAATACATCTCCCATATAATTACAAGGAGCTCACAGGAACAGTCCTGGTTCGCCGTCGTGTTCCCGGTCTCGTGTACATGCGATCTGCACACCAGGCCGCACGGATCGGTACCACGAGAGGGGAGCTGCGAGCGTTAATCGAGGCATTTGCTTCATCCGTCACGCTTCTCTCGGCTCCATTGTGCTGCGCTGAAGGTCTTTCTCTCCATTACATTGTTTTGTTGCTTTTTTTTTTTTTTCCCCCTCAACCTCTGAAATGTCACAGGGAAATGAGCACAAAGCATTGACATGGATGAGAACCGATAAATAATACAGCGTACATTACCCTCCTCCTCTCCCCCGTCTCCGCCGACACGCCGCCTTCCATCTGCCCCGGTGTGTTTACAGGGGGACAAGTCGGTGGAGAGCGGGCACCTAAGGGACGCCGGGGCCGGGGATACTTCGCTGCACATTGCCTACCCATTCACAAACAAAACCATATGAATCTTGTGCACGCTTCCATGCAGAACTCATTTGAATTTTTAATACGCCGAGCAGTGGCACGACCTAGTGAGAGAAATACCAACACCGACAACATGCAGATAAATATACAAGATAATCAGAACAAAGAAATGCACATTTAACCTTTCACATTACATATGTACGACCGTATAGTTTATTCTTGTGAGGGGCGTGCATCAGAATACAGGCTGAAGCAGAAACAGCGGGCCGTGAATGTGTTGAATCCGATTTTATCATCCTTGGAGACGGGTCGCGCCACCCGGGCCCCTGACAAACACCGAGGCTGAGAGAAGGGGATTAAAAAGAAAAGGTCAGTGAGTGCAGGACCGAGACAGAAAAGAGAATTAAGTCATCACTATAGCTATCTGAAGTTCAAACACAACACTCCGCCCACTCCCCTCCATCCTTATCGCTCTCACACAACACTAACACCGGTGGCTGCCTGCACAAGCTTTTTTTTTCCTCTCCCGGTGATAGGGTGTCGCCGACACATCTTTACAGCGCTTCCCATGTGCTTCTTGGCATTTGGCGAGGATTGATAAGGACGTTACCTCGGTTGGAACAAAGAAGAGAAAAAAAACAAACAGTCATGGTTAATGAAGCATCGTGCGGCGGTTCTCTTATGTTTAACGTGATTGAAGTTGAGAAAAATATATATAGACCATCTGTTTCTCAGCGTCAGTCGAGACCAAACGGACACTTTCATTTTATTTAATTTGAGACGGTCAGGATTCACACATTGACTTTACCTAGACGATACTTTTATGCTTAAATATCATAAGTAAATTGATGTACTTTGGTGTACTGCTGCAATTTCTGTTAATCAATATATGTTATTATCATCTGCTATTTTGGATCACTGGTGGACTCAGGTCTCGGGTGCCCTTCCAGTGGACAACATGTGACGATGTGCCCGTCTTTGCTATGAATATATCACGACTTTCTGCGCACTGCTGCCCCACCGCACAGAGCTTGTGCCCTTTTTATTTTTATGTTTTCTGGCCCTGCCTGTCAAAAAAAACATCCTGCAGTTCGCCACTGCTTTGGATTCACTCCAAATTCAACTCAATATCTTGCAGTTTCTCCTCACAAACAAACCCAGCTGGCACCGGATGTCAATAGACGTTGGTCTTTGGTTGGATTCAAGTCATGACGTCAGGCGACCAAAACCCAACGTCCATTGACATCTACTTTCAACAGCTTTTGACATCGGAATATTGACGTCAAATGACGTAAATATTTTGTTGTTTTTATGTTGTGGTGTCTGGCAACCAAAACCCAACGTGTGTCAGACGTCTTGTACTCACACAACTTTGACGTTGAATAATGACCTGTTTGATGACAAAATTCTAATGTCTGGACAACATCTATCAACAACGTTGATTTGACTTAAGATAGCCTACATAACTGATATCCAACGTCGGACCAACGTTAGGTTCAGACGATTCATTTTCAACTAAATACTAACGTCTATTCAACGTCGGAGGCGTCTCAATTAGACGTCTCTATGACGTCTAATTTACATCTAGTGCCAGGTGGGAAGGTTTTGTTGGTGATGTGATTATTTTGCGAGGTGGCATTGGGCTTGTGGTGCTCAAAGTGCTAAAAAAAAATACATTTGAATAACTCTTAGGAAATCTTGTTCTCATCGTGCATTCTTGTTCTATTGAACTGATTTGAAACTCATTTTCTTCTTTAACAACTTCCCTAATTAAAAGTGAAGCATGATAAAAGGTTTCATGCTTTAGCCGTCCTTCCACTGTCTGGATTTTGTTGACTGTTGACTGTTGAATCCTGCGTTATCTCCTCGCTCTCACTCTTCCTCCACAAGTCCACAAGTTTTACTTCATGCACAGAACAAAGTGCCGGTGAGTGATTGCCTCTGACTGTAATCACGGCCCGCCTGATCACCTGCATCATCTCACTTTGTCATGTGCAAAACAGCCGCATACATCAGGGAGCGCACCTGTCAGCACGACTTATTCTTACTGCCTTTACCCGTACGGCCGCGCCTCGAACATCACACACTCGCGCGCCCAGGCCTTGCGAGAAAAAGTTCCATTTTCTCCTTGAGTAGTTTGCTTCTCATCTTTCTACATGACTCTAAGTGAGGCTCTCCTTTACAAAACAGACAGTTATTTCAGAGCATTGAACATTTTTCACACTTGGCTACGAGGGTTTTTTTTCTCCCCCCCACACACACAGTCAGTGTGTATAGCCGTGTTACACCATATTTCATGTTTCCCTTTGTGGTTTGAGCTCTGCATGCGTGTGTGAGGGGTGGATATGGATTTTTCAAATCACCGAAGACTGGATGCACCGCTTTGGATGGTGTATTTAATTGTTAACATCGTTCCGGTTGACATGCCTGATTTGATGCTGCTGAATGCCGCAGTGGCCCCCATGGTAGATAAGACCTAATAAAGGGCCCCCTAGGGTGCCCTTGTCTGTGTTCGCTATAAGCGTCTCACGACTTTCTTCACACTGGTGCCTCCCCTTTTTTTTTTCCCATCAAACCTTCTGAGTCCGCCACTGCCTGTTCTGTTCCATTACACATGATAAAACATGCTGATGGAGGCGTTACAGTAAAGCAGAAAGACAAGCTCAGGATTCTGAGAAAGTCCGGAGAAGGAGAACTAAAATATCCTAAGAAGTCGGGTCATATGGGCGGATATAACATGCTGTGCGGATCATTTGCCAAGGTGGCGTCCTCGGGAGCTGCTTGTTGACACTGGGCGAGGGGAAGCTGTCTTCTCTGCGGGTTTGAAGCGAAAAGCCCCGGTGAGCGAGGAGCCGCGGAAAAAAAGGCGACAGAAGATGGTTTCGGATCAGATATTCTGGAAATCTTTCAGCAGTTGGAGGTGAGAGCAGCCAAGGACCAGGCTATTCTCAGTGAGATGCGCGAGCGCCAACTGGGGATATTTTCAGAAAAATGAAAAGACTTTTGAGGATCTGCTGAGCCTCGTGAAAAAAATACTCTCCGGGCGAGAGAAACGACCTGCAAGAATTAGCAGGGTGGTTTCAAGAAGAAAAAAAAAACCCAAAAGTGCATGGGTACTCAAATCAAGGACCCACTTGACGTCTGCTGCTCTTTTAAGGACTTCCTCTTAAAGTCCCCAAGCAATTACAGGATATTTACGGTAAAATAAGTTGGCAGGAGGGCGGAAAGTGAGAGCGGAACGTCTACTTGAGCCTACCAATTTAAGTAGAGAGGCTTTTTGGGATTTCTTTAAATTAGGAGGAGACTCATGACACAGCATTTTTTTTCCACTATGACTGTTGTACTGTTAAATTAGACTGATATACTGGAAACGTTAAGGTAGAAAAAGTACCTGGCGCATTCAGCTTCCCCGTGAGAAGCAGGAAGCATACAGAATATGTCGAGACATTATTACAATTACTTGGTTTCCGCAGTTTGCGGCTGCTTCACTATCACGCTCTTTGTTTAAAGATGATTGACATGCTGGCCTTCATTCGTCTTCACTCGTCGCCAGACAAACTCCTGGGCGAAGTAAAAAAAAAAGAGAAAGAAGCTCTTTCTTCCTTGGATGACTGCCTCTCTCTCTCTCCGTCTCATAATACTCCATTCTTACTCAAAGCTTCTTTCAGTGTCTTCTTTATCTTTTTTTTTTTTTTTTTTTTTTTATACCTTCCAGCGGTGGAACAGCATTCCACACGCTCTCTTTACTCAGTGCAACTTTGCACGGCAACAGTTGTTTGAAAGCCTCCTACACGTTCGCAAAACCTGAGCTGCAACATGTCTCTCCCAGAAAGCCCGAAGGCTCTGCCCCAAAATGAGAGAGACAAAGGAACAGAGATGGAGAAGGAGAGGAGGGGGAGAGGAGGGGGAGAGGAGGGGGAGGCACAGATTATGCACTGCCATTTGTCACCCTAGGAGGCACTGTTGATCTTAAATTGAGGGAAGCTGGGTTGTAGCCAATGTCATCTTATCATGCCAGCTCTCCTGAGTATGGAGACAGAATTAACATGAGGTAAATTCGAGTGTAAGATGCAGAACGGATACATCTGAGATATGGCACATTACTCACGACGGGAGTGACCCCATTCTACCTAATGGCTAAAACACAGTCCGAGGATACATACATCAGACTATAGGACTGCAGATCTGAATATGCATAAACCAACAAAAGAACAAATCGAATTCTCCCTAGTGGGAATAATGAAATACGCCTTTATTTTTCATCTGCATCGCACGCAAATGCATATTTTTGTCCACGTAATATACTGCCTCGAAGATCTGCTCCAATATAGAGGAAGTTGAGATTTATCCTGATAATACCGAGAACTGAGCAGAGAATTGTGTCGGCACCAGGATGGATTTTCGGAAGCCTTTAGGGGAAATCTTTTGGAAAATCGCAAAAAAGTAAGTAAGTAAAAAATGATAATATTGGAGTGGGGTGGGGTCTTTTAGAGGGACACATGCAGCGAGCAGAAAAACCAAACGCTGTGCTTGTCGATGGCTCAGAAATAAGAAAAAGGAAACCTACCCCTGTGTCAATGTGCCCTCTGTCCCCCGGAGCTCCTGCGCCATCACAGAGAGGCAGGCCTCAGTTCTTACTGATCTGTGAGCATAAGCGACAGCCACTGATCCTGCCTGGAGTGGCGCCACCGCAGAGCTCGCAATGCCCAGATTTTTTCTTCTTTTTCCCAAACAGAAAAAGTCATTGAAGAGGTTAAACGTTTAGCTATGTGCAGAGGGGAAACAGGCAGATCTGGTTAAGGACCCAAACAGAGGCGGAGGGGGGGGAATGTGTCTTCTTCCAGGGCGGGATGCCAGCTGGAACGCGGCTCACAATTACAGGCTTCTATCCATTTCACATTAGCCGCGCTCGGTCTCCGCTTTGAGCCGGGAATGAGCCTCGAACAGCTGGTTCATAAGGTGAGACATTTTTCAGGACACAGATAACGCCTCATAATTGCAGGTTGATGGTACACGGAGCTTGGCATGTAATAAGCCGGCATTTATAAAGATTTGCCGCTTCCAGCATCCTCCATCTTTCTGGTTTCTCCTATATACAAGCGCTAAAAACGGTAGCGCCCGCGGGCTACACAGGATAAAACATTGTACGAAGCATGTCAAATGCCACGGCTGTCGAAAGGTCAAAGCTATGACATGGTACATCATTTTAAAGGATTCAAGACATGGTGAAGGTTACTGTCTTCAAAGCACCAGTGCTGTAAATCTGTTGTTCTGGTTCCGCTCATGAAAATGCTGAACTTATACCACCAGTGTGCGCACCGCGTTCTGGCAATGCTCGGAGCCCCACACATGATGCAGTAATCCATATAAAAACAGAGTAAAATAGACTTAGGCACGCTTCGGGTCACATTCACCAAGCCATCGCCTGTGTCGACATCAGGATCAAGACGGGAGTGAATCTGTTCTGTCAGACGCACGTGAGACAGGCGACTGGAAAAACGTAGCCGGGAAATCCTCCCGCGACCGCTCCTCACCTCTCAATCATTAAGTGTTTTATATTGAAAAAAGATGGTGAAAGATCTCTGGAATCGGAGCCTCACCGGGAGCGCTTTGATGCCTTTGTTCGCCCGCGAGGGCTCCACTCAGGAGATGTCTTGGTCCATTGCCTGCTGCCATCGTGTTGATACACCTCACTGTCACACCCCCATGTTCCTTCTGGCACACACTTTACCCACATCTGCTTCCTCCTGGGCCAAACAACATCAACGTTTGCTTTGGCGATTTAACAAAATGCCAAGAAAAGGAACTGTTACATGATACATTAAATATCCCGGAACGTGAGAAGAGATCGTGCTACCGGCTCTTAGACTGAATTATTCAAAACATTTATCTAGTAGGCTGGCTCTTAACCGAGACCTATTATTCTTTTTTTCGTTTCCTTCAGTGTTTTATATAGAAGATAAAGTTTAAAAAGGCGCCCACAGAAAACGCTGCTCCTGAAACACACCGTCAGTAGCCCCGCCTTTTTTTCTGTGACTTAGTGACATCACACAACGTCATGGAGTCAAACATTTGCATAGTGTCTGCCTAGCTGCTAGTTTGGCGTGTAAAAAAACTTGTTGTTGTTGTTGTTGTTGTTGTTGTTAGTGGTGCTGAGTCAGGCATGTGTGAGCTGACCAATCAGAGAAGACTGGGTACTTCAGGAGTTGGGGCCTTAAAGAGACAGGAGCTAAAACAAAGCATTTATGACAAAGAGGAAATGTGTGAGACAACTGATGTGTTTTTTATGAACTAAAAAAAAATATAATAACAAAATAATAAAAATACTCCTCTCTCTTAGCCTTATGTTGGCAGGTATGATTCAAATGTTTTGTAAATGAAGAAGACAGCTTCAGTTATGCATTTGAAAACTATTTATAATCAGCTGACATTATGACAGTGGAGCCCCTGCAACTACTCTTTTATTGCACACAGTAAAGAATATGCACAGGGGAATATAATTCAGTACAATAACTGCTTCAGTTTTACAGGACCGGGGACTGTGTTCTTTTTTTTCATCCAACAAAAAAACCTTCATTGACAATAAATACATCATCCCCGAGATGTCCTAACTGGGAGGAATTCAATGCACCAGCTGTTAGGAGGACAAGCCTGCGTCGTGGTGAGTTCAATGCCTCGGGAAAGCGAGAGAAAATGTGAAAGATGGATGGGAAGAGTGACAAGGAAGGAAGGGAGGGCTGTTGGACATGGTGCTAAACAGATAGAACGTGGCACACAAACAAATGTGTGTTTTAATAAACTGGCACTCTGTTGGATTCCCACATCGCCGCCGAGCCACCACGGAGACAAGCGATGAAAAGAAGAAATATTTGTATGGTTTTTATTTTGCAGTGGAGCCAGGATTTAAACCTTATTCCACCTGGAAGTAATCGCAAAATGTGATCAGTAACAGATGTGCAGGAGAAGAAATCTTGCAGAGAGGCATACGTAGCCTCAAACGATACCCTATATGATGATTAATAGTTCATTATTTTCTCTTTTTAGTTTACTTTTGTGCGTCTCTGATATCTGAATCTGTGTTCTGGGAGGGAGCCTGCTGAGCCTCCTTTGTTTTTCATTTTATTCACGAACAACATTTGAATAATAATGATTAAAAATTAAAAAAAAACTTTTAATTTCAGTTATTTTTTTCTGCCCCACTCCCAAATCTGTATCTACCTTTGGTCTGCTCGTTTATATCCTAATAAAACATTCATAACAAAAACCCAAATAAACCCATAGCCCATAAACCCAAACGTCTTCCTCTGATCGGTACCTAAATAGGTTCCCCGGTCTACAAAAGATATCAAATAAAGTGTAAAAGCTTGTGGTATCTTTGTGATTGAATGGTCTATGATTCTGGCTGGAAGTGTGAGCGGCTCACATAAACATATAAACCGCTGGGTAAATGTCCTCCTGGCCAGCTGCAGCTCACTCTTCTCCACTGTTTCTGCTGCTGCCGCCGTCGCCACTTCCTCTGTTTTTCTTAAATTATTCCGTATTCCGCTGTGCCACCTGCACCTCCTCCGGTCCGGCTCTCTGGTGCTCTGCTAAACCCCTGGAATCTCCTGCTAACTGCAGTCTTACTGCCTTGTTGGGAGCGGTTTTCCTGATGTGTGTGTAATAATCTGCTGACAGTGTTCAAGATTGACTAAAGCTTTCCCACCTGTGGCAACCAACTGGCAAACAAATCTCCATCTTTTTTATTTTATTTTAAGGGAACCGCTGGACGGGAACAGAACGTGCACGAGTTGCATAAAATCAAGTGAAAGCCGGGAGCCCCCGAAGTCAAACTGTGCCTGAAATACATACGCTTATTACACCATATGAGGGTGATTATTAACGGCGGGGATGTAAATTCTGCGCGCCGCATGCTTCTGGGGTCAAAACATGTTGTTAGTGATCAGCTAGCATCGTGGCTGAAAGGGCAAAGAGAAGAAAAGTGAATAATTTAAGCCATCAGCTCAAAAAGTAAAATGATCCTCTAATGAATAAAATACCTGACGTCTCATCTGATTGTCTGAAATTTGAACTGTGAGCTGCAGCATCCTCCAAGAAAACAGAAGGCTGCTGTGAATCCGTTTGAATGACTCTGGCACATGTCGCATTCATTTTGAACATCTCAAACTATTGTTGATGAGGGTTCTCAGTCATCCACGTCATGGTAAATCTAAGTGCTGTATCGTAGGCAACTGGACGTGTTTCGGTTTCTTGAAGACGTTTCACCTCTCATCCAAGAGGCTTCTTCAGTTCTGACTAACTGGAGGGGAGTCGCAGGCTTTTAAACTCTGTGAGGGAGTGTCCTTACAGAGTCGTTAAGGACACGTGTGAGCTCTGGGTTTCAGAGTCGTTAGGCTGAACCCACATGAAGGCCGATTGGGTAAACCGACCACAACTGGCCCACTCCCTCTTAGATGAAAGGTGGAACTTTGGTCTCAAACTATTGTTTCTGAAAAGTTCTTCAAGGAAAAGTCATGAAGTGAAACCTCTGCACAGGTTAGAGATGTGATATTTGGTTGGTGGTTCATGGTTGGTCTTCCTGGTGTTAAAGTCTAATCCAAATGAATGTTTCACGAGTCAAACCAAACATACCGCACCAACTGTTGGGCGCAGACCAGCTCCAGTCAACCCTAGATGACTCAGACTATTTGGCCTCAGTACTACAGGAAGAGTTAATATGGCAGCCATTTCTTTTCTCAACGAGACATGGAAACAAGCCTTGAAATAAAGACAGGAAGATGATGATGATGATGATGGGAGTAAAGACTTAGGCTGAGGGGATGCAACCCTCCGTACAAACGGGTGGAGCCTCGTGTTGCTCAAACCAAAGCTAATCGCTCTTCTGCTGCGTCTGGTAGCCTCGTCTGATACTCAGCAGTTGATCATTTAAAAACCGATTCATTTACAGCCTATTTTTCTCTCTCATTTTGTTTTACCTTGGAGGCATCCACATTTTAATCATCATTACCATGATCGTAATTACATTTCACATCATCATAATCCTAAAGACATTAAACAAGCTGCTGCTAATTTCTCGTGACAAAGAGCCGGGGTTGCATTCACCGACTGTGCTCTGTTACTTTAAATCGGCTTCGGACGTCAACCGCTTGCTCGAGTCCCACGTGAGGTCGTCTCAGATCACTGACAGACCTTTTACCCTGTACATATATATATTTTTAATTCAATCAGTCGTCATTTTGACATACTCTAATTCAGAAAAAATGTATTAAAGAGAACCATATTACAGGTTTAATGCCAAATAAGCAAAAGTGCCACCGTGTTTGATAAATTGAGCATAATTTGAGTTTTTGCAAAACGGGTCTTTGCATGATGAGTTTTTTTCAGAATATTGATGGCGGCAAGCGACACGAAAAAATTGAAAGTTTGACCCAAGTGTATTATAAAATTAAAGTGGTGTTCAGAGATTTAGCTAATGGGCTGTTGAGAAGCAGCAATGCAGAGTTCGCTCTCTTTCTTTTTTGAGCCACAGTCCACATTTTGATTACTTGACCTAATACTTTTTTAGAAATAAGGACGAGTCGGCACTCACCGGGCCTTTTGTATATCACGGTAGCCATACATCGTCCATCAGTCCCTGGGACTCTGTACCACGAGAATATAAGACACAACCGGGATGAAGACATAGCTTTTTCTCACTGCAGACACATTCTGTCTGCTGAAGAGGGAGTTGAAATATAATGTGCTTTTATTTTAACACATCTAGTCCCTTTTTGTAAATCTCCAATAGGATAGAGCAACATAGCTGCTGCACAACCTGCCAAGTAGCAACTTCAGATGTAAAGTGAAGTGTATGCAGGTTACAAAACACCAAGATGTCTCGCCAAGCAACGCTTTAAACATGGAATATTTTAAGACTTGCTTTCGATTGATCATTAAGGGGCCCACACATTGCCCAGACTCAAACCAACGGCCAACTGCCTTTATCCGACCACTCCGTTGCCTCTCGTCTGACCCGTTCTGCAGAAAAGTTGCATTGAAACACACCGCCTCGACTACTGCCAGCTACACAGTAGCGTGTACGTTGTGCGCCTGCGCGAGTAGTGATCGAAAACAGGAAATGACGGACCAGAATGCAGACCATCTTCACTTCCGCCCCTCCCACACGCTGCGCTGATTCGCTAGCACACCGCCAGTCAGAATGGTCATTGAACAGCTAGCTAACAACCAATCAGAGTATCCGACGGCGTCCAATCCTCAGACGGCCAACTCGCTCAGACTTGGCAAGTTGAATCGGACCAGACGCCGTCCGTGTGCTTCCGACGCAGCTGAACACACCAAACAGAGTTGTTCCCGAACTCGTCCGACTCTCTCCAAACGCTTCAGACGTCCGACGTTTGGGCCAGTGTGTGCCGGCCTTTAGGGTCGTGTTTTTGTGGCTCACGGCCGACATACCGTCCATATTGTCATTACAAGTGAAAGACGGCTCTTAGTGTCACATTACTGTATATCTGTCGTACATTTGTGGCACCACCTCAAAATAGAGAAAAGGGTTATTTTGAAGACACCACCGCAGCTGCAGTTCATACTGTCTTCTTAACAAACACAGCAGTTGTTATGTTGTTTGGAAAAAATATCCATTGAGCTGTGGTTTAGTGTTACATTTGTTACATCCAGAAAAAAAGTGATACGTTTTTGGAAAATTGGTGTGGGGGAATTATGGTCTTTGGTTCTTTGTGTAAAAGTTCGACATTTCTTCAGCTGGCTGTTAACATCTGTTGCTCGCAGGTGTGTTTGCTAAAGGTGGTTGTGAGCGACACACATGTTCAGCAAACTGAGGTGTTATAACCATATTTAATAAAAAATAAAAAGTGTGTTTTCTGTCTCCTAGAAATTATGTTTATGTTGAACTAAATTATTTTCTCAATTATGTTTTCTCAATTACACTCCTGCTCGCCTGAATTATATTCATAGGCAGCGTTTTGTTTGCTTGTTTGTTTTCATTTTATTTTGATTGAACGTTGTGCGTTTGTGTGGTAACGCTGTGTTTAGTACAAACAGATCGTCTGGCGAGATCAGATATTCATCCGGAAAATAAATTATATTTGTTGCCACTTAACATTCTGACATTTAAGTGTCAACATGTTTGTGACTTGTCGGATACGTTAATTACCCGAGCTCATGTAGACATGTAGGCTTTTTTACAGCCCTGTGTTTCAGAAAGTGGTGAATGTTGCTCCATCCTTGCTTCTGAAGGACTAAACCTTTTGAAGATGCCCCTTTTAAACCCAATCATAATACTATCGCCCGTTCCCAATGAGCTAAGGTGTTTTATGAGCATTTAAAAACTTCCCCATTCTTTTGTTGTCCCTGTCCCAACCTGTTTAAAACGTGTTGCTGGCTACACATTCAGAATAAGCATATATTTTAAAGAAATCTATTAAATTAATGAGGTAAAACATTGAATGAACGGTCTTTTGGACTTTAAACAACTTTTGTAATCGGAGCTGTACGTTAATTCACAAAATTTCTTCATTATGTCACTAGAACTTGTGATCTATTTGGCCTTTAGTTTCCTTCAAAATGCAGCCGCTGCGGCAAATAAGTTGTATGTAAATGTAATTTCTGAGAGACAAAGTCAGACGCAGCATACAGATGAACAGCAGAGAAAAAGCTTCTGCTGCACGGAAAAGTGGTGAAACGTCTGATTCTCCTTCCCCGTCACTGAAGATGTCGAATCTATTATAACTCTCACAAAACAAGTTTCTGGTGATAAACATGTTTTTGGTGTAGCCCATTAATCTTGCTACATAACAAATGTCACTGTTTCCGTCATGCTTTAGTTTGTGGTTCTCTTATTTCCTGTTTCATTTTGAAGTGTTGCCCTCACGTGTCGTGTGTTGCTTTTCATTTCCTCCTTTCGTGTGATTCCCCGCCCATTTTCCGTCCTCGCCCGTGTCTTGTCAGTCAATCAGCCCTCTTCCGTGCATACAGTCAGTGCGATCCCTGATGTCTTTGTCTGTTTTGTTCCCCTGAGCCTGTTCCCCTGTCTTCCTGTGGCATGTTTCTGGCTTTTATTCCTCGTGTTTTTCCCGATTTGTACTTTGCCCTTCTTGGTTTGTGTTGCTGCTTCGTGTTTTCGGAATTTGAACTTTTGAACCGATATGATTTTTGGATTTCGGCTGTGAATTAAAAGCTTGTTTTTTGTTCCTTATCCTGCCTCCCGAGTGGTTTTGCTTTGGGTCGGACTAGATCAATCTTCTCTTCGCCTCTCATGTGGGCAACAGATTGTTTTACTGTAAGCAGCACATACAATAATTAAGTTAGATTTTGATATGAACAGTGACATACCTTACAAAGTAGTTCAAATCTGTAAAAATGTTGACATACTTTAAGTTTGTCCTGCTGCTATTGAGGCCGACATCCCAGATTGTCACTCCTAAAAAAACAAACAAACAACATAACAGAGAGAAATGGAGAAAAAAAAACCTTTCTCTGAGCAGTGTTGTTGTGAAACATGCAATCATGCCCACTGTCATGGAGCGGCGGCGGGGCTGTGAGGTCTGCGTCCGGTGCCTTCGAGGACGGCGAGGAGACATCACTCCAAACTAAACGTGTCAGCTCAAATAGATGTTGATTTATGGTGCCCCTCTTGCCCTCTGCACCCCTATCTGTCTTCGCCATCAGGCTGCATTTGCAAGTTCGCGCTCGATATGAAGTGCCAGCCACCCATACACTCATTTTTTACTGAGTCACGTGCAAAGGGTTGTGTTTGTGATCAACTTCTCACCTGAATACAGCATCAACCGTCGAGTGTGCGTATTAACAAGTATAACATGCTCACAGTCGGTCTTTACTTACACTCTTGGCTCTGGAGTCGAGTAAACGCTATGTACTCTATTGAGCATTGATCAAACATTAACTCTCCACCCACTTGTTTCTAGGCCAGATGAAAAACTGACTGGTGTTTTGAAAAGGGCAGGCAGATGTAGTCAGACAGGAGGGACGTACGAAGCTCCAGCAAAAAGGTTCAGCAAAGGAAGACTGTTCTTTTGTAAGCCGAGGCCTCGAGTTTATTTCTCATGCCATCCTGTCATTCACTCCTCTCGCACACGCTCGCTCGTAATTCCTTCAGTCATTATCTGCCGCCGTCAGATGTTCAAATCAGACAGCCTATCATCTCGCCGCTGTCTTTTTTAAATGTGATTCTCTCTCTCTCTCTCCTTTGCTTTTCTTTCGGTCAGACTGCCCATCACCGCCCAGTCTCTTCGCAGATTCACCAGCTTCATCGTCGGCCTCAGCAGAGTGCGTGACGGTGGCTCCATGGGGGGATTTTTCTCTCCGCGCCTCAATCTCAAAAAATCTCCCCGTAGAGAGACTTTTTGATGACAATTATCACATATCATCTGCTGCAATAAACATTATCTTAACTTCATTCAGTTGTCTCTCCCGATTAAGCTGAGAGTTAAATATGCTGCTTGAAATTGTACAATTTCAAGGGATATTCAGTGTGTCACCGTCCATATGTAGAAGTTATCGAGGTCATGGTCTCAGGGCTTTTCCAATCAAGCTCATGTTTTTTTTTTCTTTTTTCCAGAACTATACCCTTATGAGCCATTTAAAGGGGAATGGTATGGACCTTGTTAGCAACATGAACAATACGCATGTCCCTCTCCTGATCCGTTATCCCTCTCCAGACGGGAGATAACATTCGGATTAAAACAGACAGCACAACCCGACATTTTAATCAAAAACAGACTCTTACACGTCCATTCTTCCCACAGGTTGTTCAAAATAAGTACGGCTCATAACTCAGGCTGTGGTGATTATTATTAATTCATTATTAGCGGTGACATGGTGCCCCGCTGCCACACAAAGCGTAGAGCATGTTTTGAGCAAACATACCCACTTAAATTCGAACCTGACTGGGTATATCTGGACCTTTGCTGGGATAATGGTGGTCATGAATATTATCCTCCATCCTGGTAGCAATTAACAAACTGGCCATTGATTATACCTGTAATAGGAAACTTTACAATTATTATTTCCACACACGAGGAAGCCAACTTTTAAACCTTACAAGCAAAACTTAATGCAACATGTTCACGGTGGTGCGGAGCGATCGGCGAGGCTCGAACACGACGCGGCGTCATGTTTTTCTGCCTGTTGACTGAGGAAACCGCATGTACTTCTGTAAATATGCACATTTCTTAACCACATTCTTCCCCTTCCCTCTCTACAACTCGAGACTTAATTCTCTCCACAACACGGTTTCCAAGCTTCAAAAGCTAATTTATTTCTCTGGTTTTCTGAAAGAAGACAAATACATGGTGAGGGTCCGTCGAGGTGAAGGCATTAGATTGCAGAGTAAAACCCTCATGCGGGCAGCTGTGGCTGTAGCTGTGGTTTGCTTTTGTTGTTTGCTGAGCAAAGACACATCTCCTTTTTAGTTTTCAGATGTGGGTACTATAGAAAAGGTCAACGTGGAGCTCTTATTTTGCCCAACTTCCTCCACAACTTGAGTTACCGAGTTTTAAAGTTGTCGCAGTGTCACCGTCGACTCAAACAGTATTCATGCATCAACTTGGTTTGCATAATTTTCTAGCAACTTTTTACCAGGGCTCTTTCTAAAATTGCTATTCAAGTCACTGATTGGCTGTCAAGAGCGTTCCCACCCTTTAAGCAATGAAAGTCACACATAATCTTCTTCTACAATGGTGATTCTGTCAAAAGAGATTACAGGGAAGGGAAGAGTTTTGCTATTTTTTGCCGGAAAACAAATAATTAATGGTGTGAATCTGGGTGTTCTGCAAGGTTTTTTAGATTAGCAGTGGTGGGAGTGCTGCAGTGGCACCGATGTTAAATCTCACCTCTGCTGCCAAACACATCAACATCAGCCGCCCTCCCTCTAAACCACTTTTGCTCCAAGCATAGCCTCGGCAGCTGAAGCTTTGCCTGGTGTGGCACCGAAAAACAGATAGAATGAACACCATTGGTGGAGTTTTACTGTACAGTGCCTACAAGTTGTACGTTTCGGAGGAGCTGAAGAAAACCAAACCCAAAATGTGCTTTGTGTTGGTCGTCGTTGGTTTCCAGTCAACAAGAGATGAAAACTCAAGACATCTAGTCAAAGTAGCCTGTTAAGCTATATGCTACTATTTGAAACCCCCCCAAAAAACAAAACATAAACACATAGTTTACCTTCTCATACAAATACTACAGCTTAATTTCTAAGCAATTATAGACACACATATGACAAACTGTTGGGTTTTGTCCCTACAGTCTTAGTTGTTTGTTGGCTAACGTTAGCAAATGTCACCAAGCTTTAGCGAGTGAAATGGAAGCCGTGATAAAAGATGGAATCAACATTGAACAAACAGCGGTAGAATGAAGATGATTACATTTGGCTTTAAAATAATATTTTCCATTTCCCTGCTTATCTTTTTGGCATTATTTTCCCGTCAGATTTGGGGGAGACATAGCGTGTCATGCTGACAAACAGAAAGACAAAAGATTTGGACAAGGGGAACATCAGAGACCACCGGATGTTTCAACTCTCAACTCTGGCTTGTGTTTGTGGGTTTATGGTGCTGGACAAATTAAATTAAATCAAATCAAAGAGGTCCTGTAAAGTGCATCTTACACACATCCTTGTAACAATAATTATGGTCTATTTTACTGTATTTGGTAAAACTTAATTTTACAGGTTTGGAAATGGTATATTTAAAATTTCTTTGGAATGACACCCAATTCCACAATGATTACCTCAAAATGTGTTGAAATTTGAATGTTGGAAGTTAAGTTGGCATGATCAGCAAGTCAAGCAAAAACCAGCCGGAGGTAACCTAGAAATGTAAATACCAGCTATTTATGAACTGCTTATTGGAAAATATTACTATTAGATAATATTTTCAACACATTTTGAGGTAATTATTGTGAAAATTGGGGGTTATTCCAAATAAACTGTAGTTATTTTGATTGCTAAGTTACCGCCAATTTACCATGAAAGACCTGCGTTATTCTATATTCATTACTGAATGTTACCATGTTCCGTGTACGATAGTTCATGTGTCAGTTCACACAAAATTGTTTACATAATAAACTGTGGTATTTATACATTTTTGATATTGTTTCAACTTTTAATTGACTTCGCTTTAAGAGCAAATTAAACACTCCTTAGAGAAATAATTAGCAGATTGTGACCTTATTTCATTTTGGCAGAAACCAAACTGAAGTAATAATTTCTTGTCTCTTCCTGTCTTATCTTAGAGTTATTTAAATCCCATTTCTTGCATTTCTTTCTTGGTTACCTCGCTATCAGACAGGGGCATTGTCAGCAGGTGCTCTAAAAATTGCTGGATTTCCTCCGAGAAATCTCAAACATCTGTACTCCCAGCAGGTTCACAGTCAGACACAGCGAATATTAAGAGAGTTCCTCCAACCAGACAATGACTTGTAACACCTTCAATTACAAGGGCTCTCACCAGAACGCCTATAAAAGGACAAAATAGAGATAAAATACCTTGTTACCAGACAAAAGAGAAAATGTTAACTGATAACATTGCGTTGCTATTAGTTGAATCTTGTATAATTGTTCCCTTAACTTCTAAAGTATTACTTACAACAAAACAACCGAGCCGTGGTTTGTTGCAGCATGTTGCGGTAATTAACCACCATGCTGTGCTCTGTTCTCTGTTCCCCTGAATGTCTTCAGTCTTCTGTGAAGCATCGTGGCCTGTGCGCGCCCTCCCAGCAGGTGGCCGTGTGTCCTGCCTCTGTTATCTCTGTAGTTATTCATGGCAGCAGGTGCTCTCGCTGACATTTGTGGGGCGGGTCTCCAGCCTTTGTCTTCCGAGCCCTGGGGGAGTGCAGCAAGCATGACTTCACTGCACCTGATCCCGCTGCATGGCATATGCATTGGTCCATTACTCTCCCACGCTCCCCCTGGTGTCGCTGCACCAGTGCAGGACACTGATTATGTAAACCGGGAACTGGAGCGATTAGCATGCAGGGAAGCATAGGAACTCCTTCTGTATTTTCATATGAAAGAAACTTTCTGGAACAAAGTTCAACATCAGAGTGCTAGATTAATGTAATTTCTGCTTTGATGTTTATGCTCGGCGTTCCTCGGAGACAAACTGGGCGGTGGAGGAAGAAGGGGCTCTGGAGACGGGAGCTATTTGATTTATCCCAACACTTAGCGCAGCATTACATTCATCTGACTTGGGGACTTTTGTCCGGACTTACAGGTAAAAAGGTACATTGTCTCATATTACGTATACCTGGGCATAAAAAATGGGGAATTTGAGCGAGTTATTTTAAATAATGTGCATTTGTGTTTGTCAAAATAAAGAACATTCCTTTGTGTATGTTTGTGTACGCGTCTCTCTGCCACTGTATATACAGGCACGCTTTGATCAGAAGTCTGTTGAGTCAGTACCTACTGTCAGCTGAGTGTTGTACTTGTTTGAAACAGTTATTTGGTCATGTATTATTTAGTATTTGGTCAGTGCAACAACATCCCCACTTACTGTTATTGTTAAGTGATTTCCTACACACTGCTCTTACTAGTCTTTGAGTTAGTCAGCAATCCACTTGTCAAAAAAAAATTGTGACATACATATCCACATTTTGTGTGAGGCTGCTTCGATCCACTGAAACGTACTGAGAAGTCTATTTCGACAGTGATGCGTGACGATTGTTTTCATTCTATAGAGGCCTTCATTGTGTCACTCTTCATTTCACAAATGATGTATAACCCTTCATAATGCAATTAGTGTCTTCAGTACGGCTCTTTGATACCTCAGTGAAATCAACTGTGGCATCAAGGCGCCTATGTTATATATATGCATAATTCTTCTCATAAGACTCCATGCTTTGATGATGGGCTGTAGGGACCTGAATATTAAACTGACTGATGCACTGATTGAAAGACTCATGTGCCGATCGCACATTAAATAAAGAGGCCGTGTGCAGGAATCTCGTCTTCAAGGAACTCCTTCACACAACAAGAGACAATTAAAATGCCGCACCAAGTGGCATGTTTAATGTTTCTCTTACAGTATATCCGCCTACAATCACTCACAACATTTGAAAAATATATGTAGAACAAACACTGATTAGATTAACTTCAGTCTTGTATATGAGAAAATACTGTAAAGGAATTGACACTGAATGATATTCAGCCAAACGCCAAAGCTCCAGTTCTGGATACTGCTCTGAGCTGAGCTGCCTCACAGAGTCGGAATCACCGCAGCACTTGTGTTTAAGTTCATATCAGCTGATCAAGTTGATATGGTTTTCGCAAAAAGTTGCTTATTTACATGTCAAGCAATTACAGACAAGCATTTGTAATGATTTGATTTGATTTCTAGTCACCTGGCAACTGTAAGGACCAGCGTCGACTCTCTTTTAGCTCAAAACTCTTCAGCTGTCACATGTCACACTTTGTCGTCACATCTATTTGCATATCAGATCAGAAATATGAGTCTTTGACAACCAGGCCCCATCTTGACGCCCATTATACTTTAAAAGGGAAGGTGAAGTAGTGAGCAGTATGGACACTGGTGGTGGTGGTGAACGGCTAAAGATCTGGATGTGATGAGGTGGGATCTGATTAACTCCACCTGGGGCACTGGATCTGATGGACTGGAGGTGGATAGGGTGGAGGAGGGTCGCAGTGATGTTGCACTGAAACGACGGCTGACAACAACGGAGAGGAGAACAGCTTTAAAGTTCGACAGCGACAACATGACCGGTTGATTTCATCATGGCAGAATCTGGTTGGTTTAACTGAAAAATGCCAAATCAGACACAAATTGTTATTAAAAGTATTGACTTTGCTACATATCTGGGGATCATTTGGAAACTATAGCTACATTATTGATGTACCACAATGCATAAATGCTTACTGAGAAGAAAAACATTAATGCATGTGATTTAGCTGTCGTATGTTAATCTGTGTATTGAAAGATTAGCGACTGGTAGCAGAGAGGAATCACTGTATTGTACGCGGATACCTGCCTATGACCGATAAACTATTTGAGCCCTAAACTGCAACTCTGCGATAACAAGATTCAGATGCCTTTAAAGATAGTGTAGTCACTCCTCACAGATTCTGAACGCAGACCGGGAGAAGGACCAGCCGACAGAGATTTCGTTCTCACTTGCAGCTTAACTCGACGCCTTTTCAAACTAACTTATAGTCCTTATCTGCTCTATGCCACATTCCATCCCTCTCATTCCCTCCCGTATCCCTCTCGTCTCACCCGCTGATCCGGCATCTCAGCATTCCCCCTCCGTCTGTCCGTTCACCTCCATCCCTCCGTACCCTGTCCCTCCATCCATGCCAGCTTCTCTGACACCCTGCATTACTCTAGCAGCAATAGGCACTGCTGTTGGACCGCTTCCCAGCGCCGGACGTCCTCCAAGGGGAGAGTCAGTGTGTCACAGCAGATTAATGCCTTGCTCGCTGACTGATCAACTCCTGCTGGTCTGGAACCTGAGTCTACTGTGGCGTGGCCCAGATAGGGGAGGTGATGCTATCCCGACTCATTGCCACTCAGGTGGTCTTGCCCGGGAAACTGCGATCCATACATTTAATCTTCCAGACAGTGTCACAATGGAGCGGTGGGATGCTGCTGTGGAAAAAAGGCTCTGACAGCTCCGCGAGCGAGCGCAGGAGAGGAGTGAGTGGGAGGTAATCAAGCTAAGTGGCTGTTTATGAAGAAAGAAAACGGTGAGGTCACTGCTTATGTGATTTAACTGCAAACGAAACATAAACATGGCGTGTTTAGTGTATGAACGGCTTTTTTTTAAAGACATATATCCTGCGTTTAAGCTCTGTCTCGTTTTTATGTGCATGAACTATATGCCTGCATATTCAAAGGTCCTGTATAATGCTCATTTTATGGGTCATACCTTTTCTTTGGGTGTTCAAAAAACATATATTCTCATATTCTCATACTGTCTTTTGTTGCAGCACCTCTATTCACAATCTGTCTGAGCCCCCCCCTAACAAAAAAAGCCAAGTCTGCTCTGATTGGCCAGCTCTCACAGGCCTGAGTAGAACCACCCACTGTGTTTTGCATCAGCTCTGTCAGTGTTTTTGCAACCAATACCATGTCGGGGGCGTGGCCTAGAGCATTATAGTCCTGGTGGCTTTTTTAAAGGCACAGTTTCTGATAATATCATCTTTTTTCTGTGTATATAGGATCAAGAGCTGCTTTATAATTAAACGAATAACAAGAACAAAAATGACAGACAAAAACCAAATCCAGTTGCGTTCGATTCAATTTCCTTGAGATAACTATGACCTGGATGAATGAGAATATTCACAGGCTTTATAATTAAACAATAAACAGAGGTATTACTTTCTATAATATGGGAACTTTAAACTATCCTTCTTGTATGGTGGTGTGCACTGAGACTAAGATATATGGCATTATCAACCTTGTCTGTCCCGTCCTGTTTCTGGCCATGATAGTGTTTGAAATACAGTAAATGAGCACCTGTGCGTGTTTTAAATACGTCGTGAAATCTTCCACCTTCGGCGACATGTCTCCTCAAGCGCCTCGTTAACCGTGTCACATTAAAGGGAAGTGACACGGAAAACATGAAAATTCTCATATCTCAAAAGTTGCTGCAATAATAAAATAATGGGGGGTCATCTATAACCGTCCCTCACCTCAGGATGATGATGTCTTTTCGAACTCAATTACACATTAGCGGGACAATTTCGTCTCCTTATCTATCACACTTCATCAGCTGGGGCTTGGCTGCGTACTCTATCCTCCTCATTAGCAATCACTCCATCACTCACTAATAATGGCCTATCAACATTGTCTAAATGACCGAAGTTACAGCGGGGGCAAATGAAATATTAACTTATGATGTTAACCCTGGGTCATGTTTCAGCACTGTGGAATTACATCAGATTTGGTCAAATAATGTCATAAATCAATAATGAAGGAGACTTTAAAGCAGAGACAGTCGTTCAGAAAGAGAAGAAAAGAAGAAAAGTAAAAAAAAAAAAGAGAATAAAAAAGAAAACATGACCTTTTAAAGGCACGGACTGATTAAAAAAGTCTCAGGACTTCTTAACTGGGCAGAACAGTTAATTCTGAGCATGGCAGCTACAAAAAGGAGAATCATTTAAGGGCGGTTTAACACACAGAAACAGTGCAGCGAGGGGAAAAGAAGAAAATAAGCAGCACCCGAGGCAGGCACCTTGGTTTGTGTGCCTCGCCATTACCATAAATGGATGCTGACTGCCTGCAGTCAGGACCAATACACTATCTATAAGGGCTCATTTCTCTCAAATTTACTTTGCCGCCAGTGTGACGGACGGTCGCTAGTCTTAGCAGCCTGAATCAGTTCACTTTCACATACCTCTTCAGGCATGCCTGCCTCAGCCAGAGGTGCATGCAATGAGTGTCACATCCCCAACCCCTCTTGTCCTCTCCCATTACCCTCACAGATGCCATGGCAAATGACTGGCTTGAGGTTACGGACGTGGGTCTGCTGTTTTATATTCGCGTCAGGTTCGTGGACTGTAGGGAGTGTTTCGTTCGATACAACTGCCACGTGAGAAACATTTCCATAGGCTCGTGTAATGACGATTTTCAAGATGAAGTGAGAACCATCATCCGTCTCTTTCGCTCTCTGTCTCTCTGAAACACACTCGCACACGTAGTAAATGTCCACATCTGCCAAGAAAGCACTTAAGCAAGACTGGCATGGTGAATTTTGATACTACTTGATTAGTACTTTGCATAAGTATTGCGCTTTGTTCTTAAGGGCCACAACCAATGTCAAATAGACACTTGAGAATCAACAGCCATTACCGCGTCTCCTCACGTAAACCTGGTTTTCATCGCACCGATCCGTCCTCACGGGACCGGGGCTTGTGCACGGCAACTTAATCTATGCCCTTGATTCATTTTTATGATGTACAGTAAAACGTGGCACCGTCTTGTTGTGCTGTTTCTTTCGACTGAGTCATTATCTCTCTCACGAAGTACATATATTTTCTAGCAGAGTGGTCTGATGCTCAATAATGCAAATGAGTTCTTTAATCTAAGCCTCCCTTAAACTGGTAATTAAATAAATGATTTATAGTTGGAATGAGAGGCGATAACAATCTGTATGCAAAATATCACCTGATCGGTCGGATGTGATGCGTTTCCTCAATTTTTTATGTGAGAAGATAAGATTTTAGGCTGCCGTCCATAACTGCTGTGAGCTCTGCACTGCGGTGAAGACCGGCTCGTTGTTTGCGGCTATCAAATTTTAACAGCAAAGGGGATTTTTTTTCATTTCTAAAAGTGCTTTACACACTTGTATAAACACACACAAGCACACACACACTCCTCTCCTGCCGCCTCCTGGACTTCCCAAACAGGGAGTTGTCTACAGTTTGAGCTCACCTTGTACTCCATTACGAGGTCGAGGCCCTGCACCTGCTTCTCCAGGTGTGGAGGAAGACCCTGATGATGCACTCTTAATGACTTGCCAGAAGGAGAGGGCACTCCATGCAGCTGCATACTTTACAGCCACGTAAAGGTTGGTCATTACCATCCATCTTCGTACATGTCAGGATCCAGAGAGTATGCTCGCTGTTAGGCTTTTCCTTGTTAGGGGGGAAGAGATGTGTAATACACAAAAAAAGAGTGCGTTGATCACCGGACATGAGTAATGCCTTCGAAGTCCACATGGCCTGAGCTCCAATGAGGCCTGACACATGAATTAAAACCAATCAGCAATGTCTTCATGAGTGTGCTTCATGTACAGCCTGTTAAAAATGTTGGTCGCACGCGAGGGTCATCGCCGCGGCAGAGTAATTGATGAATCTTTCTTTACCGACTCTGGAAAACAACGTTATCACCAGCCGGTTTTATGGAGATGAGCCCATAAAAAAATGCTGCACACGGGCCCGACGTGATTTAGCACCGCCGCTGCTACAGGTGCGCCGGCATCAGATAATATATTTTTTCAACGGAGTGATAAATCAACATGTTAATCAGAAAAGCTGTGGGTGTGAATTTAGAGCAACGCATGATCTCACACTCGATATCTCAGGTGTGCGGCGCGCCAGTGATGTAGAAGAGACGACACTTCTGTTGTCGCTCTCAGGCTGTTTTGATGTTTTCCATCAGTGTTCCTTTCTCACGAACACGCTCGCCTCACGCCAGCATATGCTCGTGCTGCCCTTCATCCCAGTCGCCCGGGCTCAGCCGAACACTCCCTGACCTTCATGTCCTTTTCTGTTCGACTTATTAGTGAACAAAATTTGCTCCAGGCCCGAGACACCACAGCTTTTTTTTTTTTTTTTTCTGAGAGACTGCAGCTATCCTAATCCCGAGCAGAAAATCAATTCATGAATTAATTGTTGAGCATGTCTTGCAGATCAATCTTTCACTATTACCACAGCGCGGGGGGAACACTGGAGGCAGCATGTCTGCTCATATCTGCCAGCAGCCAAATTGGAATAGTTTTAAACTGTTGCTTAACTGTGGACTAAATCTAATGCCTATATGCCCTGGGTGGCACCGATGTCATGTGATAGTTATGTATTAAGATATATACACTATAGATTTTTGACTTTTGGTATTTTCTTTTTGTTTAATTGACATATTGTACAGTATATTTTCAGATTTTAAGACTCCCTTCCTCGTGCTAAGAAGTCTAGTATATCCTAACCACTCGCTCTGCTAATCAGTTGTTAGGCTAAGCAAGAAAAACAAAAATCAATGACCAACTAAATAAAGAAAAACAAGAAGAACCTATACCTTATACCTCTCTGCACCACTCTGCACCACTCTGTTTTCTGAGCTATGGTCCTGAATGATGGGCAGAATACTGTATTATGATGTCTGGATATGCTGATTTGGATACCAAATGACTTAACTTCATAATTTTATCCTATAAGACATGTGTGTAAATGTTTATCGTAATTATCATCTAATCAGTTCAGTCATGAAGAGTCATGGCGGATATTTTTACCGAATTTGAAGAAATCTCCTCAGAGCGTTTCCGAGATATCCTGTACTGGATAATGAGGCGCCTCGACAACACAACGACCTCGCCCTGTGGCAACCTCACTCTTACACAGACATAAACAAAACAAACGTCTTTAAGGTTAAGGTTTAAAGGAAAAATTCCGGAGACAAGAATGAGGCGAATGGACAGATGGACGTACAAACCCAGACACGTGATCCCTCCGGCCACGGCTACTGCCGGCGTGGAGGAATACCAATTTAAAGCCATTAACGCCGTGTGAGTATCAGTCATCTCTTACTGATGTCAGATCAGCTGCAGAGATTCTATCAGCCTTTTCATCCATAGCAGGAATTCAGCTCAAACTTGAAGGTTTCATTTTCTCAAGGATGATTGATGGGTTTAAGGAGGCCGAGTGTGCCTCCTCGATGCCTCCTCGGTGCCTCGCGTCTTCTCAAACATGAAAAAAAGCACATTCAAGTTCAAATTTACACATCGTCTACAATTACAACAACTTCACAACCCATAAACCAACGACCTTTTCTCCTAGGACGAGGGAGTTGTTTGGTACATAACTGAGCTCTACCGACGTTTTGACAAAGAAAATCCTGACATCCAGGCAGAAAAACTAAATACTCCAGCTGATTAGTATACTTCTAATTATAAGTGCACAGCCTCCGGAGATCTTCGTTTGTTGTTTGCCTCATGTCGTTTTGCAGTGTTGTCCTTTCTTTTATTTTTTATGTAGAATGAAATGCCCTCCTGCTTTCAACCTAGAACAATCTGTCCTTCATAGATTAGTGCACATCTTTGCCATTTTACACTTGAAACTACCTTAACATTCTGTCTGTTTCGGCTGAAGATGCATCAGCTGATGTGCATAGTAACAGTTTTTCATGCAAAGCTTTTGTACTTTTGGGAAAGCCGAGATTTCTTTTATGCAAGAACTGTGATGGGCACATTCTAATCTATGCTTTTTGCCTCAGGAACGGGCTGGAGAAGCTGACAAACACTTCCATTACCCATTTTGAGAAAAGCCATTAACATCGTCTGCCCTACCTTATTAGGATATGAGAGAGAACAAGACCATGGCATTTCACGGGCTTCTGATGTCGCTGTTTGTCCCGATCCTGTTACTCTGTCTTGTTATGAAACGAGAAGTTGTGTTCATCAAAATGCAGGTCAAAAGTCGGGCCGGCGCCGAGTCATGCTCGGGGCCGCGGCGCGGATTTTATAGTTGAAACAAACATCCAACCGACCGCAAACTCCCAGTCTTCATCTGTCATTCACACAGAAAGGTCAAAAGTTACTTTCCCCCCTTTTACCACATATTCCCAAATCTCCGCTCAGACCTTCAGCTCTCCTCTCTCCGTAATGCTGTTCACTTGTCTGCTTCGATGACCCTCACAATCTCCTCGCACTGCTCATCTCCCAGTTTGCAACCCTGACCCGTTTCTCTTCGGCCCGGGCCCATCTCTGGTGACAGCACCTGATTGACACGAATGACACTACAGAATACAAAGGTTAATTAAGACCAACTGTTCCCCGCTCGTTCCTCTGCACCATCTGTTGTGCGGCGCCAGTCAAACACATGCAGCACTGACACCATAATGAGCAGGCATGGGGAGCAGCAGAATACATGGAACTGGTGTTACATAATTACCCAAAAAAAGATAATTGTGCTCTGTTGAAGCTACAAGAAATAAATAAATAAACACAGAATCAGATTAGTGATACATTTTCTAAAAATGGGGATCATTATCAGGCTTACATTTTTCACCACGGTGACTGTGAGACTCGCCCAATTAACATATTTCACGTGGTCTCACACCACGTTTCATACGTCCGAAACAGATCCATAACTGATGACGGCATCAAAAGAAGACGCTGACAGCGCGCACACTGACAGGAGTCAGGAGCTCTCCGCTGCGTGAGACTGCAGGCAGATGAGTGATAATGGGTTACCATGGTTACGGGGATGCTCTCCGTCGCTCTCTGAAACTTTCTCATGATTTTCAAATAGGAGCTTATTGAGATGGAATGCATAGGCGACACCATAAATGAATAAAATCCACCAGATACCCTGGTTAAGTTGGTTAAGTCCTATTCATCATCGACCAAAATCATTGACTTGATACGATTATTATGACCTCACCCATCCGAAATAGAATTGAACAGCAAAGTGTTTCTTTTCTCTTGTCTTTGTTTGAATATTTAGTATTGAAGCAATCCAACCTGTAGCTATAACTTCCAGTGGAGAGTCTTGAGAGTGAGGAAGGAAGTCGGCACATGAGACTTAACATGATGTGAGTTAAACTGTGACATATTAATTTGTCCTTGAAGGTTTCTGCCTGTGGCATGTCAGAGAGAATGTTACCTGCCATGATTGTTGTTTAACAATGAAGACGTCTCCTCCATACTTCCATACAGCGCCATCAAAGTATTTTGTTTTCATTGGTTTGGTTGACAAAAATGACATATTGTGCATTTAAAGTGAATGCCTGCTATCAAAAGACAATATTATCTCAACCTGTCTGTTAAATTTACTGTAGTGTCAGGCTTACACAATCACATTAACTACTGCGGCCATATTGTAGACGGACTGTTGCATTTTGAATGCACATGATGTGATCCGGTGGTAGGAGCTGATAGCATCTTTTTCATTTACTCTATCCATCGGCGAAACAGTGGCCCTATGGTGATTCAGGAATCTGCACATTACTGATAACCTTGAGGAAAGACATGGACGAAACCATTAACTTTAATAAAAATCTCGTAGGGATCTAAGGATTGTCTGTCGGACAAAGACAGTCGGCGACTGATTGCGTCTCAAGTTATTTCTTCTGATTGCGACAGCCGCCCAACACGTTGATGCCATCGCAAGGCGGTCTCTGCTTTTGAGCATTTTTCATCCCATCGCGCTGTAAAGATCAAGGTTTTCAAAATTGATAAAAATGTGCTTGTTGTTTAATTTCTGACAAAACAGGAATTGCAGTGGGATGTGAGTAAATATTTGTTGGTGCTCTGTCATGACTAAGTAGCTGTCAGGTTCCTTAAGCAGTCCAAACAAGGCTGCAGGGTGCAAAAACCTCAGCGAGGAACTGAGGTTGCAGTAAAACACACAAACAAAGTGATGACAAACATCTAAATATGGAGACTGGAGGGGATTTCAAAGTCTCTTTATCTTCGCTTTCATTTTCTCTCTGTCTTTATCTCCATTGGGATTCTCCGCTTTGATCTTTGAACCTGTAAAATTCACAGGCAGAGGCGCTCTCGACAGTAAGAGGAGAGGCAAGTGTTGTGCAAAGGCAAAGTGAGGGGGTGAGTGGAGAATTAAATATGCAGAACATGGACGTCAAGGGCAGAGGAGGCAGATACAGCTGGAGGCAGCCCATCTGAATATGGGTAGCTCTGGAACTGCTGCTTAAACCAAACAACAGTGATGAAATGATAGAGCGGAACGCTTGTCAATGCATCGGGAACAATCCAGCCCACATTACATCAGAGCTCTGGACATGTTGTAAGCATCTTTTTCTGTCTGTAGGAACATCAGGGTTCTGACATAATAAATAAAAAAAAAAGCAGAGCATATAAGGTTGTGTGTCAGCCTCCTCCTCTGTTGGTAGTATTAAGCTTGTGATTGCTGTGCCTCTGTATTAATGTGTCTGGTATGTGTTTGACATATAGCAAGTGTGATGGAAATTCTGCGGAGTTGGTGGACTTGTGGTTATGAAGAAGATGCCAGGAGACCCGATGTCTTAAGAAGCAGCGTTTATTGATCAAGGAGAATGATCGGCATTCTGAAGAGCTTCCTGAACAGTAGTTTATTTAACCTATCGCTGGATGTCCATGTTTACTTAAGAGTGACCTGGGTCAAACCATGTGCTATACTCTATCTTCTGGCTGACGCACATGCATGATGCACTGAGACAGAACAATCAGTCTAACCTTGGTTTCCACAGTCCTTGATGACCACAGTCTCATCAAAGACAGCTACACTGAGCTCAGTGACACAGAATAGAAGAAGGTCACTAGCTCAGAAGGGAAATTCCTACATAGCATGGAATGTCACGATTTCAAACACTGCTTTCTTTATATCGTTGCGGTTTTCATCATTTAGAAATTCACTTGCAACATGGGAATGATGGTCTAAAGACCAAGACATCAGAGTGTTGAGCCTAGACCTCAACTAAAACTGACATTAAGCCCTACAAGAGTCTGAGCTTCTTACAAATTAATTTGTGGTCCAGTTGCTTTACAAATCTCTTCCAGAGACTAAAGGTAAAGAAGTGATCGGCAAAGGTTCCCCCTCACATGGACGGTGTAACGCTGTATTTTATTCCAGCTGGTGAGTCCCTGCTTGTAGAAAATGAGTGGAATTTCTTGGGGTTGCTTGTTGCGCTTACACGAACAGTTAAACACAACCGGTGCATGACGGCCTGTATTCAAATTCAACAATGAACCAAAATGACGACAAAAAAAGAGAGTCCCGTCTTACCAACCTTTATCTTGTTCCGCCTCAAAATGCACCTACCTCCACGCAGACGACCAAACAAAATCTGCATCCGCCCAGAACAGCGTACATCTTCAGTAAAGGTCTCATTTAAATGACAACATTCTGTCAATTCAGTCACTTGGCTTCTGGCAGCAACCGAGGCATGCAGTACGACCGGAAAATCCATTGAGCGTGCTGTGCCAGAGAATGCCGCAATGATCACCATTGAGAAGCGTCATTGCATGCCTGTTCTGCCATGCCTTCACATTGTTTCTTATCCTTTCTTTCTTATTGCCAGAGGATTAAGTGATGCCTTATACCCCATGCCAAGGCCTTTCTCCAAACAAACCATTCACAAACAGAAAAAGCAATCAGGCAAATGCAGTTAGCATACAAAGGGAACTGAATGCACAACTGTAGACAGTGGAAAGACATTTTTAAGACTCACAGTGCTTGTTAGAGTGATCCAGGGCATGAATATTCATTTACCCAATTTTCCTACTGTGTGTGTGTGTGTTTTATTCATTTTTCATGTCAGGTTTGCAGACACAATGGGAAAAACTGCATTTCTCACAATCACATTCTCACTCTCCGTTGCAGCGAACATCTGTGTCTAACACCCACATAAATATTGCACAGTCACGACCTCGACTCCCTAAACACATCAGCCACCTTTCGAACAGTCCTCTGCTTAAAGAGCAGCGGGGCGGTCAGGTTAGATCGCGTTCATCGCGCTGGATTTCAAGCTCAGAACTCAACTAGGAAAGTTTACAGCTGTTTGCACCTCCCCAGCTGGGAGACGATGCACTTGTTCTACTATCTCTGAATTCCAGTTGCTAGTAAAAATGAATGAGGATGTTTTGTGGACGCTCATTGTTAAACTCATTCATGCTTTCCTCAAAACAGTCCTCTGATGATTCCCGCAGAATTAATTTAGGTAACAAGTGAGTCAAATGGAAGCTCTACTTTGTTATTTTCCATCTCATTGTTGCCCCTCTTTCAAACCGGGACTCGCAGCATTTACCGTTTCCTGGTTTGAGTAACACAGACCTGCCATCAGTGTCACCACTGTGATCGACAGTGACACTCTTATAATAGTAAAGGTTATTCAGTGGCTGATAGACACTCCCTTTTTCCTGAAGCAGACGTATCCATGACTAATGTTCAGCGCCTTTCCCTCCATATGGCAGCCATCTGACACAAGACAATTTCATGCAGAAGGGAAGGCTGCATATCCTCTGTTGGTTATCCGTAGGTGAAGTTGACATAAGTGATGAAAGGGCCTTTACAAATACATGAGGTTAGAGACACTGAGGAGAGAGATGCCACATTGAAAATTCATGAGATACCCATACCCTGCTATCACAAATGCTTTCCCTGTCCATCTATCCTCCTCCTACGTTGTTAGATTATAGAACGGCTTTTATTGTTGAGTTTGTCCATTGACACACCCACCTGCATGAGCCCATGCACACAATATCAAAGTCCAAACACACTGCTACCCCAGGCGTGTGTGTATGGAGTTGATTGTTGCTAAGCACAGCGGTCATTCGGCGGCAAACCTCGCACCATTCCAACCGATAAAAGCTCAGCCATAACTGTCAGACCCATTAACATTCTAACCTTAGTGTGCTCTCTCCGAGTGTCGCGTTAGCTTGAATTCATTTTCTTACCCTTGATAAACTTGTATACATTTGAACGAACCATCTGTGTGGCTGCTTTTCCAAAAGACAAATCTTTTTAAGGTTTCAATTTGCAAGAAATTTGACTTTTGAGTCTCATTCCCAACGTCAGATACCAACGCTTTGGTTTCCCGACTCGTCCAAATACTGACACTTTGGGTTTCAACTCTTGGGGGTTGACCTACCTAGTGTCAGTCTTTGACAAGATGGGGATGAGATTACAAAAATGGACTTTCATACAAATTGGACCTTTTTAATATTAACATCTACACGTATTCAACTGTTGAAGCAGTGACAGAGAAGGGGTTGAAAAACAGCCACTAACACTGGTATGGCTTTTGTGCTTATCTAAGAAATAATCCATATCACAAAATGTAAAAGAGATTTATGTATAAATCTATATTCGATAGCCGCAAGGCACCAGCAAGACCTTGGCAGCAGATTTGCTTTGTAGTTGTATACAGTCACTGTCGATTCAAAGAGAAATCTAGAATCTATTGCACTGACAGTATCTGTCCTTGCTGAAGGCAATAATACACCTCATCCCGAATGCTCAAAGACTGGCAGCAGAGTGGCTCTTGGTTTGAGTGTTTTACTTTGATAGCTGGGTGAAATGAGTCTTTCCTATTTTCTTGATGCTCGCCATTAGCAGTGGAAGCGATCTATCATTTCAACTGTATGAGCTTCAGCGCGATTGGATCATTGCTACGATTACTTAAATATGTTCTGTAGCCTGCAATTGCTATCAATCGCACTTGCAAAACCCAGCAGGAGTGCAAATGCAATCGCAATGCCTCCGTTATTCATGTTCATTGGTTGCACCTGTTCACAAGAGATGCCGTTGCACACACATAACAATGGTGGTGGAGCTTTTTTAACTTTAAATCATTGTTTTTTTCCATTATGCATTTAACGTCGAGGCAGAGAGAGAGAGACTGTGCTGGCTTAGATTAAGTCGTGATTCTTACCAATAATATGATCCACAACATTTTGTATTTGGATGTATAAGGTTGTTTCCTTTCAATTGATTAGATACAGTCATCGTACAGAAGCAGGATTAACATGTGTATTCCATCTGCAGCCTCTGATTCATGGGATGCACTACGTGTAATTATGCATGGGTCAAACCGCGTGGGCACCTTAATTAATTAGTCAAATCTTCTGATACACAACAGAGACTTGCTGCATGACCTTCTCTGGTTTTGTGCCGATTGTGATAGTAAACTGTAAAACACAGGTTTAAGGCTGAAACACTGAAACACCAGGAGTGTGTAGTAGGATGTCTTTTACAGAAAAACCTGAAACACCATTTCCCGTTATTAATCATGACAGGGGTCAACAGTTGACACTTATTTTTCATTCCAACGTTTGCGGAGATGGCAGTCTTTTTTTAACTCGCACTGGAAACCAAAATATATGAAAGGCAGTATTAGAAACTGATTCTGACTTGAGTCAAGCAGCTTGCAAGAACTGAACCACGTCATGTGGACGAGTGTTTGCACCTCCACCCAGTTTCCCAGTTTTACAACACTCCTCTGGCTCGCTGTAACAGATTCATTCACGCCCTATTTATGTCACACCAAAACAATGTCAAAGCCATGCCACGAAAGTATGCACCAAAAAACCATATATACAAGCGAACAACAATTCAACCACCCTTTTTTTGTAAAAGGAAAATTTAAAAAAAATCACACTGAGTGATGTCCTGCCATGGAAATGCTCGCCAGGAGGTTAAGCACACATAAATAGGCAGAGAGCCTCATTAGTGCGAATGTAAATAAATAGAGACAGATGATGCAGACAGAGAGTTGAACAGGACCATGGGCTTCCGTGTCATGTAAATATCTGCCTTGGCAAGCTAAGTCTCAGTGTGTCAACATCAGAATGATCAGAAAATTCAAGCAGTGGAGGGAAGTACCTCCACCCAATGGCGCCATATTGGGGGGGAAAGTTAGGACGATTGTAAGGGCCCATGACTGACAGGGGATCCCAAAAATTAGGTAAAGAAAAAATAATATTCAATTATTAACCCATCATAAAAATATATTATAATTAATATAATATATCATTCAAAATATAGTAATAACGTCCTCTTTGTCCATATTGACCACCCCCCTGTATCTGGATGAAATGGTATGATCCTACCTGAGCCAACGGTCCTTTCCAGTTGCCAGAACGATGTTTGCTAGCAGGTAGGAGTTGAGTAGTGAGCACTGTAGTCATGCTCCCTGAAAGAAAGTCCTGTTTCCAGAAAAAGGACAGAAAAAAAGGAAAGACAGAAGAGAGAAAAGAAAGGACGACAGCGTGTCACCCGGTTTTTGTCGGAGAAAGGTGGGTGTAGTCTGTGAGCGGTTGCAATTAACCTGTTAGCTTGATGTCAACAGTGAAATAAGCTACACTTCACAGTTACATTTCACTCCTTTCTAACCTACATTTAATGAGTGCAGGTAAGCATTTAGTGAGCTAATTATACTAAATCAGTTGTTCCTGCCCCTCCTACCAGACTCAATAACAGGTTTGTCAGCAGCCCTGTCTCCCCATACCCCTCCACAACCCAACGAACCATCTCAAGAAGGTGAGTGACTTTGTTTTGAATGACATGTCAGTTAGCATCATCAAGGTAGGACGATTCTAAGGGCCCATGACTGACAGGAGGCCCCAAAAATTAGGTCAAGAAAAAGGAATTTTAAATTATTAACCCATCATAAATATATGATATTATATAATTAATATAATATGTCATTCAAAATATAGTAATAACAGGTCTCTTTGTCTCTGTCCATATTGACCAGCCCCCTGTATCTGCAGAAGTGGTTGCCAGCACGGTGCTTGCTAGCAGATAGGAGTTGTGCAGTGAGCACCGCTGTGATGGTCCCTAAAAAGGAAACTGGTTTCCAAAAAAGGACAGAAAAAAAGGAGCGACAGGAGAGAAAAAGAAAGGACGACAGTGTGTCACCCAGTTTTTCTCCGAGAAAGGTGGGTGTTGTCTGTGAGTGGTTGCAATTAACCTGTTAGCTTGATGTCCACAGTGAAATAAGCTACATTTCACTCCTTTCTAACCTGCATTTAATCAGTGCAGGTAAGCATTTAGCGAGCTAATTATACTAGATCAGTTGTTCCTTTCCCCTCCTACCAGACTCAACAACAGATTTGTCGGCAGCCTTGTGAGCACCCCGGTGAGCAACAGTCTGTTGAATGACATGTCAGTTAGCATCATCGCGGGAGACTGGGAATTTATCTCCATGTCTTTTTTAACCATCACAAAAAAAGAAAACTAAATCCTTTTCAATTAAACACTAATTATTTTTTCCCACATAATGATGATTATATGAAACAAAAACAGCCTATAGTCTGTATTGGATGCTGGACAGTTTGAAACATTGAGTGACTCATAAAGTTACAGCCAATAATAAAATAACACCTTCAATGCAGACTGAATTATAACGGTTTAATGACATCTACAGATATAGGCTTTATTAATTACCGGGAGGGGCAATTCGTTTGAGTAGCTTGTTGAACACAAAACAAAAATGCTGTGATATGCAAACAAATACACCAGGGAGGTAAAAATGAATCACAATCTATAAATAATTACAGCAGCTGTGCAGGGTTCAAGTGGCCTGTGTGACATGGGGCCCATTGTGATGTTTTACCCCACATCACTTCAGTCTGCTCTTGAAGTAGGATTACATTTGAAAGGCATTAACATATCTTTGTCTGTCCATTCACTGATTTTAAACAATAATTAATACCTCAAAAGACAACAACCCCTGGCTGCAAGGGTTTGATAAACAGTAATCAATATTCATGGGTTAGTTCATTAGTTCATACTCACATGCCTGCTACTATTTGGGTCATTCAGTGCCAACTCACAAAATTCTGAACTTTTCTCAGTTCATGTCATGAAGTTTGAACACTTGAACATTTTTTTTTAAAATATGAATTTCAAGTTTTTGATTCTTTGCATGCGTATTCTAAGCCTCATATCAGCAACTGCTTATCTTTCACTGGATTGGGTTAAATTTTGTCCCGGACATCAACGAAAGCCTAAGGATTACTTGCAACATGCATTCCTATAAATGGTTGCTGTAGAATGTTTAGATTAATCAATAAATCATGTCTTGGACACGTTTTTTAACAAAGAATCCTCAATTTTTTTATAAATATTGTGATTCTGGGTCAGTCAATAACTTATTTGGTCGTGCATAAAAAAATTGAGTGCCACAGCTGTTGCTAAATATAACTCCAGATCTGAAAAACACAATTTTTTTTAGATATTTTGCCTGTATAATTTCTCAAGATTGTCTTGTTTTTATGTAAGCGTGTCAATTCAAATTCCACGTATATAAGAACATGTAAGGATGTTCTCTTTTATTGGATTGGTACATATTTGTACTGTGTTGACTACAAGGTTTTAAACCTTTGTGTGAGCCCGTTTTTTAATTGGGTTCAGGAAATGTGTTACAGCTTGTACTGGCTCGGTTTGTTGCATACGAGATGATTTATTTTGTTCGTTTAGTCAAAATATGAATCCCAGTTCCCCCGGATAACAACACACATTATAACACAATTTCAAACTTTTCTCAAATAATTTCTGACATGTGTGCCGATATCAACAACTTCAATGCAGCTATAGTATGCCGGAGAAGAAGCAAAAAATAATGGGTTCACCCGGGGATCATACCCATGACTACTAAAAAGTTATTTGACCTGGGAATGAGTGCCGATTGCCGCTTTCCCACTGAAGACTAGATGCTTGTTTTTCGTTAGTGCGAAATGGGTTTTATCATGGGAATGTTGTACAAACCACTTAAGAGAAAACTTAAGCGTCCTACTGGAAAGTAATGAATACAGGGGTTTTCAGCAATGGTTTGTCTGATGGTAACATGGCAGCAAGTCCAAAATGACCTCTTCCTGAGCCTCATCAGACAGTTTCTGTCCTAGTAGTTGCATGAAGGTTTGTTGTTGGGACAAAATATAAATATATATATATACGACTGCCATGTTATCATCTCACTGAGATAACTGAAGGCTTTTGGAGCTTCAGTATCTGCTGTATGGTGCAGTCACCTTTAAGGATCATTTTACAAATGACACTTCATACTAAAACTGTAAACTGTGGAGGTATTCCTTTTGCTTGCACTGGATTGATTTTTGGAACAAAGACATCACCCCGTTATTGTGACGGATGTTCGACTGATTCAGCAGCATTGAACTGAATCAAAGCTGTATTCATTTAATCTAATTGAGCATAGCACATTGTGGGCACTGACAGAATTTTTTGGTGAGCGGTTCACACCTCACTTTCTATCTCACTTTGTGTATTGTAAAGTAAACTGTTATTCAAGTAGTAGTGGGAGTGGAACCCCTCATTCATATTCAATGTGTTGAAATTGCAGTACTCTTAAAAGAAAAAAATAACACAGCCATCTGCCTCGGTGGATGAATAAATTGAAGCCTGAATCGCATCTTCCCGATGAATTAAAGCCATCAGAGATCGCTTTTAATTGTGAAAATATCAGATGTTCAGCACTCATTGTCAAGAACTGGGTTGTCTGTCAGTCTGTAAGGAAACTTTCCCCGGGGAGCGTTCCCTCTGTTGTGGAGGAAAGAGGCATATAGGGATGATCATCATGAAAGCAGTTTCCTGTGTCTCTGCAGTGGGTGTTTTTTCTTGTCACTGATGGTATTATACATCAGGAGTCAGCTTACTGTACGTACTGCAGGTGTGTCGTAATACCCAACAGATCTTCAGCGTCTTACACCGGGATTAGAAGTTGTTTTGATTAACTAAGCTTTAAGGGAACTCAAGGGATGATATTCTGCAGATGCCACTTGCTTACTTCTCATGATCAGAAGTTGAGCGATGTGTAGAACGTTTACTGTGAAAAAAAAAAACACAGCCAGAGTTTGTTGGCCTTCAGGGGACATCCCCTTAGAGCTGCACTGCGCTAAATCTAATTTACATGGCTTGCCATCGCCCGCAGGACTTTGATTGTCTCTGTTCGGTATCAGCTTCTCATTACATAACTGTTTAGTACACTTAAGAGAATCTTCTACGGCACTGTACAATTTAAAGATCCAAGTGATGATGTATAAAGCAGAAAGTGCACAACCTCATCTTTAATGTAACAAATTTGCACAGAGCAGCGCTGTGAGCTGCAGCAAAAGAGATATCAGAGTAAAACATATGTAAACCAGTGTGTGAAACATCCATTGCATGTTGTGTCACTGACCCTGATATCACTGAAAAAACTTTTTTTTACCTGAAATAACTTACTTAAACTACGTCTTGTGTGTTATAAATCTTTTAGATGAGGTAGCTTACTTATTTTAAACCAAACCATCATGTTTTCTTACACGACTCTCAGTAGTTCTGTTGGCTGAACTGAACCGAACTGAACTGCGTCTGTTCCACATGCAGAAAAGCTCTGTTCTGGTTCGCCTCTCGCTGGTACTCTCCAGCTGGTACTGTCATGTGCTGTTTTGGGAGTCATTGGCTGTCACCCTATTCTGTCCTTTAGGCATCAGGACCAGTTCTGGGGTGTGGTTGTGTCGTAACAGTATCAGCTAGCTTAGCTAGTAAATGGGCAGAGAGGGAAGGACACAGCCTTCATATTGTGCAATGTTGTAAGCGTTGACCTAGTTAAGCAGTTCATCAGTCACATTTTGAGACACGATTTACTGTCGGCTATGAAAGCCAGTGTTGTCTTGTTTTTTTAGAAGCAGCTGCTAAAAGTGTCTGTCTCGGCTAAGCTCACAGTCTGATCATTAGCAGCCAAAAGGCTGCCTGTCAGGTAGCCTCAATTTCTGTTTTCTTTCATGTGCTTTGTATAATTTAAACTCCATCGTTGCAGTCAAATTACCCCCCCCCCCCAAAAAAAAAAATACATATTGAATGACCTTGTTTGCCTGTATGTGCCCCTGTGACCCTTGATTTCATGTTTTGTAATCAAGCATAAAAGATTAATGAAGAGCTGTGAGGGAGATTTTGCATTTGTCATAAGCCTGCAGAGTTCCAGATTGCTTTGTAGAATATGCCATGTGCTGTCGGTATAGTGAATGCGTCTAAACGAAGACATAAATCCTATGAACAATATAAGCAGCATCATTTTTAAAGAAACCGCAGAGGGGTTTTACTTTTGACAAGACAGAAGTACTCTTCTATGAGCACATTTTCTCAGCTGGCAACGCTGTAACCTAACAACTTACTTTATAATGGCAGTAGTTTTGTAATGTAACAAGCTACTTTCAAAAGTAATGCTACCCAACACTGATGAGGATCTGTTGGATTGGGAATATGTTTTGATGTAAATGTAATATGTTTAAATGCTTACGTATTATTTCACAATTACATGTGTCAAACTCCCAAATAGCTTCTTGTCATGCGTTGTACTTCATAGTTTATTGAAAGCCCTGAACCTTTACATTTGACATTGACATGTATGCATTTTAGTTTGAAATCGTGTTTAATGTGCTCTGTATCCAGAGTCAATTTAGTGCGTGAGCATGTGTGCATGTATGCATGTATTTGCATCCGAGGCCATTTACCTTGGTTCTTCCAGTTAATGATGTATGAACACACTTGTTTCATCTCACGCATGGTCCTCCTCTGATTGCCGTGCCTGATACGATTGTTTATACTCCAGATGTTGGAAATATGGAGCTCGGAGGAGAATTCAAATTTAAAACGCGGCCGTATCTGTGATCCTCCCCTATTAGAATGGCTCATCTGCTTTAGGAAACAACATCTGCCACAACTCATATCGCAGTGCGGTGACAGGTGCCACCGAACATTGTAGTTTTCATTTTGATAGCCAAGGCAATGTTTATAATCTATTTATTATCACAGTAAAAGGCATTTACACGCAGGGTTGGCCGAGGAGAAGGGCCAAATTGCTGGTGGTTCAATGTCAGCTGTTATTGGAAGCTGTGCGGCGTTGACGAAAGACTGCATTCTGTGTATTGTTGCTGTTTATGGCTTTAGTCTGTGTAATTAGCACTGCTGCCGTCTACCAGAACTGTCTGACTACACTCATATAAACTCTCCCTCCTGTTTTCCAAGTATTATAGCGATTATAGTGAAATATTTTTCTGGTTTGCATTCACGTTTGTGCGCTGTGGATTCACATTTGTGGGACTTAAGTTGGATTCCGGCGCATTCGTGTAGTTCTGTAACGAGCCTCCATTACAGCTAAAGAGAGTGCTCAGATGCAGACTTTGATTTGTGTATTCAATCCATTTTAGCACACTCCCTAAGAGGCCCGACAAACCATCTGCTGTTTAGATAGACTCTGACCTCTATGCCTCTCAAGTCCAAGCAGACCACCGGAGCATATCCATCTATGCGGCCCGCCTGGTTGTTAATCTCTGAGCAGAAGACAAGGAGGTTATCATCACATGCCATTTGAAGGGACGGGCCCACTGGCAAATCCCCACACAGGGCCTTGTTTCACTCAGTGCACTTTCTCCTTGTCACTCGCAGGACACAATTTGTGATTAATACATTGTCATGCTGTAGCAGTGTGACAGTCTTGATGGCTCCACATTCAGGGTCTTTAGGGCATTTGCTGTGTCTGAACATCAGGACGGAAGTGTGTTTTTTTTTTCTCCAAATGTGTGAAAACTGGTGAGGTAGCACAAGCACGACTTTGTGTCTTTTTTTTGTTCACTCTTATTATTCAACCCAGCTTTTGACTTTAACTGCGACACAGTTAAGTGTTGATTACGCCGAGGCTCCACAAACCACAAAACCCCTACGTTAGACACAATCCCCAATACTGACCATTAAAAAATGGAATTAATGAGAGTAATTTGTCTCGATAAGATCTTGTCAAAGGCGGCAGCGTTTTAGTGTTAATGATCTTAAAAACATCTGGCTCTGCATAAGCGCGTAGCTTGATCTGTACTCCGCCTCTACGGGCGGAACGAGTGCGGATGCGGTGCCCAAAGAGCCGCTCTCCTCTGACCTGAATTCTCCCGCTCCTACAGCAGTGGTGTTAGTGGGCCACATTAGCATTTCCACCATTTCTTTGAACCTCTGATGTAATTAATTTAGAGAAAGGGGGGAATGAAGTATAAATCACTTAAGGGAAAACATATGTGTGCTACTAATAAGTAATTAGCACAGGCAGAAAATAAACATTTATTCTGCCTACAAAGGGGTTTTGACAATGGTTTGTCTTGATAGAAGCATGCTGAAGGAATGCAGAGCCTGCTATTTGTGGAATCCTTCAGGGAACCGAAACTACGATTTAAAAATAGTGTTGTCTCTTAAAAGATTGATGGCTGTGAGGTACAGGTGTCCAAGCTTGACGTGTGGGTGCTGATTCAAGCTTGATTTAAACTGAATAGCATTGTCTGTTTTGTGGACGTAGAAACTGAAAATGACGGATAATGTCAACCTCGCAACCTTATTCACGATTGACATCCCAGTACTGTCAGAATAGGCCATATTAAAACATACGACATTTGAACAGAACTTAAGTTTTCCTGCTATTTTGTCGTGTTTCACCAGTTCTTATCGGTTATGAGGCAGCAACATAGTTCAAGCGTGAGGAGTTTACAAAATGATTCCCCTAGTTTGAAGGCCTTACAACCCCAAGCTGCACCTACGCAGATGTTTTCGCTTTGACCTTGATCTGGTCTCAAGACAGTGTGAGCAGTTACAGACTGTGCTTGACTGACATCTGTCTGACCTTCTGAACGCCTGTCTGGGTGGCAGAGTTTGCATATGTATCATCCTTACTGCTTCACGGTTTATTGACCTCATGTTTTTCCAGTAGCGCCCCACCCGACCTGACAGCCCGGTCGCCAGGATAATATGTTGGCAGTTAATGTTTGTGACATGTGCCATATTTGACATTTCCACAATACATGTCAAATCATGTTCACATTACATATTTATAACCAGACTGTTAAAATGCAGATCAAGACCAAGCGTTTCAGCATTTGTAAACATGACACCAGTGGATATTTTTAAGGAAAATCTTAGGTTGTGTTTGTGGCAAAAGCAGGTGTTTTGAGCCTAATCATGATATTTTCCTAACCCTGCAAAAAAACTGAAAACTGAACCTAAAGAAATGCGAGAAAGATGTGACACAAAGAAATGTTAAGTTTCATCATATCCATGGTTTGCAGAAACGTACATTGCTGACATTTATTCTGGTGTACAGTAGTACGGTATGAAACAGTACTTGCATTTCAATCCCAATATTTTCAGTTTGATAAAAAACCAAAAACAAACTTGAATTGCTGAAAATATGACAGGAACAAGCAACCTTTTTTTATATATATCTTATATATCTTATCTTATTATATATCTTAGAAAATAACTACAAAAATAGTCAAGACCAGCCAACAATCTTTAGTTCCAAGAGTCAACTTCACTTCCATAAATTAGAAATTAGAAGATATATATTGAAATATCTTTTCTTTATGTGCATTCATGGAGTATTTGTTTGCTCTCACTGGACATGAATTCATCATCGTGACGCTTTGGTAGCTCTGAGTAACTGGAGGTGCTTCCACATGTCTTTATTTTATAGATTATTTCCTTATAAATGCATTTTCAGCTTTCCATTGCACAATTACGTATTTTTGAAACATATAATCAACAGGGGAAAGATGGGCTATTGTGATATGACATGTTAAGGGGGGACCTGCCTATGTTTTATTCCTTTCTAGAGCCCAACAACGTCCCGCTTGTGATAACGGTAATTTACAGCATTTAGGGGCACTTTTCTCCCCGGCAGTACTCTACTTTGTGTTCCCTCTCAGCTATACCTTTTCTCTTTTTATTGTGCTCTCGTTATTCTGCGATGTCAATTCTCACCATATCTACGCCACTCGCACTTCACACGCGAGTATGTGTACTGTATGGGCGTGCCACCAGCCCTGTGACGACAGACAGACAGGTCAAAAGCAGGCGGGGGAGACTGACGGTCTGCAGTTCTGAGGGACGGTGGCTTCCCTGTGTTGTTTTCTCTTTGATGTGCATATTTCATTTAGACGTGAAACATTTCCAAAAACATCAGATATGCGTTAGGGCGACGGTAACCTGAAATGAAAACACCGTTTTCCTCCTTTTGAAGGTTTGACTGGTGATGTTTTCATTACCTTATTGCATTATAGGGAGGGACAGTTCACCTCAGAATCAAAAGTACATATTTTATTGGCTGTAGGGATTCCTGCCTTCACTTTGATATGATGAAACTAGTGCAAAAAACATTTAAAAAACTCAACAGCAATCTCTCTTTCCAGAAAGCATGACTGCGATTATCAGCAGACCTTGGTGTGAACTGTCCCTTTAAAAACATGAATTCAAATAAAATTTTTACTCAACTAAGAGCTCATTTCAACTCCAGGCGGGAGAGATGTTCATGTGCATTCATTGTGTGTCTGCTCTCAGTATCATAAAATTTGGATGCCATCAATTCCCAAAATGACCCGCCGATTATTTTTAGCCCGAGTCAAACTTCGGCTGTGATTCCTCGGAGTGATTCTGATAAATGTGGGTCCAAGTGGAGTTCAGGAATAAACGTCAGGCTTTAACAGATGTGTTTCGATGATATAAAGCGAACATTTACATTTTACATCCAGGCCATTTAGACGATGTTATTTCCAAAGGCAACTCACAATGAGTGCAAACGGAGGAAAGTTTTAATTTCCTACTTAGAGACCCTGCTTGCATAATATTAACCCCAATAAATCAGTCTCAAGTTGATGGTAGACATACAGAGTAATGGCTGTAAAGTGAAACACTCAGGACGCAGTAAAGGAGGAGCCAGAAGCCTGAGGTCTCCCTTATCTTCATCTGAAGCATGGAATAATTATTTTACATTAAAATAAAGAGACACTCCTGAGGTTTAGTGTGTGCTGTCATAGTGTCTTTCTCCTTCTTTCTTTTTCCTTAAACTCAAAGGTCAAAACATCTTGTAGCTGCTCTGAGACCAACGTTGGTCTTAGCCTGATTCAGTGTCGCTGTGGTTGGCAGCTGCACACAGCGATGCGTCAAAGGGTTGAAGGTTGTTTGCATCAAAAAGTCGGTTCTGCAGAAACGTGTGCCGTACAGATTCACACGAGAACGAAGAGACAATAAGCTCGTTCGGAGATTTGAGAAAAGAGCTAATGAGACAGTGAAGGCGGAGTAAAAGCTTGTGAAAATAGATAAAAATCAATGCCTACCAACCCAATATTGATCGCTGCAGATAGCATGAAGAGTATATATAGAAAACAATCATCAGAGAAATAAATAGGTTTCAATCCAGATTTTACATGTGGCTTAGGTTTCGGTCTGAACATTATTTTCTTTCTGTTTTCTGTCTTCGTGTAAAAGAGATGGAGCAAAAGAAGCTAATTGACTCGCGTGTTATGAATCCGATCCAGAATACAAAAATAAAATGCCATCTGTCCGTACACCGCACAGTTCACGGCGGAGGCAAGGGATTAAAAGCGTGGTTGAAAAACACACCACATTCATATGTTCACGAAGGGCTGATAAAACAGCGTTTGTTCCAAAGAAGAAGCAGCAGCAGCAACACACTCTAAAAGAAAAAGAAAACATCAACACGGTCCAAGTTAAACACATGAGAGCTCGAGCTGTCATGGAAACAAGATAAGATAATCGGCGCCATAAATGGTCAGAGATGGCGAAATCACCCTCTGGAGCTGGATAATGGAATAGCACATAAAAAAAGAGGATCTGAAGGTTATTCTTAGCCTGACTCTGGGTTTTTGACCTCTGTGATCTGTAATTTCTGCAGTTTTCAACTTGGATCTGAAATAGACCTTTAAGCTTTTTTTTAACACAGGAGCTGCCTTGTACATGGTAGCACACATGGACTGTTATGGTCTGACTGGTCCAAGCTAAGAGGCACATACAGTCCATCTTTTTCTTGTACCTTTTGTCCTCTGCAGGCTTCGCTCGGTAAAGGATCCAGCCGTTGGGTGTCCTATACATTCAAAAGGAACAGAGATAAGTGAACAGAAAATTGCTATCATTTATTGTCTTGGTGTATTCTGTATTATTTACAGTGACTGCAGTAAGAAGTATAGGTTCCTTAGTACAGAATGAAAGAACAATGTTTATATTCCTGGACAGGATTTTAGTCGTCTGACAGCTGGATAACAGCAAGTTATACCCTGAAATACACACTTTTCCCCCAGAAGAATATTGTTGATTTTTCTAATATTTCTAATACTTCCCCAATGCTGCATGGATACTGGAAGTAGGGCTGCTGAGAGGGCTGCAGCACCCCGTAAAACAAGGCGTTGTGAAAACCAGCGATTGATTAAAAAAAGTGTGATGCGGGTCACGAGTTGATCGGTTCTCGCTTCCCTGCCCTATATGCAAATAAACCCATCCATATTTGCACAAAAAGATGTAAATGAATGTATAACATATGCCGAATTTGCAGGAAGGCCAAAGTAATTCATAATTTGTCACAGTCAGTGTTTCACAAAGTTCAGAGAGATTATCCCAACTCAGAAACTCTCAAAATTGAGTGATTTTATAAGGAGTCTGGGGAATTTCTCTCCCTCTTTAACTCCTCACTGTGGTTGACTGTAGTACTAAAGTATGTTGGGGTTCACGCCGGCTGTCTGCTGTAGTGCAAAATATTCTCAATTGTATATATTAGATTAAAGATATATTGCCGTTTTGTTTTTATTGTGTACCATTATATAGTGTGACCTCTCAGCTCAGCGCCACCAGCTGTGACCGACTTCCAGAGTCCCTGTAATGCTGTGTTTTTGTGTACTATTATCGGCATGTATGAGGCATTGAAGTGGCCGATGCAAAACTGTTCTACAAAATCTCATGAACCTTCTCAAAATCACAGCCTCCTCAGAGCACTCACACCGTCGGTCCAGCTACAAATAAATTGTTCAACATCTCGAGTGCACAGCAGGAATTTAATTGTATCCGTCTGTCTGCGATACAGTAAGGCACGACTCTGGCCCAAAATCAGATCCATCTGACGAGTCCGGTAAAGTTAGCAGGCACTTTACTAGATAGTCAGTCGGGCTTCCAGTCTGCAGTGAGAAGACAGGATAAGGCAATGAAAAGCCCGGTACAATCAGCCTGCTGGCAGAGCTTTGGCAACAGGTCTGCAATCACATAACAGTGTAACTCCAAAACTTGGAGCGTGTGTTAAACTGAAGCTCGGTCCAGTGCTGTAGGTCATGACCCGTCCTGGGAGTCTATGTTCTTTCCATTCTCACAGAAACTTTTTCTTCTCAATACAGTTGTGTCTAATAACATTACTAATGTCATTAAGGAATGGCAATTAAAGGACCCTGGTGTTGGGCACGCTGGCGCGACGGGAATGACTTAATGATACGCCAAATGTAAATAAGCAACACATCTATTGTTAATGTTGTTTGTCACACGTGTACTTTTCCAGTCGAGAGAGAGACGCCTCTGGCAGATTAGTTGCAGTGTGGACAATTAATGCCAGATTAGCAGTTAATAACACGTCTCGTAATTTTGCCAGAACACAAAGCAATGAAAAAGACCGTGTGAAGCAAAAGCAAAGACAGTAGCTGAAGTCACTGTTCAGTCTGCCTACTATAACTTAATACCATACATGCATGTTATTATCCCCCCACTGTGCATTCAGTGTGTAAATGGCGATCCTGCCGTGAATACCTTTCCTACCATTATCGTCCATCTCGCATTATATGAAAGTACCATCATCTCCCGAGAACGTTTTCAGAACGCGCTGTAATTTTACTTCGCCACCTTTGCTCTCTGTGCTCGTTGACTGAATGTGATGACATTTCTACTCATCTACACCTCTGGCAGACCCTCTTCACACATCACAACAGGATAATCACAACTGCAGCTAAAAGAAATACCGTAGATTTAATCAACACTCATTTAACACCTCTTGCAAAGATGTGTTTTCTACGCCGACATCAAACATTATTACTATAATTTATACATCTGGAAATTAAATAGACTGGAGCAGTTTATTGAAGGGAGATGACTTTTTAGCTTTTGAGGACAAAAGTTGATTTATCCTCAGTCCTGTTTGCCGGCCTGACTGCAGCAGCAATCTGCTGAGAAGTCGTCCATTGTCTGTGTTTATGTCATGTTACTGTAATGTTGACTGCTGACTGGAGCTGGATGGTAAATGCACTTATTATTTCATGGAGATATTACAGAGAGGAGAGGGGAAAAGAAGTGATGGAACTGGAGTCTGTGCTGAGTGGTGAGATTTTACTTCAATTTAAACACATGCTGCTGGCTAACGTTAGCTCACAGCTAATCCAGTAATGTAATCTGGCTGTTTGCAGGAAGATATACGATAGATGAGTTAGGAGGTCCTGCTTTAAAACGTTATTCACCATATATCTAGCCTTGTTCGCTGACTTCCCTGTCCTGGAAGCAGCGGCAATGCACCATTACCTTGAGTATACTTGTGGATTTCTCTGGGTTGAAACATTGTCTGAAACATTTCATGTGAGTACACAAATCAACAAATTATAGCAAAGTTCTCGTTGTTTTGGGACATTTTATTCCAACATATATCTTTAAAAAATGTTAAAAGAAGAGTAAAAACTGATCATCATGATTATTTTGGTGACATCCAAAATTATATCATTTAATATCTATTATAAAATTTAAATCTTCAAGCAGCTGCAGCCTGTACATATTCCTTTTCTTTTTCTTTTTTTCTTGAGAACAAAATATAATTCAAAAAAAGATTTTTATGTTTTTTGTTTGTCACATTTCCACTGTCACATTTTATTTTTATGAAAACCAAAGGTTTAGGTTTACTCCATTTTTGTCCATGTCCATTTCCAAGATTAAACACCAATCTATTGTGGCTTTTCAGTGTATCTTGTTGGGTCCATGTTGAGTTGTTTACCCAGCTGGGACGTCAATGCCACTAAGTCAAAACAGTTGAACCAGGATTTCTCAAGAGCTGTGATCTCAAAATAGACGTCTTCTAAATTCCACTTTCTCTGTTTTTCCGTTGATTGGAATAGTCTGCCGTCCGGAGTCGGAGCAGCACTCACAGACAGCTTAGTCTATTGGAGATAAGGCGGATCAAAGACACTGAGTCAGGGATCTAGAGATCACATCTACTCTATCAATCCCCTCAGTCTGGCTGAAAACGAAAAAAAAAAAAAATCATCAGATTCAAGGAGCACAATCACGTCTTTAAGGAAGACAGCCTATTTGTATTCCAGGCTCCCACTGTGTCTCCTCACGTGTGACTGAGTGCAAGTGAACGAAGGAGAGTCAGCAAGGAGGGAGGAGGGCAGAAAGAGGGAGAGGGAGTGTATGAGAGAGAGGAAGGATGAATCTAATGCGTTGCAGCAGAGAACTGTGACAGACCAGGCATTTATTTGAGCAGAGACTGCTGCTGTAGCAGGGAGGACGCAGCGGCAGCGGCGGCAGCACTGCTCTATCAGTCAGTGCCTCTACAACAGCTGGAGACAAGGTGGACACGGAGAGGCGGAGGCACGCGGGGATACACACCGGGAGCTCAAAAAACCTGTCCAACGCCACCAGCTATATGATTTCTGGAATACCATGGTGGCTTTTCCAGCTTTGCCTTTTTTCTCCTGACTCACTCCATCTATCACCCTTTGCTCTGTCTTGATTTGAAGGGGTATTCATGCCAAGGGAAAGTGTGGCTTGAATGAGAATCAGCGCCGGTCTCTCTACAGGTCAGACATTAGTACCAGCAAAGAAGACTCAAGAGGCATTCTGCACATTATGCAAATCTCCTGAGTACTCCTCTGCCGTCTCCGGGGGCTTTTATCACAGCCCTGTCTCATCCAGTGGGAAGAAGTCGGGGGAGTTATTGGCGTCGAGAAGAGCATATGACAAGTTGTGTTCCAAGTAGGCCCCGGCTTGTCTTTTTTTTCTTTTCCTGTATGGCTATCGAGTTTTTGGGTCAATGTGGGAGGACAACAGAGACAAGAAAAACAGAAAAGCAAAAGTAAATTCCCTTTATGAGAAGAAGAAAACAGCTGCAAAATTCTCTCTTGCCTTCATTTCCACTGCTGGTGAATCTTGTTCATTCCTCCTGAGGGACGCCCTGGACCGAGATGTGAAACACACCGGTGAGTAACACCAAGTTTCCAACTTTCGCACACACATTTTTGGCTGTGACACAGACCTCTGCTTAATATCGATACCTGTTTCTTGCATCAATGCCTCAGATTGTTTAGTCTGAGTGTTGTTATCTATTCAAGGCTTTTACTAATCACTGACTTCACAAGAACTGACATTGGGCAAGGTTAACGTTGGAGAAATAAGAAAAGACGATATGCAACGCCTGGTAGATTTCATCATGTGTTCACCCTCCAGTTTGTTATTAATGTTTCTCTTTGAAAATCTAATTTCAAGAAAGTCTCGTTTTCCTGTCGTCTTTGCAGCCCGGGCTGCAGGGATTGATGCCCCACAGTTACTCTAACACAGAATTGACAGGCTAGCTGATGCATGGCGAGCCTTCTCCACCAAGATCAACTTGTTGTAATTGTGTTGCTAAGCTACGGTTCCCCTCTGCGAGAGTAATCATGCTACCTGTCAGGCATTACTTGATTTACCGTCTTTGGACATCAGCATAATTCATTACTTTGGTTCCGAGAGCTTGTGTTGTGTCATTACACCCTGAGACTTGGGGGGGAAACGGACGTATAGCCTGTCCTTCAGAGTTCTCGCTGCTTTTTGTTCCTGCACAGGGCTTGTTGAATGCTGTTCCTACACTGTCAGGGCTGTGCACAGTGGAGCGGCTGTGTGGAACACGCCGCATTTTCAATATAAAAAAAGATCAAAGTGTATCCGAATATCTCAGGATAGTCGGCACATAAAGTATTATAAATGAGGCATGTTTGATGTTGGTGTTAAAAGGCAAATAGTTTGGCACGCCTGCTGTGCAAATGCATGGACCTCTGTGTGAGAGATTTGCTGCTCAGGTTGCAAAACAAATGACTGTTTTTCTGTCAGAGAGCTGAACATTGTCTCTGCTGGAAACACAAATGCCTCTTTTTGTCTTCTAACTTAATCAAAGAGCTGCGTGGCCCATATCCAGGCACCCTGATGTCAATCACAGGTGCCTGCTCTTGTTCAGTCTCGTCCAACCTGTAACTGATCAACTATAATCACACATTAGGGTAATTGTCAAGTACTAAACAAGACTGAGAATCAAGTACACCAGAAACTGGTGTCCTGGAGGACTGGAGGACTGACGGTGGGCGGTTTCTATTTACCGCAATCACACTCCTCTGTCACCAACAGGCCTGTTGAGATAAGAGGGAGCATTGCACACACATTTAGATTACACCGTCGTCTGTTTGTGTGCAATCAGGGCCTCCAAGATGCTGGACAAGGGCTTTACCCCTGAGAGACTATGTAGTGATGAGCCATGTGTGCACAACCCTTGATGCCACTTGTGATTCTTGAAGCAGTGACGTGACGATGAAAGGCCTGTAATTGCTGCTGATTAAGATATTAGAAAATGCATTCACCCATGCATAATGAAATTATATGCGTCATCAAAATCACAGCAAACACACTTCAATTAGTTCAACTGATGAAGTCCTTCCATCAAGTCGGGATCACTTGAGAAAATAGTGAGCAGAATTTGATTCATTCACTCACCGTTCATGATGATAGGACACGCGGCGCACGCCATTGTGGTAAACAACGTTACATCCGCCTGAAGTGAATGCGTGGATGATTGTGGCGGTTGCGGCACGGTATTTTAATCGTCACACATGGGTTGTTACTCTCAGTTTACACTGTTTAGCCATCAACCAGATTGCATATTCTACACGCAATGGCAAGATAACACTAGATTGCATAATATTGGTTCTATTTCCTTCATACACAACCCAAACTGCACTAAACCCGCAGCCCTATGGGGAACTGAGCATGCCAGCATCGAACAATAGACTGTCAGCCGTTCTTTTGAAGCTTAATCCAGCACAAATCCCACACCAAAAACATTAGTCTCAGTAGCAAGCATATGTGCCATATATTATTGAACAAGGAAAACAATAGGAACAGCATCAAAAACAAGTGGGACACAGGAGCACACCGGTGGACCTCTAGAGTGAGCCACACCTGGCTTTTACCTAAATCTACTGATGTGTTCTAGTGTTTCAACACGGACAACTACAGACCCAGCACTTCAAATACATTTGCTGCAGTAACAGATCAAGTGTTTGTTTTTGTAGTTTTTTTGTTTTTTTTTGCTTGAATTAGTTTATACAGACAGGTAAATATGCTTTCACAAAGAAAAAAAAAATGCTACAAACAGAATAGAATTAAGCTCCCCGATTTAGAAAATCATACAACTTGAGTGCTATTTTCCTCGTTGTGCCCATTATTGTTTATTGATCGGGATATCAATAACCTCACCAATGTCATTGCTGAGAACTGGGAACCCCGCTACAATAAATTCCAAAGGGGCAAGAAGCGTGAGGGGTCAGTCATGGTGTAAACAAGTACACAGTTTAACCTGATTATCTTCGTCTCTCGCACTTCATCAGGGGGTGAAACTGAAAGATCGAACAGAGAATAATCTCATATTGCACCCTCAGCTAAACCTGGTCAGTAGGTCAAAGCTAAACAAGATGTCAGAAGATATTACAGTTTATTGATTGTCAGTGTATATGCAGGGTTTTTTTTGTTTTTTTTTTTCAATAGAACTGATAAACAAATATATATGCCGTCCCCAATTCATGTAATAATCGACAGAAGGACTGTAATTTGCGTGAGCTGATTGCTATGGCAGAATTTAGAGTTAAAAGATTGCGAGAGTAGTACTCTTAGAATGTGTTTGAAGTGGTTTAATAGGATTATTCCATTTCTTTGCATCATAGTTGTTCAATTAAAACAGAGATTTTAATATCAGTGAGGCTTTAACCTGGTTAAATAAAGGACATTCTCATGGTCCTGCCTCTTTAATTTGATGTGATGTGATGCTTGTTTTTTTTAAACAACACTTTGTGAGAAGCATGGTACACTGAGAAATCAATTGGCCGATTAATCATTCATCCATTAATGAAACTTATCAGTAGATGAAACTCTAGCTGAAAACATGCATCATCATCTGATTGCAGATGTTTCTTGCCTCACATGTCTTCTTTGAATACTTTATTATAACAACTACAATGGCTACTCCAAAATCAACCCAATCGCCACAATAAATGTTAGCCAAGTATGTTACTGCAAAACCACAGATATGTTAAGACTGGACATTTCTTTATGAAAAAAACAAACAAAAAACACTTGGTTACAATTAGGAAAAAGCATCATGGTTTGGTTCAAAATACCTGTTTATGTTGCCATGCTCACTAGTGATAGTCTGACTTCCCATGAAAAATAGCAAGTTTTGGTCGCCACAAAATCCAATGGAAATGTCTGCAGCTCTCCTTAAAAAAAATGTCTCCAGGCGTCCCTAAAAATATCCAGTGGTGTGATTTGGCAAACATGTCAACCTTCGATATATCCTGGCAGCTGGGCTTCCAAAAATATTGACATATATTGTCAGAAACCCGAACTCTTCCAAACACAAGATATGTGTATTTAGGTTTGTGTGTGGATTCATAAATGTCCAAGTGTAACTTCTCGCTGCCTCTGTCCTGATAAGGATATCTTTATTCTTAGGGATCAAATTGATAATTTGGGAAATTGTGTGTCCGTGGGTAGAATGTGCAGTAGGATCACTCTGCAGGCTTCTGACCTAATCCAACAAGAGTCTCATAAGATGTGCAATTCAGCCAGTAACTGTCAACTCAGACCTAGACTTGTGGATGTTTCTGTGTGAATCTCAGTGCTTATCTATATACTACACTCTCCCCAGGTGAACAGTAAAGTGGCAGGTATCGCGGGCTGTCAGGGAGCTGGAGACAGAAAGAGCAAAAGAGAGAACTGACCTCTCCGCTCCTCTCTTCTGTGCCTTGCTGATGATGTTGCCCTTGCCAGCTTGGCAGTTGTAGTGTGGAACAGGTTTAGAGAAGTTTGCAGAGCTTTAACCGGAGTCTTTGAATGTCTCTGTCACTGCGAAAAAAGGGGCGAAAATGAGAAAATGTAACCTTTATGCACTGATATGTTTCTCTGAGAATCGTGGACCTCGAGATAAAAAGGCTCACTGCAACCTCACCGACAACTCCAGAAATACGATGTGTGCACATGTGACTGTTTTCGATCAGTGATCTACAACACTCACAGTCTTAAGAGACCCAAGAAAAAAATGCTAATATATTTAGCCTCCTGCATCTCCCAACAACCATAACAAGGGCATGACCCCAATATTCTCCCAAACCACTAACTCAAGAGTCGTTCTCAGGACGAGCAGAGATGAAAGATGCCTTTTAGCCGGGCTAGTGTCACGGCTCTATTGATGGCAATTTTGGTCCGTCAGGCGGTGAATTACTCACTATGGCTTGACCGAAACATCTCGACACCTCATGGATGGATTGCTATTGCACTTTGTACAGACATTCATGGTCCCAAGAGGTTGAGTCCTACCTTGACTTTTCCCTTAGCTCCAACGTGAGGTTGGTATGTGTGAGTGATATGTTTTAACAAAAAGCGTTAGTGGTTTGCTCAAATGTTTGAGATTGCCTTTGTCCACATTTATCTGACAGAGACAAATAGTGGCCAGAGAATTATGGATCCAGGCTAAATCTGGAGTACAGTGAAGGTGTTTTAGTGTTAGATGTTTCACCTTGCCAGATTAATGATGGTAAAGTACCGTCAAATTCATCTTACAATTCTGCACCACATGATTTATGTTCAGTGCTAACTTTTAGTTGCAATACAGGAAATAGTGGGCCTACATTCAGTATGTAGCAGGGCAGTTTGTAAGGGCCCAGAGCTCAAAGTGTTGGGGATGTAGTATATCTGAGAGTTTATACAGTTGATTGATGTTTACCTCCCATCACAAACCACTGTTGTACCACAGCCATATTTTCCAAAAAAGATATTTCCCTCTATTTAACCATACTGTTGAAGCCTTGTGTAGATACTGTTGAAAGTGAGAATTCTGGCATTGGACATGAAAGGAAAAAAAGAAACTGCCATCGCATTGTTGTAGGTGAGTCATTATCAGATACCGTCTCTCGGGATTTCACTATTCTTATCCTTATAGATGTCGACACATTAGACCATAATAATATCCTCATCTCTCGCCTGGAGCATTCTTCTAAGTGCTGTATTGTAGGCAACTGGACATGTTTCAGTTTTTTTCAGAAAACTGAAACATGTCCAGTTGCCAGCACTTATAGCACTTAGAATTACCATGACCTGGATGACTGAGAGCCTTCATCAACCTGGGGCATTGTGATGGCATTAGAGGTACTATTCTGGAGTTCTTCAGGTCTTACTTGTCTGACAGAAGTTTTTCTGTCAACCTTGTTGACTCTGTATCGTCCTCAGCAGCTCTCCCATTGGAGGTTCCTCAGGGTTCAGTTCTCGGGCCAATGCTCTTTTTAGGACCCATTCTGTAAATCCCATCTTAAAACACATCTTTGATCCTCGGTTTTGTTAACTCAGTATATTGCCTTCCTATGCAATTGTTCTATTGTCTTAAGACTGCACACAGAGAACCATTTTTGGTTCCAGTTGGCACCTTTATTTTTCTGTGAGTGGTGTGTTATTTTTATGGTTCTTGCTATTTCTTAATTATATAGGACTTTGGTAATCTGTTTGTAGTATCTGAATCTATATCACTAAATGGAGGCTTTATCTGAAAAAATACACTTTATCAGAGAATGTTTAAGCTAAAGAAAAAGAGCCTCTGAAGTTCAACCTCATGATGATGATATTCATCACTTTCAGTCATCCTCTTGAGGGTAAATATATGTTATACTCATTTTTAGATTATTGTTGGGTTCTTTCCGGAAGCACCCACGAGATCTGCATCCAGTTGCCGCTCTCTAATTCAGCAATCTTCCACAGACACTCTTTACACACATCGACCAGGTTGTTCATTTCCAATCCAAACCAAATGAGACATGTTAAGAATCTTAACCTACTAGGACTGGTCCTCCCTATGCTAATACAGACAACCCTGAAAAAGGTCTCTTCCCCCGGCATCCTTTGTACCTGCTGCCATCTGGAGTAGACATTTCAGAGCGTGGGCATGTCAGCACAGGTCAGCACTGCCCTAATTAGTATTTCATCATAATTATACAGAGACTGCAGACTGACAGCACTATTTAAGATGGTGTAATGCTGCAGGTAGGCAGTGACTGAATGAATGGAAATATCACTTTATCATAGTGGGAGACATCACTTAGTGCGGGTAATGGCTCATTCCCTGATGATAAGGATAGTTTTAAAAAAAGAAGGAGAAAGAAACGCAGAACGAGAATGATAGGTAAAGCCTTTTAATGTACTTGCAAATGAAACATAATGTGAAAAATTAATACATCTCAGCAGAATTGAAGAAAGAACGAAAGACCAGTGAGATTTAGCTGTAACTTAAAAGGCAATGATGTTTGTTCTGCATCCACGATTGTTTTCTTGAGGTACTTGCGCTATCAATCTTGTTTACATTCTGTCAGTGGTTGACATACGCAGAGAAAGCTCTGGATATGATGAATGCAAGCAAGCATTGAACACTACAAGAGCAATGCAGAAATGTAGCTTACCATGGCAATACAATACAAAGAAAAAGAGGATGTGTGGCACTCCCAAGAAGTGCCAAGACAGAAAGTATTTCTTTATGGAATATGTGACAGTGAATTAATGAATTCACCACATGAAAATTAGACAAACTCAAATAATTGGTGGAGTATATTTGCAGTGGATGTGGCCGTCTAATTTTGGTACACCAGAGTTAAGCAGAAGCCTCGCATAGTGCGGCACAATCTGGAAAAGGGGCTGAGGCAGAATGGATACATTGTTAGAGGGAGGAATATATTATAAGCAGATGAAGTTGGGGCAGGCTTTCATGGTGTCCAATCACATTAACTCCTCTCATCTCCTTTAAAAGCAGCAGACAGTTTCCTAATGGGCATGGAGCAGAGTCCAGACCAGGCCAGACCCTTTTAGAGGAAAGGTGTTTGATAATCCAGGGGGTGCAAAGAACTGAGACGCAATTATGCAGAATCCCGGATATAAATTTACAGCACCCAAAAATTATTTCCGAGGACCACTCAGTCTGAGTTGTTCATATGTATTCATAACTTTTCTGCAGTAGTTATTTAATTCAGTGGCAAAGCAGAGATAATGGAAGTCTGAAATTTGTGTGGTCATATTTGTTTTTTGTGGTTCAAACTCTAATTCTAATTATCATACTAGTATGAATTGTAAGGGTAAATCTGCTATTTTTTTGTATGTAAAGTTTCAGCTGATGTAGTAATCTGTTTGGGGTACTGAATGAGTACGGTGAATGATCCTGCAGTTGAACTTGCATTGCTGGTAGTTAACACACCATTTAACGACCACCATTGCTGATGAATCGACTCAGGTACACAAGTTTACACAGTTTTATTCATGTTTAGCAAAATCTAGTTCGCTGACCTTGAAGTAGCGACAGCGACCCAATGAAACGCACCGTTACATTGAGTAAACTTGGGGATTTCTTTAGGTTTGAACATTGTTTGAGACATTTGAGACAATGTAAGTACACAACTTAACAAACAATGTAACAAAGGCTCTGCCATTTTTAGACATTTGACTGCAGGATTGCTATATGTTTTTATCCTTAAACAAATATCTTTATGTGTTTTCAGAAATAACTGGTAATAGCTGGTACCAGTTGTGGATTTGCTTGAATCCATTTTTGGATTTGTTTAATATCCAAACAAGACACGTAATGGTGTTCTATTTTTTCATGTATTCATTCAGCTATTAAGGGCTTTCATACATTTATCACATTGCATGCATGTGTGGTTATGGTAGGGTGAAAAATGAAGATTACCAAACCACAACCAAACCCCCCGATACACAACCCACAGTGATTATATTTTATCACTGCTCAATGAGATAACAAATGAACCGAAGCCTAATTGGACCAAGTGGTGGTATGCCACTGCAGTATTTACAAAACCTCTGGCCGCCTCTCATCTCCTGGTTTTTGGCACAGCTGCGGTGGAGAGTCGCAGCCTGCCCTCTAATGTGCCGTGGTAAAAATGGACATTTGCGTTTGGTTGTAATAAATGTGCGTAGTGAATAAGCCCTTCCATATAAATATGCATCTTCTACCACAGCACATCTGCGCAGCCTTAACATCCTCATAAATGTACTGTATGTTCATCCGTCAGAGGAGCGCAAACAGAGGGAAATGTCAAAGAGCAAAAGATAGATGTGGTAGTAGGTGTACAGGTGTGACAATAACATCACATTTCGATCGTAACACTGTTGATGTCGTAATAACTTCTGCGGATAAATATCACAGACATTGCCGGTTTGTTTCATTTTAGGGTCAAGCTGCCAGCCAACAGCCACCTGTAAATACTGTAAGATATTGTAATGAGCTTTAGAAAGTCATTCATTTCTCAGCAGAGGACTGCTAACAGCTTGAAACATATGGAGGGAAAATCGCAAACCAGTGTTGCTGGCAATTCAGCAGTGATTATTAAGGAACACCTGTTTGGCTGGCTGGCAAGGCGACTCCGGGTCCCGCTGAATAGCAGCAGGCTAATGAAGGTCTCCTCTGCTTAATTGTTTGGGCTATAAATAGTGACGGATAGAGGGATAGAGCGCTGCACCACTCTCATCCATTTTTTCCGCCATACATAACGTGAATGTGCTACGGGCAGAGGAGGCGATTGTGTAATTACCAAAATTAGCAATTACGAAAGAGTCATTAAGAGTAAACCGTACAATTTTTACCTCGGCGAAAGGATGGATGCACAGAGTAAGGGTTGCCTTTTAAAGTATGAGGCGGAGCAATAATCAATAAACATCTTCGGCGTAAGGTATATTAAAGTGCCATTATAACGGCTAAAGTTGCATTGGATGATAAAGGTGAACGGCAGCTTTTAGATTGCAGCAAAGCCTCGTCGAGGTTTTTTCCTCATCAGCAATTCAAATCATGGCCAAAGTGATTTCTTCTTGCTTTGGCCCACGCAGTCCCCAGCTCACACATTGCCGTTGCTCCGGCAGAACCTCATTTTATGGAAAATTAAATGCAGAACACATCACTAATTGCAACATTACCCACAACTATATCTCCAGAATGACTCTTTGACAGGAGAACTCGATGAGAATAAAGCGGGATCGTCTGATTTTCAGTTAAATAGCGTTTGAAGCATTGCCACTGCAGCGTGCGCCCTGCTGTTCAGGGGTCACCTTCATTGATGCCGTTCAAATGAGTTTGTCTGGCAGTGTTTTCCAGGTCAACCCTTCGGAGAGAGAGAGAGAGAGAGAGAGAGGGGGGCGGTAACTTCTGCAAGCTTAAAAGTTTCACAGCAAGCATGAAAAGAATTACATCACTGCAATGTTGTTTTGTGGAGGCAAGCGGAGAAACAATAAAGCTAAAATTGATTTTGTTTCTTGAATTACTTTCATGGCACTGACTTCTGAAAATTGAAATGTTCTTGGATCAAAAACGCCTCAACCAAAATAACTTCAAGAACGACTGTTCTCCTCAGGGATCAAATGGTGCACAAAGAAATCTCTTCATTATAAATCCTTCAGTGTATATCCTTTGTTGTAAATTGCCGCACATTCATACAATAGAGTACACAGACTAAACACTTATTTAAGGGAGGTAAGACAAATGGAGTCAAGGTTTGGTTATCAGGGTCGACAACCTTCTAGCTGGGAGAGAGAAAATCCAGAAGATTAACTGCAACTCAGGCCGAAAATACAAAAAAGAAAAAAAGAGAGAGAGAGATTGCGTCGTGAGGGTCCATCAGGGCTTCAGCCGCAAGAGCGCTTTAATGTCACCTTGCCTGTGCTTGAGCTCCGTAGTGAGGCAACCAGCGTGGCCCACGGTACCGCGAGGAAGCACGATTATTATAATTTATGCAGGGTCTGCATTTGGATTGGGGCCAATTGCCCACTGATTCACTAGGAACCTCCACCGGTGTCACAGATGACTGCACTACAGATGAATATGCAACCACTTTACTAATCACGGTCATATCCATTAGATCACAGATACTGCACTGATAAACTCGAGCTTTTACCCGATGGAGTTTGCATTCAGAACGCCGTACGTTCGTACTTGTCTAATCTTTATTTCATTAACAGACAAAAGTAGATGACAGATGTTGTGTCATCGGATACCGGAGGCTACTCACCGTGGAAACTGTGTTGGAAGTAAATAATATAGGACAGCTTTTGGCCCAGCGAATGTCAGTTCAGCCAAATAATGTAACTGACAACAGTTTGGGGAATTTTTAATCGGGTAGGAAATGTTGTCAAGCAGAGACAATAAGTTCAACACGGTTCTTTGTTTACACATATTCTAAAATATGAGATAATTATTCTAACCAAGCCATGGTAGTGATTTTTCCTCATGCTTTGACTTATAAAAGCCACAAACCGGATGTTATATGGGGTCTTTTGTGTTTCAGATTGCTATTTGCAGCTTCTTAAAAAAAAAGAAAATAGTTTAATGTATAACAACACAAATCATAGCAGCCACCATGTTTCCATGAGTCGATTCTGTCACTGTTTGACAGCCTGTCAGCTGAGAAGAAAGACAAGTGCGACAGATTCAAACTCTCTGCTGGTCTCAGTCTACTTTCGGTTCTAAAACGAAACTGTGTGCAGAAGTTAAACAACAGAGGAACAGAGTGAATCATACTGCATACATTACTGACGTCAGCCGTGACACCCGGCTGATCCAACCGCGAGAGCTAATTCCAAATTGATTGTTAAAGAAGACAATACAGACTTATGAATTCTCTGCTGGATACCTATTGAGGCCAAGCCGGCTGTCTTGCCTGAAGCAACTGAGCGTGTGCGAACAATGTCGTAATCCTGGGTGGATTTCTTTTCTTCTTTCTTTTTTTTTTTTTTTTCATGCTGTGCCTTTACAATCTCTGTTTCTATAGAGGAAGTGGCACATTTAATTATTTCAAGTTACTGTACATAGCTTTGGGAGTAAAACTAAAGTTGCAGATTATGTCAATAATAAAAGAATTATAAGGTGTTTTTGTGATGATGGTGACGTTGCTTACGTAAGCAGAAAAGCTCCTCTGTCATAGTTTAACTGTGGGATTATCAGCTGACCTCGTCTACGGTTTGAGTTCATGTTAACAGCTGCCTTTTGTTGTGTTAAAGTTCATTCCAAGCCAATTTTTCTGTTAAAAATAGATCTTTTTCGGGGAGTTCTGGTGGATTAGAATCACCATACAACTGTGAGCTTCCTGTTTTAACTTTGACTGACCTTTATTCCTTTCTCCCTTTAAATGTCCCGTCACTCTCTCCTGTTGATGTAGGCATGATATTGATTCAGGGGGTCAACCTTCTCCCACGTATCATCCGAGGCCACCGCCGATGTTTTGAAATGTAACGTCTTTCAACTTTCGAAAGATGCACTTGGAAAGTTCAAGGGACTTATGTTTCATGCACGAAAACAAAATCGAGCAGCGGCGGAACGAAATGAAGACTCTTCTCCTGTCGCTGCGACATCTACTAAATATGAAACGCGCACAATCAAAAACACACACACGGCGAAGCACATGACTAAAGGATGCCATGCCTTCCAATGCTGTTTTGTGTCAGACCTGACCCTGAACACTTGTCTTCGTCTCAGGCTCTTGGTGTTGTATTATGCATGCGTTTTAAACATGCAGGGCCGTGTGAAGCCAGGCTGCATTTTCCTTTGATGTTCTCGTGTTCTGTCTCCAGATGCAGGCGTACTACTACCCCGAGATACAGATACGAGGCACATCCATACTTAATGGTGTAAATAACACTCACCATCGCATTTTTACAGCTGTTTCATTACTATCTTTGGCGATAAACACAACGAAGAACAAACAGCAGCCTAAACAGGATCGCATTATCAAAAAACAACAATGAAATTGAGTTTTCAGTCTTCCTCTGCAGACTCCAATATTTGTTCTATACAGGACCATCATGATGATGTGGATAATCCCCACTGTGAAAGACAGTGTTCACACAGAAATAAGAAGCAAATCTGATGCAGTGTATCTAGATTATCTGCATAAAGGAGGGCAAAGGTAATGACAGATGCAGGCAGGTAAACTTCCGTCCTTAGTCACTCACTGTGTGTGTGTTTGTGTGTGTGCATCGGCCGTTGCCATGTTAAGGAGTTGCTGGCAGGCCGTGGGAGTCAGCCGCGGATTTAAAAATGGCCTCTGCCTCCTCGTCGAGCCCCCCTGTCAAACGCAAGAGTTTGCAAAACTACCGCGAAGACGAGGGAGCCAAATATTTCTGGCTTCTGTGTGGGAGAGAATAAACACATGGAAAATTGCAAAGTGTGCCACGGGGTATGTTCTGTCACCCGTGGAGGAGTATGTGATGTTAAGCAAAATGCCTCCGGGAAGTAAAAACACCACACTCCAAACATAAGGGGTCCAGAGCACACATTTTGCAATGCTCTAATGCTGATGCAGTGATTAGATGATGCTTGTGTGTTTTTTGAGAATTACCTTTCGAGCTGTGGATGTCATTATCATTTTCCAAGTATACTTCAGGGCCTATAACCACAAATACTACTGCTAGTTATAATTTCTATGGCTTCCATCTGTCATTATAACTTTTATCTTATACAATTTTAATTGTTTTATAGATACAATAGTGTTTTATTTTAACAGACATTTGATAAAAGGCTCAATTCAATTCATTTTGCATGTTTCCTCTAAAATTTTGAGCCTCAAAAATGTCAGAAATTTGAAATTCTAGACACGTGTCTGACTTCTCCTCTGCATCCTCTGACTGATATCACTCCCGTCTGTGTACATGCTACCCTGTTTGAATACGCATGTGTTGAGTGAGAGAAACAAAGATGCAGAAAGGGGGATGAGCATGCACAGTACATAGCTGCTAAAACCTTGACTAATGAAGCTTTAATCTGCACCCATTTCCACACTGAATTTACAGCCAGACCCACTCCAGGGAATCCAAGGGGAGTTTCACTGCTCAGCCAAAAAACGGCCTCCCTTGCATCATCATAAACACATGAACTGAATTTAAAAATAGAAACGCTTCATTCATTTTAAAAGTTTTTATTACTTAGCGTGATTTAGTTTGCACTTCGGTTTGTAATGTGTTAGGATTTCCAAATACTGTTCAGGCGCATTGGTGTCAATTGCAAATACTGGGCTTGTAGGCATATTATAAGGGTTAGGGTCATTTTCAAACAACAATACAAGGAATTAAAGAAGACATATTATGCTTTTTAGTTTTTTTTTTCCCTTTCCTTTGGTGATTTAGCAAGGTCTTGAAAGTTACAAATGTGAAAGTCAAACAGAAGCTCCTCTCTCTCGCTCCTGAAACGCCTCGTCAGTAGTTCCAGCCTTTAATTCCGTGACATTGTGACATCAAACTACAACGACATATCACATGTTTGCATAATTTATGCCTAGCGGTTAGTTTAGCATGTAAAAATAGCACGTGTTTAGCACAGCTGCTCTGTTGTAAGCAGTGCTGGCTCAGGCGTGTGTGAGCTGACCAATCAGAGCAGAATGGGGTCCTTAAAGAGACAGGAGCTAAAAGAGAGCATTTCAGACAGAGGGGGAACACAGTGCTGCTACACTGGACTGTATGATGAGACTGAAAACTTATTGTAGTAGTAATATAAACCTTATAAATAATATAAACCTAAAGGTAAGCATGGTAAGTCTCCTTTCAACAGTCAGTGTGTAGAGGAATATGAATCCGTCCTCACCTGGTATCATTATGTTAATAGCATCTAAATCAAATTGAACGTGAATATTTCATTGAATCGTTGTGTCGTTGTCAGTATTGCACCACAGGATCACTGGACTCCGCCAATATATTGGTAGCTCAGGCAAGATCAGTTCAATCATAGACAAACCACACCAAATCTATATGGTTCTAAAAAGGAAAAAGAAGCAAGTCTACATCGCAAAAAACATAAAGTGCTTCCCAGGATCCATTAACTCTGTTGCTGTAAAATGCACAGAACCTCATTCAATCCAGTAATTAAAGCGGCAGTGCTGAACTGGCAGCACCTATTGACTAGAAAAAGGTTGTGAGGATCTGTCCCGTCTATAGGAGTGGAATAATGCCGCTCTTTCTTTTTTTCCCACCTAACAATCACCCACATCTTTTCTCCTCCGCTGCCTCCTCCTCCTCCTCCTCCTCCTCCTCCATCATCCTTCCTGCAAGTTATGAATAATCTGGGGTTTGACATTTGGGACTCCTGATACGGAGAGTTAATTAACTTACTGTAGGTGTTGTTGTGATGATCCTCTGCTTGTTGTGCCTGTACCTGCACCATTGTCTTTAGCACCCCAGACGGTGAGTGATCGTGACACCCCTGCTGCCTGCAGGGAAAGACGTCAAGGCCAAGTGATGAAGGGTTGCTTAAAGTTTTGGCCGGGAAGCTCTCTCCCCATCCGTGACACCCGGCCTGTTTCCTTGCGCCTGAGATAGAACTGTGCGACTCGGTGACCTGCACTTATTTTTCACCTAATCCTCTGACATCCCAAATAGAGTAATGTGCGGATGAAACACTCTGTCGCCCCATTCTGCCTCCTCATTCTGTGGCAGCGGCCGTGTCAGCGCAGACGGCAGACAGCAGGTGTTGTGATACTGACCCAGGCTACACTGCGATGACAGAGGTTTCGACGACGTCTCATGAATAAACCATCCGATGATTAATTTGAAGGAAAAAAAAAAGTTCATGCTACGACTTGTTTGGCTGCGCTGCTGCAAAAATACCAGGGAAAAACACAAGCATTACACACACAGTTTTGTAGTCACAGACAGGAAACAGGGCCAATCACTGCTGCAGCAATCACAGATGCTGTCAGAGTCCCAGCTCTGCACTTTTTAAGTGTCTGGCTTGCCTGTCTCAAACTAGCTAGCACCATGGACAGTTCCCTCACTGCTGACAGTCAGGACCTTGGATGGCCCCACAACTCATGCTCCAGACAACGTTAACACTAAAGCCGGGTACACACTGTACATTTTTTAAACCTTTTACATCGTGGGAACTCACACTGTGCCTTTCTGCACAGCCAGAACCCGTGACTTTCATAGTCCCATTGTACGGATCAATTGATCGAACACTGAACCCCTGGTAAGTTTTTTCTCCGTTGATATCCGTCGTATACAAACGAGATCAGAACATCCTCAATATTGGACAAACGCCAGAAAAGCTGCATTATTTTGTGCAAATATACAATGAATGGAGAATTAGAAGACCAAAAGAAAGATATGAAGTGAAAGATGCAGTTTCAGTCACGACAAAAGTTTTAAAACAGTGTTGAAAATATAACCTCAGTAATATTAGAACAAGTCGAAAACAACGGCTTGACAGATGCCTTGTGGGAAATCACACCCTGGATCTGGTCTTGGGCACAAAATGTACAGAATCTGCCCGACTAAAACACAAACCTTTGACAATTCTATGGACAGTTAAATAAGATGGAAGGGATTATTATTATCATTGTTGTTGTTGTTGTTATTATATAATTAATTCTTTACTCTAGTTTTGCTTGAAAGCCATGTGCCTTTTTAAATCCATACCACTAATATATATTGTTACTGGTACTGAGGCAGTAAAAGCAACACAGTTACCACACAATCAGCTTTAAAGTTGTTTTTCTCTATTTTTTCCATAACAATATATTGTGTAGTAGCCTATTCTCCTTACTTTTGATTCATTTTGCTTCGATGAGTACGTTGGTACATTCTGGTTTTCTGAATTGTTGAAGAAAGATGGAGAACTGATCGTGGACAGTGTATCAGGGAGTTTTAGTTCATTTACGGAGGCGTGATTTTGTTTGCCCTCACCACCGTGGAAGTCCAGCTGTGTCAAAGCCTTTGAAAACTAGCATTGCACTTAATTGCACATCTCCGCGGAGGCCCCAACAGTCCCCTTTTGCACTTTTTCACCCAGATCCATGCATTAAAAAAAAAGCCCTATCTAACAGTAGTTAAAGAAAGACCGAAAGCACCAAAAGTTGAAGGGGTCTATTCTGGGCTGAGACCGATCCTCCATCCACTATGTTTTTGGGGTGATTATGCTGAAAAGGAAACCAACAAAGAAATGGAAATGGATGAAAGCATAACCCCCTTTGGCAGCGTTAATAAGAATGATGGTTGCACCGTATTTCCATGATCACAGGGAGAACAAACAGTGCTGCGAGGATGGTACGGCTATTTTTGACGGCCTGTATTGGTCGGACCTTGTAGAGGCATCCTGACTGGCTGCACCAGTACTGATGTAAATGTTGGTGTACAGAACCAGAACCAGGGATACGATCTATAACTTTCATTAACAGCAGTGCATACGTTTATTGGAGGACGCACAGGAGAACATCTTGATGTCTGACGGAGTGTCTTCCAGTCTCGCAAGTGTGTAGAAATACTTTGTAGATAGTTTGAAGCATCAGCCATGGAGTGGTCAGTATTTATATAACAGGGTTAGGGTTAAAAAAAGAGAATTGTGTTGCAAGAACTAATGATAATAATAAGAAAAAGAAAGCAACTCTAAAGGTGTCATCATTGACTGACTCTGTCCTGTATGTCTTCAGTCCCCGTGGCGAGCCAGGATGAGTTTCTTCCCCTTTTCTAAAAACCTGCTGAGACATACAGGCTGCCCTGAGTCTGTTCTCAGTCTACGCCTGCTATCTGTCCCGTTCATTATCCCCTGCATGACTTATATAGTATAGAATTCCCCATTTAACGGTGCCCGTGGCCCAGAACCTACTGCATTTTGAATGGAAACAAAATGGGGGGCCCCACACTGGAATATGAACGGCATACATTTTGTATTCAACTTTGGCAAGCTCAGGTCCGCGCTCATTACGGCCTGTCGCCTGTCCAAAAACTGTTTTAAGGCAAAAAAGCACAAGGCTCACAAACAGTTCAGAGAAACAGACGGACGTACGCACGACACCCTGCGTTCATATACTCGCATGTGATTTATTTATCCGAGCAAATTGTGACAAAACACATTCTGCATTTCTTTTCTCTCCAGGCGTTAAAAAAATGGAGGTAATGGGATAATGTAATGAGGTCATTTCCTTTTTCCTCTCTGCGAAACAGACTGGATCTGTTGTTTTAAACAAAGACAGTGATATGACTGTGTAAGTGAGCCCGGAGCACACCTGTATGTGGGTCAGCATATTCTCTCTCGACTCTCCCGGCCCTGGTTCCATATAGGAGTCGTGGCTGGAAAATTCACTTTTCAGATGTAGTGTTGTTTGTTCTTCTTCTTCTTCTTTTTTTTTTTTTAACCCATACACATAAAGTATTTCAGCCACTTTCCATTCGCCAACACGGTGCAGGATTTGTGATTTATGTGCCATCCGCTGCACACCAGCTGACGCAAGGTCAACTGAGAAAGCATGAATGTTTGGAGCTTTTTTTTTTTTTATATATATACACGTCAGCTGGAGGAAATGTGCCCAAGTCCAGAAAAGAGAAAAATACATTTTGCGTGTGGTTGTATGTACAGTATGTTTTCTGTTTTAATGAAGCGCCTCGAGCTGAATGTGCCAGTCAAAGTCAGTCTGAATTAGGACATTTAGTAATGAAGCAGACATATTTTAAGTATTTATTACGAGTATTTATTCCTCGTGAGTCCGACAGTGTTTTGCAGCTGTTAACCAAACCGTGCATTTTAAAGTAGTCCGCTGTGGACAAATACTGGCGGATGAGTCGGCGGCTCTGGTGCGTTGTGTGAGATTATCCGTGATTATAAAATGATTTTAAATGACTGTTATCAAATGATTTTGGAATATTGCTTCAAGTGACAGAATAATTAATAAAAGAAAGAGCATTTCTCCTCATTCCCTTGGCAAACTCTACGCATGACTTGTAATTTTATGCAATTTCTTTCAGATCCGTTCTTGTTACAGAGGCTGTTGTGTACGTGGAGTGATGGCTCTTCATTTAGTACCACATCCAGCTTATATAATCCATTCAAATCTATACTTTACTTAACATGCATTATTCTAAAATGACCCTTTCTGCATTCTACGTGTGGTACTTTAAGGATATATTGATGCAAATACTTTTGTACGTTTACTAAAGTAAGAGTTTGAACGCTAAGAGTTTTACTTGAGTATTTTTACACTGTGGTATTTTTACTTTCACTCAAGTGAAAGATCTGAGTATCTGACTTCCTCCACCGCTGTGTACCTGGAGCCGGAGGGGAGGCTGTAGATGCTGCAGCAGCAACGGTTTCAGCCGAGGCGCTGGTTCGTTCATGTGCAGACTTTTTTTCTAACTGCACTGTTGAATGTACAATGTTAATATGCCCTTTAAGGTTGTCCGTAGACCCTGCACCATGTGATATTTTACAAATGCTGCTTCGTTTGGCCGCCTTGTTGCTGGACCCTACACTCGAGGGTTACAGTGCAACATACAAACATCGCCGTCGCACCATGCATGGCTCTTGTTACTGAGTGATACATGTCGATCGTATTGATTATATTACAGAAAGAAAGAGAAAGAAACCGGCTGTCAGATGGGAGCCAGCTCCTATCATTTACTTAAGGGGCTGACTGGTTCACGACCAACATATCACTAGTTATGAAATGGCAAATAAGTTAAATGACCATGTCGGTGTGAGATGGATTCTAAAAATTCTTCTTTCCTCTTTTCCGTTCTGAAACCCTTTCCTTTTTTTTGGTTATTTTTTTGACAGCTGACATAAACAGGAAACATGGGGAGTAAGCAAGGGGGGGTGATTTGCGGCGAAGGTCCTGGCTGCATCGAACAGGACACGTTGTTATCACACTATCACACAGTATGAATCTTAGATCACTCGGCCATAAGGATGTCACATACTGTAGGTGTTGAAATCTGAAGTGCTGTTGCCCCTAGAATATGCTATTTGTGTCTGAAACTGTCTGCCAGCTCTGAATGCATTACCACCTTGTCCGTTAAAGCCTGTATGTATAATTTTTGCCTTAATTTATTGGCATGATAACACATTTCATTGCCTGATATTACTGATTAAACTATTCCTCTTATTTCCTCTAAATAAGGTTAGTAAAACACCTGTATTTTGTTTGATTTATGCCTACAAAGGACTTCAGATATAATATTTAATGATGCTTGGATTATGAAATAATAAGATCTTCTGTGTGGAGTGTGTGTGTGTGTGTGTGTGTGTAATTTCACACCTGGAGCAGACAGACATGAGCGGTGGACCAGTGGGTGATGTTTGGGAAATGCAGCAGCAATATCCAGCCGGCCGAAATGTCAGCAACAGGCAGCAACACAATACTCCCACATATCGGCGCTGATCCCAGTGGGCAATGTAATAGGGCTGCGACATTTAGAAAACAATGCCAGAGAATATCAAGCGACCGAGATGCGCTGGTTAGATCCGACGTGTAACTTTGGTCACACTTGTTCTTTCGCCCGGAGAAACGCCGCCGTGCGATGGCACTTTAATTATCGCTGTCGTGAGCGAAGCTCTCAATTGGAGAAAGACACATTTCTGCCCGGTTTGTGTGTTTTCCATAGGGACGGAGAGTTTTTGTTCTCCTGTCTGCCTGTAATAGGACGCACAAAAGCGCCATCAAGAGTGAGGAATATTCATATGACAGTGATGAATGACTTGTTTTAGAGCGTGAATAGCTCTTGACTCCGCAGAATACTGGCGTGCCCATATAAGGGGGGGCCCGATCATGTGGCATGTAATTGCTTTGGTGAGAGACAGACATAATTGCAGCTAATTATTTGCAGGATTTTGATGAAAACAAGTGTTTCCTAAACAGAGGGGAGCACTTTTTTAGACCGCTGCGACGGTGCGCTCGCGGTATGTTTCCAGCTGGTCGCAGAGGAGCCATCCCACCAGCCGGTGCGTTCATGAGACGCTGACTCTGGGCGTCTATATACAAGTCAGCATATTCATGCACATAATATAGTTTGGGATATTAGAGACACAAGAAAGCGACCATACATGAAAAAGAACCTGGAGTCACCATTAGTGGCTTGGCTTTGCCTGCCAACATTATTGATGGCAGACCGAATGTCTCCAAGGCTTCACGCTCCCATGTGCAGCAGAATGAGACACACGGAAAATATTTCTGTTTATCAGTCAGCACAGCTAGCCACAATAAAAGGAATTCAGTAACGTACTGTACATAAATGTCATGCCGCAGTGCCCCCCCCCGCCGCCTCGTCCCGATTGCTTCCACCTGTGCTGTCCCCTGTTGTCCCTTTTGACAGAGGAGGCTTGACAGATAGATCGCAAAGATGCACAATCATTGCATGGTAGGGACTGGGATGGAGTGCGCCCATTATTCTAAAGCAAAGCTGTCTGGCGGGGCAAGGCCTGCGCGCCACATGGTGCCGTGATAGATGGGGACCATTAATCAAGGCAGGACGGGGCCCTGAGATTGATGTGCAGAAATTCAAATGCTCAAGCAGCATTTGGAAGATTAAGGCTGTGTGGGCAAGGTTAGGAGCGCTACCTTTCTGTGGAGAAACAGGTGTGGTGGCGGTGGAACCAGTGCCCAGCGGTGTCATGGGATGGGCCTATGGGGGATGCTCAGCCCTCTAACCGTGCTGCGTTCAATGTTCTTTTTCCCATAAGGCCCCCTCATGTTTTATATTGAATCAAATGTCCTACATTTGTCATTGTCCCGGTGACATTCTGTTCTTCTCCATGTTGAAGTCTTTTTGGGAGCAATTGGGACCCCATTTTTACCTTAAAGGTGCGATATGCACACAATTATAGTTTAAAACTTTCCAAAATTAATAATATATATTAACAGAATGTGAAGAAATAACAGGTTTGACGATATGTAAAAAATGTATACATATGAGGTGTATCTATTGTACTGACGTTAGCATGCTAACTGCCAACACTCCCACAGTTGTCCAGCTAGCTAACCGAGCTAACGAGGTAACAGCAATCACAATCACGGACGTGTAAACAGAACACAGTTAGCAGTGGTGATTTATGAATTAAAGAGGCACACTGCACCTTTAAGCTCAAACACAATACCCATCTCCTCTTCACATGATGCATTAAAGGCGTTCAGAATACAATATGTAATCGAGTGTCTGGCACGATCACGCAACGTTTAAAATATCAAAGAACAACCGATTCCTAATAGCTTTGTTCAATATTTGATTGTGATGAACTCGGCCCTTTTATCTCGCTTTGTAAAAAAACACACAGCAAAATGCTCCAGCTTTCAAAATGCACAAAAAAAGTGTATTTCAAATTAGCAGACTGATACTTACGACCCTCGCTGTGATCACAAGACTTACAGTACTGCGCTTGCAATTCTGCTTTGCCGACAAAGCATCCTGCTCTAAATAGGCTACAGAAATGGATAATGACTACGGGTGAACTTACTAGAAATAGTCGTTTGCACCCAGTTTTTCTGAGGTTCATTTGTATCTTAGTGGCAAACTACATTAGTGATAGCGACCTTCTGTTGCAAGAATTAACAGTTGTATTTGGTCATTATTCAAACACAAAGAACTCGCACACAGCAATATAAATGCACTTACAAAAAAAAAAAAAAAACTGTGTCACAGCTCTGGGTGTTTCCACAGAAAATTACTTTCCACCTTATGAGTGATCACAGCTGTCTCCTGACCGTGCAGTGATACCACTTATGTTTAAGTACATCTGGCAGTAATACTTTATTTTGGCATCGCTTTTGCTTTTTAAAAATGGTTAATCTGAATATGATAACTGCAGTCAGATGGTATGAATAAGCCAGCTAAGTAACATTAACTTGATGGCACACAGATGGGAACAGAATTTTCCGATGACAAAAAAAAAAATGCAAAATGTACATGGATACATCATAATCATTAAAAAGTCACACAGTGTTTACAGTGATTGGGAAACACAGAAGTGGCTGAATGGAATGGAACAAAAAACATTAATAAAATGGAGGAAAGTCAAGAGAGAAACCGAATCAGAGCGATCTAAATGTTAAACAAAGCAAAGTCGAACTCTTATTGCATTAAGGCTGTTTAAAGATCCTCTATCGCTGCTTCTAACTCATCGGGAACAGGAGCAAGAGATCTTTCGGCTTCGAGTCGTTTTGCAGCAGGTTGAGCAGGATGTGGAGGCAGAAAACCAAAACAGCACAACTGCCGATAGAAATTGAGCGTGCACTCGCAGTTGGGAGGTAAATCCATAAAGACCTTAAAGGTGAAAAAAAAAGAAACAAGCAGTTCCCCCAATAAGGTGTAATAGAGAGTGAAAGTGTTTCCACTGTGGCATTCATCGCTTCTGTAAGATACACTTTCACATTTCTTTAGATCACAAATTTAACAACAACTCCAAACTTTAGTCGCTCTCCTTTGAAAGATAAAACATGTTTACCATCTTATTACTTTATGTGAGGCAATGTCATATGGTTGTAGATTCAATACCTTGATATAAAGACAAACTATACACCACTGGCCAGAATGCCATGGTCAGGACAAAATGACCTCTTGGAGACTATTCTGTTTATATTACGTATGTAGTCTTCTCTGTTCTATATTCAACAAATGTACTGAGGAGCTTCTGTTGAAGAGCCTTTAGACCTTGGAGAAGGACTTGTTCATTCATCGAGGTGGGTGGCAGCATTCGTCAGTCGTGTTGTATTCACTTTTCTATGATGTGATTTGTTATAATAGCTGCCGTTACATTTGAAGGCTCACTGCTCTTACCGCTCGATGCTTCAGTTCCTTCACGTCATACAAAAAGTAAAAGGTTTAGCTCGCTGACAAAACGCTCCATAAACATGAGATCTCCTAACACACAGTTGCGTTTGTTTGAGTGTCCCACATGTCGGCGCGTTGCAGAGTCGGTTAGACAGCTTTCTGTGCTTTGTCTTTAGGCGCAGTGAGTCATACTGAAAAATACCTACAGCATTTTGTATTACTGCAAATGTAGAACTCCACAGTTTTTTTTTGTCGTTTCACTCTGCTGTACTATTTTTAGTGATCCATTATATAAGACACAAGGTGCAGCTGTAGTAGTATGTCCTTGTGACATTCAGCATTCAAGATTAATTCAATTCTCATTGTGCAATACAGTCTGTATCAAGACATTTCTGTTTGTAATTCCCTCAGCTGTATACAAACAACAAAATCAAAAACTATAAAGACTAACTGATAAATAATCTAGTCAGAGAAATAAACTATATATGACGGAGTGTTGAAGAAGCAGGTTGATCAGTGTTCCCAGTGTTACACGGTGGTCAGGCATACACCGATCACATTACAAGGCCACCATCGCCATCATTTTGTGATGGACACCACAATTACAAACTGCCATAGGCATCTGCTCCATGGAGCAGCGGGGCCAGCAGCAGAGTCGGAACACAGAAGCAGGAGTGAGGAGAGTTGTCCTTCAAGACGATGGCATGGGAATTGTGGTCAAAGTGAAAAGCAGAAGCGCTTGTTTGGCAATATTTCTTTTAAGCTGAACGTTTTGTCCACTGGAAGGGCGCCCTAAAGGGTGCTTCATTACATTTTGTTTCCTTTAGCCACCTTAACTTACCTTTACATGTAGAGCAGCTCCCTGGTCTTCACATTGAGCAGTATAATGTTCTCTGTGCACCACTCGGCAAGTTGTTGATTTCCTCCTGATATGAACCCCAATTTACTTTTGGTGGTGATGGGGCGCTGTGTGATGGCCGAAATCAATAAAAACTATTCAGACAAAGGTTTATGAACAACTCCTTTTGGCCTACAAGGGGCTGACCTTGTGCAATTTATGATGTTTACCCCACCGCTGTGTCAGGAGGTGAGGAAGGTCGGCGGTCTGGGATCTTCAAGCTTCAGATTGAGGTCGACGGGGTCATCAACGTTAAACAACCTGACCTGACCTCTTTGATTTGTAAGGAACTATTAAACTTGAGCATGATACATGCATATAATGTCAATTATGCAATGAACATATTCTAAATAGGCAAACCTTGACAGTAAATGAGCATCCTATATCGTGCTCGTCTTTTCTTGTCATTAGATTGTTAATTAATGCCTGTGGAATGCAGTCTAATTTGAGATTCATGGACGTAGGTGGTGGCTCTTAGAGAAAATAGTATGTGTGTAATGCATAATAGAAGGAATAGACGTGGATGTAGTCGATCATTACAAGTGCTCTGAATCAAGAAAATATACCAGGGGGATTCATTTTGTCACCTATGAAATGCTTAGGTCTCTAACATGTATGGTGATTCTGTATTTTTCTCTACACTCAGAAATATGGGTTCCAAAAGGGTTCTTCTACAAGGGCTGAGGTTCTACCTGGAACCATTTGCTTCTGAAAAACCCTTTCCCGACAGTTTTTCAAGGGTTCTTGGTAACACTAATGGTTCCAGTAAGAACTATTTTGATCCAGAGAACCCTTTTTTGGAGAAAGAGTTCTTCAGGGATTGTTGAAAGCATGGGTATAAGATCCTGTATGGGTTCTTTGTAGAACCTCTCATGGGGGGTTCTGGGTGGAACCTTACACACACAGTTCTAGGTATAACCCTTTTTGTTGGGCTCTAGGTAGAGCCCTCCAAAAGGGTTCCAGATTTGACAGCAGGTGGAGCCTTTATAAAAGGTTCTACCTCGAGCCAAAAAGGGTTCTCCTATGAGGACAAGCTGAAGAACCTTGTATGGTTCTACTTAGAACTTTTATTTCTAGGAGTGTGTGACCTGTGTTCATCAGACGTTTTATTGCTTTTCTTACGTGTTGGGCTCAGACATATTTAAAGTGTGACATCTAATTTTCTCTGCCACCATCTGACATCACGCATCCTCCGCAAATCAGCAGAGATGGCCGTGACTGTGCTGTTGCCCCGGTGATTTTCTGCTGTCAAATGTGTTAACAACCTGTTAGTAACACTTGAAACAGTCGCATGCATCGTGATGTCTCAAAAATCCTCAGGTCTGAAAACTTTTTGTGGAAAAAATGTCCGATGTTGGACGCCCCGAGCTGTAGTGACAATTTCTGATTCTAGTCAGCGCTGTGGATCACGGAATTGACTCATTTGCTGCCCTGTTGGTTGCCATCTGGAATTAAAAACCTGACCCACCTTCATTTCATGAAGCTTCTCATTATAATCTTTTCTCAGCGAGAGTATGTTATTAGCAAGTAATTAATTGCAAAGAGGATCTCATCTAGGTGCATCATGTCATGTGAATATGCTTATGTCAGACTTGCTTAAGTTAGCGGTAAATCATCATTGAGAGGTAACTCTGAGTATTTCTGCCATTTTTTTAAATGGAAATTTAATAAAATCCAGCGAGACATGGAGCGCAGCCCTGTCGGGGTACAGAGTGGCTGTCGTTTCCTTTAGTAAGAGAGTAAAAGCAGACATTGGTGTGAAAAAAAAAAAAAAAAAAAGGTGACATGCTGTAATTTTCAATGCTATTATTCACGTTACAATGAGAAATATTTGCACCTCCGGGTGAAAAAAAATATATAAATGTGTTAAACGTGCTTTAGGGGGACTTCAGTTGTGATTCTCATCCGGGCATCCAGCAAAAGGCAAGAAGTAATACAGTAGAGGCAATAAAGAACAAGATAACTATGAGAGACAGCTTGTGAATATGATTCAAAACCAGACCAGGGCCATATCCAAGCGGAGAGCAGTCATCTGGCTTTGAGAAAATGAAATACATCAAGAAAGCCCTGAAAAAAATCCAGCTTTATCATTTTTATATTGTTCCCATGACAAGAAAGACCTTCAGCAACTCTAAACCCATCCGCAGAAGCATCATCCCTGGCAATCTTTCCCCCGGGGAAGACTTAAGCCATTAGAGGAGAGGAAGGGAGAGGGAAAGATACAGAACGCTAGATAGAGGAAGAGGTTATGAAGTGAAAGCAGCCAGCACTTCTGATGAATATTTCCAATGGGAAAGTGCAAGTAGAGGTACAAACATCCATCTCTCACAAAAACAAGCCTGAGGGGACACGGAGAGGATAATGCTGTATCCACCGCAATGTTTATTTTCTGTTTTATTCACTGACTGTAATCTTAAACCTTAAAAAACAGGAAGCGGGAGCAGTGTGATCGGAAAGTCTCTGGGTGCGACTGAATCCTTATTTTATAGATACATAGCTAATTTTATGTTCTTTAAACTGTGATCTGTTCTTTCAGCTGATAATAATCTGGTAATTACCCTGTGAATATGTGGATTTAATGATCATATTGCAAACCGATATCCTAGTACTGCATAAATGTCATCCTCCTGTATCCACCAACACTTTCTGGCACCCAATTACACTTGTGAATGTTGAAAAAACTAGTGAATTGTTTGATATGCCAATTTGGTTAATCGTTTGGGTTATTAATCAAACAAAAATGCAAATATTTGCTGCTTTCCTCTATTGAATGTCAATTTAAATGTAATGTTTTAGGGTTTTGGCTAAAATATGTCACTTGAAATACCATCCTTTTTTTTTTTGTAATATTTTGTAGGCTAACCAATTCACTGATAAACTGACAAATTAATGAAATGAAAATATTCTTTAATGCAGCCCTAAAAGCCCAAACAGAACATGGTGAACGGATCAAACTCTGGTGATGCAAAGAGTCATTTCTGGAGTGGATGTAAGCAAACAGGTTTCAAAATATTCTAGTTTTGCAAACATTTTGTGAGAGAGAAAATGTTTTCAACACCTCAAGGATGCACACAATAGTTGTGATTTGAAACAGAGTGCAATGTTTGTTAACAAGCAATAGCTGGTTTCACGTCTGGTAGCCTGGACGGACAAACTCTGTGGTGAATCTGTAGCTGCAACACTGCAAAACCTTTGCCAAAGCCAATAAACCGGCAGTACTGCTAATTGCATTCATACTGTGGTTGAATTGTTGACAGTGAGGAAGATTTGCTTTTGTGCTGGTTTTAAAATGCAAAATCTTGTTAATTGCCAAACGCAGGCTGGCGGCGCGCTCTCTCCTTGGTGCTGGAGTCATGTTGAAATTGGCTTGCCCTTGATTATTGCCTTGCATGGCCGCTTGTTTCTCGGTGTTAAAAGGCCACTAACGCCGGGCTGCATGCGGCGGTTCTATGAATATTCTTCCTCACTCATTCGACTTTGGGTGCTGCAGATCACTGACGAATCCCTTCCCCATCTGGAGAAACTCAGGGCGGGAAGACAAACTGACAGTTCCAAATAAATTATTCTGATATCTTATGAGAAAATGATGAAACTCACTGTTGAGTCGCTACAAAAGAATGTATGTTGTTATATTGCTGAGTAGGCTACGCCACAAACTATAGGAGGTTGAAATATCTTTTTGAATCATTATTTATTCAGGGGAGTTTCGCTCAGACCGAGGCTTTCTTTTGCAGGAACACTCTAATCACATCACCACAGTTACACATTCACACCTGAAGGCAAAACTGTCCCCCAAAATCCAGTAGAGCTTCAGTAAAGTATTGAATCCAAAGCGCAGTACTCCATATCTATCAAAAAACTCCACTATTTGAAAGCGAGACACCATAAAAGTGCAACACTGGGTTAACTGGGCAAACTCCGACCCACTGACACCTCATTTGACCTATTAGGAGCTTCTATGCCTGCCCTGTGGCCTGAAACAGCCAACAGGTGATTTCCTCTCTCTCCTGAGACACTTTAATGACATTCATGCAATCCGTACTTGGGCCATGTAAGACTATAAGATAAGGACTCATTGTATTTTCCAGCTAATAGGGGCAGTTACAAGTCACATTGAGAAATTCAGGCGAGAAAAAATATATAAATAATTTGATGTGTTCAAACTCCTATAGATCAATGACAGAAGCACTTACAGAGCTTCTGGCTGTTGAGGCAACATATTGGTCTGTAACCTTTCAGAAGAGCCCCGAACCGTGCTTGAACTCCGAATGGTTCAACAACAGCTTGGGATTCACTTTGGGCTGGACTGGGATCATTTTACGTACATTTTCAGGGGTGGTAATTTAAGAAGTGCAGTCATTTCTGCTCAGTGTTATTTACTAAACTGTATTCAAACAGAGATATTAGGAATATACACAGGAATGAAAATGATAAAGTTTGAACAAGTGATTTGTAATATATATATATATTTGACTCATTGAACTCATGCACGTCTAGATTTTACACGTTGCATGATTTAGCATTCATTCTCCGAGACACAAAAAATACATTTCCCAAAATGGAGCTGAACACTTTACAAAGACTGACAGGATGTTGAACGGCTATAGTTCAGGATGAGCGGAAACATTACATAATTAGCCCACACCCGGGCCATGAATTTGTAAGCCTCGTTATTGTCCTCCGTTTACGACCGCGGTGATAGAGCGGACACGTCTCTCTAAACTCGCGGGCCGTGCACTCGGCCACAGTCGCTCTCCTTTATGAGATCTGTACCATTACCCGATGCGCCGGACCACTTCTAAGAAAGACAGCCTCAGCTCCGTTTGAAAGTGGGCCACCTTTTCATCAGGCCTCGCTTTGACCCCGTTGTGCTCTCTCAGCAGTATCTAGTTAGTCCAAATTCCCTTCTCTTTGTCTCACCGTCTTCTGCCCACATCCGTAGAAAGTAAACAATGCAGCATCGCAATGAGAAATGGCAAGCGGGGAGAAAGAGAAGGGATGAGACCTCAGAGACTGTAACCCCCGTGCTCCCTCCCTCTCCCGCTTTATTTCTGTGTGCAAGTGAGAACAAGTGGACTGCCAAAGGGAGAGAGGTACCAAAAATTGCTTCTCTTGAATGCACTTCTACGCCTTTATTGCTTCCTGTAATTGCTTCTCGGAGAGGTAACTGGTCTTCTCTTGTTCATTTTTTTTTTTTTTTTTTTCCTGCTGTTGAGGGAGTGTAACCCGCAAACATTGAGCAAACCGCACCTGAGTCATGAATCTTATTTGGAAAACAAGTCAGTGTTGAATGCATGCAACATGAAACCGATACCGAGTCTGAATGGGCACGCAAATTCTAAATGTCACATACTTTCTAGATGGATACACCGCTTTTTTTTTCCCACAAAATCATTTTTCAAAAAAAGGGCATGCCACAGGAGTCGTCAGTGCTTAACAGTGGTGGACTACAGGGGGGAGGAGGGCAACTGCCCCTTCTGGTGCCCCCATGTTGGAAAAAAAACACCATGCAAGTGCCTTCTTGGATGGTAGATAAATATGATAAATTCCCTCCTAAGTTGCCCTTCCAGCGGACAGGATGTGGTCCTCTTTTCACTGTAAATGCATCACGGCTTCTTGCGTGCTGGTGCCCCACCACATACAGCCGGTGCCCTTTTAATTTGCCCCTCGAACATCCTGCGTCCGCCACTGGTGCTTGATGTGAATAACACTGTACTCCGACTTCTCGCAGATCCCTACGTCCTCCACCTCTGCTCCGGTCTCGCTCCCGTATTTTAAATGTTAAACGTGCAGCTTTGTGCTGAAAGAGAATACGGGAGCAGATCATGGTAATAGGACGGACTGCGGCTAACGTCTTCTGAAAGATACATAAGGTCATGCATGTACACCCGGTTTATATTCTTTGTTATCTTTGTGCGCCTGTGTGTGTGTGTGTGTGTGTGTGGTGTGTTGATGGAGCAAAGCACTAGCGCTGCGAGGGTTAGGAGTTTAATCCCTATTGGGAGCGACGATGCTAATGATGCATGCACTCACTGCATGATGAATGCAATGGAACTTTAACGGGGAGCGAGCGTGCGGTGGCATACGTTAAATAGCTAATTTAAGAGGAAATGGAGGTAAGCCCGAGCAGAATGGCTTCATCCTCGTCTCCAGGTGTTCAATAAGGAGGTTTTGTAGAACACACTGATATCCAGGGATTAGAGATTACTGTCACTACAGTGGATTTCCTTTCGGTTGCATACGAGAGGCAGCAGCAGCAGCAGACGATGACTATATGAGGTCAGAGCAGATATGCGGAAAAACAGGAAAAAACAGAGGGGCGGGCGGGTGGGAGAGGAGGGGGATGTCAAATAGTTTGTGTGTGTTTGAGAAAGGCCAAACACCATACAGTCAAATAAAGGTGCACTCATGCAAATGTATATTTAAAATGCCATGCCTTCTTTTTTTGGAGATGCAGCAAGATTACCTGCCATCGTCATCCTGCATTGTAACAACACAATATCAAACATGCATAAAAAAGACAAGTCCAACAACTCGTGCAGCATTATAAGCATAGTAATAAGTGTCTGGGACTCAGGTATCGGCCATTCAGACAGTCGAGGATTCTTTTTTTCTCATGTTCTTGCAAAACATTTTGAGATTAATGACATAGTTAAAGGCAAATGCAGACAGTGAAGCGCATTAAACGTCGCCCGGAGCTGATTTTCATCCATATTCTTACGGAGTAAACAGAGTCCGCTTTGTCATTGAGGAGTGAAAAATGCAGCACCAGTGTCGAGGTCCACTCCTGCATATCTATCTTATATTAGCTCAGTGGTATTTGATACATCATGCATGAATTAATAATTCTGACCTTTAATTACAGTCCTCTAAATTACCCGCTATCAAGATTTAGGCCTTCCCTGGAAGCCATCAGCTGATGCACTTGGCATTGCAGTCCGCGTGTGAACTTTCCCGCCTTTGCAGCCAAATTAACAGCGGTGGCAGGTTGGTGTTTTTAAGGGCATCGATTCATTTATGTGTTTTTGAGCATTATTCATCGATTTAGTGTCTATAAAACATACATCACTGTGCAAATCTGCATCGCTTTATCTTATTCATTATAGATTAAAAAACTGTGAAACAGATATTTCAATGTCAGCGATATCTACCGAAGCACTCATGCATATTTATCCATGTTAACTCATGCTAGCTGGCACCGGTCATGCACGGCCGGTTGCCAAGTAGTTGCCACAAAAGATGAATATATAAAAAGTATTGCCTCTCTGAGAAGGAGCAGAAAAGGGAGGCAGTGCTGATATTTCACGACGGAAAAGATGCATTAACAGCGCTGACGCTGTATTTGTCACGAAAGCTATGAGCGGTTGAGTTTTTCTTAGCCGCCGCATTGTTCAATATTTCTGCACATATTGTCATGTCTTATCCCCCTGCTTGTAATGCATGGATTGTGGCTGGGTTATGAATAATCCTATTACACAAGGATGATTTTTGAGCATAATCTTGAGGTCTCGATTACACCCAATGGAGTTACTTTGACGTTCCCGTGGTATGAATCCATTGGAACATTCTGAGGCTGTTAGCTCAAGTGGTCATCTACTGTAACCTGGAATAACACTTTACGTTAAGTCCTTCTGCTTAGCATATATGAGTGTGTTAAAAACCATTTTGTAAATGCATATAAATGCTAAGTAGGGGGATGTAAAGTCTACACTCTAAGGGTTCCAGAAGGGTTCTTCTACAAGGGCTGAGGTTCTACCTGGAACCATTTGCTTCTGAAAAACCCTTTCCTGAAGAAACATTCAAGTGTTCTTGGTAACACAAATGGTTCCAGTAAGAACTATTTTGATCCAGAGAACCCTTTAAAAACCCTTTCCTAAATAAAGGGTTTTAAAAGGGTTCTTGGTAACACTAACGGTTCCAGTAAGAACTATTTTGATCCAGAGAACCTTTTTTTGGAGAAAGAGTTCTTCAGGGATTGTTGAGAGCATGGGTATAAGCTCTTGTATGGGTTCTTTGTAGAACCTCTCATGGGGGTTCTGGGTGGAACCTTACACACACAGTTCTAGGTATAACCCTTTATGTTGGGTTCTAGGTAGAACCCTCCACCTTTATAAAAGGTTCTACCTGGAGCCAAAAAGGGTTCTCCTATGAGGACAAGCCGAAGAACCTTATATGGTTTTACTTAGAACTTTTATTTCTAAGAGTGTAGTGTTACCGAAATGGGTAATTGATTGATCTATTAGTGCTCTGTTTTTTTGAAAATAATGCTCCTACTGTATGCACTGCATGTTAAATACAACGCCGACGTTGTCAGTTACACATATTTTCCCATAGTTTGCTCAGCTGTCAATCACGGCAGGTAAGTAAGTCAGGTGAAAATAGGCCGAACACTTTGAAACACAAAGATAGCTTGAAAGGAATTTGTTATCCCCCCGTCGTATTCGTCGGAGTTCCCCGCTGTTCAGGTAACCTAGTTTTTACATTTAAATTGGAAAATAAAGTGATATATACAGTGTGAATATCTGTGTGTTTTACTTACAGTAGCCTGCCTGTATGCTCACACAATCACAAGCGGCAGCAGCAGCAGCAGCACACGCTTCGAATTCTCTCCTTCCGCGACACACATGTGCTCGCCAAGCCTTTTTCCCATCTGCTGCGCGCTGGCACATACTAAGTGTGATAATTTGGACGAGCGGGGGAAGCACAACTGTACCTTTGCTTTGCATCAGGTGTGCGTTCCCATTCCATCGGCAGTCGCTCCGGCGGTGATGGAAAAGGCTGTGCCCGTGCGTACGCGTGAGCATTTGCGACACGCGCTTATTTTTATTCGTGTTTTGTTGAGATTGAGCGGCCCCCCGAGTGGAAACCGCGGCGCCCAAATAGTTTTCAGCAGGTGGTGTTTGCACAATGAACACGCCACGTCGCCGAGTTTCCACTCCCAGTTTGAATGCCTGGGAGCGACGCTCCAGCCAAGTCCTCTTCCTACATGCCTATCATTGTTGCTGTCACTCCTGCGGTTGCCTGTCACTTGCATTTTGTGTTTTAAAGCTGTTAATTTATTCATCTTTTTTGCCAGGGACACTGCATTTAATTTGCGATGAAAGAACTGGAGCAGGGGACAAAATGTTCCAATATTATCGTTACATAAAGCTGAACTTTTTTTTTTCTGTATAATGCGCGTATGAAGATGAGATGCCTCCTGGCTTTGGGGGCTTTTATCAGCAGTTTTTGTTGAAGAAAAAGAAAAAAAAAAACTGTTGTCTACTGTAAATTGCGACGCCTTAGATGACAAAAGAAACACTGCAGTGCTCATTATACACACTCTTTTTCTCCGTCCCTTTTCATTGTCTTTAAAAACCACAACTTTCGGTTTGGTCTGTTTTTTCATTTATAGACAAAGTGCCCTACAATTATCAGGCGTCGTGAGGAACATGACCTGAACTCGCCTTTATGTGCCACGATAACAACAACATACAGTGTATGTGCATGGATTGAAGTATTTTTCACAGTTTCTTTTGTCCGTATCTGATGTTGGCAGTCGTTTAGTGACAGGCTCTCGTTTCTGTTTTGTGTTTGTTTAATGCCACTTCAGTGAGAGCTGATAGCCAGACGGACCATGTGAGGACGGAGGCCGTCTCATAAGTCAGTCTGCTGACATCAACTATTGGTGCAGTCACGTTATTGATCTTAACAGCACAATAGATTTGTTCTGCTCATTGTTTCAGTGCAATCAATCACAGTCCAAGTGTGTGTGTGCATGCATGTGTGTGTGTGTGTGTGTAATGACTTCAACAACATGGGGCAAATAATACTTTTAGATTGTCGGGGTTTTGATCCAGAAATATTTGTCTATGTTTACGTGATTAAAACGTTGATTTAAAGGAGACACGTTCTGCTTATTTTCAGGTTCATCATTTTATTTTGGCTTGCTGCCAGTGTGACGTCACAAAGTCACGCTTATTGACGAGGAGGCGTTTCAGGAGCAGTGTTTTACTTTCAAGATGTTTTACATGCACAAGATCCTACACTGACGGAAAGGGGGGGAGAAAAAAGCACAATCGTCTCTTTTAATGACTACTGAAGTTTAATTTTGATTCAGAAGGAAAAATAACAGTTTGGGACAAGATCAAGATCTGCAAGTTAGTCAGCTTTTGATATTCAGAATCAGAATCAGAATTGCTTTTATTGCCAAGTACGTTTACACATACGATACATTTGCTGCAGTCTGTTGGTGCCAAACAACAAACAAGACTACAAGTGCTTAAAAGACATTGTAAAAACTCTGAAAATACAAGTAGAGTGAAGTAAAGTTAGTCAGCTTTTGATATTTAGGAAGATTATAACAACCCACACTTCTTTGATGGTCTTCAAAATGAGACAAAAGGACTTCTATCACTCTCATGTATCCCTGCAAACACACCAAATACCTGATGTTTATAATTGGCTTTTGCTCTGGGTGACTACACACTGAGATTGAATTAATGCGCCGAAGCATTAATTGGAGCAACATTCTGAGAAACCTGAAGTTATTCAGGATGTTCTGCATTTTGCCTGGAGTAAAAAAAAATTAAATAAAACATAACTGAAATCACTGAAAGGTTTTGATCCAAACAATTTTAAAAGAATTTCTTAATTACAAATGCTTTTCATCCAAGCCCCTGCAACGACTTACCGCTGGGGTTAAAGTAGGACGGCGCATCACAGGCAGAAACCTCAAGCAAAAACTTATTTCGGGCTGTTTCTGCATGTCACACTAATTGAATTTGCTCGTTGAATGTTACCTCTTTTCTATTCCCGTAATAATTCAACCTTGCACCCTGATGCTCTCATACATACATTTGAAAATCCCCGAGCACAGAGGAATCTGTCTTTGATTACGCCGCTTGGTGCATCGCTGTCTCACGTATTTATTGTTCACTACCATTACAAGCTGCATCGGGAAAGGCTTAAGATATTTCCACACAATCCCCCCGACGCCCCGCGGGGCTGATGCAGCACCTGTCGCCAGGATGAAGTGTGCGCACGTTACTTTGATGGGGAAAGATGTCAGCGATGCAGTGTAGCTCTGCACAGCGCCATTCAAAAGACAGTGCCGCTTAGAGATCCACCCAGAAATACTGACACCGTCTATAACAATCAGCACATATATATACGCAGGATCCTGGCATCCCCTGTCAACATGGGTAGTGCTGTCTCCTTTGATGATCACTTACTGTTGCAGGAACGCACATTATTGGACGCATGTAGACTGCTTGGCTGTCAGATTGTTTAAGGCGGCAACCAATCATATGTGTTCAATGAAGGTGATTTGTCTGATCTGATTTGATCTGTCATTACGTGAAGGAGGGATGAACAACATGGATTTTATAACAGATAACTGATAAAAACCTGATTCTCGCACCAGACGGTTAGAAAGGACAACATGTAGTGAGCAAAAATGGCTAATTCAATATTCCTATAACTCTAAGACGGTTTGTTGTGCAGACCATGTACTGCACATTGCAAAATCATGTTGTAATACCTTGAAACTGTAGAAAATAGCCATTGGTCGAATGTCTAGCCCGATCACTGGGAACAAATAAACGTCAGTATGTAGAGTATCGTTTCTGCTCAACCACAGAGAGGTTCAAGCTTGTAAGGTTTTCTCTCTTGTCACAGCACTGTGCTTTGTTGTAGAGGATGTACACAACATGTGTATATGTAGAAGCCAAAGCCCTCAGAAGAACGACACAGACGTGAGGTTTGCAGATAGTGGATTTAGTTTATTTCTGGACTGACCAACCAAACGCTTTATACCTCAGATTCTGTCCATCTGTTTACGCCGTTGGTCAGTGATGGTCTGGAACAGCACCGAAATGTCACGGTGATCTTTGTTGTTGTTCTCTCCATGTTCCATATCTCTCCTGGATATTTTTGCAACTTCCAGTAATTCTCTCCATGTTTGTGTGTGTGCGCGCTCCTATTTGGCCAGAACCAAGTGTCAGAATTCAGGTCGACGTGTCGTCAGATTTCCTGTTTTCACCGTTTTTGGAGAGATTTGCTCTCCCTATATGTGTGTGTGTGCTATTTCCTAATGTTCTGTTTTGTCCTTGACTTCCTAATGTTCTTGTTTGTTCCAGTATCTCACGATAACACATTCATATTCAAGGGTCAAGACTGATCACGTAGTCAGGCCCGATTTCTCAGTAGCTTGTGCTTTGATTAGATTTGGGCACGACAACCACTTTTAGTTACATTTTAACCACTGGTTAGGGTTAGGAAAACATCATGGTTTTACCTGTTTTAGTTGCCACAAACACGAGTGAAAATGTTCCCATGTCTCCCTAAAATCACCCACGTCTGCAGCCATAAACATGGCTGGGGATGGTCTGACTTATCTGACTGGATATCCGGGTTTTGCCGCCTCAAGCATGGATGGAAATGTCGAAACACAGACTCGACTGTGGTTGTCCGTGCAGCAGCCTCGTTGCCTGTAACTCCACCGCCATCACCTCTCAGTATGAAAGTCGGGTAATAAACATGTAATGTCAACTAGATATTGCAGGTTTTGTACAAATGTCAATGTGGTACATAGACTATAACACATACAAACATGTACACATCTGTGTTTTTTGACTGCTAACGCTACATCCTGGCAGCTGTTGTGGGCTGCAACAGTTTGAAGAGATGAGCGCAGCAACAGCGTTCTGCACTTTCGGGCAGTTCGGCTTTGTTTTATTGGCTCTGTTTATTGGCTAGAATTTCATTATCAGCTGATGGCTGATAATAACTCCCATTATCTCTATCAGATATATTTATATTGTTCATCTCTAATATGAAGCTGCCTCCGTTGCACTTTTTTCATTTAGGAAATTAAACGATTGAAATCAACGAAGGGTCACTTTCTTTGCATTTTTCAGGCCGTTCTTCCATCCAGAGAAACACTGGTGACAGATTTATATGATAACAATACGATCCGTCATTTCTTCAACTCTAACACCAGCTTTTTTCCACAACAAGGTTAAATAGTATTAACAACAGTCAACAATTGGAAATTAGTATAAATTAGGCACCAACTGCTAATTATAAATTAATAAGAAAATACAATCCTCCTTTAATTTAACCAGAACTGTGAACTGTCATTTCTGTCTCAATTTACTGAATTAATTGCAGCGTTTCACAGTCATTATTACATGTAAAATAATGAATTGCTCTTTTTTACTGATACAGATAGAAGTATTCTTTGTTCACTCTTTGCATGGATGGACTGAAAACACTTCTGATGGGCTTTATCACACGTCTTAAAAAGACTTTAATCTTTTTAAATGTGTTTTATCATCCTTTTATTCCTCATGTCATATATTTGTATTAACTATGCTCATCTAGAGGTTTTCCTAGTCCCTTCACATTGAATTTTGTTTGTAATTTGTCTTTGTTTGATTTTAAACTGTACAAAAAAACCTCAAACTCTCAGTTGGCTTCATGGAAAGAGCAAAAAATGGAGAGACGACCTCAAAAACTTTCCCTCTGATTCACTTTGCTTTGTATTTAAATAAAATCTAAATAAACGCCACTTTAGAATTCACTGCAGGAAATAAACAATGTCCCCCCCAACACACACACACACACACACACACATACATTGACAGGGTCTGTCACATCACCGCACATTTCTGGCCCATTTTCCACTTGATGCAGTATGTCTGCAGTTAGTAAGGGGGCAGCGGGTTGCACCCTCTCAGCTCTGTGTACTGATGTGAACTAAAAAATGTTGACAAATGGCTTTTGATGGAAGCAGTGGATGGCAGACTATATCCCCCCGCTGCTCCCTGGAGTGGCCAAGAGAGCATAGCATTAAGAGAGAGCTGTATGTCGCTGCCTACAGACTGCGGGCCTGCCAGCGCTGATGGTTGAATCTCTCTGAGACGAAGCCCTTTGATTCGCTATAACCATAGTTACCGACTGAATAATGTACAGTTGTGGATACAAGTATTTTTCCATTGGGTTTCCAGCCTTGGGTCATTGTAATTGATGTCTTGTTCAACATTTTTTTTCTCTTCCTCTCTGATTTATAAAGTTGAAAAACACCAGGATCTCCTACACAGACTTGCAAGCTTCCAAATCTTCCCCCCGCAGTAGCTCGGATACATTCATACTGAGAGTCCGCCGAGAAAAGGAACAAAACAAACTGCACTCATTTGAAATGTTTCAAAAAGAACAGTGTAGGACGCTGGTAGAATATCATTTCCAAAGCATGTAGCATGAGGCGCGGAAACATGGAAAACCAATTATCTTAATCAGCTTTTTTATAATGAGTACAGGGGCTCGATGTGTCACAACATTTCCTGACAAAGTTACAACAGTTTGGGATATTCCTAATAGAATTATTTGTTTGGTGTATGTGTTTTTCTCTGCTCTTGATTCTGTTAACTGGACACTGTTCATACTATCTTCTCAAACCACACCAACGCAGGTCTGATCAGGGCAGATGAGCTGGTTCGTTACAGCATGTGCAGGCAGGTTGAGTAGGAGCTTACTAAATAAGATGTGTAGACAATAATAAAAAAAAGATCCCTCTCAATAATCACTTATGACCTACTAGATATATGTGGTGGTCTGGATCTGCAGAGACTCTGCCCTCTGCCTGTATGCTCTTATTTTGCTGTGTTTGGGACGTTTCTAGGCATCAAACCTTGGGCAGGCAGCAAGGTGTGCAATATGTGAGGTTGGGAATCTATAAAAATCATCAGCAGGCATCCACAGCTACAGAAATGGAGGAACCAGGGCGAAGGGGCCGACTTTCAATGTGTACAAAACAACAGCCGACAAATCTCATTCTACTTTTAACTCATAACATCTAATATACATACAGATTGTTGTTGTTTGAGTTACTTTTTTGTTGTTCTCACTGTAACTGGGGTTGTTGCTTATTTAGTCATTAATATTTCATGTTATAAAAAAAAGTTAAATATATCAAATCAAGTTTTCAGTGGCTTTAAAGGTCCCATTTGTAAGCAAGGTTATTTTTGAGTTTCATTCCCAGCTCGCAAAATACTCAGTTGTCAGTTATCAGTTTTCAACTAGGTGGGAATGAAACTCAAAATACAACTTTTTTTGACCTTTAAAAAACACAAATTTTTGCATTGTTTAAATTATCTATTCATATCAGTCATGTACATGTGTCCAATGTAATCATTTACACATCATTAAATATGTTCTAATGGGCAACAATATTCTGTTGTTCATAGAATAACATAAAAATAATGGTATACTTATACTGACTTAGATACAGACATACGTATGGAGCATACGCTCAAGGGTTGTCTGTGCTGGGCAGCGAGGGATAACGTCCATCGACAAAATGTTCAGCAAAGTGAAACAGACCGGACCTCGAGGCTGCAGTCCATTCCCCTGATGCAGCGCTGCCCCGCCCCTCAGCTCGCCAACGCCAGCGTGTCTCTTCCTCTTAGATAAGGATTGGAGCAGAGGCACGAGGAGAGCTCGGCTATCGGCATGCACTCTCAGTCCGAAGGTCAGAGGGAACGCGGGCGGTGATGAGTGGATCTGGTCTGGGTCGCAGAGGAACATGAGCATAACGGAACTCGCTCTTCTCCGGCGAGCACTTCTACCTCCATCATGTTACAGTTCCCTGCTCCCAAACTCCAAACAGCGAGAAGTAAAAAAAAAAAAAAGATTAAGCTAAAAGAAAGTGAAAAATGAGCAAATCGTTTTTACTCTCGGTTTTTCTTTTGGAGAACTGTGCAAGACTCAGCAGATGTTTGAGAGAGCAGGGAATACTATATGGAGCAGCGGACACAGATTGTCCATGGTAGACGGATAAGCCACGGTGGGTCGGGGGGGGGGGGGGAGGCACCAACCACAATAATTTTGAGGCACTTGTACTCAGGCGGAACATGAGACACACACAGCGGACACAGAAACTGTTTGTCTAGCAATTTACGTTCTACAGAGAATACAGATGGACAGTAGAGAAGGGGATTATGCTGCAGGACTATGAAGTTTGTTTTAATACTTTTTCTCCCACTACTTTTAAGACTAAACCACTATGAAGACTTCAGACTTTATTTGGACAAGTTTTGATAGCTAGATAACAACTGAATTTGTCAACACATCCTCACACTCAAACAAGTGCCAGTGTCTCCATGGCAACAAAACAATATGAGTGTTGCAGTAAACCAGTGACAGGCGAACCGGACCTTTGTTGTACTGTCAGTTTGGTTGGGTTTAGGCAGAAAACTACATTGTTAGGTTCAGGAAAATATTGTGATTTGGGTTAAAATATTTTTTTTTTCGTATGTAACTTCAGTTATGAACTTACGTTATGTACGTAACTTCAGTTACTGTGTGCAAGTCTTGTGCTTGTAAACCCAACCATCCGTCCCTGACCTTCTTCCTCCACGGACTTTTAATTCTTCACCTGAGTTCCTCCTTTGCTGCTGTAATAATTGCTACTGCCACTGGAGGTCGCCATACGATATTAAAACAAGGAAGTGAGCAATTCAGGAGGTGTTTTTAAGAGATATTTCAAAGAAGAACCAGAGCTAGCACACCTGAATTCCTCCGGCAGCTTGTTCCAAGAGGTCCTGATTCCTAAAGCTTGGTCTCCCTTGGTTTTTAGCCTCGATCTGAGAATTACTAACAGTCCTCTGTTGGAGGATCTGCAGGCTCATAAGTCTGTCACATAATCAGGGGCTAACCCCAAATGTGCTTTAAAGGTAATCACTGAAATTCAAATCAATTCTCAAACATACAGATAACCAATGTAAAGGTGTTGAAATAGGCGTTATGTGAACTCGTGTGTTCAGTGCAGCATTTTAAACCAGTTGAATAATGGAATAATGTGTTTTTGTTATCCTCGTCCCCTTTTAACCCAACGTTGCATGATGGGCACAGCCATTACTGCTCCATCTCTCTCTCTCTGGCTGCTCTATAATACATATCAGCTTATCATGTACCACCACTTACTATGTTGGCTCTTGCCACTCGCTGCCCGGCCTAACAAGCGGCACATTCCACAGAGCTGCTGCTGCTGCTTGACTCGTGGTGCCAGCTCGTCTCTTCCCTCCTGTTCTTTTTGTACTCAGCAGTGTGTTTTGCTTTGTTCAACAGCAGTAGAAGTGGTGTGTGAAAATTAAGATGAAAATAGAAAAAAAAAAGGGAGGCATGGGGACAACAGTGACATCATTATTTTACAGTCTTCTACAGAGATTTGTGAAAGGAAAAGACTTTGATTTGTACTACATTATGATTGTCATTTTCCCGTGTGTCTTTATTTGAGTGTTTTAAGTTAAAAATATATACATAAACATAACTTGTAATTATAGAACTGTGGGCGTAATGCGCTTCATTTCTATACATATGATTGACATATAAAAGCACTTACTTTCAAATCCAATTTTCTAGATGTGCGTGATGTGTTTGTGTGTCAAGTTTGACTGATGCAGAGCGAGCGTTTGATGGCATTATGCTCTCAGAGCCTTGCAAGGAGTAAGTGGCAATCGGTAACCGGTCCAAATTAAACGCCATATTAGAAGAGAGGTCATAGCGGCGCACGATTCTGATCAAATGCCACTGAAGAGTTGAGCTTCTAAGGAAGTAATTATAGGCTAATGCATGTGCAGCCTGAGCTGTTGTTATTATTTTTTAAAACATTTTTTTTCATGTTTTTTACGTGTTTACACCATTTTTCATCCTATATGTCCGTGGTGAGTAACATTTGACACTTAAATATCAAGCTTATTAATAGAGAGAGGAGTCAGCGTGGCCTCGGGCCGTACACAGCTGTGTTTTTATATAAGGCGAATTCTTAAAATATCAAACAAACAGGCAGCGACTGAGGCGACACGAGAACCCAGGTGTCGTTTAATTGTAATAACTAAAAGCTGAAAAAAATGCCGGCTACAGACACGCAGTAATACATTTGAAGAACCTTCTGTGATGCTAAAGTCATGCAGAGAAGGCTGAACCTGTGTCCTTTGAAGTTCTGGTCACTCAACTAGAATATTAACTTCCCCTCCATCGCAGAGAAACATGTCTGCGGATGACTTGTTCTTTTACGCACCGTGGGTGTAATTCCCTGCAATAAAAAAAAATTCGAATCACACGTTTTGCAAGATTTCGCCGGAATTGCGGCATTCCGCTTTGATGCAGGTTGCGCCGTATGGATCGGCTCGTTTCTATTATTCCGCCGGAACTCGCTGTGAGCGTTCGGGCGCAGGTTGTTGAACTGCGGTCAATAAGAGGTTTAAAAGCACCTGACACAAAGCATTACAGTGACGCCTCAACTGTGGAGTCTCACTCGGGAGAGACAAGCCAAAAATACACACACACACACACACATGCTTCATGAATATGTTCAACTTGATGTATTCTCACTTTCTCTGCCTCAGACGGAAAAGGCAGATTTGTCATTATTAATGTCAGTTTTATGCTTCCGTCTTTCTTCGTCCTCATTCTGGACCGTCAGCTTAGCTCTCGTGTAATTACACTAATGGGGACTGACACAGGTGAAACATATCAGCAGGCTCAGACGAGCCCACTGCACACTGCTTGTGATCACCAAAGCATGTGTCATCACCAGCTTGCTCCCCTTGTCCTTCCCTTTTATCCCTGCCAGTGTGCGATAACCATTCCGTGATTATCATAATTACAATTAACGTATAATCTCTGTGCCCAAACTGTTCCGAAACTGTACACAGTGCACGCCGGTGTTTCGCAACATCCTCCCACAACCTGAATAATTGATTCTTTCTAATTATAGCTCTTTTACATTGGTTACCTTCAGAATCACTCGTCTGTCTCAGACCTTTTCCACCTCTGCTGGCGCTCAATATTGCATAAAGGCTAGAACTGCATTTTAAGAGTGCCAGCCCCTCATCTCTGCACAAATCAAAGCTGCTCCGGCTGCGATGGCGACCTAACGCCTTAATTGTGCAGGATTAGATTAAAGTTGCGATATTTACCCAAAGTCATTAATTCTTTTTCTGCCCACAGAATCACTGCACAGTCGGAGGAATTAACGCCTCGTGGGATGTTTTTATTTTTTTTTTACGCTTTTGCAAAGTGGGAAACCATTCAAGATTTTAATTAAAATACTGATCTTTAATTACAGGTTTCAAAGGAAAGTGAGCCTGCTGCTGAATGCTTTCACAAACAAACACCTCCATCGTAGTGTTTTTTAATGACTAAGAATGTGTGCTCCAACACCAGCATTTTCAGGATTTCGGGACCTGCAATTTTAAAGACACACATCTTTGCAAACTCCTGGATATGAAGTGACTCACCGCCGTGACCGAGTTTAGCATCCAGTCATTTCATGCCGAGCACGTCCCCTCATAGATCAGCTCGCATTTTCAGGAACAACTTATGCATCGCACTTACGCCGGACCTCGGGAGATTCACCAGAGGCAGACTGCACACAATAACTCGGCGAGGCGCGGCACGGCGGCGGGAGCGACGCGACGCGATGACTTTCATTTGCATCGGCGTACACGACTGCGGCTTTGTTTGCCGTCTGCGCTCTGCGGCTCGAGATAAGCGCACGTGGCTAAAAACAGCAGGATTAGATGTGCCTCTCCTCCACATTCATACGAGGCTCACCTGTTTCTGTGTTTGCTTGTTTCTGCGTGTTTGTCTGGGAGAAATTGTAAAACAGAGATCAGCAGGCAGAGCAGAGCCATTCTCGGTTTGAAATATTTCATAAACCGCAAAAAGGCTTACAGCACAGAGTGTAATGGCATTTCTCCTTGAGATGCACAGCATCGCACATCTTGTATTTTATATGAGTTGGTAAGCTTTAGTCAATTTTGTGAAAAACGGCATAAAGACCTACAATATGGGATGTTTCACCTCTGACTGTGAATGCCGCTGATAAGAATTTCAACTCTGTTACACACTGAGATTTCTTTGTCCTCCACTGACGATCTGCAGACCGTTCTGATTGCTGACATTCTAACTTGTCAAGGCGGGAGAAGCACAGGTGTGACCGGTGGCATTAACAATAGCTCCATTCTATTACGTGTGCCAGTAAACCATGTCTGCGAGCGAGCGTGAGCAATAACAGATCCCTGGAACTAGCTCACCTAAATGGAATGCAGCGATCATTAAACCTATAAATCACACCTTTGCTTTCACTCAAAAGCGTCTGCCGTGAAAAGGCTCTATCGAGAGAGAAGCTCGCGACCAAGTAGTCTCCCCCATATCTCCAATTAAAGAGGATGATCTGCCCTAATTGATTCCAGGTCCCACAGGGATTTTTGGGGCAATTTTTTTGAAACCACGTTGGCTGTCCTCCAGTGTGGAACAAAACAATAAACTTGACTTATGTCACAGTTTTCTTTAATACATTCGTATGCTTTACAAAGTGCTTTCCAGGAAGAAAAACAGTGGTTAAAACAAAACATAAGAACAACACAGGGATCACACAACGGGGGGTTAATATTAGGGTAAAACTAAAAAGTATAATAGCAAGAGTGAGATGATAAAACCCAGTGACATATTAAAACAACATTGTGTAGAAATTGGCATTTTGTGAAATCTGGCGCCCCTCCCACAGTTTCTTAGTGTCGCAAACACAAATCTCAGGTCTGAAACAATTTGTCAGACATGATGTAGGTGCCAACTGTTGAAAACTATGTTGAAGTAAACACGCTGTGATCCGACCCTCTCAATGAAGTTACACAGTGCAGAAACAAACGATAGGGGGCCGGAGTGGCTGAGACAGAGACACCATTCACCCTGAACCATCAACATGATTTTAGAGCTGTTATTTTGAGGAAAAAAAACTAAGTTGCATAATGTTGCTTAAAGTTTTAAGAGGATATTTAAACATTGCTAACGATGTAACCTGTCGGATCCGAGTGGGCAGTCTGGCTGATCCAACAGCAAAGACCCGATCACCATCGGATACGTCTCAGACTGAAGGGAACTCCCAGGCACACAAGGAGTCAGTGCTAATCGCAGAGCCGGGAACAAACAGGCTTAGACAGTCCGGTTTCACAGTAACTGTTCAAGTGCATTAGGCATTTTAAGTAATCCTTTTATATACCTGTATTCAGTCTCAAAATACAGAGAAAAGGGTCAACAATAGAGGCTCAACGGAGAGTTCTCAAGTGTGAAGCCAATACTAAATGTCTTTGTGTCGCCTTTATCAAGTCTCAACGCTCCTCCAGCAGAGTGGCGGCAATGGATGTGCTGCACTGCAGAGAAAGCTCAAGCGTGACATGCTAAATGAATTACACTGCGGAATGAATTAAAACACTTACCCGCATTAATGCGAGATGATCGCAAGGATCAGAGAACAAACTTCAAACAAAGTTGTGCTTCATGTATTCAGTCGGCTGGATCCTCACAGGCGAGTACAGTGAGCATCCCAGTTCAAGGTCCATGTACTCCCCCTCCCTCCCCCCTTTATGAGGCACCAAAGGGGTTCTGATTTATATTTTATTGGATAACGACAAGATCAACCATAAATACTAGATACAAGAGTTGTTCGGCTTAAAAAAAAGATTTAGCCCCGAAGATTACTGCGACAGGTCACAATCTTTTCTCACCATAAACAACTTGTAACCACAGTGAAATGATTTTTTATTCTGAGATAATTAAAGTGCTTGGGAGGGTTTGTCACAGTTATGTGGACGTTCTGTGACATTAAGGGGGTAGGTTTGTTTCATCGGACCCTCTCTACATGGAAAGAAAACATGAAGTGAACCATATTTTGCGTCAGCTCGTCTCAGCTTTAACAGATTTACTAACATCACTTGCACGCCCGCTCATCGCGACGTATTCTTCGACTTTTATTCTCACAGGTTGGCTCATGAATATTAATAGAGAGTTATGTAACTGTTAAGCAATTTGAAGAATATTACCGTGTATGTTGAAGTGGTAATAAGTCCCTCAAACATTCCTGACGTTTCTATCGGTAATTTCATTCTCTTTATAACTCGGCTGGCTTTGACAAATCTGTTCCCCATTCTGAGAGCAAGAAAAGATGTCACAGGGAAAATGTTTGCGTTCGTAACACCCAGTTATTAATCCGTAGTCTCCCTCGCCATTTGTCTTTTCAGTCAATTACTTCATTTTCTATTTTTCTTCCAGCTGTTTGCATTATTCCCATTTGTGTCACCAGCGATTTTGTTCTTCCCTTTTTCTCTTCCTCAGCCTTGTCATTGCTTTCCACTCATCTGTTTCCAAATTACAATCGGCCTATTTCTTTTTTTCTTCCCTCCGAACATTAGAGGTGAATGCGACTAATGAGCAGAAATGATGGGCCCGCAGTTCCTCGAAAGAAAACAGATTCGGATCTGTCCTTTGAGGTTAGACTTTCAACAGAAAGAGGGAAACAATCCTGTCAAACATCCTTTCTGCTTTGTCTCAATTTCGGTGGGAGAAACAAAGATGTCGCGGTTAAACAGCGGTGCTTTAATTGGGCACTTCATTGTGCACCTAACAGCGCCACAAGGACACAATAAGAGAAATCTGAAGAGGGTTTTAGGGGTTCAGGCGGTACAGCGTGTTTATTTAGCTCTTTCTTTGTGGTTCTCTCCAGATCTGCTCGGTGCTGCTGTGCACACAGATGGAATTCAAGAGGGTTCGGAAAGTTAAACACAGCCATTTTATCTTTTGGTGATAGTAACATTATTTTTTTTAATGGGTTATCTTGGTGTAATGAACGTCTCTTTTCAAGGAGAAATAACTCTATCCTTGTCTGCACTGCTGAGTGAAAGGAGTGGAAACACACCCAGTTGCAACTCACAGGGTTCATACACGGACAAACACATTCACACTCACACCCCCGGGTAAATCCACACTAACACCTACCAGCACTTTACCCGACTTACACGTCTTTGGACTGTGGGAGGAAACCAGGACAGCCGGGGGAAACTCACCTCACCCAGCATGCTGTAACACTGCGAAAGCCTTAGATAGTCTTAAGCCGCTTTGCTCTCAAGGTAGAGAGGGGAAATGATATTAAGTCACTGTAAAGGGTACTCTCTTCCACACGTCAGCACTCATATGAGAGCAATATGGAGCTCATCGTGACTTTAACCGAGTGTCAGACCGGAGGCAACACATCAGCACCGTCAAGGACAGATAATGGTCAGTGATCCAGAACGTCTCAAATAGCACATGAACACTCGCAGTGTCAAGGATGTGCGAAACTTTTTACAGTATGTTAAATGTGACTTGACAAAGTTTTGTTGAAGAGGAGGGAATATTTTTATTTGGTCTTATAGGAATTAATTAAATATATACATGTGTTTAAGAGCACAGAAAATGAGGTCCACTGAAATCAAAACATGTCACACAACTCTTCTCAGGTACATTATACTTTATTCACCAAAAGGGTTCATCACAGTGGTGCCTGAACCTGTTTCCAGTTTCCTTAGTCTGCCATGTGATTGATCACCAGATATACGATGTACACAAAACTTTACAGTAAATCTTTGAAAGGATGTGCCTTCCCAGTGTGTTTTATATTGTGGTGCTAAACCAGAGTCATATGTTGCAACTGCTGAATGTCCCGAGGGATGAAGGTCGCACACACACCCTTCTTCAGGACAACTCTCAATTTCCTCAATTTACTCTGGCCATGTCAAACGACATGCTGACATGCTAACCTACCAATACTACTCTCTCAGAGAGAGAAATGTACTGGATTTCAACACTTAACATGATGACACCTGCTGGACTGAATGATGATTTCGCCATTTTAGTCATTGTCAGATTAAGAAGAAGGGTCTTCAAACATCAAAAAAATCTCCCTATCCTTAGTTCATACCACTATTTTTATCATTCCCTAACAAATACACTTTTTCATAAGAAGTTTGGTTGGTAGGATTCAGTGGTTGCAGATTGTAACCAACTGAACACCCCTCAACTCACCCTCCACTTTACCTGGCAAAGGAATCGTATATTGTGCCAGGCTTCAAGCTACGAAGGCTCTCCCTAGAGCTAGTGTTTTGTTTGTCCACTCTGGGCTACTGTAGAAACATGGCAGTGCAACTTGGCCGAGTCTTGCTTTCACATGCTTGTGGCCAAATAAAAGATAATTAAGATTAAAAGGAAAAGACAATCATGAATATTTTATTCCATTTCTAAATCCTCCTGAATCTAACACAGTGGACCATTAATCCATCAGTGGGGATAAAAGGTTAAATATCAGTTCATCAACACAAGTCAATATATTCTGTGTTCCTATCCTGATTACCTTTTCCAAACACATAATCATAAATCAGTTCCATCACTTAACATTTATGTGTAATCCATATAAATAGATGCAAACACAAAAGGGCATTGAAATTACTAAGTAACTGACTGTAATTTATGACTCGCAGCATTAAATGAAGAACAATGTCTGGTCACATACAGCATAAGAGAGATAACCACCGTTAGCCGCTTTGACAGTGCTGACAATCTGCTCATTCCTCAAAAGCACTGGCAGCATTTCTTGCTTGGAGAAAATGCAGTGCATGGTAAATTGTCCGGGTTATGCCTGAAAATAAATAAACACATCACAACCTATTCCTCGAGTACGGCGTTGAGGCCAATTCAATTACAGGCAAACTTGTCCGCTGGAGCCGAATGTAAGCTCTTAGCCCCGTGTCTGGAGGTGAGGTCTATGGAGAGTTTAGCTCATTTTGGTAGCTACCCCCAGGAGAACAGGTACTGAAAAGCTGAGGCTGTCTTTTAAAAAAAGAAGGCCAAAAACTTTTTTTTGCAATAAACAGTTTCCCTTTAAAGCTTTGATTTCTTCCAGAGGACATTCAGCCTGCAATAAAAGGATTTCAGAAGATACAAAATACAAAGGGATTGTAGCTGCATTCAAGTTTATGTAAGAATGGATTGATGGACATCTCAGAAAGGAAAACTTCGAAGAACCCAGAATTAGATACTATTGAAAGAAAGAAAGAGCCTTGGAAACATTCAATGTAATACTTGAAATAAATAAGTCCAAACAACCTTGCCGTAAACTGCAGACGGTATGCACACGGTCCTTAGAGAGCTCAGGGCGGAGAAAAGACGAGAGGAAACAAAATGTTAGGCATCTACAGTCTGCAGTCTGACTACCTGGATCCTCACCAGACCCTGCATGAAGGCGCAAGGTCAAGAATGCTATGCCAACATACCATGTTCTCCTTTAAAAGCACAAGACTGCACCATTCATCAACTCTCTCATTACATTTGAGAGCTGGGTGGATCATCCAGCAGTGTAACTTTTCTGGAGTTTAGCACTCATGACCTTTGTAAATTCAGACAGAAAAACAATACACAGGTTTTGCAGAAGTCCCAACAGAGAATTGTGTGTTTGAGTGTGTAAGTTTTTGCATTCACTGATGGTGTGACTGATACATTGAGGGTACTTCTCAAAACCAAAGTGTAGTTTTTGTTTTGTATACGGTGGCAGTAAAATATCAGACACAATACCAAACTGGCTGATCTCCCTTTAGTAATGGGATAATGATACAGTACTTCCACTGTTTCTGCTTGGACATAATGGTCATTATTCACACAATTGCAAGAGTCTGCTTGTCAGATGTGAACATATGGCCATTCTGTGCATTCAAATAACCAATGCTGCTGTTGTTCTGACGAGAACAGCCTTATTTAAGTCTTGTTTAATGAAACATTTAACAGTACTCTTTAGCACTGATACGAGTGTTGCAAGCAGCGGTGCCAAGGTAAAAGGAAAATGCAATCTTACTAATGTCTGAGTTTGCGAAGTGGTGTGAAGCCTGCAAGCTCTTACCATGCTTGTGTGGCTGTACCTCCCACTGCCAAAAGGCCGACCATGTACCTTAGGAAAATATGTTTGTGCATTGCTGAATTGTTTTCATAATTACTATGTGCTGAACAACACTCATAAACTGGACTTTCCCTTAGAAGAGGGGGAATCAAGAAGTGTTTGTGTTTAAGTTAAGTTACGTAAGTAAGTTAACATAAGTGATGTGAGTGACATAACTGAACATACAGTAGCTATTTTACCTCAGTGTTTGCTTTTTTCCGAAACCTAGCCAAGTAGTTTTTGTGCTACTAACTAACCAAGTAGCTTTGGAGCCTCAACCCAGCCAAGTTGTTTACATGCTGAAACCTATCAAGTAGTTTCGGTGCCTAAACTTAACCGAGTAGTTTGGGGCCTGAACCTAACTGAGCAATTTTGGTGGCTGAAACGTATGCAAAACCACAACCATTTGAAAACATTAATAACAGTCCAAGAGTCATAATATGTAATTACGTGTGAACCATTTGTCAGCAAACGTCATTTTGAAAGTTAAAAGGGTAAAAGGGTAGGTAGAGTGTCATAGTTTGAAACTGAAGGCCACCGACCGAGCTGCAGTATTTGACAAGATAGGAGTGAGAATGTGTTGAAATGTGTTTGTTGGTAATAATGCCAGCCCTGCAAGAGACTGCTTGGATAGACCAGAGTCTTTTCACGACACTGAGTAGAATGAAAAGCGGTCAAAGCAGTTATAGAGAAGTGACAAATGATGGATGGATGGAAGGATGTTTGGATAGATTGATGGACGGATGGACGGAAGTTCAGATGGACGGATGGACGTGTCTTCTATAACCTGATCTACATATTTAACATATTAATCCTGTGTTATGTCATGGAGAGTGTTCTTGTGTTGACAAATCGATGATCTCCAGCCTTGAATTACTTTCCGATCCATAAACAAATCTCTTCTAGTTGATTGCAGCAATGGAATATTGGCATTTGCCTGCGTGACCTAATTGATCACAAGGTTGCAAAGAACTTGCAAAAGCTTCAATCAACAATGACGAAAACATGGCTTTTATTGAAGAGATGTGACCTCTTAGGTTGATTAATGACTTCATTATGATTTGAGGCTCCGTTGATGACGATCCCCATTACATCAAGGTGTCCTGTACAACATCGTTGCCATCATTTGTTTTAATTAAAGAGAGTGTGTTTACCTCCCGTTTATATTTCAGGGGAAAGCGTTTTTACAAGGATGCTTTAGCTTAAGTTTGATGAATGCCACGGGCAACTTTTTGTTGACAGTCGCTTTGACTCTGCGCTGCTTTGGGTATGATTTAGTGATTTACCACACCTGTGCTGTTCCCAGGATGCAGCTGGATTAACTGCCTCCTGGGGTGCATTTATGCGTTTCAAGGAAACGTGTTCTCTGTACCTCCTGTACTGCAGGCTTTTAATTTAGCAAATATGCCTTTGCAGTAACAATGCAACATATCTGAGGTCACAACTCAGGGCAGCATTTTCTGTCCATCTGTAGAACCTGCTGCTGTATCTCCTTAGCCTACTGTAGAGATTGTTACTCTTAAACCTGATACAGGTGCACAGAGGTGACTTTGACAGAGATATCTCAAAGGTTGGGGAGGAATTGAGGCTGCAGAGAATGAGATGCCAGCTGCAGATTTACACGCCTCCACTGGCTCACTGCACATCATTAAAGCCAGAGGCCGCTTCGCAGTGGCTTCATCTCTGTCCCAGCCCACACAGGCTACATCGGGGCCCCACACGCTGATTTATCTCAGCTGTCTTTCCGAACGGCTTTTCCCGCCAAGAGAGAGATGGGGGCTGACGAGATTTACGCATGTATATGAGATGAAATTCATTTTGGGAAAAGCACACTCACTTCCTCTGACAGAAAAAGAACCCTTTCTCGCTCCCGTCTCCCGTTCTCTCCACCGCTGCGTCTCCCACCGTACACGCTGCCACAGCTCCCAGAGTGAGAATCAGTGATGGATGTTCATGTGCACAATGTCTCTAAAAATACCTCCGTCACAGCAGCATTTACTCCCTCTGTTCTCTATTTTTCCATGATTGCTTCGCTTGCTCTTACCACAACATATAATGCGCTGCTCGTGTGCTCTCCTTTTGTCACCTCTTTCTAGCACGGCATCTTGCTATTGAGTTTCACAGGCAAGAGATAATCCGACCGCAGATGAACTACAAATTAAGGTTACACGCTGTAACCCTGGTTCTATGAGGAAAAGTGAAGCCCCCTTACAGACTCTGAAGGCTTGACTGCTTCTCTGAGGAGCAGCACATTGACATTTGTATGCACTTATTGGACCAGTGGTGTAAGTCTACAAAAATCTAAAATTAGTCCTGACCTATAGCAAGCACAACGGACTTGAGGCCACATTGCAAATAAAAGAAAACGGGACCAATTACAGATCTGTGATTGGTCTCATTGTGCCTCTTAACATTCACGCCACAGTTTCACAACATATGAAACCCAGTGGTTTAGTATTGTCTGCCGGAAGTCTGCCAAAAGTTCTATTTTCTGTGTCAACTTTCCTTCCTTTTCGAGCAAGCCATGTTTTCCTCCATCCACTTTCCCACATATCTCTTGCGGTTACAATCGATTTGATGGGCTGATTGAGAGACGCTATCGGTAAACGTTCGCTGTATTAACTGGATTAGCTTCGCAATGTTATATATATATATATAGATATATATATCATCAGGGCCGAAGTGAGCCTGTGCCTGTTGAGAACAGCATCGCTAAGGGCCTGTGGGACCTGCTGATCCAGACAGATAAACTAGTACCGGCCAACCAAGCAGACATTGTGGTAATGGAGAAGGAACAGAAAACAGTGATGATGGAGGTGGCAGTCCCGTGTGACTCAGCAACATCAACAAGAAGTGATATGAGAATTTGGAGGAATATCAAGACCTGAAGGAGGAAATGGAGCACAATTGCTCCCAGTGGCGGTGGGAGTACTCAGAGCCGGAAACTCTTGAAAACACTGCTCTTTTACTTGCTAGCCATGATACCATCAGAAGTTGGAATGTCTAACTTTTTTATGATTAATACTATTGTGTGCAGAAGATGTCATGAATTACCACAACCTTGCTGCTAATCTCGCCATGAGGGACATGAATCTTTTCAAGACACACCTGGCTGAAAGTGCAGTTGTCACCAAACACTCAAGGCTTTCATGCCCATAAAAATCACCGCTGCACAATGAATGCAGCCTTCGCGAGTTGATAGATTTCTGTAGAAGTTTTATAATTGATTTCATTATTTCCCTCTACATCCAAGCCAGAAACCCATCACATTTGTCCCAGGCGTCAATACTTCTGTAAAGTTGCCTCTGCAAAACTACCTTGAAGGGGGAACAAGAGTTCGTGCCAAATAAAACACGAACAAGAAAAGAATTTAGCGAAATTCGAAACCTTTCACAGGCATGCATGCTCGTGTTTTGGTACAGAGCAAGAGGGCCTCATTTTAAAAAGTGACATTGACACTGTTAAGATTGAAGGGACTCTTTCTATGCTTCATGTGCCCTACAGCACTGTGAGGCATTTGAAGTGCCACAGTCCAATTAAGTCAGTGATTGTGTTCCTCCATACCTGAGGGCCAGCAAACCTACTAATGATGTGGTTAAAAAAAAAAAAGGTTCATGGTAAAGTTTTATTATGAAAATTAGGCTGAAACACTAAATCATTTTGCAAATTAATTGCTTTTCACTCAGTAAAAACTTTCTAAAACATCACTGCGACTAAAATTCTTTACCCATGGGGAAGAGGGATTCTTTCTAACAAGCTTGGCAATTTGATCTCCCAGGCCCCCCACAAAAAAGACGTGTGGGTGTGTTTTTGAATTCTGAGTCCGTGTGAAAATCCCACAAGGTGCTCATAAAAGCTCGATTCCATCAAAGAATTACTGCGAATAACTTATCCGTGCATTAGTTTTACAGGGTGTGTGGACCGCACGGTTCTTCTTTTTGGAGCTCCCTCAAAAAACTAATTTATTTCAAACTTCTGCTGCCACAGCAACAAAACGACACAAGTGTGTTCACACAGTCACTCTGTATGTGCAGGTGCCTGCAGATAAATAGTTAAAGTGTAGGCTTTAAGACTGGACGATTAAAGATTGGGGTTAAGGTTAAGCATGCAGTGGTTATGTTTAAGGTGAGGTTCTCCAGGGAAGGTATTTTTCATTTATGTATTTATTGATTTTATTCAACAGGGCCAGTGGCAGACGCATTAATAACGGTTGCTGTAAATGTGCCTGAGTTGGCCAAGAAGGTGTTTTTCATCTGGATGTTGAAGATGTTACAAAGTCGCCCTTAAATGTAGGATGGAAAATACAAAGTTATTGAGATAATTTGTAAGAATCGCCAACCTTAGGACTTCAAAACCAAAGCGGTCTTCGGGGGGGTCCCATCCCTGAAACATTTTAGATTCAAGGACAGTGTTTCCTGCCTTCTGTTGACTTTTAAACAATGAAAATTAACCAGTTAGGAGGTAAAAGACAGGTATTTCTTAATGTCAAATAATCCTATTTTAATTCTGAGAAAACAACACAGAATAATTTGCCCTCTTGCATAAACGTGAGTTTATTAGCTCCTTAGAGAGTCTGTGCACTCCACCGCTCTCTATGTCAGCATCTCGATGGGGACCAACCGTGACGGAATAATCAACGTGGCAGATTTTACAGCCCCTTGTCTTTAAACTTTAAGAATGAATTATTCTCTCAGGGCGGTCCAAAATGTGTTTAGATATTCTTTCTCCTCTACATTTCTCTGTCTGTGTCTCACTCACTGAGGAGGCTGGGGTGCAGTAGTACAGTAGACTACAGGCCACACAGGGCCAGAAACAGGTTATGATGACTCAAAGCTTAAAAAGTGTAGAAAATTGTCATAAATTGCCAGAAATATGGGAGAAATGTGACGCCGGGAGGAAACTGGAAGAGGGCAATGAAAAACGGGAGTCTCCCAGGAAAACTCCGGAAGGTTGGCTAGTATGTCGCCAGGTGCTATTTAAAATACGGAACACAACCTGCAACTCATGATACAAAACATACAAAGACAATGATCACTGTTACTTATGTCAACTAAATAAGACAACATTATGTTGCATAATAAGTCACGCTGCAGCACTGCAGCGATAAAATACATACATGCATATTCATGAGGACAGAAGTCAAGTCAATGTATGTCTGAGCGAATGGAACACATTTATGCGTGTGCATGTGTTTGCAAACATGGCTGGGTGAAATGAAAAAGCGTGTATGGCCGTAGTTCCAATGCTATTGATCTAATTATATTCGATGGGTGTTTTGAACTCCCTCACATGGATTAATGCGCCGACCCTTACACTCCATTTCACTATTTAGCACTTTGATGCTGCTTTTCTGTTGTGTGTCCACAATGTTTCCGCCATTAACGTTTAGTCGTACAAAATAATTCGCCCTCTAATTGGACTAATTGTTCCTCGGTAATTGTTGTCGCTGAAATTCGACTCATTGTGCTCATTTAGTGTCCGGATGAAATGACGGGAGAATGGACAGCCAGGTAGCCGGCGGTGGCCAGCTGGCACTGCTTCCTGGCTCTAATGAAAGACAGTCAAAGGAGTCAAACACAAGCGGTAATACCTCCGACCGTTCGTTAATCTGATGATGAAGTGGGTTTATTATATGAATATATTAGACACCACAGAACGATTTTTCCTTGAGATGCAGTGGAGAGCTGGGAAGCTTAAATTTGAAATCTAACCTACCAGAAAAAAAAAAACACACACACATTCGTTCTTCATCTGTTGAATTGATTTTGGAGTCAGTTTCTTTGTGGTGCAGGGTCGAGTATTTGACATCTAGATTGAGATTCTGGCCTCTTTTATTATTCCTCTCCAAAAGACAAGAGCACGCTGAAAGCAAAACTCTCGCCAAAACGCCAAAAGGGGCTTTTTGTGAATGCTCCGAGTCAAACTTTAGTTTAAAAGCATAATCACGACGAAAGCGCCACTTTTAAGATTGACCCTATTTTCGTTTTCGGGTCAAAATCATTTTCAGTGGGAGTGCTGGGGCACGACTACAATAGCATCAAAATGGCTAAGAAGCCTCGACACAACATGAAACTTTGCTCGTAGCATCACCAGGGTCTCTACACATGAACTTGAGCATTGAGAACACTGTTTGTGTACACAGAGTTTACTAAAAAAGAAAGTTTTTGAACAACTCACTTTACCAGTTGTTTTTTCCGGTCGCCATTCAAGAAGTGTCGATCTCCGAATGCGACGTAACAGGGAGGAGCGTAAAGGTGGAAAGCTCCTAAAGCTTAGTTCCATATGCACAGATAATTCGTTGTTTTGTCGCTAGCAAAAAACAATATTGACCTTGAAGTTGAAAAAGGAGCCTCATATGGAGTCCATTCATTCGCATTCGGAGATCGACACTTCTCGACTGGCAAGATGGCGACGACCGGAAGAAACAACTGGTAAAGTGAATTGTTCAAATACGTTCTTTTTTAGTAAACTCTGTGTACACAAACAATGTTCTCAATGCTCGAGTTCATGTGTAGAGACCTTGTTGATAATACGAGCAAAGTTTCATGTTAAAAATAGACCCGAAAACGAAAATACAGTCAATCTTAAAAGTGGCGCTTTCGTCATTATTATGGTTTTAAACGAATGTTTGACTCGGGTACATTCACAAAAAGCCTCTGGGTTTCATTTTGGCGAGAGTTTAGCTTTAATGTTAGTCTTGCTGACATAAACAATTCAACAACAACCACTTTTGAAACGATTTTTCTCAGCAGTTGTTTGCCTCGTTATTGTACCTGAGGGCATCTGACAGACACTGCTTACTCAACTTACCAAGATTTATTTCATTATTATTATTTATTTATTGTATCAGTCCTTCATCGTGTTCTCCTTAATTGGTGATCAATCAACATGACATAATATTTTTATGCATAACGCAGCACTAACTCCATTTGCCATAGTGGATACTCATACTGTCATAGTGACGGAGTTGATCACAGAGAAAGTGTCGAGTACAACGATTCACAGATCTTCACCTCTTTGCTCACACATGCTATCAGTTTGACTTAAATGTCAGCACAGCGGCGCAGTAGTTGCCTTGCAGCAAGATGGTTCTGGGTCCAAATCTGAGAGGAGTTTACATGTTTGTGAGTTTCCTCCCGGTGTTCTGGCTTCTCCCACCATCAAATCACATATAATAGGTTAATTCTCCGGTCCGAGCCCCCCTTGACCCAAGGCACCGGCTTCGATCTGGATTTGGGTCACGGAGGTGCCGTACGTTGGCTGCCCACTGCTTCTCTGGGATGGGTTACATGCAGAGAGCCATTTTCACTATATTGTGCATTGTATGATTGTATATGATAAATAAGGATTCTTCTTCTTCTCAATCTCTCCTTCGTCTACGAACATCTGAATTGGCAATATTGCTCTCTCAGTCAGTCAGACAGCTTACCCTTGCAGTGATCTAATTGTTAACATGCTATGTGGTGATGGCGTGGTATGTAATGTGGTAAACAAGTTATTTGTTTCATCGCCCGCATGTTTACATTCTAATGTTAGCATTTTGCTCCAGGCGCCATTCTGCGTAGTTCTCAGTCTTGCAGAATGTGGTTTGTACGAGATTTGGTTTGTTTTTTTGCAGTCGTTACACAACGCAACACAACGATGTCTGGCAGATGCAATTTGGACCGCTGGCCTAACTGGCACAACTTATGTTGTTTTGCTGTAAGCCTTCCTTAAGAGGTCTCACATGCAGTGCATGTACTTGCAGCTTGACTCAACTCGGTCAATATCTCAATAAGCCCGATGTCCTCAGTGTCCAGTCTAATACTTCGTGGTTACTTAATGAAAACTCAGTTTCATGAGATTTATTTACTTTGTGGCGTGCTCCTGCTCAGCATTTGTCAATTAATTAGGTTAACATGAAAAACTGTGAACTCTGGATTCATTTACGTACCATCATGTATAGAATATACGATCATGTGAACCTATCGGACTGTCAGCTTACAGATTACACTTACAGATGCAGATTCTGTTTCCAGACCTGCTGTGAATTCCTTTTACGTTAAATCAACACAAACTTGGACTCTTCCTATCTCGTCCTTGCTCAGCCAGGCTAATCACAATACTGCTGTTTCTACATTAATTACTCTCAGAGTCCTGATACAGCTGACAAATGACTTTTTTCCTCCCTTACCGCCGGTGACATTCTGTATTCACGCTTGGATAATACTACTCGCAGGGAAGTGTCCCGTGCAGTCTCCGCTCTCCGCCGCGCCACGTTTTCTCATCCCTCAATTTCACTTTATCAACTCAAAGTACAAATTGGGGCTTAGTGGCTTTATGGTAAATTGAAATTCATTGAAGCATTTACATGACATTTAGCAATGGTTGCATAATAGCGGAATAATAAAACATGTGTCAAACGGAACAGATTCGCTCTCTGTCTTGCGCCATCTCATCGTTAAGGCCCGGCATGCACTGGCGAGAAAATGTTTCCACATACATCATATCTGTGTTGTGTTTTCCTGTGTTTCCGGGTGTCTTTGAGTGCATAAAAACCAGTGTGTGTTGGTTGAGCCTGATGCACGGCATGCACATACAACATATGATGATGGTAGTTGACGTTTTACAAAGTTAAAGTTACCAATTAACTAACCTCCCTTGCACATGGAACTTGTTGCTCCGTGGTAACTATCGCTGCAGAGTCCAGTTCATTTGTATTCCACTGTGCCTCGAAAGACTAGACAGCCTTAATAATGATAGCAGATTGGCAACTGGAGCTGGTAATCGAGTGAAAAAAAAATCTATTGGCTGGTCTCAAAGGCCTGAGACGTCAATACTCTCCACTGCATGTCTTTAAACATCCTTATTACTGCCAATTTCCAGCCAGACCAGCAACACAACTATCACTGCCTTGATTGCATCAAAGCTCAACGTGGCCACAGTGTTCATAATGTCCATCAGATTTCAATTGTACGCAGCCAATTTGGTTGTGAGGCGCTTTTGTCGCGTATCTCTTTAAATGAGATGGACACGAATGTCTGATCGTGAATCAGTGCTCCGTATGAAAGCTTTTCTTTACTCAGTACGTCTGGATGTAAAGGAATGTCTCACAATTGGCTACAGAAATCTAAGTATAATAAGTGTACAGCCTCCAGCTACGACACATGAGACATCTATTGTGGAAGGTATGAAAATGTGATTATCTCATTTCCATTTTCAGACAAAAATGCCATTTTGCCGCAATTTAATTCTGATTTCTCTTTTTCATTTAAACAAAAGAAAATCAGTAACACGAGACTCTCCCCTCTTTTCTCTAGGTCCTCGAAGTGGAAGCATCAGACGCAGGTTGATTTGGACTATCAATGACAACTGCAAAAAACTGAAGTTTTGAAGGGTGAGTGGATCCAGAATGTGTTTCTGCTGTAGGCTTCACTCGGTCTCCTGCTGTATGAAGTGCTTTCTGAGAGCGGTAACGGAAGCGATGGATCTTCTCCCAAAAGAAGACACAATAAAGCAAAAAGGGGCACCGGTGTGCGGAAAGTTGTGATATGTTAATAATGAAGAGAGGGCTCTTCACCCTTTATTGTTCACTGGAACGGCAAACTAGAGGGCACTCTATCGTTTATCAACCATAGGAGCATCCAAGAGGGCACTTTGGCTGCGTTTTTTTCGAAACATGGGACCACCGGTGCTGCTGACAGCTGGACTTTCGCTTCAACACCTGCTGCGTAAATGCCTGAAATGATATAAATCCTTCTTTTAATTGATTAATGCACAGTAAGCCTGTGAATATTCTCATTCATCCAGGTCATAGTTATCTCAAGGAAATTGAATCGAACGCAACTGGATTTGGTTTTTGTCTTTGAAGACGTTTCACCTCTCAACAACTTAGCCTCTAAGAACAACGGCTGTGCACAAAGGGCCTCATGTGACTCCAACGACTGTCGTTACAACACAATAGAGCACTAACGAAGTCGAAACCAACTTTCCACCATCCCCAACGACCATACTAACGACTGTCATTGGCAATAATGAGCACATACGACCCATAGACATCAGTGGCCTTGTGACCGCCTCCTAAGAGGTTAAATAGCTGGACCTAGTTGGACTAGTCCCAGCCTAGTCAAACGGGCAGGAACTGATGAAGCCTCTTGGATGAGAGGTGAAACATCTTCAAGACAAAAACCAAATCCAGTTGCGTTCGATTCAATTTCCTTGAGAGAATGCACAGTAAGTAATTTCTCATGATCTGTTTCTTCATTCTTTATCCCAACCTGTTACCAAACGAACCCCCAGTGTGCTGTGCACGGGCGTATATATTGTGACCTACAGAATTGAATCAGGTTCCTCAATGTTGAAATCGTCAAAGCAAAGGAGAATTGTTGAATTGCATTCGACGAGCCCTAATCTCTTCCCTTTACTCATGTTTGAACACAAAATTAGCTGCGGTGCTCTTTGTGTCCTTCAGCAGTTCCCCCGCCGTACGTACTGGAATTTAAGCCAATAAGTGGATTTCCTATTGGAATGATAAAAGACAGAAGACAGTTCAGTTCAACAAACATCTCCAGCTTTGATTAAGATTTTTTTTTTTTGGGGGGGGGGCAGTTTTGTATTCATCATTCATGAGAGTCATTTCACCTCCCCTTCAAGTGGCCTTCAGAGAATACTGGGAATCGAGTATTTGCACCTCATGAATTGTGAATTTCTCTGTTGTGGTGGTTAACTTCCAGAGCGAGAGCGGAGCACGGCGACAGCAGTTTGTATCATTTTCAAGAGTCGGCGACGAACGAGTACACTCAAATCAAGCCTACGCACACACACACACACACACGCATTCAAATACTCGAAGCGATGGAGGAGTAAAGAAAAGAAAGGACAAAAGGACACAGGAAAAACTCAAAGCAATTTTCGCCAAGTGTTTGCAAAGCTTTTCATTATCCTTCGTGCTGCGATTTATGGAAAAAAATGGCCGCGCATCAGTACAGAAAAAAAAAAAAAGGCACGGAGAGGATTTGGAAAGGCAGGTGAAAAACAGAGAGATTAAACCATATATTTCAGTAAAGCGATCCATAGCCAATATAAAGGGCTCTCCAAGCTGCACGCCTGCAGAGCAAGCAGGTGTTTGTGCTCTTATCAGTCTGGAGTCATGCCACATCAACCGCAGCCTTTGAAATACGAGATCACATCGCACGATAAAGAACATTTGATGTTGAAATAGACTGATAGATGCACGCTGAGCGACGCAAAGGAAGAGCCTTCGAAATTTGCATGTCGCATCCCGGAGATTAGGTTTAAGGCCTTCAACCACCTGTGATAATTCTGTGCCGAGGATGCCGAGGATTGTTATCTCTGGAAGCGGATGCTGCAAGTAGATTGCTTCATGAATTATTTGGATTGGTATCCTTCAATTATACATTACAGTGTGTCTGAATGGGAAGTCTCCAGCGGAGCGTCGGTGGTGGATTTTCCTGTTTCCTGAATTGTATAGTTGCGTAAAAGAAAGCGACATAACTAGTAATATAATTACATTCAGGTGTATCACATGAAGATACTCGCTGCAGTTGTTTGTCGGAGCTCATTGATGCACTTCATTTTGCCATTTTTGATTTCTACGTTTAATTTTTTCATTCATATGTTGAAATTTGGATGAATCTCAAAATGAGCATAATATGTTTCCCTTAAAAGCAACCTTTGATTCAGTTTCAGTGTACTAACGCAAGCTTGTGTCCAATTTCTAATTTTTCTCTTGTCAGAGCACTGTGCTTATGCTCTGGTTTCGGCTTAGGCACAAAAAACACTTGTCTGGGGGTCAGGAAACCAAAATGTTTTTGCTTAAAATGCAGGTTTTGGTCACCAGAAGCACAGCTGGAGATGGCCCAAGGTCTCTTTAGAAAACACCTTGTTCTGTCACCACAGACGCGGCTGGATAGTGCCCAGTGGTCTCTTCACAAATATCCAATGGTGTCATCTTTACAAATTTTTAAATGCAGACTCGACTGTGGTCACTGGCTCAGCAGCCTTGTCGCCTCAAACTCCACCACCATGCCCTGCTCGTCTGAGCGTCGGTGGTGGATTTTCCTGTTTCCTGAATTGTATAGTTGCGTAAAAGAAAGCGACATAACTAGTAATATAATTACATTCAGGTGTATCACATGAAGATACTCGCTGCAGTCGCTGTTTTTCGGAGCTCAATGATGCACTTCATTTTGCCATTTTTGATTTCTATGTTTGATTTTTTTTGTTCATATGTTGAAATTTGGATGAATCTCAAGATGAGCATAATATGTCTGCTTATGCTCTGGTTTTGGCTTAGGCACAAAAAAACACTTGTCTGGGGTCAGGAAACCAAAATGTTTTTGTCTAAAATGCAAGTTTTGGTCACCAGAAGCACAGCTGGAGATGGCCCAAGGTCTCTTTAGAAAACACCTTGTCTTATCACCACAGACATGGCTGGATATTGCCCAGTGGTCTCTTCACAAATATCCAGTGGTGTCATCTTTACAAATTTTTAAACGCAGACTCGAACTGTGGTCACCGGCTTGTCAGCCTTGTCGCCTCAAACTCCACCACCATCATGCCCTGCTCCTCTGGACGTGAAAATGTGGTCATAAACTGCAAACATTTTTATCATGTCGACCGGCCTATTCTAGAGCTACATGACACAAACTGCACACTGTGGTTGTTTTTGCGTGATGATATGCACATTTTAAGCATCTCATGAAACAGGAAGTCAGATGACATGCTGCTGATTTGAATGGCGGAGGGTTCTCTAACTCAATTTAGCTCAGTTCTGCAACTGTCATTCCACATCTGTTGAAGTCGTTCGGTCTGCGCCTCCTTCACTCCGTCTCTGTCTCTCCGAGTGTGTGCACGCTGCATTGAGTTGCACGAGTACTCTGAGCGCTCAAATGCCCCGTTTAGACAAAAAGTGGGCCTCGTGGTAAAAGGAATCAGAAAATCGGGTCTTGGGCGATACAGTTTTCTGTTGCTGTCCTATTTTTAGATCCAGCTTTTTCATTTTTTTTTGTTTATCGCCAGATTTTTGCATAATACTCCTCTTCTTCTTCTTTTACTGCCCATCCCCAGATGTATCGCAGTGCTTTCCAAAAAAAAAAAAGCCTCGTATTCAGCGCAACATATGCGCTCACGAGAGGATCCAGGTGTTCGGTGTGTGCTCACGTGTGTGCACGTGTGTGAGTGTGAAGCTCTGCTCGCTGCAGCTGGCTCGCCGCTGCATGCTCCTCTACGCTGAGGCGCTCGGACAGACCCCTTCAGCATTAATTACTGCGGCCATTAATCAGACCAGCACGGATATCTGTGTAATCCCTCTACAATGCAGTTTCCTGGAGGGGGGGTGCCGGTGTTAATTGGATTTGATTGGATAGTGGTATGATGCTGCTCAGAGAACATCTTAAGGTAATAATTAGAAGATGGATCAATTGGCCCTTTGTGGCGCCGATCCTACAGTGTGGACCGGGCTGTTAAAGTGAAGAGCATAATGTGGCTCTTAGGAGCACCGCTGACCAAGAGGCTGGTTTTATTGTGATAAATATGTGATATATTAATGTGCAATGGTCTTGATAATATCTGAAACAAATACACCTCTGAGGGGAAATGATTGTTTCAGAGATGCCTCTAATTTCTTAGATTTTTTGGGGGTTTATTGAAATAAATCACCTCCTGCAGGAGCTCCGATACTTCGGCTCGACGGGGTCGTCGAGGTTATCTCGACAAACACTGCACCGGCACTTCTTTAGCATTGCTGTACATTTGTTCTAACAGAATTTTCCCGAGCGTCTTATATCGGTTGTTCCTCAATGTCCTATCCGATCCCCTGTACAGACCTGAATTTAGGGCAGACGTGAGAAGCATTCCACACACAGACAGTATGTTGACGGCGACGGTGACTGAGTCAGCATAACTCCAAAATATTCAGCTTCATGCACCGATGCTGCTCTTTTTATCACACACAGTGTGTGCACATCATTTGGATGTTTTGTGAGTGCAGATGAAAATAAATAAATGATACTGATTCCATTTTGTTAAACACTTATCCTAAAGGCACTTTACCTTCGGCACTCAGTCAAATTCGGTCTGCCTTCTTTCTGCTCTTTTTTTTTTCTTCTCCCGGCTCTCTGTTCGTAATCAATTTTCAAATGACGCATCAATCAGATGTCACTCTGTAAATGCCTCGGAGGTATTTTGAATAAAAGGCGTCAGAAATAAATCCACTTGAAATGCAAAAGGACACGGGGTGAATACTTCAAATTACACAAGTGTTATTCAGTTCATTTTGTCAGGAGACTTCTGGACTCTCTCTTCTGCGCTGTCCTTCATCTTTAAAAAAAAAATAGAATAAGAATACTCTCAACAAAAAATAACTTAGAAGCATCTACATAAGAAAATAACCTTGACTCCTTCGCGAGGTGGTATTTTCTCGTAAGTGCCTCCCAAGGGGGCGACTCTTTGTGCCACATTTCTGCATGTGGGTTTGGCAGCTCTTGGGTCAGTCTCTGTTGAGTTTGGTTGCTTCAGTGCTTCTCTTGGCTGTCGAGTCAAAGCTCATACTCCCACCGCACATGTCTCTCTGCCTTCTGGCACAGAGAACAAACCAAATAAATGTCTGTGCTTCTTTTCAGGAAACTGTTCTAACGCTGTGTTTTCTCTCTTTTGTACCCCGTGGTAACGTCCTTTCAGTCAGTTGCACTTAACAGCTGAGGCAACGGGGAAAGATTGGCTAATTGTTGCTTCACCTCTACTAAAGCCGCTGCAGGTTTCCTGCAGGGAAAAAAGCCAGAAGACCTGGGGAGGCTGGGGAAAAGGGCCGGCCATCTGGAGCGGGATTTTGTGTAGTGGCCCATGTTGTGTAGTTCTTGTGTAGTGCAGACTCCATACAATATGCGTGCGTGGGGTCACAAGTTCATTACATCTCATGAGGCCGATATCTTTATGACTTTAATGTGAGCTGACAGTGATGAACCGCTGAAGAAGTTTACTTTGGGCTTCCATCTGGACCTCAAGGAGCACAATGGAGCCATTTCTGTTCATCTCATGCACACGAAAATACAGACCTGCCAATCGTTTCACACTATTCGACTGATCTGGTCGAGATATGCAGTGGAGGCAACGAAGAAGACTGCCAACTATTAAAGATGGACGGGAGCAATTCTGGATTTAAAATGCTTTTTGAAGCTCAAGGACAGACATGATGCTTGTTGGTGACTAACACTGAAGTTAATTACTCCACAGGGCAATTTGTTATTATGTATAATTGTAATTCATATTTTTGAATGAGATGTTACCTTTAAGGTGTTGTTAGAAATATAAGAAATTCAAACTAAGACGTAATTAGCCCAGTGTTTTAGCTGCAGATCATTAACCATTCTGCAGGTGCTTTGTGTTAGAGTCGGATTTTACAAACACTTAAACATTATTTCTGATGAGAAAGGCGTCCTTGAGGTTCCCCCAGTGTTTCTCTTCTTTAAGGAATCTCGTTCGTAGGCGAAATCCATCAATTACAGGGCTGTTGGAACGAATTTCAGAAGTTGAATATAAATCGAATAGCGAGTGCGGTTAGCGGGGAGGGCCCGCGGAGAATGCTAATGCACACCATCCTGAATTTTCTGCCTCGCCCCCCGAAGGTCCATGACTCAAACTTCTGTGAAGCATTTATGACTGCAAGCAACTTTGTGGAGACCAGATGATGACATACGTAACATAAAAGCTCCAAAGTTATCACCAGTCAGGACCCGAGGGGCTCCAGCAGCCGCCTTCACTCCTCATCGAATTGTTGGTATTTGTATTTTTTGAAGCTATTCTACACAGCTACCCCACAATTATCCAGGTTCAGTCGGCTGTAGTTTTTGATCATTTCTCACAGATAAGACAGTCAAATTATGATGATTTCCTTACGCCAATGTGACAGAATTCAAAGTACATTTGTTCTCTTCTTCAATTTGACTGTGAATCCACGTGTTTATTTTCCCCTCCGACCCCAGCAGCAGGAGAAGGGATCACAATTGTCAGAATATGCTTTTATTTTATCTTGAGCCACTAAGTCCTCGGCAGCATCAATCAATGTGAAATTCTTTCTGCCACAAAAAAAACAAACCAAAAAAACACACAGTCTCATTAATGCGCAGCTTCATAAGTCAGAGTGAGCACTGAAAAAGCAGCAGACACAGAGAGCATTAACCTGCTATTTGTCTCCATATTCCCCCATTGCTCATATCGATTCATTTTGGCTTGTTTTGTTCCCTTTGGTAGCGCCAGACTGCTTGAAAAACGCACAACATGGGGACAAAACTCACAAATATGTATAACAAAGAGTAAACAGTGTACATGTGTAATATGAGAGGAGTGTGAGGATGAATGTGGTCGAACAGCAAATTTACGGCGAAGCTCAAAACGCCTTGTTTTCACTAACTGATGCACAGGGGGCCATTTTCTTTTTATCATGTAAATGTCGCTGCTCTAAAAATACACTAAACTGAACTTTTTCCACTTCACATGTTCGTAACAGCAATTACGCGCCAGTGCAGTTGTTATCTCTGTCAAAATCACGAGATACAGTCCCACTAATTAGCAGAGAAATGCGAAGCATACTGAGTTATATACAGAACACGTAATCACACGATGTTGTTGTCGACGTCGGTGTGCATCTGGTCTGTTTTCTGTTTGTTTCTCGCCGTCACAAAGAGCAGCGCACCTGCCACCAGAGGCTGATCGAACAAGTGGAGGAGTGTGTCGCGTACGCTGAAGGACACGAGCCTCCCACCCCGCCGCTCGTCTCTACATCCTCCCCGTGAAAGAAGACAGATGTCTTCTGCCACTCATTCGCCTCTCTGCTCTGTGTGCGCCACAATAGGTAATGGGGGAAGTCATCGCCGAACTTCTCGAGTTGGCAGAATCCAGAGTTAAATCTGAAGTCGGAGCTGTGCGGAGGAGCGCCAGTACATCAGTAATGACACGGCCATTACGGCGTAACGGTCCCGCTGCAGCATGTGCATCTGCAGCAGGACTGAAAGGGTTCTCTGCAGGTCAGCGAGGCGCGACTGTTTGTGTAAGGTTCACCAGTCCACAGTCTATGAGATGTTGTTGATGTCTAATAGAATTACAGTTCTCCCAAACAGTGTTGGATTAATTATCTTTAGTCAGAACAACTCGGTGAAGAGGGTCAACACAGGCGGAAAATAACATGATTACAATTATTACTTTAAAAAACAAGTCAATTTGTCTTTTCTTCTTGGTTGTGTCTTTTTCACGCCGGCCTCCATCGTGTTGCATGACTTCTTTTTCCTTTAGAAAATAGTACTGAGTATGGCCTGGCTCTCTCAGTATATGGAAGATATTATCATTAGACCATATATTATTATACCAACCGCTTGAAAAACTCGGGTCATTACATCCATGTGGACGCCATGACGCGCACCGCCGACCCAAACACAGCTCCAGATCAAGAACGCCCATTCATGGCAGCGGCGCTCCAGTGGCAGGGACATGCTGTTACGGGCTATACTTGGACTACAACAGTGTTTGGGTGGGCGATTCGTTTCAAGTGGCATCCACATCAATGTCAGCGCCCAAGGTTTCCCAGCAAAGCATGAATGTTATTCATTTCACCTGTTCGTCCTTCTTATGTTGTGGCTCATACGTGTATATCAGAATCAAGCGTATGTACAGATAGAAGGAATTTGAATTGTTCTGGTTCGGCACTGAACAAGAATAGACATATAAGCGATGAACGAGAACAAAAAAGTAGAGTTTGTACAAGTGATGTCTGAGTTGTACACAACACAAGTAGTCCAGAGTACCCAGAGTAATTGATGTTGAACGGATATACACCTACACATCACATACATATACATCACATACGATACCTTCAACTCGAGTCGCTCTCAACTGCTTCGAGACCAAATAAGCCGCCACATATACAAACCAAATCACAGCTGTATCTGAAGGGTTAGTTCCGAGCGCTTTGAATGAGACGTCACCTGAATGTCTCCCGCTCGGTTTGATTAAAAAAAAGCAATGAAAGCATTTAGATGGATTGCAGGCTTTCTGCGCCGTTCATAGTTGTTTCTTTAGAAGTGGGCCGCGAATGAAAAAGGAGAAATCCTCTTTTATTAAACAAGGTTTCGACGAGTTCACACCACAAGCAGTCACATACTCCCGCCTGTGTGAAGTGTAAAGGGTCCGTTCGTAGTCGCACAATAACTTCAAGGACGTTTAAGTGTAAACGAACCGCCTGACATGCCGTGACTTACTGAGCGCTTTTGTTCGCCTCACAAGATTTGTTTTAAGTATTTTGCTTTTATGATGCGATGCAATGTACTTCATATAGGAAATCAGAAACTCTATAATATCACATAACTCAAATATTGGATGCAAATGTTGGAGGTTTGTAACTCTTAACAGGGAAAAATACTTCTTTACAATCTACTTTATTTCCATATAACATTGACGCACAAAGTGAGCACGGCGGAGTGATCTTGCTATCAGAAAGAAAGCGAAAAGTGTGCCGTCTCTACATGATCCAGTTTGAGCTTTGATTCAAATTGTTTTGCCTCGGAAATCTCTTTGTGATTGTTTGTTTTTGCAAGAAGCCATTCCGAATACGGCGCCTGCTCCAATCAGCATCTTTGTTGTGTAATTCAATTATTTTCTATAATGGGGAGCGGAGCTTGAGTAGCATACCAATGTCTCGGCAATTTCACAATAAAAGTCCGCGGCTATGCATGACACAGAAAACCCAGCGAGACTGAAGTCTGACGTTAACCCCGTTCGTCAGTCGCAGATTGGTTCCCATCTGACCATGAAAAGCTTAAATTCCTCCTTGTCTTCCACGTTATTGTGCAGCGAGGGAGCCATTAGTGTTAGATATTAATTGAAATTGTTTGTAAATGCATTAGTGTGTATGTCAAATTATGTTGTCGTCTTACAATTATGCAAACACACAAAAACAACTTAGCTCACGACAGTTGTTGATCTTAATAATATCAGAGCACATGGGAGTGTTTTCTCACACATGGTGCCATTTATTCCAGTTCTGACTACACTGTGCATATGAGAGCGGCGCACACACACACACATAGTTAGTGATGTTGGTGATGTCAAGGGAGAAATTGCTTTTTTGGGACCCCTGCTGCACTTCAAGGGACTCGCTCAGGGCTTATGTGATGTCTGTTTTGAGAGGATTGCTTCCTGTTTGCCTGGAATTTCTGTTTTGTAAGAGAAATTTCACTTCATGTAATTTATTTACTTAAAAAAAACAAAATTGTGCTGTGGGCCCTTACTGTCGACGAATGTAGGTCATATGATAAACACAGTAATGCTTTTTACAGTTTCTCTTGATTGCTAAGACACAGTCCTTTGACTCCATTTCCCAAAACTCCAACCACAAATCACTGCAACCCTCTTCTCAAAACCAAACTTTAACTTGCAGGTTTCACACAAAAGCCACCAACCAGGATCCTAGTTTTAAAGTAACACAGGTAAAGATATGGATCTGTATATCTGTAGAAGGTTAAGGTCCCTATTTAACAATCTATGGCACATGGTCTAAAGTCCATGGCGTAAGTGTCCAACTCCCTGTCGTTGGTGGAACGCTGGATCCTCTTTGTGCAAAGGTGTTGTATTTAGACTCTTAATTAGTCGAGGATGTGGCGTAGAATAAATTGAACTAATCCGAGCGTCATCTCCCATTCCCTTTAAGAGCCAGGTGCGTCCGAACCTGACCACAGCTTTGAGTTTAGCTGCTTAAATGCGCCACTGTATTTGTTACATTGACATGCACTGACGCATGGAAACATTTTAAATAGCCTAAATGAAAGCAGCCTCTCCAATCATTACATCAGAGTGGACGTGTGTTGTCACCTCGGTCTGTAGAAGTTGAAAGAACAAAAAAAAAAACTCTCTTCCTAGCTTGACCCACCACTTGGATGCAAATTGATAACTTGCCTCCTCTACAAGTTGTCACCCGTTTGTACAAAATGTGGCTATTATAGCAATCCTGGAACAGTTATAACAATTATTCCAGCAACACCTCTCTCCATGTGTAACATACTTGGCCATCCGAACGTCTTCCCTTGTTCATTTTGATGCTAATCCATGATTCTGCCGAAAAAGAAAAAGGCTCTCCGGAGCCCAGATCAAAGGCTCGGCTGTTCTCAGCAGGCGCCGCCAAGGCAGGTAGCACATCCGTTCCTTTCTCCGATTAAAAAGAGCAATTATGAAAGCCCTTTTCCTGGCTTATCAGGGGATGAAACTGTGATCCTTGTTGTGGTTAAACAAATGAATAATGGAGTGCTGGTGTCGAACAAGAAAGACGAGCTTTATCCAAAGTCTTCCAGGTGACAGCGGGTCAGGCTGGTATTGTGGTGTTTCTTTCCGTTGCTCTGTGCAGAAGTGTTTGCATTTCTAAAAGCCTGCAGGAGAGCTATTTTAGGGACGTACTCATCATTCAAGTAATGCACTTCAACCCTCTTCACCTGCATTAGAACTTGCAGGAGCAAATTGGTTCTTGATGTATTCTTCATTTCCGCCTTTGTCCAGTCCATGTCCGTGACCAGTTTTTAATCCCGCAGGGTGTATTTGTTGGGTGCAGCAGTAAATACAAAAAACATTTCCTCCATTCACAATGCTGTAATAGAATTCAAGGTTTATTGGGCCAACATATCCCCAACCCGCCTACTTAAGCTAACTGAAACTCCTCTGAGCATGAGCTGTAAATCCTAGACAAGATTTGGTATTATAATGCTAAAGATCTCTACAGAGTCCTGGGCCGGGCTGGATTTGTGCCAGAGGCATTTAAGCTGTAGTTAAGTTTCTTGTGACCAAGGTTAATTGTGTTTCTAAATCAGCAGATGAGGTATTGTTCTGATGTGAGATTTACCGAACGCAATATCCTCAGTATAACCGATCTCAAATGTTAGATTAGTAGGCAGAAGCTCAACCACGCCGCAGCAGACACCTCGGTGTGTGAAATGTACTAATCTCTAATGTCATCAGTCACCGTCTGAAATATTCTCCTCTCAGAGGATATGGATTAGAATTTGCACATTGGTTATCCAGCTTAATTTCCTCAGTAGTACCAGCAGGGTTTAAATTGTTTTAAATCCACCTAATATGTTGAGATCCAAGCTCTTCATTCCTTTGACTAAAAATCTAAAAAAAAAAAAATCAATTCTGAGGAAGAGAACATCCCCTTTCAAATAATGCATTTCACGAGGGGTCCGCTCTCACATGTTGCTTCGCGTATTGACGAAACGACAGGAAGAGAACAGCAAAGGATCGTTATCCACAGCCTAAGCAGCTTCACACTGTTGAGTTACCAACATCTTTACCCAAATTGCTTGTTTGCTCAAATTACTATGGTGGCTGTGGTCTCGCAGGGCTACTTATCTCCACTGGAACTGCATATCTGCACATGATTACAGGTTTCTATCGCAGTTTACAGATTCACTAGAAAACATGATAAAAAAAAAAAAAAAAGGGAAAGACACGACAGAGCAACACAGCCAGCGCATCGTCTCAGCTTTGATGTTTCTGTTTGAATAAATCTGTCTCTGCTGTTGATTAGACATTGTTTCCACACTTTGCACACACACATTTTAGAAATTTAACAGAGACATTATGGTAGATCATTTTATTTTGAGTTCCACCTGGAATATGTTTGCATGCTTTGGTGTCAGTTTTCTCATGCTGTCAGTTTTTGCAGCGCTGTATTCCCCCTCTGTCCGAAACGCACCGTTTCAGCTCCTGTCTCTTTAAGGCCCCATCGCCCGAATAACCTGGTCTCCTCTGATTGGTCTGGACACATGCCTGACCCGGCGCCACTAACAACAACAGAGCAGATTCGCTTAATTCAATTCTTGCGTCCCAAACTAGCTGCTGGGTTTAAATTATGCAAATGTGTGACACGGTGAAGTCGTGTGATGTCACAAGGTCATGGAATTAAAGGTGGGACTAACGACGAGGCGTTTCAGGAGCAGTGTTTTCTGTGGGAGAGAGGAGCTTCTGTTGGTGCGAACTTTGACCTTTTTAACTTTCAAGATCTTTTACATGCACAGGAACATATATAGAAAACGAAAAAAAAACACAGTATGTCTAAAAATACATAATATGTAAATGTTCTATAATTCCTCAATGATCTTTTAATTTATGAGTCATGCTGCATCATTTCCATGTCATGCTTCCACAGAGTTGTATTTATAGTAGTCTGGGCTGCCTATTAGTAAGACAAAAGCAGCTGGTAAAAGCAATGTGCAGTGTCAGTACGTCCTTATTCTCTATGATTGACTCTTCCTCCTGGTATAAATCAATAGTGATTTCATAACAGGCATACTCGAGCATCAACTTTCTAAAGTCCAGCTGAAATGAAATTGAATTTTTTCTCTGATGTACCAAAGAGATCTTCTTTATAAATTAGATATCCTGCCTTTTTTGAGCAAAAAAAAAAATCTGCGATCCGAAAAGATTTGTTTTCTTTTTGGAAATGTTTAGACTCTCGATGGCGCCGTGCGTCTGTCCTCGTACCAGAGACTCTCTGTTTGTTATGTGTCTGTAGACGGAGAACGTCTTTGCAGAACGTTAATCAAAACATTTCATTTCGAACAGTATTTGCATAAAGTTTTGACTGTCAATGACATGATGCGTTATTTTTGTTATGTGTGTGTTTTTTCATCATCATTAAATGTTAATTATCATAATGATATAATGAAACCCTGACAATGTAATGCAATCCAACGTGACAGCTACGCAACAGATTTTACCTTTGTGAAGCAAATACACTTAAAGGAGACATATTGTGCTGTGTTCAGTTTCCAGTTAGCTTCACTTCTAATGTGAATGTAGATATATATTATACAAATGTGCGACATGGTGATGCAGTGTGATGTCATGAAGTCATTCAGCTAAAGATGGGACTGATGATAAAGCCTTTGGGGCACTTCAGGAGCAGTGTTTTCTGTGGGACAGAGGAGTTCCCCTTCTATATAAACAGTATACAACTTATAAGACACTGAAGAAAAAGGTCAAATCTGAAAAGCACAAGTCACCTTTAACACAGTTTCAGGAATTTGTTTTTTCAAATATATGGTTATTTTGAAGGCAACAGACGCTTTATTATACTGTAGTACTGTACTAGATTGCAAAGCGGGTGTTCATGTTAATGTGTCCACCCCCTGTGTATTATAATGTACACAACAAGCAGAGAAAAAGAAAGGGAACGTTATTTTTTGTTGCATGGGACAGAAAAGTTAAACCTGCAGTCAGGAGAGTGAGAGTAGTTACACGACCACTTTTGACGTGCTTATCACGCCAAAGGTTGCGCCGTACTCCTGTTCGTGTTGGATATGCCGTTGCCAGGTTTGCTTCCTCCTTCACCTCTGGCTAACTGCAGGTAGACGTTAAATGCATCGCTACAGATGTGTCAGTACAGGAAAGTCCAAAAACACATGGACACATGGAAGTAGAGGTGCTGATGGGGCTGCACGACCCCCTGACACGTTGTTTTTTACACAAGGAGAGAAATAACTTGAGTGATGTTTGCAGAATTTAGAAGAGGGCCCTAATAATTAACCGTTTAATGCCATTATATAGAGCGACCTCCACGCATCCCCACCTGTGACTGACTTCCTACTAAATACTTGGATATTTATCTGGTGGTGATAGGCTTTATCAGCATTGTGTTAACTGGTTCGGTAAGGGCTTTAATCTAATGGGTGTTCATTCATATGCAAAAGTCTCGCACTGCAGGTTTAAGCTACGGGCTCGTCTTCAGAGAACAAAAAAGGGGTCCAAGATGAATTAATGCATTGTAAGAGTTTTTCAGTGGAGTGGAATTAAAGTTAAAATAGCATTTGCATCAACGCTCTTCTCTTCTTTTCAGATGAAATATCACTAAAAGTGTAACTACAGCATCATTGTCTTTATCAGCTCAGCTCTTTATACGTGAGAGGGCTCGATGAGAAGTTCAAGATGGATTGTCGATTAAAGTAATTATAGTCGCAGTTAGGCACGTGGAAGCTGCACACAAAAGCCACGGAGCATCGTTCTGTGTAGGATTTAAACCGTATGGCGCTCCTTCCTGAGTCGTCCACTTTATTTAACAGTTTTAGGGGACATAAAATCTGGTCTAGAGCATTACGATCATCACTGTTGAGTCTAATTTAATTCACCCAAATCTCCATCATCTTTCCCAAATTATACCTCACCTCATTCGAGCTTATTGCATTAATGGATCCAAGCGTAGCCTATTCAGGGGCTGAAATGACTCTTGGTCGCTCTGAGAAGAAGTGATGAGATGTAACAACAGTCCCTTTACTTTTCCCTCCGCTCACCGGCGCCTTGTGTCCTCATCCTTGAAGTCGTTATCGATCATTCTCCCCTCCTGTGACTCAAAGATCTTGATAGCGGATGATCGCATCGTGCAGCACGCGGCCTCACTCTGCAAACGTATCGTGGGACATTTGTTGTGATGACAGATCTAAATGCAGTGAGAATTTGGTAATCGTTTCCTTTACAGCAGCTTAAATTTACGTTGTCAGGCTTTCATTAGGTCCAATTTGGTTGCTGGGGCTGTCTCTCCTCTTAGAAAATACTCTGAAAGACACAATACTTTCATGTTTGGCATCGAACGAGGAAACAGGGTAAACACTGTATGCACTGTACCAGGGGAGAAAATACCTCAGGGGAGCTCCAGTTGATTAATTTTCAAATGATTCATTTGACAATGATTAGAGTAAATTTGTTTTTCAAGGTTAACTTTGACATCCGTCTCTCGGAAAACTACGTGTAAGCCAAAAACAGAAACCCAAAGGGAGATCTGTTTATTTAAAGCTCCTGTTAGTGAGATAATATTACTGATGCCTCGGGTCTCTCTACTCATCGAATACTGACACTTTGGGATTTGACGAGAGACTTAAAAATCAATTATCCAGAGCTTTAAGAAATGACAATAAGATTTCTTGGATACGGACGTGTTAAAACAAATGAATCGCATGAAGCTGATCCATTTAATTGATATCAGTACAAACTTGAAATAAATAAATGAACGCCTGTCAGTAAGTATCCCTGTTTGTTAGTTTGATAAAGGTCCAGTGTGTAGGATCTCTTGGCAGAAATATAATACTAAGAATTGAGTTTTAATTTGGGTAAAATCACCTCAAACGGAGAATTATTGTGTCTTTGGTACCTGAGAGTGAGCTTTTCATATCTACAGAGGGAGTGGATGCTCGTGTTGAACCACCATATTTCTACAGTAGCCCAGAATGGACAAAAGAAACACAAAAGAAGATATTTCACATTGTTTGTGTTCTCAGTGATCCCTGTGAGACGAGGGGTATTCAGTTGGTTGCAATCTGCTGCCAAGATGCCACGAAATCCTGCCTATCAAACATGACCGCCTGCATAAATCTGTGTTTTAGATTACTAATCTACATGCCTGAATCTATTAATGGTAATTTACAACTTAATACATGCGATCAGTGTTTAACTCAATGTCGGGTTAGTTCAGGCCAGCGTTATTTATCTTATTCCGCCCCCTTCTTGTACTTTGGGTTATTCAAGGGTACTTTGTATGGGCCCCTGCTCATTGCAACCCAAATCCAGACAGACAGAAGAGGAAATCAACACTCAGTCTGCCAATCACACACAATTAAACCAAAATGTCTTCTGTTCCCCGGGGTGATCTCCCACATCCGTTGCCGAAAGATCAACAAGGCAAAGAGAGAAAACAGAATGAGGAATTGTTTGGAATTCAAATACGGGGCCCGGGATGGTGCTGGATAACAAGTCCGCCGTCCATTTTTTGGAGCTTCTGATCCTCTGTGAACTCGTGTTTGAGGCCGGATAAATATTTATGGCCCAAGGTAGCTGAACTTGATAAGAAAAGATCAGTAAATTTCCAATTTTCAAACGCAGGAAAGAAGAAAACTCTACTTTTAAGACTTTAATGAGTGCACATGTATTGACAAGCACTGTACAACTCTTGTGGTAAATAAAAGATGGCCGTGGTGCAAACTTGTATTTGAGATTGCTGATGAAATTGTTGGACAACTTTGCAAAGAAACATTAATTTAATCTTGTGTATAGAGTAAAGGGGAAATTGAGGAGTCTGTCCAATCTGGCCTTCCTTGTGAAGGTCAGCGTTTCTCCTTTCAATGAAATATAAATCAATTATCAGTGGGGATGAGGAACATTTCTACCGTCCCAGTTCAGCTTGTTATTACAACAAATCTCATACAAAAAACATCACAGCCTCTTTGTTCTGCTAAGTTTACCACTTTGAACGGGAACCAGGAAAAACTTGAGCGCTGAAGTGGAGAATAGAAACTAAAGACCAGAAGTACAAAATGTTTGAAAGTGGAAACAGCACTCAGAAAAGTGACTGTAGTGACGGCAAAGTGCTCAGTGGGGACAGTTGAGGACGCGGCACACAGGCCACGGCTCTGCTACCACTCACACGGGGAGTAATTATCCACGAAACTCTTCCGGTTACATTATTCCTGGAAGTGGTTCACAGCCGTGTCATACATCCTCCAGGTGTCCATAACAAAACGATGCACTTGCTCCTCCGCCAAAATAGGCAGATTCTGTTACCTCAAATCTGTTCACACGAGGAATTGCTCCGTGTTCTGGCAAATGTACACGATCCAACAGAAGCACAGTCAAAGTTTGGATGGATTTAACAAACTCTACCTCATCACACTACTCTACTGTTCGTTTTATTTTTATTGTAAAGCCACAAGGTTTGGCTTCCACACGGGGTCAGTGTGAGCTTCTGGCCATGATGGGGAATCAAAGAGTCCCCCCGCCGCGGTGTGTAGATTCCTGCAGTGAGCGGCTATATGCACATGTCAAATGCGGAATAACACCGCGGGAATTGGAAGCCGACGCAGTTCTTCTAGCCACGGCGAGCACTTCAGCACCAATACTATCATTTTATTCATTCTCACCTGCCACACACTCTCTCAGACAGAAAATCGCATTCTGTGTATTACAGCTTGACAGGGAGGGGGGAGAAAAAAAAGTGCAGCGCTAACATATTTGTATAAGGCACTGACACCGCCTGATTCCATCTGTTCAGACAGTGAAATTGGGCCTCTTTTTTTTTTTTTTTCCCCGCATTCATATCTATTTAAATTAAACTTGTCATGCTCCAAATAAGGTGGCTGTCAAAATAGCAGAGTGAACCAGCAATGACTTGACAAGGAAATAAATAAATAATAACTTTAGCAGGTTGTGGTCAGCAAAAGCGCCTGCTACCACTCCCACCCATTACTCCTCCAGCCTCCCAAAAAAAAAGGAAAAAGTTAATGCTTGCGTAGACTCAGCAGTGCCAGGCTTAAGTTTCAGGATTAGGTTGTCAGAGACATTTTTTTTTTGAAGGTTTAAGTCACGCAAGTAGGTAACCTGAGGAGCCAGCAGGTAGCTTTATGCAGGTGTGAAAAGACTATGTTATGAGATTAGAGCTGTGATGAGCCACTGGTGAACATCCTCTCGGCTCTGGACAGCTGCAAAGTCATCACAGTGCTAATTTCCCCTCCAGAGTGGGGACTGGTATCGGAATTGGCAGAGATTCAGGTCTGAAATATGGGAAGCGAAGGGAACAGAAAGCACAGAAGACAACAAAGCGTCTTTCCCCTCTCGACTCGCTCTACCTGCACTGAGGCATTTACAATAAAACCTATTAATTGTTTACCGTATTTATAATATGATCTGGGGTTAGTAAAAAAGTGGCAATTTCTGAATTATAGTGCCTTGGGTAGTTCTCTCTAAATGGATTTTCAATGCCACATTTTACAGATTGAACATGAATTAAACATGCTTTTTGACTTTAGCCCTGGCATAATTCTGGTTTCTGCCTGAGCCACAAGTTTCAAGAGATTTAATGCGACTTTACAATTCATGGTCCTTCTGCTGTCATCCGGCGCGCGACGCGCTGATTGACTCGTGTTTTGAAGGCAAAAAAGCGAGAGGCATTTCATGAAACAACTCGAGGATAAAACTTTCCCATTAAAAACCAAAACCCCCTCACAGAACATTTTATCTTCTGCCATCCACGGAGGGTAGAGATATAAAAGTCATGAACACAAAGTACACAAACTGCAGAAGTGTAGATCAGAGCCATCAAAATTCTGCAATTAGGGCGGAAGCGACATCGCTCAGCCTCCCTTGACGAATTTCCCTTTTTATCAGAGACAGGCTAAAAGGCTGGAGATTTTCAAACTTTCATGAAAAGGCAACAATAGGCATGGGACGGTTACAGCTACAGCTACGGTCTGTCACGATTATTTTCAGACGTTAACCATATTATAATTATCATGATTATTATTAAACACTTAAGGAAGACGCTGAATTCCCCATGTCTTTCTTTTTGTCTAGTTTTCCTGCTTTTCTCTTTGAGCATCAGAGGATACCCCAGCTCCTACAGGATTAGAGGGTCTATTATAGCCTGCAGCCAGATACACATGTGCCTTAAAAACATAATCTCTAGAATATGTAAAATCACTTTCTGAGCTAAAAAAAAACAGTGCAGCAGCAGCACCAGGGAGGTTGAAAAGAAAAAAGGGGGGTTATGTAATCACAACTCCAAGTTCTGGTTTAAGTGTTGCTGCAGCAGCAAATAGAGAATGTGAGCCAAGGAGAGCGAGAGCAATCTACAGACCAAGTGAAAGTATATTGTAGTTAGATTAAGTCCTCCATTCTCACATGGGAGTATAAAACGGCTTTATGAGCTCGAATCAGCTTCAGAAAGTATTAAAGAAAGTATGAGCGGCTGACTTGTTCGGGGTGGATTGGTGGTTATTCTAATTCAAATATCCAATCACTTTTAAGTTGCAGATGCTTCACTGTTCTCCATCGTTTACCAGAGGTAGATAGGTGTAGACTGTGTAACAAAAAGGAGATACTGCACTGTGTTTTACTATAATTGGATTAAATGGAAAGACCAATGGAGTTCGCTGCAAGGGATTAGACAATAATGGAGTCTCAGTGTAACTGAGAAAGTTCTGCTGGTGAATGGGGACATAAACAATTTAAGTACTCTGTCGGTCCAATCCTCCCATGTTCTGAGGCAAAATGGCAGAGTTTATAGTATTGATTGCCACGCAGGTTTCAAATGATTGAATTATTGTCCGGCAGTTACTTATCTCAAAAGAAGACACAGGGATGAGCCTGCAGGACTGTCTCAGGAACTGTAGATTGTCTCTAAAATGTTATGTCGGGTCATGAAAAGTATTACTTTAGCTTTAAAAAAATGTTTTTCCCCAGAACTTTGAAAGGGAAAGGGGATTAGGAGGTAGGCCTGTGGCTACTAACCAAGATTAAAGTGAGAAATACTGGATTTATTTAATCCTTAAAGCGAATGGTATCAGGTCGGTGTCCAATTGTTCAACGCTGACTTCCTATACATATGCACATACATTTCTGCCTCTATGTAACTCGATGACGAGTCTTATTTTAAGGTCCAGTGTGTGGGACAGAAATGGAATATAACATTCATAATAACTGCATGTTTTCTATAGTGGACAATCACATAAAACTATGAATCGTTGTGTTTTCATTACCTCAGAATGAGCCTTATACAAAGAGAGCGAGTCACGTTGCAACACTATGTTTCTATATTAATGTCATGGGTTGGGTTTTTAGTTCAATTATTTCAGTTCTCTCCTTGTGTGTCAAGTTGTACTTTCCACTTCCTGTCTTTGTCTGTTTTCTTGCCCCATCCTGCTCACCTGTGTTCCTTCTGTGTTCCCGTATTGCTTTCCTGGTGTATATTGCTAGTTTCAGTCTGCAAACACAATGCTAGATGCCACTAAATCCCATACATTGGTCCAGGAAAAAACTTTCTTATTGCATTATGTAGTAGTTGCTATGACGCTTTCGAATGGCTTCCAACATTGATCCCCAAGTATTACAGCCACACTTGTCATATTTGGGAATGAAAAATTCACAGATGTTGTAAAAATCTTAGATCTTTCTATTCAGCCTGGGAGTATTAAATACATAGAGCTTGAGAGCTTCTCTGTTAATGAAAATCAAAGCAAACCAGATTTTGCATTGCTGCAGTCAACACAAACAGAAGTATTTTATTAATTTTATTCTTTCTACAACTTTACTACTCAGTGCTACTCTCTGAGATTCTGAATTTGTTGAATTCCTGGAAATTAAATGCCTCATTGCCTATTCTTGGTTAAAGAAACAGTAAGTATAGATGCAGGCATCTATCTATCTATCTATCTATCTATCTATCTATCTATCTATCTATCTATCTATCTATCTATCTATCTATCTATCTATCTATATCTATCTATCTATCTATCTTAGTAAGGTGAACTGCTGCAGAGAAAAAAACAATACCCTTTTCACCTTTATAACTGCTGCCACAGATGGTTATGGGCTCTGCTTTTTCTCCTGAGGTCATCACTGGTGTTTGTACTTTGGCCCACTGGCACCGAAGCTTCCAACTATCTGACTTTTTACCTGCCTGAGGTTCGTGGCTGTTGTTGTGGCTGCGGTGTGAGACACAGAATGAGTCAGACTCAACTACAAGGGCTTTGCAAAGCCACTTTCCCACTGGCAGGTCCTGGGGCAGAAAGTTACATCGCTTCTCTCCGGAGGCTGTGGGGTCTGGAGAAGAAACAAACAAAAGGGTTGTGCTGTCTGCATGATGCCGCGTGCTAGCCCTTTTTGCTGCTGAAGCGCCACTTGAACCATGATTGCTTTATCATATCAGAATCTGGTTCATTTTACAGTTCCAGTTTGCAGAAACATTCGTGGTGGCACAAGGCATTCATCCTCATACACTGCAGCATCTGGCCTGAGGGAATTCTTTCAAAAACTGTAGTGAGAAGCAAAGATCATAATCGCCTCGGCACAAATTCCTGATTGTCAGACATGTAGAGAAAATCACTTCCCCTGCAGACCAGGTGATCGTATGCTCTCAGTACTCAGTGGGAACTGTGTATAACTACACCATTATTTTCTGCAGCAGTTTCAGTTCCACGGGAATTATATCCTCTGTTGATCTTTCTCGTTGACAGAGTTGATGCTCTTTTGGCTTCATGTCAGACTTGAGGCATGGAGACTCGTCAGCAGAAGTGGGGGAGGCTATGGCAGAGCATAAACGGTGAATACGTTTGAAGACACTGTTGTGTTGACTTCTCTCAGTTACCAACTACACATATTTATCCATCCATCCATTTCGAACCATATAGCTGGAGTCTGTGTTGACCTGACAGCAAACTAATCCATTGATCCTTTACCTTATAGCCACATCCACTTCTGGGGAATTCAGAGGCCTTTCCAAGCCAGTCTGGCTCTGCCGGAATGCCTCCGCTGGGAGGTGCCTGGAAGGCATCCTAATCAATGCCTGATTCACCCCTATTGGCTCTTTTCAATGCAAATGAGTCTTTTCTCGGAGCTATTTCAGGATGTCTGAGCTCTGCCCACTACTTCTAACTATAAACTTACACAACCTGTGCAGGAGATTAACTGCAGGAGATTGTGCCCATGTTCTCTGCCTCTCAGTCTTTATTAAAACAAGTCTGTATGCATTGGTAAGTGTTAGGGTATACAGTATATTGGCAATGTGGAATAAATGACACCATGTGAGCTTTGCCTTAATGCTCAGCTCTTGCTTCACCAAAGAGGCCTGGCTCGCATGACTGTAGCTGCTGCACCCATCTGCATTCTGTGCTCCATCAAAAAATAATGTGACACTTTCAGTGGGGGCGGCAACACATCCCCAACTGCAAATGACGAACGCACCTTTTTATGATAACCTTTTCCTCAAACCAGGGGTTAACCCAACGTGATATCATTGATTGGTTTGTGGACAACCGTGTTGGAGCCATGAGTCTGGTGTTACAGTATATTGCCATCATCATTATGGGGTCGTGGAGCCAGAGATGACCTGATTGGATCTGACTGAGAACGTGAGGACATGCCATGATAGCGACTTGACAAACCAATGCCCTGAAGCAGGCCCATCCAGCTACATTTTTTAGAGGGGCCAGAAAAAATCAGAAGTGCGGCGAGGAAAGGCATTTACATTCAGTAGGTTTGACCGGTAAAGCTTGGAATTTAAATATATGCAATTTCAAATTTTTTTCCTCTTTGTGTGTTCATTTTTTCAGAAATAAATATTATGTTTACAAATTTGCACCTTTTTAATCTTAGAAGTAGGTTGACAGTTGTCGGACTCCTAGTTTACCTCTTCATCAGCAGCCAGGATTAAAACTTTTTAATGAAGTACCGGTATTTCTTTGCTTGGACTAATGAATTGGGCTGCGGGCTGCCAGTTCAATTGGTCTGGCCTAAAGCATGCCCTGCTTTTTTTACTCCAAATGGGACTACAATTTACAAAATGAACTTTGTGCTGTATTAAAGAAGACTTCAAAAACTAGCATTTGAGACCATAACCTCATTAGGAACCTGTTTTTTTAGATACTAAATAAAATGAGAAGTAGGTAAATTTTCTCATAAGTTTACATACAAAATGAGTTATTTTTTAAACCAGTGGAGTAACGCCCTGTTGGCCATTATAGAGAACTTATCTTTCAGACATTTCTTATTGAGTTTACTGACGGAACCAGAAGCTCAGTCAACATTTTGTCAAGTCAGTGCATTAAAGCAACATTATCTAGAAATTGGTATTTTGTGCGTGACACGCCCACAGTTTCTGAGTGCAACACCACTGTCGTAAATACAAATCCCAGGTCTGAAACAATTTGTCAGGCGTAATGTAGGTGCTAACTAGAAACAAAACTCATGTTATGTGTTGAAAACTTGTATCTTGACGTAATCATGAATGTAACGCTGTGATCCTGAGACAGAGACACCATTCACCCGATTACAAGACAATGTTGCTTTAAACTCAGAGGTTCTGCCCCAACAAGAACAGGACACTGATCAGCTTATGATGCCAGAAGAACTACTTCCCTTGCAAAATGTGGCGATCCAACCCTGCAACCTAAAAACTGGACAGTTCCTAATTCTTGACTGATGTTTGAAACCCTGCCCGTGAAAGTCACAGGTGACGAAGCACAACCTTGGCAGAGTGAGTCCAACTCCCACTGAGAGCAAGCATGACCTACATGCCAACAGTGATGCAGTCACAGCAAACATTCCACTATTGTAGCTACCTGCCACTGCAAGAAACACCAACTTAACTTGCTGTGAGCGATGCAATGAATTCGAAACAGTGATTGGAGCAGACAGCCATCTTCCCGTTTTGACAAATCAGTCAAGGTACAAGCCGTGCCATTTAGCTGCCAGGTAGTGTTAGGTAGTCAAAAGGGCACCACATCCTCCTAGAAAAGTACGCAAAGGCCAACGCCAACATATTCCAGACGCACACTGTATTGAGTTAAAGAGAAACAAGATTCTTTTCAATTATGTCCCTGAAAGTTGACCTGTGTATTTTTTTCAAGCTCCTTTAAATATATATTTAAAAGTGTGTTATGTTTTTCATGCTAATGAACTCAGTGATGGCATATTCTTTGATTCCCCATCACTTACTGAATGTAATTCTTCAGGGGCAGCGCTCTCCTCCACCCACACATTTGCAAACATGCACGGGTGGTATGGCAATAGTGATTATAATAAATGTGGTTACTCTCAGCCTTTATATTTGTACGGCGAGTATTTCGGCTTATTGATTTTCTCTCGTAACAAAAGATCTGTAAAAGGTGAAGGCAACATATCAGTGATTACTGATTAGGCCGGCTCAGATCTGGAGCTCTCTGCTACTGAGAGGCTGTCAGTTTTCCTTCCCCGCTCCATCCTTTTATTCCTGCCTGTCGGCCAGCAGACTGGACAGAAGGTCAGAGAGTTGATCTGTGCCAAAACTCTGAGGATTTTACTCCCCACCCCCCCTCCTCCCCTTTTTCTCTCTCGTTTTCCCTTTCAGATATGCAGATTCTGGACCTCCTAATGAGAATATGTTACTCCCAGATACCATCTGTTCTGCTTGCACTCTGTATGAGAAAATAAAGAACATGTGACATCACTCCAATGAGACTGATTAATCAAAGTCATGGGGTAGTTGCCCTTTGGAGAATGTGTGTCACAGTCTGCCTTCAATACGTTTCCTGTGTTCAGGCAGACGAACGTGCAGATATGGATCGTGAATATGGAAAAGCGGAGCGTCTTAGATTAATTTGTGTGCTGTGATTACCGAGCTTGACGCTGTCGGGCTGGTGATGGTTGTTCAAATTCTGACAAGCCGTCTTTAGAAATGTCTATAAAGGCACTGCAGAGGCACTCAAGTGACCGCAGAATTTAACAGAAATAAAAAAGACATCCATCAATGGATCAGACTGATAATGCAGCCAGGGTTCTGTTGATGGCCTCTGTCTTTTAAACCTGCTCATGCAATAACTGGATTTATGTTAACTCAAATTTGTAATTCTTAAGTCTGTGTCTCGGCCTACAATCGGCATTTCTTTGTCTATTCCTTTCCACAAATGTAAGTAAAACCCAGTAGAAGCTGATTTCTCCACGTGGCTGGCTTCTATTACGGCTGCATCTCGGCGAGCACTCTGCAGTCGCTCTCAAGATGGACGTTTCTGCCCCGCTCGGCGCACACCAGTGTTATTCCAATCAAATCTTGTCCTGTCTGTGGGCATGAACATCCTCTCTTTCCAAAATAAGAAATGACAGCCGAGAGTGCTGCTCTGGTAGGCCAATCAAAGAACAGCTCCAGGATGTTTTACAGTGATTACCAGGACAACCTGTGCTGGACCACAGACAGGCCAGGAGCATCAGAAAGAGAAAGGTAACTTAATAACACAGTGAGAGCCAGCAGTCATACCATTTAGTGCACAGCAGACACGACTGGGAAACAAATTACAGAGTTGAAAGTTAAGTTTCTTCACCCACGACTGGAAACCGATACACCTGTTGAGAAATGTTACGTAGGAAAGACGTGAGCTAACATTCACGGAGAGATGTTCAGCAATCGTTGGAGATAGATTATGAAAAGTTAATTTGCCAAAAGTTAGGTGAGGTGACAGCTATCAGTTTAATAACAATCTATACATTTGGTAAATGGATAGGTCTTTGACATTAGCCTATAAACGGCTAGCTATTGAAAGTAAAAATATGTTTTCCAGCAACTAAAAAACTGACGCTACTGTACAAAGCACATGCATTTTAAGCTACTTCCTGACTGAAGCCTGCTTGGTAGAGTGACTTTCCATGCATAAATGGCGACGAAATAGCTACAAACTGATTGCAGATGCTTTTCCATGCTTTTATCTGAGATTATATGCCCATCCTGGAGCCTACAACAGCCATAGTGATAGTCATAGTGATATATTTCAATAAAAACAATCGTTTAAAATGTGTCAGTTTTATTATAGTAACAGTGCCAGGAATCCATCATGTATACATTATTTTATTAATTTATAGTCCGTAGTTATTCTCTACATGTATACGTCTTACTGTCAATAAACCCAATGAAAAGACCAAAGCAAACAACATGCTAACAATCAGGAGGGCAGCCTCCAACAGTTCTCTTTAACTTTCCAACACAGACAAAATCACAAGTGCTCCCACATTATACAGTGAGTGGTGGTCAGGTGTGCAGAGGTTGAGAAAGGCAGGGTTATATTTTTCTCTTAAAAAAAAAACTATTCCTATGTACCAGTAAATAAAACACTGTAAATCCCCTGAAGGAAAGATGGTCCATAACTGTGGGCCAGTATCACTTGCATGATTAATCTTGTCTCTGCTTACCTTCGAGGGAGGCTCTTTATAGCAGCTATAAAGGCCTGTGCCCTCAGACGTCTGTCTGTCCATCTGTCTTTCTGACAACCCTTCTACGTATGTTGCCATTTACCTCTCAGCACATATGTCACACTGAAAATCTACACAAACTAGTGCCGGATGTGTATTATTTTTCCTGTACAGTATGTTATATGGGTTTTTCTGTCAGAATACAAAAAAAAAAGGTAAAGACAGAATATTTCACAGAGCAATGGTGGTACATTCTGTTCTGTCACTGCTCAGCCAAGGTTACTTTGAGTCCTGTCCAGAGAAGTTTAAAAGGGTTAAAGCGAATTTAATATTGTTTAAAATGCCAAGAGCAAGTGCATTAAAGGGCTGCAGCCAATGAAACCCATGCCAGTCGTTTGGACAGTCCCATTTGAATTGCCATTTGGATTTGGACGGCATCCCGTCGCGGAGTAAACATCCAACGGCTCCAAACCAGCGAGCCAGTGTTGACAGTGGACAACGTGTGTGGTGTATTGGAAACAAAAAACTGAAATATAGACACGTAGTACAACGTAGGCACCGGCACAACACTGCTGCTCTACCTCCCCGACTGCTGACAATTTCTTTGCTTGACTAAGTCTTTAGATCTCCTGCTTGTGGTGTTTTTTTTGGCAGCATGTCATGTAGTTACACAAATACAGATTGAACTTGAGTAAAGTTACGTAACACCCCACCGTTTCTATTTTTAAGATCCCTCCCCGTCAGAAAAGCATTTTTATTCACCCTCTGGCAAGTTCCCTCAGTTAGTTATTGTTCATTTCACTGTTCACGTCAGTCTTTAAAATTCCATTTATAAATTCAGCTTCTAACCTTTTTTTTTTTTTCCCTCAATGGAGGTGTGCTGGTCTCCACCCTCATAAACTGTCAGCCTTTAAAGTGTTTTACCAATCCTCCCCCCGTTAAGCACCGAATCAGTAATCACTTATATAGCACCACCATCATTCTTGAGTAATTAAACTAAGAAACAAGTTGTTAATGAGGCGATAACTTCTGAGAGTAGCTCAGCAACACACAGTAACAGGGTCTGGGGTTGGAACCAGTGTTTCGGTGGGGAAGGCCGGCTCAAGTTTAAACCATTTGACTGCAGTGGGCTCCGTGTTTGCAATATTCTTCAAACCATTTGTCACCGAGGTGTTTCGCATCCTCTGTTCCAGACGTTTGAGTGATTTTGCAGAGGTGCACCCTCGCTGCTGTGAAAAGCCGTATTTGCTGTCTCAGTACAGGAGAAGAGATAAGCATCAGTTTTAATGTGAAATATGTGTCAAACCTCTGCAGGGGAGAGGCAATTTTCCCCCTTCCTCCCCGCGTAACTCCTGTGATGACGAGGAAAAGCATCCAAAATCTCAGTAGTTTCACATGATGGACTGCCAAGAAGCCGTTTTCGCTCTTCATATTGTTGTCACAAGCTGGTGCGCTCCGGGCCGTGTCCTGCACAGCTAAATTCATGATGTGCCCAAACAGTGACAGGACACACATCTGTTGTGGTGCATCAGCCAGGGTGTCTCAGGCACATTAGCAACACTATCACAACATTGTCCTTGGCGTTTTTCGAATGAGCAGTGCACCAAAAAAGTGCATCCGCGGTGATGCTTGTCCATTCGTTAAAGGCGATAAAAAGCCTCCCCGTGTGTGAATGTTTGCTCGCAGAAACAGCACACGGTGTTACTCCCTGGCTGTAATGTCCACACTTACATTTATGAAAACAGAAATACATGTTACTAGCCAGGTCGCCATCGTGTCGCGATGTATAACATGACAGGTTTACAGGTAGGGAAGTGCCTCACAGCCCATAATAACACACATTTCCCTCCAGGTGCCAGCAGCGCCACGGAAACTGAACTGTGGGGAACAGTAAAGGATGAGATAAACACAAAACCGCAGGGTGTCAACAGAAACAAATCGACTCAAACAGACTGAGAAATGTCTAAAAAGACGTACTCAGACACCTTTTCTTTTTTTCTGTAGGGGACGGAGACAAACACAGGACGCTGAACTTCATCCACTGGCCACAGTTGTTTGCTGCAGTCTGTGAAACTTCTAACAGAAAACCTGAAAGAGTTGAGCACTAGAAATGTAGAGCATCCTGGAAGCAGCACATCTTGCAAATAGGTGCTGTTCCTAATGGAACAACCTTTTTGATGTCTCCTTAGAGGAATTTCGAGCACATTAATGTCGCTCTCCGCCTGTAATCTCACTGAGACTGTCTGGTTGAATTAAAGTTACTTTGCGAGATTAAAGTTCTCACACTTCATGAATAGTACATACTTCCACGCTGTAATTAGTGGAGGCCGCGTCTGCTGAGGGGTTCTGACACTGTTGTTCTTTAGCTGTGTCAGTACCTCCTTTGTTGTCGGCTGATAAGAGAACCACTGTGATGATGTAATCCATAAGTAAGTGTTAAAGTGAGGAATTCACTTAGGTGGCTTGTAGTTTCTTTGTTTCAGGTTGTTGCCTTTATTAGGATAGGACACTTACAGAGGGAGGAAAAGGGGGTTCCTGTTAAGCTTTTATGAGTTGTTTTATCCCTTGCGTGTGCAGATAGTACATCATAAACTTTTTTTTTTGTCCAGCCTTTAATACCATGACACTACGTCACATGTTTGCATAATATATGTCTGCATTCACGGTAGAAGTGATGGTAACTGGAGGCTGAAAACATGACAGAGTCGACGTGAGCGGTGCTGGCTCAGGCGTGCGTGAGCTGACCACTCAGAGCAGACTGGGTGTTTTGGAGCGGGGCTTAAAGAGACAGGAGCTGAAACATTTCAGACAGAGGGAGAATACAATGCTGGTGCACTGGACCTAACTGATTTAATCATGCCATTATGGATTTTATTACAGGTGTGAGTGGTTCAGAGTCGAGGGCTTCATTTCTGAACTTGACCGCACACAGGTCGTCTCAGTTTCTTTATTTTGCACTGTGCGAGGATAAACTCTGCCGCAGTAGGCCGTGAGTAAAGGCAAACAATTAAACTTCATAATGTGTCCTCTGTTTTTCTGGTGAGTCTTCCTGGGGAAGCTGCCGGTAACAGATAAACACAAAGGTAGGAAGAAAAATGAGCGTAGAAAAACAGTGTTTTTCACGGGATTCTATTGTAACAACAGTAAGAGCACGGAGACTATGACCTTCGTTGAGCTCAGTATTCTTACACAGAAGTCCTTTGCTAATCCGACAGGGAATTCCTGTAAGGATCCAATCAGAAGCCAGGATATACTTCAGATCAAAACTTCAGGTATTTTCTTAAGAGCTATACAGGATAAAGATTCATGATAATATCGCAAAAGACTGGGACTCAAAGAACAGCGTTGGGATTTCTGTAGTCCTGTGGGATTCAGGGAGAAAGCCGGGAAAGCTTTCAGTATCCCCTTCAGTGAGGTGCATATATTATCTTACACCATTATGCATTAAATGAAATGTAACACAGAGGAGAGGCCAGTCTCCGTGTCAGACGTCGTGTTCATTAAATATTTGACGTCTGCTCAAAAATAGACCCAAACACAATCCTCACTATCACTGAAATAGAGCTAAAAATGACCATTCGTACGTCCCAGATATCTGACATCCTGCATTAGCCGCCGCTGTCAACCACGGCAGCGTCTTGTATTCCTCTCGTACACGAGTTCACCTCACACACAACTTGAATTTTAAAGTAATCACTGAAACAGATGGCGCAGCTTTGATGCCCAGCAGAATGCCAAGACACTGTTTGAACGCGCTGAGTTCAACAGACATCTATTGCGAGCTGCGTTTTTCACACACACACACACACACACACACACACACAGACCTGTTCATTGAGGCTTTTTTTTTTTTTTTCATAATGATTTGCATGGTCAAATCACAAAGCCACAATCGGTCCCCCTGTTACTTCAGATAACACCTGGCAATAACATGTTTCCATCCGGAGGACACGTTCTGCATCAGACGGGTTGTTTTGATCGTATCTCCGGCCGCTCTCTGGGCCGTTTGTTTGTGTGCACTTCAGCATTTTCACAGATTACGTTCATGTTTTTGTTTTTCGTTTCCCATTTTCAAAAATTGCATCGAATGATTCAGCCATTCGTCACGCATAATTGTGTTTTGTGGTGTTCTTCTCAAAGCAAATGCACATTAGTGTTACAAACATGTCGTACTACCATTTTTACACCGATATAAGTGCGTGTAGTCATTTTTTATTTTAATTTTTAATGAGGATTATCCGGCTTTAAGTGGGCAGTTGAGTCATTCTCCAGTTGATGATTAGCCTTCCTGTGTTTGTTTCCGGTGTGTCACGTGTGAAGTCACAAACGCACAGGGAAACAGGAAACAGGAAACAACAGCACAGAGGCCAGCGACCACATCACGGCGCTTACGTCTTCTCTCTGAACGATGTTGTCGCATTGGGACTAATGGGCGACTAATAATAGGCCACAGTCAGGAACTACAGCGTGCGTAAAAGCATCACGACAGCAGAGTGGTGAAAATGAACAGATCAACCCAGGTGTCATGTTAATGACAAACGAGTTATTGACAAGGGAATGGACGCCGATAGATCATATTCACACGGTGGCCATTTCCTTTTGACTCTACACTCAGGATGGGAAGCTTAAATGTCGCTGTTTCGCAGGTTGCAAATGGACTTAATTCAAGGTAAAACAACATATCTGATAACCCATTAGCTTCAGATACACAACGGCTAACATTAGCATTCAACCACTACCGATAGCATCAGGTCTACAAGATATGATAGGGAAGTTTTGATTTTAATTCTCAAATATCCACACAAATCTTGGGCTCATTTGATGCTAGCTAACGTATGCTAATGTTACCTGTAACAGTAGCTAATGGGTTGGTTTACCTTTAATAAATATACCGATGTCCCCCAGATTTTCACTCACCGTTGTCTTTTCGGTTGCAGTTGGGGAAGCCGTGAGGTGAAAATGATTTGTCAGAATCCCTACATACAACATTATCCTTCTGATAACAGCGTCCGAGTTTATCTTGAGCAGGACATCTGTGGAGAATGGGCGCCATGTGAATATGGCCTATGGGACCCTTTACCACTGAAGTAGAAAGCCAGATATTAGTTTGTTTATAAAGTTCTGTCTGTATTTCCTCCCATAATTATCATATATTATTATACTTTTTTACCTTGACACTGAATGCTGGATGATGAAATCATAATGGGACATTTCTGAAACACAACTGTTCCCCCACAGCGTGCTCTCACTGCGTCTGGGATGGGCCGAGAACGAGTTGTCAACAAACATCAAGTTATTTGTCCTCTTTGAACGCGAGTGGAGGTTATAATGACAGAGAGAATGATCCGTGCGTTAGCTGGAAAACCTGCTTGTCACATTTGAAACATGAAGGTTATTTACTCTAAAGGGCAATATTGTAATGGGAGATGAAAGTGTTATGAATCTGAGCTCGGCTCGCATCTCTCGCACGCCCGAGCAGAGAGAGATTTATATCCGTCCTCTGCAGCTTCCAGAAGAGTCGCATTTGTCTTTTCTTTCTTCACGCTGTTATATTCACACTGTGTTTCCCTGTGTTTGTTGTTTTTTTTTCAATTTGAATAATTATTTAAATCAAATTGTGTCACCTGTGTCCATCCATCCGTTCACGTATGTACAGTACATGGTATAAAGCCTAACAAATGATCGAAAACAGCCTGTACACAGCACGCAATCTCACATTTTTGCAAAGCTCTCTCTTCACATTATCGAATAAAACCTATCAAATTATGGAGAGAGGATTTATGGTGAGGGCACCGCCATTATAAGCTTTTACGTAGCCATGGTGACACACATGGCGCTCTTATGTAGAGCTCATCAGTAGGCCGGCTCGTGCAGCGCGTTCAGGTCGCCCTCTTCAGCTATATTCCCAACGATCTCATTTCCTGCGTCTTAGTGGTGAGAGGTATTTTACATCTTCTTTACATCCAATTCCACGACCCGTATTAAACAAATGCTCTCCTGTTCTTTTTGTTTGTTTATGTCTTGACTCATTAACTGCAGATTCATTAGAGCCGGGGTTCATTGTCGAGCAGGATTTCGCTCACGAGCTCACATTTGCATTGCCGCCAACACTTCCCAAAATTTCCGTGGGAGTCTTCCTATTTTTTTTCCCCAATTAGAGACAGACGTGAGGACGCCCACGTACACCCTGCCTGTTGTGCTCCAGTCGTCCCTGCGCTGTCCAATCTGCTCGGTTTGCCGCCGAAAATGGATGAAACGAGTCCCAGGGAGGAATAATATGGTGTAATTCTGAATTTCGCTCCACTCGGTTCGAGCCATTTCCACTCATCTTATCTTCCTCTTCTTCTTTTCGATGCTCTTCCTGAACAGGAATGCTCCTCAACACACACAATCTTACAATGTTTGCCCTTGAAGATAATTTTGTGATGTGAATTTAAGTTGTTGTTGAAGTTAAGTTGTGTATTGGTATGTTTTATGTCATTTATCACACCGTGAGCTGTGAATTCAAGACAAATTAAATGTCATTGTCCTTTAACAACACTGTATTATCAGAAGGCTGGCAGACGGTCAGAGAACACCAACCAAGACAGTCGAAACAGAAGCAACTTGTTCTCCTTCCAACTTTATTTGAAACGGTTAAATCAGCAACAGATTGGGGGCAGCTGTTCTGTTGTTTGTGGCCAAATTAAATAACAGCATCTACAAAAAAACAATGAATAAATAAATACCCCAAAGTCCTAAGTGTTGCGTTCGCTTTGTTTTTCCGAGTGTTTAGGTTCGGCATTATCTGTTCGGAGTCCCCGTGACAGCTGGTTAAAGTACAGCATAGATGCTGCATTAATGTTGCAGCGGAGCAGCCTTGTTTCCAGATGAGCCTTCTCTGTTTCAGCATAAAATTCACACAGCGGCGATGAAAGTTTCCTCTCTTCTCCCACCTCGCCAGCCGTCTCATTCGAAGCTGTTTATCGGCTGGTTTTCTCGTGTTTATCAGGCGATTTGGGAATCCGGCGCGCGATTTCTCTGATCCACCGGCGGCGGTAAAATATGCGCTCACGGTGTTGACAAATATTTTCCGAGGGGACTAGCTATTGAGAAACCTGATGACACCCGATGACATCATGTCGGAGGCTGAATTTACATACCAGAGCGTTTTTTTTTTCCTGCAGTCTGCGCTCTCAGCGGAGGGACCCTGTGTATGGGAAGCACTGTGATCATCAGAAGCCCTAGATTAGACATGAAACAGAAACAAATCTGCATTAGCTGTACGGATTTGTCTCTGAATGCACATTTATCAAAACATTAGAGGTTTTCCCCATGGTTACAGAAAAAAAAGAGTCTGTTTTCAGCTGGAAGTCTCTGAACAGGTACCAAGTCTAGTGACGGATTTGCATTGAAAGAAGTCACCAAATATCAATCAGCTGGAATTGAAAGACAAATGTTTTTGGCGACATCATGCAATGATTTAATTATGACTGGTCGAATGAACAGAGAGAAGTAGATCTTGTCTAATTTAAAAGGCAAATATTTACATGTTTTCTTCTTGGAGTGAGTTTTTTGTTTCTTTTTATTTTTTGCCAACTGTCTAATTTAGCAGTTATGATGGCACATAATCACTGCAGTGTGATTTAATTAGAGTTAAAAGAGAAAAATGCAACCTGAGAGTGTCGCCTCAACTCAACGTTATAAAGGGTTTCGCAAAGTCGGAAGGCTCGGATGCACAAATGGCCCCACGCAAAAAAAAAAAAAAGAGTTTATTGACGAGCAGCACCAGGAGACACCAGGACAGAGAGTGAGTTCCCGCTGTCAAACACACACGGCGAAATAGCCAGAACACCGGGTATCATTTTGTCGCCACGTCAATATTTGAGCGGGTCGGGCCTCCCAGCGGTTTCAGGGGCCACATGCTGACACACACGGTGGCGCCGGATGGATGGGCAGCCGGACAATCTCGTAACATCCATCTCCAAGAGAGACACCTGATCACTCACCGGCTCTAACTCCCCTTTCTCCCTCCATCGTTTCAGCCGTCCCTTCATTCATCCATCGATCATCCTCCCGTCTTCCGCTGAGTCGTAAGAGTTTGTTGTCTTCGGAACGCGCCGATCCAATCCAGACGATCTCCACAACAAATCAACTTCGTTCAAAGATTTCCTTTGCCGTCGAGAGTCATTTTCCTTGACACCTGTGGAGCAATCTGCATCGTTCGCTCTGTTTTTCTAAAGACAAATTACAGTCATTTCTACAGGACACCTGGGATCAAAGGAAATAATGAGAGCATCTGATTCTTCTGACGACACTTACAGATTCTGCTTCTTCTCCTTCCGAAGAAATTCCTGTGTCGTAGCCTGAAATTTAGACCTTTAGTGGTTTGATAAGACAGTGTGCTCATTTAACTGCATATGAATGGTCCTTTCCTCTTTTTTTGTCGGTAGATTGGTATATTCTCGCCGCCACATCTCTTGTCAGATCTGACAGATCCGGGAGAAAAAGAAGTGAAAATGACATGAGAAGGATAGTTAGCGAGAGAGAGCGAGAGAGAGTGAGGAATAACTCATTTCTAAGAGTGCGGTCCATACCCTCAGCGACGGAGCTCTCGACTGTGCCGCCTTCAATAATGGACAGATCATTAAAGTACACAGAGGGCTGAACATAACGCTGGCTCATTGTCCAAGTGAGGCTAAAGATAGTGAGGGACGCAGTTAGAAAGAATGTTTGTATCATTGTATCACAGCATGAAATTAAAACCTAAATCTAAAGAACATCCAACGTGTTCGTGGTCATTACCACAATAATAGAACCAAACAAAAGCAAAGAAACCTGCTTTTTTAAGGACTTTTAATCAAACTTTCCACACATTCATTCATCTGTGGCGGTCCACCACAATGTCAACATCGGCCGCCACATATTGATTTACTATTTTTGGAGCTGTGCGTCCCGTTTTCAATCACTCAAGACACGAACCTGTCAGTGAATAGCATGATGTTACACAGAGTGGATGGCGGTGTGAAGTTTTGAGTCAGCCAGTAAAACCAACGAAGAAGAAGAGGAGGACTATTTAACGCGGTTGGCTTGACCGTGACTTCCTCCGCAAAGAAGACGGCTGGCCTCAACGTCGAGATCAAGCCTCCAAAAATAGCGCCAGGCCTTGAAGCAAGTTTTTCATGTGACGCACTGGGGACTTTTTCCCAAAGCTAACATGAAACGTGAAATATGCGTCTGTAAAATGGTAATAAAAGCCTCACAATTCCCTGCGAAATGGCTCGTTTTACTGTCAGAATTTGGGCAATTCGGTCCAATAAAATCTGGAGTGACTAGAAGAGCCGTCCGATTAGCTTGGTGCTAAACCGGCGCCACAATTAAAGTCTGATTCTGTGGGAAACACTGAATCCTGACAACTTATTGGGCCTTCAGCTACTTTGCTTTTCCTTTAATTGTGTAGTTTGTTGTGCTTTTATTCCATCCGATAGCTTCTCGGGGTCACAGACAGGAGGTGTTGAAACGCAGGTGTCTGAGTCTTCGGTAAGCGGAGAGATTCTCCGTCACTTAACGCAGATAAAAGCAGAGAGCGAAGCAGGTGATAACATTCATTAGCATTCAATACTATGCCTTTGCTGTCTGCCGTCTTTTCTGCCGCTTTGTTTAGGTTAAGCCTTTGTCCCATTTCGATTGCGAGCCGACCCACGCGTTGGGCGAGAGTAGTTTCGCCTGTCGATGGGGAGGCGGCGAATGTTGGAGAAACATGGTAAGAGGCAGGCTGAAAACACTTGTTTAATGTTCATCTGTCTGGGCGAGGAGGGCTCTCTCTCCTTCTCCCTGTGTCTCCGTCTAATTACGTGAGATCTCTGGAGCTGCCATTTGGCGGTATCGATTTGCGCTGCCTGTTACACGCGAGGCTCCGGCCCCCTCAAGATGATGTCTGAGGAGTGTTTGCCCACGCCGCGTAGTGATTATCGGCCGGCCGACCTTGTTTGTTCGGGATATGAATAAGTGTCCGACGCTAGAGGTAAGCCATTATCATCCGTGATGAGTTTCTCTCGTGGTTTTGCTCCAAACCATCAGCAGCACTTAAAAAACACTTTGGTTTTGTGATGAGTGACAACTGCGCTGTCGGTGTAGTTACACTCATGACATGAAAGAAAACAGCCTACATCTCTTAACCACGCCGTCTTCATGCTATCATGATGTGTCGCTGCAAAAACGTCAAAATGTGACTCGACAGCAAGCGTTGTGAAAGTCTTTTACACCGCGGCCTAATGAAATCCAACAGCGATGCATCGAATCAAAAGCACATTGTGAATCTTGCATAAGAGCGGTGATGCAACAGCCTCTCTTAGCCACTCTCATATTCAAATGTGCTTCATTATTTCCTCCCCTGAATGCCATCAATCAGCATAGCCCGAGTGAAATTAAATATATTGTTTAGTGTGCAAATATCAACAATATTTTCATTATGTAATGTGAATAACAAACACTCGGATCATGGAAATATGATCCGCCATCCAAGAAGTTTCCTCCGGCGATGGAAACGCTGTCATAAGCATTTCAGGATGCAGCGCTGTTCCTCTTGTGAATGTGCTCTACATGACCTGCTCAACGCAGAGTAGCGGGCAGAAAGAGACGCGTCGGTGGACATAGTGGAGCGTTTAGCAGCTGAGGATCCCGCCGTTTCCTTCCTGAACCGACGCAAACCCAAACAGAGCGCAAAGGAGAGAGAATTGAGCCGATCCCAGCTGACACTGGGCGAGCGGCTGGGGGCATAATGATTACATACATAGCAAACGACCCTGTGCTTTATTTCGATTTTGCAAGGTCTGTAAGGGACAGTTTTATATAGATGTTTGTTTTGTGTGGTGTTTTTTGTGTGTTAGCTTTTAGATATGGAAGAAAATAATCCACATACCCACATGAAGCAGATGCAAATGAAGGAATTATTCTTAGAAGAGGAAGTTTTAACCAGAATGTCACCAAGAAATTCTTGTTGAAACTGTTTCCACGTAAGCAAGCATTGAAAATATGCTGGTTATAACACTGTTTCCATCTCGTGTGTCGACAAACAACTCGACATGTTATAGACATACGTATATTAACGTGATGTATTGTGAAAGGTGCCACTGTAATTACATAGTTTTTACTTAATCTTCAGAGCCTGATTAACCGTGAAGCAGTGAAAGAAGGAGTGAGGTGAAATATGACTTTGTTTTGTTCGTTAAATTAACACCAACATCGGTCAGAACTTCTTTACTATTCCTCAACATGAATCCCCCATTTTTCTTCTTAAGCTGAAAACTGACAGATTAATATTTTAGACAGTTTTGAGGGTACGCTGCTTTGTCGCAAACGGCATCCTGATGGTAAAATAAATACCATTATTACCAATAAACACCTTTGTGGTGTCTTTTAATGCGTAACAACACAAAACAAACACAAAGGAAATAGCTTTTCTTGTCCATCCGCCGCCTCTTGTATGGAATCCAGGGGTGTTTTGCGTTAAATATTAACATGAATACATTGTGTAAAGGCAGTGATTTGCGATATAATTCAAGAAATGATTAAAACTCAACTCATCGTACTCCCCAGCCTGATCGTGGTCTCAGCCTGAAACCACACACGGGGGTTTAGGAGCTTGCGTGAGGTCACTTGATGACTTCTAGTGAGACTAATTATATTACATTTACATTTGTTTGTTGTTTTTTTAATGAAAAGGAAACATATCATTTACATATAATAGTCTACATGGACCTCCCACCAGGCATAGAACAAAAAGAAAGGGCAGAAATCTGGTCGGACCGGGAGAATCTCCAGAAACACAAATGGGTAAAGATTGAGAAACCAGTTTTCAATGTATAGCATATAAATCCACTTGTTCTAAAGATGAACCCCCCGCTCATTAAGTCCTACTGTAATGTAAAAAATCTGAGCTTATTACATCTTCTGGTGCACACAGTCAGAAATGTGCCCGTGCACGTTGGAGATTACTGAGGCCACGTTGCTGTTATTGCAGGCTGCCGGATCCTGAAAGGGGCCACGGGGCTTCTGCTGCAAAGTGATTCAGCTTGTGACTTGGCAAATCTGAGTTCAGCGCTCTGCTCCGTACAAAAGCCCTGCGCGGCTGCAGCTGTGGCTGTGGGACAACAGCTCGCATTAAACAAATCTGCTTTCTTAAGTACACAACGCTTATTGAAGCATGTGTGTGAGTCAGTGACAGAGGGACACGGAGACAAGGAGAGGGGTTTGACTCACCCACTGTCAGGCCATGACACTGATTATAGGACTGTGTTTATGTTGTATTATAAATAGCATGCTGTTAGAATATTATAACCACAGTACTGTAGTGCATCAGGTGCACGGATAGAGAAATATGGTGTGTATCTCATTAATGGACTTCCAGCTTTTATGCTCCTGGCTGCTACAGTTGTACATGAGGTTTGTCAGCAAGGTCAAAGGAAAAAAAACACGACAGAACAGTAGATAATGTCCTCTAATTAATCCCGTCCTCCCACATCAAGGTTAGAATGATACAGCACGAGGGAGAGAGTATACAAAGCATAATCGCAGTAGCAAAAAAACGCGGTGTCACCGCGTTGGCGTATCCAGCGCATCATAAATTTCGTTGCGGCTGACCAGTCACGCTGTCGTCATGTCATAACCTTGTGACTTGTGTTGGTGTTGTTGTTGGAACGTCATAAATAACGTTGCTCCCGGACAATCACTTCTAACTATGAGAAAGCAACAAGGGCCAGTTTTAAGCCGGTCCTCGTGGATTCATGGGTTGAGTTCAGTACGGTACGTGTAGGCAGCAACGGTACTTGGTTAGGTTCAGGTTAAAACAGACCCAATCACAAACTCAACGTGTCACAAAGGAGAACGTATCTGATGTGCATACTGTTCCAGTCTTGTTCGCCGAGTTGCAAAGTTGTGACATTCAAAACTTGTGACTGGTCAGTTGAAATGACGGACAACATACACGGATGCATGTACAATAACTTAGACCTTCCGTTGAGATGTGTGAGAAGCTATCGTAATTGTCAATATCGTTAACACTAAATGGATCAGAACAGAGTAGGGTTTATAACGGTACACGTATTCGTCCCAAATCATCACAATCTGGACCCTGTGTCAGTGGGCGAGAGTATAACTGCTCTGATCCACAATCCAATCCAATAACCGCCAGCTCAAAAAGCTGTTTTCCGGACAAACCATTAAACAAGAAAGGCCGGAGAGGACACAATAAAACAAGACGAAGATGAAATCCTGATTTGTTATGAGCTGTGGCGAGTTCAGACAAGACACCGGAGCGGGAGGTTCTGCCCTGTTCTTTCAAATCAACTGTGCTGGGGGAAAAAGTTCAGAGAGTGAGTGGTGGATTGGACGAAGACGGATGGTCCGTGTTGTCGGATGTGAGCTGTGGAAAGCACACGTATAACATGCTAATGCATATTAGATGGCGTCACCCAGATGTGTCAGTCACCGGAGCGAGCGGTCCAACGACTGCAGCCTCTACATGTGGAAGCAGACGGGGCCAAAGACGTTACAGAAGCAAATGGTATTTACAGGACATCAAATATACATTTGATTTTTATCAGCCCTGCATAAAAATATAGCCTCAGCCAGAACGCAAGCTCACTGTTTACTGCTTATTACAGCACAGAGCAAGGTGAAGCAGCTTTTAGTTTCTGTGCAGAACAACCCTCCTGCACACCTGAGGTCCACTGAAACTGTCAGCATTTAAATCAGGGCTTAAAACATCACATGCCTTCAAACTGATGGTTAAACTACATGGAGACAACTTGAAACTGTAACTTGTAACATGTGTGTACATTCTTGCATTCGATGTTTCTGTGCTGTGTCACTGAACGCCTCACAAATGATTCATCAGAGCTATATACAGTAATTCCAGTACTTCTGGCACTCTACAGCGGCAGCATATTCAAGCTGTGTGCGTGTCTGTGATGTATTTTTCCGTCTCATGGGCTGCAGAGCAGAGCGCTGGCCCACACATCTTGGCACTTCCAAAACATAAGAGAGGGATGCAAAGTAGCAGTAATTTATTTTCTTTTTCACCGAAAGCTTCACGCAGACTGTTTAAGACTCGGTGAAGCACGTAGGCTTGAGATACCGACTGCGTCTCATGTTTTCTTTTGTGCTTTCTTCTTTTCTTCCAGACTTTCTTTTTTTAAAGCTTCATTCAGTATAATACCTGAAAAACATGTTAAGCTGACTCCGTCTTTCTTCCTCTGGATACCTGCTGGACACGAACAAATTGTGAAATTGATGTGTAAAGTGAACAAAAGTGCAGGTCAACAGAGTCGGTCCTTCAACGGCCAAAGTGAATAGGATACCTGCTCAGACGGCAGGCGTGCTCCCGTAAACAGCTCCAGCCTCCACTCTAAAGTGGAGCGCGTGGTGGTGCTCGTAGAGTGGCGACGCGGCTGGGCTCTGGACATGGTGGGAGCTTTTTATGTGATTCATTTTGAGCTTCGCTCAGTGGAGTCGCCGGGCCATCAATCTGCGGAGGGGTACAAAGAAAAAGATATCACAAAAGATGTGTTGTGACACATGGTCCAAAGGGCTTTTGAAAAAGAACTGTGGGGGTTGAGCCATATATTTTCAGGACGGTAGACCTCCACACATCATGGACGGCTCCTCACGGAGAGTTTCTTTTGTTTCGAGCCGTTCACTGTCGCACATATTTTCTGGAGTTTGGTTCAGCTGCAGTGTGTAGTGAACATTTCTCATAACTGTGTGTACGATACGTGAGAGTGCACCTTGCAGAACTTAATGATTTGATCAAGCGATCAGTTGATCAACAGAAAATAAGTGCACAAAGTGGTAAGTTTGCTTTCATGCGGTAAATAAAGGAAGTTGTTCCTTTAATCTGCGGCTGCTTTGATGATGGACCATTTTTCAAGCACAGGTTTTTGAAGCCCACACACACACGCACTCATCACAAGCTAATTACTTTGGTAAACCAATCCAACATTCTGTGTTTCCAATTATGGGCATTTATGTGCAGTTTTTCTTCTATTTTCATTGAAGATCTTAAGTTTTGTACTTTGCGTTGGGAAACAACAGAATATTCCGATCACCTCAAGTGTTTGTTCACTATTTTTTGGCATATCATAGATTTATAATCGCTTAGTTGAACAAATAATCTACAGATAAATCAGCAATTAAGATAATTGCTAGTTACAGCGCAACTGCCAATGTTCATTTAAGGATAAATTGCCCTTAAATGTAACTTTATTGACAACTGAAGTAGATGAGGACATAAAATTGATCCATGTAGCTCATCTGCCATCCAAGATTTATTTAAAATGATGTTATTCACATTGTTGGTCCTGTCAAAGTCATGCACCTACTTCAGACAGGGAAGATTTTGGCTTTAAAAAAGGTCTAAATAACATCTTTTCACATCAATTTGAGATTTCAGGACCTCCGGAGGCTTGGATTACTCTATACAAGCAGCGTGGACTCATTGTATGGATTTTTGGGGGTTGTTTTATTACATTTTATAACAGATCCCTAGCTACTTCAGTTGTTCGGGAGAATGCTGTAACGCTGTTTTGCTGTGAAGCCCCAAGAAATGTTTTGGATTGTGAAACTTTACATCGGAATGAGGGTGAATGGCTGAACTAATCCTTAAACATGGATGCCTAAAATGTGATTATGACCACATGAAAGCAATGAAACACTCGCTACAGCAGTCTTTTAGCTGAAACTATTCACAGATAGCCTTTATTTTACAATATAAACTACCAGCTGATGGGACTTCGTGCTGGACTGTAGCACAAAACGCAGGCTTCTGTCTGAGAGGAGAAGAATCCAGCATGAGAAAGACAACTAAATTGTCTTCCACCGTTGTGTTCGGTGAAACAAAATCATGTTGGTTTTAAAATGTTTCTGTTTGACTCACTGAGAGCTCCCTCCATTACTACTCACTCACAAGACTAAAAAACCCAAACCACTTACTGTCAAAACATCCAAACTGTCACTCAGGGATACTACTCAAAATGCTGTGTGCTCGAAATCAGAGAAACAATAACCACAACAGAGCCGAATTACTCACCGGCCTGTCAAAGTATACTGAGAGATGTATAAACCTTGATCTTAAAAATTGATTCTCTCTGTGTTTTCAGTCCGTGCATGCACCACCTCGAGGCATCCACTTTACTCGAGGGGTGAAGCGGCGGTAGATGGTAAAGATGTGCTTCTTTCCACAAGTAGCAGCGAATCTGCTCTCTACACTGGGATTTGATGAAAAGTAAACTCCCTGCTGTCAAAAGCCTACGAAAAACAAAGCACTAATCTCCCTGATCTTCCTTATTAGAGTCTGCGGTTTCACTAAGGTGTTGTTGCTGTTGGCTATTACACATTATTCTGGATGTTAACCAAATTAAAAAAGCAAACCGTGTAAATTGGGTCGCTCCAAACCACGAACGATGATTTCATTTATCAAAATAATAACTATAATTTTGGTTGATTGCGTTTTTTTCAGTTTGGTGCGATCGTAAAGGTACCGTCGTCGAGCGTGGGCGTATTGTTCTGAATTATTGTAATTGTACGAGACAGATTGTATTTCTGTGTTGTTATAGTTGAGTTTTGAGCTCAGGACAGACCTCAAGATAAAACATGTTCCATAGAACAATTATCTCGTGCAAAAGTAAATAATACAAGGGCTGAATTACAGTAAATAAATAATAAGAATAATAAATACCATTCGCTCCCTGGTCTGCCTTATTAGATTGTGTGGCTTGGATAAGGCGTCGGTGCTGTTGGCTATTAGATATTATTCTGGATGCTCACCGAATTATAACACGAGCCGTGCGAACTCAGATTGATGCAAACCATGAAAAGGTTTTCATTTATTCAAATAACTGTAATTTGGTTAATTGCAGCTATTCAGGTCGGTGCAATTGTGAAGGTGCTGATTGTTAAGCATTCTGTGATACAGTAATTGAGTAACTGAATTCGATTTTGTGGCTTGGATAAGGTGTCGTTGTTGTTGTTGTTGTTGTTGTTGTTGTTCCAGATGTTAACCAAATTATAAAAAACAAGCCAATAAGAAAAGCAATGTTTATATTCAGACAGTAACTAGGATTTGTTTGACTGTAAAGGTTAACTGATTGTTAAGCATGCGTGTATTGCTCCTAAATACGGTAATTGCACAAGACGGGCGATTCCTGCGTTGCTGTCGCTGAGTTTTGAGCTCGGGGCGGATCTAAAGAGAAGCATGTTCCACGGAGCAATTAGCTTGAACCAAAGTAAATAATACATGGAAGCAGATTCATAGTAAATACATTATTTAACAGTAAATGCACATGCAAGTGCATCAGCGATGCTATAGTTGGTATAAAAATAAGAAAATCTCACTCGTGAGCTCTGCTGAAATACAGGTTTTCTGGTACTGTTTTAGGACACTCTTGAAAGGAAAATGTGAAGGTGTCACATCAAAACAAAGGAGACGCACCAGCAGAAAGCTCCAGAGGAACAATAGGGAATAGCACACTCTTTTCACATACGACAAAAACATGTTACAGCGCTAGTTTTCATCACAGAACAGAAAAGATAAGAGCTCTCAGTTTGCAAGCATTTTGTAAGTGTTCTGTAATATGAAAATTATAATGAGAACGCAGTGTATGTAAAGAAAAACAAACACATATTATGGAACAGCAATATTACAATGCTTACATTTCATTCGCTTCGGCATTTGGCTTCCGGAAACATTATCAGCAGCGGCACAGTTTGGGAACTTGACTCCGGATAGATACTCTTCTGCATGTCAGCCAGTGGCGAGTCTGGGAGGGATTATGGCAAAGGGCAAGGCTTAAATTGCTGGCAGAGAGTTTGGAGAAAAAGCTTATCGTCGGTGTCTGCGGGCTTCTGCACAATGCTATCCACTCAGGGTCAGTCTGAGCTCCTCCACTTAGATTAAATATAGAGTAGAATCTAGCCTCCAGCGGGTGGCTTTGCTGTTTATTATAGAACGCCGAGCCTTATTAATTAAGCAAAACTCGAGCCAGAGAGAAAAAAGGTCAGTTGTTTTATGTCTAATTCTGTCTTTTTCTGAGATTCTCTTTTCCTTGTACCTTGTTTAACAGGGAAGTACAAGTGTTTTGTCCTAAATAACAATAATACCTTTTGTTATTCAAATGCATGTGGTGCTTTTTTTTTTTTCAAATCGTTCTCCGCTCTGAATAGCAGTTAACTTTAATGCAAAGACTGCAGAACAGCAGAGTGCTGTTTAGACTCATAGAAAGTCGCAAGTCTTCCAAAGAAGAAGCTTAAAGTTTTGCCTTGCACTCCTGACTTCGTGTGGTCAGCTTCACTCCCGGCTTGTGAATAATTTCCTTGGCGTGGGGGTCTATTTACCCGCCGCGCGTTTCTTCCTCTTCCAAACCGAAACACAGTGTTTTTTCATATTGTGTTTTTATTCATACTGCAAGTGGCAGAGATCAAGTGGGTTTTTTCTTTGCCAGCAGCTTTACTCCAGCGCAGTGGAGCAGCTCCTCAGCCGAAGCTAACAGAAAAAGTGCCCGAGAGCAATCTTACATTTCGTAGGGAACACAATGCAAAATGCCCACCGCATTCCTGGCCACAGCCGTTAAATATTGACTCCAGTTCATCATATTGATTGTCCATTTGCAGAAATAATGTATACTCAGAATGGAAGGCGCACTCGTCTGAAATACCGGACCGCATGTGTGTTTAGATTAAGTGCGGACACATATTGCAGGAAGCTCTGAATATATTGGACTGTAGGAAGGATATCACTTAAATATATTTTCCTCACACGCGTCCAGCCTGAAATGAAAAACTGTTTTGATGACAGAACAATAACGGATCAGTGCAATTGAATTTTATTGTAATGTGTAGAGATGATTGACTGTACAGTGGGTGTTTTGTGTTTGTGTGTGTCACACACACCAAGTAAAGTGCTTCAAGTTTTGCACAAAGTGAGAAATTAATGATGCAATAAAGTCCTGTTTTATCTCTGGGTTTTAAAGTGCGTGAACACTGTTTACGCTTACAGTGGGACTCGTGCTGTGTACCATTAAAATGATACAAAAAGCAGGTAATCGAGTACATTTAGCGTGAATCATGCGGGGATATTATTTCTGTATCAATACAGAATTATTATATTGCCTCTACGTGTCATGAAAAAGGCCATCAAAAGCCTTTTATCGTCATAAAATATGATAAGAGTTAATTGTGTGACAATCAAATACTTAAACTGGGTGCCATTAAAGAAGACCTTCAGTGTTTTTATAGCTTTGTTTGCACGTAGAAGGTCTTGAAATTTAAGTAGCCTAAACTCTGCACCAACAGAAGCTCCTCTCTCCCACAGAAAACACTGCTCCTGAAACGCCTCATCAGTAGCCCCGCCTATAATTCTGTGACATTGTGACATCACACTATACCACCAAAATGTATCCCGTTTGGCACGTAAGAATACATTTAGCACAGCTGCTCTGTTGTTGTTAGTGCTGCTGGCTCGGGCGTGTGTGAGCTGACCAATCAGAGAAGACTGGGTACCCTTAAAGGGACGGGAGCTAAAACAGAGTGTTTCAGATAGAGGAGGAATACAGTGCTGCATTACTGGACAATAAACAGGAAACTGATGTGTTTTCTGAGTATTATAGCAGGTAGAAATCTTCTAGTAATAAGCCAAAATAAAGGTATGAACCTGAAAATGAGCATTATATGTTTCCTTTAATGAACCAAGACAACAAAAAACACAAAACCACCAAAAACCAGCCATCTGTTGGGATAATTCCAAACCCAGTACATCACTGATGCAGATTGAATGGAATTACTTAACAGGCACTATCTGATCTGTCAGATTTATTTAAATGGTTAAAAAGGTTAAAAAGTAATCATGAAGTGACCGTTTCATAAGTACAGCAGGGGCAGAGGTGGGGAATTACTCTCCAGCCATCCGCCGTGTTGAATGGTCCCAGTTTTTCATGCCACGTCACATCTGGCTCCATATTCTATTCCTCATCTTGCTAATCTCTTTAAAATAGTGTTAGCTTGCCCATTAGACATTACCACAAGCAGCTCTTATGAATGTCATCATTTACCAGCCATTGATTCTTATTGTCCGTAGTTAACCAGACTGTAAAACGACCTCTCGAGGAGAAAGACGATTAAGGTAATCAGGAGTGAACCTCATGGTGTTCAATTATTTCCCACCTTTCAAGGTGATACCTTGCAGTAGCCAAATAAAGCTCCGGCTGGACTCTTTATCCCCTTTTAAAGTTGCATTTTGCCTCTCAAAGAAGATTAGGGTATGATTTTAGCCGTCTTTTCTGTTGGCCGGTGGTAGTTTGGCAACGCTTTACTTCAAATCCCCCCCATTTAGAAGCACTATATGAATAAATGTATTTAAATAAATGGTTTATAAGACGGTATATGTATTGGTCAGCAGATGTACTGTAGGTGCTCATTAATGTAATTGTAGAAATGCATGTAGGCTATTTAAAGTAAACTGCTGCAGCTGTTTTTTCTTAAATACATGTTGTTTAAGGACAAACATGATGATTTGTGGTGTCTTGCTATCTCGAGGAGTGCATGTATGAATTGCATCACACAGCCAAGTTAAAGCTGGTGCAACAATCATCAGCATGAACACTTACCCTCCCACGCATTTCACCATTTTTTGTGATACCTGCCTAGAGAGAGAACTCTTCATTCCGGAGCTAATCAACCTCCATTCCACTAAAATGTGAAGCCGTGTATTTAAAAAAAAAAGCCACAGCCAATGAAATGTGCGGCTCCTTATAATCTTATCGATTATGTGGCCATTATCTCTGTTTTCTTCTGTTTATCTGCCCTATGGCAGGCAGGATGTGAATGGATGGCCCACTCGATTCCCCCTATGTGTCTGTGCGGAAAGACAACCGTTGCCGAGGATTAGAGCGAGAGGGGATCGTCTGTCACATCCAGATGCTGCAAATCTGCTCCCTGCCTCACATGTGAATAGGTACGCCATTGTCTGGAGCACCGCTTGTTTTGCATGAACAGAGACACAGCCAAGGAGATAAACAAGCAGAAAACTGAGGTTAAACCAAGTCTAAAGCCGCTATGATACGGGATTACAAGGTTTATGTCACGCTTAAAGCTTTATCCTCTGATTGTCAGTCAAGATTTTCTCCGTGGCAAACTTAGTAAGCCTTTAATGGTTGAGCATTAATAGACAATTCGAACAGGAATGTGGGAGTTGTTAGAAGATGTACGGCATACTGATGCTGAACTATCAGTGGGAGGAGACACACGCCGAACAGTATGCTAAACACACTCGGTTTAAAAAGCGCTCCCATCGAGATCTGTCGACGTTCCATCAGCGGTTTGTCAGAGTGTATCTCTGCGGGCTTTTGTTCACCTGCAGAGGAAACAGACAGTCATGCTCGACTTGAGACGTCCGACTTTATCGTTACAAAGCATTTCTACAGGGACGACGCCATTAGTTCTAAAAATACACCTGTCACCATGATAAAGGAGAGATGTGTATTTGTAAACTCGCTGTTTTTAAGTAATCGATGTTCTTGTCATTTATCCGTTTCTGCAGCCGTTTTTCGATGTGATATTTTACACCGTCCCAGAAAAACAAAAAAACGATATATGAACGTGCAGGGAGCGCTCCACATTCTGAGACGAGGGCATTAAAAATATTCATTGGGACGTATAAAAAAACGTGTAATGAATGATGGAGGAAGCCGCTAATGACTAATAAATTCCGTCTTAATTCCTGAAATAAAAGCGTTGGGAGATGGCTCCGGCTCCTGCATGATAATCTCTCAAGTGCTCGATACTTCATTTCTTCATTTACAGTCAATATCCTGGGAGGATGTTTCTGTGGAATATGCATTTCATTACCGCGGGGGAACGTGCAGCTTCTGGCACATGTTCACATCTTTCATCCTCAGGTCTGAGGCCAAAGTACTGAGCTCTCTTTTTTGTGTGTGTGTGAGGATTGATCTTCCTCTCCACTAAAACAAGTCCAGCACCTATTAGACTTGGCACAAAGCATTTGCAATTCAGTATACTTTTTTTAAAAGGAAGTGCAACTTAAAATAAATTCACACTGAAGTATGCTGTTTGTAAGTCTACTAGAATATGCCTATGATGGATTAAAGTACAATACGAGAATGCACATTGTATCACAAAGGACATGTGGACAGAGAGCAGAGCTCCGCAGGTGATCAGGAGCTATTGGGTTCACCTGTGATGTTCTCCCTCAGCTGACTGCAATCAGTGAGCTGGGAGGTGATATCAGGGGGTCGCAGTTCCTCTGCTCTGTTTGTCGTTTGCCTCCAAGGAGTCAACACCATCGGTTGTGTTTTCTGTTCGAGTGAAAATCTGAGTTGAGCGACTCCCACTTCACCTTTGGGTTTCAAATCCTTTTGTTCGTCTATCATTCTGATAGAATCAGTGGGTGGCTGTGTGTTTTATTCCCACCGCCACCTTTTAGACACCGAGGGACCAATTTGCTTTGACCCTTTGTGTGATTTGTGCAGTGTTTAGTTTCTCAACCGGCGACCTCTGTCCTGCAGGTTTTGCTTTCTGGGGATACAACAGTATGCTAAATTACTATCATAGGAATTTGCAATTTAGTGATTCTTTTTAAAGTTTACACGTGTATAATTTGCAATATACTTACAACAACATACACTAAAATACGGCGTTGAGTATTGTTGAATATAAAGTTGAACTTAATGACATTCTTTGAAGTACACTGTTTAAATGTGCATTTTGAATATACTTTAAATTGAGCACAACAAGTAAAAGTATACTTGTAGTAATGTTACCATGGCTAAATAATATTTTTAATACAATAAAGTACACTATTGTTTCACAAGGGTAGGCATCACATGTCTCAGAGAACTTATATATTTAGCCAATCGTACTGTTTGTTCCACATGTGTGAAAAAAAGATGATGCCCTAATGAACGTGCGTCATTCGCACGATCACTTGGAAAAATAAAAGCCCAGTTCACACGCAGCATTATTATATCCTCACATTAAAGTACTGGGTCACATGTGAGATTCACACGGGATGAATCATGTTTCGTTCCCACGTGGAAATTCAAATCTACGTCACATGTTTTAATCTCAGTTCACATGTGAAAGTAGCTGCTTAAATGTTAAAATAAATATTAGATTCACATGAAGTTTTGATTTTTCACACATGTAAAGTTAAATTTCACGTGACATTTGGATAATGTAGGATGAGGAAGTCCTGGCAAACATATTCTGAACTGCAATGTTGTTCTTCCCTCCTGCTTTGATTATAATTATAACGTGTTATATTTTGTGTTTTCCCACACAGCCAACTGTAACTTACAGAACATGAGATTTAAAAAAAACAACACATCTTTAAACCAGTGAAGTATGAATCACCAATGTTGAGAGAGCAGCCAACTATCAAACACATGTGTTGGATGGACCCTTCATTGTACTGAACCACGTTTCGTCAGGCTCTCTAGCACCAATATATTTTTTTCTCCCCTTACCATCAAATTTACACAGCATATTTCAGCTGCCTACATCATCTTTGCATCACGAAATGTGGATACTTGCACTTAGTCGTGACCCACAAAAGAAGTTGCACGCAGGCTGAAGGGAATACAAAATGCCTCGGCGCCACCACGCCTCACCTCAACGCGGGCGAGCTCGCGGGTTCGTCGGAGCGTGTTTGCTCGGGCTGTATTTTACCATATGGCCAAACACTGGCAAGCGTTCAAACGGCGATACGTCTTGCAACATTTCATCTGCAGTCACCGAGTTTCCTCTGAAATGTTCCCTCGTTGAATAATGGAGCTCTTCCAAAGTCATGAATCAAACTTTTATTTTCGCTGTCAGATGGTACGGGGCACGAGCTCGGAGCCGTCTTAAGGTCAAATTTCTTCATGTCGTCTTTTTCTCTCTCTCTCTGTTTTTTTTTTTTTTTATTGTCTTTTGAGGAATCATGGCGCAGGTGGAACGATTCGGTCTCAACAGCATGTTTTATCCATTTAAATGAAGTATAATTTCAGCACAAACTATCTTAGAGAAAAATTAATTGCTTGGAAGTGTAAATCCTTTCAAATTAAAACAGGAGGGAGTTTCAATATTTGTTTTTCCCATAAATTTGAATGCCGATCTAATATTTGATCAAAACTATGAGATTGATTTTAAACATTTACAGCTTCAATAAATCTCACTTTAAAGATTTAACATCAATATTTTTCATTCTATTCTATTATTATACATTTTATATTATTCTATTAGGTGACATAATTCAAAAGATGGTTATATTTTTCAGAAGTATTCACAATCGAAAGCTCCCTTTTGAGATATACCATGCATATTTATTGATTTAGTGAAATTGCTCTCCCCGTCTGTCGTATCGAACCGGGGCTCTTTGCATATTTAAACAGACCGCTCAAAAGTCAGGCTCGGTGGGAGAGAGCTCTCTGTGCTTATTTGGACCTTCCTCATTGGAAGTATGCCTGAATGGATGTTCAAGATTCCCAGTGTGAGGTCCTGCTCAGTGTCTTTGGAGATACAGAAACCATTAGAAACGCGTACGCAGTCAAACAGGCATCCAGTCGGAAATGATACCGTTTATGTGCTCCAATCCGGAGTGGCCGTGTGTTAGCAATGCTAATTCGAGTGTGCATGTTAAAGGAGAAATCTGCCATGCTTTATGTGGATAATCCCAGTCAGTGTTGATGGTAAATGATGTTCACTGAGGCAGTAAAATCCTCAGCGAGTGGTGTCCTGACGGAGACAGTTGGGTTATTATTGTTTTCCTGCTTTCATGGCCTTCCTACATGTACCAGAATGCTTTGCATGCAACCTCCTGAAGCCCGGACCCCTAATAACCCAGCACATGGAGGTGGGCTTTTCAAACGGGGCTGTGTCCAAAACGGCATCTGAAATAAGTCGGGTACGTCATCGCCAGTGAAGGGGAAAGAATGTGTCCAGAACATCTTAGTTTTCATTGTTATAACACTAAATGGTTTTAAATAGACTAGTATTTTATGATGGTTTATTTAATATCCTTTAGATTTCAGTCAGTGAGAAATTCATCATATTTTCCAGAAAATATCTGTGAAGACAGTTTGTAAAACTTTTAATGAATACATCAGAAACTATAACAAGAAAGGTTCAAGTGGAACGATGAACTCACGACTGTTGATTGACCCGCAGTCGTCACAGGTAGCCTATCAGTTCAGGTCATGTTTCAAGCAACGCTCAATGCAGCAAGGAGAAATATGCATAAATCTGGGTTCAACTCATGGCCAACATGCAGCTCGCTCACTTCGCCACAGCTGCGAGTGTGAGGAGTATCATAAGCTATGAGCTATAGGCAGAAACACCGATCAGGCAGAACATTATGACCACCCGCCTAATATTGTGAAGGTTCCTCTTGTGCAGCCAAAACAGCTCTGACCTGTCAAGACATGGACTTGAGACCTCTGAGGGTGTCCTGTGGTGTCTGGCACCAGGGCGTTTTATAGTGGATCCTCTGGGTCCTGTATGTTGGGGGGTGGGGCCTCCATGGATCAGACCTGCTCCAGCACGTCTTACAGATGCTCCATCACATTGGGATCTGGGGAATTTGGAGGCCCGGTCGACACCTCGAGCCCTTTATTGTGTTCCTCGAGCTGTTCCTGAGCAGTGTTTGCGGTGTGTCGGGGCACATTGTCCTGCTGGGGGGCCACTGCCATCGGGTAGTGTTGTTGTGATGAGGGGGGTGTAGTTGGTCCTCAACAGTGTTTGGATGGGTGGTGGTTCACATGAATGCCAGCACCCAAGGTTTCCCAGCAGAACATCGCATTGTGATGAGATGATCGATGTTATTCACGTCACCTGTCAGTGGTTTTAATGTTGTGGCTGATCGGTGTATAAGAAGAGCAAGAAATTTGTTAAACTGACTCATTTGGTGTTTGTAAAGTCACTCTATGAAGCCGAGGCAGATTTCCAATTTCTAATAGATGGAGCTTAAGGTCGGAAATTGGCGAAGTTAACCTTTTAAAGGAGACCACTGACGGATGATGATGCGCCATGATGTGCTAAGTAATACACTGATTATTTAATGATCATCAACTGATTCATCCTCCAGTGAGTGTGGGCCTTCTCATCTCCTGATAATGATTTGAGTTGCAGCCAATATCCAATAACTAAGCCAGCCATCCAGTCTCCTCCAACCATTATGCCGTGCGGTTGAGGCGGCTTACAGAGCGTTATTAGGGCGAAGCATGCTTTTGAATTATTTTAATTTACCCCAGATTCGTTGGTGGATCCAGAACCCGAGCCAGAAGTGGCCTAATGGAAACTAAGGATTCATTCTTCAGTCGCGAGCCCTATGGGCCAGAGAAAGCCTCGGATAAGAAGTACAGTCAGAGATTAGCGTGGATCAAAGTGGAGATTTAATGGGATGGCAAACACATTGATGCACCTAATTATCAAGTCCGTGAAATTTGATGAATTGCTTTGAATCTCGCAGACGAGACCGCCGCTGAGGTGTTTGTGGAATCCCTCTCATTGACTCTTCCGCGGTTGAAGCATATGGCGAGTACAGTGGAAACGGGCAGAAGCAAAGAGGGATATCAAACACGAGACGGAGATGCAGGCTTCCCACGCTACACGATGTTAGGTGGCACCGAGGCTGATGGAGCAGGATGGAAAGCAAGCGGCGTGTGATGCTCTCGCGGGCCCGCGGACTCGCCTCTCTCCATCTCGACGCTCACAACGCACCTGACTACATTATTTCATCGCCTCTGAGCCTCGCGGGATATCAGCAGTGATGTCTCATACCCTCCGAAACAACATCATGAATAATGAATGCAAGATCTCAAAATAAATAACACACATTATTAATGTATTGGGAGCATCCTTTAAAAAGGGGGCAGCTGTAGGTGGCACAGTACCCCGATCCTCGCTCAGTGTGAGCAGGTGGAGGGAACATCGGACGGACGGATGGCGTTTGTATTATAAACCACACAACTGACAGAATATCTGTTTTACGTTTTTTTGTGTTTCTGGTTAGGTTTAGGCAAAAAAAACCCGCTTGGTTAGGGTTCAAAAACTGGCAACACTGTTCACAACACTCATTTTACAGTATATTACCCTTAACAGCAACTTAGTTTTACATTATTATATCTGTAGAGTAACTTTAATGTAATCAATTTCCTGTTTCTCTTAAAAAGTGATGGTATGTCAGCAGATTGAAGATTTTAGTGACACATCTCTTTTACTGCCTGTGAAATTGAATCGAATGCAACTGGATTTGGTTTTTGTCTTGAAGACGTTTCACCTCTCATCCAAGAGGCTTCATCAGTTCTAGCGACATACCAACGACTGTCGTTGGCAATAATGGAGCACATACGACCCATAGACATCAGTGGCCTTGTGACCGTCTCCTAAGAGGTTAAATAGCTGGACCTCCACACCGGCTAGTTGGACTAGTCTCAGCCTAGTCAAGCGAGCAGGAACTGATGAAGCCTCTTGGATGAGAGGTGAAACGTCTTCAAGACAAAAACCAAATCCAGTTGCATTCGATTCAATTTCCTTGAGATATCTCTTTTACCGACAACCACAGTTGTACCACTGCTGTTGGGTGAACAGTAGAATACTGCAAATTCAATCAGTAAGTCGCTGTAAAATACATGAAACATCATAAACAATACCCAGAATTCATTGCATATTGACAGTACAGTAGTGAACTGTAAAAAAATGTAGTAACTCTAGAAATTACAGCAAAGTCCAACGGTGTATTTATTTGGTCCTGTTGCCACAAACACAGCTGGAAATCGACGTCCTGTTTAAAAAATCCAGTGGGTTGTGCTTAAAGTCACGAAACACCACCTTCAACAGCGGTCCCAGCTTGGCAGCCATCTTGCTCAGCTTTAACGCCGCCAGCTTCCCCTCCTTCTCTTCCCGTGAAAGTCAGCACATATACATGACTTCACTTTGCGTATCAACAGATTTTGTCCCCGTCGCTTCATTAAAGCATCCAGTAATGCCGATATCACAGCTACTTGTTTGTGTTGAAGTTGTGGATACGATGCATGTGGATCACTGGTTCTTTATCGGTCAACATAATTGTGCGTTTCATGCTGAATATTTCCATATTGTCAACAATATAGTATCACAGGAAATCCCTTTCTGATGATGTAACGTTTCTCCTGCTGTAATTATCTCACCTCATACTGACGACACTATCACATTGTCTGAAATTGCACATTTTTAAGACCGATTTAAAAACGTCTCTTTATCTGAGCCGCTTTTTAACAGAATTTTATTCCGTCAACTTGGCTGGAAAATAACAAACTCCAACATAGAAATGTTGATGCCAGAAAATAACTTCTCAGCAGCTCAGTTTGACATCCGCGGAGCCGAGCGAGCAGCTAAGATCGTATACGTTATGTATATCCCATGTAACACGGCGTCGCTGTCCATTTAGCTCTGTGCTTACCTCTTTTACTCCTTTAGCTTTGGATAAACCTACGCTATGTGTACGTATATTCTGTTTGATCACCGGCTGAGACCTACATGGCACCGCCGACATGATTATTACATTATCTAATTGCATCCCAACGCATGTATTATTCAGGCCCTGACAACATATTACTCTCAGGGAGGAGGAAGAGATCTGGGCGCCTTAAGCCGTCTTTGCTTTTAACTCTCTTCTGTCAGAGCGGCAGCAGCTTTTTTCGGGGTGGTCTCGGCAAAGTGACAGTAAAGAACACGGTACGGTAAAAAAAAAAACGATCATTTTTTAAAGCCGACATCACCGCTGCGTCTGTAATTCACATTGTTAACGTCGAGCAATCCTCACTTTTACGACGATGCTGAAAGCATAACCAATAATCCATACTGGAGCATTCCCTTAAGTAAGGTTTTTTTTTTTTTACTCGCCCTTGCCACTCCAGGAATAACTGGCCTCTTGAGTCTTGTATATACGTCTTGCCCTCTCAGGGAACAAGGTCACGCTGTTTACAATGGCAGCACAACGCCTCTTTAACGCCCCTCCAAGGACGGAGTGATCTTTACTATGATGTTTCAATAGTGTTCGGGACCTGTGCTCACACCAGTAAATACGTGAAGTCATGTGTCATGTCAGCGGAGAAGAATGCACTTCCCGATCGGCGGCGGAGGTGATGGATTCTGCCGACGATATTCCAAAAGCTGCACTTTGAGGAAGCCGGGGCGTTTCCACCGGCGACGAGCGCGCGAGCTCTCAAAAGCGACATAAATCAGGATAAAGGGGGGTACGGCCTCCAGTGACGGTTCCCACACAGCAAATAAGCTCGTAAGTATTAAGGAGTGGTCACCAGAGATCCGCGCACTCCCAGCTGGTGGAGGAGTGAAGGCTCTAAATCAAAACCATTAGGGGCAGGGCTGTCGCACGAGGAGCCACGACGCAAATTATGGAAGGAGAGCACTCAGAAGTGACCTCAGCAGTTACATGCGACCGGGGTGGAGACGCGGCGGAATCGGGAGGGCGTCGCGCCGCTCGGCTATCTCGACGAGGCAGAGCGTGCACGCGCGTTAATAGGTTTGATTTGAGCGGAGCGAAGGCGAGAAGAACGGGGCGAAAGAATTGAGTCGTTTAATGATGTCTCCTTCCAGTGGGGGAAAAAGCGAGAGGGCGGCGCTCTTTACCGCCGCGCGCCAGACGCGCAGACAGGCAGGTCGACAGTTATGAAGACAGATGAATGACGCGACGCCCTCAGCACTGAGGGGGAAATGAGATCAGATGTTGACAGCGAGATGGACAGATCCCTCGGTCTGGCATTCAAATGTTTCCTCGCATCTAGGTGAATGCACACCTCCCCAACACCCGGCCCGGCCTGGCTCTCACTCCCGCTATCTGCAAACGCATCCCCTTTTTTTAGCTCCTCTGTGCATGTTGTTGAATATGACTGACTTTAGCATAATACGTGGCGTACAGCAGGTTGCCTGAGATAAGCGTTTCACAGGCAATAATCTCTCTGAAGGCCCTGAAGTCTCCTGTGTCAGCCGCCATGCTTAAGAAGAAGAAAAAATCTGCACCGAGCGTTTCATAATTCATAGCGCAGAGGCGAGCGTTCAGGAGTGCCGAGGCCCCGCTCGACGACGACGACTGTTCAGACTCTCGCATTAAAACTGTTTTCTGGATTTGTCAAACTTGTCACAGCTCTCTCTCTCTCCCCCTCACTCTCATCCGGCCCGTGTGCTCACTCCAACTCCCCCTCTCCTCCGCCGTGAACGATGACGTAGGACCTGTGTGTCTCACGTCGCAGCCTACAGCGTTTTTTTCTTTTTCTTTTTCAAAATACAAATAGATGTGATATATATTACCCTATATAAACACAACGCAGGCTGTCAGGGGAGAGCAATCCTATGCGACAATCAGCCTGAGGGCACTATCACACTGTCACACACAGCACGACGTGGCGAGGGGAGTCGGTAGGTGGCAGTCGTGTCCCGTTTGCGGGAGACACATGGGAGGAATCTCTCTCTCTCTCTCTCTCTCTCTCTCTCTCTCTCTCTCTCTCTCTCTCTCTCTCCCCTGTCTATCCACCCCTCCCTCCATCTCCCTCTCCGTGCGCGCTTAAACAATAATTTGCATCCCCCCCTCCCTTATTAAAACTGACCAATGGACGCGCGGGACAAAGGTCGAGAATCTATTAATTAAAGCCGGTCTCCCGGGTGCGGACCGGGGCGCGCGCTCCCTGCTGTGGAGACATTTGTTTAAGGGGGGGGGCAGAAGTTTTTTAAAAATAAGAGAGAGAAACGTGCAGCCTGCCCCCTCGCGCGCCACAGTCCCGCGGGCTGCCGAACCACCAGCGGTGACTGGCGGAGCGGGTCTCACATGGAGAGAGCGGCTTGTCAGTGGGAGGTAACCTACATGCTGCCCCCCCTCCCTCCTCCCTCCCTCCTCCTCTCGCACTTATCAATTCAGTGTCCGTCCGTGGCGTGCTGCGCGTTTTTTTCTTCTTATTTGGGTACGTAAAAGCCGAGCGCACTGAGGTACTGTAAGAAGAAAAGAATAGAGAGAAAAAAAAGCGCGCCTGGCGGATGCAGGCAGCCCGCGTGCGCGTATTGGAACGAGGTGATTTGTGATCATCTTAAAAAACACACTGCAGTCGACAGAGGAGGAGGAGGAGAAGACGGGGGGGCTCGGACGATCAGCTCTCTGTGGATAATAACCCCCCCGAACGAGTTCTTTCAGCCCCGCGCGTGTCACATCGATGGATAGGCGAGGCTCGAGCGGGCGAAATGTAGATGGAACGAGGGCGCAGAAGTGATGACAGCCTCGGGTGAACTATAACTCCAGTCCAGACAGGGCGAATCAAGAATCTCGGTGCGGAGAGAAACCATGTAAGAATTTATTTTTGTTTTTTTGGGGGTGATACACTTGAATCCGCTGCCTGAATTTCTGGTGTGGTTTTAAAAGGCTTCTGGAGGATACCTGCTGGGTTTCCACCCCTCACCACCACCAACCCCCCCTCTTTTTTTCCCCGATGTTGCATCCCAGATCAACGCGTCTTTCCTCTCCAAGATGGAAATCGGAGCGGCCCGAAGAGAAGAGAGAGATATTTTTTCAACTTTGCGTACAGGATGCCTGTCCAGTCAGTGAGCTGCGGGACTTCTTTCGTCGAGATAAGCACAGAAATAAGCGTTTTGAAATCCGCACTGAGCTGTGAGGTGAAATCTAATCAGATTCAGCGGGGTTGATGACTAAGAAGTAAAGAAAAAATAAAAAAGGGGGGTGGACTTGAAGAAAAAGTTGCATTTTGAAAACGACAGAGGAGCTGGACCTTAAAATAACCCCACCTCTGCCCCCCTCGACGCGCGGCCGACGGTGTGTCACACAGTCTAATGACGGGCTCTTCAGGATGGATCCACCTGGAAATTTGACCGCACGAGGTTTCTCGGCGCTCTGCGCGCCGCGGAGAGGTTACTCCTGTTTCTAAAACATTCAGTTCAGATCGGAGAGTCCTGGGGCTCCATCAGCACCTCGCCTAACTCATCGTTTTGGAGAGAAAAACCGAATCCGGGACCACGGTGGGCATCGCTTTGCATCGGGAGAGTAGTTTCAACAATGGCACTTGTGGGTGCCTGTGTGCTCTGCGCGTCCTGAGAAGACGAGAAAAAAAAAGAAAGGAAAGGAGGAAATATCGGATGCATTATCATCATCATCATCATCATCACTGAGAGTTAACGGCATGTCACCCAGACTGATGTGTGGATTACATACCACGTCGTTGTGAGAGCGGGAGCACAATGTGTCTGACAAGAGAATATCAGCGCGGATTCTGCAAAATCGCCTGAGAATTGCGGATGTTTTTTCTTTTTTTTTTTTTTTTTCCTTCTTCGATGCAGGTTTTTGTGGGGATGGGAGCGGAAGAGGGACCGATCTCCGTCTGAGGCAGAGACCCTGCAGAACCCAGGCGTCTTGGTGAACAAGTAAGTAAGTGTTTGTGGTGTACTAAGGAAAAAGAAAAAAGGAAAGGATGTTGGTCTGATTGCCTCACTCGTGCCTGTAACACAATCCAGCCCATTCACAGGCTGTCCTTGCTGTTGTTGGGTCCAAATGTGGGAGCCTTTCATCTTCCTTTTGATGACTGCGGTGATACGAACCAAATCAGGGCACAGCATTCCCAAAGGCTCCCCCCTCCCTCCCTCTCCTCCCCCCTTCACTGATACTGCGGCCTCTAACTAAAAGATCTCTAATCACGCGCTGATTTGGGGAGATAAGGAGAAAGATGCGCGCTCTCGCGTGCGGCTCTTGCTTGCGTTTTCGCTGCGCGCCCCTTGAGCCGAGTGGCGCGAGCGTCGGGCTCGGGTGCCATGAACAGTTAACAAAAAGAGAGAGAGAGAAAGAGAGAGAGAGTGTGTGTGTGTGGTGTGTGTGTGTTTGGCTGGTCATACAAAACAGAGCGAGGGGAGATAAGTGAAAAGGGAAGTGTGATAAGTGTGTTTTACGCATTGAATCCATCCGTGCGCCTCTCCATCCGTCCACCCCGCACCTGCGTGCCCCTAAAACCTGATATGTGCCATATTTAGCTCGAGCATGTGCTTTCCTTGATGAAAACAAATGCGTGGTAAAGACTTTATCAGATATTAAGTAGGCTAAAAGTCAAGGATGGCGCCTCTGACTGTTGCTCACATCGTCACACACTGCGCTGCGTTCTTCTCCTCTGCGTGATTTGCACAGAAGGCGCCTCTGTGGCGGTCTGGGAGGGAGCTGTCCTTCTTACGCGGTGCTGAAATTAAAATCCTGCCTCTGCTCAGCTGAGGGAGGGGAGGCATGGACGCTGTGGTCCACGGCTACATTCTGAGCCACCAGTCGGCTGAATATAATCCCCCTCTTCCCCCACCAGTATGCAGGGAAGCAACAGATGACACATTTCTGAAGATTTATGCCAGTGGTGTACAAGAAGTTAAACAGTGAGTTGTACAGCAGAACTCTCCATCCATCCCTCTGTTGAATACTTGTGACATTTTTCATGTCGGTGCTTTTGCGAGCTTAAAAATAGATGTCTGTCAGGTCGCTGATGAACAGGTGTTGGTGGTAAAAGCATAAATGGAGGTGGGCCGTCACTCCTCAGACAAAGAATGAATCGCCTCTCTCACCTGTGAAAGTGAGAAACATGGCGGACATTACTCACCCGGGCGGAGAGAAAAGCCCCCTCCGCATGATGGAGCGGCATCACCTTGGGGGGAGACGAATTAGACGGCTGATTTTTATGTTTTTTTGCCCCGTCAGAGGCTTCGGCGTGATAAATCCTCGCCGCATATTCCCCCAGATTGCAGTTGTTTTGTTGGCAACTGGCTGCACAGTGATTCATGGTAATAAGTGGAGGGACTGTTCCTTCCTCCTCCACTTTCTCAGACCTCCTCTCATCCCCCTTGGAGGTTTTCTTTTTTCTCTCTCTTCTCGGAAATGGATGCGGATCACCGTTTGTTTGTTTCACTTTATGCTAGAGTGACAACAGTTGTGTCCCCAGTGTGTCCCTATTAGTCCTTCCGAGCGGTGGGGAGGCGGCGTCGGAGCAGGTGCAGCGGAGGGACCATGAGGGACTTCCTGCTGCTCGTCCTCCGCTGATAATGCTGCTGCGGCAGACATCTATTTTCCCGTCCACTTTCTGCAGCCATTGTTGTCCGACTTATCTATTGAAAATCACTTCAAGCGGCCGTGTCAGAAAATTAATGAACTTCTCAGCTGGAAAAGGGCACGACTGCAACGAGGGGCCCAGGGTGTTGCAGAGCGACAGACTGTATACCCATGTTCCCTGCCCACTCTCCCTTTGTCATTTTTTTTTCTCCCCTCCTCAGCCTGTGACTCAGTTCAGATCAGGGCCAGCACTTTGTGCCATGTAATAAAATGTTCATTTCTCAAATCGGATTAATCTCCGCAAAGCCCAGCTTAGGACACCATTAGCATTCATTTCCTTCACTGCTGGGGACTTGTATCAATAATGGAGCCACCCCTACATTCTTCATCTTCTCTGGGTATAAAACCTCTCAGGGGGTTTCACTCGTCGAGGAAAGAAAGAAGTTACAGTGATCCGTTATCTGCTCCCTTGCCTATTGTGTTAGAGACCATGCGGCGCGGTGCAGGAGGTCTGGAGTAGGAGGCCAGATAGGAGCTGGGATCCCTAATAATGGAGATAAAGGAAGCCTTTATTAGAGAAAGATGAGGTCGACAGCGTAATGCCTCACAGATACCAACATTCAAAGAGCACAACAGTATATACTGGCTTCTGTTGTGACCAGGCTAGGTTTGCTCATGAATCAGATATTCAGTGTGCTGAATTTAAATGCGCAATATGCAATTTATTTCCCGCTGAGTTAAAACGGTGACGACAAAAAGAAGAATTTAGACAACTTCGTGGTAAAGATAGAACACAGAAATATTTCTTCTTCAAACTGGAATAAACAAGCTGCTCTCAGAGGAAAATTAAGAACAGAACACTGTTTGAAGCTGGAAAGGTGGCAGGGTCCGCCACATATAAACAAAGTAAAGAAATCAGTCAATGAAATTTCTTCCCCTAAAACTACACAGTGCACCTTGAAAGAGCCGCTGATGTAAATCTACGTGACTAGGTTCAGTGTTCTATATAGATTATTCAGCATGTGAAAGTTAACAAGGTCAAAGTCTGCGCCAACAAACGCTCCTCTGTCCCACAGAAAACACCGCTCCTGAAACGCCTCATTAGTAGTCCCGCCTCTAATTCCAGGACTTTGTGACGTCACACTGATTTACCACAGCTGGGCTGCTGTTGTTAGAGGTGCAGGGTCGGGCATGTGCGAGCTGACCAATGAGAGGAGACTGGGTGTTCAGGAGGGGAGGCCTTAAAGAGACAGATGCTAAAACAGAGTTCAGCACTGTATAAGAAACCGATGTGTTTTTCGAGTATTGAAGCGTGTAAACCTCTTCTAGTAGTAACCCAAAATGAAATGATGAACCTGAAAATGAGCATAACGCCGACTTCCTCGCTCATTCCTGATGTATCATCCAATGAAAACACGCCATTACCGTAGATCATGTATTTCTCTGTTTTGACCCTTGTAGGAAACACTTTGGATCAAATAAATACAAAACACAACAATTTATAACAAAGGCCTTCTCTTTGGACATTATATCTCTGAACAGCCTGCTACATGTGTTTACACTGGAATTAGCAGCGGTTAATGTACAGAAGAAGGGGGCCTTATAATTAGGGATAATTGAATGTTTGCAGGTTCGAGCACTGTGGCAAATGTTTCAGTTTGAGTTCACTGGCAAAACAAAGAAATCGCCCAGCTCATGACAAACCCCATATTTATCAGACGTTAGTCCTCATTAGCTCTCGGTGAAGAAAATACAAATATGGAGGATTTCGAGGTCGCGGCGGTGAAGCTGTGCGAAGTGCATCGTGGCTGATGATTGCCGCTTTTGCACGCGAGGTCAGCCTCGTGGTGATTATTCATGCACAGCTGCAGAGCGAGGCACCTTTTTTTAAAAGGAATTGACGTTTTGGAAGACGCTCTCACGAGCCGGTAGTGAGTAAGCTCTAACGTGACGGTGCTGCAGGTCTGCATCATCGGCAGCTACTGTGCAGGTGATACAAACCCACGCCCCGAGCTCCCTTTAAAAAAGCGTGCCGCCTGTAGGGTAAGTGATGCATGCGCCGCTTTGACAAGAGCGTTGTGGTCGCGTCGGTCGACTGTAAAAAAATGCAGCAGTTCGTCATCGTTTTGCTCGCTGTCACAATAGCGTCCCGGTGTAGTCTTTAGCGAGGGTGGAAAAAAGGGGAGCCATTTCCAATCTGATTCACCCAACGTGGACCATCGTCTGAAACTTGAGACCGCATGTTGCGCGTGCTTTTATAAAAATAACCTCGTCTATCAACAGGCACGCCGGTCGTGGCGCACACACACACACAGACGTGAACAGTGTCTGCAGCAGCCCCACTCATTAGTCATCCTCTCCAGCACGTCTGGCTGAATGTTCTGTCCAGGGAAAGAACAGCTGAGCAGGGTTACGGCCGCAGCACATTCCGTCAGTCGATGGATTAATCAATCGGCGTTCCGACTCGGCCCATCCATCTCGGAGAATAATCTGGGAGACATCATAAAAGTGCCATTCTGTCATTCTAGAGGCCAGGGGAGCACTGCTTCCTCCTCTCTTTTTCCCCCTTACCCTCCTCCGCCACTGTTATCGTGGGAGCAGGAGTGGATTAAATGGAATACAGATAAGTGTGTTCAGCGTGGCGGCGTTTCAAGTGTTTGCTGGTGTTTTTTTTTGCTATTTTGAAACAACAGCTTGAAATATTTTTGCTGCTGTGACTCAGGGCTGAACAGGAATTTCATTCGAATCCATTACTTTCTCCGTTTTTTTTTTTTTTTTCCTTTTTCGCGAAAATCCAGCGAAGAGCGCTGACCTGAATTCCCGGGCGCATCATTACTCACCACTTGCCTTACATCACCCACCTTGCCAGTCATGATGATGGTGTCTTCTCCACTTAGTAATCCTCACCTTCCTTTCCCCCGCTGCCACTCTCTCTTCCCTTGACCTCACTGTAATGTCACGTGGCGCCAAAACGAGAGTGACAGCGCCCGGAGGTTGGACCGATGTGACGGCTCCATTAATAACAGCTTGCACGAGTACGGCGCAAATGCTAACGACGGCACAAACACTGGACTCGCGCGCACGCACACATTAGCGGTACACGTTTGCAGCGCTGTCATTCCTCCTGCCTTCGGGGCGGCGTGTGTTTAAAGCGACACTGACCCGGGCCACCACATTAAACCCTGCTGCTAAATTTAAAGGTGACACGGGGCCGGAAAGGGTGGCGGGCTATCTCTTACTGCCTTCCCTTTTTATTTTTACGGATCGTGTCTCGTGGAGGTAAGATATTTAAGTCCTCCTTAGAGGGGAAAAAAAAAAAGCAGAGAACAATAAAGAAGAAAATTGAAGTCGGGGAAGGAGAGGAGACCTCCCTCTCGAGCGCCGTCTTCTCAATCTTTCGGCTGTTGACAATGGAATTTAAAGTGAGCCCGGCGTGCTCGGGCGCTCTAAACACCCAAAAGTTAAAAACACCTGAACTGGAGAGGTGCCCTTCAAACTGGTTTTTCCAGTGGTAGCATAGCAACAGAGCCACGACTCGTGCATCCCCAGGCTGCTCATGAGCTGCTAGCTAAAATGGAGGTTGTGGATGGACACAACCAGGCCTCAGTGACAAAACCAGTGAGAATCTAGATGTAATACTTCATGCTACAAGCCTCACAAGGGGCACCATGTAGTTTGGAGAAGAGATGAGAACTAAGAATTGAAATATTCACAATATTAATGAGGTAATGATACAAACTCTTCCCATAAGTGAATAAACAAGCTGCTCTCGGAGGAAAGTAAGGTCCCAGGAACACTGTGTGAAGCTAGAAAGGTGGCAGGGTCCGCCACGTGTAAACAAAGTAAAACAGATTTGAAATTGTCAGTTCGTTTATTCAGAAAATGAAGCGAGTTTGTGTTCTCAGTTTGTTCAGGCATTAATAATCAATCAGTGAAGATGTTTCTCTGCTGATTAAAATGTCTTCCACAGAACTGCACGGTGCACCTTTAAATCCGCCGGTGGTTTCACAGGTTCATCGTTGTATATTCTCTTCACATGCATCCCGTGAACTTGCTGTCGCTTCCTCAGCCTCAGAGGAGCTTCTGAAGTCAAAGAAGATCTGTGTTATGGTAGACACGAGCACGTCCGCGCATCCCCGAGAGGACGCAACGCTTACCTTTTAACTCGCGGCGTTGTTTTTTGAGATGAAAAGAAAACGCCCTGTAGCTGTAATGGATACTTGACCTGTTAGAGCTGATGGGCTTCTCCCAGTGGAGGAGAAGAAGAAGAAGAAGGCCTTTCGCTCATACGGCGCTTTGTCCATAACAAATTGCAATCTTTATCTTTTTCACTTGACTCTCCAATGAAGCAGAAATGGGATTACACCAGGATCCACTTAATTTTCAGTGTGGCTTCCTCAAGTGCAATCATCAACATACAAGGAAACCCTGGATGTGAGTTGCACTGAAGGGCAGGAAAAAAAGAAAAAAAACACTCAGTGGCAACCTTGCAGCTGTTGCGATGTGCATGAATCAAATCGAGAGAAAAGGAAAAAAAAAATAATGAAATGGAAAAATTCAGCCGCCCTTTGAAAACACCTCACAAAGCTGTAATATTAAAAGGCAGTGCGTCTGAGTGGCCTTCACTGTGTTTGACCCTGGGCGAGGCAGAGTAAAGACTGGTCTCATCATCAAGCCCGTGACTGCCGAACAAGCTAGTTGCTCATTCATCGGTTAGGGAGGAAAAAGAAAGAAACATTACTTCCCCGTGGGTGCGCGTTGTTTTTAAAATGAAATCTCGTAAGTTCTGCTTTGCGGAGAAAAGACAGAAACGAAGGGAGAGGATCTTCACACATGGCCACACAATTCAATTAAATCAACTCCGGATCAGTTATAACAGGGGAATTTTAAATGCGAGGTTTTGGCCTCCGCCATTGTCTTTTTCCGTTTCAAATAAATTCCGTTAAGTGCGTGTGAGACGTCCCGTAATCAAAAGCCATTTAGTGACGTCTGGAGCGCGACAGTATTGTGAAGCGGAGACCTCGAAATGAACCCTAATTTTCCTGTGTGGTATTACTACAGCGGTGTGTGTGTGTGTGTGTGTGTGTGTGTGTGTGTGTGTCCTCTTAAACCAGTGCCTTCTGGAGACCCAGGGGTGCAGAGTGAGTGTCTGGGATCTGGACATCTGGGCCGAGCTTTTGCCGTCTGTCTGCCAGATCTGCTTTTTTAACTCATAAACCCGATCAGGCTGGCCGATCAGATGGTAGCTCAAGCCGGCCTCGTAGCGGGAGTCCGGTCATCAGTCTAAAACCCCCACAATACAACACAGCGGGATCACACCCCGGCTAGCGGTCACACATTCTCGGACTGTTGAGCTGAACAGACATTAGATCATTCTGAAGGAGGGGGGGGAGAGAAAAAAAGAAGCCATAATCTGTCACACCTATAAAGACACACCGGTCTGCTTAATCGCAAGGAAACACACCCACTGTTAAATATTTGACACACACACACACGGAAACCTTGCAGACACACGAGAGGACGGACTTCATACTCTGTTACGTGCTCACGATTATTTATCTGCTTTCACTCTTGAGCGAATGTGCATGCATGTGTGCACGATGTGTGTGTAACTGAGTGTGTATCCGTTTCGGTGTGTGTGTGGTTTTTTTTGTTTTTTATCCCGCTACCCGCTCACCCACTCACCGCGTTAGTCTCTGACCTTAATGTGTCACTCATCCTGGCACCTGCGTGTAGGCAAGGCTGCCCTACTATGATAGTTTTGATCTGACAAGGATAGACTTACACTTGATTTAATCCAAGTTGTCTCTGCGGAGTCTGCTTAGGTACCAGTCTGTTTCTCCGCTCGGGTCAAGGCCTTGTGACAGCGGCTGTCAGTCCGTTCCGCCGCCGCGTGTGTGAGGGAGGCACGTACAAAAAAGAAATAAAAAAGAAAGCTTTGAGCTCTCGCGGCGGAGAGGCCTGGATGGATGGAGGGAGCTGGTGCGTGCCCGGTTAATGGGTAATCTCCCTCATACAAAGCGCAAATTAATCCCGAACAGATGCCACCTCATATAATGAAACTCTTCTGCTCTTGTTTCCAAACAGGCAGCTTGTCAGGAGTGAGGACGAGACAACAAACAAGTTTTTTTTTTTTTTCCACTTTAAATTTGAGATTTTATTTCAAATGAACACATTTCCACAAAAACAGCGACTGTTGGAAGTTCTCACCGATGACAAATGTTAATCTGCATGTGTGCAGGTTGTCGTAAACAGCTCTCAAGGCAGCAGAGAGCGAGCCAATCATGCTTGATGGGAAGAGAAAAACGTGTGTGTGTGTGTGTGTGTGTGTGTGTGTGTGTGTGTGTGTGTGTGTGTGTGTGCCTGCAGCCCAGTGGCTAGCCTCCTGGAGCCCATGCCAGACTCCTCAGCGTTTGGCTGCAGCCCGTCTGTCACCGAGGAGAGAAAATATTCGCACAACATTCAAGGCCTTGTCATATTTCATTTCCTTTGAGCGAATTCATTAACATAATTTAACCATTGGCAGATACGTCTGAATGGAAGCGCACGTAGGTTATGTTGAGCCAACGTGTGCGCCACGGAGCCGATCCAAGCGAGGAGGATAATGTCACAGTGTATTAGGATTTAAAATCCAGTTGTTTTTGTGTAGAAAATGATTATCTAGTGCTGACTGTGCAATATTTTGTGAACTGAATTTCTTTAAAAAAAAAAAAAAAAAGGGCCTCCTTTGGCTTGACTACAGTCTTTCTGTGGGTTAGATTTGAAGAAGAGACCTGCTGTTGAAAAAATCCACTACAAAGCTTCCGCTTGCAAAAATATCTCGTCTCTTATTGAGATCCAAAAAGCCGAGTTTTCTAAGAATCTGCCGGCAGCGAGGTTAGATCAGGTCAATCGACGCTTTCCAAGAATTTTCTAGGTGAAGAAGAATAGCACGCTGGCAATCGGGACATATCAAAGACGATTCAACAGAATTCTTGGAGCTGACTACGTCTTTTTTTAAGCGGCCTGTATGTTATTCACTGTGTTGAGAAACTGGTGGACGGGGGTCTGATCCCTTATCCACATGGGGTTAATCCTCCAGCTCGGTTATGAATTGATTTTGGCAATATTTGCGGTTGGGAAGCCAGATGGGGATCATGTCATCGTTCATCGAGGAGGGTTGAACAGTTTGAACCTCTCACTAGAAACTTTTCAGAGTCTTCTCGGCACTTCCTTATCGTTTTCTTTGCGATGGCTCGAGTTTCTTATTTGCAGATATTCCAGACAGCGTGTGTGTGTGTGTAGTCGTTTTAGCGTACTCCACAGGGAGATCTTTTGCTTGATGGCTCTCTGGCTGCGGGGGCAACACACAAACAAGGCAGACATCACAGCGTTACATAATATTCTGTTTGACTTCCGCGCGGCGTGAAAAAAACTCTTCCGCTGTAAACAGTCGATCAGGTGCGCCGTTTTCTAAACGTCGCCGGGCGGAATGTTCTCGAGCCGCCATGACCTCCTCGACGCGTCCTTGATATTTCTCGCGTGTGATTGTTGCGGTTTGATCCGCTCTCGCTCTGGAGTCTGTCGCAGTGATATAGTGATTATGTTTAGTAACAGGGGAACATTCCAGGCTCTATGTTGACTGCTAATTGGGCTCCAGTGTAACGACTGTGTCATATTAATGACCCAGATCCAGCTCATTGTAATATTCATGAGCTGTGAGGATTGCCTTTTTTCTCTCTCTGGGACTGCATTTGCTGAGGTTTATGAGTCTGTGTGTGTGTGTGTGTGTGTGTGTGTGTGTGTGTGTGACAAACGCGTAGGTGTAGGGAACAAAGGTTGATCACTGTGTACAGCTCCTCTTCAATTTATCCCTTTTGTGTTCCTGAAAAGCGGTTGCGACGCTCGCAGCCCCCCGATTCTATGATGTGGGTTTTCCCTCTTTTCCCGTCGCCATTGATGTGAAAAAAGGTGCGTGTTGATTTAAATCTGCATCTGATCTGCAAGTGTTGCGGGGTAATCGGCCCTCTCTGTGTCAAGTAACGTCGAGAAAGAGACGGAGGGGGGGGAACAAACCAGGTGGTGTGTGCGAACAAACAGCACATTCTGGATTTGCTTTTGAAACGGACGATTTAACAGAGGATGACAAAGCCCTTTGGGAGACGCGTGCTTCTTTCAGGGCATGGTGGACAGGTTAAAAGGGTCTTCTGTGCCTGATGAAACAGGTGGGACCCCTACAGTCGCTGGCATGCGATCCTTCCTCTCCCTCCCCCCTCCTTCCACCGGTGTGCTCCTCATTTGCATAACACTAATCTGAGCATAAAGGAGAGTCAGATTCTTTTCTGCATTCATTAGCTTCATCTCAAGGTGTTTCTTTATTCTATAAAGGCCCCCTATCATGTCCTGGCCATCACATTGCGTATATCTGCGCTCTAAGGCACAATTCTGCTGCGCTATTTCTTTTTTTTTTTTTTTGCGACGCCTGAATTGGAATGTGGAGTTTTGTAGTTAAAAGAGGTCACATGAATGTGAGGTGTCCCTCGCGGCTAAGGAGGCGAAAAAACCACCTCAGTTCGGCAGCGGGAACAGAAACAAGTTCCTCCCATTGTAGTCAGGACGAGATCACAATGGACGTGAACGGTCGACTGATAAGACGGGACAAGGTCCTCTGAAGGACGAACGAGTGTCACGCGCTCGATAGTGGGGATGTACAAGTTGGGAACCGCTGCCTCGCCATTTCCTTATCGCTGTGCCTATGGAGAACAATCAACCCTCGCTCTGAACCCGCCGTGTGACTTCTCCCCTAATTGGAATTCTTCTTTTTTTGTTTCGTTGTGGCGTCTAGTTTTTGAAAGATGAACCCTAATGGCAAATTGTGTTTCCTTGTACAGAGCAAAGTGATGCATTAAAAAAACACTTGCTTCCCTTTCTCCCAAAGACAAATTGGATTTTAATGAAGAATGAAAGTGGCTCCGTGGAGTCTCTGGCACGACGTCAGATGCGGCACAGTAACTTTTGTGCAGTGATGAGGCATTCATTACAGCCAGTTAAGAATGGCAGCTATCAATCTGTAAATGAGCTGTATAAGTCATATAAATTATACTGCGAGTGTAGGAAGCACGCCCATAAATGTCAAAAATGCAAATGGATGGCTGGGCAAACAGGGGAAGTGTAGAGGAGGGTTTTTTTTTTTTTTTTTTCTCTCTCTCTCTCAACCCAAAAAAAAGCCAGGCTCCTCCATCCTCTCATTTAACCTGACAATGGCGGATTTCGTCATTGTGAGGGGGGGAAAGAGATTCACTGACTTGGGGGAGATCTCGTGTTCTCTGTGCCGAGGAAGGAGAACAAATCTCCACAAGACCGCGCTGCCATTTTTGTACTCATTTGTTCCCGACATCAAAGGATCGGCGGCGCTGCGATTACAGCCTCTGTAAAGTGGACCCTAATCCGAATTAATTGACGGAGCAATGCTGGAACATGCTAACAAGAACTGCATTGTTTTCTGTGCTTCAATGAGGAAGTCCAGCACACATTTAGAATTACAGTAGAATTACATTTTTTTCGTCTGTTTTCCGTTGACTTTCCATCCGCCTGTCAACAGGATTATTTTTGTGCCCTTCAGTACTCACTTATTTATGTGAAACGTCGTCTTGGGACAAGGACATGACATTAACATACATTATTAAAGGAGACGTATTACGCTCTCCATTTTCGTTCGGTATTTTATTCATGTTCTTGCGCATGTAAAAGGTCTTGGAAGTTAAGAAGGTCAAAGCCCGCACCAGCAGAAGCTCCTCGCTCCCACAGAGAACACCGCTCCTGAAACGCCTCGTCAGAAGTCCCGCCTGTTAAATCCGTGACTTTGTGACATCACACTACTTCACACATTGGCATAAAGAATCGATTTAGCACAGCCACTCTGTTGTTGTTGTTGTTGTTGTTGTTGTTGTTGTTGTCATTGTTGTTGTTGTTGTTGTTGTTAGCAAGGCCGAGTCAGGCATGTTTGAGCTGACCAATCAGAGGAGACCGGGTATTCGGGAGGTGTGGCCTTAAAGAGACAGGAGCTAAAACAGAGCTTTTTCAGAAGGTGTCAATGTCTCCTTTAATTAAACGGGAGCGACGTGGTGAGAAAGCCTGGGACATGTGAGCTTTAGTGGCTACAAGTGCTAATTTAAAGGTGCAGTATGTAGAATTAAGTGGCATATATGGTTGTTAATTTGCATTTCCCTCACCTTCCCTCGTCTCTCCCTTCTGGGCTCCTGTAGAAACATATAAACGTCTCCTCAGGTGATTACACACCAATGAATCAATTATGACTTAATTATCAGCCATAGCTATGAATATTATAATCTATTTCCTGCCAATAGGTCCCTTTAATCATCAACTTTAAAGCATGGAAACGTGGCACCATAAAATGGTGATTAAAGTCAATATAGATTTATATTACATTAGTATTTGTTAACCTACAGATGAGCACGGAAATGTTCACACGTGTTCGAAAAGAGTTCTAATTATAGTCCAATAGCTGATAAAACCCCGTAAATTCGCTTTTAACTTCATTTGAAAAAGAAAAAGTGTCAGCGAGCCACGCGACATCGTTCAGGCCGACTCGAAATGATCTTTGGAGGAGAATGGTGTTTTTGTGTGATAATGTTATTTAAGCGGTAAATACCACTCCCCAGCACCATGAAATTAATCTAACAGAATTAAATTAAAGAACTTGGACTGGGCTCAGGCAATTATGAGCAACGGCGGGGAAAAACAGATTTAATAATGGTGATGAATTATATCGGAGTGTGCAACGCACCCCAATTCACCTCTTTGCGGGAGCAGGTCAGCATACTGTATTTTGGCACTGAATAGACGCATGAATAGAACCTGCTGCAGGCACATCATTACCTATTTTATTTGATTGTGAAATGTATCACCCATTTAGTTTAATGCCTTCCTCACCTTGAAAATGGGTAGCGGGCCAAGAAGACCGCTGCGTGTGCTCCGAATGTCCTGCGTGCTGATCGTGGTCACTGTGGCTTTTTTTTTTTTCGGCGCGTCGGACCTGCTCGTGAACTCGGACAGCGAGTTAACGTCCACTTGCCAGATGCCTACTAATCTGCTGTCGTGCGCTGTGACATTGCAGTCCCACTTTCTCTAACCGTGTCTTTGGCTGTCATTCAGCTTAGCGGGATTGGGAAACCTTCTCTCTGCCTCATCAAGGAAGTGTCTGGCATAACGATGCCCCCGTCTCTGGACTCTGCAGGGAACTCGCCTTTTGAATGACGGTTGCCATTTCTACAGTGGCTAGCTGAAATTCGCGGAAGCCAACACGTCTCAGACGTTACCCGGAGTGTCTTTTAATAACCTCAAGGTGCGGGAAAAGAAAAATACAGATGTACAAATACAGAAACCTCGAGGGAGTGAGTTAAAATGGAGGATTACACTTTCACACACCGTGGGGGGAGCCCTCCCCGTTTTTCGTTGCAGCTGAGGTCCAATGTAATTTGCCATGTTTTAAGCTCAATGCCCGGGGGCTGCTACAGGATTTAAAGACCTTATGATGTGCGAGACCACATATGCCAATAAATAAGAAAGTAAATACAGGGTGCGAGAGAGTCGGACTGAGGAAAACAGAGATGAAATCCCGGCTATCGTTAAGAGAGTAGAAGGCATTCATACGTATACATTTAGTCTTCTAATAGTGAAGATACATTAGGAAAAACTGGAGAGTAACAGGTGGGAAAGCAAACTGCATCTTCCTATCAGTGATCTATAAGCTTTAAATGTATTAAAAGCAACATTATGTAGAAATACATTTTGTGCTCCTGTGCTAGCAGTGCTAAAACACTGACGCACCCCTCGTCCCGAGCGCCAGGTCCGGACCGCTAGCTGCATGGCTAACTGAGCTAGCTAAGGGCAGCTACAGTAACAGCACCCAGCTGGCACTAGACGTCAATTAGACGTCATAGAGATGTCTAATTGAGACGCCTCCGACGTTGAATAGACGTTAGTATTTAGTTGAAAATGAAAATCAGGTTAACGTCTGAACTTAACGTTGGTCCGACGTTGGATATCAGTTATGTAGGCTATCTTAAGTCAAATCAACGTTGTTGATAGATGTTGTCCAGACATTAGAATTTTGTCATCAAAAAGGTCATTATTCAAAGTCAAAGTTGTGTGAGTACAAGACGTCTGACACACGTTGGGTTTTGGTTGCCAGACACCACAACATAAAAACAACAAAATATTAACGTCATTTGACGTCAATATTCCAATGTCAAAAGATGTTGAAAGTAGATGTCAATGGATGTTGGGTTTTGGTCACCTGACGTCATGACCAACCAAAGACCAATGTCTATTGACCTAGTGATCTAGTGATCCTGTCGGTAGCAGGAAATACAACATTTTGATGTGCAGTTGTGTGAAAGTCAGTTTAGACTCGTCTCTATGGTGACACAATGGGCCACACCTCAGCTTCAGCAGCTTTTGTCAGTTAAGGTTCCCTTTAGGAGGCCAGCAGCCCCCCATGCAGAAGCTGCCCGGTGTCAAACAGCAGAGGATGGCTGTGCATTGGAAGAGGATCTGCTGTGTGCGTTAATATAAAGCAGAGCATCGATGGAGAACGTGTACTCAGCTGTCTTTTAAAAACTATCTGTAACACAGTATTTTCTGCTGACTCGTGTTATTTTATAATGGCTGTTCGTGTTATTTTGTCTAACACCTATAGTTCCTCCAGTCCTCCGCTCTCTCTCTCTCTCTCTCTCTCTCTCTCATCCTGTCCACTCTGTTAAACACAAAGTGCTGTATCCTCCTCTCCTATCTCCGCCATCCCGCTCCACATTTTTCCCTTTTCGCTAATCTCAATGTGCTTTATGCAACATAATTGGTTTAGAGAACTGCTTATCCACATCCTCCACATTTTAGCTCGCGCGAAGCCGAAACTGGTAACCTGTGTGCCTTCAATCACTCAGCCATTCCGGGGGAGCGACAATACCCCGGCTGATTTCAGCTCCACCGTTCCCCCCGGTAATGGGGAAGCTAAAGACGGCTGGCTGCCGGCGCCGCCGCACAAACAAGGCGGGCTTCGGGGGGAAGCAAAGCTCCTCCGGAAAGCAAGCACATCAGCGCTATTGTTAGCACATAGCGGGAGATTAGCGCTGATGGCTGTATGTGAGCTAGCAGGCTTGGCTGGCGTTCTGTGTCGGATGCTAACCCGGGCCCACCCCTGCTGCCGCCGCCACCATGCCACAATTAGCCAGAATGGCTGCAGACATGATTGCTCGCCCTGGTGGCGATGCAGTCAATCCATCTCCAATCAATGGGGGATCGCCGCTCCGTCTCAGACGCCGCAGCCGTTAAGATTATATATACACCCTACCTGGATCGGGACAAGATGCACCGCTCTTTGCTCTGATTTCCCGAGGCTAACGAGGTGAGTCAGGAGGGAGTCATCAGCACACGATAGTTCAGAGGAGAAATTTGGGTTCACACGGCAAATGTCGAAAAGCCTGATTGCATTGTAGTCGCCGACGGGGAGATTTGCTGCAGCCACAGGACACGCAGTCTACAGCTTTCCCGGCACACAATGTGCACCCACGGCAACACAAACACACACAGTTTTCCAGGCGCCTGTGACTGATTACGGTGCATGATTAATTAGCAGACAGATTGCTAAACGGTGGTGAACATGGTTTGATGTGCAGAGGTAAAGAGTAGACTCTCCACGGAATACAATAATGTCCTCTATGCCCTCCCCCCTATCTCTCTCTCTCTCTCCCATCTATTTCTTCCTCTCTTTCTATATTAAGCTCTTCTGGGTTAATCATTCCTAGAGGACGACAGCACCAAAGCGTCGCACAAAAAAAGAAGAAGTGACACACAGCTGTGTGCGGCCGGGGGTTCTCGTGCACCCACTTCCAGTGATTACAGACCCTTTAAAGGATAACCACAGATCTTACAGCCGCACTGTCTCCAGCACTGTGCACTTCAGAGGCGGTGGAGAGTTTTAACGCTCCGTCTCGGGCCTCTCCTCTCATTTTCCCAGCACCCATTCACTTGACCTTATTCCTCGTTTATCCTTATATTTGCCTGTCCTTTCGCTCCGGCGTCACAGGAGGGTTTTCTAATCTCCATCTTATTATATGGCGGCCCGTCACCTCCGCTAACATCCCCGCACCCTGTTTTTGCCGCGAGCCCCCCGGTGGGAGGCGAGTGCGCTAATTCGTTTGTTTGCATACGGGGGGGATTTGTCCGGCTCTGATGGATGGCTTTGGCTCCGGCAGTCCCTCAGTAGCTCGGAGGTTTACAATAGAATTCGCCCGCGAGTCTCTCAAAGGACCCGCATCCTCAAATAAAGAGATAAATAAAACACCCCCGCACATGTACAGCGCACACAACATACTGACATGCAGTTCCCTTATAATAAAAACCACACATGTACATACACACACCAGAATAGATAACACATGTCTTTGCTCAAATAATCTCACATGTGCACACGGAATTCATTATTCAGCGGGGCCTACGCATGCAGGACGTGGGTAAAATAATCAAATCTGCGCTAAAAAAAAAAAGGAAAAGATGAAAAATAAACAGAGTGTGATGATGTTTACGCGCCGCGACCGCTAAAGTCGTCTGACGTCCTCTCACGGAACTAGCAGTTGCCAGTAATCGTTTAGTCTGCTCCGTGCCCAAATTAGTCTGCATGGTGACTTTCTTAATCAATGTGGCTGCAAACTGTGATGTGATGTGACTGCTAACATGGTGTCTCTCTCTCTCGCTCACACACACACACACACACACACACACACACGCTCACTCCCGGGGTCTCCAGCTAAAGTTAAATGTCTGCCAGCTGAGCGTGTCCCTCAGTCAGGCTTTTGTTCGTCTCCAGCTGAAGCTCTGTAATTTGTCCGCCAGTAATTTGTCAGGAACGAAGGTCCGGGGTTGCCAAATTTGTCAGAAGTCCTACAGAAACGCACACGCTCTGAATTTTTTAATCATCTTACATTTTACAGCACTTTTAAGGTCAGGACATGCAGATTTCTTTTTCTTGTCTTTTTTTTTTAATCATAGAACAAGAGCCACGATCTGTGTAGAGATCTGAGAACTGTGTGTGTGTTTGTGTGTGTTGTCTTCACTCATGCACTATGTAGGAATTCATTACTGGCTGAAGAGAAGCCGCACTCCCTGACGGTGCTTTGTTCCAGACGCCGTTCGAGGGCTGTGTACAGCTTGTAGCGCTGAGTGCTCCGGCGTCGTCCGTAATGGGATGTGTGCTCGAGTTCAGACTGAAACACGGCACCCTGTCTCGTGAGCGAATCAGAAACAAAGCTGTGCACGCCTGCTGATTTGATCCCTGCTTTCTCGATGCCAAATTAAGTGCCCTCGAGACGTTTCTGCCTCTGTAAGAACCGCAGAGGCCTGGACGCCAGCGACTCGGCGGGGTGAACGGCAGACATGTGGCAGGGGACATGCACCTCTCCGGTTCATTTCGTATCTCCACCTCTCTCTCTCTCTCTCTCTCCCTCTCTCTCTCTCTATCTCTGTCTATCTCTATGGCTCTCTGCCTGACTCACACTCAGAACAGAGCTACAAACCTGCCCGAGTACGGCGTCTTGGTCGGGGAGCGCTCGTAGTATTGTGGGAGAGCGTTCGCGCACATGTTCTATTATTACATCCCGGTTATGTAAAGCACCAGGAGACGACACCAACGAGTAATGATTCACCATAATTCAATTGTATAACAGGCCTATTTCGACGAGGAAAATCGGAGGTGGTCCGTGTGTGAGAACGTGTGTGTGGGAGGGCTGCGCTGGTTGATTCATTTCCCGCTAGTTGAAATCTTTCCTTTAGTCACCGTGAGCTCAGATGGCAACATGTTTTACGGAGGACATCTAAAGTGCAACACCCACAGTGCAGCTCAGCGTCATATGGCGCCCCTGCAACATTACATACCGATATTAAACAAAAAACACCTATACACTGCAGTCAGGTTAGCGCCAACATCACAAAACAACTCATGTATTTTGCTTCTTATACTCTTTTGTAGTTTTGCATCTAAATCTTCTGAAATGTTCATGACTATTGATCCGAATCAGGCACATCTTAAATGTGACACATCAATGTCTAAATCCAACAATAATATAGTTCACGTGTCATCGAATGCATCCAGGGTGTCGCAGAAACACCAGCACTGGTTTTCTGTTTGTCGTCTGTCTTTGAATTGAACTTAAATTGGACTTATTTATAGTAAAGCAGCGTTAATAGATGAATCCCGAGGTTCATCCGAGCTTTCTGGACATTTTCATTTGAAAGTCCAGTTATAAGGTCCCCTCGTTTGTAAGGAGGATTTGCAATTAGCTCACAGTTGATGTGAATACCTATACAAAAATAAAATATTGGGGTGGCGAGGCTGGTGATTGGACAGTGGTGTGAATTGCCGCGGGGAAGCCCGTCAACGAGCCCCGGCGTGCGTCCAGCCATCGTCGGTGTTGGGGTTCTACATTTAAAACAATAGGGGCGGCTGTTTTGTTGTCCGGCGGCGGTGGGTGTTGCACATTAGTGTCTACGGGTGGTTGATGGTTGAGTAATTGTGAGCTTTTAATTATGTCTTGAATTGAATCATCCCAACATTATTTGTGACCAAACTGGATTGCAGCTCTTCTTCCTACTCAGCATATCTCCTGTAACAACCAATCAAAATATACCTCTCAGACTCTATCGACACATCATCACTTTATTCTGAGCAAACTGGCTATTTCAAGTAAAAGCTAAAATTAGCTTCTTCTGCAGTACGGTGCGCCCAAGGTCTGTGCATTTAATTAAGTCTGGTCTGACCAGTAGCTCCTGGTGACTAATGTTAGCAAACTTGAGATAGAAATCTGTGTGTAAGAGACATCACTGAGTCAGTTTCCTGACTGTGTTACTCATCTCTCTCTGAGTCGCTGCTTCACTACATCTTAACATTTACCGTCGTCGCTTAATAGCCTGTTGGGCCACTGCTCAGAGAGAGTCACCTACAGTAAACTCACTTTAAGTGTTTTCTTTTAAAGGCAAATTCTGGATTCTTAAGCACAATTTGTGATATTTTTTTATCAGCACCACAGTGTTGAGGAGAGAATGCCAAGGACACTTCAGTTTCTAAGCAGGATACCACATCGAGGTTACTCCTCTTTGGATCCAACAGCTTGATCTGAGCTGATGTGATGGAGACTGGTCTCTGTAAACATGCGGGAACGACGGTCTCTGATTTCCCCGATGCTTGGCCGGCCCGAGTCCCCATTTGTCCGTTTAATTTCCCTGCGACTGGACATTAGCCAGGAGCAGCCGTACGTTCAAGATGGATTAGCATGGCTCTTACGCCTGCTCGCCTCCCCGGGGGCGGCAGGCTGGCCGAGTCGAACGATCGAAAGATACCACGGGCGGCGATTGTCTCAAAGTCCGCTGCTCTAGAACCAAAAGCTGTGCTTTCTTCTCCATTGTCGATCTATGAATTGCTGGCCGATACTTATTGGAACCACTCGGAGGTTGTGTGTTTCCACTTTAATTACAAAAGTAATGTAGTTGAAGAGTCTTGTTTGGAGAACGTCATTTGTGTAATAACTCACTGAACCTTGTCTTGATGTCCTTCAAATCTGACTTGACAATTTACAATTCATATCACATATCATCATTCTGTTGCTGGTACCATTGTAATTAAGAATCCTTTACAATCAACAGTTATTATAAGTCTGACGAAACGCCCCTGAAACAAAACACAACTCGATTTTCTCTTTTCGTTGAGACTGTGGGAGTTCAATCAATACTTTTAATACCAAAGCACGACTAAATGATGCCAGGAAAAATTAAACTGCATTATAATACAAGGCGTTGCTGTCTATCCCCTCTGGCAGCCTGCATGAGTAATCCAAAACTCAAGTTATGTGCTGGATCATAGAAAAACTCAAATATGTGCCTGTGAGAGCTGCATGCAAACGAGGATATTTAAGCGAGCTTATCTGTTGACCTGTAACACTGGAGCGATGACCTACTTTATCCTCCCATCGCGCTCCCTCGTTAATTCTTTCGCTCTTATTTTTTGCTTGATGTTCTTGATATCCCCGAGCCCTCCATATTGATAAAGCCAAATAACTTTAATCGTGGAGTATCTAGATTAATTCCAGAACCCCAGACAGCGTCGCCGCGCACCTTGATAATCTTGCGATACCGAAGGCAGCAGAATAAATGGAGCTGAAATGAACGGCAATTCTTGAAAAACAGTTTTTTTTTTCGTGCAGCGGAGATGTTACAAAACAAAATGCCTTGTGAAAGAATGCATAAAAATCTAATAACCTCGGTTTTATTCTGTGACTTTGGGAGTAACACAGAGTCTTTCTCACTCGTGAAAAGCCTTCAGCCATTTTATTTTTCCGCTCTCTATTGACACTTCACTGTAGCAGCGAAGACGAGTGGATTTAAATGAAAGGTCGCTGTTAGCATTCCGCTCAGACCCCACACTCCACACACTTTTTCGGCACAGGTCAGAATTTACACTGCGCACTTAAAATAGAAAGATAAAACGCTGGCAAATGGCAGTAACATTTTACACAGGTCACGTCGTGCCATGCCATCTGACCTGGCAGCCCTCCCAGAAAAGAAATAGAGGGGAATCACAGCTGCTGTCTCACACTCTCTCTCCCCTCCGTCGGGCCTCGCTCGCTCCCAGACGCGCGTTACCCCATCCATCGGATCCGCATGGGGGGGAAGCACAGTCTTAGTTATCATGTTTAATTTGTTTCCCACTGTGTCTCTTGTGTTTCTCAGCTGAATTATCAAAGCGGTTTGATCTCGTCTGTTACATACGGCGCGTGTGCTAACCGAGCGAGGGAACGAGCATAAGAGGAGACGAGGAAAAGCAACAATAAAGCCTTTGTACGAGCGAGACTAGCTTTTTTTTTTTTCTTCGTCGCGTTAAATAATTACTCACGTCAGAATGTGACTTTTTATTAAATAGGTAGGATTTATTTTATGCATGTTGTGAGTCGTCGGAGGCTGTTTCTGTCAGCGCCGTGCGGGAAAAAAATGTTTTTCATCATTAAAAGTGACACTGACTTTGTGAAATTTAAGGGTCTACGAGCAGATTTTGGAAACAACAACCGGCCCCCCGAGACGACGCGCGAGTTATGAGAGCGCGCGGCGATCTTCTGCGTGGTGAGCGATGACCCGTGCCGAGGTTCTGCTTCAATAATTAAAGTTCATTGCTTTTCCATTGCGCTTTTTTTTTTTTTTTTTTTAATTTATTGAGTAATTTAATTTGGCGTGGAGGGGACAAAAAAAAAAAAGAAATAAAGTGCACTTTAGAGTCTAATTGATGCCGGTTCCTACGTCGTCCTGCATCCTCAGCATTCCTCCTCTCCGACCAATGAAGTTAACTAGGCGGGGGATGGAGTGCAGAGGAAGATAGAGGAGGGCGAGGAAAGGAGGGAGGAGGAGGGAAAATAAGGAGGTTATCGTGTGTGTGTGTGTGTGTGTGTGTTCGTTCATGTGTGTGTGGGGAGGTAGCAAATTTGATTTCTTTCACATCTATCATCCATTGTAAGCTCGTGGCTTTAAGAGGCAGCAAAAGCGCGGTCCATTTTCCTGTTGCTATTGTAAGGGAGATTAGCAGAGGCCGGGCTTGTTTCTATTTGAGGAATAATGAAGAGTGTGTCCTCGTACAAACACTACTCTACTCTTGCAGCAGGTCCTCTATTAGTTGCCCTTGTCACGCATCCTTTCTCTCTCTCTCCCTCTCTGCCTCCATTGAAATGTAAAAGCATGTGATGGTTCATCATCCCCTCGTCCTCGGGGATATACTGGGGGACGAGATTCAGTGCCGGACTTCTGTTCGGACCGGCCCCGCGTTACCTGCCTGCGATGTAAAATAAGATAGCAGAGAGGAGGGAAAGTCATGCGGAAATTTGGCAAACTCCTGGGGCACCACGCTCTCGCCAGGTGAGGATTCTTGCCGAGGAGCTTTGCTGCTGAGGAGCACTTTACCGCACTGTAGCAACAATGTCATCTTAATTATGTGCCTGCTGAAAACCGGCGCTGACACGAGGCCCGGATCCCTCCCCAGGTGGAAGAAAAGGGGAAGGGCTTTGCCTCGCATCAGTCTGAAAGTACGAGCTCCCCTCGCACACTTTCCGCAGCACTCTTATTTTTAGTATCTTGACTTTTTGCCGCTGCGGGGAACCTCCCAAATGGCCTGGAAGTGAGGATGCATTCGACACCTTTGTTCATTAAGAGAAATAGGGAGCAGAAAGGCAGTCTTTCATGGGCTCCCATGATGACACGAGAACGCCAGGAACGGGCCACGGAGAGGCAGCCTCACAAAGCTTACGTGGCCCCGCTTCTCTGCCTCCCAATAATTCACTCCGGTCCTGGTGGAGTTAAGGTGTCAGCCAAGACATTCACACCGCCGGTTCATCCGAACAGAGAAATGGAATGATGAAAGGAAAACACCAGAGGGGATGGGGGAGGACAAGTGGCTCTTTTAATGACTCTGGAGTGTGATGGGAATGCTGTTAATGAGGAGGGCTGGGATAAGAAGCTATGCTTCCCACGTAGAGACAGACAAGCCTGGGAGGAGCCCGAAGAACAACTCGGCTCGGCTTCGCTTGATGCAGCTACAGCTGAGCAAAGCCGAGCAGAGCTCTGCAGACCACGGGAGTGTGGGATGAATAGAGTTTGACTGAGAGGCAGGCAAAGATGGCATCGAGAATGAGCAGCTCCTCTCTTTTTTTTCTCCCCCTCTTCCCCCTTCTCCCTTCTCCCAGAGAGACAGTGGCAGCTCTCTGGTGAAGATCAGAAAGGTGGGAGATGGAAAGTGAGCGGGAGTGGGAGAAAGAGAGAGAAGAGAGCGACAGTAGCCCCAGGAGCCCCATCTCCAGTCAGTAATTCCACTGGGGCTCTCCCCACCGCTCTTCAGTTTCCATCTCCAGATGAAAAATAAATAACCTCTTCAGACGGCCTCCCCCCTCCTCTCCGAGAGAAACAGAGCTTTCCCAAGAGCTGTGTTCACTTTCCACGTAGTTATCGCTAAGTCTCCGCTCTTTGACGTAATCTTTTTTCACACTCTGTCACATGTACATTCTATTGATATGTACTGTGGATGTAGATGACCGCAGCGTGTTTACGTTGCGTAAGGAATGCTGTGATCTGTTGTTTTTCTTTGTGGTATTACTGTTACATGGCTACTGCTAGCAGCCTGGCTACTGTCCAAAGCAAAAACTCCCATTTAAACCTAAGACACCCTGATCTCAGGGCTATGAAAAGGTGTAACACCCGGTTGTATTAATAGGTAGGCAGGTTAACTGATCTAGTAAAAATAACACTGTTTTTGAAGTCCTAGTGGAACGAGGAAATGCATATTGACAGGGGAACTGACGTTGACACAACATCTGCACTCTCCATTGAGTGAATGCTCGCTCTCCCTCTCCGCTTCCTCTACCTCTTCCATCGGCAGGGTCATTGTTCTTTTGCAGTGTAGATCGAACCACAGTGGTTCCACTTGTTCCACCTCAACCTGGGGATAGAGACCGGGTAGAATAATGCCTCTTCTTGTTTTGATTGTGCAGTGGCAGACGCCCAACTACTTCACCTGAATTCATCCTTCGTCTTTCCGGGAAAAAAATCCAGCCTAGTAGCAGAACAGATAGTGTAGTGAAAGCGAGGTCTGTAGGAAATGGATCTATACGCACATTGGCGTCATTTTCTTATAGTCATGACACTGTGCGTTCACTACTTTCTCCTAATATGTAAGTGTGTTCATCAACCCAAACATACCTTCTGATTCTTGCCAAGAAAGTGACCAAATTGAGACTCAACACTCTCCCTGCATCATCTTTCTGTTCCTGCTCATCTCCACTCAACCACATTCTGCTCCATAATAACTTACAGAAGGAAGCGCTAGATGCATCAGTCTACCTCGGCCCTCCGAGAGCTGTGTGTTTCAAGCCTCGGCTATCGGCCTGTGTCAAAGAACACGGTACGATACTGCCTTTTGTACATGGAATAAGTAACATTTACTTATCTCCTCCACAATGGAGCATGTGCTCCCTGTGCAAGCACGGCCGGCGGAGCGTGGCAGCCGGTGCTGCCAGCCGCCGAAGCAAAAGGCTAGTGTGCGGCAAGATTGTTCTGGAAAGCGCTGTAAGTCTGATGGCCTCGTCAAGAGGGAGACTCGTGGCCGTTTGTGCATGACGAGCGCTCCCTGCTATCCGATGCTTCTCCCTGGGCTTTCATGCACGAATCTGAGCAGAGGAGAGGATGCCTGTCGTGTGTGTCTGGTTTTGATGCGTCTACTTTTTACTCTTCAGTATAAATACTTCATTATGTTTTCGAATGATAATTTTACATGATCATTGTCATGCTTTGGTTAACGTTAGGACCTGTGTGGGCATCCAACACAACCACGTACCTCTTTCCCACTGTGCTCTCTCCCTCCACCTTCCACTGCCTGTGTTTAGCCTGATAATGTTCAGCATTATAATCTGGCCTTCATTTTACCTTCGTTCTCTGGTAGCATGTCAGCGTTTCCTCTCTTAACTCCGCTATCTGCCTCGGCGCCTGATACCTGTAATGAACGCTCTGCTTAGTGCTGATATCGCACTGTAAATCCGCTTAGGATCACTAGCGTCGAGCCCAACAGGGGGGATGTGTAGCTCCGCTCCCGTACGCTCCCTCTCTCGCGTGGTTCATCGCTGTAGCCTGTTGACATGTCTTTTGTGCGGCTTCGCGCGCCACAATGAAACGTGTCCGCGCGGATTTTTACGGGAAGCCGCGTGAAGAATCGTCTCGGTGTGTGGAAACAGACATGCGTGCGCCGAGAGGCTGTTATACCGGCTTGTTTACTGGCTTCTGCCATTTGAGGCTGAGGAAAAATGAAAGGTCAGATTTTTACAAGCAAAATGGTGGGATGGAATTTGTTCATGTACATGTTCAGTCGTGCGTATACGCTGTATAGACAACGGTGTGGACACAAATGAACAAACCCGTGCGCGCTTAGAAAACAAACATTACAGTCTCGAGCCCTGCAGCCATCTCCGGAGAATGTGATGCTCATTACATCATGCTTTATTAAGTATTAAATTTCATGATTTGATGAACAAAAAAATGGAATGTGTTGGAAAGGTTCTCCTGAGGGTACTGTAAAAGGTCACGGGGTCTTTAAAATCAAATGGGTTTATCTCCTTGGAATACATTTAGCTAAATGAACTGTAATACGCCTCGCTGATAATGAGATTTCTTATGTGCAATGGGTGACCCCAGAGGGAAAGGTCAAGGGGTCACTCGAGTCAGAAACGTCCATCCTCTGGGGAGCGTGAACATGCAAAGCAGAAACGTCGTCGCGATCTGCCTTCGAGGATTTAATGGTCCCCGTGTACGCGTCGCCTGAACAGCAGGAAACATCAGTCATTTAAGCTTTGTTAATTCAGGCAGCCGCTGTGACATTACACAGAGGAGACCTGAGCACAGGATTCACGCTCTGTGGACCACAAATATCCAAAACAGGCTGCGTTGTGATGAGTTAATTTGAGTCCAGAGTTGAAAACTGAAGTGGATCGTGGCATCAGACGCAAACTGAACAAGTGATTCATCCTCTGACGCACGTCAATGAGCTCAGTAAATATCACGGAGAGTTGTGGATTACGTTTTGGCACGTGTCCAACACAACCAGCCTGATCAACCAGCCTGAGGCTCATTTTCAGGTTCATCATTTAATTTTGTGCTGCTACTAGAATAGGTTTTAGGCGTTTTAACACTCAAAAAACTGCTCAGTTGGGGCGCCATTTAGCTCACTTGGTAGAGCGGGCGTCCCATGTACAGAGGCTAAGTCCTCGCTGCAGTGGACCCGGGTTCGACTCCCGGCCTGGGACCCTTTGCTGCATGTCACTTCCCCTCTCTCTCCTCCCATTTCCTGTCACATCTTCAACTTGTCCTATCAATAAAGCCATAAAAGGCCAAAAAAATACTTAAAAAAAAAAAAAAACTGCTCAGTTTTCTCAGAACAGCACTGTGTAATGCTCTATTTTAGCTCCTGTCTCTTTAAGGCCCCACCTCTTGAATACCCAGTCTGCTCTGATTGGTCCGCTCACACACGCCTGAGCGAGCCCCACTCACCAGTCTGAGACAGAAGTAGAAATGTTTTATGCAAAATGCATCATCACGGTGACGTAGCGCGATGTCAAGAGGTCACAACAGAGAGAGGAGCTCCCGTTGGTGCAGAATATATAACCAGCCGACGTGACCATCCGCAGGTGTTACAATAACAGAGCGGAAACATCAAGCCGGAGGAACAATGCCTGCGCTGACAAAACAAACTATTAAATATTTAATGCCGTTTGGTCTGCGCGCGCTCGCCGCCTAAACACTTAATGATCCAGATTTTCAGAGTTGGTTTTTACGGCACAGTTAGATACGGGCGTTTCATCATAAAACAGCTTAATGTGACTGTACGAAGAAGTCAGCTCCTGCATCAAATGGGGCACAAATTGCAGCCTGCTATTTAATTCCGGGAGGGGAAGAAGAAAAAAAAATCCAAATGAGTGAAAATCTGAAGAAAAGAACAGAAGGGAAAAATTAGAGGATATCGCGCCAATTTGTCAGTTTGCCATGTTCCCTTTGATGGCGCCGCACGCTCACCACTTCAGCTACCGCTCTCATCTTTTCTCTCCTGGAGACAGACACACCCAGTGACTCACCGCGATGTCCATCACACCGGGAAATTATTGATAATGAAAGGAGATCCACTGCATTCTCCACTCCTCTCGCATCATTCACCGGCAGAATTTTAAATAACAGCCTTTTTCTACTTTTTTCTCTCGCCCCGGGGTTTCATTTCTCAGCTCCACCTCACGCTCGCAATCACGTCTCATATTTCTTTTATTAATTAACGAGAACTGTAAGCAGAGTCGAACCAAACATGCAGGTCCTGTTGTACAATCCCAGGTTGTTCTATCATTGATCGGCTCTACATGTGCTTTTTCTGGCTTCGTCCGTATCACCCTGTGGTAGCGTGGCGTCTGCTCTAATGCATTTTTCTTCAGAGGCTTTCTTTTTTTTTTTTCGCCAGCCTTTCATATGAGCGTCAGACATTTTCCAAGGGAGAGATTTCATATTGGTAATTTACTCCCCTCTCTCTCTGGGCCTAACCATGCAGTATGTGTCTTTCATCTTCCCCTCCGTCTCCTCGAACCACCTTTTCGCCTGAAGTTTCCCCTCGGTGCATGTCGAGTGTTGGTATTGTGTCCGCCTCCCTCCGACTATTTCCCCCCTTTTGTGTCGTCCTTTCGTCGTCGTCTTCGTGTAGTTCCTTCATCACTAATGACGGCGTCGTCGTGAAAACGGGTCACAATGTCTTGGAAGGCTGCGGTACTTTTTGATGAGGCCAAACCAATTACCTCTCCCGTCTCAAACAAACCGACAGCCGGTGTGTGTATTGGTGAAAACACAAGACGGGACTATGAATCCATTCCACGGGCAGATGAGTAGAAGTACATTTCCTCGTCGAATGTAATTAGTCGAAGGGAGAAGACTGGCCTGAGTGAAGCTAGGAGCTAAAGCAACGTTCTTACTGTTCTACCTTTTCTCTCTCCCTCCTCCTTCTCGTCTTTGTTACTTTATTTCCCTCTACAGTCCAATCTGTCAGCCCTTCTCCCTCTCCACAGAACATATCTCATCCCTCCCCCTTCTGCTTGAACTCTCTTTGGACTCCAAATGCTAATTCAGTCAGGCACTTAATCAGACATATTAATTCCATATCTCCCCTGATTGCGCTAATTCCACTCTGCGATGGGTTTCTCTGCGGCGTCCCCTCGGCGCGGCAGTGTTTTACACCGTGGGGCTGCAAAGGCATTCGTTTAAATCATGCGTTGACAACAAACACATGGCGGTGGTGATATGTCGCGCACGCTACATGCAACGGCCTGTTCTGTATCATGTTTCGCTGCGATCCTTCAGCCCTACAGCCATTTCAATTCCGTTGGACTAGATAGCCGTGTTTTGTGTCGGTCTGACAAGCAGAACACGGAGCATTCCTGTGAAAATAAATAGACCCCATCCTGCGACAGTCTGCCAATTATATGAAAAAAAAAGAAAAGAAGAAAAATGAAATCTGGCAACAATGCCCACCGCTTCTGAATCACTTTGGCTAAACGGCACATTATTGTGGCACATTTGTCTGCAATTCAAGAAAGTCTGGTTGTCAGTGGCGGGAATTATTGACAGTGAATTCATTATACAGTGCAGACACAAGCATTCCTGTACACACACACACACACACACACACACACATACGTGCACAGAGATAAACAGAATATGCCCGAAAAGCCTGTAAGCTCTCATATTGTCTGCTGACAAATGGTGTACATAGCTCAGACGTGTATTAATTAAAATCATATTAAAGTGCTGATTTAGCCGCTTTTTAATTTAATTAAGTCACAGATCACGTAATTGAGAGAATTACAAAATTTCATTCTTTGTTCCAGATAATTGTATTCCATCTTAATGCCTACTTTAAAGTCTATTAATTTGTTTTATCTCGTCGCCATCGTCTGCCTTGGACTTTTTTTTTCTTTTAAATAGAAAATACGGCTCGGGAATCTCTGTGTGCATGTGCATCACGCCAAAGCAAACCTTACAGATTTCATGGATCTTTTTCAACTTCTCGATATGATCTCTCTGCCTTCACCGGGAAATTGTGTTGAACTAGAGCTATGCTTCGGCAAACGTGTATATTTTAAGATAACAAAAATTCTAATATTTGACTTCTATCTTTCTATCTATTTCTATCTATCTTTCTATCCTCCTTTTCCTTTTCCTTACTGTCTGGTCACTTAGCAATTTGGCCTGCGAGGACCCTCTACCAGACACAGATGGATTAACCATTAGATAATGACAAATGGCAGCCGCAGCTGAGCTGATTTCAGCACTTACTGCTCCTCTGGGAGCCCGTACTCACCACGCTGCAAACCACACTGACCGCCCCCACCCAAGATCTTAATTGAACGAGTGGCTGTGCAGCCAATTGATTCAGCCTGACATGCATCTCTGGTCATTTCCAGCGGGTGATGTAGTGTGACCCGCGGGTCAAAATATGCTGCGATCTGGAGCAGAAGGCACCGACATTAGCCTTGATTTGTTGGACTACTACTCTTTCGGAGAGGGACTTTATCTCTGTGAGTTCATGGGAGATAAAGAGAGAGACGAGAAATGGCTGAGTAGATCTTTTGATGTCCTGCAGACCCCCCGAAGATAAAACTTTATTGGACTGACTGATGTTGAAGATGTGATGAGATGATAAATGGCGCCACGCAAAATATAGAGCGGTACTAAAATGTATCTGGAAATGTTATTGCTGCGACGTGTAGGTGCTGTGATTGATCGATTTCAACTACAATGTGATGTTTAAACTTTGTGAATCAGATTTTAAAGCGTCGGCATGAGTCCATCATGATCTGCTCCATCTGGAGACCAAACAGCTGCCTATCTGCGTCAGGTGTGACATGCTAACGGAAGTCATGTGTATTCAGTCGTGTGGTGCAGCACAATACATGTGTGAATATATACTTTATTTTTCTTAAAAGCATGGTTTGACCTATTTTTTGAGAGAGAGTGACAGTTCAACAATTGTGGGGATAAATTGCAATTCTTGTATTCTATAAAAGAGCTGTAAGTGCTGCACTCTTCCGCTGTTGTTAAATGAAAAAGCAGTGCATATATGCTTAGAAAGGCTGTAAAGACATAAAATCTTGAAATGGTAACTCCACCAATTTTACACATTAAAGTGTGTTTACAGGTCTTGAGGAGTAGTAGTGCATATGTGGGGCATTGTAGTATAAAGCCTTTTGTGGCTCCAGAGGAAGCTGCATGTAATCTTGCCTCCAGCGCCGCTAGGTGGCTAAGTTGTTGGTAATTCAGTCACATTGCTGTCCTGTAACACCGCTGGACTCATGTACAGTTTAAAAACAAACAACAACAAGCTGCCTACATTACCCACAATGCAACTTAGCTAGGAGGGAATTTATCAGACCACATGCAGCTTCCTCTGGAGCCACAAAAGGCTTCATACTACTTTTTTTTCAGTATATAAGCAATAGCGCTCCTCAAGACCTGTAAACACACTTTAAAGTCTAAAATTCGTGGAGTTGTCCTTTAATCTCTTCCCTTATCCTGGAAGGACCCAATCACCGCTGAAGCAGCAGCTGTTGGCACGCTTGAGTATCGTTCTTTTTAATTAGCGGGAACATACATCTTTTTCGACACATTCTGAAAGACATGATTCTGGAAAAAAAAAAGAAAAAAAGAATAATAATAAATTGGAATGATGCAGTGTTTTGTCAAAGAAGGAGGAAAGCCAGGGGGTGTTTTTTTTTGTGAGCGTGTATGTGTGCGTGGTGCAATATTGATGTTGTTGATAATAACAACAATGATAATGATTACAACGGCAAAGCCCATATTCATCATCGCTATCCGTGGGGATAATTTGTCATTCTTAGTGAAGTTTCAGCCAGAAAACACTGCATAGTTTTTTTCCTCAAAGTATTGTGCTGCCTTCATTTCACTCTACTACGATATGTACCACTGTATCACCAGGTCAGTTTGTAGATATGTTACCTGTACAGCTTTTGTACAACTTTCTCTTATTAACCATCCATTGTACAGTTACATTCCCATGTATGTACAGAAGCCGAACCTAAAGCTGTAGAGATGTGAGACCAGGACTGAAGTTAAGGGATCAGCAATGGATTTGAGCTTATTAACAACAAGTCTAAGTAGCTACAACTTTATAAACTGTAGTTATTGTGTTATAGACCTGCATTAATGTCCCAAACACATCATTGAGAAAGACAGAGGCACTGTAGTTTAGTTTTGGTCAAATCCCACAGAACCAGACCCAAATATCTGCAAACCAGAGAGAGAGAGAGAGAGAGAGCAAACCTCTGCCAAGGCCAGTAGTCGACTTGTCTATGATATGCAAATGCAAGTGCAAGCTAATTAATCATCATTATAGTGTTAGAAGTTAGTTTTTCCTATATCTCTGATGGAGTTTGGTGCAAACAGATGGATGTTAAGAGTCTAAATAGTCTCGTGATTGTTGCGTATTCAAGTTTCCATCGCCGCACCTTAGTTTGAGAGAAAGGCGTCGTTACAGCCAGTTCTTCTATGAATCCACCGTCCTCCATCGCGACTGCTTTCTCTACGAAGACCTCTGAATGTTGACTGTAATATGGATTCATCATGTATGGCATAACATGGCATCCAAACCACTAGGGCTACTTGCCCCATCTCGCTATGTTAACATCAGTGAAATGGTATCTGATGGCTGGGTATCACTTAAAACATTTCTATACCAGTACTGATACCGATACCTTGACTTCAATACCAATTTTATGAAATCTGTTTTTACAGATGATTACATTAGACATTCACATGGTGAGCTCCGTCTCTGGGCACAACTTTGAGACAACTGGTCACCAACACTATTAGATCTTGGCACAGCCTACTGGCTCACTGACGCTAAGAAGATTCACTCCTCAGGTATTGAAACTTGGTATCGATTGACAAGAGATTATGCAATATTCGATAGTTTTGAGGCAATCCGGTTGGTGCCATAAAAGTATTGAAATTTAATACCCAACACTGTCGTCAAAAGGCAAAAAATGTGGTTCAGGCTCGGTGCAGTAAACAGGCTGGAGCTGTTGATGATTATCGAGAGATGGAATTATATAATTGGGCTGATTTCACACAGCTGTTTTTGATCAGACGGGCGTTGCGTAACCATATCCCTTGAATTTTCATTTGTTGGATCAAAGATGAAGACTGGAACAAAGCTGCCTTATCAAATCAAGAAGTGTGGCTTGATCTAGATTTGCCTTTTAGGACTTCCGACTGGCTTGATCATTTTCGTGCACGCAGACTTTAAAAAAAAAAAACACCACCCCTTGCAGAAATATTCAATTCCACCCCTGCAAATTCAGAGGAAACAGTCGCTAGTTTTAAGCCTTTTGCTATTAAATTCTGTTCTGTTCTGTTTTTGCCATCAGGAGCTCATTAGGCAGGTCAAGATATGTTTGCAGTGTTTTCACAGCCATTAGCTGCCGGTCATTTGGGCATAATGCAACCGTAATGCGAAAACCGTACCCAATGGCAATGCTGCATAAATGAGGCGCCGGCGGCGGAACCCTTATCTCAAAACAAAGGTTGGGGTCACGGTGGGCCCAAGCAATAATGTTCCCGCGGATCAAACACACACTTATTTGCACTCGCAGTTCCTGCACTGCACTAATGGACGGCGGGTGAGATGGAGAGCTTTATCTCCGTTTGCTTTTGTCCCCCATAATTTATTCAGCGGGGTCTGTCCTCTATGCGTTGTGTACGTGTCGGTGTGTGTGTGTGTGTGTGTGTGTGTGTGTGTTTGTGAGGCTTTATGGCTTCGACTGTCCCCTCGTCCCCTGGAGAATGAGCTCTTCCGACGCGCGGTACAGTAACGTACAGTAGCGCCCCGGCTTGTTAGATGGCTGGTTCTCAGAGGCACTAAAACATCGGCATCAGCAGAGAGCGCTGAGGAAGTGGAGTGAAAGGAAAAACCAACAAGATGACTCAATGATTATTTAGAAACAGTAAAGAGAATTTTGAATTAGATATCCTGGGGGTTTTAAAAAAAAAAAGCATTTTTTTTTTTTTTTTTTTTAGGAGATACATCATAATCTTTTCCAGAGCGGTGCATTATTCATGGGCTGTATTCCACGGAGAGCACGGAACGGAGTGGACACAGACTAAAAACAGATAACACGTTTACACTGACTCGAAGCGTTCTCACAGTCTGCCTCTTGTGTTTTCAGGGACAGCTTCGCGGCGGATCGGACGTTAACATGAGGATGACAAGAACCCCTTGGATCTGTGATTGAACTGGCAGGTAAGAACGGACTGAGACGGAACCAGAAGAGTTTCAGAGAAAACGAAAGGCTAACACATTTTGTGCTTGGCTTTTTTCATGTCTAAATCTAAACCGTAATTATGTAACATGAGTTAAAACATAACTCGTAGCTTTGATCAAATTGTTTTCCAGCCATTTTAACTGCAAGAGGAAAAACGTCCTATTTCGGCGCGGGGAGGCCCGGGCCTTTTTTCACTCGGTGTTTTCCCTGAGAATGGACCTTCTCAGCCAAAATAAATCATCCTTATTATCTCAGCAAACTACTGCTGGTGCACTTCTTAAAGTGAGGGAACACAGCACAGTCCAAAGGTGTCTAATTCCGGTGGATTGGAAACTATAAATCACCCGGGTGTTTCTCTGTCGTCCGCCCCGTGTTTGCTGGGATTAGCCTCCAGCCTCCTGTGATCATGAGAGGGATTTTGCGGGGGAAGGAAATGAACGGCTAAGTGAACGACCTGTGCAGTTTCTCGTTCCTTTTTCCTGTTTACCTTAGCTATTTCATGACCGAGCCATTGAATACTTCCAAGTCACACCATGTGCCTTACATTCAGGGACGTTGTTAATCAGTAATTGGACGATTCTAAAACACAATGCTATAATGGGATGTTTCTTGTTCTTTCAGCAACACAAGTCTGTATTATTGATTTCTCTTTTCTTTTTTTCAGTCCATAAAGACTGAATAATTTGTAGATCTGCTGAGAGTGTTTAGCAGCTTGTCTGGGGGAATAATCATTGTGGAACAGGGGGAGATTATGAGGAAAACAATATTTGCACCATGGGGTGCTACTGGTCCTTGAAAATAGCCTCACCCTCCTTTGGTTGTTTTTATGATTACGCAGAGCGATTATTCAACACAATGGCTCCCACAAGACGGCGAACCACGCCATCACAAACCCACAGTCAGGATTAACAGGTGGAAACTGTATTCTTGGTGTGTTTTCACGACCGTTGGCTTTTCGCAGCTGTACGCACGTCGAGCTATCAGCCGTCAGTCAACATTAGATGAGCGACGAGAAGAACAGTGTGAAATGTCGCCGTCAGCATTTACACTAATTAGCTCGCCAGGTCATCTGTCTGACAGCTAGCTACAACGAGGACTCGTGCATCGTTACAGAGCTCGGATTCTCACGATTCGATTCATGCAAACCATTTCAAGACACGACCACGTCAGGCGAGTGCAACCAACAAAAAAACAAGTAAGACCACCCAGATAGGAGCATGTACCGTATGCTCGCCGCTGAGAGGGAGTGATGGCATGGACAGGAGACCCACTCTCTGTTCCCTCCCCTCTATCCTGAGCCGTCTACATGTCAGCCCCTGCATGACTGATGCATTCAAATCCAGCAAATCTATAGTTTTATCAGTTTTCTGAGGCTTAAATGTGGAAAATAAGAGCAGTTTTTTACTCTTTCATATGTGCAAAACTAGTGTAAATAAGGGGGGGAAAGCAACTACATCAATTTTATGCGTTTGTTACTCTCAAGCAGGGTCATTCTGAGGTCACGAAATTGTATTTTTTGACTCATTCATATGTACAAAACTAGTGTAAATAAGGGGGGGAAAGCAACTACATCAATTTTATGCGTTTGTTACTCTCAGGCAGGGTCATTCTGAGGTCACAAAATGGTATTTTTCGCCAGGCTCTCAGATATTTCCTTAGAAAAAACGTGTTAAATGTTAATTTTGAGTGTGCTGTTATCAGATGACCTTGGACCATGTAAGGCTGTGTGATGTGGACCTCTTGTGTTATGCAGTCACAGGTCATCCGCAGGCTCATTTCTGCATTCGCAAAATTCAGGCGAGAAAGATAGATTAATATTTCCGTTCAAGCTCCTGTAGATCAATACCAGAAGCACTTACAGACCTTGTGACTTTACAGGAACAGCGAGGGGATTTGAACTGGTGAGGCAGGAGCTCCGCATTTTTTTTTTAGCGGTAATTTCAAGTCGGGTTACTGTTTGCTGCAGATCTGTCATCACCTACATGTCGAGTAGAGACGTGCATACAGCCCATAAACCTCCAGCTATAGTTCTGGCACGCTGAGTGCAATGATCTCTAAGAACATGGCACATATTTTACGGATACACATATTCGTTTGGGCTTTTATGATGCAAACGCACGGAAAAATATCAGCTCTGTAACCGAAATATTAAATATGTAGGAAACTGACAAAGATCAAGATGTATAGGCCTATAAACTGCAGGCTTTACCCAATCAGAGCGCACCACTTAATGAGAAATTACCTCACTGCTTGGATGCATGAGAGAGCCTGTGGAGAAAGTGGGAATAAAGTATGATACTCAGCCACCGAAGTGGAAAAATAAGAGGAACTTTATGACTCTCAGCGGTGTTTCTACTGTGCTGGTATCTCTGCTCACACTGCAGGAAGTCTATTTTCACCAGACATTTCACCTTTGTGTCAGGCGAGAAGGCTGCTGGCCTGCACGCAGGAAAAAAAAAGCGCCTCTGGTGTGAACATCCCTGCTGCAACTCATGCATGTAACTTCCACTACACGTCCGCTCCACTTTCGGTGTGAACTGCTGTCACGGTGTCGGGGAGCTCGCGCTCGCGAACCTCTGTCCCTCTGGGCTGACGATGGCGTTTGTCTGCATCGGCCATATGTTGTCGCAGTTTCAGAGTCTGATATCCTCGCCACAGTAAACCGTTCTGGAGACTCTCTGGCCTCTTTAAGACTCGGCGAGCGCCCCCGTTTCCCTTTGGAAACTGACACATAAAAGTGGTGATTGTCAGAGCCCTTTAAAAGCTAAGTAGCATTCAACTTATTTGAAATGACTCACATGAATAGTTGCCTTTGTGATTCACTTAGTTCAAAGCTTCTTTTCATGTGATATTTCTCTTATTTTATCCACCCTTTATACCCGTCCCAGCGGGGCGGGAGATTGGCTTTCTTCAGAGAAGTACTATTGAATCTTTTGCAGAGGAATCAATCCACATGTTTTGTTTCCTCTAAAAATTGTATCATCTTCCTCCGGCAACTCGTTTCAGAAAAAAAAAAAACACAGCTGGTGACACACGTGTTCCCAAGCGAGTGTATTCACATGTGATGAAAAAAAACAATTAGTCTGACTTTATTACTGGGCTATAAGTTGTCAGCACGCCTCCTCGCAGAGGCCCTCTGTGTTTTCTGATTCTGAGCTTCACTCTTCTTCTTCGCTTTCATCTCAGCTCGTTGTTAGGTGAAATGAGCATCACTCTCCCCTCTCACTGTTACTTCTGTGAATTTGCCTTTTTGAAATGCGCTCGTGAGCGTCTCCAAGCTGCGATAGTGTGTGTGCATGCATATGAAGCAGACATTAGTGGTAAGAAACAGTGACCAAACTCATCCATAGGATTACTTCATCTCTTCATTTTATTTATTAACCTTGAAATAACAGCTTTAAAATCATTTTGATGGTGCAGTATCTTATATTAGGGTGAATTATGTCTCAACCACCTTGTTTCTGCGCTTCAGTGAGAGGGAAGAATCACAGCACTACATGTTCACTTCAAGATACAAGTTTTCAACACATAACCTGTTCATGACGTCATGAGTTTTGTTTGTAGCTAGCACCTACGTTACGTCTGACAAGTTATTACAGACCTGGGATTTGTATATACGACAGTGGTGTTGCACTCAGATGCTGTGGGGGGCACAAAATCACACAATTTCTACATAATGTTGCTTTAAAAATGATAGGTTGTATATAGACGTCATAATGATGACTGCAAATATTTTGTATTTTTTGATTTCCATGCCTTTCCTGCTTTTCAGTCCAACATTAAGCCTTTTTGTAATAAAATATGTTGTGAAAATATAACATAAATAAAATTCAATGCCAGTGTTCGTTAGAAATAAACGATTAGATCCAGCAATGTGAGTGAAGAAGGGCTCTTATTGGTTCACTGTTGGCTGCAGTCTTTATACAAATCCCATGCTGGAAGATACAAATAGAAAGTAAAGCTTTCTAAACCATGATTAGGCACACGATCTATTTATTGGCTTTTTCAGTGACACACAGACACGCAGATACGCCCTCACGTCACAGAGGTCCAAGCCTAAAATCCCAAAGCTTAGAATCCTGTATTCTTTGTCCTACTTAAAGGGGCACTGTGTAGTTTTGGAGAAGAAATTCAATCTCAGTATTTCAATATTTACCAGCGAAATACATTCTCAGAAATGTTTTCAGAACTGAATAAACAAGCTGTTCTCGGAGGAGAATGAGGTCCGTAGAACACTGCTTGTAACTAGAAAGGTGGCAGGGTCCGCCACATATAAACAGTAAGCAAAGTAAAACAGTATGAAAGTGTGTCGTCCTTTAAGGTCAGTTTGTTTATTCAGTCATGAAAACAAAGAGTGTGTTTATTTCGTTGGTGTTGGCAGAAAAAGATCACTGAGAGTCAACAAAGATCCCCAAAACTACGTAGTGCACCTTTAACTTTTCTAATACTAATTAATGAATGACTTCCACCATCAAGCATCCATTTACATTCCAGTTAATAAAGATGGATGATGTTTGTTGCAAGCCTCTCTTCATTGTAACGGCGTGTTTTCAAACCACCAGAGGTCCCTCCGATCTCATTGTTCCCATTATGAGATGCATCCCACACATTTTCATTTGTCCTTTTTAGTTTTGCTCATTGCTCTTCTCACTCAGTCGCAGAGCCTTTCCGTGAAGCCGACCTTCAGTCCGACTGATGCTACGCAGGTATACTGACACATCCGTCAGGGAGACGTTACAGGCGCGTGTCCTTGAAGGCGTCAACGCTGAGCGGGCGTTAAAATCAGTCATATGTTCAGAGGAGGAGAACAAAGTGTTTGTCCAGACATCCGGCTCTGCTCCTTCAACTCGCCGACTCTCTGCAGTGGTATAATTCTGCTCTGCCTTTATACCATTAAACCACAAACACGTATTGATTTTGTTAATCAGTCATTAGGGCTCCTGGTGGATTGCAGCGGTCCAAAAGGGTTGTAAATGTGCAAGAATTAAACTCGGAGCCCGAGGAATTATTTCACACATTCCATCGTGACAGACTTTCAATTTTATTATATTTCCTGACACAACGGCCTCCGGTTCTCTCAGAGACGTCGTCGCCGCGCTCCCTCCCATCTCACACCTTCTCTCAAGCCCGAACTCAATCACAGGGAGTCGCCGCGCTGCCTGGATGTCCGGGTTCGCAGCCTCGGGATGACCTCTGCGCCGCTCGGTCAGACTCGACGTGATGCATGCCAACCCTGACCTCCAGCCGGAGAGGTGACGGCGGTATCGCGGACTCCTCCATCCTACATCCTTGAAGAGCAGTTAGCAGCCATTTTCTGCCCACAGCCTCTCTGTGAAAAATGTTCACCGGGTGAAGAATGATTTTATCAATACCTCTTGTCACCCACGCGCCCCCACCGCCAACACACGCCGCCGCTCGCTGCGAAACAAGGAGTCTGTCACATACGCAGCTTGTGAGATTTTGCACATGCTAAAAGCACAAACCACAGAATAAATGCCACGGAGACGCACACCTTCTGTGGGAAATCTGTGCAGCTGGTACAAATCCTTTTTTCAAGAACAACAGGGGAACCAAAATATTGTGAAGGAAGGATAAGAGGATAGGAATTATTTTATTTATTTAGACGTCATACGGTTGTTTCTAGTTAGACAACGGCTACACTGTGTGGATACTTCCCCTATCTGTGGAACTAGTAGACTCATTCTGTATTCGGCATGCGTCAGCTCATGCACATCCCTGTATGTATCCTCGCATGTGTTTTCAGCTCCAGCGGCCATAAACAAGCTCCTGGTCAGACGCTCCTGTCCGAAGAGGCCGACTGAAATTACTGCGGCTCATTTATCAGGAAAATGTGTCTCTCCGGGGCTCATCCTCCGACCGAGGTGGAGGCTAATCGCTTCTTTCTCCGCGTAGAGCCGGCCCGCAACCGAACAGCAAATGCGATGCCCTGTAGTAGCGATGCGCCGTCCTCACCGTGCTCCGGTGACACATCCCTCCCTCTCGAGCAGATGCTCCAGCGTTGACTCACAAGCGAGGCATCATCACCAACAATGGCCCCATTCAAAAATAGAAGAGGAATGCGTCACTGTAAACAGAGAGACACTGAACCTTATGACAGGTACGAGGTGACAAAAAGGTTGTTACTCACAACCTAAAGTTAACCCAGAAAGCTGGAAATAGAGCAGATAATGAAGCACTGTCAGTTCAGTCTTCAGTATTTCTATGAATCATCCGAAGAGCCTTTTTCATTCATCTTAGATTCCCTCGACAAGATTGTGCATTATTCAGACACGGCAAATACAAATTTATATCTATATATACATTAGTGTTTCAAGAGGTAGCACACTAGGACACTAATTAAACCCTCCCTGCTGTATGTGTGGCTGTAATATTGACAGTTCCATATTGTGTTGCCGACACGTTCTCACTCCCACATGTCAAAGATGGCAGCTTGGTCACCGGCCTTAAGCTTTAAACTTTGACGCTCTACCTACAACCCTTCGCACGTGAAAGGCTTTACGATCAAGTTAGCAAAGATGCGTAATCCGCAGCGTCATCTCAGACTTTCTCAATAAAGCTCGCTGACAAACAGTTTATGTATTATATCATATTTTGACTTTTGGATTCTTACTGACATTATTAAACGGTCACACTCGAAACTTACTTGATTAGGTTTATGCAGCAAAACTACTTCTGCTTGCGTCGTTTATGCACGTTCATTAACTTAAAAGCAAATCACTCATTTACATTTAGCGGACGCTTTTGTCCAAAGAGACTTACAGTAATTAATAAATACATTCATACACTGATGGCGGTGGCTGCCATGCAAGGTGCCAACCAGCATCTCAGGAGCAGTTTGGGGGTTCAGTGCCTTGCCCAAGGACACTTCGACACGCAGACCAGGCGAACCGAACCAGCGACCTTCCAATAACAAGACGCTGGCTCTACACTCTTAGAAATAAGGGTTCCAAAAGGGTTCTTCTACAAGGGCTGAGGTTCTACCTGGAACCATTTGCTTCTGAAAAACCCTTTCCTGAAGAAACGGTTTTTCAAGGGTTCTTGGTAACACTAACGGTTCCAGTAAGAACCATTCTGATCCAGAGAACCCTTTTTTGGAGAAAGAGTTCTTCAGGGATTGTTGAAAGCATGGGTATAAGATCCTGTATGGGTTCTTTGTAGAACCTCTCATGGGGGGTTCTGGGTGGAACCTTACACACACAGTTCTAGGTATAACCCTTTATGTTGGGTTCTAGGTAGAACCCTCCAAAAGGGTTCCAGGTGGAACCTTTATAAAAGGTTCTACCTGGAGCCAAAACTGGTTGTCCTATGAAGACAAGTCGAAGAACATTATATGGTTCTACTTAGAACTCTCTACTTAGAACTCGTGACCCCTGGTCCCAAACAAGACACAAACTCTGGTCTCCAGATGGAAGGTCCAGTGTTCAGCCACCCCATCCAGCTCAGACTTTCCTTGCCCTTTTTACAGCACTAGAGGGGCTCTTCAAGAAGTGATGCTGGAGGGGTGCCTACAGCAGCAAACTCAGAAGCGCAGGGCTGCTGACCAGGCTGCCTTATTTGCAGGTCGAAGTGTTTTCAGTTTGAGAATTAAGCAAAAAGTTTAGTTCCTAAATTATGGCAAAATGGATCCCTGCTCCCATTTGTCTTCGAATGAGTTATGGATTTGTGTTTTCCAACCTTTAAAAAACAAAACAAGTTAATTTATAAGGTTTTCAGATGAACACAGTCCAATAAATAAAAATTAGATAAACACACCAGTCAGTAGAAGAAGCTTATTGCCTGAGTAAAAGGATAATTAAGATTCAGGCTGCTGGGAGGCATGCGGCAGCCGTGTGGTTAAAATACATCACTGCAACAGTCCTGGCTCAGTTATGAGTCGACATCTTTATTCCCTCTCTCCCTCACATTTCCCCTCCATCTCTACATTGTAATAAAGACACAAAACGAAGGCTGAATCCCCCATAAATTATCTTTAATCTTTGTCCTGTTGTCACATGCTGCTTAAAAACTATTTCTGAAGGCAGTTTCTTCTCTTTAATAGCAAGAAGGGAACTGTGAGGTGACGTTAGTGTTAAAAATGTGTAGCAAAGTCTTTTCTCTGCAGACCAGCTGAGACAGAATGCTTACCCGTAGCTGACGCTACAACAGCTCATTAGATGAGCTTGCGTCTTGTTCTTTAATGGCTTTTTTTTTCCCTTTCTCCCTTTTTCTCCCTGGCTTCATTGTATACGTTCCCAATTTGGTCTGGATTTTGATGTTAATGAGCTGGCGAAAAACCTTTTCATGCTTCCTCCATTGTCACACACAGAACCGAAACTGAATTTGAAAAGGATGAAGCAAATAACAGGAAACACAGCACCTGTAGCACAGAACCGCAGGAGTGCACTCGAATAGATGAAGTGTGTGCACAGTGTTCGCCAAGAAGGATGAGGTAATTCACATATGGGCATAACATCGTTGATACATGTGTCTTTTGAGCAGCATTGTTGAGCAGCATACCACCTTTATTAAGCCAGTTTGTAATATCGTACATGCCAGATCCAACAGGCGATCTGTCACCGAATGTTTAGATGCAAATGTATTAAGACGTTAAAGCAAGAAAACGGGCTCCATAGAAGCCGCTTCATTTGTGCATCAACTCCCGAATACATTTTTCATGCAGGGGATTGGCGGTTAAATCAGTGTTTGTTAGATGAATCAAATTCATTTCACCATCTTGTTACGGATGAGACAGACAAGCTGTGAGTGGAAGGATGTCAGGCTGTGGGCAGGGGAGCAGCTGTCAGTTTGTCTCACTTGGCTAGTTAGCACCAATTCAAAGTACTCGGCTTGTCTGTTACACTTGGACGGTTAAGACAAAAGACAATGGGGAAAAAAAGAGCTACAGTATGGCCATCTCCAGTTTTTTTTTTCTTTTCCCATCTCCTTTTCTCTCTTGACATTCCTGAACACTTAATTTTATGGCGTCTCAGTGTATCTTCAGCTGTTGAAAAGACGAGTTCGGCGGTGCACGTTCGTACATGATGATGGGGTTTGTCTTTTTACATACAGTCCTGAGGATTGTAACCTAACAAAGCAGATGAGATGTACATACAGTATGTGATGGACTGGGGGGGATTATAATCTGTTGAGTCTGACACTAAAACCAGTACTGACAGTTACGGGGTTAGAATCAAGGTAGCTGGAGAAAATTGATGCTACTAGTCTGAAATCCATACTAAGTATTCTCATTGATTCAACTGTGGAGCTCCAGTGAGAGTCTGTTAATAGTCAGATACAAACCGAATTGTACAAAAATAGAGAGAACAGCTAATCAAAACTGTCAGATAATGCAATCCAAGGAACCAGACGGACCCGCTGAGCTCAGATGATTCCTCCCATTCAGATTGATCTCCATCTGATGCGGTCCGTATCGGCCCAGTCACAGCTGTTTATCTAATAAGGGGCCCGGTTTGATACGATTGGCTGACGGGGGAGCGGTACCAG